>CM062819.1:1061885143-1063246809 GCA_031772625.1 Pinus tabuliformis | reverse complement strand
ACCGGTGAATGAAACAACCCAACCCGATGTGGTACGGAGGAAAAGTGTCATGTTCAAGAGCGACTTGCTACCATTAAGCTTTGAGGTTCTCCCAATTTTTCCTCAGTCATTTCTGACCAGTACCTCTTTATTTTTGTCAAGCTTGAGGAGGATAACATATTCTTGTTCTATAACCTGCCCTTCGGGCAAGCCTATCGCTATGTTTTAACGAGCTTAGCGATAGGGAAACTCGTTCTCGTCTAAAGACAAGTTTGTCGCTATTTAATCATTTTAACGAGTCTAACGACAAGGAAAACTCGGTCCTTTTCATTTTTAGAGAGTCTGAAAAGGTACAGAAAGTTAACTCCATAATTCCTTTTTCGTCATCTAATCCCTTAAGTCCGAAAAAGTATAAAACAATACAGAAGGGATGGGTGTTCGGTACTTTTAACGAGCCGAACAAGACAAGCGCTCGATCTTTTTGTGTAATAATCCCTCAGGTCCAAAAAGATTAAAGTCTAAATGAGGGATAGCTCCTCCGGTCCCTTTAACGAGCTGGAAGGCCAAAACTCGGCAAACTTTTCATATTTTACGAGTCAGAAAAGAGCTCAAAGATGACTCGTCTTTTGAGGAACGAGTGATAAACAGGGATAGCAACTGATTCCAGGTACAAGTTGGAATTTTCCAATCACGGCAGTGTCACAAGGATGGCTAGGTGAAATCACTCTTCGCAGATGTTCCTCAAAATGGGTAAACACACAAATGGAAGTGAATGATCGGCCAAATGAAAAGTGGAGGTGACGGTGCACAAACACGACCAAGGCTTTTATGGCTGATGAATTTACGATCTCAGAAGGTTATTTTACCGGGATAGGTTCTTTTTTTAGATAAAAATGAGCTTAAACTCTGGAGGGAACATTGCTCACTGCTTTTATTTATTTTTTAACGAGCATGAAGACCGCGTTAAAACTGCTCGGATCTTGCGTTTATTTTTTAACGAGCATGAACTATGTGCTAAAACTGCTCGATATACCAGTCATGAAATAAGAATGTCTCCTGTAAGATCCCATTTTTTATAGAGCTTGCGCCTTACCAAAGCTATGCTCCAACTCATCCTTCCTTTATGCAAGTTCGGAAAACGGCTAATCTCAAAACCAGATAAATAACCGCCCCTAGCTTGCACTCCAAAAGGTTTGCATGCCCCCAGGTATAGGATAGAATTTCAAGGTTACCTCTACTTACCCTCCGTCAAAACATTTGTTTTATCCGAGAGAGGCTTACCTCTTTCTTATTACCCAAAGACGGTTCTATTTGCTGCCGCAAATCAATCTTCTTTCTTCGGCGATGTCTATCATTAGGTTACTCAAAGATGGTTACCCTCTGTCACAACAAAAGAATCTCTTTCTTTGGAGGCTGCCCCTACTTATCCTTCAAAACATTTGTTTTAATGGGTGAGGCTTGCTTTTTCTCCAACGATGGTTACTATTTGTTGCAATAAGGGAATTCCTACTTGGGCATTGCCCACTTCTTTAGACAAAGGTGAATGACTCTCTTGCCAAACACATAACTTTAACAAAAGAATATTATTCCAGAACAACCCCTCTTCCATCCACGGACGGGGTACGGACTAGTCATATTCTTCTGCGGAAATTCTACCTTATACCCAGGGTTTCTTCTGCCCGAAGCAGACCAGGATGCATGCCCCCTGGGTTCCAGTCCCTCTTTCCAAATCACTCGCACTCATCGGGAAGGAGGACTGGGGGTGGAGGCATATCTTGAGTGAACAGACCATTTAGGATTGGTATTTGACTATTTGCGATGCGAGATCCCGGAAATGAAAGTTGGTCTACGAGCTTGACCACCCTTCCTTCGTGTGGAAAACACATTACTCTAAAGAGTGAGGAGACTATCGCTCCCATGCAATAAATATAGTCACGTCCAAGGAGTAGGTTATAATCCAAGGGTCCTTGGACGACCATCACGTTCATATTAACGGTCTTCCCTTTCAATGTAACAGGCACATTGGGGAGGATCCCTAATGGTCGACTGGTTCCTTTATCAAAACCTGAGAGATTTCTTAACTCAGGTAAAAGCGCCGGGGAACCCAGTGCTTTCCAAGCAACAGAGGAAAGGATACTCACAGACGCCCCTTCATCAATGATAGTACCAGCCATAATCATTCTATAGATCTGGACAATGATTCTGAATGGTATACTGGCTGGTAACCGGGGTCTGCCTAGTTGATTCCAATCAAAGGATACAACCAGGTTGCTTGGTGGTGGGACCGAATATACGGCCGGATATGACCCTGATGATGTTCCTTCCTGCGATAAAGGAATGGGCGCATTGCCCTGACGCTCATCAGAGTCGGTGCTGATGAAAAGAACCTGAATGGTGTCATCCTTATTCTCTTCAGTGAGGGTGTCGCTTGAAGATGAAACTTCTGAAGGTAGAACCGGGTCAACTGCCGTATCGACCTTTGGACTTTCGTCCGGTCTGGATTCAGTAGGTTCATTTTCAGTGACTGACGCTTCAGCCGACCACTTGAGCGGGCCAGCTGTGTTTTCAACCAACGAAGGACTTGGCACGAGTTTTTTGTATCCAGGAGGAAGTTTTACCGATGAAACCGGACGATCTTCCAAAACTCTCTTCGCTTCGTCTAAGAAGGGAC
This sequence comes from Pinus tabuliformis, assembly GCA_031772625.1. Taxonomy (NCBI): domain Eukaryota; kingdom Viridiplantae; phylum Streptophyta; class Pinopsida; order Pinales; family Pinaceae; genus Pinus; species Pinus tabuliformis. Next base: position 1,063,244,159 of record CM062819.1, on the reverse strand, counting down.
AACGGTGGATGGCGTGACTGCCTTCACACAACTTACAGGGGAATCTTACTCCCCCTTTTTGTCTTGATCCTTCACTTTTGCTGGTTGATGGAAAGCAATCAACCTGACTGTCAGAGGTTGATGCCCCCGAATTGTGCAGACGAGGGGACCAGTCCCTTAGTATCCGGGGAATACAGGGACAATCTCTGTGGAAATGGTCTCCTCTACATATGACACATGGCGATTTAGGCCGGTCTGTGCAGTGGGTGGGTTTCCGTCAGATGTCTTTTGCTTGCCCCCAGTCGCCTTAGGCTCCTTCTTCTTCTTCTCTCTCTTCTTCTTTTCCTTCTTCTCCTTGGGAGGCTGGCCTTTGCCGGCTCTACCTTGCGAAGACGAAGGATCGGAGGAAGAAATTTTGGAAGTAGAAGGCTGGTGGGCAGCTCTAGACTGATCTAACTGTTGACTCGATTGATCAGGAACCATGGTGGCCTGAACTACATTGGTTGAGAAAAGCCAAACTGGCAGGCCTATTGTCAGTCCTGGAAGCGACAATGTGGCCATATGGGGCGCACCAACTTCTCCCCAAGAGGAGAAAGGACTAGGACTTCCATCTTGTGGACTTCCTTGGTTGGGGCGTTCCATGTTCTCAACTTACAGATCAACGCGGGAATAAGAGGTGATTATGTTCCGTTTAAAATGAATTTTATAACGACGCTTTATTAGACACAACTTGCTTTTTCATGTTTTAAGAGTCGAGAAAAAGCTAAAGATGACTCTGGTCGCCTTCGATGTATTAACGAGCCCGAAGTGACAAATGCTCGGTTGGACTTTTTCAGTTATAGAGTTTGAAAAAGGCCAAAAGAAACTGCTCTGGAGATCTAGGCAGAGGGTGTGCCAAACCTTTTGCGAAACCACAGAATACGTTTTACGGTACGGGTGGTCGATCTTCGTGAATGCTGTGTTCACTGCATCGCGATCAGTAGGGCGGCCGACACGGCTTCCTAAGGATAAAGGCTTTATTCCTATAGGGGTCTCCCAATATACTCGACGGTACGCGGGAGCACAAGTCCGTATTGATACTTATCGCTTCACCGTGGAGGAATCACCCAACCACTCAACGCTAAGATATCACGTTTAACGACGCCGGAACACGTCTCTAGCTTAGACCTCTATGTGTTTGCGTTATGTTTCAATGCGTTGTTATGTAAATTCAATTCATTTTAATGTTGATCTTGCTTAGCAGTTTGCCTTTAAGGATCACCACGAGATGTATATACAACTTCCTAGATGCAATCTAAGATGAGAAGCAAGCTTTTCAATCTTTCAACTTTGAAAACCTTAATCTACTGAGGGAAAAGAAAGACATCAACTTTTCACACAGATCATAGAACACACACTAAATGCACTTTTTCCTAAATCAACATGCAAACTGTCAATAATGCACATGCACAATGCAGATATTTCTTTTCTTTTTCCTTAATGTTGATGTAAGACAAAAAGGAAACTGTTGTATAACTTTGAATCTAATTTCAAGCGAAAGTAAACAAGCTTGTCCAAAATCAAAAGACACCTTAAGATCGACTTGTTTCGACACTGGAAATGTATAGATTCAAACCATAAAATGAAAAACAAACAAACTCAAACAGCCATGAACAGTAATAAAACTAGCTCTTAAGATCACAAAGACACTTTTACAGTTTAGGATCTAAGAGGCCACAGCTATACTGGTTTACTTTTCACAATGGGAAACTGTAAATGAAACAAGAAATACTGAAAGAACAATCACAGTTTCATCACACAACTGAGGCGGAATAATGTCAAGGACAGTTGGTTTACAGCAAGTACAATGACAAGCAACAGCAGCAAAATAACAGTGAAAACAGGGCCAAGACTCAGTGGGAAACCTCAGGAAGACATTGCCTAACTGGTTCAGCGCAGGCTCTGGTCTGTCAAACTGACTTTCAGCGCAGTTCCCGAAGGGAGTACCTGCGCTGAAATGCAGACTACCTTTGGGTAGCCTGCACTGAGACACGAGAGTTGCGTTTATAAGGGTTTCCGAGTCATAAAAAGCTCAAAAATTCAAAGTTTTTGCTGAAATAAAAAGCTATAGGTCAAGTACAAGCTAAGGGATGATCAAGAGGATGAAAAGCTATCACAAAGAGCTCAAGAGTCCTTGTGGATCAGCTCTTCAAATCATAAACTTGCTCAGAAACTGAGCCAGAGCAGCTGCCCTCTACTTTGCAATTGAAGGATTCAATTGCAGTTCGATTTGGTGCTCTCCTTGTTTATGAGATGAATAGCAAGAAACACAACTAACCAACAAGATACAGCTTCCCCAGCGGAGTTTCCAGTTTGTTGTGGGGAAAAGTATTCGACTCGGAATGACCCTATCCCTACTCTAAGGGTGATAGTTCCTTAGCAACAACTGAAAGTAAAGCTTTGATATTTCTTCTTTATGAAAGTACAGAGAAGGAAGAAAAGATTGACCAACCGATGTCTTTCGCTTTTGTCGATCCTGTCTTCTCTCTTTGCCTCTTGCTCCCAGCTCCTTGCTCCTTTGCCAGCCCAGCTACACACAGACCCTGCTAAAACAAGAGAGGGAAACTACAAGAAACATGTACTCATAACTGATGCATGGATTAGAATGAATCAAATATACAGATAAAAACAATACATCATTGCAATACAAGTATATAGGAGAACATCAAAAGCTTTATTGATAGAAGAAAAAGGTTCTGAGAAGGTTACAACCATAAATGGCTCCAATCCAGCAGCACCTCCCCAGCAGCAAGAAATCTCCTCTTCTCCTCTATAAAAGCAATCACCCAATAGCTCTAATTGTAAACCAACAGCACTTCCTTGCTTTGCACAAAATTCCAGCCCTCTTAGACCTCATGAGAGAGCTCTATATATAGGAGATTTGGAGAAAGGATGAGTCAGCTTGAGGCTGGCATAAAGCTGACTAGTGTCCTCTCCCACTTTAGTTAATCTTCAGTTCTTGAGTCCACTTGGAGAATCTTGCTTCCACTTGGAGATCAAGACCTTCTTACTCATCATAGGGCGAATTCCTTGAACCAAGTGTCAGTTTGGAAGCTTCCTGGGCAGTTGACACCTTGCAGAATGACTGTGCCACTTGGCCAATCTCGCCCAGCGCAGGTAGCCTTCATTAGATTTGACTTTCAGCGCAGGTACAAGGAGGAGCAGTTGACATTCAGCGCAGATGCTCAGTGGAGCAGCTGACATGATCCAAAAATAGCCTATTTTTGAGTGTTTTCAGGTGGAGAACTGATAGGAAGTGCTGTGGTTTGCTGACCTTGTTCCTCTAGGGGTAAGAACAACATGTTTAGGGACTGAGGATCCCTGTAATTATTGACATTTCATGCTCCATGCTGCGAGGCACAAAAATGTCTATAATATGTATCCAACAGATAGTTCATGGAGAAAGGAAACAACAGCTGAGTTTGTTTGAAGTTGAGCATCTGGTTGATGGACTCAGCATTAATGTGAAAGAGGATGCTCCCAGATGGAGACTTGACAGCTCTGTGATTTGCATCATAATTCTCAGCACATAGGCGGATAATCTCTGGAAAAATGTTGACAGATGGGAGGAAGTAATAAGGCAGATTGGATTCCCATATCCCATATGTATCATTGTTGTTCAAATAGTCATCTCTCAATTCCCTGAAGGTCTGCAAATGGTTCCTATCACCCACAAAGTCTTGGATGAGGAAATCTCTGTCAGCAAGAGGCAGGGACTCCAGCTCTTTATTTGGTGGATTTATGGGGGCAACACTGAGAGCTGTGGGTGCAGGAGCAGCCATTATGTAATTTCTGAATGTTACAAGGTAAGTGTAATAGCTTGCAAGGCTTTTCTAGAAGTCAATTGGCAGATTGAATGCAGGTGCTAGATATGTTCTTCAAAGAGGAATAGGCAGGCTAGGCAGGCTTGCCTCTACTCTGCTTGGGTAAATTCACAGGGATTGTGAACAACGAGGATGAAATGCAGAGGGTGGGTAGGACTAAAATTGGTGAAATGCAACTTTTCAAGCCTGCACTCGGCAAAAGGGAACAATGCCGGGCAGCTTGAGGACGAATTTGCAAATTAAGACCGCGAATTATTGTTTTAACATCAAATTTTGGAGCAGGGGGCAATGTAGGTTGCTTTGGTCCAGAAGTGACTGGGAGACAACCTTTAATTTGGGAATTACCAGGTGTTTAATGGACAATTTTGTAGAGAAATGGCATAAACACGGGTAAAACAGGTGAATTCTGGCAAATACCTGGATAAACGATGCCGAGGGCCTCCGGGTTGAACAGTGGGTGCAGAACTTAGTTGAATTGGTGAATGACGCGTCCGGAGCTTTGAATTTCACGGCTTGGAGGCAATTTTCGGTGCGAACAGCTCACAACGGCTCTGTCTCTTTTCAAACGAAAATGACACAAAACGGCTTGTTTGCGCGTTTTTAACGATAATTTTGGAAAATGGGGGTTATTGGCACTTTTCCGCCTATGACGTCAGCATGACATCATGGCGGGCCCAGGTACGGAAGGTGACGTGGGTGCTGAGCTGGAGGCCAGCATGGCAGGACACGGTGGCGAATGGTGTGGGGTGGCAAGGTGATGTGGAGGGCCACGAGGCACGGGGGTGGGGGCCAGTGACATGACATCATGATGACGTAGGTTGACGTGACAGAAGAGGCGGTAAGAGAGAAAGCGGTAAGCGGTCTCCCCGCACCGCTTTTGGGAGAAGGCGGCATCAGGGAGGGGGGCTCCGAACACCTCCACCGGCTGCCACGCGTCCAGCGTACGGGGGAAAAACCACCCGCTCCCCGGACGCTAAAGCGCGATGGGTTCAAATCCGAAAAGGACCGCCCACCGTTAGATTGGGGACAGCGGGAAATCAAGGGCTAGTGGGTGCCCCGACCCATCGTGTAAGTTTGGGGGGGACCCGCCGACCAATAAAATATTTATTTAATATCTCGGGGTTTAAAACTTTGGTTAAGGGGGGTTTTCATGGGTTTTGGAATATATGGGTTAATCTGTCGTGTTTTAAAAAACCTTTGAATGCTGGTTTTGAGAGGGGGGGAAGGGGTTTTTCATGAATTTTGCAGAAAAAGGGGTAAATGAGGGTTTAGTATAGGTTATTACTCTGACCAGAGGTTAGAGTAATCCCAAAGCAGGGTTGACTATAGTCCCTGGTGGGCTAATGTCTCCCTTAGAAGTGTTATTTAGCTATAATGCTAAAGGGGGGATATTTATACATTGCTTGGGGTTTTATACACCATGGTGTTATAGTAATAGGGAAAGGGGAACATAGGGGATTTAGTGTAGATAGAGTTAGTAGTTAGTATTGGAGGGGAATGTGAATGGGAAGTGATAGATACTAAGCTTTTTAGGAGACAAACTTAGTTAGGGAGTAGATCAAAATGAAAAGAATTTTTACACAGGAAATGTGGCTGCTCTTCAAAGAGAGAAGTCATTTCTGACATGAAATTTTTACAAATGAGGAGTATAAGGAGGACTGATCAGGCAGATCCTGCAGTGCTCATGGGGAGGTTAGTAAGAAACTTTTGAAGGGGATGAGGGAAGTTAGTGATAGTTTAGTAGTTTGCCAAATAGGCCATTGCTCTTGCCTTTCTCCTGCTGGTGACAACATTGTGATTTTTTCCAAGTGATATGCTTAGATCTTGCTTTCTGCAACCTTCAACTGCCTACCCTGCCTATTATGCCTAACATTTTTTCTTCCTTTGTATGGGTGCACTTAGCCTTGCAAACCCTGATAATTCTCTTTTCTTTTTGCTGCCCTCCTATCTAAGTCTACCCTTATGACTTCCAAGGGCCCAGATTAAGCAGTTGGGCTCCTTTCTTTCTCTATCCACCTAGTCATCTGTCAAGCTTGAACTGTTTGAACAGGTACTTCCTCTCTAGTCTACAACATGCAATTTAAAACATGATGAGGCCCAGTTTGAGCTGTTGGACCACCCATCAAAGTAGTAATGGAAATTTTGACTAGCCACTTTCTTGGTCTTTGTTTGGGGTTCATTTCTTTTATTTTTTCTTTGACCAATTCATTTTCTTGCCCTTTGATTTTTTTTTTAAGGCATACCCTCTTTACATTTTTTAACTGTCTGCTTCCTTCACAAAAATGGAACCTTAGTAGCACGGAAGGTGAACATTTTGGCACTTCCACTGTCAATCATGAGAGATGAAAACCTATTGGTATAGGAGGCTAACAGATACTCTTCCTACTTCTGCTGCTGATGAATCACATACATCCTCAACATGTGCTCATGTATTTTGTTGACCCTTTCTAACTGTCCATTTGCTTGCGAATGACAAGATGCACTAAAGGCCAAATATGTACCCAAACCTGCAAATAACTCTTTCCATAACCTAGAAGTGAACTTAACATCCCTGTTTAATACAATATTCTTTGGAACACCATGCAACATCACTATCTCCCTAATGAATACCTATGCTACATCACTAGCTGAATACGTAGACTTCACTAGAACGAAGCGTGCTACCTTTCTCAACTTGTCCACCACAACCATGATGGAATCATGCTTTCTATATGTCCTCGGAAAACTTGTAGTGAAGTCCATGGAAATGAACTCCCATTTCCACTCTAGAAGCAAAATCAGTTGTAGTAAACCACCTGGATTCTTACACTCTAGTTTCACCTATTGATAATCCAAGCATCTAGCCACAAACTCTGCCACCTCCTTCTTTAGATTCGGCTAATAGTTGAACTTATTCACCGCCATCAATGTCTCCTGGTATCCTAGGTGCCTTGAATACGATTTAGCATGAAATTATCTTAGGATAAGCTTCTTGAGCTCACTGTTTTCTGACACATAGATCTTGTCCCTAAATCTGACCAAACCATATGTTGTGAGACGATAGTCCACATCCTGATCACATGTATCATGTTGTAACCTATACCTAATATCCCTATACCTATCATCATAATGTCCTGCCTGTAAGATCTAATCTTGTAGATCCATCCCATAAGAACTCATAATTGTTATATGATTCACCTGCACTCTTCTGCTAAGAGAATCTGTGACCCTGTTTTCCTTTCCCTTAATGTACCTGATCCTAAAATAAAACTAATTGATCGTGACCAACCATATAGCTTTCTTGGAATTTAGAATTGGTTGGTAAAACAAGTATCTCAATGCACTATTGATCACTCATCAGTACAAACCTCTTACCAAGAAGATAGTGCCTGCACATCTTCAAAGCATGGATGATCGGTGCCAACTCAAGATCATGTGTGACATAATTCTACTCATGCTCATTCAATTTCCTTAATTCATAACATACCGCATGTCCCTCTTGCATCAAGAATCCACCAAATCCTCTCTTGCAGGCTTATGTACACACCACAAACTCTTTATCCATATATACAATCTTGAGAACTAGAGAATTTGTCAACAACTACTTCAACTACTCAAAACATTCTACACATTACTCTGCCCATTCAAATTTATTCCCTTTTCACTGCAGTGATGCGGTAGGATATGCAATCTGTGAGAAGTTCCTAATGAACCTCCTGTAGTAACCTGCTAACCCCATAAATGGCCTTACCATATCCACATTCCTAACAGCTTCCCATTGCATAATAGATCTTATCTTTTCCATATCCATTTTTATGCCTTTCTTGGAAACAACATGTCCCAAGTAATGTACCTATGTCTAAAAGAAATTGCAGCTTCTAAGCTTGGCATACAATTGATTCTCTCTTATAAATCTCAACACTATTGCTAAGTGTTTGACATGCTCTTCCTCATTCTTAGAATATACTAATATATCATCAATAAACAAAATAACAACTTTTCCAGATAAGGACGCAACACACTATTCATCAAGCACATAAAAGTAGTTGGATCATTAGTCAAAACCAAATGGAACTTCAAAAAAATCATAATGTCCATACTTAGTTCAGAATGCAGTCTTGTAAATATCCTCTTCTTTGATGCGTACTTGATGGTATCCTAATCTCATATCAATCTTTGAGAACACTTCTCCTTTCAACTGGTCAAATAGATCATAAATCCTAAACAATGGATACCTGTTCTTGATGGTTACCTTTTTCAACTTCTTGTAGTCAGTGCATGACCTGAGAGTACCATTCTTCTTCTTTACGAACAAAATTTGGGAACCCCAAGGTGACACGCTTGGCCTAATGTATCCCTTATCAAGCATTTCCTTCAACTGCAACTTCAGCTCTACTAACTCTGGTGTGCTCATCTTGTATGGTTCCTTTGATGCTGGTGTTGCCCCTAGTACCAACTCAATGGAAAATTCCACTTCCCTGCGAGGTGAAAACTCTAAAATATCTACGGGAAATACATCCTGAAACTACTATAAAGCCAGGTACCTTCTCAATACCTCCACATCCTCAACATCCTTACCTTTATCACTGAAAATATGTATTGCAAATAACACACACCCTTTCCTACGATTGTGCTTTTCCTACATAGATGTAACCATTCTAACTTATGTTTCCTTCTTCTTACCCCGCAAGATCCTTTGTTCTCCATTGTCATCCAAGTACTCAATGGCCTTGTCATAACAATCCACCTTGGTCCTATGAAGATACAATCAATGCATACCCAACAACATACTTTATGATCCCAACGGAAGCACATTCAAATGTGCTAATGTAGGCATACCATTCAGCTCAAATGGACAAGCTCTTACCCAATGATGAACTCTTTTCTTTGTACTTATAGCCAACTGCACTAGCCAAGATTTTGCATGCAATTATTTATTCAAACCACACTTATCCACTAGGCCTAGATTATCATACCTATAAGTAGATCCAAGATCAATAAAAATAGAAAACAATTGATCACAAATATTACCATCCATATCGATAATAGATGCCTAGTGATTTGCCTACCTGTTATCCAATGCTACATAGATCCCTCGAATGCTATTCCCAACATCCTCAACTATCTGCACTTCCTATGCACTGTAGATATGAGGCATACCACCATGATTCTATGGAAATTCCTTCTGGAGATTCTCCTTACCACATGTCCAACACTGTAACTATGTCCTACAATCACCTTTGTCTAACTATTCTCTAGGCTGAGACCCATTAAAATTCTTGTAAGGTACAACATTATCTTTCTCCCCTGCATCCTCGGGTGTTGTTTTTTTCGGCTTCCATTTACCTTTAGTATTTTCTTTCCCTTTCCAATCTTGCTGAGATTCTGTCTTATGCTTTGATTTCTCATAATAGTGCTTCAACTTCCCAATGAATTCTACAAGTGAGTGAGGCTCATCAAACTCAATTTGATATTTAAATGCTAATGGTAATCCACCACCCAATCTCTCAACTTTGGCTTTCTCATCCTTAAGATACGGTACATACCTCAATAACTCTAGGAAATTGGTCATATAATCCTCATTCATCATCAATCCCATATTTAGATCATAGAATTCCTTGGCTTTACTCTCATAGTACCTTGCTGAAAAATGTTTCTTCCTGAAAAGTATCTTGAATTCATTCCAACTGAACTCTTATGTCCTGATGTCTCTAACATTCTTCACATATTCCCACTAGATGTTTTCTTTCCTTTTGAGGCTAAAGATAGCTATTCTAGCCTTCATATTCTCTGTGTTACTATTCTATGTCATCGTGTAACCATGCCTTTTCATATCTTTAGCCTCTATGCTATGTCATCGTGTAACCATGCCTTTTCATATTCCGGTTTATTCAAATATCCATCAAAGTTATGTGGCTTGGCTTTCTTGAAATCATATGGAAAATATCCCTTGTCATTCCTCCCATAAGGATGATAAAAATGATGACCATGGTACCTATTGGAACCAGAACTATAATAGAACCTCTGTCCATCACCTCTGCTATCAGGTGTGTCGAATAACCTACCATATTTGATAATGTCAACCCTATCAGACTTGTTCCCACCATGAGACCTACTGCCATATGCCTCGTTAGTCCTGTCCTCCTATCCATGGCTGATCTTAAGCGGTCCCTATCTCTGCAAGTTTGACAAACTCTAAAGGATAACTGCATTAACCTATGCATGTTTCTCTTTTTCCTAAATGATTATGTCATTATCTTTTTTGCAACTTCTTATTTCTACCTTCAAACTTCTCAATATGTCTACTATGTTATGAGAGTCCCCATTACCATGCTGCTCATCTAATATATAGGGAGGATCTCGTGAAATGTAGTTTACCATCTTGCTAGGCATATTTAATCTTCTTCTTGCAAGTATACGATGTTAACTAAAATAAAATATAAACATAATCAACATAGCTTAGTATAGTTCAAGGGAGGATATCTCGTCTGCAAGATCAACCATATTAGCAAAATACATGTATAAAAATAAGCATAGTAGTATATAAACATAATCTTAATCATCATTTAGTTACCATGCATGACCATACCAACCACATTCCATGCCCTCATGCATGACAACTATAATCATGAAAATGCATGCATATGTCCACATCGACAACATTCATACCTAACAAATGCATATTCAACCGACATGCATTCACGATAAACACATCCAAACAACAGCACCTTGAACTTCTACATGAAAACATAACTGCAACAATTACCATCACCATGCATACACATCAAGCACATATACAACCTACATGTATGCATGAAAACCATATTTCACCCATCCAGTCCAAGGAGCGAACCATGCTCTGATACCACTTTGTAACACCCTCCTCCCCCATTTACCCAAACTAACTGGTCCACTAGGCTAAACATGTGACGAAGAGTTACTACGATATGATTAAGATCCTTTTGTATAGATAAGGAAGTGGAATCCACATAGCAGAAACCAAACTAACCTTTCTCAGGAGCTACATGACCCCTAGGGACTAACCAACCAATCTAGGTGCCCAACCCCTGCGTTAAATTTCTTTTTGCTGAGCTAGACCCCCATTCGTTCCCATGACAAACCCTCCAAGTGATTGAAAATATCTAGACACTCTGACAACAAGGAATCCATGAGATGGCGACCTTTTTCAAGAAATTTTGTGCCAACAACCCCGAATTATGAGCCACTTTTTCAGGGCTAGGACTCAGACCTCTGTCGAGAACTTGATGAAACTCTCAGAAATGATAAATAACAAGAAGACAAGGCCTCCAATATGAAACTTGAACAAGGACATAAATAGAATCATCCTAATCATGTCAGGCCTTTCATCAAACATATCATAAATATGTAATGTACAGGCCATAGAAACACATCTGAACATAGGGACCTCATACTTATGTAAGATTCATCAAGAAGGTTTAAAGCCCTTTCACAATAGCTACATTATCATCTACTAGGTCATACATTCATTTACTAATATAAGCATGATGAGATCCATAACCAAAGTCTATCATAAACCATGCTTATAACCATCATATAAACAATAGAATAGCAATGATATCAGAACCATTAAAATCACATAATAACAAGTACATTTACACATGGAACAAAAGAGGAAAATAGCTATTGTTAGCATATGCAAAGGCCAACCAAGTCAGGGACTTCCACGTACCACCTAACCATAAATTGCGCTGAATCAGATCTTTCTTTCAACCAATCACCCCTGTGCCATATTCCAAGCATGAACGTGGGACTCTCAACAAAATTGACCAGGGCTTCCTCAGGATTTACCATATATCCCACCAATAAAGGTAAAGGATTCCTAGGCCCGAAACCCTCACCTATACAACTAGGCTTTACCATAATCCTGCCAAGGGATTCCTAGGCCCAAATAAGAAACATACACTACTAGGATTTACCACAATCTCATCATATACTGCTCCAGATATCACTAGGCCTATACAAGCATGGATTCTTCCAGATCTCTCCACCTAAATTGTGAGGAATTAATGCATCTCCACCATTTAGGATTTACCATATATCTTGCGATTTATTGGTTGAGGATTCATAGGCCCAATGAGGGTAACACAACTAGGATTTACCGCAATATCACCTTTATCGGTCTAGGGATTCCTAGGCGTTGTGACTTTTCTTGAGACCACCCGACTCAATTTTGAAACCATTCAACAATCCAACTCAACCAAGTAATAGAAAGACCATCACACCATGGCTATTTGGAAATGGCCAGGCAAGGCTGAAAACCACTGCCACACTTGGAAAAACCCATACCAATGACAACAAGAGAACCAAGAGCACACATACATGCTAAAACTAGCAAAGAAATAATACATGAAACTCAATATCTGCAAGTAATCCCATTGTAGCCACTTGATCCAACTCTTCCTTACTTCATATTTAATTCCCTTTGGTTTCTTGTCCTTCCTTTACCTTCCTTTCTCCAATGCTAAAGTGCTCCAAGAATGGTCTAAGTGTGAAAGAGTATGAGAGAGTAGGGATAATAGAGAGAGAGATCCAGAAATGACCTCACAAAAGGTTGTGAACTGAGTGTTAGAAGCTTTTTTATTAATGAGGCCCCTATTTTCTTCAATTTCCTTTTTTTTCCTTCATCTTCCTACTCACATGCAACGTGTGAGCTTTCACCTTATTTTTATCCTAATTTCCTTTATCTTCATAAATAAAATGCCAATTAATGCCTCTTTGCATTTTCAATGCCTTTTTCATTACCTTTGCTAATTTCCCCTTAGCCATATTAAACCAAATGAATGCCCACTAGGATGTTCTACCCAACATTTAGCTTGGAATAAGTGTCCCATGACCTTGGTTATTATTTTTCCTTTATTAGATTTATTACATGAATTTTTAACCCGAGGCTGTTACAAAAAGGTCATAGGAAGCAGTGAATATGATGATTATTAGGGCATATGCAGAGCTCTTTGTTTTCCACACATTGGGATCCATCAACCTCGCCTTCAATTTGGACACCAAAGAATGAAAGGAGTAGCTTGTGTGTCTAGATCCCATGAATGATATCATTGTATGCTACATCTATTTTTTGGTGGTTTTTATTCTTCATGGTGGATAATATACAAATCACTTAAATCATCTTGTGAATTGACTATGTCTTAGAAGTGTATACTCCTAGGGAGGAATTCCTTTATTCACATTTTATCAAGAAGTGTCACCTGATTAGAATAATACTTGTTGCCACTCTTAATATTATGGATTGGAGGACCTTAAAATTGGTGGATGTGGGTTTTTGGTTTTGTTGATAATATAATGGAAAGCTTGGGACAACTTTACCACATTTGTTCCATTCCAGATAGAGCCTTAGTGCAGATGGCATACTAGTTCAACTTCCACCTTATCAACATTCTTAATTTAAACATGTTCATCTTCATACCAGTTCATAGAATTTATGCCAAGAGTCATTTCATTACCTTATTGTGGATAAGGAGTGTTTATATGGTGGAATATTTCCTTCTGCACATATGATTTATCAATTTTCTTTCTCAACAAGTCCCTATTGTATGTGTAAGGATGTTGTGGTGTGCTTGTTAAACCATAATGTCTTTTGAGTGCCATTAAAAGGGATTACTTCAAGACCCTCACAAATGATCTCATAATAGATGTATATAAGGGTGTGGGGCTATAGAAGATAACATTCCACAACCAAAGGTTGACACTATTGGATGAACGCCAAGTTTCATGGATGTGCTAATTCAATACCAGGTAGCAACACATTTAAACAAAGGTAATCCACAATCTTGAGGTGGATATGATTGGCCATCTTAGTTTGTGGGCATATCAGTCCCAAGTTTGTGACATAACACCAATTTTACACTAGCTGGGGTTATTAATTGAGAGATTAAACCAGAAAAGAAGAATAGAGAAAGTACTCCTTTGATTCAGTGACTCAGTTTAGAAAACTGATCCACTGGGCATTGAGTATCACTGCATCATTTGAGGCATAAGAGTAAGAGATTCAAGCATTCTTCATTGTGTTGAATTGTGAGGATACCTCTGTGATGATCTCATGAGAGTGAGAGTCATTTGACTACATAAATAGTTCACAACACCACTCTAAAAAACATCATTATCTTCATGGTTAGGCTAAGACCTCTATCTAACTGAAGGTTACGATTGTTCCATTGGAGGTTGCTAATAGAATTTTCACTAATTGAATTATATTAGTAAAACTAAAAAGGATCTAATTGGATGTATATCTACTTAATACATAGAAAATTTAGTTTCCCATAGAAAATTTGTTATGAGTTGTGTCAAATGTCTAACACTAGCTAGCTCATAAAATGTTAAATATTCTAGGTTTTACATCACCTAGAAATGTTATAAAAAGAAATCGTTTAGATACATTGAAGGATTTAGGCACCTTCAAAAACCTACTTTCTGGTAGTAGCAAGGCATGTTTTATAGCTATAGATTTCCATGGATTGCTAAAAAATCCATTATCCGGATCAATAATAGTACTAGAAACTATCATTTTTTGAATCTTGAGTCACTTATTTCATCACTGCTTCATCGTCATTGGACATAGGACTGGAAATATTTTATTCTTGAGTGTTTGTATAATCATCAAGGACTGGAACAAGAATTTCTCCAGCAACACTTTTGTGTTCATCATTTTTCTGATCCATCCAACATTGGGTAGCCATTAGTCACTGTCACAAAGCCCAAAGGTCTGCACTTTGCTTCTAGAAAAAATGAAAAAGATGGAATTTATTCAAATAGATTTAGATTAAAAAATTGTATCATTTTTTAGACTAAATGCAATGTCATGGGATAATGGGCTTTATGTAGGTAATAACATGTTTTCACATTTTTTAATCTCTATGTGCCATTCATGTCATGTATTTTTATTTTGACATTAGATTCTTCTTTTGGAGAATTTCATAAGGACGAAATGGCATTCAATAAGCGATACATTTTTTTTTTATTTTTGGTACATGAAAACTCTAACTCTTTTAAATCCTTAAAATAAGTAGGGTTTCTTACCGGGAGGTTGGTCTAGTCATGCTTGGATACAAAACATAGGAAGAAGGATTAATGTCCAACTTTTTTTCATGAGAACATTCAAAGACACGAGTGTTGGCAAGATGTTGGGTTATCAAATTTCCATTTCTTCCACCATTTAAGCCATCTTTTCTTGGCCATTCTCCCACATGTTGTCACCCATTCATTGCATTTATTACCTTGTTTTCTCGCAAATATGTCATTATGAGCCTAATAATTCTAAGTACCTATTGTTGTAATTTTAATTTTAACAAATTAGAGAGGTTAATGCTTGATTTTATTGATGATGGTTTTGTCAGCCAATTCTTACAACTCCTATGCAAGTCTTGCAACTAGCCTTTGAGGTTGGCATTTCTACATGACTCTAGGGCCAATTTTGAGACATGGGTTTTTTTCTTAGCATTTATGACATGGTTTCATGTTTTTTTACTTTGTATACAGGTCGATTCTAGAAGCCTTTAGGCAAGGATCAACTGTTTAGACAACTTGTGCTTGGAATAATTGAGTCATCAACTGAAGACATGATTTATAGATAAACATAGAAGAATATGGAAAAAATTTAACATGGGTTTTTTCTAGAACATCCCCAACTAGGTTACTCATGAGGATTTTCTCCAAAAAGTGCGTGATTTGGGAGATATGAAAGGTTGTTTCAAAGGAAAATTTCATGTTACAACCATGGTCCAATTATGCCCAAACTGAGTAATCAATTAGAAAATTGAACCAATCAAGTTATTCTTAGGGGACTTCATGATAAATCAACCCAATCTCATCATATCTCCAGCTGAAGATGACAAGTAATCAATCTTGTGTAAGATTAACCATGATTTGATGAGTAGTTTTTAGGGAAATTGTCTAGATTCACCCTCGATATTCCTTGTACAAATAGATGGGCAAAAGCCTTAATTATAAATTTCAGAGAGGATTATTGAAGGGATCTTTTGTCATTTCTTTGTGCCATAGGATGATACCGTGTGGTCTCCACTGGGATCAAGCATTGCTGCATTATTTTTATGTAAAGGCTCTTTATAATTTAATGGGAAGGTTGGTGCCAAGTTCATCTATTTGTTGTATGTAAGATATTTATCTTTATGATATAGTTTATAAGAGGAAATGAGTTGGTTGGCTTGGGCCCATTAATCCATCATGTTTCTCTCTTGTCTTTTCTTGTTTAAATACATATAGATCTAGATGTGGATGATATAGATTAGAAGTGTGGCATTGATATGCTTTAAATTTGCATTCATCTTTCAAATTTAGGGCTTGATAATTCACAGTGATATTATGATTGTGTTGTCACTAAATTCGACACTCATCGAAACTTGGCTACCTCTAGAGGTTATGTTTCACATTAGCCTTTATCCTATTTTCACAAATCTTACCTAATCCCCTAGGTTCATATTTGACACACTATCCCTAGTCACACGAAAAATTGTATCAGTAAAAAAAAAAAAAAAAAAAAATTAATCATGAAAAGTAACATTAATGATATTTTTCCATGATATTTAGATAACATGATGTATCCATAAGAGTATGTGTGTTATCATTATTATCTTATTATTTTAATGTTATTTATCACATATAAATGATTATACATAAATAATGAAGAATACTAACTAAGATGTCAAAACAATATACACCACTAAAACATTATTAATAATCATAATTGTAACTAAACATGATTAATAACTAGTTGTCCACAAAAAAGGAGAGTAGTGTAGACAAAAAAAGAAAATTAAATAATGACAAAATATAAATAAAAACTTCTTATGATAATAGAATTGACTCTATATATATATATAAAACAAAAGTAAATACCAATAAAATGCCATAGTAAAAAAATTCTTACAATATAACTAAAAACTAAAAATCCTCGCTTCCTAACTTATATTAAGGTTATAGATTCATAAAAATTAAATAAATCACTTCATAGAAAAGTTTATCCAAATATTTCCCATGCACATAAGTAGTATTGGCTTAAAACTAAAGGAAGCTATTATTTTCCCTGAGTTTCATTTACCTTCCCGACAAATTTATTAAAACTATGATGCATTTCCTCCAAAGTTTGTTTAACTTCAATAAATTTATTTGTTTAAAATGCTTTGAATGTTGAAAGCTTTCTCTGCCCAAAGAAAGTTTTTTTACCATCATAATAGATTATGTGAATTCATTTGATACCTGAAAATACAAATCGATTGGCATGAAATACATTTTATAATTCAAGGTTTTCATTATATTTGAAAGGGATTGACTAGGGTTTACTGCAAGAATGAAATAAGAAGATAATTTAATCATTCATTAAGGAACCAAATCGTAAAAGTCGTTTTTCAACCAAATCATTTCACCTCAATAAACACATGAAATGAAAGAGATAAGAGAAATATATTTATTATGAAGTTATTGAATCCAAATATTCTTTTATGTCATGCATTGAGTTAATTATGAATTGGTTAAAGATTTGGGAAAATGTTTCAATGAAGAATTATGGAGGACACCATACATTTAAAAAATAAAATCGAGATTGTACAAACCATGACATTTAGTGTTGTATCCAAAGGTAAGATAAAAGTTTTAAAGTTGCTTTCGAAAGGTGACATACTTCTTAAAAATAATTTGTATTTTCCTGAAATTGTATAGTTAAGGGACAGTTATACAAAGAATTATGGAGTTTGGTATATACATACCCTTGAATTCATTCAAAAGCTAGGGATTTTATGGAGATAAAAGACACTTATGTATTGATGGTTTCACTGCACTTATTGCACAGACCAAATCAAAAGCTAGGGATTTTATGGAGATAAGAGACACTTATGTATTGATGGTTTCACTGCACTTATTGCATAGACCAAATCAAGATGCTTTTATGAACTTATTTTATCTAATTCTGAATGTAACATGCATTTTTCCTTTTATTTTTCTATGTAACCATATGCTGATTAATATTGTGATTTAAATTATTAACCTAATAAAGTATTTGTATTAATTTCATTGCTTCATCTTATCTCCTCTCATATATACATATTACCATAGGCAGATGTATTAAACTATTTACATGTTTTGTTGTTCATTGAGTTCTAGACACCTAACATTGTTGTTTTGTTAGAGAAATTTATGTGAAAACTATTTACATTAGTTATATGCTTTTCTTATTTCCTTATTAATTTTTTTATATACTTACATCTTAAATATTTCAATAGAGCAGTAGCCAACCTGATCCGTATTGTTTTGTTGCAACCTATAGGATATTATTTTATCTTTTGATATTAATATTATCAAAGGATGGTTATAATATTGACACTTATCCTTTTTCGAAGTGAATGATAATGTAATAATACATGATATTATTCTTTTTCACATTTTCCATTCAGATATGTTAGCAATAAGAGGTTATAAGCATATTTATGATTTGTATCTCATTTTTTTATCCCAATTAGATTGTTGTTTTATTTTCTATTGGATATTATGTTTTTATTGCATGATTACAGTTTTAATTGTAATTGTTGATTACATGTTTCCATAGGTTTCCTTCGCCTAGATATTTATCTTTTTTCCGTTTTGATAATATCACTAATATATTCATAGATATATTTACATATTTGAATAAATTTTGAGAATAGAAAGAGGGAATACCCCCTCAAGTAAAGGGGGACCATCCCTTTTAGCCAGAAGTCGGAGGCTTTGTATCCTCACTGAATGTGTTCTTAAATTTTCTCTTTGTCACCAGAACAATATGTGAACCAACATTCCTTTAGCATTGTTGTTGGGGAGAAAAGTGTCAAGATTTCATTTTTTCGGTAACTGAATAACGGTTAAGTCTATGAACCATTGGTGGGCGAGGTTACAAAACCACATGCCATAAAAGGGTTTCAAGTAAATCTTTCTTGGTTTAACTCTTCTCCTGGCTACTCCTTAATTATTTAACTTGATCATTCTCATTTCAATGGCTTCTTTATGGAATTCATCATGCTTTTCCCCTTTAATTTTTTCTAACATTACAAGTTTTTCAAATGAATTACCAGACATAGAGGTATGGGATACTTACCTGCCTCGCTTTTGAGAAAGTGAAGATGGTGATGTAGCACAACATCTTATCAATTTTCACAATTACATTCCCAAGATGGGGTTTCACAATTACATTCCCAAGATGGGGGTTCACCATGAGGATGTACTCATGAAGTTGTTCATGATGTCATTGGAAGGTGATTCCAGAAAATTATATAAAAGACTTCCTCCTGGTGGAATCTCTTCATTGAAGTATTTTCATACAAATTTTGTGAGTTTTATAAATGTATGTATCATGCAAGGTTTCTTGATTTTTATTGTTGTAAACATTATAATGATAATAATCTAAAAAATCAAAATAATGATAATAGTAAAGAACCTAAAATGGATAATGAATCTGAAGTAGAAATTTATTTTAATGAATCTAACTTTGTATATGTTCAAAAATCATATGTATCGTCGTCTAGCTTATATATTGATGAACATGGTATGTTTCCATAAAATTCAAGAAGTGGTGAACATGACACTCCTCCTATGACAAAATATCATACAATGCATTTATGTTTCAAGAAACCTCAAGATTTTATAGCTCATGTTAATTTTAACTTGTCTTTTGTTCCATGTTTGGAGGATAGTAATAATGATATTTATGGAGGAAAAGTTTCATCTAAAGTATTTTATCCTATATATAACCAAATAGAAAATATGCTACATATTCCTAATGATGTACACAACAAATAATTGATGAAGATATTATTCAAACAATTGATCCAATTTTTCAACCTTTTTGTGATGCAACAAGGAAACTAATATATGAGCTTATCTTTGACCATTTTGAGTCCATTTGATCTAGTTTTCATGTTTACTATTCTCAACCACCTATGTGTGATTACTATGAAAATGAAATGAATCATGAACCAAGTCTATATTTTAATTATTGTTTTGAACACATTCTGATTAATTCTAATACTTATCAAATGAGGATTATAACAACACAACTCAATCCACTTTTTTGCAATATACTTCACAACAAGCTATCTATTATAGTTATGAGGTTGTTGAGGGCCCGGAAATCGGGTCGACAACAAGGGGAATACCCACCCGGTCCGGAACTTGGTTGGCAGCTCCTTGTCCGTTTGGTATAGCGGGTCCGACTGGGGATAATGGGACCAGTTTCCCAATCTAAGGGGTGTGTGTGTGTGTAGAGTTTGATGATGTAAATCTAGAAGTAATTTTAAAGCTAATTCAATTATAACTCCTAAATTGATTCTAAGCTATTGTAATCTAATGAAAACAACATATCTAATCTACGCTAACCCGAGGTATATTTCTTCTATTATGCGATCCAAAAAGAATTCGAACAATAACTGGTAATAAAGATCATTCAGCTATCATAAGAATATAAATCAATTAAGATAAACCATTCTGCATAAGAAGTTAGGCAAAACAATTGTGAACAACATATCGCATAATAAGTTATTCATATTTCAAACACAAATAAAATGACTCCACCGTACAGAAGTGCCAAATGGTAACCCACACATTTATATATTAACATATAAACAACTAAAACTGCATATCACTCTAAGAATATAAGCAGAAATTGGTCAAGAGATAAAAGTACCATTTATGACTGATTTCACTCACAAACTTCAAGCAATAACGATTTATCTCTACTTGTTCCAATATCTACTAAGAGTACAGAAGTGCAACATCAGTAGCAGACATTAAAATGCAAACATAAATAAATCTCGATCCATCCATTTATCAAAACCTCCTCTGAGGGTGCAGAAGTGCATGTTCCGAGGACAAGTTTTTTGACAAATTTCTGGACCCTTCTCTAAATGCATGAGAAGGGTTAAAATACTACTTCCTAATTCTAATAATAGTATTATTACAAAATTTAGGATGCAGTTTTCAAACGACCGTCCTTTTTCTAATCTAGTTGAAGGGAGAAAAAACAACATTCTAAATGAAGTCACTTATGAACTTGGTCCTTAAAGTTGCAAGTTTTCAGCATGGGCTTGAGAAGAGTCGGCTGACTGATTTCTGCGCTGAGCTGGGCTGCGAAAACGGCATCTACGAGAGCTGGCGCTACCTTTTCGGCTGCGTTTGTAATGCATTTCACCGTCATCCATTGGCTGTGCGGTTTAACCAAGTACGTCCAGTAACATTCCCAATTCAACCTGGACAATGCCTGGATTGCTTTCCCTTTTGCCTGCGCTTTCTGCCTCCATTCTGTTTCCAGTTGCGACTTGTTTGGTAGGTACCCCGGGGTGGTCTCTGCAATTAAATTGGCCCTGTGTAAATTCTCATTTACACAGTCAATAAGTATACTTGCCTAAGTTTCCGTTGTCTCTGCTGCTTGCTCCGCCTGCCTGATTTGATCATCCCATTTATTAAAGAGAAACTCCTTATGATTTTCATTTATCCTGGGTGCACCTGCCCTTTTGCCTTCATCATCATTTTGCTAAGTCAAATATTATGTCGCCCTCTTGTCATTCTGATCATAGTCACTCTGCAAGTCCACCACTTGACTGGAGATTTTGTCGCTCAGCTCACAATAGTGCCTCCACTGTGATATTTTACATCCCAACTCTTCCTGTTGCTGCAGTAGTTGCTCGTTCAAGCCAATAGATTCTGAAATGAATTTTCCAGATTGGGCTCATCTTTATGCATTTCTTGTAAAGTCTGCAATTGTTTTTCTTTCTCTTCGAGACTCCTTTGATAGCCTATCAGCATTTGTTAAAAGTCTTCCTGTAGTTTCTCGAGCTGTCTGGAAGCTTCAGTGTTAGCGTTTGCTTGTTGCAACTGTTGTTGTAGTAGTTGTATATGATTTTCTTGTTCCTTCAATAGTTGCTGAACTTCCAAGGCCTTGTCAATAGTTGCAGAAGCATATGCTCCTGCAATCTGAGACAGCTTCGTGAGATTTTCAGTCGGATTATTATTGGGGTCTTTCCATAAGACGTCCAAATGTTCAGCATCTTGAGACAGTGTATTCTCTAATTTTCTTTTCTTTCTCTGTCTCCTTACAACTGATTTGTGTTGGGGACTATAGAATACATCCAGTGGGGGAATTTCTTCTACGTTAAGTAGAAGCTCTAAAGGTGGAGCGATTGGAAGGTGTTATGCTTTTGCGGCACTACTGACTATGGTCGAAACCGCTTCTTGCACCACCTGTGTATTATTCACAGGTGTTTTCGGGGCTTGCCCTTCAAGATTGATCAATTCATTGAAGGTTTCCCACTCTTTATCTAGCTCTGTCGTGACAAGTGGTGCTTCGATGATAGGAGGGGGGAGATTCCTTGGTGGGGAGGCGATAACTTGTTGTTGAGACATTACACTTGACTGAACTGTATCTTTGGTTGTTTCTTCGTTTTTTCCTTGGTCGTGAACAAACTCTTCAGGATGCTCAGATACTTCTTGCACGGCGTTGGACTTAGATCTGGAAGTGCTAGAGTTTTCACTGAGGCTGATGCTTGGAGTTGGTTCTCTAGCAGGCAGTCGCAGCTTCTCTAGCGGAATACTGGCCTGCCTTCTTTCTCTGTATAACGTGAATTTTTGGAGGTCACCGGGAGACAACCTTGACTGAGCTTCCCGCAAAATTTCTTGGAGCGAACTCTTATTCTGAAACAGATCATCAAACAAATATTTCTTTCCAGAGAACACTCTTATCTTGACATTCGTTGTGAATTCTTGGGCCACATCATTTGGGTCGAATGGCCTCGCTGGGAATTTAAATAATTGAATACACGTCACATTCTCCACTTCGCCAAAAGCGTATCCTACATCGAACAAAGAGAAGGCCCCACAAGTTACGGGAAATTGAGGCCATATGGCCTTCTTCTTGTCCTTTAGGTCTTTACTTAGGCCGCCTTCGGAATAGGTTTGATAAGCGATTTCCGAGCCAAAAGTTTATCAGGGACATATAAGGGCAGGACATGTGGAGGTACAGTGCTTCCAAAAACTCTAATGTAAGTAAACCATTCTTCCCCAAACCATCTCGCGATGGGGATGATGTCAATTTGGGCCTCGGGAGAGCACCTTGGGGGGTCTTTATCATACATCATTCTATATAGGGGCAAAATAAGCCCATGGCAAATCTGGTAAAAGTGAGGGGCAAACTGGGAATCCCATAATACCTTATGATAAACATGGATGGGCAATGGGTCTTTGGTAGTCCATTTCCAACCCATAATAGGGAATTAAGATACAAGACAAACAGAATCCATAATATATGCAGACAGATAAAAAGGAGGATAGACCCTTTGAGACAAGGATCTCTTAGATCGGTAATTGAGAACAACTGTGTATAGAGTATCAGAAAGGATTTTGGCCCAATCTAGGATGTCGGCGTTAGTGGCAGCATCAATTAATGGTAGCCATTCAGATGAAAACTTATTGATATCCGGCATCCCAAATAACCTACAGAGCATGGCCGCAACAAAACAATATGAAGAGGTGAGGGAACCAGTGCTGTACATACCATTTTTATCCTTTTTTAGCGGCTCGTCTCTTCTAGACCATTCTTTAGTGGTGTCTGATAGATCTAGATTCTTCGCCGCGAACTTCTTAACAAATTGTGCGTTATAGGTTGCT
This sequence comes from Pinus tabuliformis, assembly GCA_031772625.1. NCBI lineage: Eukaryota > Viridiplantae > Streptophyta > Pinopsida > Pinales > Pinaceae > Pinus > Pinus tabuliformis. The sequence goes on along the minus strand of CM062819.1, from coordinate 1,063,220,649 downwards.
TGGGGTTTTGGAAGATGATACATAAGCTTCAAATCTTGCGCAGCAAACGATCCGACGAGCCCATGTCCATGAACTTTGAATTGTCTGTTGTTCAAGTCTGCATCATCTAGTATCCACTTGATCATGTCTGTATATGGTAGAATTTTGGTTCTTGCCGCTATTTTGTGAAGGAATGAACATGCTAGGTCCTCTAAGGACGCCTCAGAAGAGCGTGGTGCACCTGCGACAACAACAACCTTCATTATTCTAGGTTTTTCCTCTTCTAGCAGCCTGTACATGCCTTCCCATGTTGATATCCCTGCGTCTCTATTACAGGTTATGTCTGTGTACAGGGGCGCCATCTCCTTAGTCTTCTCCCTTGCTTCGGAGCCTTGAGCTTTATTTTTCTTTCCCATTTCTCTTTTCGTTTCAGCCTGAGTCGTCTTAGCTCTTTGTTCCTGTAGATTACGAGTGAAATGGAAATGACTGATCCAAAATGGTGATGGGAGAGTTTTAAATGCAACAGATCAATCAAACATGGCACCTTACGTGAAGTAAATCTCTAGCAAGACACGCGTCTTTAACCCATTTAATAACTGACAACTAATTCATTTACTATCATTAAAAGCGCATAATTTCGGGTCAGATTATGGTAAGTGGCTTTTCTTTGAATGGCATGCCCGAAGGATTCGTACTGGAGTGATTTATGATTTGCTGACGTAACCTCGCATGTCGCGCGATCGCTAATCGCATCATCGCAAATCGCAAGGATGTAGCATCGCAACGATCACTAATCGCATCATCGCAAATCGCAGAATTTTGATGTTTGTCAAATCTGTTGCTCATTTCTGCGATATGCGATCTAGCGATCGGCATTATCGCAGATCTGTGAATCTTTAAGCTTTTCTTTATGGGCGCTACTTTGTTGCGATGCGATTTTATTGTTAACATGAGGATCGTGCGCATATTGATTTTTAAAGAGAAATGAAGATATCTCCTATCCTTTTGCAACGCGACTTTGAAGATTTTCTTCTCATCATAAACTTAGGCTTAAAATATCCAAGAGGCTTTTCATAAGCATATGATTGTAACCTCAAGTAGAAACTCTTTCTTTTCCTAAAAATTAACTAAGGGTCCCCATTCATTCAAGTATCTTGGTTGACACTTAAATGAATTAGGGGGGGGGGGTGTTGCTGGCCACAACAATTGGCGATTCACTTGGGAGAACCAGTTATCTCTGATTTTCTATTGACGCTTTCAAACTCCTGAATTTTTTTTTTCCAAAAAACTTGAATTTTATTATAAAAAGATAAAGCAAATGGCACTTGAAACTGTCAATGACGTTTTGTTTCAACCCCTTTCTATTTCAATTACTTGCATTCTCAGTTTGTCCTTGCATTTAAATCAGTCATTACTTGGTCTTGTAAAACATAAAATAAAGTCTTCCCTATGTAACAACCTCTTTTAAATATGCTCCTTTGTCGCAGGTAGAGCCTCTGCTACCAGCAGGCGTCCATAGCCTCGACAAGGTTACCTATTACCCAGCAATGATCCTTTATCCTGCTTAAGGTTATTTACAACTTCTTCAGAGAAAAACCCATTTTGACACTTTTTCTTTTTTTTTATTCTCTAAAGAACAATGTCTTGGTTTGGTGGCCAAATTATGACACAGTCATTCACCTGATTTACACTTTTGCTGAACAAGCTGGCTCGTGATGAGACCCCTTGTCTTTTGATTGCAACAATCTTGAGTCATTGCCCTGTTTTGATAGACAGTTTTGGCAAAGTCAGCAAGTTATAATATCTGTGATCATGATAAGCCGGCTCGTGATGAGACCTCTTATTCTTTGATATATAGTGTCTTTTTGGATTCTTCCTCTGAATGCTGCGATTTCCTTTAGCAGGGAGGAAGTCATTGTTTTTCCTTAAGAAAGCTCTGGAAGACAATGATAGAGTTGTTTGGTTATGCCTGTTTCTACAGAGAACCTTTATTTTATTATTGATACCTTTCATTGTACTGACATAAAACAATTTCTTTACCGAGGTAGCTTTCTTCAGATTTCTTGGAGTTGAAACTAGCATCATATCCGGGTTAAAGTTCTAGTGATAATAAAGATCAAGTTTCTAAAAGATTTGCTTTTCATAGAAGTAGAAGTTCAAAATCTTTGACAGAAAAAGGTGCCTTTAGTAAATGTCAAATGTCGTTAACCAAAGCAAGTGTTATTATGGAGAAAGATATTTAACGCAATGAGAGGTAGATATTTCCTAGGGTTATATACAGAATAGGTATAATTTTGCCTATCAATTATCAAAAGAAAACCTAATAACTTAGCTAAATTACTCCTACTCCTATTCTAGCTATATATAGAAAATGGACTATGTGAAATGATATTTCCAATGGAACCATCTATTCATTTTTATTCCTAGCCTTATGAAACTTCCAAACATCAGTGTAAAGAACCAAATTTTCCTTGGACCGTAAATGTTGGCTGTGGAATAAGAATATATAACCTCAGCTGGAATTATGTCTGATTTTCCTTTCTCATGAGAACTTCTTTCCAACTGGATACCTATTGGATCATAAAAATTAGGATGAATTTCTGTTATGGATTGATGATCTCGTAATAGGAAGGATAACAAGTCAGGTTGTGAAGATGATTTTTTAGTTTCAATGGCTCGTAACCTATTGTTTGCTAACGCTAAGCTTTTAGCGATTTCGTTTGAAACGAAAGTTGCCATATATAAATCGCTAAAACATAGTCTATCAAAAGTTTGAAAATTTAAAACGAAATCCGATTTTGTACAAAATGAGTGCAAGTGAGAAAGAAAGGAATGACTATTTGTACAGATAGTGTTACAGTACAACTGGGATTTACTTGTAACATCTTGCTCCTCACAAGAACTGGCCGGGTCTTGTAAATCAGGAGATGAGTTATGAGTGCGAAGAGGTATGGAGCTTTCCTCATGATATGAATCATAGATCGAGGTATTTCCTTGGATGGTAAAATCATGAAAATGATTTTTTACTTTGAAATGAGGGTCGACTGATATGATTTCTGATTTAGGATGTCTCTCATTATCTGAAACTAGTTGAGTTACTTGGGATAACTCAACGACATCATCGTTGCCAAAGAAACTATCGCAAATGATTTTACAGATTTCCCTAGGCTTCTCTTTTTCATTATATATTTTCAGACAAGGGAGGTTAGGCGGCTCTTGTTTGACATTGGCCAAAGGATGTGCTAAAGCTGTCTCTTTATCTTGAAAACCTAATGATGAGTCATTTGAATAACCATCTGTGTTTTTTGAGATATCTTTAATATTGAGGGGGGAGAAATTATCGTCACTAAAAACATCGGGATAAAGAGAAAAATGCGAATCTAGAACAATGCATTTGAAAACATCATTAAAAAACTTTGTTCATTAGATTCATCATAAACAGTGGGCTTTAGATCATACCTTTGTGCGCTGACACTTTTTGAAAGAGAAATAGTTTGCTGTTCTAACCTTGGCATCTGCATTCATTGATTTGTAATGATATTGTCTGACTTTGTATCCGAGTCATCTCCTAGTTCCAAGGTAGTTTTTTTTTTAGCATTCTCGTTTTTGTCTTCTGGTACTAGAGCATGCATGACTCCTAGGCTTTGCAGATTTTCTTCATTATGGATGATTTGTGTATTCAACTTGGAATCCTCATTCATATTAGAAGAAAATGAAACAAAGGTTGAACTAATTTCTGCTTGATCAGACATAGGAGGTAGGGAATACTCATCAGAATCTGAAGATTCTTCATCCGTGAGCTCACTCTCAAGATCATACTTTAGACATTTAAGATGAAATCGCATATTAAAATCCCTCATGGATTCGTCTTGCTTTCATAGATAATCAATTTCATCATATACCTGGTCGTAGCCATAACAATCAAATTCCAAAATGAAAGTTTTGACAAATTGGTCCCAGCTGTGAATTGATGCAACTGGGAGGGTTCTACACCATTTTCTAGCTTCCGCTGTGAATGTAAGAGTAAAAATCCTGCACAAAACACCTTCATCAATTCTCTGAATATCAGAACCTGAAACTTTTTGAATAAACTGAAGGGCATGATTAAAGGCAGAAGAATTATTCTTACCGTTGAATTTTACCTGAGACAAGAGTCTTACCACATCTGGTGGAGTGTTGGAAGAGGTAGGAACATGGATGCAACTCCAAATGGGAATTTTATGAGTAGCCATCCTGATTCAAATTTTACAATTTGGAAATCATTCCAACAGACACTATGTTCAGGCCCTCCTTCTAGCGCCAAATATGTTGAGGGCCCGGAAATCGGGTCGACAACAAGGGGGATACCCACCCGGTCCGGAACTTGGTTGGCAGCTCCTTGTCCGTTTGGTATAGCGGGTCTGACTGGGGATAATGGGACCAGTTTCCCAATCTAAGGGGTGTGTGTGTGTGTAGAGTTTGATGATGTAAATCTAGAAGTAATTTTAGAGCTAATTCAATTCTAACTCCTAAACTGATTCTATGCTATTGTAATCTAATGAAAACAACACATCTAATCTACGCTAACCCGGGGTATATTTCTTCTATTATGCGATCCAAAAAGATTTTGAACAATAACTGGTAATAAAGATCATTCAGCTATCATAAGAATATAAATCAATTAAGATAAACCATTCTGCATAAGAAGTTAGGCAAAACAGTTGTGAACAGCATATCGCATAATAAGTTATTCATATGTCAAACACAAATAAAATGACTCCACCGTACAGAAGTGCCAAATGGTAACCCACACATTCATATATTAACATATAAACAACTAAAACTGCATATCACTCTAAGAATATAAGCAGAAATTGGTCAAGAGATAAAATTACCATTTATGACTGATTTCACTCACAAACTTCAAGCAATAATGATTTATCTCTACTTGTTCCAATATCTACTAAGAGTACAGAAGTGCAACATCAGTAGCAAACATTAAAATGCAAACATAAATAAATCTCGATCCATCCATTTATCAAAACCTCCTCTGAGGGTGCAGAAGTGCATGTTCCGAGGACAAGTTTTTTGACAAATTTCTGGACCCTTCTCTAAATGCATGAGAAGGGTTAAAATACTACTTCCTAATTCTAATAATAGTATTATTACAAAATTTAGGATGCGGTTTTCAAACGACCGTCCTTTTTCTAATCTAGTTTAAGGGAAAAAAAACAACATTCTAAATGAAGTCACTTATGAACTTGGTCCTTAAAGTTGCAAGTGTTCAGCACAGGCTTGAGAAGAGTCGGCTGACTGATTTCTGCGCTGAGCTGGGCTGCGAAAACAACATCTACGAGAGCTGGCGCTACCTTTTCGGCTACGTTTGTAATGCATTTCACCGTCATCCATTGGCTGTGCGGTTTAACCAAGTACGTCCAGTAACATTCCCAATTCAACCTGGACAATACCTGGATTGATTTCCCTTTTGCATGCGCTTTCTGCCTCCATTCTGTTTCCAGTTGCGACTTGTTTGGTAGGTACCCCGGGGTGGTCTCTGCAATTAAATTGGCCCTGTGTAAATTCTCATTTACACAGTCGATAAGAATACTTGCCTGAGTTGCCGCTGTCTCTGCTGCTTGCTCCGCCTGCCTGATTTGATCGTCCCATTTATTAAAGAGCAACTCCTTATGATTTTCATTTATCCTGGGTGCACCTACCCTTTTGCCTTCATCATCATTTTTCCAAGTCAAATATTCTGTCACCCTCTTGTCATTCTGATCATAGTCACTCCGCAAGTCCACCACTTGACTGGTGATTTTGTCGCTCAGCTCACAATAGTGCCTCCACTGTGATATTTTACGTCCCAACTCTTCCTGTTGCTGCAGTAGTTGCTCGTTCAAGCCAATAGATTCTGAAATGAATTCTGCCAACTTGGGCTCATCTTTATGCATTTCTTGTAAAGTCTGCAATTGTTTTTCTTTCTCTTCGAGACTCCTTTGATAGCCTATCTGCATTTGTTGAAAGTCTTCCTGTAGTTTCTCGAGCTGTCTGGAAGCTTCAGTGTTAGCGTTGGCTTGTTGCAACTGTTGTTGTAGTAGTTGTATATGATTTTCTTGTTCCTTCAATAGTTGTTGAACTTCCGAGGCCTTGTCAATAGTTGCAGAAGCATATGCTCCTGCAATCTGAGACAACTTCGTGAGATTTTCAGTCGGATTATTATTGGGGTCTTTCCATAAGACGTCCAAATTTTCAGCATCTTGAGACAGTGTATTCTCGAGTTTTCTTTTCTTTCTCTGTCTCCTTACAACTGATTTGTGTTGGGGACTATAGAATACATCCAATGGGGGAATTTCTTCTACGTTAAGTAGAAGCTCTGAAGGTGGAGCGATAGGAAGGTGTTCTGCTTCTGCGGCACTACTAACTATGGTCGAAACCGCTTCTTGCACCACCTGTGTATTATTCACAGGTGTTTTCGGGGCTTGCCCTTCAATATTGATCAATTCATTGAAGGTTTCCCACTCTTTATCTAGCTCTGTCGTGACAAGTTGTGCTTCGATGATAGGAGGGGGGAGATTCCTTGGTGGGGAGGCGATAACTTGTTGTTGAGACATTGCACTTGACTGAGCTGTATCTTTGGTTGTTTCTTCGTTTTTTCCTTGGTCGTGAACAGGCTCTTCAGGATGCTCAAATACTTCTTGCACGGCGTTGGACTTAGATCTGGAAGTGCTAGAGTTTTCACTGAGGCTGATGCTTAGAGTTGGTTCTCTAGCAGGCAGTCGCAGATTCTCTAGCGGAATACTGGCCAGCCTTCTTTCTCTGTATAATGTGAATTTTTGGAGGTCACCTGGAGACAACCTCGACTGAGCTTCCCGCAAAATTTCTTGGAGCGAACTCTTATTCTGAAATAGATCATCAAACAAATCTTTCTTTTCAGAGAACACTCTTATCTTGATAATCGTTGTGAATTCTTGGGCCACATCATTTGGGTCGAATGGCCTCGCTGGGAATTTAAATAATTGAAGACACGTCACATTCTCCACTTCGCCAAAAGCGTGTCCTACATCGAACAAAGATAAGGCCCCACAAGTTACGGGAAATTGAGGCCATATGGCCTTCTTCTTGTCCTTTAGGTCTTTGGTTAGGCTGCCTTCGGAACAGGTTTGATAAGCGATTTCCCAAGCCAAAAGTTTATCAGGGACATATAAGGGCAGGACATGTGGAGGTACACTGCTTCCAAAAACTCTAATGTAAGTAAACCATTCTTCCCCGAACCATCTCGTGATGGGGATGATGTCAATTTGGGCCTCGGGAGAGCACCTTGGGGGGTCTTTATCATACATCATTCTATATAGGGGCAAAATAAGCCCATGGCAAATCTGGTAAAAGTGAGGGGCAAACTGGGAATCCCATAATACCTTATGATAAACATGGATGGGCAATGGGTCTTGGGTAGTCCATTTCCAACCCATAATAGGGAATTCAGATACAAGACAAATAGAATCCATAATATATGCAAATAGATAAAAAGGAGGATAGACCCTTTGAGACAAGGATCTCTTAGATCGGTAATTGAGAACAGCTATGTATAGAGTATCAGAAAGGATTTTGGCCCAATCTAGGATGTCGGCGTTAGTGGCAGCATCAATTAATGGTAGCCATTCAGATGAAAACTTATTGATATCCAGCATCCCAGAAAACCTACAGAGCATGGCTGCAGCAAAACAATATGGAGAGGTGAGGGAACCAGTGCTGTACATACCGTTTTTATCCTTTTTTAGCAGCTCGTCTCTTCTAGACCATTCTTTAGTGGTGTTTGATAGATATGGATTCTCCGCCGTGAACTTCTTAACAAATTGTGCATTATAGGTCGCTTGGGGTTCTGGAAGATGATACATAAGCTTCAAATCTTGCGCAGCAAACGATCCGACGAGCCCATGTCCATGAACTTTGAATTGTCTGTTGTTCAAGTCTGCATCATCCAGTGTCCACTTGATCATGTCTGTATATGGTAGAATTTTGGGTCTTGCCGCTATTCTGTGAATGAATGAACATGCTAGTTCCTCTAAGGATGCCTCAGAAGAGCGTGGTGCACCTGCGACAGCAGCAACCTTCATTATTCTAGGTTTTTCCTCTTATAGTAGCATGTACATGCCTTCCCATGTTGATATCCCTGCGTCTCTATTACAGGCTGTGTCTGTGTACAGGGGCGCCATCTCCTTAGTCTTCTCCCTTGCTTCGGAGCCTTGAGCTTTATTTTTCTTTCCCATTTCTCTTTTCGTTTCAGCTTGAGTCGTCTTAGCTCTTTGTTCCTGCAGATTACGAGTGAAATGGAAATGACTGATCCAAAAAGGTGATGGGAGAGTTTTAAATGCAATAGATCAATCAAACATGCCACCTTACGTGAAGTAAATCTCTAGCAAGGCACACGTCTTTAACCCATTTAATAACTGACAACTAATTCATTTACTATAATTAAAAGCGCATAATTTCGGGTCAGATTATGGTAAGTGGCTTTTCTTTGAATGGCGTGCCCGAAGGATTCGTACTAGAGTGATTTATGATTTGCTGACGTAATCTCGCATGTCGCATGATCGCTAATCGCATCATCGCAAATCGCAAGGATGTAGCATCGCAACGATCGCTAATCACATCATCGCAAATCGCAGAATTTTGATGTTTGTCAAATCTGTTGCTCATTTCTGCGATATGCGATCTAGCGATCGTCGTTATCGCAGATCGGTGAATCTTTAAGCTTTTCTTTATGGGCGCTACTTTGTTGCGATGCGATTTTATTGTTAACACGAGGATCGTGCGCATATTGATTTTTAAAGAGAAATGAAGATATCTCCTATCCTTTTGCAACGCGACTTTGAAGATTTTCTTCTCATCATAAACTTAGGCTTAAAATATCCAAGAGGCTTTTCATAAGCATATGATTGTAACCTCAAGAAGAAACTCTTGCTTTTCCTAAAAATTAACTAAGGGTCCCCATTCATTCAAGTATCTTGGTTGACACTTAAATGAACTAGGGGGGGGGTGTTGCTGGCCACAACAGAGGCCAATGAATTTGAGGATGAAAATGAAATCAATAATATCACTTCTTAACTTTCATATCTTCTTATTTATTATAACTATTATCAATGTAATGGTTTTCAAGATGATCATGTTTCCGGTTTAGAATTTCCAGATCATAAATGTTATTCAGAAGAAAGTCCAATTCCCCCCAATCTAATAGTGACCTTCACTAAATTTTTTGAGATTGTTGAAATATACAATGATACGAATTCTATGCATCTTCCAGAACATAGTTTACAATCTCTTTCACAACACATTGAGAAATTGGATTACAATACAATATGTCTTAATTTCAATTATGGAGATTATTTTGGAAACTACTCTAATGGTTTTTTATCATGAATCATCTGAAGGATGTCACAGAAATATGGATTGCAATGGGGCTAACCTTGTTATAATTTCAAAAAGAAATTAGAATGGAATCTATGAAAGACCGTCATATGAAATCAATGCAAAATTGTTTATGCATGAGTTCATTCTGATGTATGAGATATTTTTTTGTTCTAGTATTCTTCTGATGTTTCTAGCATGATCTGCTACCTTCCAACCTTAATATAGTCTTGCTCCAAAGGGGTTAATTTAGCCAACTCTACTACTTTATAACCCTTACCTGTAATTGATTCAAACATTAGTGTGGAGGCTTTAAAAATCACTTTAACAAGGGTGACCTTGGAATATTGAAATAGTACTATGTTTCTCACAAACCAGATCAACCAATAGGTAAACCCTATTGGTATCAGATATGTTTCGGTTTCAATGGGACACATTTGTTGTTGAGGGGTTTTTCTCAAGCCATTGGTAGACCCTGTTCAGTGCGAGATCTACAAGATCGATTATTGCGGTGAAAGAAGATGGCGAGTAGTGGAAAGATAAAGATTGATAAATTTAATGGTCAAAGTTTTGAGTTGTGGAAAATCAAGATGGAGGATTTGTTGGTGGATAAAGATCAGTGGATTGTGGTAGATATGGGTACTAAACCAACGATAATTTTAGATGAAGACTGGCTGAAATTGGATCGAAAAGAAAAGAGCACAATACAATTGTGTATCTTAGATTTAGTATTGTTAAATGTATAAGGGGAAGTGATGACGAAGGCTTTGTGGGACAAATTAGGGACTTTGTACTAATCTAAGTCTCTGGTGAACAAACTGTTCCTACTGAAAAGGTTGTATAACTTGAGGATAAATGATGAAGACTCGGTAATAAAAAATCTGAACGCCTTTAATACTATGGTAAGTCAATTCTTATTTGTTGATATTAAAATTTCAGATGAAGATAAGTGCATCATTTTTCTATGTTCTCTACGAGATTCATGGGATATTCTTGCAATATGTAGCAATACAACTACCTTGAAGTTTGATGAAATAGCCTCATCCTTGCTGTCAGAGGAGATGAGACAGAAAAATCTGGAGGGCCAGAATGGAGATTTCTTGTCTATACAAGGATGGTCCTAGAACAGAAATCAAAATAAGAACTCAAGTAGGAGATCTAAATCTCATGGAAAACATGTAAAGGTGTTTTGGAAATGTGGAAAGGAAAGGAACTTCAAAAATTACTTGAAATCTAAAGCTCCTGAGAAAGGAAAGGGATTTGATGATGCTCCTTACGTAGAGGCAAAAACCAACTTAGATGAAGGTGGAGATGTGTACCTAGATTCTTCTTTAAGTACACATGTAGATAATGAAGCATGGTTGATTGACTCAGGTGCATCTTTTCACTTCACTTCCCATAGGGAGTGATTCCGTGAGTATGAGAAATGCAATGGTGGTGATGTCCTCTTAGGTGATGACAGGAAGTCTAGAATAGTTGAACGCAGAAAATTAAAGTTGAAGTTGCAAAGTGGAAGGATTAGAACACTTCGAGGTGTACTACATATCCCTGCATTGGCCAGAAATCTAATTTCTGTAAGCAAGATGGATGATGCAGGTGTAAAAGAAATGTTCAAGAAAGATACTTGCAAGATGGTTCAGGGAGCACTGGTATTGATGCAAGGAGTTCAGATTGGAAATTTGTACAAGCCTCTGGGTACTACTGTTATTGATGGGTGCACCAGTTCTGTGGTTCCTGAAAGTGGAGTAGAGAATCTAGTGGTCTCTGGAGAAATGACCATGCTATGGCATCAAAGGCTTGGACATATGTGAGAGAAGGGCCTTCAAATACTTCATGGTAATGGTATGGTATAAGGTATGTCTAATTAATCTCTAGATTTGGATTCTATGAACATTGTGTATATGGAAAGAAAAATTTGGTGAGTTTCCCCTCTGGTGCTAAGAGGGCGAAAGGGATTATGTTTGGTCTTGTGTTGGTTCCATCACTTGGTAAGTTTGTGTATTATGTATCATGTAGCCTATGAATTCTCAAGGAATACATGGATATATTTCCTCAGGAAGAAATCTAAAGTCTTTGACAAGTTTAAAGAATTTAAGGCTCTAGTGGAAAACTAGACAAAGAACAAGGTAAAGGTGCCGAGGACAGATAATGGTGGATATTTTTTTAAGAAGGAATTTGAAGAGTTCTGTAAGAAGTGTGGTATAGCATGGAAAAAAACTACTACATACACACCTCAAAAAACAGTGTTGCAGAAAGAATGAACAAGACATTGATGGAAAAGGCAAGAAGCATGCTCAGTGATGCTGGGTTAGGACAAGAATTCTAGGCAGAGGTGATGGAGACTGCATGTTAACTGGCTAATAGATCACCTTCATCAACATTGGAGTATAAGACTCGACATGAGGCATGGACTGGTAAGAAACCCTTTCTTTCTCATATGAGGGTATTTGGATGTGATGCATATGTACATGTTCCAAAGGAGAAAAGAACCAAGTTGGATAGTAAATGTGAAAGGTGCATCTTTATTGGGTATAAGGATGGTTTAAAAGTTTATAAGATTTGGAACCCAAAAACAAGGAAAGTGTGTAAAATTGAGATGTGGTGTTTAGAGAGGTGAAATGTGTTATTAAACATGAATTCCTACCAAAGGAACATGAGAAGATAGAGATTGAGCTAAAGGAGGAAGAATCAACCTCTTTAGCAGAATAGGAATAAGAGATGAAGAGCCACAAGCTCCAACTGTGAGAAGATCAGTTCGAGAAAGAAGGTAGCCAGAAAGGTATAGTACATATACTTTTTGTTCACATTTTGCTTTATCTATTACTGATGACGATTCCAGAACTACCAGGGAGGTAGTAGATTCAGGGGATGGAAAACTATAGAAAGAGGCCATGGTTGATGAAATGGCATGTTTGGACACATATGAGGGTTGGTATCTGGTGGATTTTCCACCTGAAAGGAAACCCATTGGAAGCAAATGGGTGTTTAATAAGAAGATGAATGCAAAAGGCAAGGTGGAGAAATATAAAGATCGCTTGGAAGAAAAAGATGATTCCTAGGTGCCACGAATTGATTTTGGTGATATTTTTTCTCCTATGTCCAAGGCAGCATTGATTAGATTAATTTTATGTGTTATTGCTGCTTTTGATTTTGAGGTCGAACAAATGGATGTGAAGACAACATTTCTTCACGGGGATCTAGAAGAAGATATCTACATGAAGCAACCTGAAGGATTTGTGGTGAAGGAAAAGAAATAACTAGTATGTAGGTTAAAAAAGTCTATGTATGGGTTAAAATGGTAACCAAGGATACATATATACTAGGACTTGGCTTCACTAGAATCAAAGTGGATCACTGTGTGTATTTTAATTTAATTGGTGACCATGTTATTTATCTGGTCTTGTATGTGGATGATATGTTTCTAATTGGAAAGGACAAAGAAATTATCTAGTATTTGAAGACCCAAATGTCCTCCAAATTTGACATAAAGGATCTTGGAGCTGCAAGCTATATTTTGGGCATGGAAATTAAACGAGCTCAGGCAAAGAGGAAGCTATGGTTAAACTAGAGGAAGTATGTCGAGACAATACTGCAGAGGTTTAATATGAAGGATATTAAACCGGTGAAGGTTCCTATTCCTATAGGTGTAAATTTATATGTTGAACAATGTCCCAAGACATAAGAAGAGGAAGAGGACATGTCCTATGTTCCATACACAAGTGCAGTCAGTAGCTTGATGTATGCAATGGCATGTACTAGACCAAACATTACACATGTAGTGGGAGTATTAAGAAAGTTTATGTCAAAAATAGAGAAGGAGCATTAGACAACAGTGAAGCGGGTTTTCAGGTATTGGCATGGCACTAGTGATTATGGTCTATGCTACCAAGAAATACCAAGATTGGATAGAGTTTTAGACATTTGTGGCTTTGTTCATGTAGACTGGGCTGGAGATCTAGATCAAAGAATATATACAAGTGGGTATGTGTTTAACCTATTTGGAGTTGCAGTCAGTTGGATGAGAAAGAGATAGTCTATAGTGGCACTTTCAACTACAAAGGAAGAATACATGGTAGCCACTCAAGCAAGCAAGGAAGAAGTTTGGTTGCAGAGATTGTGTTCAGGTATGGGGTTAGTACAACGAGCTACAAGGATCGACTATGACAACCAAAGTGTAATTTTCTTGGCAAAGAAACTTGCTTATCATTCAAATACAAAGCACATTGATGTTCAGTCTCATTTTGTGAAGGATATGGTTGAGGAAAAAAAAGTGTTGTTGGTAAAGGTGGACACTTTGAAGAATGTTGCAGATGCATTGACGAAGTTTGTGAGCACTGAGAATTTTTCTTGGTGTAGAGAAATAATGGGAATTTTAGCGTTGAACCAATGAATAAGCTCTATTGTGACCCCTTATGTGGAAAAGAAAACAACAAGTGGGAGAATGTTGGGTGTTCGTTATATTCTTTCCACGATTAGTCGCAGAGGGGGTGATAACTGCCCCTGTTCATTGTGAATAATGACCATGCTGGTATTAAATATTTGATGAACAAGCCTAATGTGAATGCCAAAATTATTAGATGGTTTCTTTTGTTACAACAGTTTGATCTAACTATCATTGATAAGCCTGGAGAGAAAATGTAGTTGCATATTTTTTTCCTAGACTCGCTTTACCTGCAGGTGAGGAAGGAATGGTTGATGATCAACTGCCAAATGGGCATTTATTCACTATTTCAGTTCTCTCTCCATGGTTTTCTAACATAGCCAACTACTTAGTGGTTGCACAGTTCCCTCCAAATCTGTCCTCCAAGGGAAAGTATAATTATAAGCAAAAACACAACATTCACTTAGATTGGGGGAAATCTCTTCAAGATAGGGCAATCAATTATGAGGAGATGTGTCAGGGAGGAGGAAGTTTTTGACATCCTTCTGTCCTGTCATGATGGGCCTTGTGGAGGTCACTTTATAGCCAAGAGGACATCCTTCAAGGTACTACAAGCTAGCTACTACTGGCCCACTCTCCACCAAGATGCAAGAAAATAGACCAGTCGACGTGACCAGTGCCAAAGAATGGGGAAACCTACTCCCAAGAATGAAATGTATTTGCAACCTCAAGTGACTCTTGAGCCATTTGACAAGTGGGGCATGGATTTCATTGGACCCATTGATCCATCATCAGGGAAGAAAAAGTACATAATTGTGTGCACTGATTACTTGACAAAGTGGGCTGAAACCAAGGCTATCAAGGTAGCAACAAAAGAGAAAGTGGTTGAGTTCTTAAGGGAGAATGTGTTTTACAAGTTTAGGCACCCTAGAGAGCTAGTTACTTATCAGGGTGCTCAATTCACCTCACACCTGATTGAGAATCTGTTGAGTCAACATAAGATGAAGCACAGTAAGTCAACTTCTTACCATGCTCAGGCCAATGGACAAGTAGAGGTTACCAACAGAGCATTGGAAAGAATTCTCACAAAGGTTGTGAGCATCAGTATGAAATATTGGGTTGACAAACTAGTGGATTCCACTTGGGCCTATAATACAACTTGGAAGACAACCACTCGCTTCACCCCTTATGATTTGGTCTATGGCAAGAAGGCTCTACTCTCCATTGCATTTGAGTACAACACTTTGAGAATGGTAGCACAGTTGGGTTTGGATGTTACAAGGGCACAATAAGAGATGTTACTCCAGCTCAATGGGTTAGATTAATGTAGGATGTATTCCCTTCTAAACATAGAGGTGATTCAAGTACAAATAAAGGTTTGGCGTGACAAAAACATCAAAGACAAATTTTTTCAACAGGGTGATTGGGATATGCTATATGACTCCAGGTTCAAGGACTTAAAAGGAAAATTGATGACCATATGGTTGGGCCCATATGTGATAGAAAAGTGCCATGACAATGGGGTTTTCCAGATCATAACCATTGATGAGGAAGGTATCCCCTTGCTTGTAAATGGATACAAATTGAAGGCCTACAAAAGATCTCTATCAAAGGAAGAATTTATCAATTATATCAGTAAGAAAGTGAATGTGATTGGAAGTGTCTCAGCTTCCAACTCATTGAATTCTTGAAGACTATTTTATTTTTGAAGAAAAAAAGGAAAAAAGAGAAAAAAACAATAAGGGACCTAGGTGAAAACCTCCATGAGGCGCCTGAGGCCAACTTTTGGTTTGAAAACCTCCTTGAGGCAGTCCAAGAGTGAAAAAACGAAAATAAAATATCCCTAGGTGTAAACCTCCCTTGGGGCACATAGGGAAGGACAATAGGTTGAAAACCTCCTTTTAGGTGACTTGTGTGTCTTTCAAAGAAAAAAAAAAGAGAGAAAAAAGAAAAATTCTATGGCAGGGACCTCAAACCTACCCACTAATACAATTTTGTGATTTTTGCAGGTTTTCGAGGCAATAAAGACGACCAAGTTTAGAGGGAAACAAGCCAAGCAACACCCCATTATTCCTTCATTCACTTCATATCTCCCATGCCTACCATGTCTCCATCATCCATCGTCATTTCCAAGCATCAAAAACCAGTTTGTAGGCAATTTTTTGACTTCTACAAGATTTCCTGTAGTTACTACAAGAGTTTCCTATAGTACTATAGGATGTCCCGAAACTCTACAGGAATGGAATTTCAGTTGAGAAATTATGTTGCAAGCTTCTGGGTTGAAAGAGAGGACCATTCACCTCACCACATATCACCCAATACCAACTCATGACCATGCCACCCTTTGTGTCCATCAAAAATCACTCAAAAAGAATATATATATAAACAAAAAATTATAAGGGCCATACCATCGTTGGCCTCACTCACCTATCAACCCATCTCCCCCATTCCCACCCCTTCCACTCCTAGCTCACCACCTATTCCTCCTCTAAGTGAAAAAAAACAAAAGAATTATGAAAGAGGTAGCTACAGGATTTCCTGTAGTACTATAGGAAACCCTGTAGTAGCCTGTGTTATGACAACGTAAGTTCTCCATGCCTCCCCCTTCAACATCCATGCATAAAAAGAGTTTTAGAACCCCTGCAAGCACTATGGCACCCATCTAGAGCTCAGTATCAACAGAAGAGGCCAAGCACCTGCACACCACAACAAAGGAAACAAATATATCAGCTGGGTGAAATCAGCAAAACAAGATCCAAGGAAAAACAAGTACCTAAACAAGAAGAAGCACAACAGAACTACCCTCTAGCATGCATTGACCAAGCGAAGGAAGGCACAGGTATGGCACCTCATCCACATTCTTTCCTAAGTACGAATATGATAAAAGTGTAGGAATATGAAAAAGTTGATTTTATAAGCTGAAGGTGGCCAGTTAACTTGGCCAGCCTCAACTCGATAAAAAAAAAGTAAACTCCTAGTCAGCAGGCCGCATGGAAAGGTCACATGAAAGAAAATGAGTCAAAAAGGTGGCCGTGTTAAGTTGTACAGGAGTGGTTGATGATTACGAGGGAAGGCTGCATGATAACTAAAGGTGGTCCAACGATCCAAAATGGGAAATCACGTACACTGCCAACCAACACAACGTTCCAAGGAATCAACAATAAATAGAAAAAATTCCTAGCTTTCATGCACACATCATTCATTTCGAGATTAAGAGAACCAGGACCACCTGGAAGAGCCATCAAAGAAGCAAACCGGTTTCTCCCATCCTATAGGGAACACCTATAGGAAACATAGAGAGCTACAAGAAACAGTGGGAATTGTCAAAAAACTTTGTAAGGGGGTGCCTAGGGCCCAACTATTCAAAAATTCTCCTCACCCAGAGCATCACAGTGAAAGGTAGGTGGCCCATATCCTCTGTGTTTTGACTTGATAGCTAGGAAAGAAAAAAAAGAAATATTCATTTTTCTATAGTAATTACAATGGGCTTAGGGGTAGACAAAACTTTGTTGAGAAATTATGTGGGGATAAAGAGAGAATTACAGTCACCTTGGAAATATCTAGAGATAGGCCACCAAACTCCCTACAATTAGCTTTCTAGAGAGGAGAAAATGACAGGAGGTTTCAACAAAAGGGAGTCCACAAGGACATCTAGAATACACCTCCATCCCCCTGTGGTAGAGACATTTAGAAGGCATCAATGGTTGGGATTATTCGAGCTGCTTAGAGGATATGATGATGATATAGATCAAGAATTTTCCATGTCACTCACCCCTCAGGTTAGAATCAATTCTACTTCTGTGGTAAGAGGATTGTCAATAGAAATTACCCCTGAAATCATTAGCAGAATCACTACACTTCCTCTAGGAATGCTATGGTGAAGTAAAATTAAAAGTGCAGACACAAACAATTCCTCTAGCTTGAGAGGGGTCTAGCCAGAGACAAGACATTCTATGGAATATTTCCTTAGGTTAGAACCAATTAAGAGGGGCTACCTCTTAGTACACTATCTATTTTATGATGACCCTGTTTCCTTGTTCCAACTATCTTATGTTTCTTCTTGCGAACACCTGAAACAAGTAGACAACATCAAACAACAACCATGATAATATACAAATTGTATTCAACCTACTTTACAAGTCAAAGACATAAACATGTGAAATGACATGTTATGTAGGAAATCAATCGATAGTTGTATCTTTAGTAAAATCAAGAAGAGATTACAACTGGCATCTTGACGTTCTTGTTATCCTTTGACAAATTCGGGTTCCCAAACACTTCTGCTAGCATTCCATGGATGTCCCCAACAATGATAGTCTCAAGGCTCTTCACTTTAGGCTTCACACCAAACCAACTCACAATTCTCCCTTAATCACAAACTAGAGAGCTACAAAGTATGGATAACTTGCTAATTACTCCAAACAAAACTTAATTAGCACTAGCACACAAAATAACACTAGCTTGTTCTTGGGAAAGTGGAGGTTTATATAGCTTGAATCGATGGGAGATGGTTCCTCTTCTCAAGGGAGAAGGTATTATCTCTTGAGGTAGTTCCATCCTAATAGTTGAAAGGAGCCCAATCTGACCTCCTCGGCTCCATCCGGCCTAACCATTTACCAGACTTCCATTACGAAGCTTCGGATCCATATTTAAAAAACTTTCCAAAAGAGGATCGACGTGATTGGGAAAAGGCTCAGTTGATCTGATCAGTGCTAGGGACACCTGTAATCCCTACATATCAGCACGAGGAGGACATGGGTCATTAGCGCTGATCTTGTAAACTGGGAGAAACATAAGATTTTGGGAAAATGATGCAAAGGGGAATTGTTCTGCTCATGAAGAGGGACACAATGGGAGTTTCTTCATGATGGGAGAGTATGAAGGGTTCATTGTAGAGGTCCTCCAGGATCAAGGAATGAGGAGTATAGGGACAATGACAAAATGATGTGTAACAGATGCCCCCTAAAGTGTGAAGGCTAAACTAGAGTGAGGGGTGAAATGATTTATAACTCAGTGCGGGGAACCGAAGTTTGTCATCGAAAAACCTGAAAGCAAGTACAAATACATATACATTACTAGAAACTTTGTCAAATGACACATGAATCATGGTATGGATGCAGTCATCCAGAGAATGAGCATGTAAATAGATCCAAGGCATGGGCACAACCATCCAACAGAAAGGATAATAATTAAACCAAGGTATGGTCGTAACCATCCAATAATGAGAAGGATCACATATGACAACTCATGGTATGGTCGCAGCCATCCATCTAAAAGAGACATGTATATCAACATGATCATGTCACATCACTTTGCAACTTAGACTTTTGTAAGCTGAGCCCGGGGTCTTGCGTTCCAACATGAATTGATCAAAGTACAGATTCTAACACGTGAATAGATGTGTTGACGTCAAACATGCGAGAAAATCACTTGATTACCAGTCAATGATGTAAATTGTTAACAAGCACGAGAGAAACCACCAATAATGAAAATGGTTCTCAAGGTACTAACAACACAATTCACGGAATGTGAATGAAGGAATTGAAGTCGAACACCTGTGAAATCGCCCAATCGAAAGCTAGTAATTTGAACTTATCATCGAGTGCAAAGAACTTGCCATTAGGGCATGCAAGCTCCAAGGTACTAGAAGGGAGTCTCTCGAACAACTTCCTGGATAATGAGCTGAGGCCGACAGGAAGCAATCATGTCGAAGGACGACCATGACGTGTCCCACATCATCGACATGAGAAAAAGGGATGGAAATGATTTTGGATGATACAAAGAATCATGAGTAAGTGTAACTGCAGAGGGACGAACTCTTGAACATATCAGTGACACGATTCTAGAGTTTGGCAGATTTTGGACCCATAGGATCGGTGGTCATGATGATGTGGCATAGATCAAATGGAAGGAAAAAATGAACGGCCGCACCCAGGAAGATCAATGATGAAAAGGAGGATATACCAACTTGACACGAAACAAAAAGTGTCATGTTCAAGAGTGAGCTACCGATGCGATTGATCAACTTTCCAAATTTTCCCCCACCATTTCTAGCAGGTACCCCAATTATTTTTGAATTGTAACCTTGAAGGGGATATCATATGCTTACACTATAAGTTCATCCTTCGGATAAATCCGACCTAGTAAGATTAATGAGCCCTAGGAAGGAGAAGCTCATGTTCGTCACATTGACGAATCCAATGTCGTTTAATATTTTAATGAGTCTGACAAAGGTGTAACTTGGTATCTTTTTCATGTTTAGAGAGTTTTAAAATGACATGGAAAAGAAAACTCCACATGGTCCCTTTTCGTACATTTGCGTCTCTCGAGCCTGAAAAGGTAGAAAATGATACTCGAGAGAACCACTTGACCATTTCAGTCAAGGAGTACCTTTTTCCTAAATTATGCATCCTAGCCTGAAAAAGGGGTAATTGTATAGTGGGTGCACGAAGTTTCGCATTTGTTAACGAGTTCAAAACGGCAAGAGCTCAACAATATTTTCGTGTTTAAAGGGTTGGAAAAGAGCTTGAAAGTGGACCCCCCATTTTATTCTCTTTTACGAGTCAAAAAGGAAAAATAGTCGACAATCTTTTCATTTAAGTTTTACGAGTTGAGAAAAGAGCTGAAATGTGACTCAGTACCATCATCGAAAATATATGACCTGTCATTGCACAAAAGGTAAAGGCATTATCCAATTCCTGAGGCAAAATAGGTAAAAAATACTTAAAAACCCTAATAGTTCATGAAAAAATGAATAAAAGGAGGGAAAAGTAATTGTTTTTTACCATTTACCATTTTACCTTTGTGTGAAGGGTTTTTAATTGACTTTTGCCCTAATTTTTCTCGAGAAAATCGCTGGAGATCCAGGAGGTCATTCACCGAGCCGTCAGTTGCAAGTAAGAGCCAGGCCCTTAAGATCCATTTCCATACTATTTGTTCCTTTTTTTATCCATTTTTTGGATCTTTGAGGGAGGTTTTGTTAGGATATTCCGACACATAGGAAATAGTTAAGTACAACTTGGTCTAGTATAGAGTTAGGTAAAGTGTGTTTCTTTACCGTTGTACATTTTGTAACTTACAATCCGACGGTCACGATATGTAGTGATCCAACGGTTCATTCTCTCCTCGGTATTACCGACACTTGATCCGTGGCTTGACACCCGATTGGTCCATGAATTCTATTTAAAGCGCATGGAGGGTCATTTGTAGGGTAATCCGTGCATGAGAGAAGCTTATGTAAATTTTCATTCTTTGATTAATAAATTGCCTGAAGTGGCTGCGTTGGCTCAGGCCGTGGACTGTTTCCCTCTTTGAGGGTTTTAACCACGTCAAAAATACTGGTGTATTAATCTGTGATCTGGTTGTGAGCGGTGTCCTTTTGGTGTTCTTTCTGAGGAACTTACCCTGTAAATTCCTACATGGTATCAGAGCTATTTGAGGGCCGCGTCCATTGGTGATCCAAATCTGAAGCCGGTAGAACTGCATCTGACTTCTGTTTCCTAGATTTGTTGTTTCTGACTGCTTTCAGGCTGAGAGGACTGCTCTGTTGTGTTCGGAGCATCTGTTCCAGTGAGGAACCCCTTTTGTTTCACGCAAAAAGGTTTCCGGTAGCCCTAGCTGCGTCATTTTTAAGATCTGGAGGTATACAGTGTTTATTTGTAGTTTATTGTTATTTTCTCTTTGCTTATTTCGGTTTCGGTTTATTTAGCTTTTTTTTAACCAGATCTATACCTTTCATTTCTGCGTATGCTCTTTACCCTGCGACTCTGTGCAATCTGGGCAAATCAGAAATAGAAAGGAATGATTTTTCTCATGCGTATGCTCTTTTCCCTGCACCTTAGTGTGATCTCGGAAAATCAGAAACATTGAGAAAAATATTTAGTTTTTCGGCTAAAGCTAACTTTGAGCTGCAAGGTTCAATTTTTGAAAATATTTAGTTTTTTGGGTAAAGCTAACTTCGAGCCGTAAGGTTCGTTTTCTTTGCATGTCCGTGTTGGGTTTTGTGTTTTTTGTTTTGTAGGGAAAAAGATCTTTCTCAAAGCAAGCACGCAACACAAAGCCCCCCCCCCCCCCCCCCCCCCTCTCTCTCTCTCTCTCTCTCTCTCTCTCAAATTTTTTATATAGATCAATTGGTTCAAAGCTATTTTAAGAGAGTATAGGTCTTGGGTTCAAGTCTCCATTTTGTGGGGGCGGACTTTTTCATTTCCGCAAATTCCCGCACTTCGTCGGCAACTTCAACAACGTTTTTTTTCAAAAAGCCATAACTTCTTCATCCGAAAGCCTTTCTTAGAGCCGTTTTTTTTAAACCAGCCTAATTTTTCGAGATCTATCCATTGGAACACTTACTTTCATCATGTTCAGCTTCAGTTTCTGTTGAAATGGAAAGTCAATACCAAGTTACCCTTGACAGCACCAACTACTTCCAATGGTTGTCCTACATTAAGGATTTACTTAGAAGTAAAGGTCTCTACAGAATAGCCACAGGCCAAGAGAAGAAATCGAAGGATGAAGATAAGGTTGCTAAATGGGAAAATAGACAAGATCAAGCACGTGGTTTGATAGGGATGTCTATTTCTCCTGATCTTAGATTCCATATTGCAGAACTTGATACTCCTAATGAAGCATTGGAACAAATCACTAAAGTTTTTGGGATTAAAAATGAAATTAGAGCCCATCAACTTGAAAATGAGTTGCTTACATTGGACCCTAATAATTTTTCTTGCATTGAAGATTTCTTGTCCAAGTTCAAGACCCTTAGATATCTCTTGGAAAGTGTTAAGGTTAAGAAAGAAGATAGTAACCTTATTTATTCCATCCTTACTAAGTTGGGACCAGCTTACTCTGTATTTGTTTCCACCTTCCATTCTACAAGAGAAGCCTTCATTTCTCAAGGAAAAGACTACAAGCCCCCTTCCTTTGACTCTTTTTGTGATTCTTTAATAAGAGAACAAGAAAAAATCTTACACCTTGGTCTTCTTAATCTTGGAAACTCTTCCAAGAAAGCGTTAGCCGCCCAGCAGCAACCAAATTCAAAGAATCCTAAGAAGTCATATCCTAAAAAGAATGGTCATAAACCAAAAAAGGGTCCTAAGCAATTTCAGCCCCAAATGAAAAATCATTTCAACAAAATGATAAGACAAATAAAAACAAAGGGAAGAAGACTGATAGACATTGAAATTTTTGTAATCGAGATGGCTACTTAGAATCAAAATGCTTTAAAAAGATGGAAGCCTTGGAAGCAGAAATGAAGAAGCATAACATTCATTTGGGGCAATCTTCAACTTCAACTTCATCTTCAGGAATGGCACTTTCTGCATGTGGTTGTCAAGCATCTCGATCTGGCTATGCATTAAATGTATCTTTTTATTCTCATTCTCATGAGTGGCTCATTGATTCTGGAGCTTCTTATCACATGGCCAAAAACAAAGCCATGTTTTCTTCTTTAAATGATTGTAACACCAAAAATATATATGTTGGTGATGATAGATCTCTTAATGTTGTAGGGACTGGAACTGTTCATCTAGACAATGGTCAGTTTAATGATGTATTATGTGTTCCAACCTTATCCTGCAACCTTCTATCTGTATATCAGATAACTCATTCAGGTGAAGGTAAAATCGTTGAATTTTCACCTCATGATGTTGTAATCAAGGACTTAAAAGATCCTAAACAGATTTTGGCTACTGACATTGCTGATGATTCTACAAGGTTGTATAAGTTTCACAACTTTGGGTCATCAAATCTTCCCTCAGTATTTGTTGCTCATAACGATGAAGTGAGCAAACTTTGGCATGAGCGATTTGGTCACTTAAACTATCGCTCCCTTCAACATCTATGTAAAGAAAATATGGTGACAGGTCTTCCTATGGTATCTTGCAGAGATGGTGTTTGTTCCGGATGTGTACTCGGAAAACATCATCGGGACAGTTTTGAAAAACGTGCCTCTTGGCACGCCTCAGCCCCTTTACAGCTTGTGCATAGTGATTTATGTGGTCCACTTCTAGTTGTGTCATTATCTAGTTGCAAATATTTCTTAACTTTCATTGATGATTTCTCCAGACGCACTTGGGTATACTTCTTAAAGCTCAAGAGTGAAGTATTTAACACTTTTTTGGCCTTCAAGGCCTTTGTTGAAAAACAATCTGGACATCAAATTCTTAAGTTAAGATTTGATAATGGTGGAGAATATGTTAAAAAAACATTCATCAACTATTGCACTGAGAATGGAATTCAAATGCAACATACTGTTCCATATACTCCACAACAAAATGGTGTAGTTGAAAGGAAGAATCACACCTTAAAGGAAATGGCTAATTGTATGCTACAATCTAAAGGACTTGGTCTTAGTTTTTGGGAAGAAGCAATTAATTGTGCAAATTACATAATAAATCGCACTCCTACTAAGGCTTTAAAGAATATCACTCCAGAAGAAGCATGGAGCTCAATAAAACGAGACGTAAGTCACTTTCGTGTTTTTGGAAGTGAAGCGTGGGCCCATATTCCAGATGAAAAGCATAAAGCTTTAGAACCTAAGAGTGAAAAATGTACTTTTGTTGGATATTCTAAAGATGTCAAAGGCTATCGACTTATTCCATTTAAGTCCAAAAATGTTATCATTAGAAGAGATGTAAAACTTGATGAAAATATATCGGCCTGCGAGCCTAGTCCGGTGGATGTGCCACCTCTCCCTATCTCTTCTACCTTTGAAAACATTTCTTCTTCAGATGATGAAAGTGAGGATGACAATCCTCCCCCACCATCTCAGGATCCTCCTTCAGCTCCTGAGCTTCCAAAATGGGTTCTTGCTACTCGAGATGCAACAGGTGATCTTGCCGGTGATCCTACAGATCAGCGATGCACACGTTCTCAGTTCGAGAGAGCCTCTTCTTTACTGGCTCAAGCTCCAGTAAATTATGATCCTGACACCTTTGTAGAAGCTTCAGGCCATCCAGATTGGGAAGCAGCTATGAATGAAGAATATCATTCATTATTTGCAAATGATACATGGGATCTTGTTCCTTTACCAAAGGGACGAAAACTTGTTAGATGCAAATGGGTTTACAGAACCAAGTATGGACCAGATGGGAAAGTTGATAAACATAAAGCTCGTCTTGTTGCTAAGGGATTTTCACAGGTTGAAGGCATTGACTACACTGAAACCTTCTCCCCTGTTGCCAAAATGAACTCTATTTGCCTTGTTCTTTCCCTTGCTGCCTCTTTCAAATGGGAAGTCCATCAGATGGATGTTAAATCTGCCTTCTTGCATGGGGACTTGCATGAAGAAATCTATATGGAAGAACCCATTGGCTTCATACAAACAGACTCCAGCCTTGTTTGTCGACTTAAGAAATCCCTTTATGGTCTCAAGCAAGCTCCTCGGGCTTGGTATGCCAAAATGGATAGCTTTCTTTTAGAATCTGGCTTTTCTAGGTGTCATTCTGACAATACTGTCTACACCAAGAAAGTGGGAAACTCTCTTATCATCCTTGTTCTTTATGTTGATGATATTATCCTTACTGGTAGTGATCCCAACCTTATAAACCATGTGAAGTCTAGCCTCAAAAGGAAATTTGAAATGACAGACTTATGACACTTACACTTTTTTCTCGGTCTTCAAGTCTTGCAATCCAAGGAGGGTATTTCCCTTTCCCAGTCCAAGTATGCTTGTGATATTCTACGTCATTTTCACATGGAAGACTGTAAGCTAGCCCCTTCTCCCTTTCAGTTTGGAGTCAAAATTTCAGTCACTTGTAATTCTCCTGAAGTTGATGCTACCTTATACCGTCAACTTGTAGGAAAACTTTTGTATCTAACCCATACTCGTCCTGACCTTTCCTTTGCTGTTGGCCTTGTTGCTCGGTTCATGCAAAACCCCCGTGAAAGTCATTGGAAAGCAGCTAAAAGAATACTTCGTTATGTTCGAGGTACAGTTCAGTTTGGGATTCATTACAATGCCAAAGCATCTCCTCTATTGGTTGGTTTCACTGATTCCGATTGGGCTGGTGACCCTGATGATCGGAAGTCTACTGCCAGTTATGTGTTCACTCTTGGTTCAGGACCTATTACATGGGCTTGTAAGAAGCAAGCTGCCATTTCTCTTTCATCAGCAGAAGCAGAGTATCGTGGTGCCGTAGAAGCTAGTAAGGAAGCCTTGTGGCTTTGTCAGATCCTGTCAGAGTTTGGCTTTCAGCAGCAGCATCCGACTACACTTTGGTGTGATAATCAAAGTGCCATTCAGCTATGCAAAGATCCAGTCCAACATCAGTGCAGCAAACACATTGAACTGCACATGCACTTCATAAGAAAGCTCATTCACGACCATGTTCTTGAAGTGCAATATTGTTCAACAGATGATCAAGTTGCAGACATCTTCACAAAGGCTCTCACAGAGGCGAAGTTCACTAAACTTCGGTTTATGGTTGGAGTTCATGAAGTTGTCACTAAGGGGGGATAGGCTCTAGTGCCTCCTCCCTTCTATTGTGTCATATTTGTAAATCCTTCAATCCTATCCCAAGTTGTTCTTAAGGGGGGATGTTAGGATATTCCGACACATAGGAAATAGTTAAGTACAACTTGGTCTAGTATAGAGTTAGGTAAAGTGTGTTTCTTTACCGTTGTACATTTTGTAACTTACAATCCGACGGTCACGATATGTAGTGATCTGACGGTTCATTCTCTCCCCGGTATTACCGACACTTGATCCGTGGCTTGACACCCGATTGGTCCATGAATTATATTTAAAGCGCATGGAGGGTCATTTGTAGGGTAATCCGTGCATGAGAGAAGCTTATGTAAATTGTCATTCTTTGATTAATAAATTGCCTGAAGTGGCCGCGTTGGCTCAGGCCATGGACTGCTTCCCTCTTTGAGGGTTTTAACCACGTCAAAAATATTGGTGTATTGATCTGTGATCTGGTTGTGAGCAGTGTCCTTTTGGTGTTCTTTCTGAGGAACTTACCCTGTAAATTCCTACAGGTTTTGGCAAAACAATTCGCCCTTGGTTGGTGCAATTTCCGGGCACAGAATCGCACTGACCGAGGGTTGCTAAAACTACCAACCATGCTGTCGGCACAACTATTTTTAAAACAGGCATGCTGGCACCGTGAACAAAGAAGAAATCAATTTTTCGCTTAAATCCACCATTTGAATCCAAATTTCAGTTGCCAAAAATTATTATTGACTTGAATACATGGCTTTTGCAGGAAATAATTGTCGAAAATGGTGGATTGGAAGGAACATGAGCATGAAGATGTGGACACCTAAGCAATGGCTAATCCAAATTGCTTGGATGCCTTGATGAACTATGGGCTCCTCAAGTTCTTTCTCACACCAAGGATGTGGGCTCAACCTGAGCTGCTTCGATACCTGATTAGTCTCTGGGACATAAATCGGGAAATTTTTATCATTGGTGACCAGGAGCTGGAGTTGGAGACTTCAGATATTTATTTCATCACAGGACTATCCCGGAGAGGGGAACCAATCAACCTATATGGGTCAAGGCCGATTGGGGCAAGCATATCCATGCTACTTTCTGAACATTGCCCAGAAGCTCTCAAATAAAAAAGCGGCAAGATTGAGATTGCGACTGTGCGAGATCTTACACTGAGAGTGCTACTATTGACCATCAACAAAGTGGATGGGTCCCAAGCAGAGCATGAAACCAACAAGTCGAAGTTTCTGTATGCTATCAACTGTACAACACCAATGATCTTCAATTGGGCGGAAGCCATGAAGATCAACATGAAACACCAACTGTCAAAAACTAAGGTGGGGAATCTGAAGCAATTTTTCTTCAGATTTGTGCTAGTGACCTTCTTCCTGGATGGTTTGTTAGAGTTAGTTGATGCCTAGAATCACCAGGGTCTAGCGTATGTCCTACGAGCCCAACTTTTTCTCATGGCTATGACAACAGCTTAGTGTAGTGGACGATTGGACTTACAGTGGTACCGACTTCCATGGAGATCTGGATATGCTGCTTCCAGATGGGGAGGATTTTGACAATGAAGGTAAAAAAACAATTTTTTATTTTTTTTATTTTTAATTGCTTTTGATATATATATATATATATATCTGTGTTTATAACATTTTATTTTATCAATGCAGATGTTGGACCAAAGCGTCCTGCCAGGATGCCCCTGATAGCCAGGCACGTCACGCACCAGTTTGATGTTGCTCCTTATGAGGAAGGAGGTGACAATGAGGAGGAGATCACGAGGAACCTTGAGGGGTCGACTCATGGGATCCCAAAGTATTCCCGGGTGGGAGACATCCCATGCCAGTACAAAAGGCATATGGTGGGGGTATCTGATCGGATCTGCCAATTGCTGACTCGTGTAGCACGAGTAGTTACATGTTATCATGATCAACATGTTGATTAGTTCCTAGGTCTAGCATTTACATTTTTTGGCCTGCGTTCCATGGATATATGAGGCCTGCGAGTCGCGGATGTTATTTGAACACACATATTATTTTTTGGGTTTTGGATGTATCAAACATTATGGACACACACACACACACACATATATGCTGTATTTTCTTGTTTACTATGGCACAAATGACTTGTTCTTTCTTTTCACATGTTTCACAAATGTCTATCTAACACATAATTAGCTAATGCATCTGTTAATGTATTCATATGTCTAGGAATATGATGATATGTAATATAATCAAAATTTCTCTCCAGTAGACGAATATGTAGATACATTATCATTATTTGAGGATTTCCGATAGAATATTGCCCGTTGAGTTGAAGGACAACAAGCTGTGAATCTAGGTTGACAACCAATTCCCGAATGTCAAGAGCGATGGCTTTCGATAACAATTCGATAATTGTGTTGTACTCAACAATGTTATTGGTTGTTTGACCTGTTAGCGCTTGGAATTCACCTAGGCTGAGATAGACAAACTCTCAAGGCTACATCAAACCATTTCACCTCGTAGCTAGCCCTACGAGGTATGAGAAGGCTCTCTCGGGTCAGATTCGATAGATCTTTCAATATGATTAGGCTGACCAATTAATAATAAAGATTTTAGGCTAGTAAATTGATAAGGGGGTTGATTTAATGATTTTTTGGGGTTTTTGGTGGCAATTGGTGGAAGTGCAATTCAAGGTGCGGGGATTGAGCACAGTTTTCACAGGGGGATCTAAGGGGCAAGGTAGGAATGAGTGCTGATGCCTTAATTTGAGATGGATGATCAGAGATGATAGAGGAGAAGCTAAAGAGGGCAAACACACAATTCGAATCCTCTCTAGACAGTAGAAAACATTAAAATTGAACAAACTAAAAAGCTGAGCATGTCAAAACATGAGTTCAAACTTTACCACTTCATCTGTCCAATTTAGAAGCATAAGAGAGATGTGAAACACATAAACAAACTTACAAGAACATGTAGAGAACACACCATCAACAATCAGATCCACAAGAATCCTCAAAGATGTCTATAAAACCCTGGCTTTCCTTGCCTTCAATTGCAGAAATAGATGCACAATATACAATAAAGCTTCCTTACACAAGAGTCCAACCATCAAAATGAGAAGGAGAGAGCATAATATAGACCATCTAGACCATCTAACTCCTTTCCCCATCTCTAGGGGTCGAGCTCAGCTTTCTAGGAGCAGTTTGAACAAATTCTAAACTAAGAACTAGAAAATAGGCAGCCAAACAACTTGCCTCTATTACTTAGCTAACTCATCCATGCATTAATTTTTCACTTTTTACATCATGGAAGCTTCTAGAAGGGTAAAGAAAGATAAAATCTACCAAAGTGCCATGAAAATATTACATTTATCCATCATCTACAAGTAATAATAGTCAACCATAGTCAAAACAGTGTTTTTTGACCAAAAATGTGAATTCTGGCAAATCTGGAAGTTCTGGTCGCGCCCCTGGAAGTTCTGGTCGCGCCCCTTTGCAGCTGTTTTTGAGTGGGTTCCACTGATCCAAATCAGGTGCAAGATGGCTCATTGGAAAGCCTGGTCTGTATACTTTCCATCCCAAGTGGAATTTCTGGATTTGGAGTTGATTTGACCCCTCAAAAGTTGATTCTCCCAAGGTCACTTTCTGCAACTCAAAAAGTGGGCAGAAAGTCATTTTTTTGATGTATTTTGAGCTTTTGGAGGCTCAAATCTCAAAATCAGGCTTCTCCCAAGTATTGGTAATTTTTCTCTTCGCATGCCCTTTCCAAAAATGCCAAGTTTTCAAAATTCCGAGCAGTCCTCCAAAATGGTCTCACCCGGGGTGAGACCATTCCAATGGCCTAAACCTGTAAATTGCACAAAAAATTCACAAATGACAAAATTTTCTCCAATTTTCTTGAAATTTGGGCTGGGAGTCCCCAATCAAGTACCATTCTCAGTCAAAGAGGCTTTGGCCAAAGTTTGGAGTGGATCGGGCGTTTTCCTTCGTTTTTGTGCTTTAGCCAACCGTCCTTGGAGCACCTTCCCTTCTCGCCGGTATTTTTGACATTTCTCTCAAACCATGACACCTGTGTAAAAAGTGAAAGAGGTTTTTCTTCCTTGGCATGTTTTGGACAAACACCTCTCTCAGTTTTTCAAAATTCATCTTTGATTGCTCAGAAACAGCTTTTGAGTGAAACTTGTCCCGATGTGTGAAACAAGGGATTTTGTCGAAATGGAGCGAAATGAAGGGGATAGAGGGCTTCTAAATTCTTGGGGAAATTTTTCGGAGTAGGGAGGGATGTTAGGAAGCATGGGAAAGTGGAATCTCAGAGATTGAGTGAGGGGAAGGGGTCGAAAAGGGAAAAATACAGGCCAAACCTAGAAAATTGCCAGGTTGTAGCTAGAAACTAGGGTTTGTGCAAAAATGAAGAATTTGGCGGATCTAAGGGATGGGAAGTGTTTGATAAGGTACTTTAAGGATAGGGGAAGGTGTATGAACATCTGGAAACAAGTTTTGCCGATGATTTGACCATCCAAGATAAATTGCCTTCAAAACCCTAGGAGAGGGAAATGACCTTGCCTGGGCGCAACATGAAGCATGAACAAGGTGTAAAATGACTCATTAGACACTGACATGATAATGAAAACCCTCTGAATGATGATAGGCTCAACTGAATGATGACATGGACTAACATTTGGGCAAACCCTAGACCTAATGCCTAGTGACCAAATTTTGGCTTGAAGACTCACTGAAATGACAAAATTTGACCTTGACACTTCAAAATCACTTTGTAAGAGCACATTTGATCACTGTAGGAAGGCTGGAAAGACTGACACTAACATTGGCTCCAATGGGGATGGTAGCTCCTTGGAGGTGCCAAGAACCTTAGACATCTGGGAGAGCAGACCAGTGCTTGCAACCATTGGGCGATGGAGTCATTATTTACACCTTTGACACAAAACTTTGACACATTTATTGAATGAAACTTGACTAAAAACTGACTGAAACTTAACTGAAACTTGACTCAATGGCAAACTGAAATAACTTTGAAAAACTCACTCAATAGACCAACACAAATGACTCATGACTGACTTAACTAAAACAAGAACTTACAAATCTTTTTGAAGGGCAGCAGTCCATCAAGATTTGAAATCATGATGACAACCACCGGTGTTTCTTTCAAGACAATATACCATCAAACGATATCAAAATGCCAATGCAACCAATCAAGCAGATGCCTTCTTGATTGATTCTTCTTATCAGATCTTCTGGTCAACAATGAATACTGGTAAATGGGCATCCAAAAACATAGCTGACCATGATCTCCTTCATCACTGAACACTGCAATAAACACTATCACTGCTGGTTGCAACAAACTTGCTAGAGGATCGTGAAAAACATGAAGATTTACCATTGCCACCTCCTGCTGAAAGAACAAGGTGTCTTTTGCTTCAAATTCTGATCTACCTTCATCATGTGCTTCAGTAAAAGTATGCTCATGGGCTTCAAAAATATTTGAACAAATGGATGAGCAGATCTCTTCTTGGAAAAACATTTCAGCACATGAAACATATGAAGAATCTGAAAGGTAATCCTGTATACTATGATCTTCGGTAGTCAGACAATATGGTGGGTGATCTTCATATGATATCACAACCAAATTATCAAGTTCCTTATTACATTCTTCAATCATAAGGAAAGAAACTTTAGCTGATTCTTGAAGTGCACCA
Organism: Pinus tabuliformis; assembly: GCA_031772625.1. Taxonomy (NCBI): domain Eukaryota; kingdom Viridiplantae; phylum Streptophyta; class Pinopsida; order Pinales; family Pinaceae; genus Pinus; species Pinus tabuliformis. The sequence continues at coordinate 1,063,188,775 of CM062819.1, read as the reverse complement.
ATGACATTTCTATCATCTACCATAAATTCATCCAAAGGAACTGTTTCACTTACTTGAATGAAGATGTCATCTTGCTTTTCATGAACTAACTGAATTACCTCCTCATGCAGGCTCTGTTCTGATGGCATGAGAACATTTGGATCAAAAACTCTGTCTATGGTCTCAACAACAAAACTCTCCTTTTCAGGATTCGGCACAAGGTATGCTTGGTCATCACAATCTGAATCTAGAACTGAAGTAGCTGTCCCCTCTTCTTCAATCTGCATGCTTTCTTCTTCTGTGGGCAGATATGAAACAAGCTCTTCTCTTTCATCAATTACAGCCATATGGAACTCTTCAGCTTGTTGATCTTGACAAGTATCCTCTAAGATTTCTATGTGCTGTTGAAACGGATTTTCATACAGAGCTTCCATGATCTCTTCATCCATAAAATTATCATCTTCATAAAACTTCTCAAGGCTTTCAATAAAACTATAGGCATGCTTGCAACAGTCTTGAACTAAATTCAATGATGGATAAGAGTCCTTATATCTTTCAATGAACATAGCATGAAAATCCTTTAAACAATAAATACAAGTAGGCGGCAAAATTTCATACCATGATTGAGCTGTACCTTCCAGAGTGGCCAAGAATATCTTCATCAAACAGTCCTCAGGAAAATTGATCTTTAACTTGCGAACATGCATATGAAATCTAATCAAATGTAAAGGAGCATCCTTCTTACCATCAGCGTTAAATGTGGGCAGATTCCTTGACCAATCTACCTTGGGCATCTTATTCGGAAAACCTGGAATGTGATCTCGGCTCAAGGGAGCATATCTTCTTGCAATCTGATCCATCTTGAGAAATCTCAAAGCTACTGATCTCTCTGCAGTGAAGTCACCATGAAGCACAGGTTGCTGGATTCTTCAGTGAAAGGAGTCGCCAGTGAATGATTTCAGCCTTTCAAGTGTCTGATCGTTGTCCACTATCAACAATCAGATCTGAACTTGATATATGTACTGGGGTAAAAAAATGCAAATGACGTGGTCGTATTCACAAGCTCACGGAGATTGACTGAAGCAGCGTTTATCTACTAACGCTGATGTAAAACAAGAGCGTTTTCGAAGGCTTCTGGCGTAACTTCAGGCTCCGTCTAAGACTTATGAAACAAACACATCAACCCACAAACAAGTTTGTTCTCCCCAGTATGGTCGCCAATATGTTAGCGCTTGGAATTCACCTAGGCTGAGATAGACAAACTTCAAGGCTACATCAAACCATTTCACCTCGTAGCTAGCCCTACGAGGTATGAGAAGGCTCTCTCGGGTCAGATTCGATAGATCTTTCAATATGATTAGGCTGACCAATTAATAATAAAGATTTTAGGCTAGTAAATTGATAAGGGGGTTGATTTAATGATTTTTTGGGGTTTTTGGTGGCAATTGGTGGAAGTGCAATTCAAGGTGCGGGGACTGAGCACAGTTTTCACAGGGGGATCTAAGGGGCAAGGTAGGAATGAGTGTTGATGCCTTAATTTGAGATGGATGATCAGAGATGATAGAGGAGAAGCTAAAGAGGGCAAACACACAATTCGAATCCTCTCTAGACAGTAGAAAACATTAAAATTGAACAAACTAAAAAGCTGAGCATGTCAAAACATGAGTTCAAACTTTACCACTTCATCTGTCCAATTTAGAAGCATAAGAGAGATGTGAAACACATAAACAAACTTACAAGAACATGTAGAGAACACACCATCAACAATCAGATCCACAAGAATCCTCAAAGATGTCTGTAAAACCCTGGCTTTCCTTGCCTTCAATTGCAGAAATAGATGCACAATATACAATAAAGCTTCCTTACACAAGAGTCCAACCATCAAAATGAGAAGGAGAGAGCATAATATAGACCATCTAGACCATCTAACTCCTTTCCCCATCTCTAGGGGTCGAGCTCAGCTTTCTAGGAGCAGTTTGAACAAATTCTAAACTAAGAACTAGAAAATAGGCAGCCAAACAACTTGCCTCTATTACTTAGCTAACTCATCCATGCATTAATTTTTCACTTTTTACATCATGGAAGCTTCTAGAAGGGTAAAGAAAGATAAAATCTACCAAAGTGCCATGAAAATATTACATTTATCCATCATCTACAAGTAATAATAGTCAACCATAGTCAAAACAATGTTTTTTGACCAAAAATGTGAATTCTGGCAAATCTGGAAGTTCTGGTCGCGCCCCTGGAAGTTCTGGTCGCGCCCCTTTGCAGCTGTTTTTGAGTGGGTTCCACTGATCCAAATCAGGTGCAAGATGGCTCATTGGAAAGCTTGGTCTGTATAATTTCCATCCCAAGTGGAATTTCTGGATTTGGAGTTGATTTGACCCCTCAAAAGTTGATTCTCCCAAGGTCACTTTCTGCAACTCAAAAAGTGGGCAGAAAGTCATTTTTTTGATGTATTTTGAGCTTTTGGAGGCTCAAATCTCAAAATCAGGCTTCTCCCAAGTATTGGTAATTTTTCTCTTTGCATGCCCTTTCCAAAAATGCCAAGTTTTCAAAATTCCGAGCAGTCCTCCAAAATGGTCTCACCCGGGGTGAGACCATTCCAATGGCCTAAACCTGTAAATTGCACAAAAAATTCACAAATGACAAAATTTTCTCCAATTTTCTTGAAATTTGGGCTGGGAGTCCCCAATCAAGTACCATTCTCAGTCAAAGAGGCTTTGGCCAAAGTTTGGAGTGGATCGGGCGTTTTCCTTCGTTTTTGTGCTTTAGCCAACCGTCCTTGGAGCACCTTCGTTCTCGCCGGTATTTTTGACATTTCTCTCAAACCATGACACCTGTGTAAAAAGTGAAAGAGGTTTTTCTTCCTTGGCATGTTGTGGACAAAAACCTCTCTCAGTTTTGCAAAATTCATCTTTTATTGCTCAGAAACAGCTTTTGAGTGAAACTTGTCCCGATGTGTGAAACAAGGGATTTTGTCGAAATGGAGCGAAATGAAGGGGATAGAGGGCTTCTAAATTCTTGGGGAAATTTTTGGGAGTAGGGAGGGATGTTAGGAAGCAGGGGAAAGTGGAATCTCAGAGATTGAGTGAGGGGAAGGGGTCGAAAAGGGAAAAATACAGGCCAAACATAGAAAATTGCCAGGTTGTAGCTAGAAACTAGGGTTTGTGCAAAAATGAAGAATTTGGCGGATCTAAGGGATGGGAAGTGTTTGATAAGGTACTTTAAGGATAGGGGAAGGTGTATGAACATCTGGAAACAAGTTTTGCCGATGATTTGACCATCCAAGATAAATTGCCTTCAAAACCCTAGGAGAGGGAAATGACCTTGCCTGGGCGCAACATGAAGCATGAACAAGGTGTAAAATGACTCATTAGACACTGACATGATAATGAAAACCCTCTGAATGATGATAGGCTCAGCTGAATGATGACATGGACTAACATTTGGGCAAACCCTAGACCTAATGCCTAGTGACCAAATTTTGGCTTGAAGACTCACTGAAATGACAAAATTTGACCTTGACACTTCAAAATCACTTTGTAAGAGCACATTTGATCACTGTAGGAAGGCTGGAAAGACTGACACTAACATTGGCTCCAATGGGGATGGTAGCTCCTTGGAGGTGCCAAGAACCTTAGACATCTGGGAGAGCAGACCAGTGCTTGCAACCATTGGGCGATGGAGTCATTATTTACACCTTTGACACAAAACTTTGACACATTTATTGAATGAAACTTGACTAAAAACTGACTGAAACTTAACTGAAACTTGACTCAATGGCAAACTGAAATAACTTTGAAAAACTCACTCAATAGACCAACACAAATGACTCATGACTGACTTAACTAAAACAAGAACTTACAAATCTTTTTGAAGGGCAGCAGTCCATCAAGATTTGAAATCATGATGACAACCACCGGTGTTTCTTTCAAGACAATATACCATCAAACGATATCAAAATGCCAATGCAACCAATCAAGCAGATGCCTTCTTGATTGATTCTTCTTATCAGATCTTCTGGTCAACAATGAATACTGGTAAATGGGCATCCAAAAACATAGCTGACCATGATCTCCTTCATCACTGAACACTGCAATAAACACTATCACTGCTGGTTGCAACAAACTTGCTAGAGGATCGTGAAAAACATGAAGATTTACCATTGCCACCTCCTGCTGAAAGAACAAGGTGTCTTTTGCTTCAAATTCTGATCTACCTTCATCATGTGCTTCAGTAAAAGTATGCTCATGGGCTTCAAAAATATCTGAACAAATGGATGAGCAGATCTCTTCTTGGAAAAACATTTCAGCACATGAAACATATGAAGAATCTGAAAGGTAATCCTGTATACTATGATCTTCGGTAGTCAGACAATATGGTGGGTGATCTTCATATGATATCACAACCAAATTATCAAGTTCCTTATTACATTCTTCAATCATAAGGAAAGAAACTTTAGCTGATTCTTGAAGTGCACCAATGACATTTCTATCATCTACCATAAATTCATCCAAAGGAACTGTTTCACTTACTTGAATGAAAATGTCATCTTGCTTTTCATGAACTAACTGAATTACCTCCTCATGCAGGCTCTGTTCTGATGGCATGAGAACATTTGGATCAAAAACTCTGTCTATGGTCTCAACAACAAAACTCTCCTTTTCAGGATTCGGCACAAGGTATGCTTGGTCATCACAATCTGAATCTAGAACTGAAGTAGCTGTCCCCTCTTCTTCAATCTGCATGCTTTCTTCTTCTGTGGGCAGATATGAAACAAGCTCTTCTCTTTCATCAATTACAGCCATATGGAACTCTTCAGCTTGTTGATCTTGACAAGTATCCTCTAAGATTTCTATGTGCTGTTGAAACAGATTTTCATACAGAGCTTCCATGATCTCTTCATCCATAAAATTATCATCTTCATAAAACTTCTCAAGGCTTTCAATAAAACTATAGGCATGCTTGCAACAGTCTTGAACTAAATTCAATGATGGATAAGAGTCCTTATATCTTTCAATGAACATAGCATGAAAATCCTTTAAACAATAAATACAAGTAGGCGGCAAACTTTCATACCATGATTGAGCTGTACCTTCCAGAGTGGCCAAGAATATCTTCATCAAACAGTCCTCAGGAAAATTGATCTTTAACTTGCGAACATGCATATGAAATCTAATCAAATGTAAAGCAGCATCCTTCTTACCATCAGCGTTAAATGTGGGCAGATTCCTTGACCAATCTACCTTGGGCATCTTATTCGGAAAACCTGGAATGTGATCTCGGCTCAAGGGAGCATATCTTCTTGCAATCTGATCCATCTTGAGAAATCTCAAAGCTACTGATCTCTCTGCAGTGAAGTCACCATGAAGCACAGGTTGCTGGATTCTTCAGTGAAAGGAGTCGCCAGTGAATGATTTCAGCCTTTCAAGTGTCTGATCGTTGTCCACTATCAACAATCAGATCTGAACTTGATATATGTACTGGGGTAAAAAAATGCAAATGACGTGGTCGTATTCACAAGCTCACGGAGATTGACTGAAGCAGCGTTTATCTACTAACGCTGATGTAAAACAAGAGCGTTTTCGAAGGCTTCTGGCGTAACTTCAGGCTCCGTCTAAGACTTATGAAACAAACACATCAACCCACAAACAAGTTTGTTCTCCCCAGTATGGTCGCCAATATGTTAGCGCTTGGAATTCACCTAGGCTGAGATAGACAAACTCTCAAGGCTACATCAAACCATTTCACCTCGTAGCTAGCCCTACGAGGTATGAGAAGGCTCTCTCGGGTCAGATTCGATAGATCTTTCAATATGATTAGGCTGACCAATTAATAATAAAGATTTTAGGCTAGTAAATTGATAAGGGGGTTGATTTAATGATTTTTTGGGGTTTTTGGTGGCAATTGGTGGAAGTGCAATTCAAGGTGCGGGGATTGAGCACAGTTTTCACAGGGGGATCTAAGGGGCAAGGTAGGAATGAGTGCTGATGCCTTAATTTGAGATGGATGATCAGAGATGATAGAGGAGAAGCTAAAGAGGGCAAACACACAATTCGAATCCTCTCTAGACAGTAGAAAACATTAAAATTGAACAAACTAAAAAGCTGAGCATGTCAAAACATGAGTTCAAACTTTACCACTTCATCTGTCCAATTTAGAAGCATAAGAGAGATGTGAAACACATAAACAAACTTACAAGAACATGTAGAGAACACACCATCAACAATCAGATCCACAAGAATCCTCAAAGATGTCTGTAAAACCCTGGCTTTCCTTGCCTTCAATTGCAGAAATAGATGCACAATATACAATAAAGCTTCCTTACACAAGAGTCCAACCATCAAAATGAGAAGGAGAGAGCATAATATAGACCATCTAGACCATCTAACTCCTTTCCCCATCTCTAGGGGTCGAGCTCAGCTTTCTAGGAGCAGTTTGAACAAATTCTAAACTAAGAACTAGAAAATAGGCAGCCAAACAACTTGCCTCTATTACTTAGCTAACTCATCCATGCATTAATTTTTCACTTTTTACATCATGGAAGCTTCTAGAAGGGTAAAGAAAGATAAAATCTACCAAAGTGCCATGAAAATATTACATTTATCCATCATCTACAAGTAATAATAGTCAACCATAGTCAAAACAGTGTTTTTTGACCAAAAATGTGAATTCTGGCAAATCTGGAAGTTCTGGTCGCGCCCCTGGAAGTTCTGGTCGCGCCCCTTTGCAGCTGTTTTTGAGTGGGTTCCACAGATCCAAATCAGGTGCAAGATGGCTCATTGGAAAGCTTGGTCTTTCTACTTTCCATCCCAAGTGGAATTTCTGGATTTGGAGTTGATTTGACCCCTCAAAAGTTGATTCTCCCAAGGTCACTTTCTGCAACTCAAAAAGTGGGCAGAAAGTCATTTTTTTGATGTATTTTGAGCTTTTGGAGGCTCAAATCTCAAAATCAGGCTTCTCCCAAGTATTGGTAATTTTTCTCTTTGCATGCCCTTTCCAAAAATGCCAAGTTTTCAAAATTCCGAGCAGTTCTCCAAAATGGTCTCACCCGGGGTGAGACCATTCCAATGGCCTAAACCTGTAAATTGCACAAAAAATTCACAAATGACAAAATTTTCTCCAATTTTCTTGAAATTTGGGCTGGGAGTCCCCAATCAAGTACTATTCTCAGTCAAAGAGGCTTTGGCCAAAGTTTGGAGTGGATCGGGCGTTTTCCTTCGTTTTTGTGCTTTAGCCAACCGTCCTTGGAGCACCTTCGTTCTCGCCGGTATTTTTGACATTTATCTCAAACAATGACACCTGTGTAAAAAGTGAAAGAGGTTTTTCTTCCTTGGCATGTTGTGGACAAAAACCTCTCTCAGTTTTGCAAAATGCATCTTTGATTGCTCAGAAACAGCTTTTGAGTGAAACTTGTCCCGATGTGTGAAACAAGGGATTTTGTCGAAATGGAGCGAAATGAAGGGGATAGAGGGCTTCTAAATTCTTGGGGAAATTTTTGGGAGTAGGGAGGGATGTTAGGAAGCAGGGGAAAGTGGAATCTCAGAGATTGAGTGAGGGGAAGGGGTCGAAAAGGGAAAAATACAGGCCAAACCTAGAAAATTGCCAGGTTGTAGCTAGAAACTAGGGTTTGTGCAAAAATGAAGAATTTGGCGGATCTAAGGGATGGGAAGTGTTTGATAAGGTACTTTAAGGATAGGGGAAGGTGTATGAACATCTGGAAACAAGTTTTGCCGATGATTTGACCATCCAAGATAAATTGCCTTCAAAACCCTAGGAGAGGGAAATGACCTTGCCTGGGCGCAACATGAAGCATGAACAAGGTGTAAAATGACTCATTAGACACTGACATGATAATGAAAACCCTCTGAATGATGATAGGCTCAGCTGAATGATGACATGGACTAACATTTGGGCAAACCCTAGACCTAATGCCTAGTGACCAAATTTTGGCTTGAAGACTCACTGAAATGACAAAATTTGACCTTGACACTTCAAAATCACTTTGTAAGAGCACATTTGATCACTGTAGGAAGGCTGGAAAGACTGACACTAACATTGGCTCCAATGGGGATGGTAGCTCCTTGGAGGTGCCAAGAACCTTAGACATCTGGGAGAGCAGACCAGTGCTTGCAACCATTGGGCGATGGAGTCATTATTTACACCTTTGACACAAAACTTTGACACATTTATTGAATGAAACTTGACTAAAAACTGACTGAAACTTAACTGAAACTTGACTCAATGGCAAACTGAAATAACTTTGAAAAACTCACTCAATAGACCAACACAAATGACTCATGACTGACTTAACTAAAACAAGAACTTACAAATCTTTTTGAAGGGCAGCAGTCCATCAAGATTTGAAATCATGATGACAACCACCGGTGTTTCTTTCAAGACAATATACCATCAAACGATATCAAAATGCCAATGCAACCAATCAAGCAGATGCCTTCTTGATTGATTCTTCTTATCAGATCTTCTGGTCAACAATGAATACTGGTAAATGGGCATCCAAAAACATAGCTGACCATGATCTCCTTCATCACTGAACACTGCAATAAACACTATCACTGCTGGTTGCAACAAACTTGCTAGAGGATCGTGAAAAACATGAAGATTTACCATTGCCACCTCCTGCTGAAAGAACAAGGTGTCTTTTGCTTCAAATTCTGATCTACCTTCATCATGTGCTTCAGTAAAAGTATGCTCATGGGCTTCAAAAATATCTGAACAAATGGATGAGCAGATCTCTTCTTGGAAAAACATTTCAGCACATGAAACATATGAAGAATCTGAAAGGTAATCCTGTATACTATGATCTTCGGTAGTCAGACAATATGGTGGGTGATCTTCATATGATATCACAACCAAATTATCAAGTTCCTTATTACATTCTTCAATCATAAGGAAAGAAACTTTAGCTGATTCTTGAAGTGCACCAATGACATTTCTATCATCTACCATAAATTCATCCAAAGGAACTGTTTCACTTACTTGAATGAAGATGTCATCTTGCTTTTCATGAACTAACTGAATTACCTCCTCATGCAGGCTCTGTTCTGATGGCATGAGAACATTTGGATCAAAAACTCTGTCTATGGTCTCAACAACAAAACTCTCCTTTTCAGGATTCGGCACAAGGTATGCTTGGTCATCACAATCTGAATCTAGAACTGAAGTAGTTGTCCCCTCTTCTTCAATCTGCATGCTTTCTTCTTCTGTGGGTAGATATGAAACAAGCTCTTCTCTTTCATCAATTACAGCCATATGGAACTCTTCAGCTTGTTGATCTTGACAAGTATCCTCTAAGATTTCTATGTGCTGTTGAAACGGATTTTCATACAGAGCTTCCATGATCTCTTCATCCATAAAATTATCATCTTCATAAAACTTCTCAAGGCTTTCAATAAAACTATAGGCATGCTTGCAACAGTCTTGAACTAAATTCAATGATGGATAAGAGTCCTTATATCTTTCAATGAACATAGCATGAAAATCCTTTAAACAATAAATACAAGTAGGCGGCAAACTTTCATACCATGATTGAGCTGTACCTTCCAGAGTGGCCAAGAATATCTTCATCAAACAGTCCTCAGGAAAATTGATCTTTAACTTGCGAACATGCATATGAAATCTAATCAAATGTAAAGCAGCATCCTTCTTACCATCAGCGTTAAATGTGGGCAGATTCCTTGACCAATCTACCTTGGGCATCTTATTCGGAAAACCTGGAATGTGATCTCGGCTCAAGGGAGCATATCTTCTTGCAATCTGATCCATCTTGAGAAATCTCAAAGCTACTGATCTCTCTGCAGTGAAGTCACCATGAAGCACAGGTTGCTGGAGTCTTCAGTGAAAGGAGTCGCCAGTGAATGATTTCAGCCTTTCAAGTGTCTGATCGTTGTCCACTATCAACAATCAGATCTGAACTTGATATATGTACTGGGGTAAAAAATTGCAAATGACGTGGTCGTATTCACAAGCTCACGGAGATTGACTGAAGCAGCGTTTATCTACTAACGCTGATGTAAAACAAGAGTGTTTTCGAAGGCTTCTGGCGTAACTTCAGGCTCCGTCTAAGACTTATGAAACAAACACATCAACCCACAAACAAGTTTGTTCTCCCCAGTATGGTCGCCAATATGTTAGCGCTTGGAATTCACCTAGGCTGAGATAGACAAACTCTCAAGGCTACATCAAACCATTTCACCTCGTAGCTAGCCCTACGAGGTATGAGAAGGCTCTCTCGGGTCAGATTCGATAGATCTTTCAATATGATTAGGCTGACCAATTAATAATAAAGATTTTAGGCTAGTAAATTGATAAGGGGGTTGATTTAATGATTTTTTGGGGTTTTTGGTGGCAATTGGTGGAAGTGCAATTCAAGGTGCGGGGATTGAGCACAGTTTTCACAGGGGGATCTAAGGGGCAAGGTAGGAATGAGTGCTGATGCCTTAATTTGAGATGGATGATCAGAGATGATAGAGGAGAAGCTAAAGAGGGCAAACACACAATTCGAATCCTCTCTAGACAGTAGAAAACATTAAAATTGAACAAACTAAAAAGCTGAGCATGTCAAAACATGAGTTCAAACTTTACCACTTCATCTGTCCAATTTAGAAGCATAAGAGAGATGTGAAACACATAAACAAACTTACAAGAACATGTAGAGAACACACCATCAACAATCAGATCCACAAGAATCCTCAAAGATGTCTGTAAAACCCTGGCTTTCCTTGCCTTCAATTGCAGAAATAGATGCACAATATACAATAAAGCTTCCTTACACAAGAGTCCAACCATCAAAATGAGAAGGAGAGAGCATAATATAGACCATCTAGACCATCTAACTCCTTTCCCCATCTCTAGGGGTCGAGCTCAGCTTTCTAGGAGCAGTTTGAACAAATTCTAAACTAAGAACTAGAAAATAGGCAGCCAAACAACTTGCCTCTATTACTTAGCTAACTCATCCATGCATTAATTTTTCACTTTTTACATCATGGAAGCTTCTAGAAGGGTAAAGAAAGATAAAATCTACCAAAGTGCCATGAAAATATTACATTTATCCATCATCTACAAGTAATAATAGTCAACCATAGTCAAAACAGTGTTTTTTGACCAAAAATGTGAATTCTGGCAAATCTGGAAGTTCTGGTCGCGCCCCTGGATGTTCTGGTCGCGCCCCTTTGCAGCTGTTTTTGAGTGGGTTCTACTGATCCAAATCAGGTGCAAGATGGCTCATTGGAAAGCTTGGTCTGTCTACTTTCCATCCCAAGTGGAATTTCTGGATTTGGAGTTGATTTGACCCCTCAAAAGTTGATTCTCCCAAGGTCACTTTCTGCAACTCAAAAAGTGGGCAGAAAGTCATTTTTTTGATGTATTTTGAGCTTTTGGAGCCTCAAATCTCAAAATCAGGCTTCTCCCAAGTATTGGTAATTTTTCTCTTTGCATGCCCTTTCCAAAAATGCCAAGTTTTCAAAATTCCGAGCAGTCCTCCAAAATGGTCTCACCCGGGGTGAGACCATTCCAATGGCCTAAACCTGTAAATTGCACAAAAAATTCACAAATGAAAAAATTTTCTCCAATTTTCTTGAAATTTGGGCTGGGAGTCCCCAATCAAGTACCATTCTCAGTCAAAGAGGCTTTGGCCAAAGTTTGGAGTGGATCGGGCGTTTTCCTTCGTTTTTGTGCTTTAGCCAACCGTCCTTGGAGCACCTTCGTTCTCGCCGGTATTTTTGACATTTCTCTCAAACCATGACACCTGTGTAAAAAGTGAAAGAGGTTTTTCTTCCTTGGCATGTTTTGGACAAAAACCTCGCTTTGTTTTGCAAAATTCATTTTTGATTGCTCAGAAACAGCTTTTGAGTGAAACTTGTCCCGATGTGTGAAACAAGGGATTTTGTCGAAATGGAGCGAAATGAAGGGGATAGAGGGCTTCTAAATTCTTGGGGAAATTTTTGGGAGTAGGGAGGGATGTTAGGAAGCAGGGGAAAGTGGAATCTCAGAGATTGAGTGAGGGGAAGGGGTCGAAAAGGGAAAAATACAGGCCAAACCTAGAAAATTGCCAGGTTGTAGCTAGAAACTAGGGTTTGTGCAAAAATGAAGAATTTGGCGGATCTAAGGGATGGGAAGTGTTTGATAAGGTACTTTAAGGATAGGGGAAGGTGTATGAACATCTGGAAACAAGTTTTGCCGATGATTTGACCATCCAAGATAAATTGCCTTCAAAACCCTAGGAGAGGGAAATGACCTTGCCTGGGCGCAACATGAAGCATGAACAAGGTGTAAAATGACTCATTAGACACTGACATGATAATGAAAACCCTCTGAATGATGATAGGCTCAGCTGAATGATGACATGGACTAACATTTGGGCAAACCCTAGACCTAATGCCTAGTGACCAAATTTTGGCTTGAAGACTCACTGAAATGACAAAATTTGACCTTGACACTTCAAAATCACTTTGTAAGAGCACATTTGATCACTGTAGGAAGGCTGGAAAGACTGACACTAACATGACCTAAACAAATACCTTGAAGATCAATCAAATCACCATGGGGGTCATAAATGGCCCATGCCATGGAGGATAAATTCTAGGTACTATAGCAAGCACCATCAGCGAAACCAACGTGAGGAGTCACAGACATCTGCAAAGTAGGCAAAAACATAGTGAGCATGAAAACTGCTTGAAAACCAACAAACCAAACCACACTACACAAAAATGAATGACACACTAATGTACATAAGTGACCATGAAAGATGACCTAAGCATAGTACTTTGTGAGAGAGTCCATGCTCGGACTCGGGTAATCAATCAACACAGATGAACACCAGAGGTAGAAGCACCTTCATTGATGACAATCCTATGAATGGTTTTCTTATTGATGATTACCTGAATGAGAAAGGAAATCTGATGAGGCATTCGTGGAATGTGGTTCTCTAGATCAAAACATATCAAATTAGAATCAGTAGGATCAATACCTCCAATAGCTGACAGTAATGATTTCCGCTGAGATGAACAACTTTGGAGTACCTTGAGAGCAGACATAGCTGATGGCGCCTGAGCCAAATCCTCAACAATATTATAGTGCTGAGCAGCTCGAGCATTGGGATTGTATGAGAACTTCCTTAGCACACCTCGAGAAGGTGGTCGAATGGTGGAATCAAGGTTAGGGCGTTCGATATGAAGAGGGCTAGAACTAGATGGGGTAAAAGAAGAAGGGGTAGCTTATTTCTCTTTCCCTACTGTTGGGGTAGGAGTTTGATAATCTTTTGATATAGTAGCCACATTAATAGGCGTACTCATCACGAACACTTATGATCTTGAGGAAGCAGACGATTGAGGTTGGTCTACCATTTGAGTCTGCTGAGATGAAAATGGCTCTTTCACGATAACTGGGGTCCCTTTGAGAAAACAACTAACTTCAGGCCTTCGGGGACAATCCTTAGTATAGTGATCCTCCTCACAAATGAGGCACTAATACTTAGGCTTCCGTTGTGAAGAATCACCAATAGACAACTTAGGAGGACCCTATTTTGGGGCATTGGCTTTACCCTTGCCTTTTCCTTTCTTCTTACCTTTCGAGGATTTATCTGCTGTGGTAGACTGAACAATGTGGACCTATTAGGTTTTACCAAAGCCAGGTGAATTTTGGGAGGGAGTATTGGAAGAGTGTTTGAGACCGACTTATTTTTGGAAGAAGATTTTGCAGGGGTCTAGGACACTGAACCAATTAGTCCATCAATAGGAGGTGTAGCCTGTGACCTTGATGCTGTTGGATTGGATGATGGCCTCAGAGCATCGGGTAACAACTCATACAAAGTGCTAGATTGAGAATAAATGATATCTAAGTACTGGGCATGAGAAATGGCTTATTCTTTGGTAACACATCCACCCACAACTATATCGTGAGCAATTGGAGTGACGAATGACTTGGTAAACGATTCAGTTAGTAACTGATCAACAATCTCAAATTTGATCAGGGGACGTCTACGTCTCCATTCATGGATGTGATAGAAGATGTGTGTCGTAGTATCTTTCATGAGTGATGTAAGAAAATAGGTGTTAGTTTCATAGCGAACCGGCAACTGGAAATGCGTGAGGAAAGCCATGGCTAAAGAGTTGAAGTCATGATAAGTACTTCGAGGGAGCTCGATGTACCACTTGGTTGTAGCACCTGTAAGGGTTCATTGGAAAAGACAGAGACAAATAGAATCATCAACATAGGAATTTGAAGAGCACCAGAGGTGATATGTCATCATGTGGGCTTAAGGATCTTCTTTTTCTTTCCCATCAAACTTCAAACAATCACTCGAGATCTTGGACGGGGCAGGAGGGAAACATGGTGAATGAAGAATTGGATCATTCGTGAGTCAAGACACTTCTGGCAACTCTAGTGTAGCTAAGAATGACAATTGAGTTTGAAAGGCATTGGAGGTCAATAAGTGGGTCCAACCAGAGGAGCCCATCCTTGCTGGTAAGGATTTTGGCCCCATAGTGGAGTGCTTTGTCCATATGGCATTTGATTTTGCCCCCACTGTAGGTTACCTTGCCCGTAGGGAGGATTTTGACCTTGAAAGCCTTGAAACTGTTCGGCCATAGGTTGCTGATAAGCAACATACGGGTTAAAAGGTTGTTGAGCTTGTTGGCCTTGGACATATGGATATTTTACCTGCTGTCCCTGGACATACGGGTTTTGAATATGTTGTCCCTGAACAAGAGGATTTTGGCCCTGCTACCCTTGGACATAAGGATTTTGCACTTGCTACCCTTGGGCAAAGGGATTTTGGACTTGCTACCCTTGGAGAAAAGGATTATGAACCTATTGCCCTTGGACATTAGGATTTTGGGTCTGCTGCTACAAGACTTGACCCTAACCTTGTCCTTGCAAGGGTTGACCCTACTAATATGTATATAAGGGTTGTTGCTGCCTGGGTTGGCTCTACTACTATAAGGGTTGACCTTGCGGCTACAAAGGCTATCCCTGCGGCTGCAGAGGTTTTCCTTGTAAAGACATAGGATGGAAGGTTTATTGAGCATACTGCATTTGCGGCTGCATGGTTTGCTACAACTGTTGCGAGGGTTGTCCCTGCAATTGTTGCAATTGTCCTTGCTGCAGCATCATCTACCTCTGGTGCTGCACGAATGGCCCTTGCTGCAACAAAGTTTTCCACTGTTACTACAAAGGTTGTCCTTGCTACTACAAGGGTACTTGAACAGTTCCAGGATTAAGACCTTGAAAATTTCCAAACTATATCTGGCCATAGCCACTGGGAAAAGTGCACAGACCAGGCTGAACATACTGTCTAAGCTGAAGGACATAAGGCAGATTAACCATTCCTTGGGAACCATATGGAACATAAGGAGATTGGTACTGAACCTGAGCCTCATAGGGCTGTTGATACAGGAAATTGCTTGACCCAAATGAACCAACGAGATTTTAGACCTGTTGGTACTGGACATTGCTCGATCCAGTAGGACCAATGGGGTTTTGGATAGTACCAAAAGAAGGCTAGTTCATCCCAACCATGTGAGCCTATGATCTACTCACATGAGTTGTACCTGACACCATAGACACATTCAGATTCTGTCCCCCAAGTGGTGGCACAACCCGTGCACTAACCAAAGGGACCGAAGAACTGATAGAAACATGACTCGAAATTGTCGATTGAACCGGATGAGTAACTTGGACGAATGAGACAAGAGGTTTCATAATGGTGAGTTGCGCCATGAATGAAGTAACTGCAGAAATTACTGGCTGTTGGGAGGTCAAGTTCTGAATGAATGGACCTCTAGTAGGGATAGTGCCAAATGCCCAAATAGGGTTGTGGTAAAGTGATGAGGCACTAGGTGTCCCTAAGACACATAATTAGGTGGCAAATCCTGATACACACTGATGGGAATTATCCCCGTGTAGGAGAAACCTTAAAGAGGAAATTGATGCTCTTCCTCTTCGACAGTGTGTGGAGTAGAAACTTTCGATTGATCTGAAGAGGTAACTGGAGCTTCGCCTTCGAGTTCCATAGGTGGAAACAAGCAACGATAAATGATCGAAGATGTATGAGGGGATAATTCCAAAGGAACACCTAGCTGATCATACGAACTGTACTGACACTGTAGTGATATCACAATAGGGTAAAACAAAGGATTCAGAGGATATATAACCAGTCCAGGCTGACCTTCAGTAGTCGGCAAACTCTCAGGAGTCTAGACGGGATTGTATGAAGATTTCGGGCCAATATCAAAATTTGACCCAGTATCTGAAGTAGGTGGAGGATGAGATGACAAAGGTTGAATGCTCAAAATGATTCCGTGTTCAACACCTTGGTCCTCGAGTGACTCCTTTAATTCAAGAAATGGCTCCTCTGACAATCTTTCAGACGAAGGAGAGGAAGAGGAACTAGGCGAACCAGATGGTTCAGCCATGATGACCTCGTCTCAGTTAACAGGAAAAGAGAGATAAATTTCGAGGCTTTAAAATGTACCTTAAGGAATGCTCACGATTTGGTCTAGAAAAGACTAACATGATGTTATAAGATCATGGACAACAATTTTTTAAGACGCATAAATAAACTGGTGCTCTTTCACGTTTTAAGAGTCAAGAAAGAATCAAAGATGACTCTATCACTTTTGATTGGAAATGAGCTCGAAAGGACAAGAGCTTGAATGATATTTTAAGTTTAATGAGTCAAAAATATCAAATGACTACTTTGGATTATCTTGGTAAAAAGGATTACCAGGCAACTGTGAACTGTAGAATACCTCTCGGTGAACTAAGAAGTATGGGCAGGAAATCTCCTTGTATTCGGTGTATCACGATTGCAAAGCGGCATACTCGACTTCCTATGGATAAAGGATTGCAACCTACTAGGGTCTCCCTTTATATACTCAACAGTACAGGGAGCACAAGTCTGTATTAGCAATGTCTACTACTGAACCTAATGACAGTTGCTAGGTTTAAAGATGCTGGAACACGTCTCTAGCCTAGACCTTCTAGATGTGATTTTTAGGTTTCAAATGCACCTTAGGTTATTTGAGTTCATTTTAAAGTTTATCTTGAATTATGTCTCGGTTTTCAGGGCTTAGCGATGTGACTCGAAAAGTCCTAAATGCAGCTAAATGAGACAAGACTCTTTCAATTTGATGAATTGTCTACACTAGAGAGGGTAGAAAACACTATCAAATGAAAACAACCAAGCAACCGAAAGAAAAATGATTTTTCACTACTTCACTTTTTGAAGAACAAATTAATGGAAAAACTTATTCCAATTCATATTTTCCTATTAAGTGCATTTCAAACAGTCTTTTCAAAAGTAAAGAGAATTATTTTTCTTTTCAAATGCAAATGCAACTCTTAGTCTTCGATGGTACTAACTAATGTAACATATCAATGCAACAACCAGAGTTATGTACTTTTCATGAAATGAAAAAATGAATTTCTCATAAAACACTTCAATGAAAAAGTTTTCAAGACAATCGATTCTCAAGCAAATGAAAAACACAAAAAGAGAATCTCTTTCAAACTAATGACGCAATGACTCTACCAAAAACAAGACAAGAAATGTGATCTATGTTGGAAAAGAGATGTTTAGACAAGAAAACAAAACTTTTCAAACTTGTGTAATGGAGACCAAAGCAATAAAAAGGACTGCGAACAAAATGCAAGGAGTAAATTTACCAACAACTTGACTCATTGAGTTCACAATCAGCTGAATGGATGACAACCTAGATGCCCTAAGGCCAAAAAACATCTAAGGACTCAAGAAATCAAGTAAAAAGAAGGCAAGTCAACAAAAAAATAAACCAAGTGAAATGCAGCTTTCCATTAAGGGAGAACATAGTCTAAACGAGCCACAAGGTAGAAATCAAGAGAGCAAGACACGCTGGCCAAGATTTGGGGTGAACCCTAATCTTCACCTAAAGGCATCGGTGTGACTTCCTAACTCAGAACAAGTGGTAGAAGGGGGTTGGCATGACTGTTTTTGATCATATCGCGCTGGTCGATGCAACTGTTAGCAAAATAAGCTTGCTGAGTGACGATGCAAAGAAAAAAAATAAAAACTCTCAAAGGCTGAGACCAGATTTGCTACTGTGAATTTCAAACCCAGAGTAGTAAACAAAGAAAAGTAGACAGAACTAAAGGGAAATGGTGAAACTATAAAATTTCACACAAAACCATGACATTTCAAATAAGAAAAACAAAAGAAGATCCCTAATGGAGTCACGAATTTGTGGTGAAGTAAAATTATAAGTGCGGACACAAACAATTCCTCTAGCCTGAGAGAGGGTCTAGCCACAAAGAAGACATTCTATGGAAGATTTCCTTAGGTTAGAACCAATTAAGAGGGTCTACCTCTTAGTACTCTATTCGTTTGATGATGACCCTGTTTCCTTTTTCCAGCTATCTTCTATTTCTTCTTGCGAACACCTGAAACAAGTAGACAACAGCAGACAACAACTGTGATAATATACAAATTGTATTCAAACTACTTAACAAGTCAAGAAACATTAAGCCATAAACATGTGAAATGAAATCTTATGTAGGAAATCAATCGATAGTTGTATCTTTATTAAATCAAGAAGATATTACAATTGACGTCTTGACTTTGTTGTTCTCCTCTAACAAATTCGAGTTCCCACACACTTATGCTAGCATTCCATGGATGGCCCCAACAATTATAGTCTCAAGGGTCTTCCCTTTAGGCTTCACACCAAACCAACTCACAATTCTCCCTTAATCACAAACCAGAGAGCTATAAAGTATGGATAACTTGCTGATTACTCCAAACAAGACTTAAATAGCACTAGCGCACACACACACTAACACTAGCTTATGCTTGGGAAAAGTGGAGGTTTATATAGCTTGAATGGATGGGAGATGGTTCCTCTTCTCATGGGAGAAGGTCTTATCTCTTGAGTTAGTTCCATCCTAATAGGGGAAAGGAGCCCAATCTAACCTCCTTGGCTCCATCCTACCTAACCATTTACCAGACTTTCATTACGAAGCTTCTAGAGATGAAAGCTTCGGCTCCATATTTACAAAACATTCCAAAATAAGATCCGTGTGACTAGGAAAAGGCTCAGTCAATTTGACCAGCACTAGGGACAGTTGTAATCCTTGCATATCAGTGCGAGGAGGACACGGGTCATTAGTGCTGGTCTTGCAAACTAGGAAAAATAGAAGATTTTGGGAAAATGATGCAAAGGGGAATTGTTCTGCTCATGAAGAGGGACACAATGAGAGTTTCTTCATGATGGGAGAGCATGAAGGGTTCACTATAGAGGTCCTCCAGTATCAAGGAATGGGGAGTATAGGGACAATGACAAAATGCTATGTAACACATGCAATGGAGAAAGGAGGATAAAACTAGCAACACTTTTTCTAAGAAGAACGTTTTCTTGATAGATGAAGAGCCAATTGAGGAAAAAAATGGGATTAGAAGGGAGATCCTTCCATATCCTTGGGATAAAGTAAGCTATCACATTCTCTAATATATTTCTCATGAAGGAAGGCTTAGTATAATCTATGGTTACAAATTTAGACTCCTCCATGAGCTGAGATTTGGAGAGGAGTTACCTCTTAACAAAAGGCTTAATGTACCCTACTTCGTGTTGCAATCAATAATAGACATGAGCCTAAAGGTATAGGAAGAAAAAAATCAGTAACTTGCACATCACGGATTCATCAAGATCATATTAGAATATGCCTTGAGCTAGTTAAGGGCCCCTATTCTATGGTCCACATTTAGGGACATGGTCAGGGAGGTTGTAATTGAAGCAATTTAATATGAGAGGGACCCAACCTCGAGTGGTGAGGAGGAAGAAGAAGAAATTGAGGAGGAAGAAGAAGAACTTGAGAAGGAAGAAGAATAACTTGAGGAGGAAGAAGAGGAAGAACCTAAAGAAGAAGAGGAAGAACCTAAATAAGAAGAGGAAAAGCTAGAGGAAGAAGAGGAGTCAGAGACAAATAAAATAGAGGAAGAAGAATATGGAAAAGAGAAATGTGTGGAGGAATAATAGAAGGATGAGGCAAACCCTAAAAAACATACCAAGTAAGGGGAGGAATCTCTAAGAGTGTCTCCTGAACCCACAGAGAGGGAGGTAGCTACTACCTTGACATCCCAAAGCACACCCATAAAGACAATAGGAAAAAGGTAGAGGAAAACTCCCCTATATTTCAAAACAAGGAGGAGCACTAAAACCAAATAGGGGAGACCACAAACACATGACAAGGCTCATATCACTATTGAGGACTTGCCAAAATAACAAGAAAAACTATTCTCCTCGGAAATGAAAGGTGAAGAGGGCACATCAAAATAGGCTTCCCCAAAGTTTTCAATCAACTATGTTAGGAGGCTTGTCATCAGGTCAGCCTCAGCAAAGAAAATTAAAGAACCTTTGAACCCATTTCAGAAATGAAAAATCCTCTTACTAGAAACATAGACAATCCTACAGGAAACTCTATCAGCACTACATGGAACATAGAAAAAGAAGTAGGAAGGACAACGAGGACAAAGGAAAGGTGAGGAAGAAGTAGCATAAGTATAGGAGGAGGCAGATGCTCCAAAGACATTAAAGGGAGAATCCCAAGAGCTGTAGGAACCTAGCCCATAGCCTAACCTGAGCTTTTATTACAAATTCCTTGAGGGAGGTAGAGTAATACCACAAAAGTTTTCCATCCCTCTCTTCTTTGAGCTTGAGAAGGAGAGAGGAAGGACACATTGCTAGATGAAAATTTCTAAATCAAAGAATGTAGAGGATTTGGGCCATATGGAAGAGAAGCTACTGGATATGGGTAGAGATTTGAGTGGGATAAGAGATAGGGAACAAGTTATGATATCTCAACTAGAGGCTAAAAACACATGGTTGAGGAGGCAGGTACAGGAAAAAGAGAGCCAATTGGCCACTATGGCAAGCCTCTCTTTGGAGGCACTCTAGTGCAAGATGCCACCAAAGTCATATTCCTTGTACCTAAAAGATCAATGGCTGCAATTTCTCATAAAGACACTAGAAAAATGGGGGAATATGCCTTTCTAAGACTATAGGAAGTTCATTGAGCTATGTGGCCAAGATATGTGAATTCTACTTACACAACTTGGCCTTAATAGACTTGAATGTGTGGCACCCTAATGCAAAGTTGGGGGACTTACAACTAATGGCCCTTGCATCATGGATGAGTCATGAGGAGGCTAGGGCTAAGGAATTACAGAGGGCATTGGAAAAAGAAGAAAATGATCAATTCCATGGATGTCATTAGAACCCACAACATCATCGCCAATGATCCCTAGCTTGCACCAAGATACCTAGCTACACAAGAGCAAGAAGTCACTCATTTTGAAGAAACATTGAGATTGCTAAGGGATCAAAGAAAAGAAGAATGCTAAAGGAGATCGGGTACCATACCATATAGCCTAAGTATCAAGGAGTATCGTTCCCGTGAAAGAATGGGAGATGCACCAGAAAGGACCCCATTGTATAAGAAGGCACTACAGGGACTCAAAATCAATTGGATTGGTTTGAAACTCAGTCCACCATTACTATTCGGTATGTTAGAAGAAAGAAAGGAGGAAGAGGAGGGATGAAATAGAGAAGCATGCAATATTTTATCCACAAGAGGAGACTACATGAACAGAAGCTTGGGATGTCAGAGAGGCCACAAGAGCAATGAAAGATATGGACATAGATTAAGTTTCTCATAGGATGAGAAACACTTTTAGTAGGGGGGTGATGATGAGGCTCGTCAATAGGTAAATTATATGGACCTTAATGCCACTCTCCAACTTATTAAAATAAACTTTTCTCACATTTCTTCACATATTTTATTATATTTTCCTTAGTGAAAAGGGTGAGGTGTTATGTCATGTGGCATAATGTGCATTAATTGTAGGATTTGGAGCAATTTTTGGATAATTTAAGTGTAGGAAATTGAAGTAGACAAGCAAGAGGGATTTTAGGAGATTGGATCTCCCTTGTTAACTCCTCAATCACTTGAAGATTCATCCACCAAATCTCATTAACTTAGAGTCACAAGCAA
Source organism: Pinus tabuliformis (assembly GCA_031772625.1). NCBI lineage: Eukaryota > Viridiplantae > Streptophyta > Pinopsida > Pinales > Pinaceae > Pinus > Pinus tabuliformis. Next base: position 1,063,166,752 of record CM062819.1, on the reverse strand, counting down.
CCAAGCCCACCGAGGTCATTGGCAGCCAAGCCAGTGATAGTTGAAGACAAGTTAATATTAAGTTTGGGAGCCAAGCCTCCCTAATATTAATGATTTTTTGGTAGCTTCAGTGTTATAAATAAGAAATCTTAGGGCCTCATTAGGATTTGACTTAGTTTGTTGTAGCCAAGAGGCATTTTCGAGCTAAAAAATTGTGATTGATTACTTTTATGTATTTTTGACATTTTGATGAGAATGAGAAGCATTCCCTTGATCCAGCACTAAGTTACTTCAGAGGGCTAAATCTCTTGGGTTAGTGCCCAACCCTAGCGGCAAAGGTTCCTATTTTTGTATATGTATTCTTAGATTACATTCATAGTTAGATGCTGAAGTGATTTCTGTTTTGTTTAATTTGCAAGTATTTTGATGATTACATAGTTTGTTTCCATTAGTGAAAAGATAGATTAGTGGTGCAATAGTTAAAGTAAATACTTAAGAAAATCTTGTGGTAGTGGCCTCTGCCTCATGTCCCTTATGGGATCATGGTTTGATCATCAGGTGCTCAGTATTTAGGTCAAAAATAAAAGTTCTTAGAATGGCTTGAAACCTGAATGACCGCGCCCATCTCGGAAAAACAATCCTAACACAACTCGTTTTGTCGAAAACCTGGTTTGTATTGGAAAGTTATTGTAATATGATCGCTTTGCTAAACATGTGAAATTTGCAAAAAATAAAAATGCCCAGTCACTAGACATTCAATAGTCCATACTATTGACATGGCAAGTGACTAGGCACGGTCAAAGTTGGTCAACAACAAATCACAGATGGACAAGTGGCATCGTTTCATTGGGTTTCAGGTGGTGCGTTAGCACGTTTTTATTGGTTCATTTTGGGACAATGAAAGAATGCCATGTGGCAAGCCCAAAGGCCACCACGTGACACCTCCCAAAGGCCTTGATAGTCTCAACACAGTGGAACAAAAATTTATGGTGTAGGTCGGGGTTGAACTTGTGACCTCTGGCATACCGTCTGCACGTCTCAACCAACTCCGCTACCACCATGGTTCTTACCCCATATACTTTCTGCATCAATTTAAAGTTCAACAGTTATGGGGTTGGCGGTTAGGGGAGGGCCAGCCCGCAGGCTAGCCCCCCCCATGTGAACGCATTGGGTGTTACATCAAACAGTTAGTGTGGCAGCTATCTAAACAAACCTGCGACGGTTAGTGCTAACCATATGTGAATAGGGTTGCGGTTAATGCTATGGTTACAGTTAGCTCCATGGACAATTCCAAACATTAACATTTGTTTTTACCCCATGTGAACGCAATTTCGATAACCCTTAACAGTTAACCACTCTGACAACACTAGATCTATCAGTTAATGCAATATTAACACTGCATGTGAACAATACATCAAAACCACTGGATGTTATGGTTTCGGTTAACATTAATTGCAAGGTTATGTTAATTATTCCAGGTTTAAAATTAATTAAGCACAGTTTAACAATTAATTAACTCCAGTTTAAAATGGTGGCAAGTTTGGAGGTTCCCCCAATTTCGGGTCTTCCTCAACATTTAGTGCGCTAACTGGAGTCATTCCAGATTTAGCAGAACTTTTCTAGGAAAATACTGACTGAGTCATGGAGAAGGCAATTTACAACCAAATTGGGCTCAGGAAGAGGTGTTCTTGGATAATTTGGACATTCTAAGCACATTGGTGTAGGTATCAGGATCCATAGAGATTTGTAAAACATCATTTTTCCACATTGAGCTAATATAGAGGCATAAGCCATGGGAGCTAGACCAAGGAGATGTAGCCCAGGAGGGGTGAACTCCTTCATCAAAACACCGTGTTAAAGTGTCTCTTTGATGGTTTGTTGTACTTTGAATATCTTTTGTTCAATATTTGTGTTTGAATCTATTTTTCTCATGAATGTCATTTTAAACTTAAGGAAATTTTCCTATTTACATGCACAAACAACTAAGGAAACCATAATACAAGAAACAATAAGAAAGCACATGCTTAGAAATTTGTAATTTTTATTAGCACAACATAAACTAATCATACAAAAATAGATCATTTGAGGATCCGACTCTCATAGCCCAAAAACAGATTTATTGTTTAATCACTGCATAACTTAGGATTTCTTGTTGAATAGATCACTATTTCTCAATTCCTTAGAAGCACTTGCAATTTTCATTTTGGTTTCTTGAGTTTGCTATGGTTTAAAAGCACTTCCATTCATAGACTTAGCCATTAGCCATTAATACTTTATTTTTCCTAAATTAAACTCATATTTTCCATATATAAATTAGGTTATGCATAAATAAAGAAAAGAATCTATGTTGTTGCATGAGTTTCTGATCTACATGGAGACCTCATCTCACCAGCTCCATCCAAGCCTTCTCTAGCTACGCTGCCAAAGTCTACCAACCCCTAATCCGAATTTCTATTTTATAACAAATTAGACATCTTCCTTGAGAAAATCCAATGATCTTGAAGACTTGGACTGAGCCTTAGGTAGTGTTCACCTCCTCTATACCTTATTCCCCCATCAGACATATTTCCCATACTTTATTCCACCTTTCCTACCTCCCTATAGCTTTCAACCTGTTTCCTGTAGTAAAATAGGACATCGTGTAGTAGAACTGGGACATCCTGTAGTACTATAGGAAACCTTGTAGTAGCCTGTTTTAAGCCCAAATTGAGCAGAAATAATCATCTGATCTTAGGTTAGGCCTCCACTTGGCTTACATACCCTCATCACCATTTTGGACCTATTTCCCCATACCTGTCTCCCCTACCAAAGATCAAATTGGTTCAATTAGCATTTACATTCATAAAATTGAAAATCAAAAAGGCTTTTCTGCAATTTCTAGTTAATACATGCATACAACAATCATAGTAGTTTTAGGATAATTTCCATGCTTATTTGGTCCAAATAACTATATGTTAGATGCAAGGTTAAGTTAGGTCTCTTTTTCAAGAAATATGTGTAGATGCTTAGCTAGATAATTTAATGTCACTTTTTCCAATTCAGCACTTTCATTTCCTAGAGTAGGAAGCATTTCCTTTCTGCATTAAGAACAGTTTACCCTTTGCTATTTGGTAGTTAGACTCCTTCTAGTTATAGAATATTGGTTTGAAAAACCCTAGTGGTTTATCGCCCTAGTTGAAAAGTGATAAGAGTAGACCATCGCATCTACTATGTATACAACACTGTCACCTCCAAGTTTGTACAAACCTTGGGTTGATGAAGTAAAGTTGGTAGCCCTAGGAGTTGCAACATCCTTGCTGGAATAGTAGAGCTCACTAGTTTTTGGTTTTTTTTCCAGGGAGGTTTCTAAGTATATGTGATTTCTTATTTCCTTTTTGTTTTGCATTCAACATATAGTTGAAATATTTTCTTTATTCCCATTTTGCAAGTAGTTCTGAAAAAACCTAAAAAGAAAAAGAAGAAAAATTCCATTCATGCCTCGTAGGAGTAGAGACAATTTAGGAATCTTTTTCCAAATACCTCCACCGCATCTAACATCCAACTTTCCATCTTCTTTGGTGGCTCTGAGCTAGAGGACCCATTAGGCGAAGAACCATAGATCTTTGAAGAGCTTATTAGGGACGAAAAAGAAAGCATTCCACGCTCCTACACCATGTGTTATGAAACCAGCTCACAAAAAGATAGAAAAGATAGATCAATGCCTTATAATTCAGCCTCTTCGAGGGGGCAACCTCCTTTACATTACACAAATGAATGATTCTTTGATGATTCAAATGACAAAACCTCCTTTCTATATATAGGAGTCTAAGGAGTCACAATATAACCCAGCCGACCTAACAATAATAATATAAAGGCACAAAAATAATAATAGAGGGATTCTATGAGGCACTGTAATAACAATAAGGGGACAATAGGGGCACAAAAATATTAATAAGGGATATAAATACAATAGTAATGGGGTAATCACTAGTATTATAGGGACCTAACATGCCCCTCTCCTTCAAAAAAGTGTTGTCCTCAATGCTTGAGTAGTTCTATATGCTTCTGTATAAAATTCTCATCCTCCCATGTGGAATATTCAGTGGATAATTTCTTCCACTTGATGAGATACTTTGAAATTGATCGATTTTGTAGTTGTTGAGTTCTTGTTTCTGTGACTACCTTCGGTTCCAATATAATTTTTCCTTCCTTGTCAAGTTCTGGCAATATTGTTTGAACTGGGAGCTAGTCGCCTATAACCTTCTTTAAACATGAAACATGGAAAACTGGGTGCACTCGAGAAGCTACAGGAAGCTCCAATTTGTATGCCATAGTACCAATCTTTTGCAACACCTTGTACGGACCATAATAATTTGGTGATAATTTATTATCCTTCTTAGCTTTCTTGAGGGACATTTTTTTATATGGTTGTAGCCATAGGAATACCCAATCACCTACATCAAAACTTCTTTTGCTGCGATGTTGATCTGCTTGTTGTTTCATTCTATTTTGCACGAACACGAGGTTATCCTTTAAGAGTTGGAGGACTTGTTGTTGATGCTCGATGTGATGTTCCACTGCTTGAACCTTAGAATTTTCTCTTAAATATGATGTGATGGATGGTGGCTGATATCCATAAAGTGCCATAAATGGGGTCATTTTTGTTGCTCTATGGAAGGAAGTGTTATACCACCATTCAGCCAGAGGCAACCATTTGACCCATTGTGTCTGTTTATCAGATACAAAGCAACGAAGATATCCTTCCAAACATTTTTTTACTATCTCAGTTTTCCCATCAGATTGAGGATGATAAGATGAGCTATGAGCTAATTGAGTACTAAGACAAGAAAATAATTCTATCCAAAAATTTCCAGTGAAAATGGGATCTCTGTCACTTACAATAATCTTTGGGTTTCCATGTAGCTTTTGAATTGTTTCCATAAATGTAGTAGAAATTGTACTGGCTATAAATGGATGTGATAATGCACAAAAGTTTGCATACTTGGTAAGTCTGTCAACTACCACCATGATGAAACTCTTTCCCTCAGACTTGGGTAAACCTGTGATAAAATCCATTGAAACCTCCTCCCAACATTGGCTTGGAATGGATAAAGGTTGTAATAGACCCAGGGTCTTAATTTTTTCAACTTTATTTTGTTGGCAAACCAAACATTCTGCCACAAACTTTTGAATATCTAATTAAGGCCATCCCAAAAAAATTCCTTCTTAACCCTGTGGTAAGTTTTTAAAAAACCTGAGTGCCCTCCTAAGGGAGAAGTGTGCAATTCCATAAGAATCTTTTTGTTTGAGTTGGGAATTCTTATAGAGGTATAAGCGATCTTTGTACCACAACGAATCATTTTGCCAGCTAAATGTATCAAATGTACTAGAATCTTGTTGTAACTTTTGAATAAGTTCCCACACTTCTTCATCATTCTTCCATTCCTCCCTTGCTTCATTTATCCAATTTGGTTGGATAATAGAAATGGCACACAACAATGCTTCCACATCCTCATCCTTTCATGAGAGTGCATCTGCCACCACATTTTGCTTCCCTTTTTTATAGATGATTTCAAAGTCATAATCCAACATCTTTGTGACCCACATTTGTTGCTCTTCAGAGGATAATATTTTTTCTAAAAAGTATGTAAGGCTATCATGATCCGTTTTTACATTGAAGTGTCTTCCCATTAGGTAGGGTTGCCATTTCTTAAGTGCATGTAGTATTGCCAACATTTCCTTCTAATAAATAGCTTTGTGTAAAAAATTTCCCTTGATTGGACGACTTTCAAAAGCAATGGGTCTTTCATCTTGCATTAAAACAACACCAATTCCATTTCCTGAAGCATCACATTCCATAATAAAGGTTTTTTTGAAGTCCGGTGTAGCTAAGACTAGTGCTTGGCACATTTCCTCTTTAAGATGTTCGAAGGCCTTTGTTGCTTCTGGAGTCCATGAAAATGCATCTTTCTTCAATAATGTTGTTAGAGGTGCTGCTATTCTCCCATAATTCTTAACAAACTTGTGATAATACCCTGTCAACCTGAGAAATCCTTGCAGATGCTCTATGGATGTGGGGATTTTCCATTCCTTAATGGCTTTAATTTTGCTAGGGTCTACCTTAACTCCTTCATGAGATACAATATGACCCAGATATTCCACCTCTTGTTCTCCAAAGAAACATTTGGATCTTTTCGCATATAATTGTTTCTCCTCCAATAGTTGTAGCACCCTGTCAACATGTTCAACATGATCCTTCCAAGACTTGTTGTAGATTAGCATATCATTAAAAAATACTAACATAAATTTTCTAAGGAAGGGTTTGAAAATGGAATTCATCAAACCTTGAAATGTAGAAGGTGCATTGGTAAGGCCAAAAGGCATGAACAAAAATTCATAATGACCCTCATGAGTTCTAAATGCTATTTTCAGAATGTCTTCAGTCTTCATTCTAATTTGATGATATCTTGAAATGAAGATCCAACTTGGTGAAGTAAATTGATCCATGCAATTCATCCAGTAATTTAACAATGACAGGAATGGGAAACTTATCTTTAATAGTGAGCTTGTTGAGCTCCCTATAATTCGGATACATGCGCCATGATCCATCCTTCTTGTGCACCAATACTGCTGGAGTAGAGAAAGAACTTTGACTAGGTTGAATTATACTAGCCTCTAGCATTTCTGCAACCATATGTTCAATTTCACTCTTTTGCGCATAGGGATATCTGTACAGCCTGATGTTTGGAGGAACACTTCCTGGAATCAGATGAATAGAATGAACATGATCACAAATAGGTGGGAGACCTTTGGGAGTATTAAATACCTTGGAATGATTGTCCAAGACTTTTTGGAGATCTGGAGAAATAGACGATTTCAATGTGGAAACATCTAGTGAACATAATTGTGCAATTACACCTCTTTGTTCCTTTTTTAGAAGCTTTGTCATACCGTTAGAGCTGATTATCTTTCTTGGTTTCCCTGTAATACCCCTTAATTCAACTTCCTTTCCTTCCACAGAAAATTTCATGAAAATTTCTTGAAAATTAAAAGCTATTGTACCCAAGGATTGTAGCCATTGGACTCATAGTACAACATCAACACCTCCCATTGGAATGGAAAGCATTGGGCTAGTCAATACATATTCTCCCATGGATAGCTTGATATTATGGCACTTTCCAGAGCAATTTATTGTTCCTCCATTTGCAACCATCACTTGACACTCTGGTGTTGGATATAGGAAGAAATTCAATTATTTTGCTACCTTACAATGAATAAAATTATGGGTACTTCCTGAATCAATCAACACTATTACCTTTTTCTTCTTGATTTGTCCTTCTATCTTGATGGTTTGAGGAGTGGTAATTCCCGCCAATGCATTACAATATATGGTCGGATTCATTTCTTCTTTATCTAGGCTTTGTTCCTAGAGTATATCCTCTTCTTTTGACCTTTCTTGCTCCTTTTCTTCTTCCTCTTCACAATCTATGTAGAATAATTTCTTCTCAACACACTTATGACCTTTAGTGTATTTGCTATCACAACTGTAATAAAGCCCTTTTGCTCTTTTTTCTTCCAATTGTTGTGGTGTCAACCTTATAGGTTGTGGAAGACTAGGGGAAAAAACACTTCCATATTTATAGTTGTGAGTGGTATGCTTCCTGGTTGCCATAATTTTGCTTTCCATTTTTCTTGCTAACCTGAATGCCTTCTCTAATGAATCAGGTTCCCAAAGGCGAACATCATGTTGGATATTATCCTTTAAAGTCCCTATGAACACATCAATCCTATGCTCCTCTGGAATATTTTTTACCCTTATGTTCAATTTTTGGAACTCTTTAATGTGCTCCATTATTGAACCCTTTTGTTTGAGACTTATCAATTGGCTAAAAAAAGTGTTGCTTTTTGTATCCTCATAATGTGCTGTCAATTCTTCCGTAAAATTGCCCAAGTGATAATTTGTTTACGAGAGCAAAGCCATTGATACAATACAAACTGATTTGTTTCCAAATATAAAGTTGCAATATGTACCTTTTGTGTGTTTTACACATTATTGAGATCAAAAACTTGCTCCATCTGTAATATCCATGTTGCGGGATCCTTGCCATCAAACTTCCTCATATCGATTTTTGGAATATGGTGGGTCTTCGATCTAACATTAGAGTCTATGAAATCATGATTACAATTTCTTTTGTTCGGATCATGAGTTTCCTTTACTACCCTTTCACCATTTGTAAGTATTTCTTGTAGAAAAATTGTCAAATCTGTCTTCAAATCTGCCATGTCTCTCTTCAAATCATCCATCTTAGCTTCCACGCCATTTATCTTCAATTCCATGCCATTTATCTTAGCTTCTGTTAGCTTTTGTGAGAGTGACATTTGTTGCACTTGGTCTTGTAATTTTGATATATCATGTAGCATTTCTTCCTCTTCTTCATGAGTCATGCTAGAGCTTTCAGGTTGCTTACTAGGTGTTTGCATTTTCTTTCCTCGAGGCATCAGTTACTGATAATAATGCTCTACTATGCCCTTTGAATTCATTCAAAATAATTTTTCAAACCAAGCATAAGCAAAAATAAAAATAAAAAATCTACACACCTTTTTTCACTTTGTAGCAGCTTGATATTGCCTCTGATGCATCTTTGTAATTTCAGACCATCTAGTTCTAAAATTGCGATCTGCAATATCCCTCTGTGTCCTCTTTCTAATGGCACCAGTCTAATCCAAATTGAATTCTCCAAGGAAGAGTTATGCCAAATCTCCCACAGTGACCTGATTATAGACTAGTTCAGTAGAGCGAACTTGTATGACATGTCACATGTCCCTGTTTCAACCTTTGGCTCTAAAAACTATATACAAGAAACTACGGTCTATCCTCTTTCTGTACCTTCTTATGAAACTTCAATCTGATGCTCAGAGATAAAGTTATGATGATTTTCCCCATGTCACATGTTCAAAATGTAATTCAGGAGTCTGCAAAAAGACCAAGTTCCTCAGATCATATCTTCACAAATATAGCATGAAAAGCTTTGAAATTCGGACCCAAGGTTCAGTGCTATTTCGTCTAAAATGGGTTTTATTTTTGACTTCTGAAACGTCGCAAAAAAAAAGCTATAGTGAAAATTCCATGATGACCTATTTGGAGCAGCAAAACCCTAGAATCCAAAGCTATGATACCAAATGTTATGAAACCAGCTCACAAAAAGATAGAAAAGATAGATCAATGCCTTAGAATTCAGCCTCTTCGAGGGGGAAACCTCCTTTACATTACACAAATGAATGATTCTTTGATGATTCATATGAAAAAACCTCCTTTCTATATATAGGAGTCTAAGGACTCACAATATAACCCAGCTGACCTAACAATAATAATATAAAGGCAGAAAAATAACAATAGAGGGATTCTACGGGGCACAGTAATAAAAATATGGGGAAAATAGGGGCACAAAAATATTAATAAGGGTCACTAGTATTATAGGGACCTAACACCATGGCTAAAAATAGAAATGGGATTGAAAATAGAGATGGAGTTGAAAACAAAACTGAGGGTGCATTTCCCATTAGAGAAACTAATGGAGATGTTAGGATGAAAAACATAATCCCCTCTTCCCTTCCTCACTTCCATGAATTAACCTCAGAGGACCAAAATACCTTTTTGTTTGATTTTTCTATCATATGCAGAACTTATGATTATACCTCTGATGACCAGAAGCTGAAATTGTTCCCATCCACACTCAAAGATGCAGCCTTGCACTAGTTCATGGGTTTACCTAGGGACATCATCACTACCTAGACTCAAATGTAACAAGCATTCAACACTAAGTACATGGATTATTGCAGGTCCAAAGAAACCAAAGAGAAATCTTTAGAATGACCTTGAGACAAGATGAGTGTTTGGAATATTATGAGGAAAGGTTCCAACTCAACTACAAAGGGGTCAAATGCACCCTCAATCCTGAATCACTTAAGCTAGTCCTTCATAGAGGGGTTAGGGAAAATATATTAGAAGCCCTAAATATGCTGTCAGGAGGGGACATCTACCAATTATCCTATGATGATATCAAGACAGTTTTCAAAAATCATTCTAGGGCATCCATAAAAAAAGGTTGGGCTAGTTAAGCTTTGGCCAGTTCATCCTCCTCCAACACATCCATCAAAAGTCAATTTGGGAACATGTTGGAAGACTTCAAGAGTGAAATACTGTGTACCCTTGATCTGAAAATGGACACCATGCAGATCAAGAGGAAGTAGGAGGAAGAAGAAAGAGCCTTAACTATATTTTCCCTAGATGCACTAGAAGGCACCTTAGAAATGAATGTCCATTGAATATTATAGATATCTGCTTAGTTTGTGAGGAAAACCACTCCACAGACAAGTTCCCTTCTCTGCTTGGATTGAAATATGTGTATCAAGGAGATGAAGGTGTGACTGAAAAACTCTGCTATATCAACCAAAGAATGCCTCAAGGACCTCAACCATACCAACAAGGCATCCAAGGGGCATCCTATTCATATTACAACCCTAACAAAAATTCATCCATTCCCTCTTGGTGTCTCCCTACTCATCCTTCATGGTCCACACCTTCTCCCTGGTCTTTTACACCTCAATACCATTCCCAACCTGCCAATCAATCATTTCAGCCATATGCTCCCCCACAACCTCAGTGGAATACACCATCCCACAGGTGGAGGCCCCCATACAACAAATATCCAGCCTTACTGCATTCACCTCCATCTCAACCACAACTCCTTCACCCTGCTCCACCTAAGCAACCCTAGATTCCTACTCAACCAAACTCGAACCTGAATGATAAACTAACACAACAGGTCTATAGTGCAGAAACATTCTTGCCTATGCTGTGGAAATTCAAGAAATAAATCTCAGGTATAGAAGAGTAATTCTAGATAATCAACCTCCATCTCCACCTGAGGATCTTGAAGTGAAAAAGGAAGAGTGTGTTCCTCAAGCTAAGCCACCTCCGTTTCCTGAGAGATCGATCCATCCTATCTATCACACCCTAGAAGAGACTAGACTTTTGGGTGAATTGAAAAACTTGTGTGTTAAAATCCTGCTCCTCTAAGATATCAAGGATGTCCCCATCTACAACAAGTTAATCAAGGAGAAATTATTCAAACATCCAGGGAGGCAAAAGGAAGACACCCCTACCATTAATGTCATTCGAAAACTATCTGACATAATGTTGGGGCAAGTGATTTTCCCGAAGTATCTAGATCCTGGAAGTCTTGTGGTAGATGTTCACATAGATGGTATCATTTCCCCCCATACCTTGATCCATCTTGGGGCCGCCATCAATGTGATGACTAAGGAGACTATTCTTAAACTGAATCTCCAAGGATCATTACGGAAGACCACAACAATCTTGAAACTTGCAGACAGATCCATAGTAGCTCCAGAGGGAGTTGTTGAGGAAGTGATGGTCTCCATTGATTCTTGGGAATGCCCTGCTAACTTTTTAGTTCTTAAACCTAAGACCAAGTGCATTGGTTATCCTCCCATCCTTGGAAGGCCATGGTTAGTCATTGTTGATGCTTAGATAAGTTGTAGGGATGGGAATATGACCATTAAAAAATGGAATTTCTACAAACAATTGGTCTTGTACCCTCCTCCTAAACCATCTCTAGAGCATGACTTACCTTTATGGTTAGAAGAGGAGGAGGAAGATGAAGTCTACTCTTCCCCAATCTATACCCTAGATTCTACTACAATATGGGGGAAACTTGATGAAGACGACTTGATTGAGGAAAAACTCCAGAATCAGCCCCCCAACACCATGTCTCTTGAGGAGTTAATAAACAAAGATGAAGATAACCCTTGGACTGATTTGTGGCTAGCTGAATCAAGTCCTACTCATGTCAAGATGATAGAATTTGGTCTAGAAATAACATTGAAAATCAACCCCTATCTCTTTGCACATCAGGAAAGGGAGTTATGTGACATGCTAAGAGAGAATCTAGATGCCTCTTCCTGAAGTTATAAGGAATTGAAGGGAGTGCACCCCTCGGTGTGTACTCACCACATTTACATCAAGGAAGGCTGCAAGCTAGTGCACCAACCTTAGAGGTGAATGAACCAAACCCTCAAATATATAGTTAAAGAAGAATTGCAGAAGTTGCTGGATGTAGGGTTCATTTACCCCATCTCAGATAGTGAGTGGGTGTCTCCTCTGGTTCTGGTCCCAAAGAATAATGGGAAATGCAGGATATGTCTGGACTACAGAGAGCTAAACAAAGCCATAAAACAGGACCATTTCCCTCTACCTTTCATTGACCAAGTATTAGATGATATTGCAGGAAAGAAGTTCTTCTCTTTCCTAGATGGATTCAGTGGTTACAATTAGATCCAGATCATCCTAGAGGACCAAGATAAAACCACCTTCACTTTTCCTTGGGGAACCTTTGCTTATAGGCTCCTTCCTTTTCGATTATGTAATGCCCCTGCCACTTTTTAGAGGGTAGTCCTGAGCATCTTTGTAGGGCTATTCCATGACTGTGGAAATCTATATTGATGATTTCACCCCCTATGGGTGTGATTTCCTAGAGGCTCTCTCTAACTTGCGGAAAGTATTAAACAAATTCATTAAAATTAACTTATCCTTTAGTATTGAGAAGTGTGAGTTCTTGATGAATGTGGGGACTATTATAGGTCACTCAATATCCCAAGAAGGACTATAAGTGGAGCCAAATAAAATTGCTATCATAAAGAGGTTCCCTACTCATCAGAAGTAGAGGGATGCCAGAAGTTTCTTGGGCTTAGATGGATACTATAGGAGATTCATAAAGGATTTCATAAAAGCAACCTCACCTTTGTTTGGACTATTGCCCAAGGACTCTGAATTTTTATGGTCAGAAAGCTGCCAAGAGGTCCTAGAAACCCTAAAGGACAAGTTGACTACTGCACCTATACTTCGAGGCCCAAATTGGGATCTTCCTTTCCACATCCATGATGATGCCTCTGAAAAAGCTATAGGAGCAGCTATAGGCAAGATAGATGACATGTTACCTTATGCCATTTACTTCATCAACAAAGATCTATCCAAGGCTGAATTGAACTATACTGTGATTAAGAAAGAACTCCTAGCTGTTGTTCATTCCTTGAATAAATTTAGACATTACATCACTAGTTACTAGACCTTTGTACATATTGATCATTTTTCTCTTAAATATTTGATGAACAAGCCTGATTTAAATGCCAAAATTATTAGATGGTTTCTTTTGTTACAATAGTTTGATCTAACTATCATTAATAAGCCTGGTAGAGAAACTGTAGTTGCAGATTTTTTGTCTAGACTGGATTTTCTTGCAGGTGAGGAAGGAATAGTTGATGATCATATACCATATGAGAATTTATTCACTATTTTAGTTCTCTCTCCATGGTTTTTTGACATACCCAACTACATAGTGGCTGCACAGTTCTCTCCAAATCTTTCCTCCAAGGAAAAGAGCAGAATTATAAAAAAAAGCGAACCATTCACTTGGATTAGGGGCAATCTCTTCAAGCTTGGGCCAGATCAAATTCTGAGGAGATGTGTCAGGGAGGAGGAATTTTTTGACATCCTTCTGGCCTATCATGATGGGCCTTGTGAAGGTCACTTTCCATCCAAGATGACATCCTTCAAGGTACTACAAGATGGCTACTACTGGCCCACTCTCCACCAAGATGCAAGAAGATATACTAGTTGATTTGATAAATTCCAAAGAATGGGGAAACCTACTCCCAGGGATGAAATGCCTTTGCAACCTCAAGTGACTCTTGAGCCATTTGACAAGTGGGGCATGGATGTCATTGGGCCCATTGATCCACCATCAGGGTAGAAAAAGTACATAGTTGTATGCACTGATTACTTGACAAAGTGGGCTGAAACCAAGGTTGTCAAGGTAGAAACAAAGAGAAAGTGGCTGAGTTCTTAAGGGAGAATGTGTTTTACAAGTTTGGGTACCCTAGCGAGCTAGTCACTGATAAGGGCACTCAATTCACCTCACACAAGATTGAGAATCTGTTGATCAAGCACAAGAAGTCAACTTCTTACCATCCTCAGGCCAATGGAAAAGTAGAGGTTACCAACAGAGAATTGGAAATCAGTCTCACCAAGGTTGTGAGAAGCCACAAGAAATATTGGGCTAATAGACTAGTGGAGGCCACTTGGGCCTATAATACAATTTGGAAGACAACTACTGGCTTCACCCCTCATGATTTGGTCTATGGGAAGAAGGCTCTTCTCTCCATTGCATTTGAGTACAACACTTTGAGAATGACAACACAATTAAATTTGGATGTTACAAGGGAACAACAAGAGTGGTTGCTCAAGCTCAATGCGTTAGATGAATTTAGGATGCAGGCCCTCCTACACACTGAGGTGACTCAAGTACAAGGAAAGGTTTGGCATGACAAAAACATCAAAGACAAAGTTTTTCAAGAGGGTAATTGGGCTTTGCTATATAGCTCTAGGTTCAAGGAATTCAAAGGAAAATTGATGACCAGATGGTTGGGCCAATATGTGATAGAAAAGTGCCACGAAAATGGGGTTGTTCAGGTCAGAACCATTGATGAAGAAGGTATCCCCTTGCTTATCAATGTATATAGATTGAATGCCTACAAAAGACCTCTTTCAAAGGAAGAGTTTATCATTACTATTAGTAAGGAAGTGAACATAATTGGAAGTGTCTCAGCTTCCAACTCACCAATTTCTTGAAGACTATTTTATTTTTGAAGAAAAAATGGAAAAAAGAGAAAATAAAATAAGGTACCTAGGTGAAAACCTCCATGAGGTGCCCGAGGCCAAATTTTAGTTTGAAAACATCCTTGAGGCAGCCTAAGAGTGAAAAAAGGAAAATAGAAGATCCCTGGGTGGAAAACTCCCTTTGGGTGCCTGGGGTAGGCAAACAGGTTGAAAACCTCCTTTGAGGCAACTTGCGTGTCTTTAAAAAAAAACAAAAACAAAATTCTATGGCAGGGACCTCAAACCTGCCCACTAATAAAATTGTGTGATTTTTGTAGGTTTTCAAGGCAATAAAGGAAACCAAGTTTAGAGGGCAGCAATCCAAGCAACACCCTATTCTTCATTCATTCACCTCATATATCCCATGCCTACCATGTCTCCATCATCCATCCTCAATTCCAAGCATCAAAAACTAGTTTACAAGCAATTTTCTGACTTCTACAGGATTTCCAGTAGTTACTACATGAGTTTCCTGTAGTACTATAGGATGTCCTGAAACTCTACAAGAATGGAATTTTGGTTGAGAAATGATGATGCAGGCTTGTTCTGGGTTAAAAGAGGGGACCATTCACCTCACCACATCTCACCCAACACGAACTCATGACCATGCCACCGTCTGTGTCCATAAAAAATCATTCAAAAAGAAAAAAAAGAAAAAAAAATCCAAGGGGCATACCATCCGATTGGCCTCACTCACCTACCACTCCATATCCCCCATTTCCAACCCTTCCACTCCTACCTCACCACTTATTTATCCTCCAAGTGAAAAAAAAAACAAAAGAATTATGAAAGAGGCAACTACATGAAACCCTGTAGCAACCTATGTTATGACAGTAGCATTTATCCATGCCTCCTCCTTCAGCATTCATGCAAAAAAAGAGTTTCAACACCCTTGCAGGCACTATGGAACCTATCCAGAGCTCAGCAGAAATAGAAGAGGCTAAGAACCTGCACACCACAACAAAGAAGACAAATATATCAACTGGGTGAAATCAACAAAACAAGAGCCAAGGAAAAACATGTACGTGAACAAGAAGAAGCATAGCAGAGCCACCCTCCAGCATGCATCGACCAAGCAAAGGAATGCAAAGGTATGGAACCTCATACAGACTATTTCCTAAGTACGAATACGATAAAATTGTACGAATATGAAAACATTGACTTTATAAGTTGAAGGTGGCCAATTAACTTGGCCGCCCTTAGCTCGAAAACAAAAAGTAAACTCCTAGTGAGCAAGCCACGTGGCAAGGTCACATCAAAGCACATGAGTCGAAAGTATGGTCGAGTTAAGTTGTAAAAGAGTGGGTGATGATTACGAGGGAAGGCTACATGATAACTGACTGTGGGCCAACGGTCCAAAAGGGGAAATCACGTGCACTGTGAGCCAACACAACACTCTAAGGAATCAACCATAAATAGAAAGAATTCCTAACTTTCATGCACATGGCGTTCATTTCGATATGAAGAGAATCGAGACCACCTGGAAGAACCATCAAAGGAGCAATCCTGTTTCAGCCATCCTACATGGAACACCTACAGGAAATGCAAAGAACTACAGGAAATAGTGGGAATTGTCAAAAAACTTTTCAAGGAGGTGCCTAAGGCCAAGGTATTCCAAAATTATCCCCACCGAGGGAATCACAGTGAAAGGTAGGTGGCCCATATCCCCTATGTTTTGACTTGATAGCTAGGAATGAAAACAAAGAAAAGTGCATTTTTCTCTAGTAATTACAGTGGGCTTAGGGATATACAAACTTGTGTGGAGGAATTGTGTGGGGATAAAGAGAGAATTGCAGTCACCCTCCTCAACTCTAAACCCACAGTCACCTTGGAAATTTCTAGATATAGGCTACCAAAATCACTACAGTTAGCTTCCAGAGAGGAGAAAATGAGAGGAGGTTTCAAGAGAAGGGAGCCCACAAATACATCCATAATACACCTCCATCCCCCTATGGTAGAGATATTTAGAAGGCATCAATGGTTGGGATTATTCAAGCTTCTTAGAGGAAATGATGATGATATAGCTCAAGAATTTTCCATGTCACTCACCCCTGAGGCTAGAACTAGTGCTACTTCAGTGGTAAGAGGATTGTCAATACCAATTACCCTTGAAATCATTAGCAAAATTAGTACACTTCCTCTAGGCGTGCAATGGAGAAAGGAGGACAAAGCTAGCAACAATTTTTCTAAGAATAATTTTTTCTTGAGAGTTTAAGAGCCAATTGAGGAAAACAATGGGATTAGAATGGAGAGCCTTCCCTATCCTTGGGATAAAGTATGTCAGCACATTCTCAAATATATTTCTTATGAAGGAAGGCTCAGTATAATCTATGGTTACGAATTTAGACTCCTCCATGAGATGATATTTGGAGAGGATTTACCCCTTAATAGAGGACTTAGTGTACCCTAGTTCTTGTTGCAATAAATAATAGACATGATCCTAAAGGTACAAGAAGGAAAACATTAG
The DNA here is from genome assembly GCA_031772625.1 of Pinus tabuliformis. Classification (NCBI taxonomy): domain Eukaryota; kingdom Viridiplantae; phylum Streptophyta; class Pinopsida; order Pinales; family Pinaceae; genus Pinus; species Pinus tabuliformis. Next base: position 1,063,149,590 of record CM062819.1, on the reverse strand, counting down.
AAACTAGCACATCATGGTCTCATCAAGCTCATACTAGAAGATGCCTTGAGCCAGTTAAGAGTCCCTATTCTATGGGGCACATTTAGGGAGATGGACATGGAGGATGTAGTTAAAGAAATTTAATATGAGAGAGACCCAACCTCTAGTGGTGAGGAGGAAGAAGAAGACCTTGAGGAAGAAGAAGAGGAAGAACCTGAAGAAGAAGAGGAGGAACCATAGGAACAAGAGGAGGTAGAGATAAATAAAACAAAGGAAGAAGAAGAAGGAAAATAAAACAATGGGGAGGAAGAATCGAAGGATGAGGCAAGCCCTAAAAAACATACCAAGGAATGGGAGGAATCTAAAAGAGTGTCTCCTGAACCCACAGAGAGGGCAACAACTATTTCCTTGAATTCCCTAAGCACACCCATAAAGTCAACAGGAAAAAGGTAGAGGAAAACTCCCATATATTTCAAAACAAGGAGGAGCACTAGGATTAAATAGGGGAGAGATAAAAAACCCACCAAGATTCCTATAATTATTGAGGACTCACAAAAAGGACAAGAAAAACTAGTCTCCCTAGAAATGAATGGTGAAGAGGGCACATCAAAACAATCTTCCCAAAATTTTCCAATCACCTATGTTAGGAGGCATGTAACTAGGTCAGACTTAGCAAAGAAAATCAAAGAACCTTTGACCCAATTTCAGAAAGTAAAAATCCTCCTACAGGAAACAAAAACAGTCCTACAGGAAACTATGTCAGCATTATAGGAAACATAGAAAATGTAGCAGGAAGGACAACAAGGACAGAGGAAAAGAAAGGAAGAAGAAAAACAAGTACAAGAGGAGGCAAATTCTCCAATGAAATTAAAAGGAGAATCCTAAGAGCTACAGGAACCTAGCCCATAGACCAATCTAAGCTCTTATTACAGATTCATTGAGGGAGGCAGAGTAATACCACAAAAAAATTCCATCCCTCTCTTCTTTGAGCTTGAGAAGGAGAGAGGAAGGACACATCATTGGATGCAAATTGTTAAATCAAAGAATGTAAAGGATGTGGGCCATATGGAAGAGAATCTACTAGACATGGGAAAAGAGTTGGGTAGGATAAGAGAAAAGGAATGAGTTATAAAATCTCAACCAGAGGCTGAAAACACATGGCTGAGGAGATAGGTACAGGAAAAAGAGAGCCAATTGGCCAATATGGAAAGCCTCTCTATGGAGGCACTCTAGTGCACAATGCCACCAAAGTCACATGCCTTGTACCTAAAAGATCAATGACTGTAATTTTAGATAAAGACACTAGCATAATAGGGGGCTATGTCTTTCCAAGACTATAGGCAGTTCATTGAGCTATTTGACCAAAGCACCCTAGAGGATAAGGCCAAGATATCTGAATTCTACTTACACAACTTGGCATTAATAGAATCGAATGTGTGGGACCCTAATGCAAAGCTGGGGACTTACAACTAATTGCCCTTACATCATGGATGAGTCATGAGGAGGCCATGGATAAGGAAGTAAACAGGGTTTTGGAAAGAGAAGAAAAAGAGCCCATTTACATCAGAGCGAGACAAATTAATTCCATGGCTGTCATTATCACCCACAACATCATCGCCAATGATCTCCATCTTGCACCAAGATACCTAGCTACACAAGAGAAAGAAGTAACTCATTTTGAAGACACGTTGATATAGCTAGGGGATGAAAGCCATCAATCATGCCAAAGGAGATGGGGCACCCTACCATACAACCTAAGGATCGGGGAGTATCATTCTCAGAAAGAATGAGAGATGCACTAGAAAGGACCCCACTATATAAGAAGGCACTACAGAGACTCAAAATAAACTGGATTTGTTTGAAACTTAGTCCACCATTGCTATTGGATAAGTTAGAAGGAAGAAAGGAGGAAGAGGAAAGAAAGTAGTGGGAAGAAATAGAGAAGCATGCAAGATTTTATCCACAAGAGGGGACTACATCAACAAAAACCCAGGATGTCAAAGAGGCCACAAGAGAAATGAAAGACATGGACATAGATTAAGTTTCTCAGAGGATGAGCAACAGTTTCAATACAGGGGTGATGATGAGGCTCACCAATAGGTAAATTATATTGACCTTAATGCCACTCTCAAGCTTATTAAAATCAAATTTTCTCACATTTGTTTACATATTTTATTATATTTTGCTTAGTGAGAAGGGTAAAGGTGAGATGTTATGTCATGTGGCCTAATGTGCATTAATTGCAGGATTTTGAGCAATATTTGTCTAATTTAAGTGCAGGAACTCGATGTAGACAAGAAAGAGGGATTTTAGGAGATTGGATCTCCCTCCTTAACTCCTCAATCACTCGAAGATTCCTCCACTAGATCTCATCAACTCGTAGTTACAAGCAGCGAAGCCCACCGAGGTCATTAACAACCAAGACAATGATAGTTGAAGACAAGTTAATCTCAAGTTTTGGAGCCAAGCCTCCCTATTTTTAAGGAATATGTTGGTAGCTTTAGTGTTATAAATAAGAAGACATAAGGCCTCATTAGGACTCAATTTTTTTTGTTGTAGCCAAGAGGCATTTTCAAGCTAAAACATTGTGACTGATTACTCTTATGTATTTTTGACATTTTGATGAGAATGAGAAGATTCCCTTGATCCAACACTGAGTTAACTCAGAGGGTTGAAGCTCTTGGGTTAGGGCCCAACCCTAGCAATGGAGGTTCCTATTTTTGCATATGTATGCTTAGATTACATTCATAGTTAGTTGCTGAAGTGATTTCCGTTTTGTTTAATCTGCAAGTATTTGAATGATTACTTAGTTTTCTTCCATTAGTGAAAAGATAGATCAATGGTACAATAGTGAAAGTAAATACTTTAGAAATTATTGTGGTAGTGGTATCTACCTCATATCCCTCATGGGATCATGGTGTGAGGGTCCCAGTCTCACAACCCAAAAACATATTTAATGTTTGATCACTGCATAACTTTGGATTTCTCGTTGAATAGATCACTATTTCTCAATACCTTAGAACTACCTGCAATTGTCATTTGGGTTTATTGAGTTTTCTATGTTTTAAAAGCACTCCCATTCATAGACTTGGCCATTAGCCATTAATAACTCTATTTTTCCTAAATTCAACTCATCTTTTCCATATATCAATGAATTTGTGCATAAATGAAGAAAATAATGTATGTTGTTGTAGGAGTTTCTAATCTGCAGGGAGACCTCATCTCACCAGCCCCATGTAAGGCTTCTATTGGAAATACTAAGGAGGGGGGGGGGGGGGTGAACCAGTATTCCTTAGAAATTATCACTTTAAAATCTTTTCAGGGCATTAGTTAATATTAAATTATTATTAATGTTTATGCAGTAATAACAGTAAATAAAAGAACATAGTAGACATAAGAATTTTAAGTGGAAAATGATGAGCCTAACTATTGCAACAAGAATGCTGCAACTCCCAAGGCTACCAGCTTTACTTATCAGCTTGGGGTTCGTACAAACTTGGAGGTGACAGTGCTATATGCACAAGTAAAAGTGAAGGTACTTCCCATTGTCACTTCTCCTCTGGCAAGAGACCCCAGGGGTTCCAAGTCATACTTCTATAGGTTAAGAAGAAGCTTAACTCTTTGATGGAAGAAGCAAATCTATCCTAAGGGAGAGCTACTTATACTGCAATATTTAAGAAAAAAACATGTAATGATAAACCACACCATACCCTAATTAACCAATTAAACAGCTATGTTAAGTAGAATTGTTAAATTAATCACTAACATAATGTTGCTATCTAAGTTATAGAAGCAAAGATCATTAAATTATACTAAGGTGTAAGCAAAGAACTAACCTAACTCGGCTTTCAAGCGAAAGAGCAGTCAAAGGACGAAATTAGTGAAAGGAGGATGTGAGGGAGAAATAGTGCATAAGAACCGTTGGATCAGTTGGGTGAAAGGCAAATGAACGACGGAGATTGAATCACAGGAGGTTACGTAGATAGATGGGCGAACAGGGTTAACTAACAAGATGAACGGTGGAGATCTTATCGCAAAGGCTTAAGTGAATGGATGGACGAACAAGTGAACAAAGTAGATGAATGGCAAAGATCGTGTCTAATGGGAGATGAATGGAGGAGATATAATCGCATGGGTGAAGTTAAGAGTGTGGAGCGATAAAAAGGTGTCTTGTGAACTCCTAATTACCTCACATTAATTATCAACCCAGGGATGACTTTTTATTTCAAGAGTGTAGTCTGTCTGAGGCGGCTATTTACTTAAGAGTAATGTTTTGCAGTATAGTACTTAAAACCCAAAAGTAAATGAATGCTTGAAAAAGAAATCTAATTGAAACAGCAAGAAACTAAAATGTTCTAAACTAAATCATTCATTCAAACAACCATCAATCGAGGATATGGTAGCAATAACTCAGTCCTCTAGAAATTGATGAAGGAAAAGGAATTAGAGTATGGATCATGGTTCTGGGAGCATAATAGCGTCTGCTGTGTCTCACGACAGCCTTGATCCTCCTCTCACACCAAAGCAATAAATGCAAGAAAAAGGAAATGGCAAAAAGCAGCATGAAATGAAATGGACAGCAGTAAAATGAAACAGCAAGAAAGAAACTAAATCTCGCGAGTTCAATACTCTCAATTCTTGGCATCAACTTACATACAAAGAAAGAGCAATCTTTTGTAAATGGAACAACAAATCATCATCCGTATGTACATGTTCTATACTACTATAGCAATCTGAGAATAACGAATGATATGATTACGTTTCTGAACAAAGTAATATTGTCTTCAAGCCTCACAAATACTTATTTTATATGAATCCAATGATGATAACATTTATACAAATATCTTGCTATGGAAATAGATGCAATTCAAATAGATTCACTTTGCGTAATACAGAGACATGAGTTAAAGAACTTATTCAGATTCAGATATTAAGTATAAAGCATAGTCTATCATATGAAAGATATATCAGATTGCTGAAACAATAGAAATAAGCAAACCAAACACAATTTACCGTATAACAATACAACGGCAAGTGTCCGTTGGAGTCGGGCCCGTAGCTTCCAATGGCACCGCCGTAACTTACTTCAGATGCAGGGACGAATTGAACACCAAATCCTTTATATTAATTGCATTAACAAAAGTATACAAAATCAGATCTCAACGAAACTCAATGATCAGAGTCTGTTCTGAAACTTATCATTACAAAATACAATCGTCCTTCCTCCCCCCTCTCTGATCTTTAGTTTCATTTAAATAGAGAGATCAGAGAGCATAGATAATTACAACATGATTTGTTTTACAAAATTGGATTGATTCTAACCATTTGATCAACAAGAACAAGGCGTATTTGGCTTTGCAGCTAAGATTTGGAGGACGGCCGCAACAGCAAATCTCAGAAAATCGTGCTCAAAGAACCCTGCGTTTCTCCCTGTACAAGCCGAATTTGGGCAAACTGTTTTTCATGAAGATAATTGGGCCCGTTTTGGACAAAACCCATGTTCCGGATTTTCCAAATTCATCTTCATTTGCTCAGAATCTTAACCGTAAAACTGTCACTCCTTAAACCAGTGAATTTCTGAGTTGGCAGATTTAAAAATCAAATCTTCAATCTGGAAGTTACCTTGGAGGCTAAAAATGGTGAATAATGTTATAACCAACTTATTAGCACTATCATTGGTAAAATAATGCATAATAATCAATTTATTAGAAATAAAGGAGAATAAATAATATTTATTCATGATAGCATAAATAATTAATAAAATGGATTTAAATGATTAATTATAATAAATGGCATGATGAAAAATGGTAGAAATGGGTGGAATAAACATTCACAAGTGACAATAATAATGGCATTTTAACGACTCGACACACCCCCACACTCAATATGTTGCATGTCCTCATGCAACGAAAACTGAATATATTGCATGTCCTCATGCAACCCAAAGACAAAAGCCATGTGTTAACCAAGCAGTAAAAATATGTTCCTCTCAGCTCATGAAATTGATAGAACAAATGAATTCTTCCTTCACTTTTAGTAATCTTGATGAACGCATAACAATTTTTACATTGACATTCAATTATATGTATGAAGTTGCAGCAAAATATGATATAGATAACAGCAAACTTCATTAAGCATTTTCTCAAAACTACAAACCAGATTTTGTTGAAATGTTGCAAGTAAATTTACAATACATGAATGTCTCTATGATCCAAAAATCAAATCGTTTTGATGCACGGATCATGGGATATAAACAAAATGGCTGTAGGTGAGAGTTCATGATTTCCGAAATTTTATGAACCAATATTTCTTGAAATTGTGTGGGTTTGTATTAATGATACGTATGTGTTTTCCAAAAATTACAAGAATTGGGTTCATAGCTTTAAAAATATGTGGAAATCAATTTCTGCACTGTGTAAAAATGAAATTGTATGCCTTAAATAAGGAAGAAAGTAGAAAACATCCATCATGTATAGCAATTCCTCCCCCTCTCTGAAAAATTAGCATGTCCTCATGCGATGCTAGAAAACAAAGAGAGGTGGTTGCTACCAGCTGTAGAATTCTATGCTTGGTGTAAAACAACATGAAATAAGGGAGGTGTTGAGAATGGATAAGAATAGCAATGGATGATAAAGAATATGAATGACATGGTCATAAGAAAGAAATGAAGGAACACTCCCCCATACTCGGAAATGATATGTTGCTGAAAAAGGGAAAGTGGTAAAGATGTGGAATGAAGGATGACAAATAATGCTCAAAATGGATTTTCAGTAGATTCTCCTAAATTTATAATAAATTAGAAAACTATGCAATTTTACCTCAAGTTTTACCTCCAAAAAATGTGGAACGACATATAAATACTGGCAGTTGTTGAAGCTGATGTAGGCAGAGTTGGTGCTGAAAGTGATGCAAAAGGTGGAATCCAGGTAAGCACATAATGTCTGAAGAGTTGTTCATGTTCGCAAGTTGCTCGAGCCGCGTCTGTTAGTTGCAATAGTGCGGTCATGCTGTGAATAGAATTTTGCCCATACTTGTTGTTCTCCTGTAAACAAAGCACTATTTTGCATACAATGTGCTTGAATCCATAGTGTTAGCTTTGAATATCAACATATAAGATGCATGCAAAATTGCAATTAGAAAAACTCAAATCAACAAGGTATGGCAAAGTGCAGTAATCATATCGCATGCAATCCCATAATGCATACATTCTCCCCTCCAATTGGAAAATGGGTTCCATAACCATAAAGCATATGAAAGGGGTGGTGCTGATGGCAAGGCAATGGAATGAACAATATATCAGTAAGGGAGGCAGAGTACACTTATCGATGATAGGACGGTGAAAGTTATGGTTATTTTGAGAGCAAAGTGTGTAAAGATAGTTATGAATAAGAGATAGGACGCTTTGGATTGATGATAGTTTATACAAAACGAAAAAGGACAACAATATGCTAAAAAGATGCTTTGCTGACGGTATTCTAGCTGAGAATGATGTGATTGATCATAAAACAATTTCTCATGCATAAAGGTTCAAACAGGGAAAAAGTTAAGGAAATAACTTCTCTGATAAAAAGAAAATAAGAAAAGGGTATTATAATAATAATTGACGAAAAGATATAACTTCAATACCATAAGCAGAGCCGCTGCTGCCAGCAGGCGTCCATAGCCTCGGCAGGGTTGCTTTTTAACCCATATGAGCCAGGATCCTCAATTTATAAATGGAGAGTTTTAGTGTTGTTCTACAGAAGAGATCAGTGTGCTGGCGTGGTAACCAGATAACCACACTGCCATTCACTAGGAGGTAGCAAAAGTGATCAGGCCGGCTCGTGATGAGACCTCCTGTTCCAAGGATAATTTGGCTATCTAATGGATCATAACCCTGGTGTGGTGGCCATAATGGGAATGTCACTTTGTTACAGCCTTATGAACATGGTAGGCTGGCTCGTAATGAGACCCCCTATCCTCTATCTGCGAACAAAATTTTGTTATTATTACACATTTTTATGATAAAAAGAGGGAGGCTCAGTACTCCTTAAGAGCAGGGATGGCGGAAGAAGTTGAAGATGTCAATAGAAAAAAAATATACCCATAATCTCATTTATTACAGACAAAGAAGATTATAACCAGGGATGATGGAACCAGCATGGTATTAAGATGATCAATCAATATCATGTTCAACAGAAAACAATGCAGTAAAGTAGTATATAAATAATTGTCTCTTTTGAAAAAAATCTGTCATCAAGGAGCTGTCCTGTTAAAGATCATAACGTAAATGATAATACTTGCTTCAAAAGAATCCATAATTCTTGTCCTCATAAAAATAGTGTACTTCATGCCATGAAAGAGAATCAGGAGAATGTGGTTGAGCTGACTATGAATAATCCCACAAGAGAAAGGAAAGGGTTGCCCTCAAAAATATTCCCAAAGTGTTGCTCTTTTGAATGAACATCAAAAACACTCACAAAGCGGTGTTTCGTGTAAGGAACATCAAAGAAAATGCACACCAAAAAACAAAAATACATACAAAAAACGTGAAAATGCAAATGTCGTTCGAAAAATCACAAATGCTGTTTCTTCTGAGAAAGGAACAACATAGACACTCAAATGCTGTTCCTTTTCGCAAAGGATGAGCAAAAACACACAAGTGTTGTTCCTTTTCGCAAAGGAACAGCAAAAACATGCACGTGTTGTTCCTTTTCGCAAAGGAACAGCAAAAACACGCAAGTGCTGTTCCTTTTTGAAAAGGAACAACAAAGTCACACAAGTGCTGTTCCATTTCGAAAAGGAACAGCAAAATCACACAAATGCTGTTCCATTTCGAAAAGGAACAGCAAAAACACACGAATGCTGTTCCATTTCGAAAAGAAACAGCAAAAACACACAAATGCTGTTCCATTTCGAAAAGGAACAGCAAAATCACACAAATGCTGTTCCATTTCGAAAAGGAACAGCAAAACACACAAATGCTGTTCCATTTCGAAAAGGAACAGCAAAAACACACAAATGCTGTTCCATTTCGAAAAGGAACAGCAAAAACACACAAATGCTGTTCCATTTCGAAAAGGAACAGCAAAATCACACAAATGTTGTTCCATTTCGAAAAGGAACAGCAAAAACACACGAATGTTGTTCTATTTCGAAAAGGAACAGCAAAAACACGCAAGTGCTGTTCCTTTTGAAAAGGAACAGCAAAATCACACAAATGCAGTTCCATTTCGAAAAGGAACAACAAAAACACACAAGTGCTGTTCCATTTCGAAAAGGAACAGCAAAATCACACAAATGTTGTTCCATTTCGAAAAGGAACAGCGAAAACACACGAATGTTGTTCTATTTCGAAAAGGAACAGCAAAAACACGCAAGTGTTGTTCCTTTTGAAAAGGAACAGCAAAATCACACAAATGCTGTTCCATTTCGAAAAGGAACAGCAAAAACACACAAGTGCTGTTCCATTTCGAAAAGGAACAACAAAATCACACAAATGTTGTTCCATTTCGAAAAGGAACAGCAAAATCACACAAATGCTGTTCCATTTCGAAAAGGAACAGCAAAAACACACAAATGCTGTTCCATTTCGAAAAGGAACAACAAAAACACACAACTGTTGTTCCATTTCGAAAAGGAACAGCAAAAACACACAAATGTTGTTCCATTTCGAAAAGGAACAGCAAAAACACACAAATACTGTTCCATTTCAAAAAGGAACAACAAAAACACACAAATGCTGTTCCATTTCGAAAAGGAACAGCAAAAACACGCAAGTGCTGTTCCATTTCGAAAAGGAACAGCAAAATCACACAAATGTTGTTCCATTTCGAAAAGGAACAGCAAAAACACACGAATGCTGTTCCATTTCGAAAAGGAACAGCAAAAACACACAAATGCTGTTCCATTTCGAAAAGGAACAGCAAAGTCACACAAGTGCTGTTCCATTTCGAAAAGGAACAGCAAAATCACACAAATGTTGTTCCATTTCGAAAAGGAACAGCGAAAACACACAAATGCTGTTCCATTTCGAAAAGGAACAGCAAAAACACACAAATGTTGTTTCATTTCGAAAAGGAACAGCAAAATCACACAAATGCTGTTCCATTTCGAAAAGGAACAGCAAAAACACACGAATGCTGTTCTATTTCGAAAAGGAACAGCAAAAACACACAAGTGCTGTTCCTTTTTCGGAAAGGAACAGCAAAAATAGCAAAAACACGCAAAGAATGAATTAGTTGTTCACTGCATTGATGCTGAGGATGAGTTGCACTTTGAATGAAGCAACACCTGAAACACAAAATATAAAAGAAATTAGAAAAAAACAACATTTTATTTAAAAACAATATGTAAATTAAGTTACAATAGCTATGATATTATGTAAAAAAAATGATCTTTTTGAAAAATGTTTTGGCAGCAGTAACAAGACATGAATCTTGAAATTGAAATCAATTCTTCATTTGTTTTATTATGAATCCATTGGGTAATGATTTGGATCAAATTCCTTTGTTTTATAAAAATTTCTTTGAAAAATCACTCGTCTATAAGTTGACCTTCTTTATTTTCCCAGGACCTGCAAAAAAACAAGTGTCTACCTGCAATAAAACATTCAATCATGGAGAAAGAGAGGTGTGCGGGCTCCCCTAATCTAAGAATTATGCAAAAAACAACAAGTAGTTACTCTGTATAACAAATCCATTGAGAAAATAACAAAGTAAAATTTATATGTCACTTGCGGGAGAGCAGTGGCCAATCATGCTAGCCCGCAGTGTTTTAATCACAACTTCTTTGTTTTTCGTCGAAATCGAGTGATTCCAAAGCCAAATGAGAGCTAATTCAAAGGTTTATCTCCAGTAGAAACAGGTTTTAAAGATTCAATGATATGATATGTCAATTTTAGCTAGAACAACCTGCATAACATAGTCATTTTTGATTACCCGGCTTAAACCAACAGTTGATATTTCAAGCGTAACTTTTTCGTTTGATGTCGGATTCGAATGATTCAATTTGGAAATGAAAATAGATTCATTTATTGATCTCCAATAGAAACAGGTTTTGAAGACAAGAAGAATTGATAGGTCAAATATTTTAAGGAACAGCTGGAAAGACATAGTTTTAAGAGTGCTGATTTACGATAGGCAGTCAGTATTTTGATCATAACGTCCCCATACGATATCAAAAATGAGTGATTCAAATTGCATTGTAAACTAGATTCATAGGGAAATCTACCATAGAAACAGGTTTTAAAGATTCATTCATTTAGGGCTCCAAAAAATGACTGTCCCAACTCTGTTCCTGAGCTGCCCGCTAGATAACCGGTCAATGTTTTGGTTCTAACTTTTTCGTTTCAAATCCAAATTGAGTGATTCAAATTGGATTGGAAAGTAGAAATCAAGGGCTACTTAGAATAGAAACAGGTTTTAAAAATATGGTCATTTAGGCCTCCAAAAACTGACTGTCCCAACTCTGTTCCTGAGCTGCCCGCTAGATAACCGGTCAATGTTTTGGTTCTAACTTTTTCGTTTCAAATCCAAATTGAGTGATTCAAATTGGGTTAGAAAGTAGACATCAAGGGCTAGTTAGGGTAGAAACAGGTTTTAAAAATATTCACTTTTGGTCCCTCAAAACATGACTGTCCCGACTGTTTTTCCAGAAAGTTCATCAAGCCCGCAAGCCAAAAAATGAAATTCAAGCATTTTTTCAAATTGGTGATAAAAATGAAAATGAATGTTTTTAGAACTTATTATTTCCATTATGATTCATCTACATACACAAATTATAAAAAAAATTATCACCGATGTTGATTTGCATAGCATGTTGCAACAAAAACCCTAGTTTTACAAAAGAGCAAAATGCACTTATTTATGTCCTTATTTTATTTTATTTTCTACACTATCCTATTTTGATTTGAAAAATGAATATAACTACGTATATGAGTACTTCCAGTGAAGCCATTTTCGAAATAAGGCTTCATGTATGCACATACCCAAATTTGAAAAATGCATGTTAATGGATATTAGGGTATGAGAAGGTGGCTTCCCTTGAAAAAAATGATATCAAAAATTGTTGAAGCATAGAGTGATGTTGCAAACAAATCATGGAGTGAAACCAATCTTCAATATATGCTTTACTTTCTTGATTTCCGATATCCATCATATCATGAAGTTCTTGAGCTTTTAAAATAGCTTGTTGATGCATAGTAAAAGAAACCTCATTTTCTTCCATAGCTTCTACAATTTTTGCATTTGAAACATTCTAAATCTCATTGTAAGTTTTCTCCATTGGTGCATGTGAGATAGAATGGGTGGGAAGGGTGGGTAAATTTGCCAGTTCAACATTGTAAGCATGTTGTACTGGTTTATTATGGTGAGGGTGTGGAATTAGTCGAGCAGGAAAATGTGTAAAGAATTGAGCATTGTGATGATGTGGTTGGTTGGGTTGAGTGAATGAATTTGGTAGGCAAGCAAAGTGTTGTGAAAGAGCTGGTGGAGAATATGGAGAATGTGCTTGTGCTACAAGATGAGGGAGAGTAGTCATGCCATCATAAGATGAACCATGCCCAACTTGTAAACAAGATAGGTGGTTATATTGAAATTGACATGGCTGCCCTAACACATTAGCATTCCATAATGGATTATGCAAGTATGACAATGGAGAAAAAGTGTTTTGAACCATACCTGTAGGCCTTGTTGCAGCTTTCTTACCTCTTTGATATGCTACTTCCATCCTAGATAAGGAAGAGTGAGTATCTATGAGATGCTCCTTTCGGTCATGAGGGCAAAACACTTTATCAAATTCTTCATTTTTATGAACCTGCAAAACATCCAATTTTTCATTTAGAGAGCTAATAAAGTCAACTTTAAAATTTTCAAATAAAACATTGATTTCAGCTCTTATGTCTCCTATTCTTGTAGCAGATTTAGAAAATAAGGAACAAACTTCTCTAGAATTCTTACCAGCCTTGGAGATTCCTCTTGAATACCTTATGCACAACTCACAAACATCATCATATGATAACTGAAAAACATCACCTTTTCCTATCAAATTTAAAAGTTCTAAAAATTCATCTTTGATTCCTTTAAGAAGGAGTGTTTTCAAGATCTCTTTTTCCAAATGCTTATATTTTGATTTTTGAAGGTTGTAATGAAATCGATCTACATAGTCCTCCAAACTTTCATCTTCCCCTTGTATCATATCGAAAATATCTTCATTGGCTTTGCAATAGTCTTGGTACTTCTTCAAGAATATGTTCTTCATGTCCTCCCATGATTGGATGCAATTCCCACCTAGGCTCATGAACCATCGGAGAGCTGCTCCTTTTAGAGTAAGAGGAAACACTTTCAATCTTTGATCATTAGTACAATAATCATATCCTCTACAAAGTATTTCAAACTCAAACATAAATGTATGTGGATCTTCATTTGCTAAACCATGAAAATTTGGTAAATATAGGGGAATTATGTGCATTTGTGTCACTCCTAGATCTTTGATAGGAAATTCAAAAGTAGAAACGTGAGCCATTTCTTACCATAATAGAGGATGTTCTTCATGTGTTTCTTCAAGGCTCCTTCTTCAATTGTTCCTGTCAATTAGTTAGTGAAATGGGTGGTGCTTACATCACCACTTGCGTGAGATCATGTGATTCATTTTTTTTTTTTAATTTCTATTTTCCTAATAATTCACTCAAAAATTCAAACATCTATTTCTACTCTAGGTTCTTCAACAGTCCTGCTGGAAAGCGGACGGGGGAGCAGGGCTTTTACATGCTCCGTATGCAGGTTCTTACCTTCCATTTTTAAGATCCAACTCTTCCCTAGCAGGCAGTCATCAAATTCACACTACTCTTTAGAAATGGCTACACTCTCCCCGGCAACGGCGCCAAAATGTGGAGCGATAAAAAGGTGTCTTATGAACTCCTAATTACCTCACATTAATTATCAACCCAGGGACGACTTTTTATTTCAAGAGTGTACCCTGTCTGAGGCGGCTATTTACTTAAGAGTAATGTTTTGCAGTATAGTACTTAAAACCCAAAAGTAAATGAATGCTTGAAAAAGAAATCTAATTGAAACAGCAAGAAACTAAAATGTTCTAAACTAAATCATTCATTCAAACAACCATCAATCAAGGATATGGTAGCAATAACTCAGTCCTCTAGAAATTGATGAAGGAAAAGGAATTAGAGTATGGATCATGGTTCTGGGAGCATAATAGCGTCTGCTGTGTCTCACGACAGCCTTGATCCTCCTCTCACACCAAAGCAATAAATGCAAGAAAAAGGAAATGGCAAAAAGCAGCATGAAATGAAATGGACAGCAGTAAAATGAAACAGCAAGAAAGAAACTAAATCTCGCGAGTTCAACACTCTCAATTCTTGGCATCAACTTACATACAAAGAAAGAGCAATCTTTTGTAAATGGAACAGCAAATCATCATCCGTATGTACATGTTCTATACTACTATAGCAATCTGAGAATAACGAATGATATGATTACGTTTCTGAACAAAGTAATATTGTCTTCAAGCCTCGCAAATACTTATTTTATATGAATCCAATGATGATAACATTTATACAAATATCTTGCTATGGAAATAGATGCAATTCAAATAGATTCACTTTGCGTAATACAGAGACATGAGTTAAAGAACTTATTCAGATTCAGATATTAAGTATAAAGCATAGTCTATCATATGAAAGATATATCAGATTGCTGAAACAATAGAAATAAGCAAACCAAACACAATTTACCGTATAACAATACAACGGCAAGTGTCCGTTGGAGCCGGGCCCGTAACTTCCAATGGCACCACCGTAACTTACTTCAGATGTAGGGACGAATTGAACACCAAATCCTTTATATTAATTTCATTAACAAAAGTATACAAAATCAGATCTCAACGAAACTCAATGATCAGAGTCTGTTCTGAAACTTATCATTACAAAATACAATCGTCCTTCCTCCCCCCTCTCTGATCTTTAGTTTCATTTAAAATAGAGAGATCAAAGAGCATAGATAATTACAACATGATTTGTTTTACAAAATTGGATTGATTCTAACCATTTGATCAACAAGAACAAGGCGTATTTGGCTTTGCAGCTAAGATTTGGAGGACGGCCGCAACAGCAAATCTCAGAAAATCGTGCTCAAAGAACCCTGCATTTCTCCCTGTACAAGCCGAATTTGGGAAAAATTTTCTTCATGAAGATAATTGGGCCCGTTCTGAACAAAACCCATGTTCCGGATCTTCCAAATTCGTCTTCATTTGCTCAGAATCTTAACCGCAAAACTGTCACTCCTTAAACCAGCGAATTTCTGAGTTGGCAGATTTAAAAATCAAATCTTCAATCTGGAAGTTACCTTGGAGGCTAAAAATGGTGAATAATGTTATAACCAACTTATTAGCACTATCATTGGTAAAATAATGCATAATAATCAATTTATTAGAAATAAAGGAGAATAAATAATATTTATTCATGATAGCATAAATAATTAATAAAATGGATTTAAATGATTAATTATAATAAATGGCATGATGAAAAATGGTAGAAATGGGTGGAATAAACATTCACAAGTGACAATAATAATGGCATTTTAACGACTCGACAAAGAGATGGATGGACAAGGCTAATAGGAGCAATGAACTACCGAGGTCTTATCGTGCGGGTGAAGTCAAGAGATGGATGGATGAGGCTAGTAGAAGCGATGAACGACTAAGATCTTATCGCACGAGTGAAGTCAAGAGATGGATGGCAGAGATCATATCACAGGGAAAGGAAACGTGCAAAAATGAGGGAGTGGGTTTCTAAGGTGGTTAGTAGTTTCTCGTGTGCCCTTTAGGCTGTAATTAGTATTTCAAAATATCATGTGATTAGCCTTACTGTGTGACACGTAGCACGCGAAAACTGATTTTCTCACGTGCTCTCGGGCGGATAACGTTCATGCACTAATCCACATGAGATTGCACGATGGCCATTAGATCAGGCGAGGCTGATCAATGGTGGAGATCGGCCAGGCTAGTTGGCGATCTGGTGAATTGAAAATCATTGGATCAGGCAAGGTAGATTGGCAGTGGGGATTTAAAGTGCATAAAGTGATTGGGTGACGTGCTAGCCATTGGATCAAGGGACAAATCGATGATGGAGATTAAAGCTCATAAAGTGAATGGAAGACTCCACGCGAGGTAGCAGTTGGAGAAAATAGTGAATCAGACGATGATTGTGAAGGTTTGTTGGTGATCAGACGGTGAGGAAGAGATGCATTACGAAAGTGTTGGAGGTGGTTTCAAATGAAAATGACAGAGAAAACTAGTGAGTTGAACAAATAACTACATTAAAAAACGAACTCCATAGCCCATGCGAGAACCATAGACCTATGTTTTTTGGGCTGTTGAAGGGTCCCTTCCTCAAGACATGGTCCCAGAGGGAGGATATGAGCTAAGACACCTGTGCACAACCTGATAGTGATATTTTTCCTCTAACTAACCTGTGAAATGAAAGAAGGTATAAATGAAAGTAAACTACAACAAATGTAGCTATTGAAATAGATGAACAAGAAAACCATGCATGATCTACGCTATATTGTTGTAATGAAAGTACAACTACGTAAGCAAATAAACAGTGAAAACCATAAGGCTACTTAAGCAAATGAAAAGAAAACCATGAAACTACTTAAGCAAATAAATAGAATAGAACTCTATGCTAGCATACATGTACAATAAAGAGGAGTTGTGGTTGCTTGGGTTGGGCCCTAACCCAAGATCTTCAGCCCTCAGAGTTAACTCAAAGTTGGATTAAGCAGAACTCATTCTTATTATAAAAACCATGGATTATAGAGCAAACTATCACAAGTCTTTGCAGCTAAAAAATAAAACAGAGTTTTACAAATGAAGTCTGAATCTTAATGAGGTCCTAAGCCTCTCTACTTATACATCTGATAAACTAGTTTCTATCCTTTTCCTTGCTCGACTGTCTTCTAGTCCTCAAAGTGATGGTTGTTTGAACTCTGAGCTGATGGAGGAATATTCAAATGGAGGGGTAGTAAATGACAAGGATTTACCTCCTATAATTACTCTCCCTTCTCCCGTTCGAGTTTTGACCAAGGTCTTTTCCATAGTTCCTTTCTTTTATCCTTTATGCCTGCATTTTTCCTTGCTTGTATCCTTTATTCCTGCATTATATGAACATTATACCACAAAGCGAAATATCCAACTCTAACTCATCTCATAAAAAAAAATATAATCAAAATTATGCAATAAGTTGTGAGAATAGTTGGTTTGACTAAGTTAGGAGGTGAATTAAGGCCAATTAAGGCCCATACAATTACCTAATGATGAGGCTCATCACCACCCCTACTGAAAGTGTTGCTCATCCTCTGAGCAAATTAGTCCATGTCCATGCCCTTCATGGCTCTGGTAGCCTCTCTAACATCCCATGCTTCTGTTGTGGTCTCCTCTTCTTGTTTATAGAAGCCTTCTTTCCTTTCTAGTTCTTCCCACTACCTCTTTTCCTCTTCTTGTTTTCTCCCTTCTAGCATCCCTAGGAGCACTAGTGGACTGAGTTTTAGGCCTATCCAATTGACCTTCAACCTTTGTATTGATTTCTTATACATAGGTGTCCTGTTGAGTGCCTCTCTCAACTTTTTGAGGGGAGTGATATTCTCTGATCTTAAAGCTATGTGGCAATGTTTTCCATCTCCTTTAGTAGGCATGTATATTATCATCTCTTAGCAACCTAACCGTATCCTCAAAATGTGAAATTTCTTGCTCTTGGGCAACAAGATATCTAGGTGCCAACTGAGAATCATTTACAATTAGATTATGGGTGCTGATTAGGGCCATGGGATTTGATGGTTCAACTCTGATGAAAATAGGTTCATTTTGCTCTCCAGCCAATATTCTTTTCATCTCTGTAGCCCTTGACTTCTCGTGGTTCATTGATGATTCCCAAGCCATTAATTGTAGATCTCCTAGCTCTACATTAGGATCCCAAATATTCATGTTTGTGAGGGCCATGTTGTGCAAGTAAAACTTAGCTACTTTAGCCCTATCCTCTAGTGAACTTTGATCACAAAGATCAATAACTGACTACAGTCCTGAAATGGCATGGTGCCCCTTTGTGATAGTGCTTTAATATGAAATTGTAGCCATTGTTCTATGAGGTAGAGAGCATAGGATTTAGCTGGCATCCCACACTGGATGACCTCTTGATGTTCTTTCTTCTTTGTTTCAATGCCTTCTTCCTCTTCTGTTTCAGCATCATCCTCCTTCTCTTCTATTTCATCATGTCCCTCTATATTAGTTTCTTCTTCATCCATCTCATCCCCATCTAGCTCTGTATCTTCTTTTTCTTGTTTTGACTCCTCCTCATTGATAGAAGGACTAACATCATAGGTGATTTTGAAGTCATCCTCTACTGGTAAGTCTCTGAAGACTAACCATGTTATAGGGATCCTGAGGTTTTGGAGGGCATCCTTAATGAGGACTCTGATCAAACCATGGTGAGCCAACTATTGGGAATTCCCTTCCTTTACTTTGTTGTTAGAGTCTATGAGTGATTGCATCAAGAAATATGGTATCCTGAGTCTTTGGTGAACTGGCGTTTCTACCCCAAGTCTTAATTCTTCAAGCATTCTCAAATGATTGCCATAACAATAATGTATCTATGGAAATTCTCTTTTGACTTATTAAAGAATTTCCTTTTCGCCACCTTTTCACTTATAAACCAACTACCTCTTAACCTTTACAAATTTTGATCAAATGATGCATATGAGTGAGTGAGTGGGATACTTTCATGTGGTCTTGATGCCATGCTGCAGTTGTCAAAGATCATAGGTGCTACTGATGGTAATTCTTCTTCCTCCTCCGTTGTCTGCTGATAGTTTCTTGGCTTTTGGAGGTGTCTGTGACTGCAGAATTTGATGCTGTTGTTGCTGTGGAGCTCCTAGATTTGATGTTGTTGCTATTTTGGAGCTCCTGGATTACCACTTGGCAATGTTTGGTGTCTCCCTTAAAATTTCTTGATCATGTTGCTGGCTGGTGCTATGAGGATGTTGTAATGAATAAATAGAGGGAGTAGGAGTGTATTTAGATGTAGGGATGATGGTAATGGTTGAGGTGATTCTGTAGAAAACAAAATATTCACCTAAATTGAAGCAACGGAGTGAAAAACGATGGAATTGATGGAGGGATGCATGGTAAGGAGTGAAGGAAATGAATACATGTGAGGCAGGGCTCCCTTTGGATCTTTTCTTTTCTCCTTGCTTGTCTTTCACACCCACCTGTAAATAAAAATTACATTTTTCTTTTATTATTATATATATTTAAAAAAAAACACCTAGGCTACCTCAGAGAGGTTTTCACCCTAGATATCTGCCATAGGCACCTCAAGAAAGGTTTTCACCCAAGGATCTTCTTATCATTTTCATTTTTCTCATCCTTGGGCCGCCTCATAGGGTTTCAACCCAAAGATTGGACTCAGGCACCTCATGGAGGTTTTCACCTGAATCCTTATTCTTTTTTCCTTTTTCAGTGCCTTGATGAGGGAGGAGCTAGAACTTTCTCCACCATCATCACTGTCTTATTTATATTGTCAATGAACTCTTGTTTTGATAAAGGCCTCTTGTACATTTTCAATCAGTGTCCATTAACTAGAAATGGAATGGCTTTTTCATCAATAGTTCTGATTTTCACTGAACCATTGTCATGGCATCTTTCCACCACATAAGGTCCAAGCCATCTTGTCCTTAGCTTGCCCTTGAAGTCTTTATACTTTGAATCATATAACAATGCCCAGTCTCCCTCTTGAAATTGCTTCTCCTTGATATGTTTGTCATGCCAGATCTTCCTCTGAAGTTGAACTATCTCTGTATGTAGGAGGGCCTGCATTATGAATTCATCTAAGCCATTTAAATGTAACAATATTTCTTTTTGTGCATGATTGAGATCCAAATCTAGTTGGGCTTCCATCCTTAATGTGTTATATTCAAACTCAATGGACATCAAATCCTTTTTCCCATAGACCAACTCATAGGGTGTAAATCCAATGGTGGTCCTCCATGTTGTATTATAGGCCTAGGTGACCTCAACTAGTCTCTCTACCCAATCCTTCCTGCTGTTTCTCACTATCTTGGTTAATATGTTCTCCAGTGCCCTATTGGTCACCTCCACTTGCCCATTAGCTTGTGGATGATAGGGAGTAGAGGTCCTATGCTTGATTTTGTGATGGCTGAGCAGTTCTTCAATCATGCTGGAGGTAAATTGGCTACCTTGGTTTGTGACTAGCTCTCTAGGGTACCCAAATTTGTAGAATATATTCTCCCTTAGGAACTCAACCACCTTCTCTTGTGTTGCTTCCTTAATTGCTTTGGTTTTAGCCCACTTAGTCAAATAATGAGTGCACACAATGGTGTGTTGTTTTTTCTTTGAAGGAGGGTTGATAGGCCCAATGAAGTCCATGCCCCACTTATCAAATGGCTTGAAAGTCACTTGAGGTTATAGGGGAATTTCATCTCCTGAGTAGGCTTTCCCATCCTCTGGCACCGATCAAACTGACTAATATACTTTTTCACATCCTAATGAAGAGTAGGCCAATAATAGCCTTCTTGCAACACTTTGAATGTTTTCCTCTTTGCTGCAAAGTGACCTCCACAAGGCCCATCATGATAGGTCAGAAGGATGTCAAAGACTTCCTCTTCCCTTACACACCTTCTCAAGATTTGATCTGGGCCAATTTTGAACAGATTGCCCCCAATCCAGGTGAAAGGGGCGCTTTTCCTGATTATCTTGCTTTTTTCTTTGGAGGGCAAGTTTGGTGGGAATTGTGTTGATACCAAATAGTTTGCTATATCAACAAACCGTGCGGAGAGAACTGAAATAGAAAACAAATGCACATCTGGTAACTGATCATCCACTATTCCTCCTTCACCTGTAGGCAGATTCATCCTAGATAGAAAGTCAGCAACAAAATTTTCCTTACCAGGTTTATCAACAATAGTTAGATCAAACTATTGTAATAAAATCAACCATCTTATAATTCTAGCATTCACATCTGGTTTGTTCATTAAATATTTGATTGCAGCATGATCAGTATGCACAAATGCTTGATAGCCTATAATGTAATGCTCAAATTTGTTTAATGCATGCACAACATCCAGGAGTTTCTTTTCGGTCACAGTGTAATTCAACTCAGCCTTTGACAGGTTCTTACTGATAACATAGATGGCATAGGGCAATTTCTCCTCTTCCTGACCTAAGGCTACTTGTTGTGGGGAAAAGTATCCAACACGGAATGACCCTATCCCTACTCTAAGGGTGATAGTACCTCAGCAACAATAGAAAGCAAAGCCATCTAAGATTTCTTCTTTATGAAAGTAAATAGGGGAGAAAGAGATCCACCAACCGATGTCTTTCGCTATTGATTGATCCAATCTTCTCTCCTTGCTGCTTGCTCCCAGCTCCTTGCTCTTTCACTGGCCCAGCTACACAAAGATCCTGCAAAAAGGCAAGAGAGGGAAACTACAAGAAGCATACATTCATAACTGATTCAAGGATTAGAATAAATCAAATACACAAGTACAACAATACATCATTGTAACACATGCATATAGAAGAACCTCAAATGCTTTATTAATGGAAGAAGTAAAGGTTCTGAGAGTGTTACAACCATAAAAGGCCCAATCCAGCAACACCTCCTAGCAGAAAGAAATCTCCTCTTCACCTCCTTCAAAGCAATCACCCAATAGCTCTAAACTCAAACCAACAGCACTTCCTTGCTTTCACAAAATTCCAGCCTCCCTAGACCTCATGAGAGAGCTCTATATATAGGAGATTTGGAGAAAGGATGAGTCAGCTTGAGACTGACATGAAGTTGACTAGTGTCCTCTCCCACTTCAGTTATACTTCAGTTCTTGAGTCCACTTGGAGATCTTTGCTTCCACTTGGAGTTTAAGAACCTCTTACTCATCATAGGGCGAATTTGCTGATCCAAGTGTCATTTTAGAAGCTTCCTGGGCATTTGACACCTTGCAGAATGACTGTGCCACTTGGCCAATCTCGCCCAGCGCAGGTAGCCTTCATTACTGTTGACATTCAGCGCAGGTACAGAGTGGAGCAGTTGACATTCAGCGCAGATGCTCAATGGGGCAGCTGACATGATCCTGAAATTGCTTGTTTTTGAGTGTTTTCAGGTGGAGAACTGATCTGAAGTGCTGTGGTTTGCTGACCTTGTTCCTCTAGGGGTAAGAACAACATGTTTAGGGACTTTGGATCCCTTTAATTATGGACATTTCATGCTTCATGCTGTAAGGCACAAAAATGTCTATAACAGTTGCCCCCTAAAGTATGAGGTCGTTTATCGGGTGAAATGCTTTATCCAGAGGATCCGAAGTTCATTCAATCGCTGAGAGGTGTCCTGTAATAAAATACAATACAATACATTATTTTTCATTCTGTTTTCATGATCTAGCTGAGGCGGGCATTCCCATGCTCAGCTTTATAAATACATTTTGGTACATAGAACAGACGATCGTCTGATGGTGGACTGATAATTCTCTGCTGAAATTATCATCCTTTGAGTAGGATGATCATCTGCTGCAATGATGTACATGACAAATGCTTTTATATTTCCTGAATATATATCGTAGCCCGGATGGATGAAACTAGATCCGGGGTCTTCAAACTCGTTCGATCTTCACTCTAAGTACAAGTCGATCCATGTGAGAATTGCGCTGAAGTCGAACATGGAAAGACATCGCTTGATTACCGGTCAATAATGAAAACCGTTAACAAGCGCGAGAGGAATCACCGATAATGATAATGACCCTCAAGGTACTGCAGTACAATTCACGTGGCGTGAATAAAGGACTTGGCGTCGAACGCCACGCAAAATCTTCTGGTCGAAGGTCATTGATGTATACCTGTTGCCGGAAGAGAGAAACTTGCCATTGAGGCATGCAAGCTTCAAAGTACTGAAGGGGTTGTTCCTAGATCAACTTCTTGGATAATGAGCTGAAGTCGACAAGAAGTGATCCGTCAAAGGAGGGCCTTAATGAATCCCACATCAGTGACACGGAACGGAGCTAATGATTTTAGTGGAGGTGAAAACAAACTGTGACATATGATTCAGGGTGGCGATCATGGACGGATGAAGGATAATGTATGGCAGTGGATGGGACACGGTTGACTCTTTCTGAACGACATCTCTTGAACATATAACGACACTGATGCGATGGATCGGTAGCATTACCCCAAATGTGGATGGTTTGGCGAGGACCATGGTGATGAGACCGGTGAATGACACAACCCAACCCGATGTGGTACGGAGGAAAAGTGTCATGTTCAAGAGCGACTTGCTACCATTAAAGCTTTGAGGTTCTCCCAATTTTTCCCCAATCATTTCTGACCAGTACCTCTTTATTTTTGTCAAGCTTGAGGAGGATAACATATGCTTGTTCTATAACCTGCCCTTCGGGCAAGCCCATCGCTATGTTTTAACGAGCCTAGCGATAGGGAAACTCGTTCTCGTCTAAAGACAAGTTTGTCACTATTTAATCATTTTAATGAGTCTAACGACAAGGAAAACTCGGTCCTTTTCATTTTTAGAGAGTCTGAAAAGGTACAGAAAGTTAACTCCAAAATTCCTTTTTCGTCATCTAATCCCTTAAGTCCGAAAAAGTATAAAACAATACAGAAGGGATGAGTGTTCGGTACTTTTAACGAGCCGATCTAAACAAGCGCTCGATCTTTTTGTGCAATAATCCCTCAGGTCCAAAAAGATTAAAATCTAGAGGAGGGATAGCTCTTCCAGTCCTTTAACGAGCTGGAAGGCCAAAACTCGGCAAACTTTTCATATTTTACGAGTCAGAAAAGAGCTCAAAGAAGACTCGTCTTTTGAGGAACGAGTGATAAACAGGGATAGCAACTGATTCCAGGTACAGGTTGGAATTTTCCAATCACGGCAGTGTCACAAGGATGGCTAGGTGAAATCACTCTTCGCCGTTGTTCCTTAAAATGGGTAAACAATCATATGGGGGTGAACGATCGGCCAAATGACGGTGGAGGTGGTGGGAAAACACGACCAAGGCTTTTTATGGCTAATAAATTTACGATCGCAATGGTTATTTACCGGGATAGGTTCATTTTTTAATGAGCTTGAACTCTGGAGGAAACTCTTGCTCACGCTTTTCTATTTTTTAACGAGCATAGATTCCACGGTAAAACTGCTCGAATCTTTGCGTTTATTTTTTAACGAGCATGAACTTTATGCTAAAACTGCTCGAATCTTTGCGTTTATTTTTTAACGAGCATGAAATTTATGCTAAAACTGCTCGATATACCAGTCATAATATAAGAATGTCTCCTGAAAGATTCCATTTTTTATAGAGCTTGCGCCTTACCAAAGCTATGCTCTATATTTGGCAAATTTTGACTTTTGCCCCACAGACTTTCTTCATGCAAGGTCGGAATCGGCTAATCCTACGAGTTTAAAGGGTTAGACCTACAGGTTTAAAGGGAGGACCTAAAAATTTAAAAAATAAATAGCCGTCCCTCGCTCACACTCCAAAAGATTGCATGCCCCCAGGTATAAAGTACAATTTCAAGGCTGCCCCTACTTATCCGATAAAACATTTGTTTTAAAGGGTGAGGCTTGCCTCTTTCTGGTTACCCAAAGATGGTTCTATTTGCTGCCGCAAATGAATCTCTTTCTTCGACACTGTCTCCCATAGTAGACAATGGTGAATGACCTTTGTCAAACACGTGACCTTAACAAAAGAATCTTATTCTAGAACAACCCCTCTTCCAACCACGGACGGGGTACGGACTAGTCATATTCTCCCGCGGAAATTCTACCTTATACCCAGGGTTTCTTCTGCCCGAAGCAGACCAGGATGCATGCCCCCTGGGTTCCAGTCCCATCTTTCCGAATCACTCGCACTCATCGGGAAGGAGGACTGGGGGTGGAGACATTTCTTGAGTGAACAGACCATTCAGGGTTGGTATTTGACTATTTGCGATGCGTGATCCCGGAAATGAAAGTTGGTCTACGAGCTTGACCACTCTTCCTTTGTGTGGAAAACACATTACTCTAAAGAGTGAGGAGACTATTGCTCCCATGCAATAAATATAGTCTCGTCCAAGGAGTAGGTTATAATCCAAGGTTCCTTGAACGACCATCACGTTCATTTGAACGGTCTTCCCTTTCAATGTAACAGGCACATTGGGGAGTGTTGGGGGGAAAAGTGTCCGACTCGAAATGACCCTATCCCTACTCTAAGGGTGATAGTTCCTTAGAAACAACAGAAAGTAAAGCTTTGATGTTTCTTCTTTATGAAAGTACAGAGAAGGAAGAAAAGATTGACCAACCGATGTCTTTTGCTATTGTCGATCCCTTCTTCTCCCTTTGCCGCTTGCTCCCAACTCCTTGCTCCTTTGCCGGCCTAGCTACACAGAGATCCTGCAAAAAACAAGAGAGGGAAACTACAAGAAACATGTACTCATAACTGATGCATGGATTAGAATGGATCAAATATACAAATAAAAACAATACATCATTGCAATACAAGTATATAGAAGAACCTCAAAAGCTTTATTGATAGAAGAAAAAGGTTCTGAGAGGGTTACAACCATAAAGGCTCCAATCCAGCAGCACCTCCCAGCAGCAAGAAATCTCCTCTTCTCCTCTTTAAAAGCAATCACCCAATAGCTCTAACTGTAAACCAACAGCACTTCCTTACTTGCACAAAATTCCAGCCTCCCTAGACCTCATAAGAGAGCTCTATATATAGGGTAAATGGAGAAAGGATGAGTCAGCTTGAGACTGACATGAAGCTGCCTTGTGTCCTCTCTCTCTTCAGTTAAACTTCAGTTCTTGAGTCCACTTGGAGATCCTTGCTTCCACATGGAGATCAAGTACCTCTTACTCATCATAGGGCGAATTTGCTGATCCAAGTGTCTTCTGGAAGCTTCCTGGGCATCTGACACCTTGCAGAATGACTGTGCCACTTGGCCAATCTCGCCCAGCGCAGGTAGCCTTCAGCTCTTTTGCATTTCAGCGCAGGTACAGAGTGGGACAGTTGACATTCAGCGCAGATGCTCAGTGGAGCAGTTGACATGAACTTAAAATTGCCTGTTTTTGAGTGTTTTCAGGTGGAGAACTGATAGGAAGTGCTGTGGTTTACTGACCTTGTTCTTCTAGGGGTAAGAACAACATGTTTAGGGACTTTGGATCCCTATAATTATCGACATTTCATGCCCCATGCTGCGAGGCACAAAAATGTCTATAACAGTTGCCCCCTAAAGTATGAGGTCGTTTATCGGGTGAAATGCTTTATCCAGAGGATCCGAAGTTCATTCAAGTGCTGAGAGGTGCCCTGTAATACAAAACAATACAATACATTATTTTTCATTCTGTTTTCATGATCTAGCTGAGGCGGGCATTCCCATGCTCAGCTTTATAAATACATTTTGGTACATAGAACAGACGATCGTCTGATGATAGACTGATAACTCTCTGCTGAAATTATCATCCTTTGAACAGGATGATCATCTGCTGCAATGATGTACATGGCAAATGTTTTTATATTTCCTGAATATATATCACAGCCCGGATGGATGAAACTAGATCCGGGGTCTTCAAAACTCATTCGATCTTCACTCTAAGTACAAGTCGATCCATGTGAGAATTGCGCTGAAGTCGAACATGGAAAGACATCGCTTGATTACCGGTCAATGATGAAAACCGTTAACAAGCACGAGAGGAATCACCGATAATGATAATGACCCTCAAGGTACTGCAGTACAATTCACGTGGCGTGAATAAAGGACTTGGCGTCGAACGCCACGCAAAATCTTCTGGTCGAAGGTCATTGATGTATACCTACCGCCGGAAGTGAGAAACTTGCCATTGAGGCATGCAAGCTTCAAAGTACTGAAGGGGTTGTTCCTAGATCAACTTCTTGGATAATGAGCTGAAGTCGACAAGAAGCGATCCGTCAAAGGAGGGCCTTAATGAATCCCACATCAATGACACGGAATGGAGCTAATGATTTTAGTGGAGGTGAAAACAAACTGTGACATATGATTCAGGGTGGCGATCATGGACGGATGAAGGATAATGTATGGTAGTGGATGGGACACGGTTGACACTTTCAGAATGACCTCTCTTGAACATATAATGACACTGATGCGATGGATTGGTAGCATTACCCCAAATGTGGATGGTTTGGCGAGGACCATGGTGATGAGACCGGTGAATGAAACAACCCAACCCGATGTGGTACGGAGGAAAAGTGTCATGTTCAAGAGCGACTTGCTACCATTGAAAGCTTTGAGGTTCTCCCAATTTTTCCCCAGTCATTTCTGACCAGTACCTCTTTATTTTTGTCAAGCTTGAGGAGGATAACATATGCTTGTTCTATAACCTGCCCTTCGGGCAAGCCCATCGCTATGATTTAACGAGCTTAGCGATAGGGAAACTCGTTCTCGTCTAAAGACAAGTTTGTCGCTATTTAATCATTTTAACGAGTCTAACGACAAGGAAAACTCAGTCCTTTTCATTTTTAGAGAGTCTGAAAAGGTACAGAAAGTTAACTCCACAATTCCTTTTTCGTCATCTAATCCCTTAAGTCCAAAAAAGTATAAAACAATACAGAAGGGATGAATGTTCGGTACTTTTAACGAGCCGAACAAAACAAGCGCTCGATCTTTTTATGTAATAATCCCTCAGGTCCAAAAAGATTAAAGTCTAAATGAGGGATAGCTCTTCCGGTCCCTTTAACGAGTTGGAAGGCCAAAACTCGGCAAACTTTTCATATTTTACGAGTCAGAAAAGAGCTCAAAGAGGACTTGTCTTTTGAGGAACGAGTGATAAACAGGGATATCAACTGATTCCAGGTACAAGTTGGAATTTTCCAATCACGGCAGTGTCACAAGGATGTCTAGGTGAAATCACTCTTCGCAGCTGTTCCTCAAAATAGGTAAACAATCATGTGGGGGTGAACGATCGGCCAAATGACGGTGGAGGTGGTGGATGAAAACACGACCAAGGCTTTTAAGGCTAACAAATTTACGATCGCAATGGTTATTTACCGGGATAGGTTCATTTTTTAATGAGCTTGAACTCTGGTGGAAACTCTTGCTCACGCTTTTCTATTTTTTAACGAGCATAAATTCCGCAGTAAAACTGCTCGATCTTGCGTTTATTTTTTAACGAGCATGAACTATGTGCTAAAACTGCTCGATATACCAGTCATAAAATAAGAATGTCTCCTGTAAGATTCCATTTTTTATAGAGCTTGCGCCTTACCAAAGCTATGCTCCAACTCATCCTTCCTTTATGCAAGTTCGGAAAACGGCTAATCTTAAAACCAGATAAATAACCGCTCCTAGCTTGCACTCCAAAAGGTTTGCATGCCCCCAGGTATAGGATAGGATTTCGAGGCTGCCCCTCCTCTCCCCCACTTCTGCTTTTCTTTGGGTGTTCCCAGCTACTTGTCATCTTGCCAATCTAATGTTAACGATACTTGTCTTCTCGTTATTTTTTAAGCTTTAATGAACAGCTATTTTCGACAAGAGAAGAACACTACTCAAAGATAAAACATTGGTGTTATTGAGGGAGGCTTGCCTCTTTCTTATTATCCAAAGACGGTTCTATTTGCTGCCGCAAATCAATCTTCTTTCTTCGGCGATGTCTATCATTAGGTTACTCAAAGATGGTTACCCTCTGTTGCAACAAAGGAACCCCTTTTCTTTGGAGGCTGCCCCTACTTATCCTCTAAAACATTTGTTTTAGTGGGTGAGGCTTGCCTTTTACCCAAAGATCGTTGCAATAAGGGAATGGCCTTCTTTGGTATTGCCTACCTATTTAGACAAAGGTGAATGACTCTCTTGCCAAACACATAACTTTAACAAAAGAATCCTATTCTAGAACAACCCCTCTTCCATCCACGGACGGGGTACGGACTAGTCATATTCTTCTGCGGAAATTCTACCTTATACCCAGGGTTTCTTCTGCCCGAAGCAGACCAGGATGCATGCCCCCTGGGTTCCAGTCTATCTTTCCGAATCACTCGCACTCATCGGGAAGGAGGACTGGGGGTGGAGACATTTCTTGAGTAAATAGACCATTCAGGATTGGTATTTGACTATTTGCGATGCGTGATCCCGGAAATGAAAGTTGGTCTACGAGCTTGACCGCCCTCCCTTCGTGTGGAAAACACATTACTCTAAAGAGTGAGGAGACTATCGCTCCCATGCAATAAATATAGTCACGTCCAAGGATTAGGTTATAATCCAAGGGTCCTTGGACGACCATCACGTTCATATTAACGGTCTTCCCTTTCAATGTAATAGGCACATTGGGGAGGATCCCTAATGGTCGACTGGTTCCTTTATCAAAACCTGAGAGATTTCTTAACTCAGGTAAAAGCACCGGGGAACCCAATGCTTTCCAAGCAACAGAGGAAAGGATACTCACAGACGCCCCTTCATCAATGATAGTACCAGCCATAATCATTCTATAGATCTGGACAATGATTCTGAATGGTATACTGGCTGGTAACCGGGGTCTGCCTAGTTGATTCCAATCAAAGGATACAACCAGGTTGCTTGGTGGTGGGACCGAATATACGGCCGGATATGACCCTGATGATGTTCCTTCCTGCGATAAAGGAATGGGCGCATTGCCCTGACGCTCATCAGAGTTCGTGCTGATGAAAAGAACCTGGATGGTGTCATCCTTATTCTCTTCAGTGAGGGTGTCGCTTGAATATGACTCTTCAGCAACGGTGTCATTTGAAGATGAAACTCCTGAAGGTAGAACCGGGTCAACTGCCGTATCGACCTACTTTCGTCCGGTCTGGATTCAGTAGGTTCATTTTCAGTGACTGACGCTTCAGCCGACCACTTGAGCGGGCCAGCTGTGTTTTCAACCAACGAAGGACTTGGCACGAGTTTTTTGTATCCAGGAGGAAGTCTTACCGGTGAAACCAAACGATCTTCCAAAACTCTCTTCGCTTCGTCTAAGAAGGGACAACGGTGGACGGCGTGACCGCCTTCACACAATCTATAGGGGGATCTTACTCCTCCCTTTTGTCTTGATCCTTCACTTTCGCTGGTTGATGGTAAGCAATCAACCTGACTGTCAGAGGTTGATGCTCCCGAATTGTGCAGACGAGGGGACCAGTCCCTTAGTATCCGGGGAACACAGGGACAATCTCTATGGAAATGGTCGCCTCTACATATGACACATGGCGATTTAGGCCCGGTTTGTGCTGTGTGTGGATTTTTGTCAGATGTCTTTTGCTTGCCCCCAGTCACCTTAGGCTCCTTCTTCTTCTTCTCTCTCTTCTTCTTCTCCTTCTTCTCCGTGGGAGCTTGGCTTTTGCCTGCTCTACCTTGTGAAGATGAAGGATTGGAGGAAGAGCTGTTGGAAGTAGAAGGCTGGTGGGCAGCTCCAGACTGATCTAACTGTTGACTCGATTGATCAGGAACCATGGTGGCCTGAACTACATTGGTTGAGAAAAGCCAAACTGGCAGGCCAATTGTCAGTCCTGGAAGCGACAATGTGGCCATATGGGGCGCACCAACTTCTCCCCAAGAGGAGAAAGGACTAGGACTTCCATCTTGTGGACTTCCTTGGTTAGGGCGTTCCATATTCTCAACCTACAGATCAACGCGGGAATAAGAGGTGATTATGTTCCGTTTAAAATGAATTTTATAACGACGCTTTATTAGACACAACTTGCTTTTTCACTTTTTAAGAGTCGAGAAAAAGCTAAAGATGACTCTAGTCACCTTCGATGTATTAACGAGCCCGAAGTGACAAATGCTCGAATGGACTTTTTCAGTTATAGAGTTTGAAAAAGGCCAAAAGAAACTACTCTGGAGATCTAGGCAGAGGGTGTGCCAAACCTTTCGCGAAACCACAGAATACGTTTTACGGTACGGGTGGTCGATCTTCGTGAATGCTGTGTTCACTGCATCGCGATCAGTAGGGCGGCCAACACGGCTTCCTAAGGATAAAGGCTTTTTTCCTATAGGGGTCTCCCAATATACGCGACGGTACGCGGGAGCACAAGTCCGTATTGATACTTATCGTTTCACCGTGGAGGAATCACCCAACCACTCAACGCTAAGATATCACGTTTAACGACGCCGGAACACGTCTCTAGCTTAGACCTCTATGTGTTTGCATTATGTTTCAATGCGTTGTTATGTAAATTCAATTCATTTTAATGTTGATCTTGCTTAGCAGTTTGCCTTTAAGGATCACCACGAGATGTATATACAACTTCCTAGATGCAATCTAAGATGAGAAGCAAGCTTTTCAATCTTTCAACTTTGAAAATCTTAATCTACTGAGGGAAAAGAAAGACATCAACTTTTCACACAGATCATAGAACACACACTAAATGCACTTTTTCCTAAATCAACATGCAAGCTGTCAATAATGCACATGCACAATGCAGGTATTTCTTTTCTTCCTCCTTAATGTTGATGTAAGACAAAAGGAAGCTGTTGTATAACTTTGAATCTAATTTCAAGCGAAAGTAAACAATCTCGTCCAAAATCAAAAGACACCTTAAGATTGACTTGTTTCGACACTGGAAATGTATAGATTCAAACCATAAGATGAAAGCAAACAAACTCAAACAGCTATGAACAACAATAAAACTAGCTCTTAAGATCACTAAGACACTTTTACAGTTCTGGATCTAAGAGGCCACAGCTAGACTAGTTCGCTTTTCACAATGGGAAACTGTAAATGAAACAAGAAATACTGAAAGAACAATCACAGTTTCATCACACAACTGAGGCGGAATAATGGTAAGGATAGTTGTTTTCAGCAAGGTACAATGACAAGCAACAGCAGCAAAACAACAGTGAAAACAGGGCAAAGACTCAGTGGGAAACCTCAGTAGGACACTGCCTAACTGGTTCAGCGCAGGCTCTGGTCTATCAGATTGACATTCAGCGCAGTTCCCGAAGGGGCTACCTGCGCTGAAATGCAGACTGCCTTTGGACAGCCTGCACTGAGACACGAGAGTTGCGTTTTCTACAGTTTCCGGGTCATAAAAAGCTCAAAAATTCACAGTTTTTGCTGAAATCAGAAGCTATAGGTCAAGTACAAACTAAGGGATGATTAAGAGGATGAAAAGCTATCACAAAGAGCTCAAGAGTCCTTGTGGATCAGCTCTTCAAATCATAAACTTGCCCAGAAACTGAGCCAGAGTAGCTGCCCTCTACTTTGCAATTGATGGATTCAATTGCAGTTCGATTTGGTACTCTCCTTGTTTATGAGATGAATAGCAAGAAACACAACTAACCAACAAGATACAGCTTCTCCCCAGCGGAGTCGCCAATTTGTTGGGGGGAAAAGTATCCGACTCGGAATGACCCTATCCCTACTCTAAGGGTGATAGTTCCTTAGCAACAACAGAAAGTAAAGCTTTGATGTTTCTTCTTTATGAAAGTACAGAGAAGGAAGAAAAGATTGACCAACCGATGTCTTTCGCTATTGTCGATCCCTTCTTCTCTCTTTGTCGCTTGCTCCCAGCTCCTTGCTCCTTTGCCGGCCCAGCTACACAGAGATCCTGCAAAAACAAGAGAGGGAAACTACAAGAAACATGTACTCATAACTGATGCATGGATTAGAATGGATCAAATATACAAATAAAAACAATACATCATTGCAATACAAGTATATAGAAGAACCTCAAAAGCTTTATTGATAGAATTAAAAGGTTCTGAGAGGCTTACAAC
Organism: Pinus tabuliformis; assembly: GCA_031772625.1. Lineage (NCBI taxonomy): Eukaryota > Viridiplantae > Streptophyta > Pinopsida > Pinales > Pinaceae > Pinus > Pinus tabuliformis. The sequence continues at coordinate 1,063,116,872 of CM062819.1, read as the reverse complement.
CATAAAGGCTCCAATCCAGCAGCACCTCCCAGCAGCAAGAAATCTCCTCTTCTCCTCTTTAAAAGCAATCACCCAATAGCTCTAACTGTAAACCAACAGCACTTCCTTACTTGTACAAAATTCCAGCCTCCCTAGACCTCATAAGAGAGCTCTATATATAGGGTAAATGGAGAAGGATGAGTCAACTTGAGACTGACATGAAGTTGCCTTGTGTCCTCTCTCTCTTCAGTTAAACTTCAGTTCTTGAGTCCACTTGGAGATCCTTGCTTCCACATGGAGATCAAGTACCTCTTACTCATCATAGGGCGAATTTGCTGATCCAAGTGTCTTCTGGAAGCTTCCTGGGCATCTGACACCTTGCAGAATGGCTGTGCCACTTGGCCAATCTCGCCCAGCGCAGGTAGCCTTCAGCTCTTTTGACATTCAGCGCAGGTACAGAGTGGGACAGTTGACATTCAGCGCAGATGCTCAGTGGAGCAGTTGACATGAACTTAAAATTGCCTGTTTTTGAGTGTTTTCAGGTGGAGAACTGATAGGAAGTGTTGTGGTTTGCTGACCTTGTTCTTCTAGGGGTAAGAACAACATGTTTAGGGACTTTGGATCCCTGTAATTATCGACATTTCATGCTCCATGCTGCGAGGCACAAAAATGTCTATAACAGGGAGGATCCCTAATGGTCGACTGGTTCCTTTATCAAAACCCGAGAGATTTCTTATCTCAGGCAAAAGCGCCGGGGAACCCAGTGCTTTCCAAGCAACAGAGGAAAGGATACTCACAGATGCCCCTTCATCAATGATAGTGCCCGCCATAATCATTCTGTAGATTTGGACAATGATTCTGAATGGTATACTGGCTAGCAACCGGGGTCTGCCTAGTTGATTCCAATCAAAGGATACAACCAGGTTACTTGGCGGCAGGACCGAATACACGACCGGATACGACCCTGACGATGTTCCTCCCTGCGATAAAGGAATGGGCGCATTGCCCTAACGCTCATCAGAGTCTGTGCTGATGAAAAGAATCTGGATGGTGTCATCCTTATTCTCTTCAGTGAGGATGTCACTTGAAGATGACTCTTCAGTGACGGTGTCATTTGAAGATGAAACTTCTGAAGGTAGAACCGGATCAACTGCTGTATCGACCTTTGGACTTTCGTCCGGTCTGGATTCAGTAGGTTCATTTTTAGTGACTGACGTTTCAGCTGACCACTTGAGTGGGCTAGCTGTATTCTCAACCAATGAAGGACTTGGCACGAGTTTTTTGTATCCAGGAGGAAGTCTTACCGGTGAAACCGGACGATCTTCCAAAACTCTCTTCGCTTCGTCTAAGAAGGGACAACGGTGGATGGCGTGATCGCCTTCACACAGTCTGCAGGGGGATCTTGCTCCTCCTCTTTGTCTTGAACCTTCACTTTCGCTGGTTGACGGTAAGCATTCAACCTGACTGTCAAAGGTTGATGCTCCCAAATTGTGCAAACGAGGGGACCAGTCCCTTAGTATCCGGGGAATACAGGGACAATCTCTATGGAAATGATATCCTCTACATATGACACATGGCGATTTAGGCCCGGTCTCTGCTGTGTGTGGATTTTTGTCAGATGTCTTTTGCTTGCCCCCAATCGCCTTAGGCTCCTTCTTCTTCTTCTCTCTCTTCTTCTTCTCCTTCTTCTCCATGGGAGCTTGGCCTTTGCCGGCTCTACCTTGCGAAGATGAAGGATTGGAGGAAGAGTTATTGGAAGTAGAAGGTTGGTGGGCAGCTCTAGACTGATCTAACTGTTGACTCGACTGCTCAGGAACCATGGTGGTCTGAACTACATTGGTTGAGAATAGCCAAATAGGCAGGCCAATTGTCAGTCCTGGAAGCGACAATGTGGCCATATGGGGCGCACCAACTTCTCCCCAAGAGGAGAAAGGACTAGGATTTCCATCTTGTGGACTTCCTTGGTTGGGGCGTTCCATGTTCTCAACCTACAGATCAACGCGGGAATAAGAGGTGATTATGTTCCGTTTAAAATGAATTTTATAACGACGCTTTTAGACACAACTTGCTTTTTCACTTTTTAAGAGTCGAGAAAAAGCTAAAGATGACTCTAGTCTCCTTCGATGTTTTAACGAGCCCGAAGTGACAAATGCTCAGATGGACTTTTTCTGTTATAGAGTTTGAAAAAGGCCAAAAGAAACTGCTCTGGAGATCTAGGCAGAGGGTGTGCCAAACCTTTCGCGAAACCACAGAATACGTTTTACGGTACGGGTGGTCGATCTTCGTGAATGCTGTGTTCACTGCATTGCAATCAGTAGGGCGACCGACATGGCTTCCTAAGGATAAAGGCTTTGTTCCTATAGGGGTCTCCCAATATACGCGACGGTACGCGGGAGCACAAGTCCGTATTGATACTTATCGTTTCACCGTGGAGGAATCACCCAACCACTCAACGCTAAGATATCACGTTTAACGACGCCGGAACACGTCTCTAGCTTAGACCTCTATGTGTTTGCGTTATGTTTCAATGCGTTGTTATGTAAATTCAATTAATTTTAAGTTGATCTTGCTTAGCAGTTTGCCTTTAAGGATCACCACGAGATGTATAAACAACTTCCTAGATGCAGTCTAAGATGATAAGCAAGCTTTTCAATCTTTCAACTTTGAAAATCTTAACTACTGAGGGAAAAGAAAGACATCATCTTTTCACACAGATCATAGAGCACACACTAATGCACTTTTCCCTAAATCAACATGCAAGCTTTCAATAGTGCACATGCACAATGCAGGTATTTCTTTTCTCTTTCTTAATGTTGATGTATTACAAAAAGAAAGCTGTTGTATAACTTTGAATTTAATTTCAAGTGAAAGCAAACAAGCTTGTCCAAAATCAAAAGACACCTTAATATTTACTTGTTTCGACACTAGAAATGTATAAATTCAAACCATATGATGAAAGCAAAAGTTCAATAAGCTATGAACAGCAATCAAACTAACTCTTAAGATCACTACGACACTTATCACAGTTCTGGATCTAAGAGGCCACAACAAGACTAGTTCGCTTTTCGTTATGGGAAACTGTAAATGAAACAAGAAATACACAAAGAACAATCACAGTTTCTTTATACAACCGAGGCGGAATAGTGCGAAGGACAGTTGGTTTCAGATAGGTACATTGACAAGCAACAGGCAGCAAAAACAAGAGTGAAAATAGGGCAAGAACAGCAGGAAACCCCAGTAGCACAATGTACCACTGGTTCAGCGCAGGTAAAGGACTGCCAGATTGACATTCAGCGCAGTTCCCGAAGGGGCTACCTGCGCTGAAATGCAGACTGCCTTTGTACAGCCTGCACTGAAGAACGAAACTTGCGTTTTTCACAGTTTCCGGGTCACAGATTGCTCAAAAATTCACAGTTTTTGGCCAAATCAGAAGCTATCAGTCAAGTACACACTAAGGGATAATTAGGAGGATGAAAAGCTATCACTAAGAGCTTCAGAGTCCTTGTGGATCAGCTCTTCAAATCATAAACATGCCCAGAAACTGAGCTAGAGTAGTTGCCCTCTACTTTGCATTTGAAAGATTCAAATATAGTTCGATTCGGTACTCCCTGTGTTTATGAAATGAATAGCAAAAACACAAACAACCAACAAGATACGCTCCCCAGCGGAGTCGCCAATTTGTTGTGGGGAAAATTATCCAACACGGAATGACCCTATCCCTACTCTAAGGGTGATAGTACCTCAGCAACAACAGAAAGCAAAGCCATCTAAGATTTCTTCTTTATGAAAGTAAATAGGGGAGAAAGAGATCCACCAACCGATGTCTTTCGCTATTGATTGATCCAATCTTCTCTCCTTGCTGCTTGCTCCCAGCTCCTTGCTCTTTCACTGGCCCAGCTACACAAAGATCCTGCAAAAAGGCAAGAGAGGGAAACTACAAGAAGCATACATTCATAACTGATTCAAGGATTAGAATAAATCAAATACACAAGTACAACAATACATCATTGTAACACATGTATATAGAAGAACCTCAAATGCTTTATTAATGGAAGAAGTAAAGGTTCTGAGAGTGTTACAACCATAAAAGGCCCAATCCAGCAACACCTCCAAGCAGAAAGAAATCTCTTCTTCACCTCCTTCAAAGCAATCACCCAATAGCTCTAAACTCAAACCAACAGCACTTCCTTGCCTTCACAAAATTCCAGCCTCCCTAGACCTCATGAGAGAGCTCTATATATAGGAGATTTGGAGAAAGGATGAGTCAGCTTGAGACTGACATGAAGCTGACTAGTGTCCTCTCCCACTTCAGTTATACTTCAGTTCTTGAGTCCACTTGGAGATCTTTGCTTCCACTTGGAGTTTAAGAACCTCTTACTCATCATAGGGTGAATTCACTGATCCAAGTGTCATTTTAGAAGCTTCCTGGGCATTTGACACCTTGCAGAATGACTGTGCCACTTGGCCAATCTCGCCCAGCGCAGGTAGCCTTCATTACTGTTGACATTCAGCGCAGGTACAGAGTGGATCAGTTGACATTCAGCGCAGATGCTCAGTGGAGCAGCTGACATGATCCTGAAATTGCTTGTTTTTGAGTGTTTTCAGGTGGAGAACTGATTTGAAGTGCTGTGGTTTGCTGACCTTGTTCCTCTAGGGGTAAGAACAACATGTTTAGGGACTTTGGATCCCTTTAATTATGGACATTTCATGCTCCATGCTGTAAGGCACAAAAATGTCTATAACACTACTCCTATGGCTTTGTGTGAGGCATCAACATGAATATGAAAAGGGAGGGCCCAGTTTGGGCCTCTAAGGATTGGTGCAGTGTGTTGTACCTTAAGAAACCAATTTCCTGGCTATAGAGAAATTGTGCTTAAGATATTAATAAATATTATTTATTGTCACTTGTTTGTCACTTAGATATTTGTTGTGTTCTCAAATGAAGGACCTCGAGACTTGGCTTTTTACTCTTAATACATGTATGACCAAAACATCTCAGAATTCCATTTGTTGCTAAATACAAATGATGAATGAAGAAAGCTTGAAGGAAAAGTTAAAGATAACATGTTGATTTTTCACAGAAACCATTATTCGTCACTTAGAAGAATTATGAAAATGAGAACTGAATCATAGACAATATGTTGCTTAACATAGAAACTACTATCTGTGACCCTTGGAGAAGTTAAAGATAATATGTTGGTCTTTCACAGAAACTATTATCAATGACTTAGAAAGGAAGGTGGAAATTCAAGTATAGGAGCACTCTTTTAAGGAATTTTAATTTTATCTACATAAGCAAATAAAGACCTATAGCTTCATTACTATACTTGAAAGAAGAAAACATAAGATGACACATAACAGAGAGGGTTAAAAAATTATACCTGACAATTCATGGAAACTTCTGATTCTTTCGTTAATCAACAATTATATCAGGAATACAGTGGCCTAGTCTCTGGGTTCTCCAAAGTGTGAACCCTTTCTTTGTAAATTTTCCTCTTTTTATACATTGTGGAACAGTTATTGGTTTCTGAAACTGCCCAAATTATTTAACTACTTCTCTAACTATATGAAGTAAAAACTATTATAGAATTTTATAGAAGGTGAAAGATGCCCCAAAGAACATGAAATAACAGGAACATAACTGAATTCAGAAGGGGACGATAACTGTTGGCTTGCTCTATTAATCCACTGTCGAATTCCTCTGTAAATTCCCTAATAATACTTAATTCATTTAGCCGTAATGAAATGTGTTTAGTTCATGTAATCTTGGGCTTACATGGGCATTCTAATTGGCCAAAATGCAAAGAAACATACCCGATTTCCTTACTCTTCAGCTTTGGCTCTAACCCTGATTTTCCACTTTACACAACGAAATTAACGCGAACCTTTGATAACTGTGGAACTGAAAAAGTATTAACTCTGCTTCATAAATCCATTGGATCCACCTTTTTAGCGCTCTGTTGACTTCCCATCGCAAATAACAATCGGCCCTTTCTAGTGGTGTATTAATGTAATGTTGGACTTACAGATAAATCCTTCATATTTTCGCTATTTCTATTATACCTCTTTTATAATATAAATACACCATAAACATGCCTTTTCCACTTTTAATGCGGGCTCTGCACAATTATCGAGGCATACCTTTATCGCAATCGCTATCACCGCTTTCCATTGTTATATCGATAAAAACCTTTACAACCCGCGATAAGACAAACGCGCTGAGTTATAAAATATAGCTTATAAACTATTGGGTCCGAAATCCGAACATATATGCATAATTGGCAAAGGAACCAACATATATGCATAAAACGCTTTGCGGACCCGCCAGAGTTATTAAACACATTATATATATCTATATATATATTTGGGTTTGGCCCTTATCGTAGATCGCGATTGATGGGATCACATACATATATAATAAGTGCCCTGTGTTATTTCAGACCTGCCGACATTATAAAACATGGCATATATAATATCGGGTCTTGAACCCAACCGCAAATCGCAATTGGCGCTTGTCAGCAGAACCAATCGTCCATAATCATTGCGGACCCGCTGAACTTTTAAACGCAACATATATATTTCGGGTCCGGTGTTAACACTTTAACACTTGTTTCCTTTGTAAATCTAATATATTTCATTATTTCTTTCTCTTTTCGATATGCACTTATATATATATATATATATATATATATATATATATATATATATATATATATATATATATATATATATATATATATATATATATATATATATATAGATATATATCGGGTCTAGCTCCATATAATCATTTATATAATGACTTGTTTTGTTTGTATAACAACTTTGGCTACTCCTGGGCTGATTCTTTTACAATTCTTTTAGCGATTCCACTATGTCAATTCTTCATCTTGCTTTTATCTCTTTTTAAAGGTATTTTCAAGTGATTTTTGAATGAAACATGAATATTAAAGGCAACAAAAAATACATGTTACAACATTTGGCTCCACCTGGGGATAGTGATTTTGCCACAGAAGCACTAAGAACCGTAGATTAGTGCCTTATCCATTGGGCATGGAGTCATATATTGTTTCACCAAACTTAATTGTCTGAAAATTTTATACAGTGATCCCACGCCGATCTCTGCAGTGACAGGATGCATGCGCTTTGATAGAAAAATATTGAGAATTGGAGATCAGTAGCCTTAGTTGGGCATGGAGTCCAAAACTGTGAAAACCTTGAAATTTGACAAATTGAAAGCTAACATTCTTGAAGTCTGAAACCTCTGTAAACCGTTTTCCAACTGGGAAAGTCACCCTTATTCATCAACAAATGATTAAACTGATGAACTGCAACTAGAAACCAAATTCTCAACACCTAAGCTTATTTATGTATATGTTCATACATATACACATGATTGATCTCCATCAGGTGAAGTCAATCTTCCAATGGTACTAGGTTAGCATCTGAGTGCCTGATCTAGAACCATTATGCCAGTGAATCTTGAAAAAAAATTCATCCTGAGTTTCTTCTGAGTTCCATTGTTGTGATCCTGAAAGTGTTCATTCTGTCAAACCTTCCCTGAGTCAACAACCACATCATTTGGGTTAGAAAGCCTTTAAAGAGGAACAAGTCCCTTTGGCAAAATGTTATCCTTCAATTGAAAAATCTTCAGATTAGATATTGAATCTTTTAAACCACTGAATTCTGCAACTTTTGTTGTTTCTTCTTTATCTTCATCAATTTTTATGGCTTGAAACTCCTCAACTATAGTAAAAAATTCTTTAATCTACTGATCATCTTCAAAAGCTTACAAATTTTTAACATTATCAAGAACAAAGGGTCTATATCTCATCCCTACCTCATATCTTAGCCTTGGATTAATAGGAGGCTTGAAAGTACTAGTAGACACAACCAATGAATCTGCTAATCTATTCTCATATCTTGGAATGAATTGAATGTTAAAAGCTTCTAAAAAGTTATCAATCAAATCCCATACCTTATTTCTATATGCCCTAAGCCTAGGGTTATTTGTTTGGAAATGATCTTTTATCTGATTAATAATCATCTCTTAATCTCCAAAAGCAGAAATTGACTTAACTCCCATCTGTTTAGCTGTTTGTAAAGCAATAATCAATGATTTATATTCTTCCACATTGTTTGTTGCCTCAAACTCTAATTTGAAAGAAAAAGGGAACATATTCCCTCTAGGCGCAATTAGAAGAAAACCAACACCTATTCCTTCCTTGGAATAAGCTCCATCAAAGAAGCATTTCCACACTCCTTCAGTTTGCAGCTCTGTAATTACATTGGCTAAAGCAAGCTGCTTCTGATTATCTTCAGCCAACTCTGCATTATCATACAATGTGAAACAAGCAAAGTCATCCTTCTCTTGGCTATATATAGGTGAATTACTTGCTCCATTTATTGTAATTGGTTTTAAAAATCTAGTTTCTCTGTACAATCTCCTCTCCTCCCCACCAAAAATTGGTATAGAAACATATGTAAAATCCAGTTTCAAAGCACCACCCAGTTTAGCCCCCCAGGACCTAGATAGAAGAATTCCAAATCTAGCAGGGATATCTGCTACTACTACATCCATGACCAAGCTTCTAGCTAGAATTTGGGCTAATGACACTACCAGATCCTTAATAACCCCCAGACACCTCACTTTGCTCAAATCAAAATAATACAAGTCCCTATAGGGTTTGGTAACTTGTAGATCTAGTTGCTTCATCACTGATAAAGGTATAAGATTATGTGAAGCTCCCGAATCAAACATATAATTATGTAAGAGGAAGTCATGGACCAATAAGGAAATATAAAAAGGAGGTATTGAAGGTTCTACTTCCTCTACATGTGGACCAAAAACCACTACTGGTTTGTATTCCTGTAGATTTACAGTGTCATTTATAATCTCATTTTCATTCCAACTAACAAACTTAGCAATCTCCTTTTGATAAATAGGTATTTTTGTCAATTCTGTAAGAGGAACCTGAATTCTTACCTTTTCCAACTCCTTAGTAAGACTAAACAAGTGACCCTATTTAGCAGTCCTTTCATTCTCATCTTCACCTTTCTTCATGGCTGGAATTACTTGAGGAATTGAAACAAGTTTCTCCAAAGTAGTTTTTTCAGTTTGATCTTGAGAAGACTCATCTTGAAGTATCTGTGTCTTGCCATTTTCATTCTGTTGCTACTTTCCTTTATTCACTTGTTTTGCAGACTGAGATTCTTGTGGAATCGCCTTTGGTGAAGAAGTTGAAACTTGTTGCTCACTTTCATTTTCTTGATTTCTTGATCTCTTCCTCGATCTTAAATCATATTTCTTATGTAGTTCAACTTGCATAAAATTAGAGAATTGCTTTCAATATTCATCAATTTTATCATGAATGGCATATCTTTCATCATATTCATACTCTTCTTCCTCGATACCAATTTCATCTTCATCCACTGCATATAATGTAAAAATTTGACCTTTAGGACGCTCTTGTTTTTCAACAGGACCTGCCTCTATATATAATGGCGCTTGAATTCGATCTTGATCTTTTCTTTCCTTTTGCAAGATTTGCAAAGTCTGTCTTCTGTATTGGGGGTTAAAGTTCTTGTTATACTGTGTTTGTCTTTGAGAGTTCTTATTTTCTAACTCTAGCTTATTTACCTTATCTGAAAAAAATTTAATTACATCACACATATCCTCCAATACTTGACTTTGAGAGGATTCCATCTTTGCCTTTCCCTTGTTTTGGATAGGTTGTGTTTCTAGTGCTTTTCCTGCAGCCACCAACATCTATTTGGATCTAATCAAGGGTTGGAGCTCCTCTTTCCCTTAATGTGAATCCAAAATTTGTTTCAAAGGCCCTTGCAAAATTTATTTTTGCACCAGCAGGAGGAGGATTAATCTTTGCTGGGAGACTATTATACAATTTGTTAAATCTTCTGACAAATTCGGCCACAGTTTCATCAAACTTCTTCTTTATGGCATTAAACTCTGTTAATGAATACCCATGGTCTCTTTTTTCTCCCCATCTATGAATAAACAAATGTTCCATTTCTTCCCAAGAAGGAATAGTATTATTGGGAAGTCCTTTAAACCATTTTCTTACTTCTCCATGCAAGAACTAAACAAAAAGTCTTAGAGCAACATCTAAATGTTCAACATCTTTGCTTGCTGCAAAATTGCAAAATACTGACACATGATTTTATGCAGTTTGTTCATCTTCCCTTGTAAAACGAGGAAGAGTCTTGAGGTAATCCTGTGGCATTTGATTTAATGGTTGTGGCAATTGAAGAGGGGCATACCTATTCATCAAGAATGTAGGTACTGCCATGTTTATTGAACTTTGATTACCAACAGATGTGGAACCTGACTTAGAGGTAGATGGAATGTGCAGAGGTGGTAATGTAGCTATTGGCTGAGGTTGAATGATTATAGCAGAAAAATGAAAAGTAACAGATTCTAAAGATTGCTCTTGACAGTTAGGTTCCTGAAATGAAGATGATGGAAAAGATGACTCTTTATCAAATGAATGTTTGGATGAATTGCTGCCTGATGCAAACAATGTAGGAATTGGTATAATTGGAATCTTAGACCTTCCAACCCTCTTAGAAAATAGCCTTTCAGGATCTTGAACCTTCTGTTGTGAAGTGTCTGATCTTGTATGGGGTCTTCTTGAAGCTAGAGTTATTGTTTTGATTCAAAACGGCCAAATATTTCCTCCTCACTGAACAACCAGAGGAAAATATTGAAAACCCAAGGAAAAGTGTTCTTATCTTCTCTCCCCGGCAGCGGAACCAATTAATGTTGTACCTTAAGAAGCCAATTTCCTGGCTATAGTGCTTAAGACATTAATAAATATTATTTACTGTCACTTGTTTGTCACTTAGATATATGTTGTGTTCCCAAATGAAGGACCTGGAGACTTGGTTTTTTACTCTTAATACATGTATGACCAAAACATCTCAGAATGCCAATTGTTGCTAGATACAAATGATGAATGAAGAAAGATTGAAGGAAAATTTAAAGATAATATGTTGATTTTTCACAGAACTATTATCCGTCACTTAGAAGAATTATGAAAATGAAAACTGAATCATAGACAATATGTTGCTTAACACATAAACTACTATTTGTGACCCTTGGAGAAGTTAAAGATAATATGCTGGTCTTTCACAGAAACTATTATCAATGACTTAGAAAGGAAGGTGGAAAATTCAACTATAGGAGCACTCTTTTAAGGAATTTTAACTTTATCTACATAAGCAAATAAATACATGCAGCTTCATTACTATGCTTGAAAGAAGAAAACATAAGATGACACATAACAGAAATAGTTACAAAATTATACCTGAAAATTCATGAAAACTTTTGATTCTTTCATTAATCAACAATTATATCAGGAATATAGTGGCCTAGTCTCTGGGTTCTCCAAAGTTCGAACCCTTTCTTTGTAAATTTTCCTCTTTTTATACATTGTGGAACGGTTATTGGTTTCTGAAACTACCCAAATTATTTAACTGCTTCTCTAACTACAAGAAGTAAAAACTATTACAGAATTTTACAGAGGGTAAAAGACACCTCAAAGAACATAAAATAACAAGAACATAACTGAATTCAGAAGGGGACGATAACTATTGGCTTTCTTTGTTAATCCGCTGCCGAATTCCTCTGTAAATGCCCTAATAATATTGAATTCATTTAGCCATAATGAAATGCATTTAGTTCGTGTAATCCTAAGCTTACATGGGCATTCTGATTGGCCAAAATGCAAAGAAACATACCTGATTGCCTTACTCTTCAGCTTCGGCTCTAACCCTGATTTTCCACTTTGCACAGTGAAATTAACGTGAACCTTTGATAACTGTGGAACTAAAAAAGTATTAACTCTTCTTCATAAATCCATCGGATTCTCCTTTTCAGTGCTCCGTTGACTTCCCATCGCAAATCTCAATCGACCCTTTTTAGTGGTGTAATAATGTAATGTTGGACTTACGCATAAATCCTTCATATTTGTGCTATTTCTATTATATCTCTTTTATAATAGAAATACACCATAAACATGCCTTTTCCGCTTTTAACACGGGCTCTGCACAACTATCAAGGCATACCTTTATCACAATTGCTATCGGCACTTTCCATTATTATATCGGTAAAAACCTTTACAACCTGCGATAAGACAGACGCGCTGAGTTATAAAATATAGCATATAAACTATTGGGTCCGGAATCCCCATCACTCATCACAATTGGAAAAGGAACCAACATATATGCATAAAAGGCTTTGCGGACCCACCAGAGTTATTAAACACATTATATATATATTCGGGTCCGGCCCTTATCGCAGATTGTGATCAGTGGGATCACATACATATATAATAAGTGCTCTGTGTTATTTCGGACCCACCGACATTATAAAACATGGCATATATAATATCGGGTCCAGAACCCAATCGAAAATTGCAATCATCGCTTTTCAACAAAACCAATCGTCCATAATCATTGTGGACCCACCGAACATTTAAACGCAACATATATATTTCGGGTCTGGTGTTAACACTTTAACACTTGTTTCCTTTGTAAATCTGATATATTTCTTTATTTCTTTCTTGTTTTGATATGCACTTATATATATATATATATATATATATATATATATATATATATATATATATATATATATATAGGTCTAGCTCCATATAATCATTTATATAATGACTTGTCTTGTTTGTATATCAACTTTGGCTACTCCGGGGCCGATTCTTTTACAATTCTTTTAGCGATTCCGCTATGTCACTTCTTCATCTTGCTTTTATCACTTTTTAAAGGTATTTTCAAGTGATTTTTGAATGAAACATGAATATTAAGGGAAACAAAATATACATGTTACAACATAGTGGTTAACTTACCCTTTAGAATGTCTAAGGCCTCTTGACAACTCTTTGACCATATAAACTCAGAATCTTTGGCCAAAAACCCAAACAAAGGAGAGGCAAACTTGTTGAAGTCCCTTATGAACCTTCGATAGTATCCAACTAACCCTAAGAAACTCCTGACATCTCTTTGCTTTTGTGGAGGTGGGACCCTTTAGATGATTGCTATTTTGTTTGGGTCCACCTACAGTCCTTGCTGAGATATTGAATTACCTAGCACAGTCCCTTCAGTAATTAAGAATTCACACTTTTTTGGACTGAGAGACAAATTCATTTGAATACATTTGTGTAATACTTTTCCTAGGTTAGTAAGGGCTTCTTGGAAATCACAGCCATAAGGTGTAAAATCATCCATATAGATTTCCACTGCATCATGTATTAATTTAGCAAAAATACTCAAGACTACCCTTTGGAACGTGGCAAGAGCATTGCATAGGCCAAAAGAAAGGACCCTATAGGAAAAAGTACCCCAAGGATAGGTGAATTTGGTCTTATCTTGGTCTTCTAGGCCAATTTAGATTTGGTTATTGTTACACTAAAAAATGTCACCATGACTATTTACAGTTAGTATGGCTCAATCAACAGTCATGCTACCCTCTTAGGCAAGTCTTATGCCTCTGCTATCCATCTCAAACTCAAAGAAGAGAGAAAGTCTTGTAAAAAATGTGTTTATCTCTGGGGACGCAGGTTCTCTCAAGCCTTACCTGCGGGGACGCTCCCAATGTTCACAAAAGCTGCGTCTTTGGACGCTCTGTATGTTAAGGGACAGGTGCGTCCTTCTGTAAAAGGCAAAATGCACAAGTTTCATCTTAAAAAAGTTACTTGTGGTTACTTCTAGAACATTCTAGAGGTCAGTTTGATGAAATGGATGCGCCTCCAGTTGGTTCATGTATCCCTATTAAGGAGGAACTTATCCCATCAATAAGGGAGCTATCCCACCCAAAGAGGGGGATTATCCCATTGATGGTGGACCTGAATAACCTCTTTACAACACTATAAATAAAGGCATTGAGCCAGAGGGAGAGGAGGTTGAAAGCTATACATTTCTAAGGGTAAATGCTGCAGGAATTAGGTCTCCCATTTAGAAGCTTGTGAGGAGAGATTGTCATCTTTGCTTGTTCTATTGGGAGTGGGTGAGCTTTGTCAAAGTAGAGGAAAACCCTTGATGGACCCTGGGAGGAACTTGCACAACACCAAGGCCAGGTTGTAAGAGTTTCTTTGTTTCGTTATTAATACAAACTGGTTCATTTTTCTCAATAGCTTGTGTTAATGAGTTATTTCATGTACTCCTTGGTCTACATGTTGAATATGCTTTGTTTTATGTTATAATCAGGTGCTATTTAATGGTTTGACTGTTAGTGATTGCAGGTTTTGGGGAAAAGGAGGAGCTCATCCAGATCAACAAAGCTTGGACTTCTACAACAGCGTTTGGACAAAGGTAAAAACGAAACACTTGATTGCTCATATTATAATGCATGTTTAGTGAAGGATAGTTCTAGTTTGTTTTGTTTGTCATTAGAATGTCTTAGACTTCTAGGAAGGTCGGTTGTGTCCGCACCATTGACTGATTCCGTGTGACAAATTGGCGACTCCACTGGGGAACCATTGTTGTGAAAGGTCTTTTCCTTTGAATGAACTTTGCTCTGAGAAAATTGGTTTATTTTTCTGGTTTTTGACTGTGTGAACTTGTATTTGGGTGGATTAGCTTAGGATTAGTTTTGTTTTAGTTTTTCTTGAGTTTTTCCGAAGGACGCACCCTCTGAGTATTGCACAGTGCGTCCCTGGACGCACTGTTGCTGTGTGCACAGAGCGGGCCCGCACCTGTTCTAACAGGCTAACTGCGTCCCCTGCTAAAATTTGAGAAAGTTCCATTTTTTGCATTTTTTCTCTTAGATTTTGCTTTTTCTTAGTTTTTACTGCCCAGATCCATTGCTCTCCTGTCAAAGATCTTCACCTAAGCTTGTTTCATTAGCATTCCTACTCTAAGCTTTCATCAATTGGGTGTTTTGAGTCTCTTTCTTGAGAAATTCTTGATTTATTTTCCTTTGGTCATTACTTGGAGGTTTCGCTCAGCCTTTTCACAATTTTGCATCTTTTTGCTTCTGTTTTTGCAAAAAAATTTCCCCCTCATTCGCCGGGGGGGGGGGGGGGGGCTAAATTGCGTATGAGTGTTAATCGCCTTTGAGTGTTTTTATTGATCTTTGGAACTCTCACCCAATTTTCTCGACTTGCACTTGATTGGTTCTTAGATCACATTAGAATCGTCTTGTGTTTGAGAATTCTCTTGCATAGATCACATTTGCGTAATTAGAATTCTCGTTTTCAGAATATGAATGAAAAATGTGCATAGATTACATTTGCATACTTTTCAAGTGAATTGTGCATAGATGACAATTGCATAGTTTACATTCTGAAAAATTAATCATAGATTTAGATCAGTTTTCTTTGATTTGAATTTACACAAAAATAAAAATAAAAAAATGGTTTGGAATTGATTTGCATTAGTTTTTCTTGATAAAATTAGTGCATTAGAGAATTTGTTATATTTTCTCTTAGTGATCAATTTTTGCATTGTTGGAAGTGAATGGAAACTCTCTCCTTACTTTAGTTAGGATTCATCGAATTGAAAAGATTACATTATCATATTCGATTGCATTCAGTTGAGTCGGGTCATAACACCATTGGTTTCATATCCATTTACCCATTTGAGTAATAATAGCCTTAATAACACAACGCTTAATTAAAATTCATCTAGTAATTTTTACATTTCTAGGGCTCTGAAACACCAACATAGCTTAGGCTAGGGTCTTGGAGTAGGTGAGTACTTAACTCTCCAAGACTACCAAACCAAACAGATAGTTTATCTTGAGATAGAATAAATCCAATTGTTTCAATTGCACTCTGGGAAAGCTCCTCTTAAAGGAGAAGCACGAGCTCGTGTCCGAACCAGTGAGGGGATCATTCCCCCCTCGTTGGGAACGACGCCAGACAGTACGTATTACAAACGGTAAACCTCGGATTAACCATTGTCGAGGAGCCAGGGGTCACTTATCGGTAAACCTTGGATTACTGTCAAGGAGCCGGTAAGGGGATTGAGCTTGTTACTCTGCCCTTGTGTGCTGTCGGAGTGTAGACTGTTCCCCCAGGTGTATTTGTTGCTGTTGGTAACCTTAGTGGCCATAATCTTAGGATTCTACCCAAGGTGACGGTGGAGGGAAGATCCCACTGTACCTGGAGTAGACGTCGGTTATACTCACTTGGATTTTCTGGGGGGTTCGCTTCACTCGAGACGGTTAAAGTGGAGGAACTTGGTCCAGTCTATTCATTAAGCAGGTTGCCGGGGTAACTGTTCCACCCACCACTTCTGTACTGAATTCGACGATGTTGGGCTTCATCACCAACTAGTGTTTTCGGTCCGGAAGGCTACTGTTTGTGTGTGGTTTGACTCCTAGATTTGATAGCGCGTGTTAATTTGTTTGTTTTTACTTTTAGAGACCATAGGTGTGATTTTTGAATTTTAATTGTTAAGTGTGAATTGTGAATTGTTAATTTTAGTTTTAAATTGTTAATAAAATTCACTGAAGTTGAATATAATGGCAAATGTTCCGGAATTTATCAACCTAGGAACCCCTCCTAATGAGAATCCTAGTACTTTTCCTTACTTTGGAAATGTTGGTCCTCCTTATATGGCTACTTTGTCATTACCTGGATTTACAATAGGTTTACCGATATGGTTATTTTCAACTTCGTTGGCCCAAAGTACTCCAATTGTTCCACCTCAACCGAATGCTTCAGCTTCACAGAGTTCACCATCTCAACATCACCAACCTTCTGTTGACCCTTTACCTTCTTCGCCTAATTTTTCTTCCTCCATTTCTTCCTCTTCGCCTGGTAAAAGCCTTGATGCTAGTAACCAGGAGGCTAAGAAGAAGAAGAAAGGGAAGAAGAAGAAGAAGAAGAAGAAGCAAGATAAGAAAGAAGTCAACCAACCAACCATGGCTGTAAATGTTAGTGGTGTTGAGGAAAACTTCGACATGCATCGTAAACCCAAATACCCTTGCAGGCTTTGTAAGGGTGACCACTTCCTTGTCAATTGTCCTGGTATTCCAAAGGTCTTGGAAGTATGGTCAGAAAAATCTCATCAACTTTCCGTTGATCCATCAACCAGTGATAGTCAGGTTCCTGGGAGAAAGGGTAAATTTAGGTTTCCTTGTAAGTTATGCAAAGGGAGTCATCAAACTCACATTTGACCTCACATGGATGAAGCCTCAACATTGTTGGAAAACCTTACTGTTCCACAGCAAGAATTTCCAACTGGTTACCGTAAACTTTCTCCCAACCTACTGTCAACTGACGGAGTGATTGATTTAAATTCAAGTACAGTCGATCACACTCTTCCATTGAAGAGTGAAACTCATGTCACTCAGGTTGATGATCCATTAGTTGATCAAGTGGTCGATTCAATTTCACATTCGGTCGATCACACTCTCCCTTTCGAGAGTAAATTTCATACCGCTAATGTTCTTCTTGTTACATCAGATTCTTCTATGCCGGGGGGCATTTCACCTACTTCTATAGAACCCCCTCCAAGTACTGAGGTCTTTTCCTTTGATTGGAATAGACTGACAGAACCTCGTCTTCCTTCCTCCATCCCCTTCCAAATCATTGTCAAGGCTGGTGGTAGGGACATACATCGTACTCAGGTAGATGAAGGTGCTTCTGTTAGTATTTTATCCTCAACTATTTGGAAAGCTTTGGGTTCCCCTCAGCTTGCACCTATTACGCAGAATCTGAAAGCTTTTAACAGAACCATTAGTGAACCTTTAGGGATCCTTCCTAAGTTTTCTATTACCTTGGAAGGTAAAACTGTCTGTATTGATCTTATGGTAGTTCGAGGTCCCTTGGATTTCAATTTACTCCTTGGGCGAGACTATGTTTATGCAATGAAAGCTGTCGTATCGACACTCTTTCGTGTGATGTCTTTCCCTCACAATGGCAGTATTGTGACTGTAGACCAGCTTTCGTTCCCTAGTCTTGTCTCAACTACCAATAATATGACACCCCTAAATGTTCCTGATTCTAAAGTGGTATCTACCCTACCACGGGTTAATTATGTGGCAACTGGTCCCATGCTTTCAGTTACCGATGTAAGTGAGCCTCTCACTGTTGATTTAGATCCGGTAATTGACATGGAGAACTCTATGGGATTACTTGAACACGATGTTCTTATCCCTTTTGAGTCCCTTGACATGTGTTCCTTCCAGAGAACTATTCTTCCTTTTGATGAAGACCTCTTGGAAGCCATGATCAAGGTGTGTCCATTGACATGTCTTTCTTCCAGTTGGAAGCCATGATCAGTGAGTCCGAGGATAGTTTGTTCCTCTCTCAACCTCGTTAAAAAATGAAAAAAGGAGTGGTGAGGAAAGTTCCTTTTACTGTGTCGACCTCGTTAAAAAATGAATCAGTGAGTTCGAGGAAAGTTCCTTTTACTGTGTCAACCTCGTTAAAAAATGAATCAGTGAGTGTGAGGAAAGTTCCTTTTACTGTGTCAACCTCGTTAAAAAATGAATCAGGTACGAGGATAGTTTGTTCCTCTCTCAACCTCGTTAAAAAATGAAATTGGATGACGAGGAAAGTTCCTTTTACTGTGTCGACCTCGTTAAAAAATGAATCAGTGAGTTCGAGGAAAGTTCCTTTTACTGTGTCAACCTCGTTAAAAAATGAATCAGTGAGTGTGAGGAAAGTTCCTTTTACTGTGTCAACCTCGTTAAAAAATGAATCAGGTACGAGGATAGTTTTTTTTTGTTTTCCTGTATCAACCTCGTTAAAAAATGAAACGGGCTAGCATGAGGATAGTTCTTTTACTGAGTCAACCTCATTAAAAAATGAATCAGGTAGATTTTAGGATATGTAGGTAGATGGTAGCAAGTAGAATTTTGAGGATAGTTCCTGTTACTGAGTCAACCTCGTTAAAAAATGAATCAGATATGAGGATAGTTCTTTTCTTGTGTCAACCTCTTTAAAAAATGAAACAACTCCCTTTTCAAGTTAAATATTGAAAATAAACCTTCATTCCATCCATCTGGTTGAATGCAATGAAGCCTGGGGGGCATGTACCTCGCTTTGCATCATTATAGTGGGGGCATGCGAACTGTTTGAGCATAGTTCCTTGTCTTGTGTCAAGCTCGTTTAAAAATGAAACAAAGGTAGGTTAAGTAGCTAGATTGTAGAGCGTAGTCATGAGCATAGTTCCTCTACTTGAGTCGAGAGTTTGACTTGATCTCGTAAAGGTTAAGTTGTATATTTAGGTTAGTTATTTCAGTGTGTTGCATAATTTTCTTGTAGTTTTAGGTCGAGTCTTTCAAATAATCTCGTAACTCAACCTTCATTTCATCCAACTGGTTGAATGCAATGAAGCCTGGGGGGCATGTACCTCGCTTTGCATCATTATAGTGGGGGCATGCGAACTGTTTGAGCATAGTTCCTTGTCTTGTGTCAAGCTCGTTTAAAAATGAAACAAAGGTAGGTTAAGTAGCTAGATTGTAGAGCGTAGTCATGAGCATAGTTCCTTGTCTTGTGTCAAGCTCATTAAAAAATGAATCAAGGATTTTAGAGCATAGTTCCTTGTCTTGTGCCAAGCTCGTTAAAAAATGAATCAAGGTTTTTAGAGTAGAGTTTTTGTTAGATAGTTCCATTTTGTCTTGTTTGTCGCTAGAGAGTTTAGACTCCTAGGGAGGTCAGATGTGTCCGCACAAACGACTTTTTCCGCCACGACAAATTGGCGACCAAGGTTTTTAGAGGAGAGTTTTTGTTAGGTAGATTGTAGAGAGTAGTTATGAGCATAGTTCCTTATCTTGTGTCAAGCTCGTTTAAAAAA
This sequence comes from Pinus tabuliformis, assembly GCA_031772625.1. Lineage (NCBI taxonomy): Eukaryota > Viridiplantae > Streptophyta > Pinopsida > Pinales > Pinaceae > Pinus > Pinus tabuliformis. The sequence continues at coordinate 1,063,097,108 of CM062819.1, read as the reverse complement.
TGAAACAAGGGTTTTGAGGATAGTTCTTGTTACTGAGTCAACCTCGTTAAAAAATGAATCATGTTTGAGGATAGTTCCTGTTACTGAGTCAACCTCATTAAAAAATGAATCAGGTATGAGGATAGTTCTTCTCTTGTGTCAACCTCTTTAAAAATGAAACAAATCCCTTTTCAAAGTTAAATATTGAAAGTAAACCTTCATTTCATCCAGTCCGTTGAATGCAATGAAGCCTGGGGGGCATGTACCTCGCTTTGCATCGTTATGCTGGGGGCATGCGAACTTTTTGAGCATAGTTCCTTGTCTTGTGTCAAGCTCATTAAAAAATGAATCAAGGATTTTAGAGCATAGTTCCTTGTCTTGTGTCAAGCTCGTTAAAAAATGAATCAAGGTTTTTAGAGTAGAATTTTTGTTAGGTAGATTGTAGAGAGTAGTTACGAGCATAGTTCCTTATCTTGTGTCAAGCTCGTTTAAAAAATGAAACAACTCCCACGAGTCTTTCCAAGATCTTGAAAGTAAAGCTTCATTCCATCCACCTCATTGAATGCAATGAAGCTTGGGGGGCATGAACCTCGTTTTGCGTCAATATGCTGGGGGCATGTGAGCTTATAACAAGCATAGTTTTTCGTTTCAAGCTTGCGTAAACATGAAACCGAATCCGAGCATAGTTCTTTTCCTGTGTCAAGCTCGTTAAAAAATGAAACAAATCCTCCTCTACTTGAGTCGAGAGTTTGACTTGATCTCGTAAAGGTTAAGTTGTATATTTAGGTTAGTTATTTCAGTGTGTTGCATAATTTTCTTGTAGTTTTAGGTCGAGTCTTTCAAATAATCTCGTAACTCAACCTTCATTTCATCCAACTGGTTGAATGAAATGAAGCTGGGGGGGCATGCGCTCTAGCAGTTACGCTTAGGGGGCATCAAGCACAGTTTTCTCTTTGTTTCAAGCTTGTGAAAAAATGAAACTACTTTAAAGCACAGTTTTTCTCTGTTTCAAGCTTTTGTAAAAATGAAACCTATCTCGAGTCAATTTCAGTTATTTTCAAGACTCGTTAAACTCATGAAAATGCCAAGATTATTTTGTTATCTTTCATTCTCGTAAAACAAATGAAAATGCCGAGTTCTTTCCGTCTTTTCCTACTCGTAAATTAAATTGAAAGTCGGCCATATGAGTACATTTTTATCATTTTTTCGAACTCGTTAAAACTTACGAAAAAGTGAAACCTTAGAGTCATCTTTTAAGCCCTTTTCTGACTCCTAAAATATGAAAAGATCGCCGAGCGTTTCTTTTACACTCGTTAAAACGGAATTAAAAGACGGTCCCCTTTTAGCTCTTTTCTGACCGTAAAATCAGGAAAAGATTGCCGGGTTTTTGTCGTTTCAAACTCGATAAGGAAATAAAACGACGTGTCCTTGATCGCTTTTTACTTTTCAGGTCAACGACACTATTATGAAAGTACTCCTTGGTCGCAAGATCAAGCGGTTCCCCCAGGTATTATTTTATACTTTTTCGGGCTTGAGGGACACAAATGTACGAAAAAGTTCAACGTGGAGTCTCCTTTAGTTTTTTCAGACTCTCTAAAATTGAAAAACGCCGAGTTTCTCCTATACTGGGCTCGTTAAACTTTTACAGTAGAGGACCTGTTCAATTATAAACAGGAACGAACCACTCCTTCCTAGGGTTCGAATTTAAACTAGGTTGGACTCGTCCGAAGGATGAGCTTACAATCAAGCATATGTTATCCTCCTCAAGCTTGTTAAAAATAAAGAGGTACTTGCCAGAAATGGTGGGGGAAAAGAGAGAAGAATGAACCTATTTGTCACCTTTTGTCTCAGAAGAAACTTAATTACCACTCTTGAACACGACACTTTTTCATTCACCTGGGTTGGGAAATCTTTTACCTCACAGTTGACCAAATCACTTTGAAAGTCTTTAGCCGGGTTTCGGGATTAACTCTGAGTTATTCGTCACCAAACCATCTGTCGTGTCGTTATGTGTTCAAGAGGTCTGCAAGCAAAACTTTCATCTGCAAAATACTTGTCATCCATTTGACCATCCCTGGAGTCAGTCCTTACAGCAAACATTTCTTCAACTTGAGCAATGATTTCGTGTTGTGGGCTTGCCTGCAACGGGTCGCTTTCTATCGACACCAACACATTATCTAGAAAGATGACTTAGGAATCGTCAGTACCTTGAAGTCTGCATGCATCAATGGCAGGTTTCTTGCCTTTGACGACAGTTTACATCATTGACTTTGATCGAAGGACTCCGTGGAATGTTCGACATCAACTCATTCATTCACATCTCATGGATTGTGCTTGGTACTTTGAGAACCATTGACATTACTGGTGGTCTCTCTCACACTTGTTAACAGTTTACATCATCGACTGGTAATCAAGTGGTTTCTACCATGTTTGACATCAAATCATTTAATCACATGGCTAGAATCGTACCAATTCGAGAAGTAGAAATGAAGACCCTGGATCTAGTTTCCACCATCCAGGCTGCGAGGAGTTTTGTATTCATTATCTATGTAGACTAATCATAAATAGATGGCTGCGTCCATACTGTGTCTACAAAAGTCTATAAAAATGATGTACTGCAAGATCATTCCTGTATCAGAGTAGTTAGTCCATTAGTTAAAGTTTTTAAATCTGAGTATGGGAATGCCTACCTCAGTGATGATATAATCTTATACATGTATTTTGTGTTGAAAATTGCAGGTTCCAACCAGGTACTCCACAAGACAATCCTCGAAATGATAAAGCGCTTCACCCTTCCTAGAATTACAAAACCCTAATCTATTCCAGGCTTCGCACTTTAGGGGGCAATCTGTTACACTAAAAAATGTCACCATGACTATTTACAGTTAGTATGGCTCAATCAACAGTCATGCTACCCTCTTAGGCAAGTCTTATGCCTCTGCTATCCATCTCAAACTCAAAGAAGAGAGAAAGTCTTGTAAAAAATGTGTTTATCTCTGGGGACGTAGGTTCTCTCAAGCCTTACCTGCGGGGACGCTCCCAATGTTCACAAAAGCTGCGTCTTTGGACGCTCTGTATGTTAAGGGACAGGTGCGTCCTTCTGTAAAAGGCAAAATGCGCAAGTTTCATATTAAAAAAGTTACTTGTGGTTACTTCTAGAACATTCTAGAGGTCGGTTTGATGAAATGGATGCACCTCCAGTTGGTTCATGTATCCCTATTAAGGAGGAACTTATCCCATCAATAAGGTAGCTATCCCACCCAAAGAGGGGGATTATCCCATTGATGGTGGACCTGAATAACCTCTTTACAGCACTATAAATAAAGGCATTGAGCCAGAGGGAGAGGAGGTTGAAAGCTATACATTTCTAAGGGTAAATGCTGCAGGAATTAGGTGTCCCATTTAGAAGCTTGTGAGGAGAGATTGTCATCTTTGCTTGTTCTATTGGGAGTGGGTGAGCTTTGTCAAAGTAGAGGAAAACCCTTGATGGACCCTGGGAGGAACTTGCACAACACCAAGGCCAGGTTGTAAGAGTTTCTTTGTTTCGTTATTAATACAAACTGGTTCATTTTTCTCAATAGCTTGTGTTAATGAGTTATTTCATGTACTCCTTGGTCTACATGTTGAATATGCTTTGTTTTATGTTATAATCAGGTGCTATTTAATGGTTTGACTGTTAGTGATTGCAGGTTTTGGAGAAAAGGAGGAGCTCATCCAGATCAACAAAGCTTGGACTTCTACAACAGCGTTTGGACAAAGGTAAGAACGAAACACTTGATTGCTCATATTATAATGCATGTTTAGTGAAGGATAGTTCTAGTTTGTTTTGTTTGTCATTAGAATGTCTTAGACTTCTAGGAAGGTCGGTTGTGTCCGCACCATTGACTGATTCCGTGTGACAGTTATACCCACTGAATCCATCTAGGAAAGAAAAGAATTTCTTCCCTACTGGGAAATATAGCACTTGGTCAATGAAGGGTAGGGGAAAATGATCCTTCTTTGAGGATTTGTTCAACTCCCTATAATCCACACAAATCCTCCACTTACCATTTTTCTTGGGAACTAGCACTAAAGGAGAGACCACTCACTGTCTGAGTTAGGATAAATGAATCCTACATCTAGTAGTTTTTGCAGTTCTTCTTTGACTATGTCTTTAGGAGCTGGATTCATCCTCCTTTGTAGTTGCCTGACTGGCTTGAAACCTTCTTTGATGTATATGTGGTGAGTACACACTAGGGGGTGTACTCCCTTAATTTCCTTATAACTCCAAGCGAAGGCTTCTATGTTCTCTCTCAACATGTTGCATAGCTTTTCCTCTTCTAAAGCAGAAAGAGATGGATTAATGTTCAGAGTTTTCTCTAGACCAAATTCTATGGTTTTGACACAGAGTGGGTTGGAATTGGCCAAGCATAAGTCAATTGGATGATTGTTCTGGGTTTCCCTTACTTCTTCTTCTAATGGCAATGAACTAGGAGTTGGACTTTGGAGTAGGTGTTTAATTAAATCATCCACATCTTGTTTTCCTCCTCCTATGGTTGTTTCAAAAGTATAAAGTTGGGTAGCATAAACCTCATCCTCTTCCTTTCCTCTAACCATAAAGGTAAATCATGCTATGGGGTAGGTTGAGCAGGAGGGTATAGGACTAACTGTATGGACATATGCCCATTCTTTATGGTCATATTACCAGCTCTGCAGCTAATGTAAGCATCATCTGTGGCCAACCATGGCCTCCCAAGAATGAGAGGGTGACCAGTAAGCTTAGCCTTAGGCTGCAGAACTAGGAAATCTATAGGGTACTCCCAAGAATCAATGGAGACCATCACATCCTCCACAATTCCCTCAGGGGTGACAGTGGAACCGTCTGTAATTTGTAGAACTGTTGTGGTCTTTCTCAATGACCCTTGGAGGTTGAGCATGAGCATGGTGTCCTTGGTCATCATATTAATGGCAGCCCCAAGATCAATCACAGTGTGTGTGACAATAGTGCCATTGATGTGCACATCTACTACATGGCTTCCAGGGTCCAAATATTTTGGACATATTACTTGCCCCAACATTAAGTCAGACAACTTCCCAATGACATTAATGGTAGGGGCATCACTTTTTCTTCTTCCTAGATGCTTGAAGCACTTCTCCTTAATCAGCTTATTGTAAATGGGAACATCTTTGATTGCTTAGAGAAGGGGGATCTTTACACATATATTTTTCAATTCTCCCAGAAGTTCAATTTCTTTTGGGGTAGGTTGGAGTGGTTGGGTTAATCTCTCAAGAAAGGGTGGATTTACTTTAAGTTTTCTTTCCTCTCTTTCTCTCTCAACCTCCCCATGTGGAGATATGGAGGTTGGTTATCAGGGAGAATTCTCCCACATCTTACATTGATCTCCTAGATTTCTATAGCATAAGCTGGGTATGATGTCTCTCCATTGTATGCTTGTTGAGCCTACCTATTGTTTGGGTTTGGATTTGGCTGGGAAGGCATCTAGGGTTACTTAGGTGGAGCAGAGTGTAGGAGTTGTGGTGGGTAGGTGGTGGAGGCAATAGGGCTGGAACATTGTTGAATTGGGGCCTCCACCCCTAGTGTGGGGTATTCCACTCATGTTTTGGCTAAGCATAAGGTTGAAATGACTGGTTGGCTGGCTAGGAATGATAATGAGATGAATAGGGCCAAGGAGGGGGTGTAGACCAGGAAGGATGAGTAGGGGGTCCCTAAGAAGGTATATATGTGGTTTGGTTGGGGTTGTAATATGCATGGGATGAGACTTTCATACCCTGCTGGTATGGTCTAGGCCCAGGAAGTATCCTTTGGTTGATGTAGCAAAGCTACTCAGTGACCCCTTCAGCTCCATGATATACAACTTTGAGTCTAGGTAAAGAAGGGCACTTGTCTGTGGAGTGGTTTTCTTCACAGATTGAGCAAATCTTAATACAGTTCAATGGATATTCGTTCCTAAGATGCCTCCTGGTGCATCTAGGACAAAATATGGCCAAGGCTCTCTCTGCTTCCTCTTGCTTCCTTTTGGCGTTCATGGTGTCCAATTTCAAGCCAAGGTTTCAGCATATCACTTTTGAAATCTTCCAGCATGTTTCCAATTTCAACCTTGATGGATAAGTTAGAGGATGATGTACTGGCCATAGGTTGACTACCCCTACCCTTTTTCCTGGCTGAACTAGAATGGTTTGTCTTGATATCCTCATAGGGTAATTGGTAGACATATCCTCCTGCTATCATATGTAAGGTATCCAGAAGATCCTCCATTACTCCTCTAAGCAGGACTAGCTTTAGTGACTCAAGGTCAAGTGTGCACCTAGCCCTTTTGTAACTGAGCTGGAATCTTTCTTCATAGTGTTCTAAGGATTCATCCTAGCCTACGGTCATCCTGAAAATCTCTTCTTTAGTATCCTTTGACCTACAATAGTCCCTATATTTGTTGTTAAAAGTTTGCTGCATCTGAGCCCAAGTTGTGATGTTATCTCTAGGTAAACCCATGAACCAGTGCAATGGTGCATCCTTGAGGGTAGATGGAAACAATTTTAACTTTTTCTCATCATCTATATAGTCAGAGGTTCAGCATATAACAACAAACTCAAATAGGAAAGTGTCAGGGTCCTCTGTTGTCAGGCCATGGAAATGAGGTAGAGTATAGGGGCTTATATTCTTCATCTTAGTGTCCCCATTGGTTTCCCTTATGGGGAAGACGCCCTCAATTCTCTCTCTATATCCTCTATCATTTCGATTTTCAGCCATTGGTTCAGTAGGAATGGGTTCTTCCTCTTCTTCCCCTGTAGGTTCCTCAAATAAGTAAGGTTTCTCCCCTAAAGGGTCTTCCAATTCACTGTCATTGAAGAAGAGAGAAGGTTGACTGTTGGCTGCATTGGGGGTATTTGACAAGAATTTCTTGAATTGTCCCTATTCCTACGAGCCATGAAAGGAAATGTTTTTGGGTTGGTTTTTGTAAGATTTTTTTTCAAAGCTAGAAAGTTTTTACAAAATGGAAAGGAAAGCAACTAATGACAAATGAAAGAAAGGAAGTTACTAGATTACTTTTGTAGAAATAAACTAATGGAAGAAAATTGAAGAATAGAAGTAGAAGAAAAGAAAGTTGGAGACTAGAAAATAGAAGAAAGCAGTAATTACTTCTACTTAGACACCTCCCCAAAAACGGCGCCAAAATGTGATGATCCTAGGTATTGCAATAAATATGTTGTAACTCCTAAGGCTACTAGCTTTACTTATCAACCTGGGGTTCATACAAACTTGGAGGTGACAGTGTTATATGCACAGTAAAAGTGAAGGTACTGCCTGTTGTCGCTACTCATTTGGCTAGAGACCCCAGGGGTTCTAAGCCAGACTTCTATAGGGTCAGAAGAAGCTTAAATATTTGATGGAAGAAGAAAATCTATCCTAAGGGAGAGCTACTTCTACTGCAGTATTGAAGAAAACAACATGTAATGATTGTTGGCTTTTAGGGGCCTGACCCAGGTTCAGAGGTGATTTAGCCAAACAAATCCTGGTACTACTGGCCCTTTTGGCAACAGTTTTCGGAGCGCGGACTGAGGTCTCACCTGAAGTAGTATGGGATGGTGCTAGAACCAGGTTTCCCCACCCTATAGATGTCTGATGATTTTCGGTGGACCGCGGTTTGACCCTACGTGCACGTCGCTACGCGCACCTATCAGTGCCTCACAGCCTGCGATGTTGCCTTTGCGCAGCCCTAGTCGGGGCTCGATCCACGTTAATACCCAATTCCTTACTATTAACCTGATATTACTTGATCACTTAGCTTATCTATATGAGTTTAATTATACTTAATAGTGTTCATCATTCATACAAGTGCGCACGATAAATAAAATAGTACAATTGCAAAAGATATCAACCATATAATAACTCAAAAAAGATACACAAGATTTGGAATCAAACTTCTCTTTATTGTCTCTTTCCCTGGTTACAGACCCGACTCTACCTTGTGCACTCAGCTGCGGACTCTACTAGGCCTTTGCACACTCAGCTGTAGAGCCTCTTCCTACTACTATGACCCAAAGCACTTAAACCTTTACTCTATGCTCGCTATCTTCTAGACTCCATTCAGTTTTTATACTTTCTTCCTTTTTTCTAACTAAATTTACAACTTAGAGCCTCACTCTATTTATACAATCCCATGGTCCGCAGATCATGGGTAGGCCAACACTTCATTCAAAACTTAGGGCAGACAATCCTATGACTCTAACATACAATTTGTGCCCCGTGCCCACAACCCGCGGAGTCTTTACAACAATAGTACTCAAAACTTGGGCTTTGAGCCCCAAAACATGCTGTGGGGGGGATTCCATGCCCAACAGGCCCTTAGCACAAACATCATGACTCGCCCTCAAGTCACTCTATCGGTGTGATGATCTTGGTGCGAAGTCCCTCCAGTTGGTCCCAAACGGTCTGAATGTCGGCATCGCACTGAGTTGTTGCCTGCTGAACTTGTTGCATTCTTGCTTCTGAACCCTCTGTTTCAAGCGTGTTATGCTACATCTGTGCATGCATTCCTTGAATCTGCGTGAGCTTTCCCTTAATATCCATTGTGATTGTGAATGCTTCATCAATCCATGGCTGGACATGTGCTTTTAGAACTACTTCCTTGTGGTGCACTGCATCCACTTGCTTTTTTAAAGCCTTGGCTTGCTGCACCCTTGCAAGCTGCTGAGTAAGGACTACTGTCTGCACAGTCCCTCTAATGTTGTCATATTGTTGTTGGAGTTCGCGTGCCTCGGTCTCCAGCCGCTGGATGTTGGGATCCTCCTGCAATGTAGTGAGGACCTCAAGCGCCTCCTCCAACATGTTGGTACATTCGTGGACTGCACCTCCAATCTCTTCCATCCCTGCTGTGATAGTGTTGGGCGATGCTCTTTGACCTCTGGGGGAGTGGAAGGTTGCGCCTTTAACTGCAGCTCGACAATCTGGAGATTCAGCTCCAACTGCTCTCTTGTTGTTTCCTTGCGTGCATTGTGGATGACACTTTCCAAACAGTGAATCCGCACTTCTGTCAGTAGCTCCGCTGCAATGGACAACTCTAGGACGTGCCGACAAGCGTCATCAACTGTCTGCACCAATTGTCAGTTCTGCGACACCAACTCGTCGCACTGCAAGCTAAGTTGTTCTATATTAATCTTCTACTCGCTCAGAACCTAGATCGTGTGGCTCTCTCTAGCATAGAGTTTTGCTGTTATCCCATCCTGCAGCTGATAAAGTGTGTCATGGGGAAGGGCAACCAAGTTAAGGCCAATTCCTTTCATCATATTAAGCATCACCTGATCCATTATTTTTTCCAAGACTAGCGCTCCATTTGGCAATGTTATCGTATTGGCCATCTTCACGCATAACATCTGTTCTGCTGCCGACGTGCCTGCTGCGACATGGGTAGACAAGGTACCCTCCTACGGGGGCTGCACCTGTAACTCTTGCAACTACGCCCTTAGGGTCCCCAACACAGTCTTCTGCTCCTTCACAAAGTCTTGGAGCGCTTCACTAGTGGCATCGTGAACCGTCTCGTCGATGTCATGGAGATCACCATTAGTTAAGGTGATCAAGTCGATGGCCAGCTTTGAGGCCTTGACCTTCTTTCTTGGACCCAATAATTTTGTGATGCGTGACCATTTGAGCTATGTAGAGGTTGTCCCTGGGTCCTCTCTTCTGCAAGTTCCGTGTCCTTTGCCTCCTGTCTTGAAAATGTTGCTTGGATCTCCTCTTCCTGCACTGTAGCGGCTTCTATTGTCTACGCTGCTACGGCTGCTTCTGCGGCCTTCTTCTACTCCGCAGCTACCTGTGCCACTTCGCGGACTGCCCTGACCTCAGCTGCCACTTTTTCATTGTGCCTTTCCTTAACCAGTTGGGTGACGTGCAGCTTGGCATCATCTTTCCTTTTCTTTGCTTCCATATTTTCCAGCTCTGCCAAATCTGGGGCGCGCCACTCAGGTGGCCATGTCTCTAATACCGCGAAGATCGCATAGTTAGTGGCTATGAATGAGAGCTTTGTCCACTGCTGCACTTGATCCTTTCGTGCCTTGATGTAGAATGTCCGCCTTGAATTCTGCAAAAATCTGAAAAATATTGTGCACTGTGGGGGACAGGCACGATCTCCTATTAATCCACATTCGGATGCTCGCCTCCATGAGCACCCAGAAAATCTTGGTATCGCGAATCTGTTTCATGTCCTTGGTGGCCTAGAGTGAAGTATACTTCGCGGCCTCTTGTATGTCTCGGTCGATGCTCGGGAACTAGCTATCCTCTGGAAGTTTTCCCGCTACCAGCAAGATGGATAAGAGAAACCATGCGTAGTGGAAGGTCTTACCCTATTCATGGACCTCCTGATAGTTGAGCAAAAACTCTTCGCAGAGGAACTCGACCCATTTGAACTAGACCCCCTCCACACACTGTTCAGTTAGCGCAACCATTGGCACTGGTACTTCATCAATGCGACATTTTCTCATTACTTTACCAGCCAGGAGTTGGGTGGCTACGTTCACCCCTTTATCCTTGACACTGGTGATAGCATAACCCCTCTTTTTCTTGTCAAGCTTATATTTTGTCTTCATGGCCTCTGTGAGAGCCAAATCACTGCTTTTTCTTGCTACTGTCGCGGGGTCCTTTCCCTTACAATGAAGCTGAGGAATTCGGTGGATAAGATCTGTCGTGATGGGAATGGGCTGCTCCAGCCATAAGTACCCATCATGCACTAGGCAGAGCATCTGCCTGATGACGAAAATGGTGATGGGTGTGCGGTGGAAATGTGGTATCCATAGCAAATGAAGCAAACCAACCTTTTCCACACTGTGCAACCATTTTCGCGACTCTAACATTATCACCAGCCCCTTCGTATTATATTTCATCAAGTTCGCCATTTCTAAGTGTGGGAACTTCTCGTTGTCCGTGAGGTTCCAGTCTTCAAATTCCATGGTGGGCACACGTCCTAGGAACGAGCCCTCAAAGGTAATTCCATCGGGGAGGAGCGGGGTCTGGAGTGCACTCTTTGTTGCATCTAGATCCTTTGGTATTTTGGTTTTCCCTCTTCGTGGAGGGACATATTCAGGCAATTTTGCTACAGAGCGCAATGGTTGGACATCTTCCTCCACATCTTCTTCTTCCTCTATGGCAGAAATCAGAACCTGCAAGTCTTCTTCCTCTTCATCTATTTCAATGGTGACTGCCTTGCCTTTTTCTTCCATTGATAACTTACTGTGCTGTGGATTCCTAGGGGACATGCGTACTGGTCATAGTGCCTGCTTATCTTTCTTTGGTCTTGGTATCTAGGGTGATTTATGGATTTCTATCACAACCCCAGTGCCTTCGGGAACATTGTGGACCATGGGGGTCTGCACGGCTTCGCCAACAATTCCTTATTCAATGCCCAACCCATCCTTAGTGGCCGTCATTATTTTTGCACTGGATGTGGTCTTTTGAAAACTTAAGGGTTTTATTATCGCTCGGCTCTCAACACTCTGTGCTCTCTTCAACCGCTCAAATCTCAATTGACCAAGTGTTGTCTGCTGGCTAGCCCTTGGAGTTTTATAGTGCCTTTTGAATTCAAATTCGACTGTTCCCCCCAATTCTGGGCCATCAATGCTTTCTTGGCGGCAGATTTTCCAAAATCTTGCCCATAACTCTTGTCTTAAATGCCCGCCACCCACTCCATTTGGCCTCAAATCAAACATCCCGACATGAATAGTGACATCAACGGTCACTTCCCAACCCACCCATGGCAGCGCATCCCTCCATGCGCGAGTGCAAACCTTGTGATAGGATGTTCCTGCATGCACCTATCAGAGTGCGTAACTCCCAGGCAAAATAATTTATAGTCTCACGCTCCCTTTCAGCTGCCTGGAGTGCTAAGACTATTCTTCCTACGGCTATTCAGGTGGTCGCACCACCTGTGCGAGGCTCCATTTTTCCCTCTAGCATAGTCCACAAAAAATCCTCATCTGTCCTCGTGGCGATCGCCGTCACGCGCTCTACTGTTTGTAGTGCACTCCCCTAGTTATTGTGTTTGGTAATATGTTGTCCTAGCCACAGCAGCAAACTAATTAATTCTCGATGATAGTATTCTAATTCATTAGTACGATCATTCGCACCTTGCCTTTCCATCCTTTATTTATCGACGATACATGCTCCCTTGCTCTCGCTTTCCAGCCTCTTAACCTTTGCGTCCATCAAAATGATTTTCTTTCTTAGCTGTACCCGGTCCTTTTCAATTTTTTGAAGTCTAAGGTTCCCTTGTCAAATGGCTCTCTGAAGTCTTATGTGTTCTACTTCATGTAGCTGTGTGATTTCTTCATTTTTGGCTTTGCGCACTGTCACACCTACAGGTGCTATTAAGTGTGGATTCATCTTTGCATGATCCTCAGAGATTGCGGTCCCTACTTCATTCTGCAACCTTGGAATTGTTTTCGCGGTCAGGGTATTGCAAATGGTCCTATAGGCCCATCAAACAGTTGGTACATGCAGGTCCCAGTTAGTGCATCTCACCTGGTGAACCCTATTCAGCACTTCACACACCCTGTCGAATGCTTCTCCATGGATAATATTTGGTGCACTTCGCCTTTCCTGCTGTTGCATTTTGATTCAATTCTCTATTCGCTTGTGCAGGTTACATGTCATATGTTTGTACCCATCGGGAAAGGTGGGTGTGCAAGTTGTTTTGTCCCTCGTAACTGGCTCTCATCTGTAGCTGGGGTTTTCCAAATCATAGGCACATCATCCTTTTGTATTCGTGCCAATCCTTGAAACTCTGATGGTGTGTACCCCACCATCTTGTGGCCGTAGAGCGCAGTGCCCATTTCAGAGCGTCAAAATGCTACTATTCTAGTACTTCACTCTCAAATTTGTTCAAAAATTCATCCACCGATGTTAACCCGTCATACCTAGGTATATCCCTTATCTCCGTTGTCACACAGCGTAGTGATCTTATCATCATGTTTCAATTGAGCGTAATTACTTCGTGCAGCCAATTCTTCCATCGTTCTATTTCTTCGTCTGAATCCGAGGTGCAGGAGCTTTTGTGCTCCCACGAAATCCTACCATCTACTATTGGATTCACCCAATCCTATTCTCACATGGTTATCTTGTAGATACAATTGAGATCATCATCACTATCATCATCTCCCACTGGCTCTGTGTAGCGCACTCCTTCCACAGGGTCTAAAGGCACCACTACGCATAGTGACTTTTTTTCAAAAATAATTTTTCACTTCTTTAGATTTATTACTCCGTTCATATCGGTGGCCCAGTCTATTCCTAGTAGCGTGGGATAGGGATTGATGTCATCGACAATCTCTATCACTTTGAAATCCAGCAGCGCGCTCATACCTCCAATATCCACCATTACTCCTTGCAATCTTCCCATGGGTAAGATCTTCTGTTGGTTCGCCATTTGCAATTGAATAGGAGACCATTGTAGCATGGGTCTATCCATGCATTCCCATGTTTGTTTTGGTAGTACATTCGTGTTCGATCCTAGATCTAGAATTATTTGATCCATTTCATACTCCCCGATTTGCACAGTCAATCTCATTTCCCTTCCTGTGTGAAATGCATGCTTTCCAAGTTTGCAGACCATGCATGGTTCTCCTAACCCTGTGCACCTAGTGATAAGTTCCTGTAGTCCTTTTATAGCCTTGCTGCCACATAGCAGTTTCATGCATGTCTCCTGAAAGGTAGTGAGTATTGAAGGATCCATCCCTAGTTCTAGTTAATCCTTACTACCTGAAGTGGAGGCCTCCGTGAAGCTCTTCTTAGCTTCCATGAATGTCTCCTTCGTGCGCTCTAAATCAAATTCAATTTCCTTTGTAGGAGCCTTGCGAACCTATACACTTTCTTCAGGTTGCCTACCTTTATCATCGCTAGTGGGGATACCGCTTTTGAGCACTATGTTAACATTCGGGTCTTCTTCACGCGACTCAGACCTCATCATTTTCAAATTCTGAGTTGGGGTTGGTTGGAGTACCCCTTTTTAACATGGCCTCACTATCAATGTAGGGAAATCTTCTGCCTCATGATCAAACTGAGTACAGTACAAACATGATGTTCTCGTCGGGTTCGTACAATCACAGGCATAGTGTCCTGGGCCTCCACAATTGTAAAAAATTTGTTGTTCGTGACCCCTTCCTAGTCCCATTCTACCTCGACCTTGTCCGCATCCCTGAAATCCAGCACACGCCATTTCTACATTTGGGTCGAGGGCTTGCGTTTCAGTTTATACCCTGTAGGCAGGAGTCCGATCCATCATTAGTTCATATCTTCTACAGATGCATTCATCATGGCCTACTGACTTGCAGAAATTACAAAACAATTGTTGGGACGTCTGTGTATACTTTTACAATAGATGACAATTATCTGTAGTGCGTTTTCCTCCTATCTGATAGATCACGCACCACAGTGAAGGTGTCGCGCTCGGTCCTACTTGTGCCTCAAGTCTTAGCGGCATCGGCCCTCCTCCCTCCAAGTAATTCATGAAAACTAGACAGTGGTCCTTGTCATGCCCCTAGCCTTTTCATTTTATGCACCATACCTCCTCACATGCCTCTGACCGAGGTGTCCTGTCCTATTTATAATTCTGCATTTCCAGACACCAATTTTGCAGTTGCGTGTAGAATTGCTAAATAGCTATGCTATGTAGAATTGCTAAATTAATCACTAACCTAATGTTGCTACCTAATGTTGCTATCTAAGTTACAGAAGCAAAGACCATTAAACTATACTAAGGTGTAAGCAAAGAACTAAACTAACTCGGCTTTTAAGCAGAAGAGCAATCAGAGGACGAAATTAGTGAAAGGAGGATGTGAAGGAGCAACAGTGCATAAGAACTGTTGGATCAGTCGAGTGAATGGAAAATGAACAGCGGAGATTGGATCATAGGAGGTTACGTAGATAGATGGGCGAACAAGGTTAACTAATAGGATGAATGGTGGAGATATTATTGCCAAGGCTTAAGTGAATGGATGGATGAAAAAGGGAACAAATCATACGAATGACCAAGATCGTGTCGCGAGGGATTAGGTGAGTGGATTGATGAAAGATGTTAACAAGAGATAAATGGTCAAGATGTAATCACACGGGTGAAGTCGAGAGATGGACAAATGAGGCTAACAAGAGCGATGAATGGCTGAGATCTTATCGTGCGAGTGAAGTCAAGATATGGATGGATGAGGCTAACAGGAGCGATGAACGGTTGAGATCTTATCACGCGGGTGAAGTCAAGAGATGGACGGTGGCGATCATATCGCGGGGAAAAGAAACATGTGGAACTGAGGGTGCAGGTTTCTAAGGCGATAAGTAGTTTCTCACATGCCCTTTAGGCTGTAAGTGGTATTTCAAAATTTCACGCGATTAGCATTATTGCATGATGCGTAACATGAGAAAACCACTTTTCTCAAATGCTCTTGGGTGGATAACGTTCGTGCACTAATCCACACGAGATTGCATGATGGCCATTAGATTAGGGGGCGCTAATCAACAGTGGAGATCGGACAAGATAGTTGGTGATCGGGTGAAGTGACAATCGTCAGATCAGGTAAGGAAGATCGACGGTGGGGACTTAAAGTGCATAAAGTGATTGGGTGAAGCGCTAGCCATCGGATCAAGGGACAGATCGACAGTGGAGATTAAATCTCATAAAGTGAGTGGAAGAGTCCATGCGAGGTAGTATTTGGAGAAAATAGTGAATCAGATAGTGATTGTGAAGGTTTGTTGGTGATCGGACGACGAGGAAGCGATGCATGAGGAAAGTGTTGGAGGCGGTTTCAAATGAAAATGATAGAGAAAACTAGTGCAGGTGAACAAATAACTGCATTAAATAGTGAACTCCATAGCCCATGCGAGAACCATAGACATGTGTTTTTGGGGCTGCTGAAGGGTCCCTTCCTCAAGTCATGGTCCTAGAGGGAGGAGATGAGGCCGAGACACCTACAAAGAACCTCATAGTGATTTTTTTCCTCTAACTAACCTGTGAACTGAAAGAAGGCATAAATGAAAGTAAACTAGAAGAAATGTAGCTATTGAAGTAGATGAAGAGGAAAATGATGCATGATTTACACTATATTGCTGTAATGAAAGTGCAACTACTTAAGAAAATAAACAGTGAAAACCATAAGGCTACTTAAGCAAATGAACAGAAAACCATGAAACTACTTAAGCAAATAAACAAAACATAACTCTATGCTAGCATACATGTACATTAAAGAGGAGTTGTGGCTTCTTGGGTCAGGCCCTAACCCAAGGGCTTCAGCCCTCAGGGTTAACTCGGAGCTGGCTTAAATAGAACTCATTCTTATTATAAAAACCATGGATTATAGAGAAAACTGTCACAAGTCTTTGCAGCACAAAAATAAAACATATTTTTAAAAATCAAGTCTGAATCCTAATGAGGTCCTAAGCCTCTCTACTTATACATTTGATAAACTGGTTTATGTCCTTTTCCTTGCTCGGTTGTCTTCTAGTCCTCAGAGTGATGGTTGTTTGCACTGTGAGCTGATGGAGGAATATTCGAATGGAGGGGTAGTAAATGAGGAGGATTTACCTCCTATAATTACTCTCCCTTCTCCCTTTCGAGTTTTGACAAAGTTCTTTGCCATAGTTCCTTGATTTTATCCTTTATGCCTGCATTTTTCCTTGCTTGTATCCTTTATTCCTGCATTATATGCACATTAGACCACAAAGAAAAATATCCAACTCTAACTCATCTCTTAAACAAAATATAATCAAAATTATGCAATAAGTTGTGAGAATAGTTGGTTTGACTAAGCTAGGAGGTGACATAAGGCCAATTAAGGCCCATATAATTACCCAATGATGAGGCTCATTAGAAAACCCCCTCTGGGTCAAAAACCACCGAATGATTTTATAATAAATTCTTTAATCTTCAGCCCCAACTGAAATGAAAGCAACAACTTCCTCGAATTCTAGAAAATCATTCTTCACTAGCTCCCACTTGAAGGATGCCCCAATGCCCTGGTTTCTTCAGTAATCAACTGAATGGATGCCCCAACACCCTAGCGAGCCACAACTCGCCCTAGCACCACCTTGCCACCCTGAAGTGTTCACAGGCCCCAACCCGTAGGTGACTTCATTCACCTTATTAGCACCACCCTACCACCCTATAAAGACAAAAATTAAATACAAAAGTGTGGACTCCCGTACCAGGGACAATGATCCACGATGCAATATGATTTACAATGATTTTGATCGAACACCCAATCACACTATGACCTACAACCCAACCATGACATCATCCCAACAGAGACTCCTATACCACCCAATAATGACTTTTCGACTCTAGTCAGATTGACTCTTTTACAATAATGACTCTTCCAATGATGACACTTTTATAAATGGATTTTTTACAGCTTTACAATCATGACTCTTAGCCTTGATGCTTCTTCAAAATATACGGATGGTTTTCATGTCTTCAAAGGATGTCCCGTTGCAATGATTCCTTTGATTTTATACTTCTTCTCTTGAATTCTTGCTTGAAGTTGTACTTGAATCTTCTTCTACTTACATGCAAAATTTTCCCGACGAAACCAATCCCAAAACAAAACAAAATACCCTTCAACTTACCTCTGCCTGCAAAACACATGTAAGTGCATAATAATGAATAAATACAAATTAAAATTACAATGCGTACGTGAAGTGTGCTTGTCACCTTTGTTGTGACTTGTTCCAGTAGTAGAAAAAGACTCCCACTATTGATATAGGTCTAGACTCTATGCAGGACTATATCCAAAACTGACATAAAGATATATACAATAAAAAATAATGACAAACCCTAGACTTGTGATGGACCAAGTTTTAAGTAAAACAACAGAGACCATTCCATCAACTATGACAAGACAAGTAACATGAACTTACAACATCATATATATTTAGGAAACTTGGTGTGGCATCAAGAATATGTAGCATAAATGTGTAGTATCAAGAATAGGACATCCGAAAAACTAATTGTGACATATAGAGACATAGATATATAACCGAGACATTGTATATACTTGCACTGTCATGCAAAAACATTTGTCAAAGATGATACTCAAAATTCAAATGTAAACACTAATCATACATACCTTGTTGTAGGATATTTACCTTTGACTATTGATGTGTGGTCCTTACTACAGTAATCCTTGAATGCATGTTGTTTCTTGCCTTCTAGGTTCTCGAAAGTGCTATGCCCAATCTGCACCGATGACTGGATTATATATTAGTTCAGTAGAGTGAACTTGTACGAAGTTCCACGTGTGACTGTTGTGACCTTAGGTCCTGAAAATACTACTCAACAAACTACAATCCATCCTATTTCTGCGACTATTTATTAAATTATAATCCAATTCTTAGAGAGACAGTTATGACAATTTTCCCAACGTCGCTTGTTTGACATGGAATTCGGGAGCTTGCAAAAACCCTAACTTCTTCAAATCATATCTCCGCAAATATAGCGAACCAAGATCCTCAATTTGGTCATGCGATTCATCATGAGTTCAACTCACATGGGTTTTAATTTAAGATTCTTAGGCTTTGCACAAAAAATGTTATAATGAGAATTCCACGATGACTTGTTTGAAGCCATGAAATCCCTACTAGAGGATGATATGAGGGTCATTATTTATATGAATGTCTTGAGTGGAGAGGGTTCTCAACAAGTGAACATTGGAGGGATTTTAGGGGAAAAAATATTTATTAATTATTGAATATTCAATGACCACAAAAAATTATCCATGCCATGCCACAACCCCATAGGGGTTTAGCCCACTAACTAGGGTTACTGACTTCAAACATGAATATCTCTCAAACCATGAAGAATTACTTGGTGTGCCATATATCAATGGAAACATATTGACAAGTAGAATCCATCTAAAAGATCCTTGACTCAAAATATAGTAAGTTGTCAGGTCAAAATTTCCTTGAAATATCAGGGTAGTCCCTGGTGCTGCTTGGGTTGACATCAATGACAACCACTGATGAACAATCTCCCCCTTTGGAATTGATGGCAAAACAAGTACTCCCTATGCGATCATGACACCTCTTTCTACTACCTTCTCTCCCCCTTTGTCATCAATGGCAAAGGGTAACTCCCCCTGACAAACATCCATCCTGCGGACATGTACACACCTCCACTCCCCCTTTCTACTCGAGTAGATAAGAGAAGGAGTCTAATGAAAACTTGGGAGAATACCAATATTTTAGCGAAGATACTCAAATGCTTCACGAGGTATTAGTTTGGTAAATATGTCAGTAATTTGTACCTTTGTGCCAACATATTCAAACTTGATATTCTTTTCAGCGACCTACTCTCTAATGAAATGATATTTAATTGGAATGTGCTTCATTTTGGAATGCATCACAGGGTTATTGGAGATATTGATGGCATTGTTGTTATCACAAAAGATGGGAATAGGCTCATCAAACTTGACTTGAAGATCTTGCAAAGTTTTCTTTAACCAAAGAACTTGAGTACAATAAGTTGTTGTCGTGACATATTCTGCTTCTGTTGTGGATAACGAGATTGAAGACTACATTTAACTTAACCATGAAACAAGACAACCACATAGATAGAATGTTGCTTCACTGGTACTCTTACGATCATCAACACTTCCTACCCAATCTACATCTGTATAAGCTTGGATGACCAAATCATTTCCTTTGGGATACCATATACCATATTCCGCTGTGCCCTTAAGATACCAAAGAATTGTTTTGACGACAATAATATGAGATTATTTTGGTGCTGCTTGGAATATTGCTACTTGTCCAACTACCTACATCACATCAGGTTGGGAAGCTATGACATATAAGAGACTACCAATCATTGATCTATACAACCTTTGGTACACATCCTTTGACTATTTTTCTAAGCTTAACTTGCAACATGTTACCATGGGGGTAAGGATTGGATTGCAATCTTCCATTTGGAATTTCTTGAGCATTTCTTTGATGCACCTAGTTTGATATATGAATACTCCTTTATCTTGCTGAGAAATATAAAGCCTTATAAAGTATTTCAGTTTGCCAATCACAGAAATTTCAAACTAACTTTGCATTTTTGTGGCAAATTCTTTACTTAATATGTCTTCGATGCTTCCAAAGATTATATCTTCCACATATACTTCGATAATTATTAGGTTATCTCGATACAATTTCAAATAAAGATTATTGTCAACACTTACTTTCTTGAATCCCCGTTGATGTAGATATCCTTCAAGATGAGCATACCAAGCCTTAGGATCTTGCTTGAGACCATATAGAGCCTTCTTTAATCTGCAAACTTAGTCTTCTTTGTCATAGAGAAGAAAACTTTCAAGTTGTTCAATGTAAACTTCTTCCTCCAATTCACCATTTAGAAAATCTAAGTTAACATCCATTTGGTAGACCTTGATTTTTCTCGAGTATGAATAAGTGAGAAACATCCTTATAGCTTCCATCCTGGCAATAGGAGCAAATGTTTCTTCAAAATTGATTCCTTCAACCTGTGCATATCCTTTACAGACTAATCTTGCCTTCTTCTTGGTAACCTATAATCCTTCAGCTATTTTGCTCCCCATAAACCTGTAATGAAACTGCCATCTTGTTCAAACTACCTTCATGTCAATCATAGACTTGTGCCATATACTACTGCATAGACTCTTCCTCTACAAAAATTAAGGAGTCAACAAGCTAGATTGTTCAAAATAGTGAGTCACCTAACGAGCCATCTTGACTTGAGTCATTATCTGAAGAAACTGCTAATTCCTCATGACTTTTTGCTTTTACAAACCATGAAAGCATAACTGTTGAAACCTTGTTATTTTCTTTGTCTTCCTATACATCTTTCCTTTTCCAAACCTTCATATTCATGAAATCTCCACCCATGTGCCCATAGTTATGACACTTGAAGCATTCAATGTTGTCCATAGATGATTCCATTTGATATCTGCAACCACGAGCACTATGGCCATAGTTATGGTATTTGAAACATTCAATGTTTGACACATCTAGCACCTATTCTCTTCTGACAAAATCATCGTGGAACCTATCTCGTGATCCTGCAAACTTGCTTCTAGGGTTTTGCAGTTAATGATTGTACCTGTCAAAAACTTCACAATCAATAGCCATATGTCCATAGTTAGCACATAAAAAACAATAACCATTAAATAAATGTGTGTACCTAAATGGTTCATTCATATGCGATGGTCCTTGATAGTTGTACCTATCAATAACTTTACAATCCTTGGCCATATGTCCATAGTTAGCGCATGAAAAACAATAACCATTAAGTAAATAACATACCTCGAAGATTTTTCATTCTTCTCTGGAGGCAGTGTTGTAGTTTGTTGTGGACCTTTGTTCTTGATTCCTTTGGTCTTATTCTTTGGAGTTGCAAAATTCTTCTTTGTCTTTTCACTTTGATCAACTTCCTTCTTAGAATCATCCTGTGAAGATGTGGAGCTTTTATCTTCATCAACTAGAGCTTTACCATCTTTAATTGCCTTCATTTTTGCTTCTTCATCTGTCTTATCTTGTAAGTGTTATTTTTTCAATCCCATGTGGTTTTTTATCTCATCGCAGGTTGCATCAAGTTCTTCTTGCTTTTCAGCAAGATCTTCTTGAAACCATATTTTCAAGATCTTTCTTCCTTTTTCTGCCTGCTGAACCTATAGCTTGAGAATAGTGGTCTTCTCTACTTCTCTGTTGAGAACTTGTATCTATTCCTTCTGCTTCTCATTTTCAATCCTGAGTCTCCTTATTTCTACTGAAGATGTTTCTAATTCCTTTTACTTTTGGTCAGCAATGGATATGTATCTTTGATCAGATTCCTTCCTTTCAATTTATGCTTCCTGCATCTATTGTGTGATCAAGCTAATCTCTACAAACATTGTGTCGAGTTCCTGTTGCTTCTATTGGACTTCTCTCTTGAGGTATCATGTCAATGTATTATTGATTTCTTCCAATTGACTTCTAAGACTACTAATCATCTTTTCAAACTCTTCATTTTCTTTGATGAGTTCTTTTGTTGTCTTCAATTCTGCTTCCAAAAGTCTTGTCTTTTCATTTTGACTTTTGAGTTCCTTATCACCTTGATCACTTGATTTTGAAACTCTATTCTACTCATTTCTCCCATTTCTTCATCATAATTAAAAGGATCCAAATTTTCAATAATATCTTGACTTGATTGCTTTGTTGAATAGAGATTATGAAACTTTTCCCAAAGAGCTTTAGTTGTTGAACATTGACCAGCTTTTTTCTTCACAGAATTTGGCAAAACATTCAACTCCAGAAAAAATTGATTCCTATACTCCATGTGCTTGCAAATGTACTTCCATCCTGGATTCCCATATCCAGTAATTATTTGCATCAAAATCATGTGTTGGTACACAATACTCACTTTCTTCAGATTTTGTTGTACCTGTACCTTCCATTGAAATCCTTGTAACCTACTTCTTTTACTTTCCCATCTCTATGCTCTGAAAACTGACTTCCAGTGGTTAAGCTATTACTAAAGGAACCAATCTCTGATACCAATTGTTGGAAATACTAAGAGGGGGGGTGAATCAGTATTCCTTAGAAATTAACACTTTAAAATATTTTCATAGCATTAGTTAATCTTCAATTATTATTAATGTTTATGTAGTAATAACAATATATAAAAGAACACAATAGACATAAGAATTTTAGGTGGAAAACCCCCTCCAAGTCAAAAACCATCGAATGCTTTTCTAATAAATTATTTAATCTTCAGCCCCAACTGAAATGAAAGCAACAAATTCTTAGAATTCTAGAAAAGCATTCTTCTCTAGCTCCCATTGGAAGGACACCCCAATGCCCTGGTTTCTTCAGTAATCAACTGAATGGATGCCTCAACACCCTAGTGAGCCACAACTCACCCTAGCACCACCCTACCACCTTGAAGTGTTCACAAGACCCAAACTATAGGCGACTTCATTCACTTGCCTAGCATCACCCTACCACCCTATAAAGACAAAAATTAAATGCAAAAGTGTGGACCCCCGTACCAGGGACAATGATCCATGATAAAATATGATTTACAATGATTTTGATCGAATGCCCAATCACATTATGACCTGAAACCAAACCATGACATCATCCCAACAGAGGCTCCTATACCTCCCAATAATGTCGTTTCGACTCTAGGTATATTGACTCTTTTACAATAATGACTCTTCTAATGATGACACTTTTACAAATGACTCTTTTACAACTTTACAATCATGACTCTTGGCCTTGACACTTCTTCACAATATACGGATGGTTGTCATGTCTTCAGAGGATGCCCCGCTGTAATGATT
The DNA here is from genome assembly GCA_031772625.1 of Pinus tabuliformis. NCBI lineage: Eukaryota > Viridiplantae > Streptophyta > Pinopsida > Pinales > Pinaceae > Pinus > Pinus tabuliformis. The sequence continues at coordinate 1,063,073,822 of CM062819.1, read as the reverse complement.
CCTTTGATTTGATACTTCTTCTCTTGAATTCTTGCTTGAAGTTGTACTTTAATCTTATTCTACTTCCATGCAAAATTTGCCCAGTGAAACAAATCCCAAAACAAAACAAAATACCCTTCAACTTACCTCTGCTTGCAAAAAACATGTAAGTGCATAATAATGAATAAACAAAAATTAAAATTACAATGCATACCTGAAGTGTGCTTGTCACTTTTGTTGTGACTTGTTGCAGCAGTAGAAAAAGATTCCGACTCTTGATATAGGTTAGACTCTATGCAAGACTATATCCAAAACTGACCTAAAGATATATACAATAAAAACTGATGACATACCCTAGACTTGTGATGGACCAAGTTCTAAGTACAACAACAGAGACCGTTCCATCAACTATGAAAAGCCAAGTAACATGAACTTACAACATCATATAGATTTAGCAAACTTGGTGTAGCATCAAGTATATGTAGCATAAATGTGTAGTATCAAGAATAGGACATCCGAAAAACTAATTGTGACATATAGAGACATAGAGATATAACCGAGACACTATATATACTTACGTTGTCATGCAAAAACACATGATAGACATGATACTCAAAATTCAAATGTAAAAATTAATCATACATACCTTGCTGTAGGAGACTTACCCTTGACTGTTGATGTGTGGTCCTTACTGTAGTGAATCAGTGATCCTTGAATGTATGTTTTTTCTTGCCTTCTAGGAGCTCGATAGTGAATCTGTTGTATCTATGTAATTTTGGATATGAAGGGTCTGAAGCTCTGTATTGTGAGAGCCCTTTGAGTCCTCTTTCCAACCCCACAGGTCTGATGAAGATTGGATTCTTTAAGAAAGCGTTATGCCCAATCTCATGATGACCTAATTATATACTAGTTCAGTAGAGAGAACTTGTATAAAGTGCCACGTGTCCTTGTCATGATCTTAGGTCCTAAAAATGCTACTCAACAAACTATAGCCCATCCTATTTCTATGAATATTTATGAAATTTGAATCCAATGCTCAGAGAGAAAGTTATGATGATTTTCCCAACGTCACCTATTTGACATGGAATGCAAGAGCCTTCAAAACCCTACCTTCCTCATCTCATATCTCCATATATATATAGAACCAAGATCTGAAATTTGGTCATGAGGTTCATCACGAGTTCAGCTCAAATTGGTTTTAATATCTACTTTTGAAGCTTCACGTAAAAAAAATTTATAGCGAATATTCCACGATCACCTGTTTGAAGCCACGAAATCCCTACTAGAGGAGGATATGCGGGTCATTATTTATATGAATGTCCTAAGTGGAGAGGGCCCTCAACAAGTGAAGGTTGGAGGGATTTTAGGGGAAAGATATTTATTACTTATTGACTATTCAATGACCACAACCAATTATCAATTCCATGCCACAACCTAATAGGGGTTTAGCTCACTAACTAGGGTTACTAACTTCAAACATGAATATCTGTCAAACCGTGAAGAATTACTTGGTGTGCCATATATCAACGAAAACATCTCGAAAAGTAGAATCCATATAGAATATCCTTGACTTAAAATATAGTAATTTTCAAGTCAAAATTCCCTTGCAATATCAAGGCAGCCCTTGGTGCTGCTTGGGCTGACATCAATGACAACCACTGATCAACAATCTCCCCCTTTGGCATTGATGGCAGCAAAAGTACTCCCCTTGCAATCATGACAAACCTTCCTACTTACTTCTCTCCCCCTTTGTCATCAATGGCAATGGGTAACTCACCCTGACAAACAACCATCCTATGAACCTGTACACACCTCCACTCCCCCTTTCTACTCGATTACATAAGAGAAAGAGTCTAATGAAAACTTGGGAGAATCCCAAGATTTTGGTGAAGATAATCAATTGCTTCATGCAGTAATGGTTTGGTAAATATGTCAGAAAATTTTTCCTTTGTGCCAACATATTCAAGATTGATATTCTTTTCAGTGACCTTCTCTCTAACGAAATGATATTTAATCGAAATGTGCTTCATTTTGGAATGCATTACAAGATTCTTGGAGATATTGATGGCGCTGGTGTTATTGCAAAAGATGGGAATAATCTCATCGAACTTGACTTGAAGATCTTGCAAAGTTTTCTTTAACCAAAGAACTTGAGTGCAACAAGTTGTTGTCGCGACATATTTTGCTTCTATTGTGGATAAAGAGATTGAAGACTGTTTTTCACTTAACCATGAAACAAGACAACCACCTAGATAGAATGTTGCTCCACTTGTACTCTTACGATCATCAACACTTCCTCCCCAATCTACATATGTATAAGCTTGGATAACTGGATCATTTCCTTTGGGATACCATAGACCATATTTCGTTGTGCCCTTAAGATACCAAAGAATTCTTTTGACGAAAATAATATGAGATTCTTTTGGTGTTTCTTGGAATATTGCTACTTGTCCAACTGCTTACCTCACATTAGGTCGGGAGGCTATCACATATAAGAGACTGCTAATCATGGATCTATACAACCTTTGGTCCACATACTTTGACTATTTTTCTAAGCTTAACTTGAAACATGTTACCATGGGGGTAAGGATTGGCTTGCAATCTTCCATCTGGAATTTCTTGAGCATTTCTTTGATGTGCTTGGTTTGATATATGAATATTCCTTTATCCTGCTGAGAAATCTAAATCCCTATAAAGTATTTCAGTTTTCCAATAAAAAACATTTCAAACTCACTTTGCATTTTTATGGAAAAATATTTACTTAATCTGTCATCACTGCTTCCAAAGATTATATCATCCACATATACTTCGATAATTGTTAGGTTATATTGGTCCACTTTCACGTAAAGATTGTTGTCAACACTTCCTTTCTTGAATGCTTGTTGATGTAGATATCCATCAAGACGAGCATACCAAGCCTTAGGAGCCTGCTTGAGACCATATAGAGCCTTTTTTAATCTGTAGACGTAGTCTTCTTTGTCAGAGAGAAGAAAACTTTCGGGTTGTTCAATGTAAGCTCCTTCCTCCAATTCACCATTTAGAAAATCTAACTTAACATCCATTTGGTAGACCTTGATTTTTCTCGAGCAGGCATAAGCAAGAAACATTCTGATAGCTTCCATTCTTGAAATTGGAGCAAATGTTTCTTCAAAATAAATTCCTTCAACCTGTGCATATTCTTTACAGACTAATCTTGCCTTGTTCCGGGTAACCTGTAATCCTCCAGCTGTTTTGCTCCCCTTGAGCCTGTAATGAAACTACCATCTTGTTCAAACTACCTTCTTGTCAATCGTAGACTTGTGCCATATACTTCTACATAGACTCCTCCTCTACAAAAATTAAGGAGTCAACACGCCAGATTGTTCAAAATAGTGAGTCACCTAACGGGCCATCTTGAATTGAGTCATTATCTAAAGCAACTCGTAATTCCTCATGACCTTTTGCTTTTACACATTATGAAAGCATAACTGCTGAAACCTTGTTATCTTCTTTGTCTTCCTGTACCTGTTTCCTTTTCTAGACCTTCTTATTCCTACAATATCGAGCCATGTGCCCATAGTTATGATACTTGAAGCATTTAATGTTGTCCATAGGTGATTCCATTTGGTATTTGCAACCATGAGTGCTATGGCCATAGTTATGGCATTTGAAAAATTCAATGTTTGACCCATCTAGCACGTATTCTCTTGTGACAAAATCATTGTGGAACCTGTCTTGTGATCCTGCAAACTTGCTTCTAGGGTTTTGCAGATAATGATTGTACCTGTCAAAAACTTCACAATCCCTAGCCATCTGTCCATAGTTAGCACATAAAAATAAATAACCATTAAATAAATGTCTGTATCTGAATGATTCATTCAGATGTGATGGTCCTTGATAGTTGTACCTGTCAATAACTTTACAATCCTTGGCCATATGTCCATATTTAGCGCATGAAAAACAATATCCATTAAATAAACAAACATAACTAGAAGATTTTTTATTCTTCTATGGAGGCGGTGTTGTAGTTTATTGTGGTCCTTTGTTCTTGATTCCTTTGGTCTTGTTCTTTGGAGTTGCAACATTCTTCTTTGGCTTTTCACTTTGATCAAATTCCTTCTAAGAATCATCCTACGAAGATGTTGAGCTTGTACCTTCATCAACTGGAACTTTACCATCTTTAATTGCCTTCATTTTTGCTTCTTCGTCTGTCTTATCTTGTATGTGTTCTTTCTGTGATCCATTGAGTTTGTTGATCTCATCACAGGTTGCATCAAGTTCTTCCTGCTTTTGAGTAAGATCTTCTTGAAACCATCTTTTCAAGATCTTCCTTCTTTTTTCTGCCTGCTCAACCCGTAGCTTGAGAAGAGTGGTCTTCTACTTCTCTATTGAGAACCTGTATTTGTTCCTTTTGCTTCTCATTTTCAACCCCGAGCTTGCATATTTCTACTGAATATGTTTCTAATTCCTTTTTCTTTTGGTCAAAAATAGATATGTATCTTTGATCAAATTCCTTCCTTTCAGTTTTTGCTTCTTGCATCTGTTGTGTGATCCTACTAACCTCTACAAACATTGTGTCAAGTTCTTGTTGCTTCTGTTGGACTTCTCTCTTGAGGTCTCATGTCAGTGTATTCTTGATTTCTTCCAATTGATTTCTAAGACTAATAATCATCTTTTCAGACTCTTCATTTTCTTTAATGAGTTCTTTTGTTGTCTTCAATTCTCCTTCCAAAAGTCTTGTCTTTTCTTTTTTACTTTTGAGTTCCTTTATCACCTTGATCACTTGATTTTGAAACTCTGTTTTACTCATTTCTCCCGTTTCTTCATCATAGTCGAAAGGATCTGAATTTTCAATAACATCTTGACTTGATTTCTCTATTGAATAGAGATTATGAAACTTTTCCCAAAGAGCTTTAGTTGTTGAACATTGACCAACTTTTGTTTTCATAGAATTTGGAAAAACATTCAAAATTACATTCATGGCCTTTGAATTGTACCTTTTAGCTTCATCAATAGATATGTTTCCAAAAACAATTGATTACCATACTCCATGTGCCTGCAAATATACTTCCATCCCGGATTCCTAGATCTAGTAATTATCTGCATCAAAATTAGGGTTGGTACACAATACTCACTTTCTTCAAATTTTGTTGTACCTGTACCTTTGAAATCCTTGTAACCTACTTCTTTGACTTTCTCATCTCTATGTTCTAAAAACTGAATTCCAACTGTTAAGATGTTACTGAAGGAACCAAGCTCTGATACCAATTGTTGGAGATACTGAGAGGGGGGAATCAATATTCCTTTGAAATTAGCACTTTAAAATCTTTTCAGAGCATTAGTTAATATTCAATTATTATTAATGTTTATGTAGTAATAAAAGTGAATAAAAGAACACAGTAGACACAAGAATTTTAGGTGGAAAACACCCTCCAAGTAAAAAAACATCAAACGCTTTTCTAATAAATTATTTAATCTTCAGCCCCAACTGAAATGAAAGCAACAACTTCCTAAAATTCTAGAAAAGCATTTTTCTCCTGCTCCCACTGGAAGGACACCCCAACGCCCTGGTTTCTTCAGTAATCAACTGAATGGATGCCTCAACACCCTAGCAAGCCACAACTCACCCTAGCCCCACCCTACCACCCTGAAGTGTTCATAAGCCCCAACCTACAGGCGACTTCATTCACCTGCCTAGCACCACCCTACCACCTTGTAAAGACAAAAATTAAATACCAAAGTGTGGACTTCCTCTCGAGGGACAATGATCCAAGATACAATATGATTTACAATGATTTTTAATGAACACCCAATCACACTATGACCTACAACCCAACCATGACACCATCCCAACAGAGACTCATATACCTCCCAATAATTCCTTTTTTACTCTAGGAAGATTGACTCTTTTACAATAATGAATCTTCCAATGATGACACTTTTACAACTTTACAATCATTACTCTTGGCATCGACACTTCTTCACAATATACAGATGGTTGTCATGTCTTCAAAGGATATCCCGCTGAAATGCTTCATTTGATTTGATACTTCTTCTCTTGAATTCTTGCTTGAAGTTGTACTTGAATCTTCTTCTACTTGCATGCAAAATTTGCCTGGCAAAACCAATCCCAAAACAAACAAAAAAATACCCTTCAACTTACCTCTGCCTGCAAAAAACATGTAAGTGCATAATAATGAATAAATTAAAATTAAAATTACAATGTGTACTTGAAGTGTGCTTGTAACTTTTGTTGTTGACTTGTTGCAGCATTAGAAAAAGACTCCCATTCTTGATATAGACCTAGACTCTATGCAAGACTATATCCAAAACTGACCTAAAGATATATACAATTAAAACTGATGACATACCTTAGATTTGTGATTGACCAAGTTCTAAGTACAACAATAGAGACCATTCCATCAACTATGACAAGACAAGTAACATGAAATTGCAACATCATATAGATTTAGAAAACTTGGTGTAGCATCAAAAATATGTAGCATAAATGTGTAGTGTCAAGAATAGGACATCCGAAAAACTAATTGTGACATATAGAGACATAGAGATATAACCGAGACACCGTATATACTTACGTTGTCCAGAAAAAGAATATGATAGATATGATACTCAAAATTCAAATGTAAACACTAATCATACATACCTTGCTGTAGGAGACCTACCCTTGACTGTTGATGTGTGGTCCTTATTGCAGTGATCCTTGAATGCATGTTTTTTCTTGCCTTCTAGGAGCTCGATAGTGAATCTATTTTATCTATGTAATTTCGGATATGAAGGGTCTGAAGTTCCATCTTGTGAGAGCCCTCTGAGTCCTCTTTCCAACCCCAAAAATCTGATGAAGATTGGATTCTTCAAGAAATCGTTATGCCCAATCTCCCATGATGACCTGATTATATACTAGTTTAGTAGAGCAAACTTGTACAAAGTGCCACGTGTCCCTGTTGCGAACTTAGGTCCTAAAAACGCTACTCAAAAAACTACAGCCCATCCTCATTCGATGCATATTTATTAAATTTGAATCCAATGCTCATAGAGAAAGTTATGATGATTTTCCCAACATCGCCTGTTTGACATGGAATTCGGGAGCCTGCACAAACCATAAATTCCTTTGATCATATCTCTGAAAATATAGCAAACCAACATCAGAAGTTAGGTCACGGTGTGCATAAATATTTAGGCTCAAATGGGTTTTAGTTTCAGCTTTTGAAGCTTCACAAATGAAACGTTATAGCGAAACTTCCATGATGACCTGTTTGAAGCCACGGAATCCCTTCTAGAGGAGGATATGAGTGTCATTATTTATATGAATGTCTTGAGTTGAGAGGGTCCTCAACAAGTGAACATTGGAGGGATTTTAGGGGTAAAAATATTTATTAATTATTTACTATTCAATGAAAAAAACCAATTATGAGAGCCATGCCACAACCCCATAGGGTTTTATCCAACTAACTGGGGTTACTAACTTCAAACATGAATATCTCTCAAACCGTGAAGAATTACTTGGCGTGCCATATATCAACCGAAACATCTCGATCAGTAGAATCCATCTAGAAGATCCTTGACTCAAAATAGAGTAATTTTTCAAGCCAAAATACCCTTGCAATATTGAGCTAGCCCCTGGTGTTGCTTGGGTTGACATAAATGACAACCACTGATCAACACCTTCTCCACCTACACTGCCGAAGTCTACCAACCCCTAATACGAATTTCTATTTTATAGCAAAGTGGACATCTTCCATGAGAAATTCCAGCCATCTTGAAGACTTGGACTGAGCCTTGGGTAGTGTGCACCTCCTCTGTGCCTTATTCCTCCATCAAACTCATTTGCCACACTTTATTCCACCTTTCCTACCTCCCTATAGCTTTCACCCTGTTTCCTGTAGTAAAACAAGATATATTGTAGTAGAACTAGGACATCTTGTAGTGTTATAGGAAACCTTGTAGCAGCTTGTTTTAAGCCCAAATTGAGCATAAATGATCATATGATCTTAGGTTAGGCCTCCACTTGGCTTCAATACCCTCAACACCATTATGGACTTGTTTCCCCATACATGTCTCCCTTGCCAAAGATCAAATTGGTTCAATCCGCATTTACATTCATAAAATTGAAAATCAAAAAGGGTTTTATGAAATTTCTAGTTAGTACGTGCATACAACAGTCATAGTAGTTTTAGGATAATTTCCATGCTTATTTTGTTTAGATAACTAGATGTTAGATGCAAGGTTAAGTTAGGTCTCTTTTGCAAGAAATATTTGTAGATGATTAGCTAGATGATTTCATGTCACTTTATAGAACTTTTCAATTCAGCACTTTCATTTCCTAGAGTAGGCAACATTTCCTTTCTGCATTAAGACTAGTTTTCCCTTTGCTATTTGGTAGTCAGACTCCTTCTAGCCAATAGAAGATTGGTTTGAAAAACCCTAATGGTCTATCTCCCCAGTTGAAAATTAACAAGAGTAGACCATTGCATCTACTGTGTATACAACATTTTCACCTCCAAGTTTGTACGAACCCTAGGTTGATGAAGTAAAGGTAGTAGCCCTAAGAGTTGTAGCATCTCTGCTACAATACTGGAGCTCATCACCAATCTCTTTAGGGATTTTGACTGTATTCCAATGCACTATACATGAAGCGATTCCCATTATTTTCCCTGCCATCCACAAAAAAATCCTTATGAGAGAATTGATTTGGTTGGATATACCTTTTGGAGTAATAAGACATAAACACAAATAAATGGGCAAGGCATAGAAAAATGCCTAAATTAAAACTATTCTCCCTGTTGAGTTTAAACAGTGAGCTCCACATGCTCGCATTTTATTTTTAAACTTTTGTAATACTCTACCCCAATATTCCAAGATTTTGTTTCCTATTGAGATGGGGATCCCTAGGTACTTAAAGAAACATAATTCAATCCCTGACTGAAACTCTAATTGTCTAGAAATATCCTAAAGAAGGTACTCTGAGTAATTCCATCCAAAGAGACGACTTTTCCTTTTATTTACTAGTCCACTTCAAAGATCCATATACATATTCAATATTCTCTTGAAGCGTGCTAATATAGTTTTTTACGCTGCTCCAATAAGAAATGTTTCATCTACAAACTGGGAGTGGTTGACTTCGTTGATGTTTATGGCTATGATAAAGTCCATAATGCTCCCCTCCCTTTTTGCCATTTCCAAATTTCTGCTCAGACTTTTTGTTTCCATTATATATAACAATGGGGAAAGAGGGAAACCTTTCTTACATCCTTGTGTGGCCAAAAAAGAACTTGTAGGCTTCCCATTGACCAAGGGAGAAATCCATGGATTTCCAATGCAAACATTGATTCATAAGATAAAATCATTGTTAAAACCAAGCTTTTCCATAATTCAGAAGAGGAAGGAGTGTCTTACTTGATCAAATGTGTTTGCCATCATTGCATAAATTTTGAGGTAAAATATTACAACCACAATCAAATTTATTAGGACCAATAGGATTCAATATCATGATTTCAACCATGGGGGATGATTCCCCATTTTTGGAGTAAAAAAGTAAAAACATTGAAGAAAACAAAAACTACTATTTCAACTCATATTTGCAACTTATCTCCCTATGATTTTACTCAAATTTCAAGTGGGAGCTCTCGATGGATGTATAATTTAATTCCTCATCCAAGTAGTACCCATGTTCCATACTTTCCATGGACCTTGCTACACAGAAAATGAGAAATCGATGAAAAATATGATTGCACTCATGTTTTTCATGTATTGCTCCTTTTTCTTGTAGAAGGGTCCATTGAAAGTATACGACATGCGTTCTCCTTGGACTAGGAATTAAATTTTGCATCCAACAAGTGCTCCCACTTGAAATTTGAGTAAAATTATAGGAGATAAGTTGAAAATATGAGTTGAAAAAAAAGTAGTTTTTTCTTTTTTTTTCCCTCTAAAATGTGATGATGTAATCTAATCTTATTTTATGATTTCCATTATTATTTTATATTATTCCAAAGGGGGCCAATTTTAGACCTAAAAAATTATTTGGTGGTATAGCTTGATCAGCATACCCAGTTCACCTTTCACCATGCTTGAGTGGATGGCTTCCTGTACTAGAATGGCATTGTCCAAGATTTGATGATTTTGCATAAAGCCCCCTTGGTTTTCTGAAACTATTCTTGGAAGAGTCTTTTTAATCATGTTTATTATGGCCTTTGTGATAATATTATATGTTGCATTGCATAAATAAATCAGTATGAAACAGGTGAAATTGGAATTTTTTTACTCTTTAGGAATCAAGACTAGAAATGATGAATTTGTCCTTCCTCCCAGAATATCCTTTATGTTGAATGCATTGATGATGTGCATGATATCCCCCTTAATTAGGAACCAAAATGATTTGAAGAAGTGATCATGAAGCCATCAAGACCAGGTTCTTTATCTGGGTCTAAGGCCTAGATTTCCACGATTACCTCCTCCTTCATTTGGAAATATATGGGAGTTATCCAAATATTGGTCCCTAGAATAATTTATATCCTCAAAGGAGGTGACTTTATCCCTTTCTACTTGCATGATTTCTTTGATGTGATTTCATTTTCTCTTGCCTTATATTTATTATGGAAAAATGATTTATTCTGGTCATCCACCTTCAACCAGGTACTCCTTGATCTAAGCCTTCGATACTCCTCCTTGTGTTTACTTACTTCTTGTAACTGTGGAGTTAGATCCCTCTCCCTGTCAATGTACCATGTATCTATCGATCTAGATACAATTTAAAGTTGATGTTGTTCCAATTTTCTTTTCACGATTTGCGTATGATTTCCTAAGGGCTTGAGGTTGACTTTTTCCAAATACTGTAGCGCCATATTCAATGCCTTTAATTTGTGCTCCCACACATAGGATATGGATCCTGAAACTAGGGATTTCCATGCTTGTACAATAAGATAAAAATTCCCACTTCTTGAATCCGTAAAGGATTGTGATGGAAAGGAATTGGTCCTAGGAATTCAAGTGGGTCATTCTCCAAGGTGATTGGTGTATCATCAAACTCACCCACGCTTAGATTGGTAATTTTCATTCTATTCCATTGGTTAACCAATTGGAGTGCAGTAGGAAGCTGTCTAATGCGGAAGTGATATGGCCTTCTCCCATCCTCTTGTTTGACCATGTGTACTTTCCTTTTTGGGAGTGATATCCAGTAGATCCCACTCTAAAATTAGGTCCTCCATTTTTTCTCTGAAGGGATATCTTATTAAGGCCCCTCCTCTTTTTTCTGTGGAGTATAGTATCATATTAAATTCCCCTCCAACTATACTATCAAGATGTTACTGATTTCATTTTAAATCAATAAGGGAGTCCTAAAACTTGTTTTTATCCCTGTAGCTCTCAGGGGCATATACATTAACAAAATGAAACCTATTCCTTGGATTATATATTCTCCAACTGAACTACAATCCAAAATATGGACAAGAGGTGTTTTATCAAAGAGCAATGAGAAGCTTTCCATATTATTTCTAATTCACCTGATGAAAATCGTGATCTTTGAGAGAGTGCAACACTGTCGTGCCAGAAGAACTTGGAGAGATTCATTGTTTCTTTTTCATATAACTTCATTTTTTGTAGGAACAAAACTAGAGGTTTTTCTTGCCTAACTACTTATGTTAGGGTCCAACCCCAACCCATTTATTTATGTAATAGGGTTGAGTCATAGTTATAGTTAGTTGAAGAGTCAATAAAGCTTGTATTAATAATTGTAAGTGGTTGACCCACATTTAAGAAAGGGACCACAGTTAGTTGCAAAGGAGCCATGGTATTAGATATATGGTATTGAGAGAACCATGGTAATGACCCATGGTATTGTATGTATGAGTCCTATATAAAGGCTAGAGACTCTCCATTGATAAATATCGAGTCTTATTTTTTAATTGAGCTCTCCTCTACTGGAGGTTGCCCCCTCGAAGAGGCAACTGAACATTTCTATCATCTTTGAATTAAAAAATACTTGTTGTTTTTCTCATTTTATTCTATGTTCTGGGTTGTATTTCTTCGTATATTTTGTATTCTGGAATTTCTTGCAGGTCAAGAGCATAACAAGTGGTATCAGAGCACTTTCCAGGGCCGGTAGTACCTCAATTTTTGGAAAAAAAAAATTAGTCTAGAGACATGTTCCGGCGTCTTTAAACCATAGGATCTATTGTTGAGTGCATAAACCTGCAGATTTGGGGAAGCATGCACACAGGAAATATAAGAGGTGGTCATGCTTGTTGGACTCCCTTGTAACCGCTGTGGTTACGCCTTTGAGTAGTAGCACATTAGACAAAATCGTGCACGGACTGCCTTCCACGTACCCTCTGTGTTGAAATATGGCAATAAGAATGTTCCAATTTAATTTGTCCTTGAATTAAATTGTGAATTAAAATCGAATTTAGTCTTAACAACTACTTGGAAATAATTAATTGATTAATTTTAAATTATTTAGTTGGAGAAATTCAAGTTAGAAGTCTTTCTGAAGTCATGCAAGAGTTATCCCTTAAATTAAGGAGATAAAATTGAGTTATATTTGAGTTGTAATTAGTTAACTCAATTTACTAAGTTAAGTCCAGTTAAATTAGTTCCAAATTGTTTGAGGAACTAATAGTGAGTTAACAGTCAGTTGATGCATGCGTGCACTCAACTAGTGCTACTCCAGTTAACTAAAGATTCCCTCATTAGAAACTCATGCATGTCTATTATGAGAAAGAACTAGTTGAGATTAAAGTAAAGGATAGTGTACTATCAGTTTCATGTGTTTTCTCATGGAGAAAACTCATGCATGCAGTCAAGGATTCATCTTTGAGGATGGCATAGTTTTGGAGGAAGGGTTTTCCACTTGGTAAGACAAAATCATCCGCAAGGAAAAATGCAAGGAAACAAGAGCTTGGAAGGTAGAGAGGCAGGCTGGAGAGAATCCAAGAATTCTTGTGGGCATCTGTGAGGATTGTATTGAGAGTTTGCTAGCTGTGAGAGCTAAGGCTTTGTATAATTCCTATGTATTTCCACCATGTATGATAATACAATAGAGTGGGGTTTTTTGCCGAGGCTTTCCCCAAAGTATTTTCATGTGTATTGTGCGATTGATTCTTCTTATTCTAGTTATATTTTTTAGCTCGATCTTTAATATTACACAAATTGATAGTAGAAGTAGGTTATAGTATTCTGCTTTCATTTATATTGCATTATCGGGTTAACCTACACAGATTTTCTACATGGTATCAAAGCTGGATTTGTAGAAATTTTCTACATGGTATCGGAGTTGTGAATAGTATACTGAGATGAGAATTCAAAGTTTGAAGTTTGTGGTTATAGGTGCAATTCAAATTCATATCATACTCAAGTTTGGCCAATGGCATTCTATGGCTTGAGACTTGAGTATGCCTTGGAAGGTAGCTCGAATTACATAGCATGGAAAGATAGAATGGAGGCTATATTAGAAGACAATGGCTTGAAGGAATTCATTGATCAAGAAATCCTAAAGCTAGCTTCAACTAATGCACAAGAGTTGGCTAAGTGTAAGAAGTGTGTGGCGAAGGCGAGACGGATCATCCTTGAAGGAGTTCGAGACCATATTGTCTCGAGTCTCCATGGGAAGGATACTCCATTTTCAATGTGGAAGACATTGAAGGATCTCTACGAAAACAATAGTGACCAGAGGAAATTGGCGCTCAAGGATAAGATTCGAAGAATCAAGATGGAGAAGGGCTATACTATTTCCACATATCTAAACAAGCTCACCACCTATAGAGATGAGCTTGGCAGCGTGGGAATAACTACTGTCGATGATGATTTGGTGAGCCTCGCTCTCCTTGGACTTCCAAATAGTTGGAATAGCTACCAGGACTCTATGAATGGAAGGGAGAAACTGTCAAATTGGGAATGACTGTGGGTGGATCTTATGCGGGAGGAGATCAGGAGGAACACATGAGATGGTTCCTCATCCAAGAATGATGATGAAGAAAATCTGTTCTTAGCATGTAAGGCAAGGAAAGGGAAGGGGAAGGCTTCCCATTTCAAATCGAATTCTTCTCATGGAGGGAAGAAGGGTGACATGTTTAAAGTAATATGCTTTAATTGTCACAATATGGGACATTATGCAATTAATTGCCCATCGAAGAAGTCCAAGAAGGGATCCTTGGAAGGATCGGAAGGGGAGGAATTAGCCTCTCAGTTCGAAATGGACTTTACCCTCATTGCATGCATGATGTCATCGATGATGGGTTGTGTCTAGTATCTTGATAGTGGAGCCTCATTCCAGATGACCGATGATAAAAATTTATTCAATGCCTTAGAGGAGAAAGACCTCAAGATGCGCATAGAGATGGGTGACGATGGAAGGTATCATGTTTCAGGAGTGGGCATGGTTGCTTTTCAGAGGGAGCATGGAGCTCCTCTCACCTTGACAGATGTGATGTATGTGCCTGGACTGAAGAAGAACTTGTTATCGGTCGCGATGTTGGAGGAAAAAGGCTACGATGTTTTCTTCAGTAAAGGAAAAGCATTCCTAAGACACACAGCCACAGGTAAGACCAAGAGGATAGGGATTCGGGTGAAGAATCTCTATAAACTAGACGTAGATGATTGTGTAGCATTGAGTATGAAAGTAGAATTGGTGGAAAGACAAGACATTGGCGAGTTGTGGCACAGGTGGTTGGGCCATTTGCATCATGGGGCTTTGAAGATAATGCAACAGATATCTACAGGACTTCCCAAAGGTAAACTTGAGCAAGTTGACACATGCAAAGGTTTTGCCTTGGGAAAGTACACCAAGTCTTCCTTTCATGATCAAGACAGTCGAGCAGAGGCTATCATAGAGAAATTTCATGTTGATTTGTGTGGACCATTCTCAACGAAATCCACAGGGAAGCAAAGGTATTATGTGATTTTCATTGATGACTATTCTTGTAAATGCTGGATTTATTTCATGCAGAAGAAGGACCAAAATTTCACAAAGTTTTGTGAGTTCAAAGCTTTGGTTGAGAAAGAGTCGGGGAAGAAGATCAAGGCCTTGAGAAGCAACAACGATGGAGAATATGTCTCTTAAGAGTTTAAGGACTTCTGTGCAACAAAAGGAATTAAAAAAGAGTCGATGACACCTCATAACCCATAATAGAATGGGGTGGCTGAGAGGAAGAACATAATTATTGTAGGGTCAGCATGGGAAATGCTACATGACCAAGGCCTACCACTTCACTTGTGGGCTGAGGCATGCAACACAACGATCTATTTGTAGAATAGAAGCCCGCATTGCATACTTGGGATGAAGACACCAAAGGAAGATTTCTCTAGTAAGAGACCAGATGTGGGTCACTTCAGGATCTTTGGCTCATCAATATATTGCTATGTGACAAAGGATGCATGGAAGAAGCTTGAGCTCACAACATAGTTGGGGATATTTTTGGGGTACATTGATACAAATCACAACTATAGGGTGTACTTGCATACCAGTCGGAGGACAGTGGTTTGCAAAGATCTCAAGTTTGATGAGCATAAGTCCATGTGAGTTTCCCTTGAGAGGGAGCTCCAACTACAGGCTGTGGAGGAACTGTTGGTTCCTAAGGAGGAGGAGCCTCAGACTGATGCGGAGCAGTTGTATGCAGAGGTTCCAGGAGTGGAGACAGTCACTCAAGCAGATTTTTCCAGAGATGGATAGAAGCACATAAGAGAAGCTAACAGATTGTTGGAGGATGAGAGAGAGAATGTGGGAGCACCATCTTCTCAACGCAGACAGAGGAGGTCACCTGAGAGGTACACTAGATACATGGCCCTTGTTGGGGAATGTGTTGAGACTGAGTCATCTTCCTTTGAGGAAGCAATGCAGCAGCCAATTTGGGTTGATGCTATGGTGGAGGAGTATGACTCCATAGTTTGTAACAGTGTTTGGGCTGTGGTTCCGAGATTAGAGAACAAGTTATTTGTGAGTTCACGTTGGATTTACAAGGTAAAGCAAGCTGATGATGGTAGTGTGGAGAAGCATAAGGCAATATTTGTTTCCCATGGCTTTTCACAAGTCGAGGGGATTGAATATGATGAGACTTTTGCTCTTGTTGCAAGGTACTCATCTATCAGATCTATGTTGGCACTATCAGAACAGATGGGTTGGAAGATCCATCAGATGGATGTGAAGACTGCATTCCTTAATGGCTAGATTGAGGAAGAGGTGTACATAGAGCAGCCGGAAGGTTTTGAGACCTTCGATCATGAGTCACATGTGTGCCGACTCAAGAAAGCATTGTACAGGCTGAAGCAAGCACCTCCTGATTTGTACACCAGGATAGACAACTACTTCACCGATTTGGGCTTCATAAACAGTGAAGTGGATGCAAACCTGTACCACATTGTGGTGAAAGGTAAGTTGTTGATCATTGTACTTTATGTTGATGATCTCATATGGACTAGTGATGATCAGTTGATCGTGTCTTGCAAGGAGGACCTTGCAAGAGAATTCGAGATGAAAGACATGGGTCTCATGCATTACTTCCATGGCATGGAAGTGTGGCAGAAGGATGGGGAGTTGTTTGTGTCTCAAGGAAAGTATGCCAACGAGATACTCAGGAGATTCCACATGGTGACGTGAAAGCCCATGCAGACTCCTCTAGCAGGTAACTGGAGTACGAAGGTTACTACCTCAAGAGAAGTGGTAGAGGCTACTGTGTATAGGCAGCTTGTGGGTTCACTGATGTACTTAGTGAACACATAACCAGATCTGTGCTATGCAGTGAACCAGCTGAGTCAAGCAATGGTTCAGCCTACCAAGATGTTTTGGAAGGTGAAAAAACATGCATTGAGATACCTCAGAGGCACATCTCAGTATGCATTATGGTACAAACAGACAGAGGGAGTGAACCTACAGGGCTTCATTGATGCAGATTGGGCAGGGAGTCCATCAGATTGGAAGAGCACATCAGGAAGGATTTTCAACCTTGGGTCAGCGACAATTTCTTGGTACAGCAGGAAACAAAGGTCGGTTGCACTCAGCTCAGCAGAGGTAGGATACATGGATGCAAGTCAGGCAATATGTGAGGCCATCTGGATGTGGAAAATCCTAGTTGGTTTGTTTGATCAGAGGATGGATCCAACTGTGATCTATTGTGATAATCATAGTTGTATCAAACTCTTTGAGAATCCAGTATTTCAAGATAGGTCCAAGCACATCAACATCTAGTATCATCATCTCAGAGACTGTGTAATGAGTAGGATCATGTTGCTGCAGTATATGTTGACAGAGGAGCAAGATGCTGACATTTTGACAAGGGCATTGTCAAAGTGTAAATTCGAGTTCCATAGAGATAGGATCGGAGTGGCAGATAATCCCTTTCTTGTTCAGAGGGAGTGTTGAAATATGGCAACAAGAATATTCCAATTTAATTTGTCCTTGAATTAAATTGTGAATTAAAATCGAATTTAGTCCTAACAACTACTTGGAAATAATTGATTAATTTATTTTAAATTAATTAGTTGGAGAAATTCAAGTTAGAAGTCTTTCTAAAGTCATGCAAGAGTTATACCTAAAATTAAGGAGATAAGATTGAGTTATATTTGAGTTGTAATTAGTTAACTCAATTTACTAAGTTAAGTCGAGTTAAATTAGTTCCAAACTATTTGAGGAACTAATAGTGAGTTAACAGTCAGTTGATGCATGCATGCACTCAACTAGTGCTACTCTAGTTAACTAAAGATTCCCTCATCAGAAACTCATGCATGTCTATTCTGAGAAAGACCAAGTTGAGATTAAAGTCAAGGACAGTGTACTATTAGTTGCATGTGTTTTCTCATGGAGAAAACTCATGCATGCAGTCAAGGATTCATCCTTAAGGATTGCACAGTTTTGGAGGAAGGGTTTTCCACTTGGTAAGAGAAAATCATCCACAAGGAACAGCACAAGGAAATAGGAGCTTGGAGGGCAGAGAGGAAGGCTAGAGAGAAGCAAATATTGCCTGTGAGCATTTGTGAGGATTGTACTAAGAGCTGGCTAGCTGTGAGAGCTAGGGATTTGTATAATTGCTATGTACTTCCACCATGTATGATAATAAAATAGAGTGGGGTTTTTCGTTGAGGCTTTCCCCACAGTATTTTCATGTGTAATGTGCAATTGATTCTTCTTCTTCTGGTTATATTGTTCAGCTTGATCTTTAAACTTCTACAAATTGATAGTAGAAGTAGGTTATAGTATTCTTCTTTGATTTATATTGCATTATCGAGTTAACCTACATAGATTTTCTACACTCTGGGTATATCGGAAGACCCCTAGGATCACCTGAAACCTCGCCTTAGATAAACCATTGACTGTCTTGATACTATAGTACACCGAGAACAACACTTGGGGAGATTACTCGTGCGTACAATAGGGTAGTCAGGTAGTACGGCTAAGGGTAAAGTTGATCCTCTTTAGTTAGTGCCCTGAAAGATTGGGCTGAGTACTATTGTTGGACCCTTACATATATTGCGATCTGTAGCACCTGACACTACTTTGAGACCATAGTTCCCTCAACTCTTTGAAGATCGCCCATTTTCTTATTTTCCATATTAGATCTAGCAATTGGGGTTTTGTTGCCACTGCAACAATCAGATCTACCAGTTGAGGTTCTACTGCCACAATACAATTCAAATCTAGCAGTTGGGGTTCTGTCACCACCACAGTCCAACTCACATTTAGTAGTTGAGGGTTTCGTAGGAAAATCTGACCATTTGCATAGTGAGGCTTGTGGGTCTTATAGTCTGGGCTGATTTTCATAGGACATTGGGCAGGATCAAGTTTTATGGAATTTGGCCACTGCAGTATTGATCAACGGGGAGTAAAACTCCATTCAGAGTAAAAAAAATAAAAAATAAAATATGAGGCCTTCCGGGGACACTCACAAGAGACTTAGCCAATAGGAATCAGGACAATGAGATGATTGCAGTGGTACCATTCACTTGTCAGCTTCAATTTTCGGGTGGTCCCAATTTTTTTCAAAGTGACAACAAGTGACCATGATTTGTGTATGGTAGCAACCAGAGCTCAAGTCATGGCCAATGAGAAGATCGAGTGCCTTGAACAAAAGTTGGATTCTTTCCAGAGCCTAGCTGTTAGGGTCCCACCCTAACCCCCTTATTTATGTAGTAATATTGAGTCATAATTATAGTTAAGTAAAGAGTCAATAAAGCCCATATTAATAATTGTAAGTGGTTAACCCGCAATTAATGACGGGACCACAGTTAGTTGCAAATGGGCCATGGTATTAGATAAATGGTATTAATAAGAACCATGGTATTGATCCATGGTATTGCATGTATGAGTCATATATAAAGGATAGAGACTCCCTGCGAGGAGCATCATGTCTTATTTTGTAATCGAGCTCTGCTCTATTGGAGGTTGCCCCCTTGAAGAGGCAAGTGAACATTGCTTTCTGAATAATAAAATACTTGCTCTTGTTTCTCACTATTCTATGTTATGGGTATATTTCTTCACATCTTTGGTGTTCTGGTAATCGTATTGCAGGTTAAGAGCATAACAAGTGGTATCAGAGCACTTTCCAGGGTAGGTGGGATCTCCATTTCTTAGCAATTTTTTTTTTTGGCTAGAGACGTGTTCCGACGTCTTTAAACCACGGGATCTGTTGTTGAGCGCATAAACCTGCAGATTTGGGTAGGCATGCACGTAGGAAATACAAGAGGTGGTCACACTTGTTGGACTCCCTTGTAACCCCTGTGGTTACCCCTTTGAGTAGTAGTGCATTAGACGGAACCGGGCACGGACTGTCTTCCAAGTACCCTCTGTGTATATCGGAAGCCCCCTAGCTCCTTTGAAACCTCGCCATAGATAAACTGTCAGCCTTCTTACTGCTGCAGTACACCGAGAACAACACTCAGAGAGATTACTTACCCATACGATAGGGTAGTCAAGTTGTACGGCTAAGGGTAAGGTTGATCCTCCTTAGTTAGAGCCCTGAAACATTGGGCTGAGTACTACTGTCAGACCCTTATGTATATTGTGATCTGTAGCACCTGACACTCCTCGAGACCATAGTTCCCTTTTCTATCTTGGGATCACTCATAATCTCTACCAGACCAGATCTCGCAAGGGGGTTTGCAGTAGCAGCAGACATCAATCCCGTAGTTTCGAGTTAGCAGACCAACCTTTCCGATCTATTAGATCCATCAGATCCGCAGCAACAATCTGTCTGCCGATCAGAGCTATCCGATCAGCCATTCAGATCTCTCAGATCCACCAGATTTGAGTAGTTGTGTGGGGTTCCTATACCGGGGCATGATTTTCACAGGACTTTTGGCAGCATTGACATTTTGAGGATTCGGCTACTGAAGTATTCCTAAGCAAGGAATTTTGGCAGCATTGACATTTTGAGACCCCCCGGGGTGCTTATTGGTGATCTAGCCCATAATAATCAAGACGACGAGTTGAGCAAGGTGGTACCATTCAATTGTTAGTAAAAAAAATTCGGGCGGTCCCAAATTTCAAGTACATCGGAGCAGTGCATGGTAGCAACTAGAGCTCAAGCTATGGCCAATGAGAAAATCGACAAACTTGAACAATCCTTGCAATCCATCCAAGCTCAGCTTGACAAACTAACTGACGCACTCTCTAAGGGCAAGGAGGAAGCCCGCGAGGAGGCGTATATTGGCAATGGACACAGTGAGGGTGAGTCTAGCCACTCTCTTCACCTCTGGGGCACCCACCAACAATCCCGTCCGCGACCTCCCAAGCTAGATATGCATAAATTTGATGGTTCTCACCTGGCCACATGGGCAGCACAAATGGAGAAATATTTCAATCTGAATAACATCTTAGATAATGAGACTCAACTTATGGTGGGGAGCATGTACTTGGACAATGAAAGATGGCAATGGTGGGAATGGCATCAACATTGGAATGGAAGTTTTTTGACTTGGGCCACCTTCAAAAAAGCTCTTATAGAGCGCTTTGACCAGGAATCTACTTTTTTGGGTCGTCTCACTAAGCTCCAACAAACTGGCATAGTGGATGAATATGTTACAACCTTTGAAGCCTTAGCTTTCCGCACTGGGATCTCCCAGATGCCTTCTACACGAAATGTTTTATCAGCGGTCTTAAAGAGGCCATACAATCCCACGTCCAACTACACCACCCTCCCACATGGTCGGAGGCTTGCAAGGTAGCTCGTAACGTGGAACGTGCGTTAGCAACCCAGTCCATTCGCCAAATTTCACCACCAAGGGTCGCCCCCCACAGCCTCACAGCATGACTCAAACACTTACGGTTAAAAAGGTGTCACTTGCAGAAATGGCCGAAAGAAGAAAGCATGGATTATGTTACTACTGTGATGAAAAATACTCCCCAGGTCATAAATGAAAGGAGCCCAAATTTTTTCAAATTGATGCCACTAATTACAGCTCATCGGAGGAAGCCCCACCACTTGAGGAACCAGAGGAGGTAGAAGAGGACAACCAAAAGGACAATGTCCTTGACGAACCAGTTATTTCGCTGCATGCTTTGGTAGGGATTTCTTCACCTCAAACTCTCAAAATCAGAGGTTTTATTAAACATCGCCCAGTATTAGTCTTGATTGATAGTGGAAGTACACATAATTTCATCCATCAAAAAGTCGAGGAAGCAGTGCATTGTTTTGTACAAGCAGTTTCTAACTTCCAAGTCCAAATTGCGGATGGGGGAACAATGAAATGTGAAGGCCGCTGTGAAAATTTCAAACTTCAAATGGAGGATTATCAATTGAAGACCCACATGTTTTCCATACACATGGGATGGTGCGACATTGTCCTCGGTGTTGAATGGCTTCGCACTCTTGGGCCAATCACAATGGATTTCCAGGAGTTATATATGAGCTTTAAGCAGGACAACTCCACACATACCCTCCGTGGACTCCATGCGGGAGCTACCTCTATCATCAGCTCACATAGGATGGAAAAATTGCTAAAAAAGGGCCATCATGGAGTTATAGCTCAATTTAATGCCATCCAGGCCATCAAACCCAATTCTTTGCCGATTCATCCTGAGATGCAACAGATTTGAAATAACCATCTGCCAGTCTTTGACAAGCCTCATGAGCTTCCACCCTCGAGAGGGGAACATGATCATTGCATCACCTTGGTTCTAGGGGCCCAACCACCAAATGTGCACCCATACAGATATCCATTCACCCAAAAGAATGAAATAGAAAAAATAATCAAGGAACTTTTGGAAGCAGGTGTCATTCGTCCCAGCATTAGTCCTTATTCATCACTGGTGGTCATGGTGCTCAAGAAAGATGGGGAATGGCGGATGTGTCCAGACTTCAGGGCCCTCAATAAGTTGACAGTGAAAGATAAATTTCCCATCTCGGTTGTTGGTGATTTGCTGGATGAACTCAATGGGGATCAATTCTTCACTAAGTTGGATCTTCGCTCAGGCTACCACCAAATTCGCATGAAGGAAGTCGACATTCCAAAGACTGCTTTTAGAACTCATGAAGGCCATTATGAGTTCTTGGTCATGTCATTCGGTCTTTGTAATGCCCCATCTACTTTTCAGAGCCTTATGAACCACCTTCTCAAACCATATCTCAGGAAATTTCTCCTTGTCTTCTTCGATGACATCCTCATCTATAGTTGCACTTGGGCTGCACATCTTCAGCATGTAGATCTGCTCTTGCAACTGCTCCACAAGCATAAATTATTTGTTAAGATGTCCAAATGTTATTTTAGCATGGAAGAAGTTGAGTATTTGGGCTACATTGTGGGGCGTGAAGGTTTCAAGGTGGACCCCAAAAAGATCCAGGCAATGCAGGATTGGCCTCAACCTAAGACCTTGAAGAGCCTGAGAGGATTTTTGGGTCTCACAGGCTATTATCGCAAATTTGTCCGCAATTATGGTCACATTGTGAAGCCCCTCACTCAACTCCTCAAAAAAAATTCATTCTTCTGGAATGATGACACGCAACAGGCATTTACAGCTCTCAAAAATGTCATGTGTTCCACTCCAGTCTTAGCACTACCTGATTTCACCAAATCTTTTGTCATTGAATGTGATGCTTCGAGTACGGGTATTGGGGTGGTCTTAATGCAGGAAGGTTGACACTTGGCCTTCACAAGCCAACAACTAAGTGGGAAGAATCTGGGACAATCTACCTATGAGAAGGAAATGATGGCCATCTTACATGCAGTAGATACTTGGCAACCTTACTTACTAGGGCGACGTTTCCAAATCCGCACAGACCATCACAGTCTTAAATATTTTTTGGAGCAATGCATATCCTCCCCACAACAAAATAAATGGCTCGCCAAAATGCTGGGATATGATTATGAGATCATTTACAAGAAAGGGCATGAAAATAGTGTAACATATGCATTATCTCGCCAATTTGAGGAGGAAAGTACCCTTCTCGCAATTTCCCTTCCCATTCTAGAATGGATTGAAGAGGCTCGCAGGGAATGGTTTTCACATCCTTGGCTCTCCCAACTCATTACTCAATTGCAGGCGGATCCAAATTCCACCAAGGGCTACTCGTGGCAGGATGATATTCTTCGCTACAAGGACAGAGTTGTAATATCACCAACGTCCACCCTCAAAAGCCACATTTTGGACGGAGGTTTCTATGGATTTCATTACAGTTCTTCCAAAGTTAGGAAACAAGTCAGTCATCATGATGGTTGTGGACTGAATTTCTAAGTATGCTCATTTCTGCCCCCTACCCCACCCATTTACACTGACTTTGGTTGCCCAATCTTTCATGGATCAGATCTTCAAATTGCATGGCATGCCCACTTCTATTGTGTCTGATCGTGACCTGATCTTCACTAGTAATTTTTGGCAGGAACTCTCCAGGCTACAAGGCACCCAACTAAAACTCAGTACTTCCTATCATCCACAAATGGATGGTCAAACTAAAGCCGTAAACAAATGTCTGGAAACCTACCTTAGGTGTTTCACTTCAGAAAAGCAACATCAATGGGTACAGTGGTTGCCTCTAGTTGAATGGTGGTATAGCACCAACTATCATGCCACCACCAAAGTGACTCCCTATGAAGCAGTTTATGGTCAACTCCCTCCTTCCCCTACTTCTTATATCAAGGGGTGCTCAAAGGTACAAGCAGTGGATCAACTCCTACAAAACCGCACAACCATGCTCACCCATCTTAGAGAGAATCTTCAACAAGCTCAAAACCGCATGAAGCAATAGGTGGATCAACATCGCTCAGAGCACCAATTTCAAGAATGGGATCAGGTATTTTTGAGGCTGCAACCATATAAGCAAACTTCACTCAGAGACAAGGGTTGTCATAAACTATCTCCAAAATTCTACGGACCATATCAAGTACTTCAACGCATTAAAGAAGTGGCCTACAAGCTAGATTTGCCACCCACTGCAAAAATACATCTTGTTTTCCATGTCTCATGCCTCAAGAAAGTGATTGGGAAAAATTGCAGAATTCAAACCAGTCTACCTAAATTGGATGAAGAAGGGTCAATCTGGCTCCAACCTGAACAGGTCCTAGACACACAAGAACGGCACCTACGTGGCCGCATGATCAGGGAAGTCCTTGTCAAGTCGAAAGACACCTCTCCGGAAGATGCAACCTGGGAACCAGCCACTATTCTTCAGCAGTTTCCGCAGCTTCATCCTTGAGGAAAAGGCTATTCTTAAGGGGGAGGGCATGTTAGGGTCCCACCCTAACCCCCTTATTTATGTAGTAGGATCGAGTCATAATTATATGTTATAGACATTTTTTTGCCTTACAGCTATAAGCATGAAATGTCCATAAACCAAGGGATCCTAAGTCCCTAAAAGTGTTGTTCCAGCTCCTAAAGAAACAAGGTCAACAAATTACAGCTTCTCCCAGAAGTTCTCCACCAGAAACTGCTCAGAACTAGTCAAAACAGGATCATTTCAGGTGCTCCACTAGCTAGCTGCGTTGCAAAGCACCCAAATACACTGGCTAGGTGCATTGCAACGCACTTGAATGCACTACCAGGGTGCATTGAGTGGGAAATGACAAGTGGCAGAGTCATTCAACGAGGTGGAGAGACAATGGAAGCTTCCAGAATCTTCTCCAATGACACTTGCCTCACTGAATTCGACCACTGATGAGTAAGAGGCTCTCAGTCTCCAAGTGGAAGAAAGAACTGACATAGAGAAGCCACTAATCAATTCATGAGCTGACTCATCCTCTTTGCATACATCTATATATGGATCCCTCACCAAGAGATCCAGAGGCTGGAATTTTGTACATTGCAGAGAATTGCTGTTGGTTTTGTGATAGATATCAGAGTATTGGGTGATTTATGCTTTGTTGGAGGTGAAGAATGGATTCTATGCTTGGAGGTTGATGCTGGATCAGGAATCATCGGTTGTAACTCCTCCTGGGTCTTCTTGTTTTATCAATAAAACTACTTGAGTTTCTCCTACATGCTTGTATATCTGATGTGTGTTATATTTGTATGTTTAGCTTAAATCTGATCCTAAGCTTTTTATGAACACAAATCCATGTCTTTGTGTAGTTTCTCTCTTCTGTGAACTTGCAGGAACTTGGTGACGCTGGGCAAGTGAGGGAGCAGTTCGTTGGAAGCTGGCAAAGAGAAGAGAGATTGGATCAAACGACTAGCGCAAGACACAGGTCGGTTCATCTTAATCATCTTCGTTTATAGTTCATAAAGGAGAATACAAGAGTAATTTTCCCTGTTTGTTTCTGAGGTCTCTGTCACAACCCAGTGGGATAGGGTTGTTCTGAATAGACACTTTTCCCGAAAACAAAATGGCAACTCCGCTGGGGATCGTGTCTAGTTAGTTTGTTTGTGTTTCTATTGTTGTTCATCTCATAAACTTAGGAGTAGCGAATCGAACTGCATTTGCCATTTACAAATGCAAAGTAGACATCTACTACTCTAGTCCATTCACTGGGCCTATTTATGATCTGAACAGTTGACTCACAAACGATCTTATTACCCTTTGGGATAGCTCTTAAACCTCTTGTAAATCAACCCTCTGATTGTGCACTATTAATTGCTTTTACCCGGCCAAAAACCATAGATTAAACTGCAAACCGTGACCCAGAACCCAGAGAGAATTCTCGTTTTCTGCTCCAGTGCAGGCTCTGTGAAGAGACTCTACATTTCAACGCAGTTCCCGAGAGGGCTACCTGCGTTGCAATTCAGTTTCTCTGTGTAGCAGGTGCGTTGATCAGCCTAGCCTTGCCTAGCTGAGGTTCTTTGCTCACTTTTTCCAGTTTTGCCTCTGATTTTTGCAGCCTGTGATTAGTGTGTTTGTCTGTTTAAAAGCCCCTTTTTCTTTGCCTTAATTCTGCCTCATTTGTATAAAAGAAACTGTATTTGTTTTTGTGTGTTTGTTACGTCATTTACAGTTTCCCATTGCAAAAATAAACTAGTCATACTATCGTCCTTAGATTTAGATCTGTCGTAAGTGTCGATTTTGATCTTAGGAGAGAGTTTATTTGCTGTTGACAGTTGATTATGCTTTTACTTTTGCCTTTGGCTTGAATTTGTGAATTTCTAGTGTCGAAACAAGTGTTTACTTCAAAATCATAAAGTGTCGTAATCGTCTCTACCTTTTGATTTCGAAAAGAAGCTTGTTTGTGTTTTTCACTTGAAATCGAATTCAAATTTGTACAACAACTTTCTTTTTAGGCATCAATATTAAGAAAGTGAAAAACAAATACATGCACAAGTGCATTTGCATATTGACAGTTTGTATGGCTTGATTTAGGAAAAGTGCATTTACAGTGTGCTCTTTTCTCTTTGAGAAAAGATTGTGTCTTTCTTTTCCCCTTGTAGCTAGGATTTTCATTGCTGAAAAGAGATAAAAGCTTGCTTATCATCTTTAGATTGCATTTTAGGAATTACATCTACATCTCGTGGTGAACCTAAAAGGCAAACTTCATAAGAAATATCAACCTAAAATAAATTCAATGAACTTAACAACGCTTTGTAACTTAACACACAACATCTAGAGGTCTAGGCTAGAGACGTATTCCGACATCGTAAAGCCTGGTAACTGTTGTCCTCACTGATGGTTGGGTGATTCCTCCAATTTGAGACAATAAGTGCCAGTACGGACTTGTGCTCCCACGTACCGTCGAGTATATATTGGGAGACCCCTATAGGCATAAAACCTTTATCCATAGGAAGCCGTGTCGGCCGCCTTACTCATCGCAATGCACCGAACACAGCATTCGGGAAGATTAACTGCCGTACCCTAAAAAGTATTCTGCAGTTTTGCGATTGGTTTGGCACTCCCTCTACCTAGACCTCCAGAGCAGTCCCTTTCGTTCCTTTTCATACTCCTTAACGGAAAAGGTCCATCTGAGCACTTGTCACTTCAGGCTCATTAAAAATCGAAGGATACTAGAGTCATCTTTTGTTTTTTCTCGACTCTTTAAAACTGAAAAAACAAAGTTGTGTCAAAGCGTGTTAAAATTTATTTTAAACGGAATATTCATACCCCTTTTCCTGCGTTGATCTTTGGGTTGAGAAAATGGAGCCTACCAACCAAGGAGTTCCCCTTGGTGGAAATCCTAGTCCCTTCTCCTCTTGGGGAGATGTTGGTGCGCCCCATATGGCGACATTGTCGCTTTCAGGACTGACAATTGGCTTGCCAGTATGGCTCTTCTCAACCAATGTCGTTCAGAACACCACTATTCCTGAACAATCGAATCAGCAATTAGACGAGTCCAGAGTTACCCACCAGCCTTCTACTTCCTCTAATTCTTCCTCTCCTCCTTCCTCTTCGCTTGACGGGACTGGTAAAGCTAAAAGCCAAGTTCCTAAGGAGAAGAAGGAAAAGAAGAAGAAAGAGAAAAAGAAGAAGGAGCCAAAGGCGAATAAGGGAAAACAAGTGTCGTCTAATGAAAATCCACACACAACACCGACCAGACCTAAATTGCCATGTGTCATTTGTAGAGTAGACCAGTTTCATAGAGATTGTCCTTGCATCCCCCGAATACTAAGAGACTGGTCTCCTCATTTGCACAATCCGGTGTCATCAACCTCTGGAGATCATGTTGAAAACGCACCGTCAACTAGTGAAAGTGAAGCCCCAGGACAAAAAGGGAAAGCTAGATTTCCCTGTAGACTGTGTGAAGGCGACCATGCCCTCCACCGTTGTCCCTTCTTAGACGAGGCTAGAAGAGTTTTGGATGATCGTCCGGTTTCACCGTTACGACTTCCTCCTGGATATAAAAAACTCGTGCCGAGTCCGTCACTAGTTGAGAACCCAGCTGGCCCGCTCAGGTGGTCAGCTGAAGCACCTATCATCGAAGATAAACCAACTAAATCCATACCAGACGAAAGTCAAAAGGTCGAGGCGGCAGTTGACCCGGTCTTGCCTTCAGAGGTTTTATCTTCGGATGATACAGCCACTGAAGAGAATAAGGATGACACCGTTCAAATTCTCTTCATCAACATAGACTCTGACGAACATGGGGGCAATCCACCCATTCCTTTACCGCAGGAAGGAAGTTCGTCAGAGCCATACCCGACCGTCTAATCGATCCCACCTCCAAGCAACCTAGTTGTATCCTTCGACTGGAATCAACTAGGCAGACCCCGTTGGCCAGCAAGCATACCATTCTGAATTATCGTTCAAATATATAGAATGGTCATGGCTGGTACCATCATTGATGAGGAGGCTTTTGTGAGTATCCTTTCCTCTATTGCTTGGAAAGCGCTTGGTTCGCCATCGCTGTTTCCTGAAATGAGAAATCTGACAGGCTTTGATAAAGGAACCAGTCGACCTTTAGGGATCCTTCCCGATGTGCCCATAACATTGAGAGGGAAGACAGTTCGCATGAATGTCATGGTCGTTCAAGGACCCTTGGATTATAACCTACTCCTTGGACGAGACTGTATTTATTGCATGGGAGCCATTGTCTCCTCACTCTTTAGAGTAATGTGTTTTCTGCACGAAGGAAGAGTGGTCAAGCTCGTGGACCAGCTTTCATTTCCCAGATCACGCATAGCAAATAGTCATATACCATCCCTAAATGGTCTCTTCACGCAAGAAATGTCTCAAGTCCCAGTCCGTCCTCCCGATGAGCGCAAGTAATTCGGAGGGATATGACTGAAACCCAGGGGGCATGCGTCCTGGTCTGCATCGCCAGGAAAACTTCGGGTATAGAGTAGGTTTCCGCGGGAGAATATGACTAGTCCGTACCCCGTCCGTGATTGGAAGAGGGGTTGTTCTAGAATAAGATTCTCTTGTCAAAGTTATGTGAGTTGACAGACGGAGTCACTCACCTTTGTTTATCTCGGTAGACATCGCCAAAGAAGTGTTTTGTTTGCACCGCAAATAGAGCAATCTTTGGGTAGCCTGTAAGAGGTAGGCCTCTCCTGATAGAACAAACGTTTTGTCTGCAAATTGAGGGGTAACTTTGAAACTCTGTTTTATACCTGGGGTCATGCAAACCTTTTGGCATGCAAGCAAGGGGCGGCTATTTATTTTTTTAAATTTTTAGGACCTCTAACCCTTTAAACTCGTAGGACTAGTCGTCACCAAACTTGTATAAAGAAAGGATGTGGGTCAAAAATCTAAAAGTTTTCGTTTTTATATGAGACATTCTTATCATATGACTGGATTAATCAAGCAGTTTTAGCACATAGTTCAAGCTCGTTAAAAAATAAACATAAGATCGAGCAAATGTTTCCACCCGCGTTTAAGCTCGTTAAAAAATGAACTATCCTCCGGTAAATAACCATCATGAATGAAACATTTTCAGCCATTAAAGCCTTGGTCGTGTTTGCACCGTCACCTCCACTTTTCCATTGGCCGATCATTCACCTCCATTTGATTGTTTACCCATTTTGAGGAACAGCTGCGAAGAGTTATTTCACTAGCCACCCTTATGACACTGCCGTGATTGGAGAATTCCAAACCTTACCTGGAATCAGCTGCTACCCATTTTATCACTCGTTCCTCAAAAGACGAGTCTTCTTTAAGCTCTTTTCATCTAACTTGTAAAATATGAAAAGATTGCTGAGTTTTGGCCTTCCAGCTCGTTAAAGCGACAGGAAGTGCTATCCCTCCTCTAGATTTTAATCTTTTTGGACCTGAGGGATTATTGCACAAAAAGATCGAGCGCTTGTTTTGTTCGGCTCGTTAAAACTATCGAAAATTCATCCCTTCTGAATTGTTTTATACTTTTTCGGACTTAAGGGATTAGATGACGAAAAACGAATTCCAGAGTTATCTTTACATACCTTTTCAGACTCCCTAAAAAGGAAAAGGACTGAGTTATCTTTGTCGTTAGACTCGTTAAAAAGATTAATAGCGACAAACTTGTCTTTAGACGAGAACGAGTTTCACTATCGCTAGGCTCGTTAAAACATAGCGATGGGTTTGCCCGAAGGGCAAATTATAGAACAAGCATATGTTATCCTCCTCAAGCTTGACAAAAATAAAGAGGTACTGGTCAGAAATGACTCGGGAAAAATTGGGAAGAAAACTCAAAGAAACTTTATTGGTAGCAAGTCGCTCTTGAACATGACACTTCCACTCCGTGCTAGAGTCGGGTTGGGTTGTTTCATTCACCGGTCACATCACCATGGTCACGCCATAAAATCCACATTTGGGGTAAATGCTACCGATCCATCACATAAGTGTCACCGACATGTTCAAGAGAAGTCATCCAGAGAAGTCACCCGTGTCCCATCCACTACCATACATTATACTTCACTCTTTCATGACCGCCACCCTGAGCTGTATGTCACCAGATCGTTTTCACCTCCATCAAAATCATTTGCTCCGTTCCATGTCATTGATGTGGGATTCATTAAGGCCCTCCTTTGACGGATCACTTCTTGCCGACATTAGCTCATTATCCAAGAAGTTGATCTAAGGAACACCCCTCCAGTACTTTGAAGCTTGCATGCCTCAATGGCAAGTTTTTCACTTCCGACGACAGGTATACATCAATGACCTTCAAACGAAAGATTTTGCATGGTGTTCGACACCAAGTCCTTTATTCACACCACGTGAATTGTACTGCAGTACCTTGAGGGTTATTATCATTATCGGTGATTCCTCTCGCGCTTGTTAACAATTTACATCATTGACTGGTAATCAAGCGATGTCTTTCCATGTTCGACTTCAAAACATTTCTCACATAGATCGACTTGTACTTAGAGTGAAGATCGGTCAAGATTTAAGACCCCGGATCTAACTTCATCCATCCGGGCTGCGATATATATTCAGGAAAATAAAGACATTGAAATGTACAGCATTGCAGCATAGATAATCATCCTACCAAAAGGATGATGACTTCGTCAAAATCATCAGTCTACCATCAGATGATTGTCTGTCTTATGTAAATGAAAATGAATTTATAAAGTTGAGCATGGGAATGCCCGCCTCAGCTAGATCATGAAAACAGTATGAAAATAATGTATTGTATTGTATCTTATTACAGGTCTCCTCCCTAGCATTAGAAGAACTTCGGATCCTCCTAATAAATCATTTCACCCGATGAACGGCCTCATACTTTAGGGGGCAACTGTTATAGACATTTTTGTGCCTTACAGCTATAAGCATGAAATGTCCATAAACCAAGGGATCCTAAGTCCCTAAAAGTGTTTTTCCAGCTCCTAAAGAAACAAGGTCAACAAATTACAGCTTCTCCCAGAAGTTCTCCACCAGAAACTACTCAGAACTAGTCAAAACAGGATCATTTCAGGTGCTCCACTAGCTAGCTGCGTTGCAAAGCACCCAAATACACTGGCTAGGTGTGTTGCAACGCACTTGAATGCACTACCAGGGTGCATTGAGCGAGAAATGACAAGTGGCAGAGTCATTCAACGAGGTGGAGAGACAATGGAAGCTTCCAGAATCTTCTCCAATGACACTTGCCTCACTGAATTCGACCAGTGATGAGTAAGAGGCTCTCAGTCTCCAAGTGCAAGCAAGAACTGATAGAGAGAAGCCACTAATCAATTCATGAGCTGACTCATCCTCTTTGCATACATCTATATATGGATCCCTCACCAAGAGATCCAGAGGCTGGAATTTTGTACATTGCAGAGAATTGTTGTTGGTTTATGATAGATATCAGAGTATTGGGTGATTTATGCTTTGTTGGAGGTGAATAAGGGATTCTATGCTGGGAGGTTGATGATGGATCAGGAATCATCGGTTGTAACTCCTCCTGGGTCTTCTTGTTTTATCAATAAAACTACTTTAGTTTCTCCTACATGCTTGTATATCTGAAGTGTGTTATATTTGTATGTTTAGCTTAAATCTGATCCTAAGCTTTTTATGAACATAAATCCATGTCTTTGTGTAGTTTCTCTCTTCTGTGAACTTGCAGGAACTTGGTGACGCTGGGCAAGTGAGGGAGCAGTTCGTTGGAAGCTGGAAAAGAGAAGAGAGATTGGATCAAATGACTAGTGCAAGACACAGGTCGGTTCATCTTAATCATCTTCGTTTATAGTTCATAAAGGAGAATACAAGAGTATTTTTCCCTGTTTGTTTCTGAGGTCTCTGTCACAACCCAGTGGGATAGGGTCGTTCTGAATAGACACTTTTCCTGAAAACATTATAGTTAAGTAAAGAGTTAATAAAGCCCATATTAATAATTGTAAGTGGTTAACCCGCAATTAATGATGGGACCACAGTTAGTTGCAAATGGGCCATGGTATTAGATAGATGGTATTAATAAGAACCATGGTATTGATCCATGGTATTGCATGTATGAGTCATATATAAAGGATATAGACCCCCTGCGAGGAGCATCGTGTCTTATTTTGTAATCGAGCTCTGCTCTATTGGAGGTTTCCCCCTCGAAGAGGCAAGTGAACATTGCTTTCTGAATAATAAAATACTTGCTCTTGTTTCTCACTATTCTATGTTTTGGGTATATTTCTTCGCATATTTGGTGTTTTGGTAATCGTCTTGCAGGTTAAGAGCATAACACTAGCGGACCAGATGAAGGAATTCTTGGCACAGTTAAAAGTGAGCACGTCAGGGTTGCTTTCAGAGGCACGTGGTGTTAATGAAGACCTTGAAGGAGAATCTATCCATCATATTCACTTCCATGGAAATCATCAACATTCCCATCCTCTCCCACCCAAGTTGGACATGTTCAAATTTGATGGCTTTAATCCAGAAGTATGGGTAGCATAAATGGAACAATATTTCATTTTGAATGATATGCAAGATGATCAAACTAAACTACGTGTGGGAGCCCTTTACTTGGACCAAGAGAGATGGAAATGGTGGCAGTGGCATCAGAAATGTTATCCCAGGAACATAACTTGGTAGGTGTTCTCAAAATTTCTTTGTGATCGCTTTGACAGAGAATCTAATTTTTTGGGTCCTCTTACTAAGCTCCGATATACAGGCACAATAAAAGACTACATTGCATCCTTTGAGACATTGGGCATCTGCACAAAAGGTCTGGGATATGACTTCTACTTGGAATGTTTTATAAGTCATCTCAAAGAAGCCATCCAAGCCCATGTACGAATGCACCACCCACCTACATGGATGGACGCTTACACAAAGGCTATCAAAATGGAACATGCTTTAGCAGCCCATTCGCCTCACCCAAATTTCATAGCCAAGGGATGCCCCACCCAAGCTCAGGGACCTACCTAAACACTTAAGATTCAAAAGGTGTCTCTAGCAGAAATGGATGAAAGAAGAAAACAAGGATTTTGCTACTACTGTGATGACAAATACTCCCCTGGGCATAAATGCAAGGAACCCAAATTCTTTCAAATTGATGTTATTGATCACATCTCATCTGAGGAAGCCCACCCCTTGAGGGACCAGAGGACGAAGTTGAGGAAACCTAGCAGGACAATGAACTCCCAGCTATGCCAAAGGAACCATTTATCTCACTACATGCTTTGGCGGGCATTTTTGCACCCCAAACTCTCAAAATCAGAGGCTTTATTAAACATCACCCTGTAGTAGTATTGATTGATAGTGGCAACACTCATAACTTTATCCATCAGCGAGTTGTCGAAGCTGTTCATTGTTTTGTCAGGGCAGTCTCTAATTTTCAGGTCTAGATTTCTCATGGGGGGACAATGAAATGTGAATGCCGCTATGAAAATATCAAACTTCAGATGGGAGACTACCACCTAAAGACCCACATATTTGCGATTAACATGGGTGGTTGTGACATTGTCTTGGATGTTGAATGGCTTCGCACACTAGGCCCAATCACCATATATGAGCTTTAAGTAGAACGACCACATGCATACCCTCTGTGGAATCTAGGTAGGTGCTCCTTCTATCATCAGCTAGCATCACATGGAAAAGTTGTAGAAAAAGGGCCATCATGGAGTTATCACCCAATTTAATGCAATTCAGGCCATTGAGCCCACTACTCTTCATATTCATCCTGACATGCAACAGGTCTTGAATTGACACCAGCAGTTATTTGACAAACCTAAAGAGTTTCCACCCTCTAGAGGGGGAACATGATCATAGCATCACTTTGGTCCCAGGGGCACAACCACTGAATGTGTGCCCATATCGATATCCTTTCACCCAACAGAATGAAATTGAAAAAATCATCAAGGAACTCCTTGAAGCCGATGTCATTCATCCTAGCATAACTCCTTATTCATCACCAATGGTCATGGTGCTCAAGAAAGATGGGTAATGGTGCATGTGTCTAGACTTCAGGGCCCTTAACAAGCTCATATTCAAAAACAAATTCACTATCTCAGTTATTGATGATCTATTGGATGAACTACATGGTGCTCAATTCTTTACTAAGCTAGATCTTCGCTCTAGCTATCACCAAATACATATGAAAGAAGTAGACATTCCCAAGACTACTTTCCGAACTCATGAAGGCCATTATGAATTCTTGGTCATGCCATTTGGTCTTTGTAATGCCCCATCCACTTTTCAAAGCCTCATGAATCACTTGCTGAAACCATATCTCTGAAAATTTGTACTCGTTTTCTTTGATGACATTCTCATCTACAACCTAACCTGGGAAAAACATCTTCAGCATGTAGACTTTATTTTGAAACTACTTCGGAATCGCAAATTATTTGTCAAATTGTCCAAGTGCTCTTTTGGCATGGAAGAAGTCGAGTATTTGGGTGACATTGTGGGTCGTGAAGGTGTCCGGGTGGATCCCAAAAAGATACAGGCAATTCAAGATTGGCCCCAACCAGAAATCTTGAAGAGTTTGAGGGGATTCTTGGGTCTCACCAACTAATATCGCAAATTTGCTGCAATTATGGTCGCATTGCTAGATCCCTCACTAACCCTTTCAAGAAAAAATCATTCCTCTGGACTGATGTAGCATGTTATGCTCCTATACCAATAGGTGTCATATTTCATGATTAACTTGATTAGCTATGCAATATGTTCATACCTTTCTTTGTTATAAAGGTTTCCATATTATGAAGATTTCAAAAACATAAAAAAATGAAAAGAGGATATACCCTAAAAGAAAAATCAAAGGGTGAGAAGATAAATGGTCAAAAGAAAAAATAAAAAGAGATGAACCCCAAATAAAAAGGACCAAGAAAGTGTGCAAGTCCAAATGCCACTACTATTTCATTTTCTCTAAATAAAGCATCATATGCAACTTGTTGACCTATGTCACCATTGATGAATGGCCAAACAGCTCAATCTTGGCTAGTTCATGTCTGAATTTACTTTTTTTAGTGAATAGAGAATAAAATCTGTCCAAACTATTAAATCTTGGCAAATAAATAGTTAGGTAGAGAAGAAAAGGAGCTCAACAGTTAAATCTAAGCCCTTGGAAGAAATAAGGACAGACTTAGGTAGGATTCCCATGAAAAGAAAAGAAGATTTATGAGGGTTTGCTAGTCCAAGTGCACCAATGGCAAAAAAAAGAAAAAATGTTAGGTACAATAGGCTGGGTAGGCAGTTTTGATGTTGCAGAATAAGACTTGTGATTGATTTTGTCTCTAAGATGTTCATTTTAATATTATCACAAGTACCATGGCAGGTGTTTGGGTGAAGATCAAGCAAAGCATAACTAACTCCCCTCTATCCTTTCCCAAACTCATTTACTAACATCCCCAATGATATTAAGATTTGCTTAAATATCACCAAACAACTCCTTCCATCCATCTCATTTCATAACAAACCTAAGTAAAACCTTTTTTACTTAGGAAAATGTACAAATATAAAAAAAACCCCTCTTTTCCCTATACCTTAAGTTCATCACTTAGCGCTTCCGATTTCATAAATCACATTAATTAAACTCTAACTTTATTATATAAATCCCTTGTGAAATAATACCCTTCCCCGTAAATATGTATATATAACAAAGACTCTTATATTTTAATATCCCCGCCCCGGTTTATTATAACCATAAGACTGTTAAATCGTTGTTCAAATATGGATTAGCAAGTTTATTTGGAACCTGTTAAGAACCATAACCCACCACGCAAAAACCATGGAATTAATTAACCCCATGTTAATTAATAACAAATCACCCCGCCAACCAATAAACGCAACCCCGATATGATTTATTAAAATTTACTATATTGGGCCCCGCGCATTAACTCTCCACTATCTTCGCAGAGTGCCAACCGTCAGATCTGGACCCACTCATCCAACAGTCAAAATGCATATTGCGACTCCCTCCACTACTGCATTTTAATGCCCGGGAGACTGGCGGTACTACAGCCTGTACTCGGACGCGTGGCACGCTCCCGCGCTACCCGCGCTGCTCGCGACCCTCTCGACTGAAACCACTTCAGCCAATAAGCGGAGCGAGCCAAAACCACTTACCACCCTCCTAGCGACCTCTCGCTGATGTCACTGCCACGTCACCATCCCATACCCCTGCTCATAGACAAAATGTCCTGTCATGCTGACTTCATCCGCCAATAAATGCCAAAAACTACCCACCAGCCTGAAATTTCGTCGAAAAACGACGAAATGTCATTTTCGCTAAAAAATCTCTGTGTTCACGTTCCCATGCAAAATAACAATTGAAGCCACTATACCTGTTTTGAACCGCCACTCGGCCGAGGAAACCACCAGCAGTGCACTCTGCACTCTGTCATTCAACCTACAACTACTCAATTTGCATCTTTAATCCAGGTATTTACTCGTTTTACCGCTAGCCCTGTAAAATTCTGCTTTTCCACTG
The DNA here is from genome assembly GCA_031772625.1 of Pinus tabuliformis. Taxonomy (NCBI): domain Eukaryota; kingdom Viridiplantae; phylum Streptophyta; class Pinopsida; order Pinales; family Pinaceae; genus Pinus; species Pinus tabuliformis. The sequence goes on along the minus strand of CM062819.1, from coordinate 1,063,036,760 downwards.
AAAATTCCACCTGTGAAAACCAAATCCAAATTGAGAATAGTCTGTTTAGCCCACAAAAAGACTCCTAGGCCTTCTATTCAGTCCAATTTTCCACAGAAAGCCCAAATTCCTATTTGAAAACACAAGAACCAAACATGGAAGCCCCCATAGCCCTAAATGTCGCACCAATGAATGCACCTCATAAAGACTTGAATTATCTACCTTTGGCCGAGAAATATTTCCAAATAAAAGACCCATCTAATGACGGGAATAATCTTCAGACCTTCTGCCAGATAAGGGATAGCTATTTAAGCAACTCTGACATTTTTGGACTGTGGGAATCAAACCTTCCCATGTATTTCCTACCCTCAGTCCATGTTTTCCCAGATATCATTCACCAATGCTATGCCAATTATGACCGTGTTCAAAGAGCTGTTATGTCTCCTTCCAACACTGTCCTCTTTTACATAACTGCGGAATCCATCAATGAGATGATACATTTCCATTGTACTGAACCCCTCGCTCGTCTTTCCATGGGATTTTTGCTTGAAAAGGCATCTCAATTTCCCAACTCAGAAATAACTCGTATTGCCCAGATGTTCATGAAACCAAACTGTGAACCCCAAGGCTCACCTCCCTATTTACATGTCTGGTTCACTGAGACTGGAAAACTCATTCTTGACATGATATCCTTGATCTTGGGATTCAGGTCCAGTGAATGTGTGGATGATATCACCCTGGTTTAATTATCTATCTTTACTCCAGGACAACCTCCTGCTGTCAAGTATGACTATGCCACTTTCATTGCTGACAAAATCCATGCTCAATTCATGAATTTGGAAAGGGAAGGAGTTTTTAAATATATATCCTTCATATACCATCTACTATTATATTATCACCCATACAATTTCCCATTTCCCATCAGGAAATTAGACTCAAAAGGAAAGCGGAGGTCTGTGATTTTTTGGAGCTTAGTCTTCCATAACTATGACTCCCCTTATACCTATAGTGAATTCATTGACTCATTTATACACCCAGCCTTTACTCTGTTGATAGGAGCTCCTCCTCCTATAATTACTGGTGATATTAAGAAAATTTTACAGCTGTCCAAACAGTACAGGATAGGTGACTGGTACCTCTACCAGAATCATACTAAAATCAGAATATATGGATGTGAATTATGCCCATTCAAGTTGCCTAGGCATGTGCCTATGAGGTTATTTGCAGTAGAATTCTTCAGGCAGCTCATGTATTCAGAATTAACCCACTTTTGTAATGTAAGGAAGAAGGCTCAGCTGAGAATCAAAAACCAGTTGGGCCCTTATGTCATCCATTCTAGGGATGCATGGATAGATGCTGAGAAGATACTAGAAGAACACCTTAAATTCAAGAAGAGTTTTGAGTGGATACCTTATGACTCGAATAGTTTCATAAGTGACAGAAGGGTAAAAAAAAGGTTGTCAGTATATGTACATCATAGAATTCTAGAAATTGAACAATATGCAAATCAGGAAGAATGGGTAGAAGGGACCTTAGTAGAGGAAGTTAGTGAACAAGAAAAGATGGAAAAAGCTATGAAATATCTTGAAAAAACCCTTGACCTAGACTCTTTTGTACAGGTATCTTTCAAGTGGCCTCAACAATCAGGAGTTGGGACACCCTCTGCTGGAACTTCTCAGCAGCCTGCACAGAGAACCAGTGTATTAGTCACAGGGACTTCAAAGGGAAAAGAGGTGGAAATAACAGAACAACCAATCATGACTGATTAGCCAGGGGGGTCCAGAGAACAGGAGCAAGTACAAATTCCTCCTACCCAGTCTAAAGCAGCAGAGGTTCTGGCATTACAAACTCCTCTAAATGAGGAAAAAGGCAAGACAAGAGACAGAGAAGAGGCCACACCTATCAGTGGACCTGCTGAACAACTAGGAGCAAAGAGACAGAGGCTGAATCCTCTGTCAGAAGAGGAAATCATTGAAGAAACAACAGATAGCCTAAAAGGTGAGAGGATGGTCAGCCAACAAACTTCCCCAGTGGTGGATACATCAACTAGCTCACATAGGCAGGAGCTAGAAAGGCAGCATAGTGTTGAAGTATCATCTACCAGGGCACAAAGCAAATAGCCCTCTGACATCAAACGAACTTTCACAGAAATTAAGGCTAAAAATGAGCCTGTAAGGATTCAAATGTACAATCAATACTTAAAGATGGCCCCTTCGAACCAGAAAAGATTAATGTCAGCGTATAACATAAAAGAAGGAAAGATGATAATGAGTTAATTTAAACCCAAGGTGCAACAACCCCAATCAGTAGCAGATTTCATCAGAACTAACTTGGAGGTTCTAGACAAGGATATTCATCCCATGGACCAGATTGAGCTTCATAAATAAACAGGAGAAAAGGTATACTCCACACTGGCTGATAAAGCTATGTTAGCTCATAAATTACAAGACTCCTTGAATAATACCTCTACTCACTTAGATTTAGAGAAAGCTTCTTCTCTAGCAAAGGACAACTAGATCAAATCCTTGGAGGAAATTATCATTGAACTCAGACATGATCCCAAAGATGCCAAAGGCATAAAGGCACTGATGAAGAAAAAGGAAGAGGACATTGCTGCCCTAAGAAAACAGCTGAAACTGCCTCATTCCATGCACCCACATACTGCAGAAGTTGTACAATAGTATCCGAAGAGGATATGATGGACCTGCATATGAAACTCAATGAAAGATTAACCGATACTGAGCAGGAATTGGAGAAATCACTAAAATAAAATCAGGGAGAGTCGACCTCCCAGCCACCTGAGGAAATTCCTGTAGTCACTACTACCCCCTCAACAACTAGATCAACATTGGCCCCAAATGTCCCAGCAGCTACAACTCAAGTTATCGCAGGTACATCAGCAACAACAGCAACACCAGGCGACAGTACAGGTATGAGCACAAAAGAATTGGTAAAAGCCATGGAAGAATTGAAACTCCACGTGTTAGTGCTGAAGTAAGTAAAGGATAAATTGGTAAAAGTGGAACAGAGTTATGATAAATCCAAAATTAATGTGACAGAAAAAACAAGAGAGGTTAAAGCATTGCAGAACAAAGTCAGAACATTGGAAAAGGACCTCACTATGGACAAGCCTCTAGTAGAAATCAAAGGAATCCTTTGGACCAACATCGCTCAATACCTAAGTGATGTTCGACCATCTATCCAGACAATTTATGAGCAGATTGACTTGGTGAATGCAACACATGGAGAAATTCAAAAAGCAAGAGCTTTATTAGAACAAATGCCTAATGAAGCCAACAGGCTCATTGATTTTTTGAATCATAGAAACAGAGAACAACTAGAACAGCTCCGCATCCCAGACAGGGCAAGCACCATTTTGGATATCAAAAGAGTTCTAACCAAGAAAACTCTAATGTAGAATTTAGAAATAAGGTGCCAGGATATGCAAGTGGAAATCAATTCTTTCATGCAAAGATTTATGATTTTGTAGGATAAAGGACTCCAAGTCTTTTAGGAAATAATGACAGGCTAATAAGACACACATATTATGTACATAAGTTAAATACATATGCTGTTGATCAAGTTAATTCATCAACAAGTGCTTCAGGAGAAAAAGCACTTCCCTCAGGCCAAAGTCTCTATGATAATTTGGAGAACTTATTTTGTATTGAACATTAAGTAAAACATATGTTTCATCTCTAGCCTAATTTTTTTAGATATACAGAAGCTGATGAAACACTGAGGAAGCTTTAGAGATACAAATTGCCAGCTCAACAATGGTGGGAAGACATGTTGGTAATTTTGTAAAAATATCTCGGATACAACAAAGATTTCGAGCTATTTTCCCTCATAATATAAACAGAGTTAAATTAGGCTCAAGCGGGTCAAAGCATATCTGATCATAGTCAAAGAATGTCTGGCCAAGGCGGAGCAGCCAGCGCAAAATATCAGTGGAAGATAGCTACAAACCGACTTGCAGTACCTACCTTCGGTACATTCAATAAAGAGGGAGTGGCCAGCACAACGTCAATTTATCGTTTCCCTATTTCCAAGGCTGTTTGTCTCTATCTTTTGTAAAATAAGCATTAATCATCACTAGATATTATCTCCTCCAGATATTTTGTAAGATATTTTGATGTTTTATATAAATACCCCGCCCCCCCCAAATGAAGTATTTGAGGTTGGTTGATTAAGAAGTATTCTCAGACTTTGTTGTAATACATAAGTTTTGGAATAAAAAAGGCTATTGGAACCATTTTTGTCTGGCCTACTGGATGAGGAATTGATGCTAAGGATCATGTTACAGAATTCTTGAATCAGCTTATGGATCAATAAGTCATTTCTAACTTGTGTTTTACAGTTTCTTCATTTTCTATATCATCTATGTTTCATGATCTAAATAATAGAGAGAAAGAATAATTCAGAATTTGCTTGACTACACTCTGTCTTCAGTCTTTATTATTTTCTGTGTTTTCTTCAGAATTAGTATAAACAGTGAATTCTTAATTTCTCATGTTTCCCCTGATTCTTTCACCTTGAATATTTGCTAAGGAATTCTTAATTGCTCCTTAACAGTAATCATCTAGTTTCCCTCTGTCAAATATGATGAAGGATTCTTAACTGCTCTTCACCCACTTGACCCCATTCCATCTGATTCCAGCCTTTACATTGTTCCATATTTGATTACCCTGCTATGTGATACCCTCCTCTATTAAGAAACTGAATCCAGGAAGCTATCCTTCTTTGACTCCATCATGCCCCATGGACTGAAACTCTTTAGTTTTACCTCACTGTTCTATTGAATCTCCATCACGCCAACCAAACTCAAAACAAAACCCTTGTACTTCATAGCTAGCCTAATATATCTCAAAATAAAGCTAATTCATAAAGAGAGAGCCCTCTCTGGATGCAGATTGGCTAGAATCTGTATCTAAAAGATTGGCCTGTGGTTACCTTGGCCGTATTCCCTTTCTTAGAACTTTGGGGAACAACCTGAGTGATAACATCATTGGCGACTCCACTGGGGAACTGAATAATTGTTTGTTACTGCTGTCTATTTCATAAATTATAGATGGAGCCTAAAGTTTGCCAGGTAGCCTTTGAAATTGATTTTACTATGCAATTACAAGAGTAAATAAACGTTGCTTCAATCTATCTCCGACCTAGTTTATGTTTTGAACATTCATTCCAAACTTTGATCAGTTCCTTGTTTCAATAAATCTTTAGGAAAATTCAAAACTCCCATATTTAAAACTTCCTACAAGACACTGTGAAAGTTGTATTGTTGAAATATTCTAAGAAAAACCAAAAACATACTCAGAAACTGGCTCCAAATAAAAATATCTGTTACACTAGATCAAATCCTGATCCAAATCCCCCACCTGTGTTTGAGAATCCTAATCTCATTCCTAAAATCCTTAAAAGCCAAGAGAGCAGAGAACATTATGCTAGTTCACACCTTGACAGACATCAGCAGAACCATATCCAATATGAGCTTCCTTTTGGAAAAACACCAATCCTTTCAACCATTTCTGCAGCTTCTTCAAGTTCTCCATTACCACCTCAAGCTATCCTACCCACTCTTCCACCCACAGCCCACATTTCCACTACTATCTCTGCTCTTCCAGCTATCACACTTATCTCGTAAAAATGGCAAACTGATATTCTCCCCTATAATTACCTGCAAATCCAGGGGCTATGCCTCAAGATTATCAAAGCAAAATCACCTATTCTGATGGTACTAGCACTTACACATCTCAACAACACACCAAAAAAATGACTGACTATTTTGAAAATTATGAGATTGATGATGATGATGTGAGAATGAAAGTCTTTGTTCAAAGCTTAACTGGAGATGTTAGGACCTGGCTCAGAGCACTCCCTGCAAACACTATTAATGACCCAGAAGATCTTTATTAGACTTTCTTGAACAGATGGGAAAAGAAAAAAGATATGATCCACATTTAATCAGAATATGAAAATTATAAGAGAGGCCCACAAGAAACTGTTCAAGATTATTGTACCAGATTTAATAATGTATATAATTCTATTCCTTAGAATCTCAGACCTCCTCCAGATTTGGCCTTGATCAAATTCCCTGATGCATTTGATTCTTATAGGGCATATCAGCTTAAGGAAAGAGATACTCGAAGCTTAGAAGACAGGCAGAGTATAGCTGTCAGTGTTGAGGCCAACCTGATTTCTAAACGAGCTTGAGATAGGGCTGAAAGGAGGACACCTTTCAAAGAAGAACCTTCTACATTCGAACATAAATTAGATGCTATTATCAAAGGAATGTGTCAGTCGGATAAGTCGTTCTTGCGGACAAGACCAACCTCCCTAGTATCTAATGATATCTAGCGACAAGCAAACCAAACAAATTCTATCTTTCTCTAAATATGCAATTCATAAATAAAGGCAAACAGGTGTTTTAGGCCTAGCTCGGGTCCAGTGCTAGTTTGTGGAAGTCACGCTCCGTTGATCCAAATGAGCTCCCTTGTAAAGAATCTACAAACAAAAACAAGCACACACATTAAATAGCACCTGAAAAGCCAATGTAATAAAGCATATTTATCATGATGATCAAGGAATTCATGAAATAAACCATATAAGACAATTTATTGAGAAAAATGAATCTGATTGTATTAACTTTAATCAATGAAGAACTTTACAACCTTGGTGCCTTGATGTTGTACAAGCTCCTCCTAGGGTCCAACAAGAATCTCCTCCACTTTGACAAGTTTCACTCTCTTCCCAATGAAGCCAAAAGGTATGTAATCTCTCCTCTCAAGCTTATCTAGGAAGTCCCAATTCCAATAGCATTTACCATAAAAAATGTTCAGCTTCTAACCTCCCTAGCAACTAGCCCAATGCCTTAATTTATAGTGCAGTGGAGGGAAGTTACTAGGTCCACCTTCAAAGGGATAGAGCCCTCCTTCAAATGGATAAGCTCCTCTCATCAAGGGATTAGCTCCTTTAGTTATGGGATGCATGAACCACCTAGGAGCGAACTATCCACGTCAAGATTCCTTCTAGAAGCATCCAGAATTAACCACAAGTGAGTTTTTAAGAATAAACCTGCACCATTTTGACTTTCACAAGGGTCCGCACCCACTCCTTTAGAGACAGAGCGGGCAGGTCCGTAGGTAACATGACCAAGGGGTGCGAGACCGCAGCTAACAGTAAGAGAAAGTGCAGAACTAAAGCTTTATTGATTTTCAAGGACTTTCTCTCATTTTTAAAGCTTGACATGAAGAGATGAGGTTTGAGACTTGCAAAGGAGGACAATATGAGAGATGATAGACTCACACTAACTGCAAATGGTCATGGTGACAATATTTTGTGTAACATAATGCATAGACTGGATGATAGAGTGGAAACAATTGAGAGGAAATCCCCTTGGGATGGTGAACCGAGCAATACTGGGAGAAATCCAAATTTCAGGAAAAACCAAAACCCTAATACTGGAAAGGTTGGGTCGGACCAGAACATTAGGCCCCCATTCCAGGAAAATTATGCTGAAGCTTCAACTTCTAGTGAGCCAACAAAAGATACTCAAACTAACTTAATGGGTCTAAATAGTGAACAACAAATTTTATTAACCCAAGAAGACCAAGTGGCTCACACTCTTAATCAATTCCAAATTCAATCAGGTGAATCATTTGATTTTAGGGAGGGATATGACACAGCCATCTATGAGGTTCACAAGAAATATAATCTGAGGAGCAGAAGGATAGATTTCCCTGAGACCAGTAAACAGAAAGATACCAATCAATCTAATAAAGTTAAGATCAAGAACCCTCCTGTACAGACCCTTCCTAGAACTGGTCCTAACCCAAATAATCCAACAGTTGAAGATGTGTCAAACAATCAATAACCCTCAACTTCCACTCCTCCCAAGGGAAATGTAGAAGAACTTGTTAGAGCCTAGATTTGCCTCAGGCTGAAAAGGCAAGGTTCTAGGTCCACATCAAACCACGCTCAGCCTCGTAGCTAGCCCTACATGGACAGGAGAGGGCTCTCTCCGGGTCAATCTCAGCAAAAAATAATCAATGGGGTTTGAGATTACTGATTTAACATCTGATCTTAGGCTAGGTATGAAGTGCAAGGATTTGTTTTTAGTTTTTTAGGGTTTTGTGTTGGAAAAAGGGAAAGGCAAATTTGGGTCCGGGGATGAGGCCTAGTTTTGCAGAGGTCTGATTGGGGCAGGGAAGGCAATCATTTTGATGCTTTGGATTGAATGAATGGATGGATCGGACCGGTGAGGGGCTAAGGAGGGCAAGAAAGTCTCAAGAGTCCTCCTCAAACAGATGAAAACATGTAAAATTAAACAAAATTTCAAGGCAGAGCACAACAGTCCAATGAATTCTACCTCAATCACTCATTTGTTTAATTTTAGAAGAAAAGAGAAGGGAAAATAATACACATAAACATCAATAAACTTACAATTACTTAGATAAAAACACCATCAAAACACAGAGCCATAAGGATCCCAACAAGTGCTGCAAAACCCTAGTCTTTCCTTTGCCAAAATTGCAGAAATGAAATGTACAATAAGGTGCCAAGCAATCCCAAGTATCCAAGCTTCTACCAAAATCCAACCCCTACACTATGAAATTCATGAAATATATACATTTTCTCATCCTTGTACTAAGGGATTGAACTCAACCATTTTCTTCAAAATAGAATTAGTTACATTAAACTTGGGCCAAATTGCTTAAAATAGGTGTTGAAGATGAACTCGTATCTCCTAAACCATAGCACCTGTTACAAACCTGAAAGATTTTTTTGTAGATAAGGTCATTTTGGAGAAAAACCTCTCTCAAATTTGGGAAATTCATTTCCCGTAGCTCGTAATCTGTTCCACAAAATCATCTCTAAAACAGAAAATCATTAAAAATTTAAATCTTTGAAAATGAGCTGTAAAGATCTGGTGACATATCAAAATACATGACACCTGTGAAAAAAAATGAAAGAGGTTTTTGTTATATGGCTCGTGCTTAACAAAAACCTCCTTGAGTTTTACAAAATTACTTTCCATATGTTGTAAATGGCCCCACAATAAAATGACTAGAACAGTAAAAAATATGAAAATTTTGCTTTGTTTAAATGTAGGCTCCAAATATCATTGTATATATCCCACATAGTAGCACCTGTGCATAAACTGAAGGAGGTTTTTGTTATTTGATATGCTATGAACAAAAACCTCTTTCACTTTTGAAAAATTCCTTACCATTATTTTAGAAACTGATTTTTTACTAAACTTGTCATTGTGTGCAGCAACTGACCTCAAAACATGCATAACCAGGAATCATTCATTCATTCAACCACCACTTGGCCGAGGAAACCACCAGCAGTGCTTTCTGCACTCTGTCATTCAACCTACAACTACTCAATTTGTGTCCTTAATCCAGGTATTTACTCGTTTTACCGCTAGCCCTGTAAAATTCCGCTTTTCCACTGAAAATTCCACCTGTGAAAACCAAATCCAAGTTGAGAACAGTCTGTTGAGCCCACAAAAAGACTCCTAGGCCTACTATTCAGTCCAATTTTCCACATAAAGCCCAAATTCCTATTTGAAAACACAAGAACCAAACATGGAAGCCCCCATAGCCCTAAATGTCGCGCCTGTGAATGCACCTCATAAAGACTTGAATTATCTACCTTTGGCTGAGAAAGATTTCCAAATAAAAGACCCATCTGATGACAGGAATAATCTTCAGACCTTCTGCCAGACAAGAGATAGCTATTTAAGCAACTCTGACATTTTTGGACTGTGGGAATCAAACCTTCCCATGTATTTCCTACCCTCAGTCCATGTTTTCCCAAATATCATTCACCAATGCTATGCCAATTATGACCCTTTTAAAAGAGCTGTTATGTCTCCTTCCAATACTGTCCTTTTTTACATAACTGCGGAATCCATCAATGAGATGATACATTTCCATTGTACTGAACCCCTCGCTCGTCTTTCCATGGGATTTTTGCTTGAAAAGGCATCTCAATTTCCCAACTCAAAAATAACTCGTATTGCCGAGATGTTCATGAAACCAAACTGTGAACCCCAAGGCTCACCTCCCTATTTGCATGTCTGGTTCACTGAGACTGGAAAACTCATTCTTGACATGATATCCTTGAACTTGGGATTCAGGTCCAGTGAATATGTGGATGATATCACCCTGGTTCTGTTATCTATCTTTACTCCAGGACAACCTCCTGCTGTCAAGTATGACTATGCCACTTTCATTGCTGACAAAATCCATGCTCAATTCATGAATTTGGAAAGGGAAGGAGTGTTTAAATATATATCCTTCATATACCATCTACTGTTATATTATCACCCAGACAATTTCCCATTTCCCATCAGGAAATTAGACTCAAAAGGAAAGCGGAGGTCTGTGATTTTTTGGAGCTTAGTCTTCCATAACTATGACTCCCCTTATACCTATAGTGAATTCATTGACTCATTTATACACCTAGCCTTTACTCTGTTGATAGGATCTCCTCCTCCTATAATTACTGGTGATATGAAGAAAATTTTACAGCTGTCCAAATAGTACAGGATAGGTGACTGGTACCTATACTAGAATCATACTAAAATCAGAATATATGGATGTGAATTATGCCCATTCAAGTTGCCTAGGTATGTGCCTATGAGGTTATTGGCAGTAGAATTCTTCAAGCAACTCATCTATTCAGACTTAACCCACTTTTGTAATGTAAGGAAGAAGGCTCAGCTGAGAATCAAAAACCAGTTGGGCCCTTATGTCATCCATTCTAGGGATGCATGGAAAGATGCTGAGAAGATACTAGAAGAACACCTTAAATTCAAGAAGAGTTTTGAGTGGGTACCTTATGACTCGAATAGTTTCATAAGTGACAAAAGGGTAAAAAACAAGTTTTCAGTATATGTACATCATAGAATTCTAGAAATTGAACAATATCCAAATCAGGAAGAATGGGTAGAAGGGACATTAGTAGAGAAAGTTAGTGAACAAGAAAAGATGGAAAAAGCTATGAAATATCTTAAAAAAACCCTTGACCTGGACTCTTTTGGACATGTATCTTTCAAGTGGCCTCAACAATCAGGAGTTGGGACACCCTCTGCTGGAACTTCTCAGCAGCCTGCACAGAGAACCAGTGCATTAGTCACAGGGACTTCAAAGGGAAAAGAGGTGGAAACAACAGAACAACCAATCATGACTGATTAGCCAAGGGAGTACGAGAACAGGAACAAGTAAAAATTCCTCCTACCCAGTCTAAAGCAGTAGAGGTACTGGCATTACAAACTCCTCTAAATGAGGAAAAAGGCAAGACAAGAGACAGAGAAGAGGCCACACCTATCAGTGGACCTGCTGAACAACTAGGAGCAAAGAGACAGAGGCTGAATCCTCTGTCAGAAGAGGAAATCATTGAAGAAACAACAGATAGCCTAAAAGGTGAGAGGATGGTTAGCCAACAAACTTCCCCAGTGGTGGATACATCAACTAGCTCACATAGGCAGGAGCTAGAAAGGCAACATAGTGTTGAAGTATCATCTACCAGGGCACAAAGCAAATAGCCCTCTGACATCAAACGAACTTTCACAGAAATTAAGGCTAAAAATGAGCCTGTAAGGATTCAAATGTACAATCAATACTTAAAGATGGCCCCTTCGAACCAGAAAAGATTAATGTCAGCATATAAAATAAAAGAAGGAAATATGATAATGAGTTAATTTAAACCCAAGGTGCAACAACCCCAATCAGTAGCAGATTTCATCAGAACTAACTTGGAGGTTCTAGACAAGGATATTCATCCCATGGACCAGATTGAGCTTCATAAATAGACAGGAGAAAAGGTATACTCCACACTAGCTGATAAAGCTATGTTAGCTCATAAATTACAAGACTCCTTGAATAATACCTCTGCTCACTTAGATTTAGAGAAAGCTTCTTCTCTAGGAAAGGAAAACTAGATCAAATCCTTGGAGGAAATTATCATTGAACTCGGACATGATCCCAAAGATGCCAAAGGCACAAAGGCACTGATGAAGAAAAAGGAAGAGGACATTGCTGCCCTAAGAAAACAGCTGAAACTGCCTCCTTCCATGCACCCACATACTGCAGAAGTTGTACAACAGTATCCGAAGAGGATATGATGGACCTACATATGAAACTCAATGAAAGATTAACAGATACTGAGCAGGCATTAGAGAAAGCACTAAAAGAAAATCAGGGAGAGTCGACCTCCCAGCCACCTGAGGAAATCCCTGTAGTCACTACTGCCCCCTCAACAACTAGATCAACATTGGCCCCAAATGTCCCAGCAGCTACAAGTCAAGTTATCACAGGTACATCAGCAACAGCAGCAACACCAGGCGACAATACAGGTATGAGCACAGAAGAATTGATAAAAGCCATGGAAGAATTGAAACTCCACATGTTAGCGTTGAAGTAAGTAAAGGATAAATTGGCAAAAGTGGAACAGAGTTATGATAAATCCAAAATTAATGTGACAGAAAAAACAAGAGAGGTTAAAGCATTGCAGAACAAAGTCAGAACATTGGAAAAGGACCTCACTATGGACAAGCCTCTAGCAGAAATCAAAGGAATCCTTTGGACCAACATTGCTCAATACCTAAGTGATGTTCGACCATCTATCCAGATAATTTATGAGCAGATTGACTTGGTGAATGCAACACATGGAGAAATTCAAAAAGCAAGAGATTTATTAGGACAAATGCCTGATGAAGCCAACAGGCTCATTCATTTTTGAATCATAGAAACAGAGAACAACTGGAACAGCTCGGCATCCCAGACAGGACAGGCACCATTTTGGATATAAAAAGAGTTCTAACCAAGAAAACTCTAATGTAGAATTTAGAAATAAGATGCCAGGATATGCAAGTGGAAATCAATTCTTTCATGCAAAGATTTATGATTTTGCAGGATAAAGGACTCCAAGTCTTTTAGGAAATAATGACAGGCTAATAAGACACACAGATTATGTAAATAAGTTAAATACATATGCTGTTGATCAGGTTAATTCATCAACAAGTGCTTCAAGAGAAAAAGCACTTCCCTGAGGCCAAAGTCTCTATGATAATTTGGAGAACTTATTTTATATTGAACATTAAGTAAAACATATGTTTCATCTCTAGCCTAATTTTTTTAGATATACAGAAGCTGATGAAAGCCTGAGGAAGCTTCAGAGGCACAAATTTCCAGATCAACAATGGTGGGAAGACATGTTGGGAATTTTGTAAAAATATCTCGGATACAGCGAAGATTTCGAGCTATTTTCCCTCATAATATAAACAGAGTTAAATTAGGCTCAAGCGGGTCAAAGCATATCTGATCATAGTCAAAGAATTTCTGGCCAAGGCAGAGCAGCCAGTGCAGAATATCAGTGGAAGATAGCTACAAACCGACTTGCAGAACCTACCTTCGGTACATTCAATAAAGAGGGAGTGGCCATCACGAGGTCAATTTATCGTTTCCCTATTTCCAAGGTTGTTTGTCTCTATCTTTTGTAAAATAAGCATTAATCATCACTAGATATTACCTCCTCCATATATTTTGTAAGATATTTTGATGTTTATATAAATAACCCCCCCCCCCCCCCCCCCCAAATGAAGTATTTGAGGTTGGCTGATTAAGAAGTATTCTCAGAATTTGTTGTAATACAGAAATTTTGGAATAAAAAAGGCTATTGGAACCATTTTTGTTTGGCCTACTGGATGAGGAATTGATGCTAAGGACCATGTTACAGAATTCTTGAATCAACTTATGGATCAATAAGTCATTTCTAACTTGTGTTTTACAGTTTCTTCATTTTCTATATCATCTATGTTTCATGATCTAAATAATAGAGAGAAAGAATAATTCAGAATTTGCTTGACTGCACTCTGTCTTCAGTCTTTATTATTTTCTGTGTTTTCTTCAGAATTAGTATAAACAGTGAATTCTTAATTTCTCATGTTTCCCCTAATTCTTTCACCTCGAATATTTGCTAGGGAATTCTTAATTGCTCCTTAACAGTAATCATCTAGTTTCCCTCTGTCAAATATGATGAAGGATTCTTAACTGCTCTTTACCCACTTCACCCCATTCCATCTGATTCCATCCTTTACATTGTTCCATATTTGATTACCCTGCTATGTGATACCCTCCTCTGTTAAGAAACTGAATCTAGGAAGCTATCCTTCTTTGACTCCATCATGCCCAATGGACTGAAACTCTTTAGTTTTACCTCACTGTTATATTGAATCTCCATCACGCCAACCAAACTCAAAACAAAACCCTTGTACTTCATAGCTAGCCTAATATATCTCAAAACAAAGCTAATTCATAAAGAGAGAGCCCTCTCTGGATGCAGATTGGCTAGAATCTGTATCTAAAAGATTGGCCTGTGGTTACTTTGGTCGTATTCCCTTTCTTACAACTTTGGGGAACAACCTGAGTGATAACATCATTGGCGACTCCACTGGGGAACTGAATAATTGTTTGTTACTGTTGTCTATTTCATAAATTATAGATGGAGCCTAAAGTTTGCCAGGTAGCCTTTGAAATTGCTTTTACTATGCAATTACAGGAGTAAATAAATGCTGCTTCAATCTATCTCCGACCTAGTTTATGTTTTGAACATTCATTCCAAACTTTGATCAGTTCCTTGTTTCAATAAATCTTTAGGAAAATTCAAAACTCCCATATTTAAAACTTCCTACAAGACACTGTGAAAGTTGTATTGTTGAAATATTCTAAGAAAAACCAAAAACATACTCAGAAACTGGCTCCAAATAAAAATATCTGTTACACTAGATCAAATCCTGATCCAAATCCCCCACCTGTGTTTGAGAATCCTAATCTCATTCCTAAAATCCTTAAAAGCCAAGAGAGCCGAGAACATTATGCTAGTTCACACTTTGACACACATCAGCAGAACCCTATCCAATCTGAGCTTCCTTCTGGAAAAACACCAATCCTTTCCACCATTGCTGCAGCTTCTTCAAGTTCTCCATTACCACCTCAAGCTATCCTACCCACTCTTCCACCCACAGCCCACATTTCCACTGTTATCTCTGCTCTTCCAGCTATCACACTTATCTCGTAAAAATGGCAAACTGATATTCTCCCCTACAATTACCTGCAAATCCAGGGGCTATGCCTCAAGATTATCAAAGAAAAATCACCTATTCTGATGGTACTAGAACTTACACATCTCAACAACACACCAAAAAAATGACTGACTATTTTGAAAATTATGAGATTGATGATGATGATGTGAGAATGAAAGTCTTTGTTCAAAGCTTAACTGGAGATGTTAGGACCTTGTTCAGAGCACTCCCTGCGAACACTATTAATGACCCAGAAGATCTTTATTAGACTTTATTGAACAGATGGGAAAAGAAAAAAGATATGATCCAGATTTAATCAGAATATGAAAATTTGAAGAGTGGCCCACAAGAAACTGTTCAAGATTACTGTACCAGATTTAATAATGTATATAATTCTATTCCTCAGAATCTCAGACCTCCTCCAGATTTGGCCTTGAT
Source organism: Pinus tabuliformis (assembly GCA_031772625.1). Taxonomy (NCBI): domain Eukaryota; kingdom Viridiplantae; phylum Streptophyta; class Pinopsida; order Pinales; family Pinaceae; genus Pinus; species Pinus tabuliformis. Next base: position 1,063,021,246 of record CM062819.1, on the reverse strand, counting down.
CAAATTCCCTGATGCATTTGATTCTGATAGGGCATATCAGCTTAGCGAAAGAGATCCTCCAAGCTTAGAAGACAGGCAGAGTATAGCTGTCAGTGTTGAGGCCAACCTGATTTCTAAACGGGCTTGAGCTAGGGCTGAAAGGAGGAAACCTTTCAAAGAAGAACCTTCTACATTCGAACAAAAATTAGATGCTATTATCAAAGGAATGTGTCAGCCGGATAAGTAGTTCTTGCGGGCAAAACCAACCTCCCTAGTATCTAATGATATGTAGCGACAAGCAAACCAAACAAATTCTATCTTTCTCTAAATATGCAATTCATAAATAAAGGCAAACAAGTGTTTTAGGCCTACCTCGGGTCGAGTGCTAGTTTGTGGAAGTCACGCTCCGTTGATCCAAATGAGCTCCCTTGTAAAGAATCTACAAACACAAATAAGCACACATATTAAATAGCACCTGAAAAGCCAATGTAATAGAGCATATTTATCATGATGATCAAGGAATTCACGAAATAAACCATATAAGACAATTTATTGAGAAAAATGAATCTGATTGTATTAACTTTAATCAATGAAGAACTTTATAACCTTGGTGCCTTGATGTTGTACAAGCTCCTCCTAGGGTCCAACAAGAATCTCCTCCACTTTGACAAGTTTCACTCTCTTCCCAATGAAGCCAAAAGGTATGTAATCTCTCCTCTCAAGCTTATCTAGGAAGTCCCAATTCCAATAACATTTACCATCAAAAATGTTCAGCTTCTAACCTCCCTAGCAACCAGCCCAATGCCTTAATTTATAGTGCAATGGAGGGAAGTTACTAGGTCCACCTTCAAAGGGATAGAGCCCTCCTTCAAAGGGATAAGCTCCTCTCATCAAGGGATTAGCTCCTTTAGTTATGGGATGCATGAACCACCTAGGAGCGAACCATCCACGTCAAGATTCCTTCTAGAAGCATCCAGAATTAACCACAAGTGAGTTTTTAAGAATAAACTTGCACCTTTTTGACTTTCACAGGGGTTCGCACCCACTCCTTTAGAGATAGAGCTGGCAGGTCCATAGGTAACATGACCAAGGGGTGCGGGACCGCAGCTAACAGTAAGAGAAAGTGTGGAACTAAAGCTTTATTGATTTTCAAAGACTTTCTCTCATTTTTAAAGCTTGACATGAAGAGCTGAGGTTTGAGACTTGCAAAGGAGGACAATATGAGAGATGATAGACTCACACTGACTGCAAATGGTCATGGTGACAATATTTTGTGTAACAGAATGGATAGATTGGGTGATAGAGTGGAAACAATTGAGAGGAAATCCCCTTGGGATGGTGAACCGAGCAATACTCGGAGAAATCAAAATTTCAGGGAAAACCAAAACCCTAATACTAGAAAGGTTGGGCCAGACCAGAACATTAGGCCCCCATTCCAGGAAAATTATGCTGAAGCTTCAACTTCTAGTGAGCCAACAGAAGATACTCAAATTAACTTAATGGGTCTCAATAGTGAACAACAAATTTTCTTAACCGAAGAAGACCAAGAGGCTCACACTCTTAATCAATTCCAAATTCAATCAGGTGAATCATTTGATTTTAGGGAGGGATATGACACAACCATCTATGAGGTTCACAAGAAATATAATCTGAGGAGTAGAAGGATAGATGTCCCTGAGACCTGTAAACAGAAAGATAACAATCAATCTAATAAAGTTAAGATCAAGAACCCTCTTGTACAGACCCTTCCTAAAACTGGTCCTAACCCAGATAATCCAATAGTTGAAGATGTGTCAAACAATCAATAACCCTCAACTTCCACTCCTCCCAAGGGAAATGTAGAAGAACTTGTTAGAGCCTAGATTTGCCTCAGGCTGAAAAGGCAAGGTTCTAGGTCCACATCAAACCATGCTCAGCCTCGTAGCTAACCCTACGAGGATAGGAGAGGGCTCTCTCCGGGTCAATCTCAGCGAAAAATAATCAATGGGGCTTGAGATTACTGATTTAACATCTGATCTTAGGCTAGGTATGAAGTGCAAGGATTTGTTTTGAGTTTTTGAGGGTTTTGTGTTGGAAAAAGGGAAAGGCAAATTTGGGTCCGGGGATGAGGCCTAGTTCTGCAGAGTTCTGATTGGGGTAGGGAAGGAAATCATTTTGATGCTTTGGATTGAATGAATGGATGGATCAGACCGGTGAGGGGCTAAGGAGGGCAAGAAAGTCTCAAGTGTCCTCCTCAAACAGATGAAAACATGTAAAATTAAACAAAATTTCAAGGCAAAGCACAACAGTCCAATGAATTCTACCTCAATCACTCATTTGTTTAATTTCAGAAGAAAAGAGAAGGGAAAATAATACACATAAACATCAGTAAACTTACAATTACTTAGATAAAAACACCATCAAAACACAGAGCCATAAGGATCCCAACAAGTGCTGCAAAACCCTGGTCTTTCCTTTGCCAAAATTGCAGAAATGAAATGTACAATAGGGTGCCAAGCAATCCCAAGTATCCAACCTTCTACCAAAATCCAACCCCTACACTATGAAATTCATAAAATATATACATTTTCTCATCCTTGTACTAAGGGATTGAACTCAACCATTTTCTTCAAAATAGAATTAGTTACATTAAACTTGGGCCGAATTGCTTAAAATAGGTGTTGAAGATGAACTCGTATCTCCTAAACCATAGCACCTGTTACAAACATGAAAGATTTTTTTGTAGATAAGGTCATTTTGGAGAAAAACCTCTCTCAAATTTGGGAAATTCATTTCCCGTAGCTCGTAATCTATTCCACAAAATCATCTTTAAAACAAAAAATCATTAAAAATTTAAATCTTTGAAAATGAGCTGTAAAGATCTGGTCACATATCAAAATACATGACACCTGTGAAAAAAAATGAAAGAGTTTTTTGTTATATGGCTCATTCTTAACAAAAACCTCCTTGAGTTTTACAAAATTACTTTCCATATGTTGTAAATAGCCCCGCACTAAAATGACTAAAACAGTAAAAAATGTGAAAATTTTGCTTTGTTTAAATGTAGGCTCCAAATATCATTGTATATATCCCACATAGTAGCACCTGTGCCTAAACTGAAGGAGGTTTTTGTTATTTGATATGCTATGAACAAAAACCTCTTTCACTTTTGAAAAATTCCTTACCATTATTTTAGAAACTGATTTTGTACTAAACTTGTCATTGTGTGCAACTGACCTCAAAACATGCATAACCAAGAATCACTCATTCATTCCTTCTAATCTAGGAACCGGTTATGAGAGTGTGATATACCGTTGGAAAGATTTTTCCAAGATTCTTCTAATTGACACACTTGTGACATGTTTTGTGTTGAACATCATGTGCAAAACATCTAACAATACCAGACACAGTAAGAGCTCATGTTGATCCTTGGTGACAGGCTATGAAGACTAGAACTAACATCGGTTCCAATGGGGATGGTAGCTCCTTGGAGGTGACAAGAACTACAGATCTCTAGAAAGTAGACAATGCCTCTTCCATTGGGCATGGATCGTAAAACAACTGCAAACCCAAAACAACTCATACCAATCCAAAAACATATACATACTGCAACTTGTACATAAACAAATACCGAAAACTAAAATGCTGCCTTGGGCAGGTTATTTATGTACAAATCTAACCCACTTTGCTGCAAAATTGATAGATCAAGTAAAGTTGTAATGCTATATCAACCAATAAAGTAATTGTGACAAGGATGATGCTTGAAAGTGCTTCAACCAAGACACAAATGTAAATGTTGACAGCCATACATGCACATAACGAGTCTGGTTATGTAAAAGACAATCTGACTTATCAGTCAAACTGAAAAAATACTCCATATATGTGACAATAGTGTTATCAGAAATCTAGTGTCCACTCGGAACTTCTAGTCCCACTAAGACTGGTAGCTATCTTAGAAACAAACTAACTAAAACTACTTTCTTTTTCCTTTATGAGGAGTAGATAAGAGAGGAATGAAGGACACCAACCTTAGTCTTGCGCTCAGTTCCTTTGCTCGGTTCCTCTCCCTTCTGACAGATCCTTGCCGCTTTCTCCTTCATGTAACCAGCTTCAAAGAGCACTTGTGGAATCAAAGCAGCATAATACTATCAAAGAACGGAGATCTACAATCATAAACAATATGGGACTAGATATATATTGACCACACAAATGCATATATCATCAAACATACAAGAATGTGGAGGAAAACTTGAATAGCTTTATTAATATCAAGAATAAGAAAAGAGGATTACAACCAATTGTTCTGACCCAGCGTCATCCTCCAGCATGAAAGCCCTTATTTCACCTCATGAAAAGCTTAGATCACCCAACACTATGATATTCCAACAAGAAACCAACAGCACTTCCTTACAAGATACAAAATTCCAGACTCTGGATCTCTGGGATGAGGGATCCATATATAGATGATTGTAGGGGGGTGAATCAGCTTCTAGGATTTTGATTAGTGTCCTCTCTCTGATAGTTATTGATTCCACTTGGAAACTGATGATCTCTTACTCATCCCTGGGCGAATTCAGAGAGGCAAGTATCACAGGAGAAGTTTCTAGAAGATTCCATGATCATCCACCTCGCAAACTGTCTCTGCCATTTGTCCACTCTCACCCATCACACCCCATATAAGGGCTTTTTAGTATGCATCACACTTCCCATGTGCATTAGGTGGGATGCATCGCACTTTGACCATGGAGCAAGTGAGATGGTCCAGTTTTGACCAGTTTTGAGCAGTTTTTCATGGGGAGAACTTCTGGGAGATGATGTAATTAGTTGACCTTGTTCTTTTAGGGTATGGAACAAAAATTTTAGGGACTTAGGAGCCCTTGGTTTATGGACATGTTTGATTGGGGTTGCAGTGCCCAAAAATGTGTATAACAGTTGCCCCCTAAAGCATGAGGTTGTTAATCTTTTGATGTCGGGTGAAACGATTTATCATGAGGATTTGAAGTTTTTTCGAGCTGGAAGGTGACCTATAATAAGATATAATACAATACATTATCTTCATAATATTTTTCATGATCTAGCTGAGGCGGGCATTCCCATGCTCAGCATTATATATTAATTTTCATGTACATAAGATAGACAACCGTCTGTGCGGGAGACTGATGATTCTAATAGAGTCATCATCCTTTGATTGAGATGATTGTTTGTGCAGCAACAATGTACATTTGATGTCTTTATTTTCCTAAATATATCACAGCCCGGATGGATGAAACTAAATCTTGGGTCTTCAAACTCGTTCAATATTCACTTGGAGTACAAGTCGATCCATGTGAAAGATGTTCAGGAGTCGAACATGGAAAGACATTGTCTGATTACCAACCAATGATGTAAGCTGTTAACAGGCACGAGAGGAATCACCGATTCTGATGATGACCCTCAAGGTACTACAGTACAATTCGCATGGTGTGAATAAGGGACTCGGTGCCGAACACCACGCAAAATCTTTTGGTCGAAGGCCATTGATGTAAATCTGTCGCTGGAAGTGAGAAACTTGCCATTGAGGCATGCAAGCTTCAAAGTACTGAAAGGGTTGTTCCTAAGTTGACTTCTTGGATAATGAGCTGATGTCGACAAGAAGCGACCCGCCATAGGAGGGCCTTAATGAATCCCACATCTACGACATGGAACGACGTAAATGATTGTGGAGGTGAAAACAATATGATGATACAGGGTTCAGGGTGGCGGTCATGAAAGAATGGAGCATGAATGTATTGCAGTAGATGAGACACAGGTGAATTCTCTGAGCGAATTTTCTTGAACATACCGACGACACTAACATGGATTGGTAGCGTTAACCCCAAATATGGATGGTGTGATGGACCAATGGTGATATTACCAGTGAAAGGAACAACCCAACCCAACTCGGATGCAGAGTGAAAGGGTCATGTTCAAGAGCGACTTGCTACCAATAAAGTTTCTTCAAGTTTTCTTCCCAATTTTTCCCCAGTCATTGCTGACCAGTACCTCTTTATTTTTGCCAAGCTTGAGGAGGATAACATATGCTTGTTCTATAATTTACCCTTCGGGCAAACCCGTCCCTATATTTTAACGAGCCTAGCGACAGTGAAATTCGTTCTTGTCTGTATGGACAAGTTTGTTGCTATTTGGTTTTAACGAGTTTAACGACAAAGATAACTCGGTCCTTTTCAATTTTAGAGAGTCTGAAAGGGACGTAAAGGAAACCCCAATAATCCTTTTTCGTCATGTAGTCCCTTAAGTCCGAAAAAAGTATAAAATAATACAAAAGGGATGAATTTTCGGTATTTTTAATGAGCCGAACAAAAAAAGCGCTCGATCTTTTTGTGTAATAATCCATTAGGTCCAAAAAGATTAAAATCTAGAGGAGGGATAGCACTTCCAGTTGCTTTAATGAGCTGGAGAGGCCAATCGCTCAACAATCTTTTCATATTTTATGAGTTAGGTGAAAAGAGCTTAAAGGAGACTCGTTTTTTGAGGAGCAAGTGATAATTTCAGGGAGCAGCTGATTCCAGGTAAGGTTTGGAATTTTCCAATCACAACAGTGTCACAAGGATGGCTAACAAGATCACTCTTCATAGTTGTTCCTCAAAAGGGGTAAAAAATCAAATGGAGGTGAATGATCAGCCAAAACAGAGTGGAGGTGATGATGAGAACACGACCAGGGCTCAAAAGCTGATGATAATGCATTCACAATGGTTATTTACTGGAAATTGGTTCATTTTTTAATGAGCTTAAACTCTGGGGGAAACATTTGCTCATTGCTTAGGTTTAATTTTTAACGAGCTTGAACTCCACATAAAAATTGCTCGTGCCAGTTGTATAATAAGGACGTCTCATCGATAGGTTCAATTTTTAGGGATCTTGCACCATTCGAAACTATGCTCCGACATCTCTCGCATGCAAGCTAGGAACAACCAACTACGCCCCTTTACTTAACTACCAAGATCACTACCAAGGTTAGGTAGGAAACTTTTTCCTTTACTTTGTCGGTGCCAAGGGGGCCCGTGTAAAGATGAATGGTCAATTTGACCACTCACCTGACCTAGGCGGTTGAAGTTAGCGGAATCATAGAATTAACGTTAGTTGGTCATTTCTTGCTTGCTCACAAGAGGTTTGCATGCCCCCAGGTATAGCAAAGTAGAGTTTCTAGGTTACCTCTCAATTTGTAGACAAAACGTTTGTTCTGTTGGGAAAGGCCTACCTTTTAACGGAGGTATCTTATCTGGTCTAATCCCCTCTTCCTATACAGACAAGGATCAGACGAGTCATATAACCTTCGCGGAAACCTACCCTATACCCAGAGCTTCCTTGTCGAAGCAGACCAGGGTGCATGCCCCCTGGGTTTCAGTCATGTCCTCCCGAATCACTCACGCTCTTCAGGTGGACGGACTGGAGATTGATGAGACATTTCTTGCATGAAAAGACCATTTAGGGATGGCATTTGACTATTTGCTATGTGTGAGCCGAGGAATGAAAGTTGGTCCACGAGCTAGACCACTCTGCCTTCATGCAGAAAACACATTACTCAAAAGAGTGAGGAGACGATGGCTCCCATGCAATAAATATAGTCACACCCAAGGAGTAGATTTTAATCTAAAGGCCCTTGGACTACCATTACATTTAGATGAATGATTTTCCTCCTCAATGTTATGGGCACATTGGGAAGGATCCCTAACGGTCGATTGGTTTCTTTGTCAAAACCTGTCAGATTTCTCATCTCAGGCATAAGCGATGGCGAACAAAGCGCTTTCCAAGCAGTCGAGGAAAGGATAATCACAGAAGCCCCTTCATACTTGTGCAATGATGCGGAATGGTATACTAGCCGGTAGACGGGATCTACCTAGTAGATTCCAATGGAAGGAAACCACAGGTTGCTCGGAGGTGGGACCGAATAGAAGGTTGGATATGACTCTGACGAACTTCCTTCCTGTGGTAAAGGAACGGATAGATTGCCCCCATGTTCATCAGAGTCTGTGTTTATGAAAAGAATTTGAACGGTGTCCTTCTCATTCTCTTCGGTGACTGTATCATCTGAAGATGGACCTCCCGGAGACAAGACCGGGTCAACCGCTGCTTCGACCTTTTGAAATTTGTCTGGTTTTGACTCACAGTGTTTATCTTCAATGATATATGCTTCAATTGACCACAAAGGCGTGTCAGTCAGATTTTCAACTAGCGATGGACTCGGCAAGAGTTTCTTATACCCAGGAGGAAGCCATAGCGGTGAAGCAGGATGGTTGTCCAAGACTCTTTTATCTTCGTCCAAGAAGGGACAACAGTGGAGGGCATAATCTTCTTCACATAGTCTACAAGGGAATTTACATTTTCCTTTTTGTCCAGGGACTTCATTTTCACTAGTTGAAGATGTACTGTCAACATGATCGTCAGAGGTCGATGACAACGAATTGCGCAAACGGGGAGACCAGTCCATTAAGATCCGAGGGATGCAAGGACAATCCCGATGATAGTGGTCTCCTTTGCAAATGACACATGGAGATTTAGGTTTGGATGCTGTAGTATATGGATTTTTTCTAGACGATGCATGGTTGCTCCTTTTCACCTTTGGCTCCTTCTTCTTCTCCTTCTTCTTTTTAGTTACTTGGTTTTTATCTTTACCAACTTCACCAAGCGAAGAGGAAGGAGGGGAGGGAGAAACAAGTGAAGCAGAAGGTTGGGGAGTAACTCTAGTATCATCTAGTTGCTGACTTGATTGCTCAAGAACCGTGGGCGTTTGAATGAAAAAGGTCAAGAAGAGCCATATGGGCAAGCCAATTGTCAATCCTGGAAGTGAAAATGTGGTCATATGAGGTGCACCAACATCTCCCCAAGAGGAGAAAGGACTAGGATTTCCCCCAAGGGGAAATCCTTGGTTGGTGGACTCCATTTTTCTCCAATGCGGGAATGGTGATATTATTCCAATTAAAATAAATTATAGATGCTTTGACACAACTTTTTTTTCAATTTCTAAGAGTCAAGAGAGAACAAGAGATGACTCTAGTCGCCTTCGATTTTTAATGAGCCTGAAGTGACAAGTGCTCAGATGGAACTTTTCCTTTAAGGAGTCTGAAAAGGAATGAAAGAGAATACTCCAGAAATCTAGACAGAGGGATTACCAAACCAATCGCAAAACTGCAGAATACTTTTTACGGTATGGAAATCAATCTTCCCGAATGCCATGTTTAGTGCATTGCGATCGATAGGGCGGCAGACACAGCTTCCTATGGATAAAGGATATAGCCTATTGTGGTCTCCCAATATATACTCGATGGCACGTGGGAGCACAAGTCCGTACTAGCACTTGTCGTCTCAAAGAGGAGGAATCACCCAACCAACAATGAAAGTGACAGTTACCAGGCTTTACGACGCCAAAATACGTCTCTAGCGTAGACTTCTAGATGTTGTGCGTTAGGTTCCAAAGAATTTTTAGGTTCATTAAATTTATTTTATAGTTGATATTTCTTAAGAAATTTTCCTTTCAGTTTCACCGCGTGATGTAGATGTACAATTCCTAAAATGCAATCTAAGATGATAAACAATCATTTAATATTCTTTTTGCAATGAAAATCCTAGCTACTAAAGAAAGAGAGATGATATTCTTTCAACATAGAGCAGAGAGAACACACTAGATGCAATGTCCTAAATCAAACCAAAAAGCAGTCTAAATGCAAATGCACATGCATGTATTTTTTTTCAGCTTTCTTAATGTGTGAAAGACAAGAATAATGCTAAGTACAAATCTAAATTATCTTTTCAAAGCGACAGTACTAAAAAATTTCTCTTCAAAAACGAAAGGAAGATAATGACAAAACTTTACTATTTTGAATTGAAAATTGTTTTCAACACTTGAAAAACTACTAATTCAAATCAAATACAAGAGTAACTGTATAATCAACCATCAATAACAATAGAATTCTTTTCTTTGACTGAAAACGACACTTGCGACACTTTCAATTCAAAAGACGACAGTTCAACTATGCTACTACTTTGTAAAAGAGAACTGAAAATGGAGGAAAATACATAAAAACATTCATAGCTCTTTGCATAATGGAGGCGGAAAGATGGAAAGGAAGGGGGTTCCGATAGTGGTATACTGATCACAGACAGCAAAACTCCTAAATAGAGCTGAAGTGAGTGAACACAAAAACCAAAAAATTGAGAGCAGAAGAGGTCTTGTCTGATCAGTGCACCTGTAACACAGGGAAAGTGCGATGCAACGCACCTACTGCACACAAGAAGTGCGATGCATCCAGATTCCCAAGAGTAAAAGGTGCGATGGTCTAGGGACGAGACTTCAACTGGGTTTCGGGTCACAGTTTGCAGTTCAATTCAGGGATTTAGGCTAGGCAAGTGATGTACAGTGAATAGAAATCACAGGGGCTGATCTAATGAGGTTACTAGAGCCACCACTAGGGAAATTAGAAAGTTTGCAAATCGATTGTTCAATTTATAAACAAAACCTCGAGATAGACTGAAGCAACATTGATCTACCTTGCACTTGCATAGAAAATGCAGTTCAAAGGCTAGCTGGCTTGACTTCAGGCTCCGTCTATAAGTTTATAAAACAAACAAATATAGACAAACAAACAATCTATTCGCTCCCCAGTGGAGTTGCCATTTTGTTATCGGGAAATCTAGTGTCCACTTGGAACTTCCAGTCCCACTAAGACTGGTAGCTATCTTAGAAACAAACAAACGAAAACTACTTTCGTTTTCATTTATGAGAAGTAGATAAGAGAGGAATGAAGGACACCAACCTCAGTCTTGCACTTGGTTCCTTGCTCAGTTCCTCTCCCTTGTGACAGATCCTGGCCGCTTTCTCCTTCGTCTACCCAGCTTCAAAGAGCACCTGTGGAATCAAAGCAGCATAATACTATCGAAGAACGGCGTTCTACAATCATAAACAATATAGGACCAAATATATATTTACCACACAAATGCATATATCATCAAACATACAAGAATGTGGAGGAAAACTTGAATAGCTTTATTAATATCAAGAATAAGCAAAGAGGATTACAACTATTTGTTCTGACCTAGCGTCATCCTCCAGCATGAAAGCCCTTATTTCACCTCATGAAAAGCTTAGATCACCCAACAATATGATATTCCAACAAGAAACCAACAACACTTCTTTACAAGATACAAAATTCTAGCCTCTGGATCTTTGGGATGAGGGATCCATATATAAATGATTGCAGGGGGGTGAGTCAGCTTCTAGGATTTTGATTAGTGTCCTCTCTCTAATAGTTCTTGATTCCACTTGGAGATTGATGATCTCTTACTCATCCCTGGGCGAATTCAGAGAGGCAAGTGTCACAAGAGAAGTTTCTAGAAGATTCCATGATCATCCACCTCGCAAACTGTCTTTGCCATTTGTCCACTCTCGCCCATCGCACCCCATAGAAGGGATTTTCAGTATGCATCACACCTCCTGTGTGCATTAGGTGGGATTCATCGCACTTTGACCATGGAGTAGGTGAGATGGTCCAGTTTTGACCAGTTCTAAGCAGTTTTTCATGGAGAACTTCTGGGAGATGATGTAATCAGCTAACCTTGTTCTTTTAGGGTATGGAACAACACTTTTAGGGACTTAGGAGCCCTTGGTTTATGGACATGCTTGATTGGGGTTATAGTGCCCAAAAATTTCTATGACAAATAGGATCAAAGAAACCAGACTCTGTTTGCTGCCCTAACTCCTCAACGCAGACCGCCAACTGCAAACTGTCAATGCAAACATCCACGGGTAGCTCTATTGTTTCTTGCTTTGAAGGAGGGAGAATTTCCAAGAACTTTTTGGGATCTCGGAATTCATATGATTGGATCTGATCATTTAAATACTGAATCTCCTTCTCAAATTTTTCAACAACTAACTCAAAGAAACCAGTTTTAGCTTTAGGAGGAAACTTTGGAAATCTCAAACGTTGAAGCACGACAATGAAAAATACTTCATCTATTTCAAAATCCACTAACTGATCTCTAACTTCTTTTAAAGCTTCACAAAACACAGGGTCTGCCACATACCCTACCATTTTATTTTAGTGCATGAACGGATCAGTGAGCGCTGGAATCTCAGGATTGAGTTGGAGTCGCCAGGTGAATGTTTCAACATTCATATGTATCTGACTGTTGTCCACCATCAACAATCAGATCTAACTTGATACATGTACTAGGGAAATTTTCAAGTTAGATATTCCGTTTATAAGATTAGACCGGAGATTGACTGAAGCAGCTTTTATTTACTTTCGCTAATGCAAAGCAACAACGTTTCGAAGGCTACCTGGCTAACTTCAGGATCCGTTTGTAGTCTATAAAACAAAGAACACTAACAAACAAATAAAATTTTCTTCCCCAGTATGGTCGCAACTATGTTAGAGCCTAGATTTGCCTCAGGCTGAAAAGGCAAGGTTCTAGGTCCACATCAAACCACGCTCAGCCTCATAGCTAGCCCTACGAGGACAGGAGAGGGCTCTCTCCGGGTCACTCTCAGCGAAAAATAATCAATGGGTCTTGAGATGATTGATTTAACAACTGATCTTAGGCTAGGTATGAAGTGCAAGGATTTGTTTTGAGTTTTTGAGGGTTTTGTGTTGGAAAAAGGGAAAGGCAAATTTGGGTCCAGGGATGAGGCCTAATTTTGCATAATTCTGACTGGGGCAAGGAAGGTAATTGTTTTGATGCTTTGGATAGAATGAATGGATGGATCATACTGGTGAGGGGCTAAAGAGGGCAAGAAATTCTCAAGAGTCCTCCTCAAACAGATGAAAACATGTAAAATTAAACAAAATTTCAAGGCAGAGCACAGCAGTCCAATGAATTCTACCTCAATCACTCATTTGTTTCATTTCAGAAGAAAAGAGAAGGGAAAATGATACACATAAACATCCGTAAACTTACAATTACTTAGAGAAAAACACCATCAAAACACAGAGCCACAAGGATCCCAACAAATGCTGCAAAACCCCAGTCTTTCCTTTGCCAAAATTGCAAAAATGAACTGTACAATAGGGTGCCAAGCAATCCCAAGTATCCAACCTTCTACCAAAATCCAACCCCTACACTATGAAATTTATAAAATATATACATTTTCTCATTCTTGTACTAAGGGATTGAGCTCAACCATTTTCTTCAAAATAGAATTCGTTACATTAAACTTGGGCCGAATTTATGAAAATAGGTGTTGAAGATGAACTCGTATCTCCTAAACCATAGCACCTGTTACAAAATTGAAAGAGGTTTCTGTATATAAGGTCATTTTGGAGAAAAACCTCTCTCAAACTTGGGAAATTCGTTTCCAGTAGCAAGCAATCTGTTCCACAAAATCATCTCTAAAACAGAAAATCATAAAAAATTTAAATCTGTGAAAATGAGCTATAAATATCTAGTCACATATCCCAATCCATGACACCTGTGAAAAATTTGAAAAAGATTTTTGTTATCTGGCTTGTTCTTAACAAAAACCTCCTTGGGTTTTGCAAAATTACTTTCCATATGTTGTAAAATGGTCCCGCACTAAAATGACTAAAACAGTAAAAAATATGAAAATTTTGCTTTGTTTAAATGTAGGCTCCAAATATCATTGTATATCTCCCACATAGTAGTACATGTGCATAAACTGAAGGAGGTTTTTGTTATCTGATATGCTATGAAAAAAAACCTCTTTCACTTTTGAAAAATTCCTTACCATTATTTCAGAAACTGATTATGTACTAAACTTGTCATTGTGTGCAGCAACTGACCTCAAAACATGCATAACCAAGAATCACTCATTCATTCCTTCTAATCCAGGAACCGGTTACGGGAGTGTGATATACCGTTGGAAATATTTTTCCGAGATTCTTCTGATGGACACACTTGTTAAATGTTTTGTGCTGAATATAATATGCAAAACATCTAACAAATCCAGACATAGTAAGAGCTCATGTTGATCCCTAATGACAGGCTGCGAAGACTGGAACTAACAGAACCTCCAGAAATTGAGTTGGAAGCAACTTCAGCTCATAATGCCACTCCTAAAAAAGGAATAAACACTGAAAATACAGCAAACAAAGACAATCTCACGGTCCCAAATGTAAAAATTCAAACAGAAAAACCTTTCAATCTTGAGACAGAAATAGGAAAATTAAAGATAGTCATTCCATTGTCAGAATTAGCTAAGCATGATGTCTACAGAGATCAAATTAGCAGATCACTCCAGATTTTGTAAAACAAAGATATAGTAAATGTCCTTGATGACCAACCAAAATTAATTTCTGGCCCTGAGGTAAATGGAAAGTCAGTAGATGGAGGGGTCCCTCCTTTCTATGTAAGTCTGAACATTCATGATAAAAAAATTCATAATGCCATGTTTGATTCTGGTGCTTCTCATAACTTAATGCCTAAAACTGTAATGGAGAAGTTAGACCTAGATATCACCTATCCATACAAAGACTTATTCTCTTTTTATTCGAGCCAGGTCAGATGTCTAGGATTGATCAAAGATTTATGTGTATCATTAGTTCAGTACCCTGCCAAGACTATTTTAATGGACGTAGTGGTAGCTGATATTCCACCAAAATATGGCATGTTGTTGTCTAAATCTTGGGGTGAAAATCTCCAAGGATATTTACAATTGGACATGTCCTATGCTACTATTTTCGTATTTGGTCAACCAAAGAGATTGTATCGAGAAACTCTAATAAAATATGTGGTAAGCAGTCAGGAGAAACCCCAAAATTTTCCCATCTATTCCATGCACTCTAACATGGAATCCTTCATTCTATACAATGCTAAAAATAACCCTTCAACTGATGTCAAACTCTTAGCACTTGAATAAGAATTCATAAATAAAAAATCTAGTGTTCAAATTCAAGAAATTGTTGTAGACAATGATATATCAGACACTCAAGAGAAACCAGATGACACTCAAAAGCCAGATTTCCCTAGTAAACAAATTTCCAAGACTCCTGGTACTAACTATGAACATGAGATCCTTTGGTACTTGGAATTTGATGGTTCGGTCAATAAATTAGGGGCAGGAGTAGGAATTTGGGTGCATAATCTAGAAAATGACCATGTTGAAGGGCATGCTTACCGATTGAACTTTAGATGTACCAATAATATGGCTGAATATGAAGCCCTCTTGCTAGGAATTAAATTGATCAAAAATTTAGGGGCAACTAGGGTATCAATTTTGGGAGACTCTGATTTGATCATTCAACAGATAAAAGGAAACTTCCTCACTAATGATCCCAGATTAAGATCCTACAGAGGGGCAATAGTTGAGATCCTTAATACATTTCTTGAAACACAGCTGGCCAAAATTCCAAGAAAACATAATTTGCATGCTCACAGTTTGGCAACATTTTCCAGCACTTGTAAACTGCCATTTGAACCCAATCATTAGTTTAGAGTGGAGATTAGGCATAGGCCAACCATACCAGACAATGTAAAGAATTGGAAAGTGTTTGAAAATGATATTCAGATTAACAATTTCTTGACCTTTATTTTCCAGCACTAATATAGACGCGGACAATGTTTGTGAAATTGATCAAAGGGATAAAATTGAAACAGACATTATAGCAGAAACTGCAACTCAAATACTTCACCCAACGAAATTTACCAATAAAAAGTTGCAGGAGCTTAAAGAAATAGACATTGATGAGATTGTCAGAGGAGAATTTGAAGTTATTGATTTAAAAGAAAATTATTTGCCCATAAGATTAACTCCTTTGGAAGATTTCTTTGGTTCTAATGATATCCCAAGAAAACCCAAATGCAGCCTCTAAACGCAGACATTGAAGACCGTAACATAGGAACTGAAGGAAACCCGAAAATGATAAAATTGTCCAAAACTTTACCCCCTGATCAGAAGCTGAAATATGTTGAACTCCTCAAAGAATTCTAGGATGTTTTTGAATGGAGCTATGAAGATCTGAAATATTATGACACCTCTGTTATTCAACATACAATACCCCTAAAAGAAAATCAAAAGCCATTCAAGCAAAAATTCAGAAGGGTCAACCCTGTACTACTCCCTTTAATTGAAAAATGAGTCAAAAGAATGTATGAAGCAGGGATAATTGCACTTATCAGGATTTCAAAATGGGTGTCTAATTTATTGCCCACTAGGAAGAAAACAGGAGAAATTAGATTGTGTGTTGATTTAAGGAATGTGAATAAGGTTTCTTTGAAAGACCACTACCCCTTACCTAAGATGGAACTCATTTTACAAAGGGTAGTAGGTGCCTCTAGGATTTCACTTTTGGATGGTTTCTCAGGCTTTAACCAGATTCTAGTCCATCCTGATGACCAGGAAAACACTGCTTTTATAATGCCTTGGGGAACTTTCAAATATGTGAAAATGCCATTTGGACTCAAGAATGCAGGGGCAACCTTCCAACGAGCAATGGACATAGCTTTTGCAAAAGAAATTCAAGATTTCCTAGTCATATACCTAGATGATCTTACTGTGTTTTCCAAATCAGATTAGCAACATTTAGACCATCTGAGACAAGTGTTTTTAACATGCAGAAAGTATGGTATATCATTAAACCATAAGAAATCCTTGTTTGGTCTAGAGGAAGGCAAACTGTTAGGTCATATAATCTCCAAAGATGGCATCAAAATTGATCCTAATAGAATAAAAGCCATTCTACAAGTACCCCACCCCAGAAATGTCAAGGAACTTCAAGCTTTCCTAGGAAAAATTAACTTTTTGAGAAGATTCATACCTAATTTGGCTGAATTAATTAGATTGTTGAACAATACGCTGAAAAAAGATTCCAATGTTAAATGGACATTAGAAGCTAAACAAGCATTTGAAGAAATAAAAATGGCTTTGACCAGAACACCAGTTCTTACAAGTCCAAAGTTTGATAGGGACTTCATAATATTTTCATTTGCATCACAACACACCATTGCTATTGTTTTACTACAAAAAGATGATCAAGGATGTGAAAAAACTATAGCCTTTTTCAGTAAAGCACTCACAGATGCACCGCTAAAATACCCTGTCATGGAAAAACAGGCTTATGCACTTGTGAAAGCTATTAAAGACTTTAGAGTCTACGTATTATACTCTCATATAATAGCCTATGTACCAAATGTTGTTGTCAAAGATATCCTGACCCAAGAGGGGATTGAAGGCAAAAGAGGTAAATGGATTGCTACTATATTAGAGTATTACATTGAAATAAAACCTACAAAACTTATAAAAGGACAGGGATTGGCTAAACGCATGACTGAAACTAATTGCCAAGCCCTGGATATTAATGAACTGGATAATAAACAGGAGATGGCGACTCCACAAATCAGCCAGGCCTTCCTAGAATCACCTTGGTATGCTGATATATATCATGTATTATTAAACCTGCAGGCTCCTCCAAGGTTATCCAGAACAAAGAAAAGGTTTTTAAAAATGAAAGCTTCAAAATTTTGTGTTTTAGATGGTGCTCTTTTTTGGAAAAATCATGAAGGTATTCTATTAAATTGTCTAATAAAAGATGAAGCTGACAAGGTACTCAAATAATTTCATGTAGGGGAATGTGGTGGACATTTTTACTGGAAATAAACTTCAGACAAAATCTTAAGAGCTGGATTTTATTGGCCAACCTTGTTTGCTGATGTCAAAAAGTTTTTCACTGCTTGCCATAAATGTCAAATTTTTGAAGGTAAGAGGAAACTTTTACCTTTACCCCTTAGACCAATTTCCACTGAAAGACCATTTCAACAATGGGGTTTATATTTTATTGGGGAAATTCATCCTCCCTCTCCTAGCCAACATAAATGGATCCTGACTGCCACAAATTATTTCACCAAGTGGATAGAAGCCATCCCTTATAGACAAGCCAATGATACAGTGATCATACAATTCTTAGAAACCAACATCTTGTCCAAATTTGGTTGTCCTAAAAAGATCATAACTGACAGTGCTGCTGCTTTCAAATCCAAGAAAATGATAAGTTTCTGTCATAAGTACCACATCACCTTAGGCCACTCCACATCCTATTACCCTCAAGGTAATGGCCTAGCTAAATCCTCCAATAAAAGCCTGATCAATAATATTATTAAGAAAGTATTGGAAGAAAACAAGAAAAACTAGCATAAGAAACTTATCAATGCACAATGGGCAGACAGATTAACTTCTAAGAGATCCATTGGAACTAGCCCTTATGAACTAGTCTATGGTATGGAGGTTTTATTTCCTTCATCCTTAGGAATCCCTGTGATGAAATTACTTCAAGAAGCTCAGGTGGAATCCAATGACATTCAAAGAAGAATAAATCAGACCATCCAATTACAGTAGACTAGGGAAGAGGTGTACCAAAGATCCCAAGTATTACAAGAAAATCTCAAGAAGATATTTGATAAAAGGACCAAGGCAGAAGATTTTTACCTAGGGGACAAAGTTTTAAAATTGGATTCCAGGAGAGAAGACAAAGGAAAACATGGGAAGTTTGATTTCCTTTGGAAGGGACCTTTTATTATTCAGGCTTCACAAGGCAACAATACTTACTTTCTGAAAAGCCTGGATGGTACAGAAGCAGAAGAAGGACCAGTCAATGGTCAGATGTTGAAGCACTATTTTGATCCAGTTTGTTGATATATACTGACTCTAACTTGTACATAGCAAAGTTCAGTTTCTGTAGTTTTTTACAGCAATAAGAATAGGAAGGAATGGGTAGAAAGTTTTGAGAAACAGTGAAGGAATTTTACTATTTTTGTTTTGAGCTCAAGAGAAATATATATATGTTACATGGTCCTTTGTACAGTTTTGTTTACTCACAGCAAAGAAATGTTTCAGAGTGCAGCAAGAATTTTACATAAGGCCATTTGACCTACTGTTCTTGACTTTCCACTAGGGAAAGCCATCCCCAAGTGGAACCAATGTTATGCTCCTATACCAATAGGTGTCATATTTCATGATTAACTTGATTAGCTATGCAATATGTTCATACATTTCCTTGTTATAAAGGTTTCCATATTATGAATATTTCAAAAAAATTAAAAAATTAAAAGAGGGTATACCCTAAAAGAAAAATCAAAGGGTGAGAAGATAAATGGTCAAAAGAAAAAATGAAAAGAGATGAACCCAAAATAAAAAGGACCAAAAAAGTGTGCAAGTCCAAATGCCACTACTATTTAATTTTCTGTAAATAAAGCATCATATGCAACTTGTTGACCTATGTCACCATTAATGAATGGCCAAACAACTCAATCTTGGCTAGTTCATGTCTGAATTTACTTGTTTTAGTGAATAGAGAATAAAATCTGTCCAAAATGTTAAATCTTGGTAGATAAATAGTTAGGTAGAGAAGCAAAGGAGCTCAACAGTTAAATCTGAGCCCTTGGAAGAAATAAGGGTAGACTTAGGTAGGATTCCCATGAAAAGAAAAGAATATTTATGAGGGTTTGCTAGTCCAAGTGCACCAACGGCAAAAGAAGAAAAAATGTTAGGTACAGTAGGCTGGGTAGGCAGTTTTGGTGTTGTAGAATAAGACTTGTGATTGATTTTGTCTCTCTAAGATGTTCATTTTAATATTATCACAAGTACCATGGCAGATGTTTGGGTGAAGATCAAGCAAAGCATAACTAACTCCCCTCTATCCTTTCCCCAAATCATTTACTAACTTCGCCAGTGATATTAATATTTTCTTAAATATCACCAAACAACTCCTTCCATCCATCTCATTTCATAACAAACCTAAGTAAAACCTTTTTTACTTAGGAAAATGTACAAATATCACAAAAACCCCTCTTTTCCCTATAGCCTAAGTTCATCATATTGTGCTTCCCATTTCATAAATCACATTAACTAAACTCTAACTTTATTATATAAATCCCTTGTGAAATAATACCCTTCCCTGTAAATATGTATATATAACAAAAACTATTATATTTTAATATCCCTGCCCCGGTTTATTATAACCATAATATTGTTAAATCGTTGTTCAAATATGGATTAGCAGGTTTATTTGGAACCCGTTAAGAACCATAACCCACCACGCATAAACCATGGGATTAATTAACCCCACGTTAATTAATAACAAATCACCCCACCAACCAATAAACGCAGCCCCGATATGATTTATTAACATTTACTATATCGGGCCCCACGCATTAACTCTCCACTATCTTCGCAGAGCGCCAACCATCAGATCTGGACTCGCTCATCCAACGGTCAAAATGCATATCACGACCCCCTTCGCCACTCCATTTTAATGCCCAGGAGAATGGCGGTATTACAGCCTGTACCCAGACGCGTGGCACACTCCCATGCTGCTTGCGGCCCTCTCGACCGAAACCACTTCAGCCAATAAGCGGTGCGGGCCAAAAACACTTACCACCCTCTCGCCGACCCCTCGTTAACGTCACTGCCATGTCACCATCCCGTACCCCCGCTAAGCAACAAAATATCCCATCATGCTGACGTCATCCGCCAATAAATGCCAAAAATTACCCGCCAGCCCAAAATTTCATTAAAAAACGATGAAATGTCATTTTCGCTGAAAAATCTTTATGTTCATGTTCCCATGCAAAATAACAACTGAAGCCACTGTACCTATTTTCAACCCCTACCCGGCCGAGGAAACCACTAGCAGCATGCTCTGCACTCTGTCATTCAACCTACAGTTACTCAATTTGCATCCTTAATCCAGGTATTTACTCGTTTTACCAACAGCCCTATAAAAATCCGCTTTTTCACTGAAAATTCCACCTGTGAAAACCAAATCCAAATTGAGAACAGTCTGTTTAGCCCAAAAAAAGACTCCTAGGCCTGCTGTTGAGTCCAATTTTCCACAGAAAGCCCAAATTCCTATTTAAAAACACAAGAACGAAACATGGAAGCCCCCATAGCCCTAAATGTCATGCCTGTGAATGCACCTCATAAAGACTTGAATTATCTACCTTTGGCCAACAAAGATTTCCAAATAAAAGACCCATATGATGATGGGAATAATCTTCAGACCTTCTGCCAAATAAGGGATAGCTATTTAAGAAACTCTGACATTTTTGGACTGTGGGAATCAAACCTTCCCATGTATTTCTTGCCCTCAGTCCATGTTTTCCTAGATATCATTCACCAATGTTGTACCAATTATGACCTTGTTCAGAGAGCTTTTATGTCTCCTTCCAACACTGTCCTTTTTTACATAACTGCTGAATCCATCAATGAGATGATACATTTCCATTGCACTGAACCCCTCGCTCGTCTTTCCATGGGATTTTTGCTTGAAAAGGCCTCTCAATTGCCTAGCTCAGAAATAATTCGTATTGCCCAGATGTTCATGAAACCAAGCTGTCAACCCCAAGGCCCACCTCCCAATTTGCATGTTTGGTTCACTGAGACTGGAAAACTCATTCTTGACATGATATCCTTGATCTTGGGATTCAGGTCCAATGAATATGTGGATGATATCACCCTGGTTCTGTTATCTATCTTTACTCCAGGACAACCTCCTGCTGTCAAGTATGACTATGCCACTTTCATTGCTGACAAAATCCATGCTCAATACATAAATTTGGAAAGGGAAGGAGTGCTTAAATATACATCCTTCATATACCATCTGCTATTATATTATCACCCAGACAATTTCCCATTTCCCATCAAGAAATTAGACTCAAAAGGAAATTGGAGGTCTGTGATTTTTTAGAGCTTAGTCTTCCATAACTATGACTCCCCTTATACCTATATTGAATTCATTAACTTATTTATACACCCATTTCCACTCTGTTGATAGGAGCTCCTCCTCCTAGAATTACTGGTGATATGAAGAAAATTTTACAGTTGTCCAAATAGTACAAGATAGGTGACTAGTACCTCTACCAGAATCACACTGGAATCAGAACATATGGATGTGAATTATGCACATTCAAGCTATCTAGGTATGTTCCTATGAGGTTGTTTGCATTAGAATACTTCAGGAAACTCATCTGTTCAGACTTAACCCACTTTTGTAATGTAAAGAAGAAGGCTCATCTGTTATAGACATTTTTGTGCCTTACAGCTCTAAGCATGAAATGTCTGTAAACCAAGGGCTCCTAAGTCCCTAAAAGTGTTGTTCTAACCCCTAAAGGAACAAGGTCAACAAATTACAGCTTCTCCCAGAAGTTCTCCACCAGAAACTGCTCAGAATAAGTCAAAATGGGATCATTTCAGCTGCTCCACTAGCTAAGTGTGTTGCATAGCACCTAAATCCACTGGCTAGGTGCATTGCAACGCACCTAAATGCACTATGAGGGTGCGTTGAGCGGGAAATGACAAATGGCAGTATCATTCCGCGAGGTGGAGAGACAATGGAAGCTTCCAGAATCTTCTCTTATGACACTTGCCTCACTGAATTCGACCAAAGATGAGTAAGAGGCCTTTAGTCTCCAAGTGGAAGCAAGAACTGATAGAGAGAAGCCACTAATCAAATCACAAGCTGACTCATCCCCCTTGCATACATCTATATATGGATCCCTCATCCCAGAGATCCAGAGGCTGGAATTTTGCACATTGTAAGGAATTGTTGTTGGTTTTGAGATAAACATCAGAGAATTGGGTGATCTATGCTTTGTTGGAGCTGAAGAGGGGCTTCTTTGTTGGGAGGTTGATGCTGGGTCAGGAATCATCGGTTGTAACTCCTCCTGGATCTTCTTGTATATCAATAAAAACTATTTGAGTTTCTCCTCCATGCTTTTGTATCATTGATGCTTGTTACATTTGTATGGTTAACTTAAATCTGATCCTAAGTTATTTATGAATATAAATCCATGTCTTATAGTTTTCTTTTTCTGTGATCTTACAGGTACTTGGTGAAGCTGGGCAAGTAAGGGAGCAGGTAGCTGGAAGTTGTCAAAGAGGAGAGAGATTGGATCAAAGGACTAGCGCAAGACACAGGTTGGTTCTTCCTATTCCTCTTTATTTATAGTTCATAAAAGAAATACAAAAGTATTTTTCTCTGTTTGTTTCTAAGGCAGCTGTCACACCTTAGTGGGATAGAGCAGTTCTAAATAGACACTTTTCTCGGTAACAAAATGGCGACTCCACTGGGGATTAAATGTCTAATTAGTTTGTTTGTGTATCTCTTGTTGTTTGTTTCATAAACTTATAAGTAGCATTCGAACTGCATTTTCCATAGAAAATGCAAAGTAGACATCTGTTGCTTCAATCCATTCAGTGGATCTGTTTATGATTTGAACAACTGATTCAAGGACTATCTGATTGCCCTTGTGATAGCTCTTAGACCCTCCTTAGATCTACCTATGATTGTGCATTACTGATTGCTTTTACTCGGCCAAAAACCAAAGACTAAACTGCAAACTGTGACCCAGAACCCGGATAGAATTCTCGTTTCTGCCCCAGCGCAGGTACTGTGAAGAGATCCTGCATTTCAACGCACTTCCCGAAAGGGCAACCTGCGCTGCAATGCAGTTTCTCTGTGTTACAGGTGCACTGATCAGCCTAGCCCTGTGCAACTGAGGTTCTTGTGATCCATTCTTTCCAGTTTTGTCTCTGAATTTTGCAGCCTGTGATCAGTATATGACTGTTTCAAACCCCTTTTCCTTACTGATATTCTGCCTCGTTTTTACAAAAGAACTGTAGATGTTTTTGTGTGTTTGTTGAGTCGTTTACAATTTTCCATTGCAAAAGTATAATAATCGTACTGTTGTCCTTTGATTTAGATCTGTCGCAAGTGTCGATTTCGATCATAGGAGAAAGTTTATTTGTTGTTGATGGTCGATTATGCTTTTACTATTGCCTTTGGTTTGAATTTGTGACTTTCTAGTGTCAAAACGAGTATCTATTTCAAAATCATAAAGTTTCATAATCATCTCTACCTTTTGATTTCGAAAAGAAGCTTGTTTGTGTTTGTCGCTTGAAAGCAAATTCAGATTTGTACATCAACTTTCTTTTTAGCATCAACACTAAGAAAGTAAAAAACAAATACATGCATGTGCATTTGCATATAGACAGTTTGTTTGGCTTGATTTAGGAAAGTGCATTTACAGTGTGCTCTTTGCTCTTTGTGAAAAAATTGTGTCTTTCTTTTCCCCTAGTAGCTAGGATTTTCATTGCCGAAAAGAGATAAAAGTTTGTTTATCATCTTTAGATTGCATTTTAGGAATTACATCTACATCTCGTGGTGAACCCAAAAGGCAAACTTCATAAGAAAGATCAACTTAAAATAAATTCAATGAATCTAACAACGCTTTGGAAATTAACACACAACATTTAGAGGTCTAGGCTAGAGACGTATTCCGACGTCATAAAGCCTGGTAACTATTGTCCTCACTGATGGTTGGGTGATTCCTCCACTTTGAGACGATAAGTGCCAGTACGAACTTGTTCTCCCACGTACCGTTGAGTATATTTTGGGAGACCCCTATAGGCTTAAATCCTTTATCCATAGGAAGCCGTGTCAGCCGCCCTACTGATCGCAATGCACTGAACACAACATTCGGGAAGATTGACTGCCGTACCGTAAAAAGTATTATGCAGTTTTGCGATTGGTTTGGTACTCCCTCTACCTAGACCTCTAGAGCAGTCCCTTTCTTTCCTTTTCAGACTCCATAACGAAAAAGGTCGATCTGAGCACTTGTCACTTCAGGCTCATTAAAAATCGAAGGAGACTAGAGTCATCTTTTGTTTTTTCTCGACTCTTAAAAACTGAAAAAACAAGTTGTGTCAAAAGCGTCTAAAATTCATTTAATTCGAAAGCATACCTTCCCTTTATTTTAGTTGATCGAGTAATTTGCAATATTAGAAGAAAGTCAATTGAAACCCCGTCGTTCGCGGAGGCTTACGAGTCAACCGTCTTTGTCTCCGAAATCGAAACCAGTACGGACAAAGCGAACTCGTTTAACCGGTTCCAAATCTCCTATCAAAGTTAGAACAAGTGTTCCAACGACATCAGAGACTCTGGTTACTCCAAACATTTCTGGAATCCCTGCCCCTACAGAAGAAGTTCAACAGCCACAGAAGGACAATGACACTGATCCTAGTTTGAGAATAAACACTTGTGTTACCGAACTAGTTCAATCTACAACCGGTTCGGAGAGTCTTACTCTTCAAACATCCGTCGCTGCCGACTTCACACCTTCTTCGGCACCAGAAATATTTTACGGACCTGACGGTCTTCCCCTTCCACCTGGTCTGATTGCAATAGAAGAAATTGTAGAAGATCCTCAAACAATTACTCCAACGCACTTTGGAGTCGGGGTCACTCTATATCCTTCGTCATCAGAAGTTAGCCTACCACCAGTGGAAGCTCCTGTAGAATCACTAGGTAATCTTTTGGATAGACTACAAATGTCTGAACAACCGTCAACATCTAGGACTATGTCATCTGACACAGCGACGGCAGAACTCCCTGCTATCACTCTGACAATGTTCGCCGGCATACCATCTGTCCCGACTAGCTCTCAACCGCTAGAAGGAGCCCACTCAGGGGCTATTTCGACAGTCTGGTCCGTTCCTGTTTGTTCATCCGGAATAATATCTGTAAACTCTTATGTTGAGTCTCAACAAATTGATCCATTTGGAGGTCAATTTGGGCAGTCCAGTCCCCAAGGGCAAACAATTCCCTTGAGTTCTGGATTACCACCGTATGGGGGGCAGTATACCCTTTCATTATCCCCTCCGGGAGGATATCCATACAGGAGTTCACAACAGCATTCAGGTTATACTGGAATTACCTCAAGTGGTTGGGTACCTATACTACCTCAACAACCAAGAGTTGTGTATTCGATGCAACAATGCGTACCTATGTCGAACATCCCGACTACACCAGCTATTGTGACGGTGTCACAAGTTCAAGCGCTGCCTGTTGTATGCCAACCTCAGGTTTCTCAGGTTGTAATGCAACAGCCCCTTGACCCTGCGACTCAACCACAATCGCTGACTAGTGGGGCGACACAGGTCCAGACGGGTACAATTACCCCTCACCTTGGTCAAACGATTAGTATCGCGCAACAGCACATGGCTTCACAACCATGGCTGGTGCAATACCAACAATCACAATTCCAACAAGTATACCAAGGTTCTGAGCAGCAAATCTTTGCGAACAGTGGACAACCGTACATTCAAAACTGTCAAAATCAACCATTCTACAATGGTCAAGTCCACCAACCTTACCAAACATACCAGCATCAAATGCATTATGCCGGTATGCAAAGACCAACTGCTCAGGCGATTCCATCTTATCCTGGGTATGCTTCACCTAACCTGAATCAACAGTTACCCTTTGTGGCAACCTTAGAGTTACCTGATTTAAATCGGTTAACAAACGATCCAATTGCTTACGCCCCCTGGTGGCCAGTGATTCCGCATAAACTTCCATCAGATATTCCTAAATTTAATGGAAATCCATGTGAAGATCCATCAAATCACGTGATGACCTTTCATCTATGGTGTTCATCAAACACCATAAATGATGATTCGATAAGACTTCGCCTCTTTCAAAGGACGTTAACGGGTCTAGCGGCAAAACGGTACATTGAATTGCCTAGAGCTTCGTTCGACAACTTCAGTACCTTAGCCACAACCTTTTTAACCCATTTTCAATTACCAATAAGGTACAAAACGGGAACATAACTTCTTACCAACTTCAAAAAGACAATGGCCACTCACATATCTGATCATATACATGAGTGGCGACATCGTCGTAGGATGGTAAAAACGTACGTCCCCGATCAGCTCTTGGCTGAATGGTTTATTAAGTCATTACTGCCTTCCATCACGGAAGATGTGGCAAAGGGGGGAGTCGTAACAGAAGAGCAAGTTATCACTCGTGCACAATATTTGGACTTGATTTACACTCAGTCCAGCACGCTCTATGACAAAATACCTGACGCCCCTACACCGGAATTCTCAATTCCTCCTCCTCCTAAATCAAACAATGACTCTCATGCCGGCGATGGTGTGATTGGCACGACAGACACGAAATCGACAAAGGCTGCATCCAAAAAGGCCCGTAAGATTTCAGGTCAAAATGCAAAAGACAAACCTCTTGCTTGGGAAGTAAATGATGTATCGACAGATAAGGGCAAAGAAACCAAACAACTAGGGAGCAAGAAAAAGGGAAAAGGGAAGAAGAAGAAACAGGAGGACTCATCACCTGAAAAGTCTTCTTCAAACCCCCCTGGAAATAGGAAACCAAAATTTCCATGCTTTATATGCAATGAGGATCACCAGACCGCAGAATGTCCACACAGAGCTGAGATTAAAAAATTCTTCAAGAATTCAAAAACCTCCGCAGTGTTAACTGATCCGTTTCCAAATCCAGGAACAAATCTGGTTGAAAGTGGAAATGCTTCCCCGTCTCAAGTGCTAATGTTGTCGGTTTCAAAATAGCAAAATGATGCTTTGATATTGACAAGGAACAAAGATTATGGGAATCCGCAGTTGTCGAACAACAAGGATAAAGATCAACCAAGTAGTTCGACAATAACTTCGACAGAAGTTGTGCCACCCACCATCCCTGAATTGACGATAAAACCGCCAAAGGGAGTAGTACACAAGTCGAAATTTAATCCCCCGATAGAGCGGCACAACATTATAACATAGTGGAAGATTTGGCCCAATCGCCGTCCGCTATGTCGACTCTTGAAGTACTACAAAATTGCCCATCCCAAAGGCAGGCTTTATTATCGGCCATTGGTGGGATTGATCCAAAGGATTCCAATCTTGTATCCTTCGATCATAAAGGATATGATCCTCAGTTACCAGCTCAACTAGCTTTCCTTGTTCAAGTGAAAGCCCTCAACAAAACTGTTCATCGAACAATTATTGATGAGGGGGCATCTACATGCATTATGTCGATGAGTTTCTGGAAAACTTTAGGATCTCCGACCTTGTCGCGGTCTTCGACGACATTAAAAGCATTCGACGGAAGGACATATACCCCATATGGTATCCTAAATAACTTGAAAGTTGAACTAGGAGGGAAAACAGTAGAAATAGATGTTGAAGTCATCGATGGGAATCTTGATTACAACATCCTACTAGGATGACCGTGGATATATGCCATGGCAGCTGTTGTGTAGACCTATTTTAGAAAGATTTCATTTCCCTTTCAAGGAGGGATTACAATCATCGATCAACAAAACTTCCTCCCCAATGGTTCTCAAGTTACTGGAAGCATTCCCATGATCCATGGAAGCCCCCATTCGCTTCAGAATATCAGAGTAGGCCTACTAAAAGATCCTATACTAATGGGAACTTTCGCTCTTCCACCTCCAATCAATCTAGCGGAAGTAGCATCGATAGGAACCTGCAACATGATATCTTCTATAAAGATCTCAGAAAACGATATCAACATGGATCATGCAGTGGTTTTGCCCCCAAGACCAACAGAAATATTATAGCAATCAATGTTCCTAGCATGGGAGGCAAACCCAAATCAATGCTCATCAAGCGTTTGGATAGATAGGTCTAGAGAATATGGTACTCCTTTAGATCCTTGGTCGCGAGTGCATGTCACCGACGAAGGAATTATCCAATCTATGGTAATTCAAGGATCACCATGGAATGATTCCCACCATCGTTCTCTTCTTCCGGATTGTGGAGAAGATACTCAAAATGACCTTTATCATCCTTCAGTCTTTGATTTTCTGTCAAATACTGTAAATACGGTGGATTCCGAGCAAAACTTGTCCAACATTGAAGAGACTATAGCCATAAATATCTCGACCAAAACAGATGTTGTAGAATATAATTATGTTGGCAAATGTTCTTCTCCATCAGAACTGGAAATATATAACGCTCTTTTTCACGAATTCAGAGATGTCTTTGCTTGGTCATACAGTGAAATGCTAGGCATCGACTCGAGTATCGTTGAACACGAAATTAAGATGTATCCAGATGTCAAACCATTACGACAACGGCTAAGGCAGGTGCACCCCAAGAAAGCCGCTGCCATTAAGGCATAAGTTGAAAAACTTCTCCATGTTGGTTTCATCTACCCGGTTCCTCTAACCGATTGGGTATCGAATATTGTCCCTGTTATGAAAAACCAGGGGACAATTAGGGTGTGCGTCGATTATAGGGATGTAAATCAAGCTTGTCCAAAAGACAACTACCTTACACCCTTCATTGACCAGATAATTGATGAATGCGCCGGATGCGAAATCTTTTCATTCATGGATGGATTCTCCGGGTATAATCAAATAAATATCCGCCCATAGGACCAGTCAAAGACTGCATTTATTTGTCCGTGGGGCACGTTCGCATATTGAAAATTACCCTTTGGTTTAAAGAACGCAGGGGCGACGTTTCAGAGGGCAATGAATTATGCCTTCCATGACATCAAAATCATCGTTCAACCATACCTCGACGACCTTCCGGCTCATTCGCGAAAGCGGACTGATCATCCGCAGCATTTAAGAGCGATATTTCTACGTTGCCGACACTACAAGGTACGACTCAATCTGCACAAATGTGTATTTTGCATCAGTTCTGGTCGTTTACTTGGCTTTGTAGTCTCCAAGGATGGGATTCGTCTCGAACCGTGTAAGGTCCATGCAATCATAAATTTGCCTCCACCTTCAAATTTGCTTCAGATTCAGAAACTCCAAGGGAAAGCAAACTTTCTAAGGAGGTTCATTCCAAATTACGCCGAACTTGCTAAAGGTTATACTCGTCTCTTGAAAAAGGAGGTACCCTTTGTCTGGGATCAGGTTGCGCAAGCTTCCTTTGATGCTTTAAAAGATTCCCTAATGAAAGCATCATTAATGTACGCCCCTGATTATCAAAGAAATTTTAACCTGTATCTGGCTGCAGCAGATACGACCATCGCAATGGTTTTAGTTCAAGAAGTCGATGGAATTGAGCATCCTATATATTATTTAAGTAAAAACTTAAATGATACAGAAATAAAATATTCTTACGTTGAAAAACTAGCGCTTGCAGCTATTCAAGCGATACAAAGATTTCGACACTATGTCCTCTTTCGGAAAACTACCATTCTGTCAGATTGCAACCCCATGACTTATATATTGTCGTGACAGTTACTGGGGGGAAAATATTCAAAATGGATAGTGATCCTACAAGGGTTTGATCCGGAATTTGTAAAATCCAAGTCAAATAAAGCTCTAGTTTTCGCAGAATTATTATGTGATCTCCCATCGTCGTCCAATGATGAAACATCCGAAGAATCAATCGTGGATGAAAGTTTGTTTCTAATATCTACAAGCAATGAGTGGTATGGGGATATAATAATTTATCTCCAAACCTAAAAATTTAGGCCAAACACCTCCCACTCTGAACAAAAACGTATTCGATACCAAGCAAAAGACTACATGATCATTGGTGATACACTTTACCATCGTGGTATCGATACAGTTCTGAGAAGGTGCCTCACCCATGAGGAGGCTGAAAAAGTCCTGAATGAGTGTCATTCAGGAGCGTGTGGGGGGCATCAATCTGGATATGCTACAACACAAAAAAAATTACGAGCAGGATACTTCTGGCCAACAATGTTCAAAGATTGCATAACCGTAGTCAGAAGTTGCCATGCTTGTCAAATTTTTGATAGCAAAACCAGAAGACCACCCGCACCTCTACAGCCAATAGTTGTTGTTGGGCCATTCGCCAAATGGGGCATCGATTTCATGACATGTAACCTCACCTCGACCGGGGGGCATGGGTATATCATAGTCGCAGTTGACTATTTTACCAAATGGGCCGAGGCGATGCCTACATTAGATAATACTGGTGAAACAGCTGCCCTCTTCTTTTTCAATCATGTAGTCGCCAGATTCGGCGTACCACAGGCTATAGTCACAGATCATGGATCGCATTTTCGCAATCACATGATGGTCGAATTAGCTGCCAAACTAGGGTTGTCTCACGACAGCTCTACTCCATATTATCCGCAAGCCAACGGACAAGTTGAAGCGATCAACAAGGTCCTGAAACGCATGCTGCAAAGGATGATCGGAGTTCACAAAAGAAGATGGCACCTAATCTTGTACTCAGCTTTGTGGGCTTACCGAACATCGGTAAGGAATGCAACCGGGTTCACACCCTTCCAACTAGTATATGGCCTGGAAGCAGTCTTACCAGTCCAGTGTGAAATCTCGTCTCTCAAACTCGCAATTGATCTCCTCCCCGGAACTTCAGAAGAAGAGGCTCGTTTCTTGGAATTAATCCAATTGGATGAAACCCGTCGTGAAGCCGCTTTGGCTAACGAAGCCCATAAGAAACGAGTCAAGGCGTAGTTCGACAAAAATGTCAAACCCCGTGTCTTCTCAAAAGGTGACTTGGTCTTGCTTTACGACCAAGAATCCGATAAATTGAGAGCATGTAAATTTAAGTCTTTATGGATGGGCCCCTATATTGTTAAGCGAGTGTTAGCAAAGGGAGCCTACGAGTTAATGGATTATGACGGAATTCCACTGGCACAACCTCGTAATGGGTTGTACCTCAAGCGTTACTATGCGTAATAGTAACCAATATGCTTTTGTTATATTTTTGTTTTTGCTAAAGTGTTTGTTTTGGTCGAGTAATCCACTTTTTACATTTATTGCAGATGTCAAACCTATTGGAGCCATGTGTTGGATATGCCGATGGAGCAAGTCGTCGTTCACGGAACTTGTCCTCCGCAGCCTGGGCCATTTTTTATCCAAGCGGCGAGTTAGTAAGTTTCAGAGGTGTATGTATTGGTCAATCAATGAATAATATCACTGAGTATAGCGCGTTTAAAGAGCTTCTCTCTGATGCCATCACTCATGGCATACGCCGACTAATTGTCAGGCTAGACTCACAACTCATAACACTATAACTCAATGGTATATATTCCGTCCGAAACCCAACTATTTATCGCATGTTCCTAAGGGTTAAGATTTTGGAGAGACAATTTGATCTTATTCAATATCAACATATTTCCAGAAACTTAAACACATTAACCGACTCATTAGCAAACTATGTGTTAGAAAGATATTTGTAACATTTATAGAAAGAAACACATCATCAATGTTTTCCATGTGGATCATGTAGCTCAACCAAAATAAAACTCCAAAAATCAAAAATTATAGCTGTTTATGGTTTACACATAATGTTCTGTAACCAAGACAAAATCGGTCAAGCGACCCAAATACTCAAAATGCTAGGGGGCACCCTAGTCTAATGATGCTCATGATAGCAAGTCACAGCCTGTGCGATTATGCATAGGAGACAAGTCCATCATCTGGGCACACTAGTAGTATGTCGTTGTAACCGCAAAGGTAGCTCATCGGTCCTCACATCCGGAATACCGAGAGTGAGGCCCTCAACCTGCTCCTGCAAAGTTGTGAGAGTCTCAGCCACATCGAGGTCACGAAGAATAGCCCTTCCAACGGCCTCTCCTGCTGGGGCAACAGCTGGTACTCTCAGGCGAACTACTGGACGAACGGGACCAACATCTGCATGTACACATGAGTTTGGTTAAAGTCTTGATAGAATAAATCACAAGGACATTATAAACAAAAACAATAAACAACAATATAGTCAGATATTTTATCAATGGTGCCCCACTGCTCGCCATCCGGCAGTACTAAATCTGGATCACCCCGGAAGTCCATGCCAGCATATGGATACTCGGAATAAACCATCTCCTGACGATCAAACCACCTGAAGAAGGTATCAGAAAATGAAATCTGAGACTGACCAGAATGCCTAGACATATGGTCAACCCATCTCTGCATACGTGGTTCAGTAGGAGAAGGTAAATCGAGTGCAATGTACTGCGGCTGCAACAGTGGTATCTTCTCCAAGGCAAAGGCGGTCAAAATAGAACCATACCCAAAGTTCTTCAACCTCCCGTTCTTTATCTTGGTCAACTGTTCTTTCATCACAAGAAGTACTGCGTCGCATCAGTTGAACACCTTCGGTTGGAGGCATTCCAAGGCATGCTGCATATAAGATCGATTGGCTACATGAAGAAACGCACTACTGGCCATCCTACCAAAAGTAAACAGAATAGTCCTAAGGGACCTATCAGTGACATCACGGATGATGATCTTGCCGTCTTTACTCGGCTGAGATCCTTCTCTACAATACCGGCGGACATAATCTCTCACAGAATCGCCTCCTCGGGCCGAACCTGACAAAGAGATGGGGGCACCCGGCCTCGACAAGCCAGTCAAGAAATAGATGTCTACTGCAATCAAGGGGATAGATTTGCCCCTAATCTAGAAAACCTGATTGATATGATCCCAAGCATCGAGCAAATACTGCAGTAAGTTGATCTGCTTTCTCATGCTAGAAATGCGGAAGAACTTCAGCAAGCCACAATTCCGCAGCGCGTTCACTGTAACTGGATCATGTAGGGCAAGCATGTCCTCTTCTTCATGCTCACGTTCTCGCCATGTAAGGTTCATCTTACTCCAAAGATCTCTGAAAAACAAACAGGAGAGGAGTTAGGTCCTGATTTTGGTGAGAAACAGGCAAAAATTCCAGCAAAAATTGTGCATCAAATTCCCTTTTTGCGCCCAACGCACCCGCAACAGTGTTCTAGGTGCATTGAATGTCAGATAGCCTTTAGACAGGCCAACATTCAACGCAGGTTTCGATACACTGAGGGTGCGTTGATGGCAGAACGAGTTCCTTAAACCCCAGGGGCTCAGAAAAGCTAGGAATCAAGCTCAAAATGCAAAATGGAAACCATGAAATGAAAGAGCTCAGGTTTAGCTCCTACCTGGTCCAGACGGCACCGAGAATCGTCCACAGAATCTCTCAAAATCAACTGATGAAAATCGAGGGGGAAAAGCACCTCCAAAGCTCCAACAAACCAATTTCAAATGAAATGGTAAAATGAGAGGTAAAAAACACTTTTTAATTACTTTTACGTAGTTCAAAGTAAAATATTAGCATTTTAAACTCGTTTTCAAGAAAATATTATTCATTTCTAACTAGTTTGATGAAGCAGTTGAAAATACAGTACGATCTTTGGAAGGACAGATCTATTTATGGTAAAATCAAAACAAGACCATCTGGTCAAGCAGTGTTACCGCAAGGTTCAAGCTCGTTAAAAAATAAACCCGCACCGAGCAAATGTTTCCACCCGCGTTTAAGCTCGTTAAAAAATGAACTATTCCCTGGTAAATAACCACCGTGAATGTAGTACTTCAGCCATTAAATCCTTGGTCGTGTTTGTACCGTCACCTCCACTTTTTCATTGGCCGATCATTCACCTCCATTTGATTGTTTACCCATTTTGAGGAACAGCTGCGAAGAGTGACTTCACTAGCCATCCTTGTGACACTGCCGTGATTGGAAAATTCCAAACCTTACCTGGAATCAGCTGCTACCCATTTTATCACTCGTTCCTCAAAAGACGAGTCTTCTTTAAGCTCTTTTCAACCGACTCATAAAATATGAAAAGATTTCCAAGTTCTGGCCTTCCAGATCGTTAAAGAGACAGGAAGTGTTATCCCTCATCTAGATTTTAATCTTTTTGGACCTGAGGGATTATTGTACAAAAAGATCGAGCACTTGTTTTGTTCGTCTCGTTAAAGCTATCGAAAATTCATCCCTTCTGTATTGTTTTATACTTTTTCGGACTTAAGGGATTAGATGACGAAAAATGAATTTTGGAGTTACCTTTACGTACCTTTTCAGACTCTCTAAAAATGAAAAGGACCGAGTTATCTTTGTCGTTAAACTCGTTAAAAAGGTTAATAGCGACAAACTTGTCTTTAGACGAGAACGAGTTTCACTATCGCTAGGCTCGTTAAAACATAGCGATGGGTTTGCCCGAAGGGAAAATTATAGAACAAGCATATGTTATCCTCCTCAAGCTTGACAAAAATAAAGAGGTATTGGTCAGCAATGACTGGGGAAAAATTGGGAAGAAAACTCAAAGAATCTTTATTGGTAGCAAGTCGCTCTTGAACATGACACTTCCACTCCGTGCCCAAGTCGGGTTGGGTTGTTTCATTCACCGGTCACATCGCCATGGTCACACCATACCATCCACATTTGGGGTTAATGCTACCAATCCATCACATCAGTGTCGCCGACATGTTCAAGAGAAGTCATCCAGAAAGGCCACCTGTGTTCCACCCACTACCATACATTATACTCCATTCTTTCATGACCCCACCTTGAACCGTATATCATCATATCGTTTTCACCTCCATCAAAATCATTTGCTCCGTTCCATGTCATTGATGTGGGATTCATTAAGGCCCTCCTATGACGGATCACTTCTTGTCGACATCAGCTCATTATCCAAGAAGTTGGTCTAGGAACACCCCATTCAGTACTTTGAAGCTTGCATGCCTCAATGGCAAGTTTCTCACTTCCGGCGACAGGTTTACATCAATGACCTTCGACCGAAAGATTTTGCGTGGTGTTCGACGCCAAGTCCTTTATTCACACCACGTGAATTGTACTCCAGTACCTTGAGGATCATTATCATTATCGGTGATTCCTCTCGCGCTTGTTAACAGTTTACATCATTGACTGGTAATCAAGCGATGTCTTTCCATGTTCGACTTCAAAACATTTCTCACATGGATCGACTTGTACTTCGAGTGAAGATCGGACGAGATTGAAGACCCCGAATCTAGTTTCATCCATCCGGGCTGTGATATATATTCAGGAAAATAAAGACATTAAAATGTACAACATTGCAGCACAGATAATCATCCTACCAAAAGGATGATGGCTCTATCAGAATCATCAGTCTACCATCAGACGATTGTCTGTCGTATGTACATGAAAATGAATTTATAAAGCTGAGCATGGGAATGTCTGCCTCAGCTAGATCATGAAAACAGTATGAAGATAATGTATTGTATTGTATCTTATTACAGGTCTCCTCCCGACATTGAAAGAACTTCAGATCCTCATAATAAATCATTTCACCCGATTAACGGCCTCATACTTTAGGGGGCAACTGTTATAGACATTTTTGTTCCTTACAGCTCTAAGCATGAAATGTCCATAAACCAAGGGCTCCTAAGTCCCTAAAAGTGTTGTTCTAACCCCTAAAGGAACAAGGTCAACACATTACAGCTTCTCCCAAAATTTCTCCACCAGAAACTGCTCAGAATAAGTCAAAACAGGATCATTTCAGCTGCTCCACTAGCTAAGTGCGTTTCATAGCACCTAAATCCACTGGCTAGGTGCGTTGAAACGCACCTAAATGCACTATGAGGGTGCGTTGAGCGGGAAATGACAAATGGCAGTGTCATTCCGCAAGGTGGAGAGACAATGGAAGCTTCCATAATCTTCTCCTATGACACTTGCCTCACTAAATTCGACCAAAGATGAGTAAGAGGCCTTCAGTCTCCAAGTGGAAGCAAGAACTGACAGAGAGAAGCCACTAATCAAATCACAAGCTGACTCATCCCCCTTGCATACATCTATATATGGATCCCTCATCCCAGAGATCCAAAGGCTGGAATTTTGCACATTGTAAGGAATTGATGTTGGTTTTGAGATAAACATGAGAGAATTGGGTGATATATGCTTTTTTGGAGGTGAAGAGGGGCTTCTTTGCTGGGAGGTTGATGCTGGGTCAGGAATCATCGGTTGTAACTCCTCCTGGATCTTCTTGTATAACAATAAAAACTATTTGAGTTTCTCCTCCATGCTTTTGTATCATTGATGCTTGTTACATTTGTATGGTTAACTTAAATCTGATCCTAAGTTATTTATGAATATAAATCCATGTCTTTGTATAGTTTTCTTCTTCTGTGATCTTACAGGTACTTGTGAAGCTAGGCAAGTAAGGGAGCAGGTAGCTGGAAGCTGTCAAAGAGGAGAGAGATTGGATCAAAGGACTAGCGCAAGACACAGGTTGGTTCTTCCTATTCCTCTTTATTTATAGTTCATAAAGGAAATACAAAAGTAGTTTTCTCTGTTTGTTTCTAAGGCAGCTGTCACACCTTAGTGGGATAGAGCAGTTCTAAATAGACACTTTTCCCGGTAACATCATCTGAGAATCAAAAACTAGTTGGGTCCTTATGTCATCCATTCTAGGGATGCATGGAAAGATGTTGAGAAGATACTAGAAGAAAAACTTAAATTCAAGAAGAGTTTTGAGTGGGTACCTTATGACCCTAATAGTTTCATAAGTGATAGAAGGGCAAAAAACAGGCTGTTAGTATATGTACATCATAGAATTCCAGAAATTGAACAATATGCAAATCAGGAAGAATGGGTAGAAGGGACATTAGTAGAGGAAGTTAGTGAACAAGAAAAGATGGAAAAAGCTATGAAAGTTCTTGAAAAAACCCTTGACCTGGACCCTTTTGGACAGGTATCTTTCAAGTGGCCTCAACAATCAGGAGTTGGGACACCTTCTGCTGGAACTTCTCAGCAGCCTACATAGAGAACCAGTGCATCAGTCACAGGGACTTCAAAGGGCTAAGAGGTGGAAACAATAGAACAACCAATCATGACTGATCAGCCAAGGGGGTCCAGAGAACAGGAAAAAGTACAAATTCCTCCTGCCCAGTTTAAAGCAGCAGAGGTCCCGGCATTACAAACTCCTCTAAATGAGGAAAAAGGCAAGAAAAGAGATAGAGAAGAGGCCACACCTATCAGTGGCCCTGCTGAACAACCAGGAGAAAAGAGACAAAGGCTAAATCCTCTATCAGAAGAGGAAATCATTAAAGAAACGATAGATAGCCTAAAAGGTAAGAGAATGGTCAGCTAGCAAACTTCCCCAGTGGTGGATACATCAACTAGCTCACATAGGCAGGAGCTAGAAAGGCAGCATAGTGTTGAAGTATCATCTACCGAGCCACAAAGCAAATAGCCCTTTGACATCAAACAGAATTTCACATAAATTAAGGCTAAAAATGAGCCTGTAAGGATTAAAATGTACAATCAATACTTAGATATGGCCCCTTCGAACCAACAAAGATTAATGTTAGCATATGACATAAAAGAAGGAAAGATGATAATGAGTTACTTTAAACCCAAGGTGCAACAACCCCAATCAGCAGCAGATTTCATCAGAACTAACTTGGAGGTTCTAGCCAAGGATATTCATCCCATGGACCAGATTGAGCTTCATAAACGGACTGGAGAAATGGTATACTCCAGACTGGTTGATAAAGCTATGTTAGCTCATAAATTACAAGACTCCTTGAATTCTTCTCAGTTAGATTTAGATAAAGCTTATTCTCTAGCAAAGGACAACCGATCAAATCCTTGGAGTAAATTATCATTGAACTGGGACATGATCTCAAAGATGCCAAAGGCATAAAGGCACTGATGAAGAAAAAGGAAGAGGACATTGTTGCCCTAAGAAAATAGCTGAAACTGCCTCCTTCCATGCACCCACAAACTACAGAAGTTGTACAGTAGAAATCTGAAGAGGATATGATGGACCTGCTTATGAAACTCAATGAAAGATTAACAGATACTAAGTAGGCATTGGAGAAAGCGCTAAAAGAAAAGTAGGGAGAGTCGACCTCCCAGCCACTTGATGAAATCCCTGCAGTCACTACTGCCCCCTCAACAACTGGATCAGCATTGGCCCCAAATGTCCCAGCAGCTACAACTCAAGTTATCACAGGTACAACAACAACAACAGCAATACCAGGCAATAGTATAGGTATGAACACAAAAGAATTGATAAAATCCATGGAAGAAGTGAAACTCCAAGTGTCAGAGCTGAAGCAAGTAAAGGAGAAATTGTCAAAAGTGGAAGAGAGTTATGATAAATCCAAAATTAATGTGGCTGAAAAAACAAGAGAGGTTAAAGAATTGCAAAACAAAGTCAGAACATTAGAAAAGGACCTCACTATGGACAAGCCTCTGGCAGAAATCAAAGGAATCCTTTGGACCAACATCACTTAATCCCTAAGTGATGTTTGGCCATCTATCCAAACAATTTATGAGCAGATTGACTTGGTGAATGCAGCACATGGAGAAATTCAAAAAGAAAGAGCTTTATTAGGACAAATGTCTGATGAAGCCAATAGGCTCATTCATTTTTTGAATCATAGAAACAGGGAATAGTTGGAATAGCTTGGCATCCCAAACAAGACAGGTACCATTTTGTATATCAAAAGAGTTCTAACCAAGAAAATTTTAATGCAGAATTTAGAAAGAAGATGCCAGGATATGCAAGTAGAAATCAATTCTTTCATGCAAAGATTTACAATTTTGCAGGATAAAGGACTTCCAAGTCTTTTAGGAAATAATGATAGGCTAATAAGATACACAAAGTATGTACATAAGTTAAATACATATGCTGTTGATCAAGTTAATTCATAAACAAGTGCTTCAGGAGAAAAAGCACTTCCCTTAGGCCAAAGTCTCTATGATAATTTGGAGAACTTATTTATATTGAACATGAAGTAAAACATATGTTTCATATCTAGCCTAATTTTGTTAGATATACAGAAGCTTATGAAACCCTAAGAAAGCTTCAGAGGCACAAATTGCTAGATCAACAATGGTGGGAAGACATGTTGGGAACTTTGTAAAAATCTCTCGGATATAGCAGAGATTTTGGGCTATTTTCCCTCATAAGATAAACAAAGTTAAATGAGGCTAAAGCAGGTCAAAGAATATATGATCAAATTCAAAGAATGTCTAGCCAAGGTGGAGCAGCTAGCATGGAATATTAGTGGAAGACAGCTGCAAATCGACTTGCAGAATGTACCTCTGGTACATTCAATAAAGAGGGAGCGGCCAACACAGCGTCAATTTATCGTTTCCATATTTCTAAGGTTGTTTGTCTCTATCTTTTGTAAAAGAAGCATTAATCATCACTAGATATTATCTCCTCCAGATATTTTGTAAGATATTTTGATGTTTTGTATAAATACCCCCCCAAACGAAGTATTTGAGGTTGGCTGGTTAAGAAGTATTCTCAGACTTTGTTGTAATACATAAATTTTGGAAAAATAAGGCTGTTGGAACCATTTTTGTCTAACCTACTGGATGAGGAATTGATGTTAAGGACCATGTTACAGAATTCTTGAATCAACTTATGGATCAATAAGTCATTTCTAACTTGTGTTTTACAATTTCTTCGTTTTCTATATCATCTATGTTTCATGATCTAAATAATAAAGAGAAAGAATAATTTAGAATTTGCTTGACTACACTCTATCTTCAGTCTTTATTATTTTCTGTGTTTTCTTCAGAATTAGTATAAACAGTGAATTCTTAATTGCTCCTGTTTCCCCTGATTCTTTCACCTTGAATATTTGATAAGGAATTCTTAATTACTCCTTAATAGTAATCATCCAGTTTCCCTCTGTCAAATATGATGAAGGATTCTTAACTGCCCTTGACCCACTTGACCCCATTCCATTTGGTTCCATATTTGATTACCTTGCTCTGTGATACCCTCCTCTGTTAAGAAACCAAATCCAGGAAGCTATCCTTCTTTGACTCCGTCATGCCAAATGGACTAAAACTCTTCAGTTTTACCTCACTGTTCTATTGAATCTCCATCACGCCGACCAAACTCAAAACAAAACCCTTGTACTTCATAGCTAGCCTAATATATCTCAAAACAAAGCTAAATCATAAAGAGAGAGCCCTCTCTGGATGCAGATTGGCTAGAATCTGTATCTAAAAGATTGGTCTGTGGTTACCTCAGTCGTATTCCATTTCTTACAACTTTGGGGAACAACCTGAGTGATAACACAGCACAACATGCGTTTATGGCTCTCAAACATGCCATGTGTTCCACTCCCATATTGGCACTACTCGACTTCACCAAATCTTTTGTGAGTGAATGTGTTTCTTCAGGTATTGGTATTGGTGTTGTCTTAATGCAGGAAGGTCAAACCTTGGTTTTCACTAGCCAACAACAGAGTGGGAAACATCTAGGAAAATCTACCTACGAGAAGGAGATGATGGTCATCTTACATGCAGTAGATACCTGGCGACCATACTTATTGGGGTGGCATTTCCAAATCTGCACAGACCATCAAAGGCTCAAATATTTTTTGGAGCAATGTCTATCCTCGCCCCATCAAAATAAATGGCTAGCCAAAATGCTGGGATATGATTATGAGATAATTTACAAGAAAGGGTATGAAAATGTAGTAGCGGATGCTTTATCACACCAATTTGAGGATAAAAACACCCTGCTATCAATCTCTCTTCCCATACCAGATTGGATTGAAGAATCCCACAAGGAATGGCTTTCACACCCCTCTCTCTCTCAACTCATTAATAACTTGAGAGAAGATCCTAATTCCTTAGTTGGCTACTCTTGGAAGGATGAGATTCTTCGCTACAAGGATAAAGTAGTGATATCGTCAACAACCACCCTCAAAATGTGAATTTTGGCAGAGTTGCACTCATCTCCCACTGCAGGCCATGCAGGCTTTTAGAAGACTTATGCTCGCACTCGTCGTTCTTTCTTTTGGACACGCATGAAAACTGACATTCTTAGTTTTATAACTAAATGTGATGTGTGTCAATGCTAGAAAGGAGAAATTTCAACCAAGAACCTTACAACCATTTCCCATCCTTGCCTCAATTTGGACAGATGTTTCTATGGATTTCATTACTGGTCTTCCAAAGTCAAGCAACAAATCAGTCATCATGGTGGTTGTGGACAGACTTTCTAAATATGCTCATTTTTGCACTCTACCCCACCCATTTACCCCCACTTTGGTGGCTCAAGCTTTCATCGACCAGATCTTC
Organism: Pinus tabuliformis; assembly: GCA_031772625.1. Lineage (NCBI taxonomy): Eukaryota > Viridiplantae > Streptophyta > Pinopsida > Pinales > Pinaceae > Pinus > Pinus tabuliformis. The sequence goes on along the minus strand of CM062819.1, from coordinate 1,062,979,674 downwards.
AAACTGCATGGCATGGCCACTTCCATTGTGTCTGATCATGACCCAACTTTCACCAATAAATTTTGGAAAGAAATTTTCAAGCTACAAGGCACCCAACTCCAACTAAGTACTTCCTATCATCCCCAAACTGATGGTCAAACTAAAGCACTCAAAAAATGTTTGGATACATACCTATGGTTCCTCACTTCAAAAAAGCAACATCAATGGGTACAGTGGCTACCTATAGCTGGATGGTGGTATAATACTAACTATCATGCAACCACAACCACCTCCCACATTTACCTACTTCTTATATCCCTGGATGCTCTAAGGTGCAAGCAGTGGATCAAATCCTACAGAATCGTGCAGCCATGCTAGCCCGTCTCAAAGATAATCTCCATCAAGCTCAGAATCACATAAAGCAACAAGCAGACCAACATCGTTCAGAGTGCACATTTCAAGAAGGGGATCAAGTATTCCTATGGCTACAACCATATAAGCAAACATCGCTCAAAGAAAACGGCTACCAAAAATTAGCTCCAAAATTCTACGGACCTTATCAAATACTTCAGCACATTGGAGCAGTAGCCTACAAGCTAGCCTTGCCACCCACTTCAAAAATCCATCGAGTCTTCCATGTATCATGCCTCAAGAAAGTGGTGGGGAACAATTGCAGAATTCAAACCAGTCTACCTAAATTGGATGAAGAAGGTTCACTCTGGCTCCAACCTGAATAGGTCCTTGATACGTGAGAATTACATCTGCATGACCACACGATCAAGGAAGTCCTTGTCAAGTGGAAAGACACCTCTCTAGAAGATGCGACCTGGGAACCAACCACTATTCCTCAGCAGTTTCAGCAGATTCAACCTTGAGGACAAGGCTGTTTTTATTGGGGAGGTCATGTTAGGGTCCAAACCTAACCCATTTAATTATGTAATAGGGTCGAGTCATAGTTATAGTTATTTAAAGATTCAATAAAGCCTGTATTAATAATTGTAAGTGGTTGACCCGCATTTAAGAAAGGGACCACAGTTAGTTGCAAATGGGCCATGATATTAGATAGATGGTATTGAAAGAACCATGGTAATGACCCATGGTATTATATGTATGAATCCCATATAAAGGATAGAGACCCCCCATTTAGAAATATCATTTTGTAATCAAGCTCTGCTCTGCTAGAGGTTGCCCCCTCGAAGAGGCAAGTGAACATTGCTTTCATCTTTGAATAATAAAATACTTGTTGTTTTTCTCATTTTATTCTATGTTCTGGGTTGTATTTCTTCGCATATTTGGTATTCTGGAATTTCTCGTAGGTCAAGAGCATAACAACTTCTTTTCTGGCTTGGGATTTTACAGGGTTTCCCAATCCCCTTATATTCCAAGACATGATCTTCATTAAGTTTTGGGGGTTTGTGTTTCTTACCTCCTCCTGAATTCACATTTCCTTGCTCTCTATTGGCCGCTTTGTTTAGAATATCAGTAATTTGGGGTTGATCGCCCAACTTCTTGTTAAGCTTAGCTCCGGCCTCTCGCTCCTCTTTTTTAGAGTACCTTCCTAATCTCTTATGGATTTTTAATTCATTGATGGTAGATTCATCGCTCCATAATTTATTTATTTTTGCATCCCTCATCATGATCCCTCCACCTTTTTCTAGATCTTTAACTAGAGTAAACATTTTTTCTGCTACGTTTCCTTCTGGAACTTGAGATGATTTGAACTACTTGTGAGGAGATCCTAGAACTAGATTCATCAATTTTTTCAGGGAGGATTCATTGTCATTGGTCGCATTATCGCCTGGATATGAGAAAATGAGTTCCCCTTCCTCTACATCATGGAATTATATTTGGGCCTCTGTTTCTTCCTCATCTTTTTGAAGGGAGGGTTGTTCAAGTTCTTCTTGAGATTGCAGAATCTCAAATGGATTGGCTGAATTTGACAACTCATTCTTGTTTTGGTTTAGAGAATTTAAATTGGGGCCATTTTTTTCCTCTGTCCCCCCCTCTTCTCTGAGTTTTCCATTCTTCCTCCTGACCAGTCTTAGACCCTTCATTATGTTCGGGTTGTGCTTTCATGCAGTCCCTAGCGAAATGGACATACTCATGGTAGGACCGAAACTTGAAGGGGATTTATTCCTAGTCCAAGGCTTGACAATGTTTCCAATCCCCTTGAGTTAATTTTATTTTTGCATCTAGAACTTTTTCTAGATATACTTCAACACATATCTTTATACATGATAATTGGCATCCTATTGGCTCAACCTGATCTATACATCTTCCTACTCTATTTCCAATTTCTCACAAGTAGTCATCACCCCAACAAGAAAGAGGAAGCCATGGTATTTTAATCCAAACTTGGATCATAGTTGGGATGTCCTCATTTGGATCAAAGTCTAGGGACCATGAGTTGAGATACATGCCCCTAACACCAAAAAGATGTAGCCCATTTCTAAAAATGACATTTCGATCTTCCTTGATCTAAAAAAGAAAAGTGAAGAATACATTGTCACATAGAGATTGATTCCACCTTTCACTTTGTATTTTAAATTTTGATTGATTCACCACTCCATTGACTTTGAGGATGGCCATATCCCAATGAATTTGTTGATCAGAGACCTGCCCATGAAATTAAGCAATGTTTTTCAAAACCTGGAAGGAAGGGCTATGGATGGGATGTTTATTGCTTTCTTCACAAGCTTCGATTGATTGGCTTTCGATCATGGAAAATTTCACAATCCCACAACAAGAGCTTGAAATGTCACATTTTCATTAGGATAGGGGGGGAGGAGCCTCCTACGAGCCTACTACCATGAGAGATTAGATCAAGAGAGAATCTAGGGTCAACACTCTGCAATATTTTCTCTTCAACTCACACATTAGAAGTATTTCTAATCTACATTGAGTGACAACATAAAGGTTTCTAAACTTAATACAAGTACTTGCATTATGTTGACATTTATTATAAAGGTTGAGAAGGCACCTTTGTATTATACATGTTTTAAGTAATGTATAAGTTCTTGGCTTGATGAAAGTCACTTAAAACTCTATATACATATTGTATATAAATTTAACTATGGTATATGGTGAGGATTTATATTGGAAGATAAGTGTTTACATAGTATTTTATGTTGAAGGCTTTAGATTTGAGTGTCATTAATACCCTGTGTCTATTTTTCATTACATATGCTCTGTTTTGATCTATGATAAAAGAAAATCTTGAGAGTTCTTATGATCTCTTGTGGAGCTAATAAATGTGGGGTGATTGAAATAAGGTTTTATAACATATACTAACAAGCTTCTCTATCTAGTTTGCATTCAGATTGATGAAGAGTGATTGACAACATGGTAACCTCAAGGAAGATTTAGGAATGGTCATTGTTATCCTTCAAAAAAAAGTGATTATAATGTTGCTTAGTGGTTATTTTTTATCAATCCTGAATCTTTCTTTCTACCTTGTGCTTATAGATATTGTAGAGATATCTTGAGTTCCTTTGTCCACTAAAAAACTAAGTGAGACATTAGGTCAACTAACCCAATAGGAGCCATAACCTAGAAATCTATTCCTTTCTTGCCTTATGTGTGAGGAAACAACATAGGGATCTTGACTTTCTTTGTCCCTTGGACACCTAAGCAAGGCATTAGCCTACCAACCTAGAAGGAGCCAAAATTAAAGAGCTCAATGACTATTAGTTAGGGTATTTTTTGTGTTTTGTTGAATAATGCCACTAAGATTAATTTGGTAAATTAAACCTAGGAGATTGAGTTCTGGAAAAAATTGAAGTTGATGATATCTTTTGAAGTTGATTGTGTGAGTTGTTTTGGATAGACATAGTTTGGTTCGTAGGTTCCTATAGGTATTGTCCTGACATATATTGTGTTGTGCCTCAAAGGTTATGAAGCCTGGATTGACATATTAAGTGGGGGGATATCAACTTATCAAACATCACATTCAATAGTTGCAAAATAAATGTAGGAGTTTTAGATGTCCATGCTAGGATTTTTTTATTCTTCCTAGGATTGTAGATTGCTTAATTAGAAAAAGGGATCTTCATTTCTTAAGAAAACTATCTAAAGGAAATGTTAAAGAAATTTTTCATGGAAAATTGTATGTTTGTCATCACTACAATGGTCACTTGATGCAAACTAAACAAAGATGATGAATCCCCTAAAGTAGATTAAAACTCATACAAGTAAATGATTGGAAGTTTATTATACTTAACAACATCTAGATCTGATATCTTGCAAGTTATAGGATTTGTTGCAACGTTTCAATCTACCCCAAAGAAGACCCAAGTGGAAGTGGTAAAATGAATCTTTAGATACTTGAAGAGAACTATTGATTTTGGATTCTAGTGCTCAAGGAGTAATGATTTCACATTAATACCATATACAAATGAAGATTGAGTAGGAAGTGTTGATGACAGTAATAGTGCGAGTGGAGGAGCATTAAATTTAGGAAATTTCCTAGTATCATGGATAAGCAAGAAACATAGCCCAATTTAATTTTCCATAGCTAAAGTAGAATACATTGCAACAATAAAATTCTATACTTAGGTCTTCTGGATGAAGCAAACTCTAAAGGACATTATAGTAAATTATGATCAACCTATATCAATCATGTATGCAAATACAAGTGAAATTAATCTTTCAAATAATCCCATTATACATTCCAAGGAAAAACATATTCCTATCAAATATCATTTCCTCAAAGAAAAGGTAATTGATCAGGTTGCTAGGTTTGAATATATTATAACTAAAGAGAAAAATATAGATATATTTACCAAACCTATTCCCAAGGAAACTTTTAAGTATCTGAGACAAACATTAGGAGTGATATCTCTACCATCTCATTAATAACAAGTATGTGAGATGGAAGATACTCAAACCACCAAATATTTCAAGAGTAAACTACAAAAAATGAGCTAGTAGAAGCAATTGAAACTGATTAAATTGCATGAGAAACAAAACAAAGATTTTTTCATTCAAATATTGTACAAGGACAGAGTTGTACAACATATGTTCAGCGGGAACGATTCCTTGCTTTTGTTATATAAGCAAGAGGGGGAGATTTGCAAATCAGGAGAAGCATTAGTTTAGGGGGATCATCCCTTTACAAGAAAAGAAGGTGTAGAAAAAGGAGAAGCTGTAGACAAGGGGAGTAGTCTAAAAAATAGAAGATTTACAAAGAAAAACAATTGTATACAAGGACAAAATTTGCAGTAAGAAAAATAGAAGTTGTTGATAGGGGGAGCCATGTTGTAGTCAAAGGAATTATAGATAGTGAAAATAATAAACAAATTGAAGAATTGTTGACAACCAAACATGGAGAGTTAAAAATAGGAAAACTTTCAAATAGCCAAGGGGAGTTCCACAATAGTTGCAGAAAAAATGTGCTTCATTGAAGAAAATATTTGATTAAAGAAGGAATATAGATAGATGGGTGAATTTCTAATTGTGGAGAGACATGGGGAGTCTCATAATCATTATATAAGGCCCTTTTCCATTGATGTCAAAGGGATGGATATTGCAGATAGGGGGAGATTTTCAACATTCAAGAATAGAACTCAAATGTGTGGCCATCAATGACAAAGTGGGAGATTGTTGGAAAATGTGTTGTCGTTGATGTCAATTCCAAGGGGAGCATAGTTGGATGCACAAAGTAAGAATCTTAGATCATTCAATACTAAGGGGAGAACAATTGGATTTACAAGTAAAATCCTCATATAAGGCATGAAATAGAGAAATTCTAGCTAGAAAGAAATTAACGAGTAGCTTGGATCAACACATCACAAGCCATTAGAGATAAACAACTATTATTCATTTTTGGGGGCCCCAAAATCCTCAAATATTAGGGATAGAGGGATCTAAAATGATGTCAGGGAAGTAAGATATTGACAACATGTGGCATATAATGAAGGAATTATGCCTTTCCTTACCAAAAATGCCATTACCCCCCCTGAAACTGCTTAAGGCAGTATGAAAATGACGAAGGTGATGTGGAACTTGCAGGGCCAAGTGCGATAAGTATGTCGTGGGTGTTTTTTCCCAATTATCGAATAATCTATTATCCATTTGTTGATGTGCCTGAGGGACAGAAAGTTTTTCGTCTCCTAAAAAAAAGGTTCCCATCAATAGATCCAAAGGAATTAGGTTTTACAAGTGTGTTTATGGTTAAATATTTTCCAAGTTTTTACCAAATTCCCTTATAGTTCAAATTTGAGGTCTAGGACATACCAACCTAGTAAAGGTGATCAATCGATATTTAAATGTAAACAACCAAAATTTGAGGATTTGGAATCTTCCAATTTAAAGGTACATGGTCATGTGCATTGGTTGGATTAAAGGGAGTTTTAAAATAATAATAAAATATTTTCATAAGTGCATGAAGTGGCACAAATATAGGATCTGTTAGAAAGCATTCCAAGTTAGTTATATTGGGGATGAAGGAATCGTCTATAAATTGAAAAGGTCCATAAAGAAACTGAAAGATAAGAGGTGCACAATAGTGAGAATAAGAATAGGATAAGTCAATGTGTCATGAACAATTAATGAAATATCTATGGACACAACACATGAATAAGTAAATAGATGTTAGAATAAGCTAAGGGAACACCTTAACAAATATATTTGAGGCGTAGAGAGGGATTTGTGAAATAAAGCAGTTGTGACAAGCTAATGTTCATGAGGTAGATACAAATAATTGAAGAATAGGGTAGACAAAAAAAGATCAGATTGCGGAGAAGAGATCAGTAGGGATTGGTGTCTCTGGTAAGTTAGTGCCTACAAATCTAAGGGGATTGGTGTCTCCTGTTGGTTGGTGACTACAAACTAATGGGATTGGTGTCTATAGTAGGTTTGTTCCCATAAATATTAGGGGATTGGTGTCTCTTATAGGTTGGTTACTACAAATGTTCTAACTGTAGTTTGGTTCCTACAAATATTGTAATTATAGGTTGATGTCAAAAAACATTGTAACTATAGGTTGTTGCCTATAGAGAGTCTAAATATAGGTTGGTACCTACAAATATTTTAACAATAGGTTGGTACTTACAACGAACAACTAATTAAAAGGATTTTTGTGGTTTTCTCTCATAAGGGATTCCACATATATTGTGTGTTCTATGATTTGATCTTGTGATTAATATTTTATTATGTTTGAATGGTTAAAAATAAGTAAAAAAATTATATTATATTTATTCACCTCTCACCTTTTTGTATAATTGTGAATCCAACACCAACACCGAGGGGTTCTCATGCCAAAAATCACTCTTATTATCTAAATGGCGTGTGGGAATGAGTGAATAAATGAGAAAATTTTGTTCCCAAAGGGATTACATTCATTCTTCACCTACATGGAGAGGATGTGCCCTCCAAATAAGATTGGGAAAATAATCAAGGGATACATAAGACAAAATTGTAGGATAACTTGGAACATATACACTTGGCAAGAAAAATAAAATATTATTTCTAATGGGACTTTCCCTATTTCACCTCTTGTTGGTTAATTGGCCCCATGGTACTCCTAGGAAATATTACTCCCTTGTACACCTAAATATTTAATTATCACTCTTTCATTATGCTGACATGCATGTATATTTTGGAATAAGGATTCTAGAATTTTAATTTCGTTATCAATAATTATTGGGTTGATGGTGGTAATTTAACCTCCATGAAATATCCAAAGAATATTTGAAGTACTAGTGGTTAAGATAGAGGGTTGAGATTTATCTCAAAGTTCATGCCAATAGGTGTCATTGAACTCTTATTGCGCCAATTTTGTCACGCCCCTACCCTGGCGGTAGTCTTTCAACCGCACAAAGGGGGGTACGACACCACCACCCATTTTCTTTTTAACAATACTTACAAGTGTGGAATACGCCTAACATTCCATACTTAATTTATTTTTCACTTTCTACATATTAACATTCATGTACACAACAAAAACATTCAATTATTCTTCTTTCATCATTATTACCATTTACACATATGCACAACGGATAATTAACAGGATGGGAAACTCCCTAAATATGAGTCTACCCACAATGATAATAACAATCTTTCATAAAATACAATTACAGTCTTTGTGAGCGAACCCCAACTTCTCTTCAGCAATTTCTGTCAAAATGTACAACTCAGCCTACACCGTGCAGCCTTTCCCGGACCACCATTTGGAACGCCCACTAGTTCTACCACTCGTCACACATTCAACAAACTCGTTCGTGAATCCGCTTAGAAAACTGTTCAGTGCACCATTCAGGATTTCGTTCAGAACCACCATTCAGAAAACCGTTCAGCACACCATTCAGGATTTCGTTCAGAACCACCATTCAGAGAACTGTTTAGGAAATATTTCAGGATTTTGTTAAGAATCACCATTCATAGAACCATTCAGGAAATCATTTAGGATTTAATTTAGAACCTTCGTTCAGAGAACCGTTCAGGAAAGCATTCAGGATTTCATTTAGAAAGTTCATTCGAATGCCCGTTCAGAAACTCATTCAAACACCCGTTCAAAAACTCGTTCGAACAGCCGTTTAGAAACTCGTTCGAATGCCCGTTCTGAAACTCATTCATCCGGTCATTCGCCCGACTGTTCAGCCACCCGTTTCTGCAACTTCGTTTCTTTGGTTCGGTGCTGCAGTCAAGAGCTGCTTGCACCTTCTCCATGTCCACCCTTTGGCTCGCCCTCACCTTAAGCTTGCATTTATGAGCTTGAGAACTTTTTGTTTTTCTTTTCCATGTGTTTGCCTATATATATGCCTCCGCACGAATATGTCATGGGTTAGCTTGCCCAGGCTAACCTGCCAGTTCAACCAACTGCGCCCCCAACTTACATCAGCTCACCCATATGTCTGCCCTACCGCGTCCACATATGCGATATAAGTTTGCCTTCGCCAAGTTCGCACACTTAGCTAAATTTCAGTTTTTCGACCTCCATTGGCTTGTCACTCTCATGCCCTGGGCGTGTTTAACCGACTGCCTCAACTCTTCACACTTCTCCAACTCATCCCATCATCACAATGAAACATCGTAACTGACTCGCCCACTCAACGACTTGTCGAACCTTCGACTCGTCGCACGCCCGGCTCGTCGCATTTAATCGGGAGCGCACCCACCCAACTCATCGCACACCAACCACTGACTCATGGACTTGACATACTCCCCCACTCTAAATGGTTTTCATCCTTGACAACACCATCATACGACATCGCAAAGTGTCGCTAGCTCCAACATCCAAAATGTCCATGCTACCCACCTCTACTCTGTCATCACACAAACCATAAAGGCTTATGTCTCCATAAATCAGAAAATTCTCCTCAATCCATGATCATCAGCCACCTTTGTCACAACCCCACATGTTGCCCCACCATGGAAGGCTGGTCCCTCCAACTCAAGCTACATGCTCACTACAACATATTGTGTTGACCAAATCATGTATCATCATCACGTGAACTGCTGCCATGATACTCCAACACAACTCAAGCATACCTCGGTACACTGCTAGCACCCATGAATCGAGCTAGTTGGGTAGCTAATCCAATTGTCGCTTCCAAACCATGAGAATGCACTTCCTCATGCCGTCATCAGTCATTTCTCTCAACCTCCTGTCACAACATCAACTTGATCAAGAATCCATCTCCATCAAAGTGTAAATAATCCATGCTCAGGTCCATGAAGTAATCTTCATCCCATCCACAATATGTTGTCCATGATGTTGGTGTCCATGTGCTGCAAATTATCGCATCTATCCCAACATCACCATCCATATGTGTAAAATCAATCTCCTCAAAATGAAGAGATCCTCTCATCAAACTGGATCTCAATGTGCCACGTCCAGGTCCAGGGAGCAACCTCCATCATAATTTTAATGTGCCATCCCTCAAGTCTACCAAAGAAACAAGTATACACCTGTCTCATCATCCATGTGCTGCCCATGGTCAGAAACCAATCATCTTGCATGTACCAAAAGTGTTAAGTCTCGGCTCAACCCATGCCCAAGCGTTTCCACCAAGGCATCATCATCGCTGCAACTCCACCACTCCAAAGTGTCTCATATCGACCCTCCACATCAAGTCACTCTCTCAAGCGCACCCATAAATGTACTCAAAAGTATGCACCCCATAACACATCAAAATCACTAACCTCAGCTTCTCAATGCATGAGATCCTCCAAGTCCACTATCATATGAAGTCCCCAAAAGTTACAACCTCATGTCATCATGAGCTCCATGAGTCATCTCCAACCAACATCCTAGAAAGCATACATGTCTCAGCCCTAAAGGTCTCTGCAAGATGCCTCAGCTCTCCATGTAGTAGGAATTCTCCATAGTATGCTCATAACTCCACCAAGTCCATGGCCTTGTTGTACCCAAGTGCACAACATCCCCATCGACTCATAAGTAAAATATCTCCATGTCACATCAACAAATCCATCTACACAACATCTTTGCCTTGGAACTCCTCATTAGATGCCCATAAGTGACACCTCTACAAGTGCTCCTGCATAATGTCCCTGCATAAGACCGCCATGCTCCATCTCTCCAACTTGATGTCCATGACTCAAGTTTCCCATGTTGTCAAACTAAGTAGACCTATCTCAACATTGGTTATCTTCATCCAAGTCTGCAATCTGGTCTAGTGCCCATAGTCACCCAAACCATATATATCATCAAGTCATATAGGTACCTTCCACCATAGCTCCCCGCTAAAGGTTCCACCAAGACTTTCTCTTGGTCTCGACCATGAGAAGTCCACGCAAGTATCATCAAACTCAAGTGTGTGCCCTTCTCCAATTTTTCCATGAGTCATGTCGGTCACTTAACCAATTCTCCATATGGCTAAAGCATGACCCATTCCTCCACAACGATCATCACATTCCTCCCTTTTCACGGGAATTTGCACCTTCTGCCATAAGGTCATAAACAACCCCAACAAGCTCTGCTACAGTCAATGGTCCTTGCTTCTCCATACAAGGTCTCATCATAAACATCCATGGTAAGATCTTCCACTGCATTGGAAAACTGACTTTTCCCTTCCTTGCATATGGCCCATCCTCCAAAAGCTCTAATGAAACACAAGTAACAATAGGAATACTCATTTCATCATGAGGCTCCTCCATGTTAGTTTCCTCATCCACCAATGTCTGCAAACTGCAATATCCTAGTCAAACTTGATCAATTTTAGGTTCCTCCTCCATCGTTGTCATATCTGCAACATCCTGATACATCATGACTTCCTCTTCTTCATCATCGCAATCTGTAGCTACACCCTACTCCATTTCCCAACCAAGTCGAAGAAGTTCGTCTTCAACATTCCTTTCCAAGACTTCAAGTTCATATTGAATCTATGGGTTCTCTTCTTTCATCTGCTTCAACCTGTATAAGGTCAGCAAGAGCCTCCCTTGTCATTCTTCCAAACCTGCCATGCCTTGTTGTTCAGCTTGGCCCAAGAATAAGGCTTCACCTCTACTAAACCTGTCACGAAGTGTAGCACTTCAATCTGCAAATCTGGATCACCAAAGCCTACAAAAACCAGACCTCTAATACCACCTATCACGAAGTGATAGTGGGATCAGCTTCTCTTCAAATCTTCAATGAAGCCCTACAGAAAATCAAGGGCTCTGATACCAATTGTCACACCCCTACCATGGTGGTAGTCTTTCAACCGCACGAAGGGGAGTGTGACACCACCACTCGTTTTCTTTTTAACAATACTTACAAGTGTGGACTATGCCTAACATTCCATACTTAGTTTATTTTTCACTTTCTAAGTATTAACATTCATATACACAGCGGAAACATTCAATTATTCTTCCTTCATCATTATTACCATTTACACATATGCACAATGGATAATTAATGAGAGGGGCAACTCCCTGAATATGAGTTTGCCCACAATGATAATAACAATCTTTCATAAAATACAATTACAGTCTTTGTGAGAGAACCCCAACTTCTCTTCAGCAATTTCTGTCAAAATGTACAACTCGGCCTACACCGTGCAGCCTTGCCCGAACCACCATTCGGAATGCCCACCAGTTCTATTGCCCGTTGCATGTTCAACTAACTCGTTTACAAACTTGTTCAACGCACCGTTCAGGATTTTGTTCAAAACCACCATTTAGAAAACCGTTTAGTGCACCATTCATGATTTTCTTCAAAACCACTGTTCAAATAACCATTCAGGAAATCATTCAGGAGTTCATTCAGAATCACCATTTAGAGAACTATTCAGGAAATCGTTTAGGATGTCATTTAGAACCGTCATTCAGAGAACAATTTAGGAAATCATTTAGGATTTCGTTCATAAAACTCATTTGAATGATCGTTCAGAAACTCGTTCGAACACCCGTTCAGAAACTCGTTCAAAAACTCGTTCGAACGCCCGTTCGAAAAACCGTTCGAATGTCCATTCAGAAACCCGTTCGAATGCCCATTTTGAAACTTGATCGACTGGTCATTCGCTTGACCATTCAGTCGCCCATTTCTGTAACTTCGGTTCCTCGGTTCAGTGTTGCAGTCAAGAGCCGCCTGCACCTTCTCGGCGTCCACCCTTTAGCTTGTCGTCACCTTGAGCTCGCATTTATGAACTTGAGAACTTGTTGTTTTTCTTCTCCATGCATTTGCCTATATATATGCCTCTGCATGAATATGTGATGGGTTAGACTGCCTAGGCCAACTTGCCAGTTCAGCCAACCACGTCCCCGACCTACATCAGCTCGCCTATGTTTCCGCCCTATCTGGTCCACATGTGCGATATAAGTTTTCCTTTTTCAAGTTCACACACAGTTGAATTTTGGTTTTTCGAATTTTGTTAGCTCATCACGTTCGTGCCCGGGGTGCATTTAACTAACTTCCCCAGCTCGTCACACTTCTCCAACTTGTCCCATCATCACAACGAAACATCGCAACCAACTCGCCCACTCACCGACTCGTCACACCATTTTTATAGACATATTTGGGAACTGCAACCCCAATCACATATGTCCATAAACCAAGGGCTTATGAACCTGTAAAAGTGTTGTTTCATACCCTAAAGGAACAAGGTTAGTTGATTACATCATCTCCCAGAAGTTCTCCATGAAAAACTACTCATAACCGGTCAAAGCTAGACCATACAGACTACTCCATGCATAGGGTGCGATACATCTCACCTATTACACATGAGAGGTGTGATGCATACTAGAAAGCCCTTCTATAGGATGCGATGAGTGAGAGTAGACAAATGGCAGAAGCAGTTTGCTAGGTGGAAACCCAGAGAATCTTCTAGAAACTGCTCATATGACACTTGCCTCTCTAAATTTGCCCAGGGATGAGTAAGCGACCATGAAATCTCCAAGTGGAACCAAGAACTATCAGTGAAATGACACTAATCAAAATCCCAGAAGCTGACTCACTCTCCTACAAACATCTATATATGGATCCCTCATCCTAGAGATCCAAAGGCTGGAATTTTGTAATTTGCAAGGAAGTGCTATTGGTTTCTCTTTGAAGACATTGTTGGGTGATCTTGCTTTGTATGAGGTGAAGAGGGCTTTCATGTTTGGAGGATGATGCTAGATCAGACAGCTTGGTTGTAATCCTCTCTTCTACTACTTCTATCAATAAAGCTATTTGAGTTTTCCTCCATATGCTTGTATATCTCTGAATCTTGTATTTGTATATTCATTTATATGGTTAATGTACATCTGATCCTACATTGTTTATGGTTATATATCTCTATACTTTGATGGTATTTTTCTACCATGACTCTACAGGTGTTCTTTGAAGCAGGACAAGTGAGAAAGGAGTGGTGAAAACTCTATCAAGGAAGAGAGGAAATGAGCAAGGAGACTAGCGAAAGACTGAGGTTGGTACTCTCTGCTTCTCTCTGATCTATCTCTCATAAAGGAAAACACAAGTAGCTTTAGTTTGTTTGTTTCTAAGATAGCTACCCATCTTAGTGGGACTAGCAGCTCTAAATGGACATTAGTTTTCCCGATAGCAAAATGGTGACTCCACTGGGGAGCGAATAGTTTGTTTGTTTTGTTACTATTGTTTTCTTTATAAGTGACAGAAGGAGCCTGAAGTTAAGCCAGCTAGCCTTCTAATTGCTTTTGCTATGAAACTGCAAAGTAGATCAACGCTGCTTCAGTCAATCTTTGGGTTGGTTTATGAACTAAACATCTAGCTTGAAAACATCCTAAGTGCCCTGGTGGTAGCTCAAATAACCTCATTAGATCAGCCCCTAGACTTTGTGTTTACTAACAATCATTAGCTCAACCTAAATCCCTGAACTTAGCTGCAAACTGTGAGTGAAAACCAAGCTCAGTCTCATCCCTGGTCCATTGCACTATCTCTTCTTGGAAACCTAGATGCATCTCACCTCCCATGTGTTGCAGGTGAGATGCATCTCTATTTCCCTGTGTTACAGGTGCGATGATTGAATGAGATTGTTTCTACCTCCAGATCTTGGTTTCTCCTTCAGTGTCTTCAGCTTTATTCAATAGTTTTGCTGTCTATGATTAGCATATCTCTGTTGAAACCTTGTTCCTTTGCATTATTCAGCCTCCATCAAAAGGAATTGTGAATGTTTTTTATGTATTTTTCATCTTTTACAATTCTCCTTTGCAAATAGTATCTTAATCGAACTGTCGCCCTTTGATTTGAAAGTGTCGCAAGTGTCATTTTAAGTCAAGGAAAAGAGTGTTACAAAGCATTCCTCTTTTAGATAGTCGATTACAATTTTGCCATTGTATTTGATTTGAATCATTAGTATTTAAAGTGTCGAAAGCAGTTTTAAATTCAAAATCACAAAGTGTCGTCTTGACCTTATTTTCGTTTTTTTGAAAAGAAAATTGTTAGTATCGTCGCTTTGAAAGAAAATAGTTCAGATCTATACTTAGTTTTCTTTTTTTCATTCTCACATTAAGGAAACCAAAAAATAATACATGCATGTGCATTTGCATTAAGACTGAATGTTGAAGTTGATTTAGGAAAAGTGCATCTAGTGTGTTCTCTCTGCTCTACGTTGAAAGAATTTCATTTCTCTTTCCTTAGTAGCTAGGATTTTCATTGCAAAAAGAAAGCAAACGACTGTTTATCATCTTAGATTGCATATTTAGGAATTGTATATCTACATCACACGGTGAACCTTAAAGGAAAACTTCTTAAGAAAGATTAACTGTAAAATAAACCTCAATGAACATAAAAATGCTTTGGAACCTAAAGCACAACATTTAGAAGTCTAGGCTAGAGACGTATTCCGGTGTCACAATGCCTGGTAACTATTGCTTTCATCGTAGGTTTGGTGATTCCTCCTCTTTGAGACGACAAGTGCCAGTACGGACTTGTGCTCCCACATACTGTCGAGTATATATTGGGAGACCACAATAGGAAGTCGTGTCTGCCACCCTATCGATTGAAATGCACTGAACACAGCATTCGAGAAGATTGACTACTGTACCGTAAAAAGTATTCTACAGTTTTGCAATTGGTTTGGTAATCCCTCTGTCTAGATTTCTAGAGTAGTCACTTTTGTTCCTTTTCAGACTCAAAAGAAAAGGTCCATCTGAGCACTTGTCACTTCAGGCTCATTAAAAATCGAAGGCGACTAGAGTCATCTTTAGCTTTTTCTCAACTCTTAGAAATTGAAAAAGCAAGTTGTGTCAAAGCGTCATAAAATTTATTTTAATCAAAATAACGTCACTGTTCCCTCGTTGGTCTTAGGTTGAGAAAATGGAGTCTACCAATCAAGGATTTCCCCTTGGGAGAAATCCTAGTCCCTTCTCCTCTTGGGGGGATGTTGGTGCTCCACACATGGCCACATTGTCCCTTCTAGGACTCACAATTGGCCTACCAGTATGGATTTTCTCGACCTTTATCGTTCAAAACACTGCAATTCCTCAGTAATCCAATCAGAAACCAGATGAAGTTGCTCTCCAACCTTCTACTTCATTTGTTTCTCCCTCTCCTTCTTCCTCTTCTCTTGGTGAAGCTAGTCATGCTAAAAACCAAGTAACTAAGAAGAAGAAGAAAGGGAAGGAGAAGAAGAAAAAGAATCCAACAACAAAATAGGGCAACCATACATCATCTAGCAAAAATCCACACACTTCACCTTCCAAACCTAAATCTCCATGTGTCATTTGCAAGGGAGACGACTATCATCGAGATTGTCCCTGCATCCCACCGATCTTGAGGGATCGGTCTCCCCGCTTGCACAATCCGGTGTCTTCAACCGCTAATGACCATGTTGAGAGCACACCGTCAACTAGTGAAAACGAAGTCAATGGACAAAAAGGAAGATCCAAATTTCCTTGTAGACTGTGTGAAGGTGATCATGCCCTCCACCATTGTCCCTTCCTAGATGAAGCTAAGAGAGTCTTGGATAACTTTCCTCCTTCACTGCAACAAATTCCTCCCAGATACAAAAAACTCTTGCCGATTCCATCGCTAGTTGAAAATCCGACTGACACACCTTTATTGTCAGTCGAAGCACCTATCATTGAAGATAAACCCTCTGAGTCCACACTGGACCAAGTCAACAGGTCGAGATGGCAGTCGACCAAATCTTGTCTTCAGAGGGTCCACCTTTAGATGATACTGTCACCAAGGAGAATGAGAATGACACCGTTCAAATTCTCTTCGTAAACACAGACTCCGATGAACATGGGGGAAATCAACCTATTCCTTTAACATAGGAAGGAAGTTCTTCAGAGATTTACCCAACCATTTATTCGGTCCCACCTCCAAGCAATCTAGTCATTTCCTTTGATTGGAATCTACTAGGCAGACCCTGCCTACCATCTAATGTACCATTCCAAATCATAGTACAAGCTTACAGAATGATCATGGTTGGTATTATTATAGATGAAAGGGCTTCTGTGAGTATCCTTTCCTCAACTGCTTGGAAAGCGCTTAGTTCGCCATCACTTCTACCTGAGATTCGAAATCTGACAGGCTTCAACAAAGGAACCAGTCAACCATTAGGGATCCTTCCTGTTGGACAGGTAAATCCCCTCTGCGGACAGAGGCGATCCCACTAGTCTAAAGCAGAACTAGCCATAATCAAACCATGCTGCCACGCAAGTTCCTAATTATGCATCAAAGATAGATTAGAAAGACCAACCTGGAGTCCAACGCTATGTTTGAAGTAGAGCTGATATTCCCGCTCCCTAGCTCCAGCAGATCATGCACGAACACCTGCACATGCAAAAGGAGAGACAAATACCAACATAAAATCTACCAAAGCACAACTATATTTCAGTCAGAAAGGAAATAAATCAACACCATAAATGATAGTGAGATTGGAACTATAATAGCAGTCGCTCATTAATTAATATTAAACAGGAAAAGTTACAACCATGGTTCTGACATTGAACCTCTCCTGGCTGGGCGAGTAACTATATGTGTCCTACACCGCATCTCCTCTCCGGCAGCATAACCTCTATAGCTCTCATTAGCATTCCTCCAAAAACTCAAGAACTCAACATCTAGCACTCCATAACTCTGACTCTTAGCACTAGCGACTTTAGCTTGTCCAATGCATAATGACAAGCTTATATAGATGAAGGAGGGAGGAGGATGTGATGAACCGGGACACCTTTCGTGGATTAGCAAAAGCCATAAAGATGGATAAAGCTCGACAAAAAGACTGATTTTTTTATCCTCAGAAAAGCTCCACGTAATGAAGGAAACAACAGTCGGACTGTTACACTAAAAAATGTCACCATGACTATTTACAGTTGGCATGGCTCTATCAATAGTCATACTACCCTCTTAAGCAAATCCTATGCCTCTGCTATCCATGTCAAACTCCAAGAAAGAGAGAAAGTCTTTATAAATGTGTTTATCTCTAGGTACGCAGGTTCTCTCAACCTTGCCCACGGGTACGCACCTAATGTTCATGATGTCTGCGTCCAAGGACGCTCTGTATCTAAAGGGTAAGGTGCGTCCCTCTGAAAAGGTTAAAATGCGCAAGTTTTATCTTCAAAAACTTACTTGTGGTCATTTCTAGAGCATTCTAGAAGGTTGTTTGACGTGTATGAAGCGCCTCCAGATGGTTCATGCACCCCTAGCAAAGAGGAACTTATCCCATCAATAAGGGAGCTATCCCACCCAAAGAGGGGATTATCCCATTGATGTTGGACCTGAATAACTTCCTTTTGAGCACTATAAATACAGGCATTGGGCCAGAGGGAGGGAGGTTGAAAGCTATACATTTCTAAGGGTAAATGCTGCAGGAATTAGGTCTCCCATTTAGAAGCTTGTGAGGAGAGATTGTCATCTTTGCTTGTTCTATTGGGAGTGGGTGAGCTTTGTCAAAGTAGAGGAAGACTCTTGTGGACCCTGGAAGGAGCTTGCACAACACCAAGGCTCAGGTTGTAACAGTTCCTTTTGATTACCTTTAATGCAAATTAGTCCATTCTTCTCAATAACTTGTTGTTTATGAGTTATTTCATGTACTCCTTGGTCTACATGTTGAATATGCTTTGTTTCATGTTATAATCAGGTGCTATTTAATGGTTTGGCTGTTGGTGATTGCAGGTTTTGGAGGAAAGGAGGAGCTCATCCAGATCAACAAAGCTTGGACTTCTACAACAGCGTTTGGACAAAGGTAAGAACAAAACACTTGATTTCTCATATTATAATGCATGTTTAGTGAAGGATAGCTCTAGTTTGTTTTGTTTGTCATTAGAATGTCTTAGACTTCTAGGAAGGTCGGTTGTGTCCGCACCATTGACTGATTCCGTGTGACAAATTGGCGACTCCGTTGGGGAATTCATTGATGAGAAAAGATTTTTCCTTTATGTGAACTTTACTTTGAGAAAATTGGTTTATTTTTCTGGTTTTGGCTCTGTGACTTTGTTTGTGGGTGGGTTAGCTTAGGATTAGTTTCATTTTGGTTTTTCTTGAGTTTTTCAGTAGGACGCACCCTCTGAGTGCTGCACAGTGCGTCCCTGGACGCACTTTTGCTGTGTGCACAGAGCGGGCCCGCACCTGTGCTAACGGGTTGCCTGCGTCCCCTGCTAAAATTTGAGAAAATTCCATTTTTTGCATTTTTTGCTCTTAGATTTTGTTTTTTCTTAGTTTTTACTGCCCAGATTCATTAGTCCCTTGTCAAAGATCTTCACCTGAACTTGTTTCGATAGCATTGAGTGTTTTAGTGGATTTCATCGAAGTGTAAGCCCTAGGGTTTGATTTTTGAGTAGGTCTTGTAGTGACTTTGGCGGTAGAAGTTGTCAAGCCTTAGATCTCTCTGGTTTTGTCAGCATTCTAAGAAGTCAGACCTGTCATAAAGTCTACCTGTGAGAGCAACTTACCATTGAGTTGTCTTTTGGGCCAATTTCGAAGTACTTGTTGATTAAGTCTTGAATTCCATTTTACAAAAGAACAAAAAGATTTGAGTTTTGTTTTGACTAGCCTTTTGATTCTGCATTAGCTGGTCCTTGATTTGATTTTGATCAAGTAAAACAACCTAGAATCATCTTTGTGAGCTTTTGCCTTGTTAGGTTTGCTTAGAGTAATTTCTCTTTTGATTTGCTTATGAGTCAAGTTTTTATAGTTTTTGTAGCTTTTGAAATTGTTTTTTGTTAAGATAGGTTTATATGCTTTATTAAAAAGAGAAAATACAAAAGCATCTCCTTTGAAAAGTTTTGTTTCAAGTAGCTTTGAACAGTTTTGAAAGAAAAAGAGTTTTTTCGTGCACGTAAAGAGTGGTCATGTTTGTATGCTTGAAAAGAAAAAGAGAATTGTTTCTTTGATTGTCTTTTCTAAGGAAGATGTTTTCTTTAAAATTTGCATTCTCTCAACTCTCTTAGTTAAGAATTTCATTGAAAAAGGAAAGTAGCGTAAATCATCTTAGGTGCATCTTTGTAGTGGTTTGAGTCGAGTCTACACACCATTGGTTTCACTTCCATTACCTTTTGTCTTTAAAGAAAAACCATAAAATTAACGCTTAAAGTAAAATCGACGTAGTAACTTTTATTTACTAGGGCTCTGAAACACCAATTTAGATCAGGCTAGTGTCTTGGAGTAGGAGAGTAATTAACTCTCCAAGACAACGAAACCAAACAAGTAGTTTATCTTGTGATAGAATAAATCCAATTGTCTCACTTGTACTCTGGGAAAGCTCCTCTTAAAGGAGAAACATGAGCTCGTGTCCGAACCAGTGAGGGGATCAATCCTCCCTCGTTGGGAACGACGCCAGACACGCACGTATTACAAACGGTAAACCTCGGATTAACCATTGTCGAGGAGCCAGGGGTCACTTGTCGGTAAACCTTGGATTGTTGTCAAGGAACCAGCAAGGGGATTGAGCTTGATACTCTGCCCTTGCGTGCTGTCGGAGTTTAGACTGTTCCCCCAGGTGCATTTGTTGCGGTTGGTAACCTTAGTGACCATTATCTCTAGGATTCTACCGAGGTGACGGTGGAGGGAAGATCCCACTGTACCTGGAGCAGACGTCGGCTAGACTCACTTAGATTTTCCGGGGGGTTCACTTCACTCGAGACGGTTAAAGTGGAGGAACTTGTGCCGGTCTATTCATTAAGCAGGTTGCCGGGGTAACTGTTCCACCCGCCACTTCTGTACTGAATCCGACGATGTTGGGTTTCATCACCAACTAGCGCTTTCGGTCTGGAAGGCTACTGTTTGTGCTTGGTTTGACGCCCTAGATTCTTTAGGCGAGTGCTTCAAATTTGTTTGGTTCTTTAGAGACTCTAGGTGGTTTGATTTGAAATTTTATTTTGTTTTCGTGTGTAGTAGTTAAAAGTTTTTAGCTGTGGCGGAATTACCAAGACAGTCCCGTAGACAACGGGGCCAGTCTCCTGAAGTTGTTTCTGTGGCCGAATTGTTGAGAAGATCCCGTAGACTTAGGGGTGAACCTCCTCGAGACGAATCCAGTCATCTCGAAGGTTTGAAGGTCCTTGTAACTCCTCCTAGTGGCAGTAGAGTAGGTTCACCTGAAGAAGGAGAATCTTCCTTGGTAGTCCATTCAGATTACCAAGGCTTAGAGACAGGTTATAATCCCGAAGCTGTTACAGTTTCTGAGCTTGTTGGTAGTTTTTCGTCTGCTAGTGATACAGGCGAAGAACCAGAAATATCTGAACCTGTTACTCCGACTTCTAGTGTTCCTGATTCACCGAGAATAGAAAGAATTATCACCGAAAATATTCCTACTGGTTTGATTGCTATCGAAGAACTTGCTCCAGAGAAAAAAATAGGTGTCTCTAACCTTGAAGATCAAATTACCCTTGATCTAAGGGAGCGTGAATCTATCTTTTACAGCCCTCCTAGAAGTACTACTTGGTACCTTGCGCTAACTAACCATTTAGACAACTTTGGGCTAGGTTTTTCTACACCTCGTACTCCTTTTCCACCTGGAGGTATTCACACTCCTGTAAATATGGCTGGTCCGTCGTCCGTGTTTTCTCAAAGTCCCGAATCTTTTATTCATGGCGGTCCTTCAGTTCCCCCTGGGTATCAGTCACTTTCTGGTACCTTTGCGGGGGCATCTCTTCAACCTATTAATCATGGGTTATTAACTGGAAACAGTGGTAATGTTCCATTGGGTGTAGGAGACATTTACATGATGTCAGGTTCAGTTCCCACTTCCCAACCTCAAGGTGGTCAATTTCCGCCTGGGGGGCAGCCTCAATTAACACCTGGGGGGCAACCTCAAGGTACACAAACTGGGTCTAGGGGGCAACCTCAAGGTCAGTATACACCTATGGTGCAATACATGCCTCAAGGTCAACCCCAGCCTCAATATGTACCCCAGGGTCCACCTCAGTATCAATATCAACCTCAAGGATGGCAACCTCAAGGATGGCAACCCCAAGGGTATCAACCCCAAGGGTATCAACCTCAAGGGTACCAACCTCAAGGTCAAGGTCAACCCCAGTACCCGTATTTACTTCAAGGTTATCAACCTCAAGGTCAATACTCAGGTCAAGGTTATCAACCACCTAAAGGTCCATCATATGGTCAAGGTATGGGAACTGCACCTTACAATTATCAATCCTATCCTCAATCCGGTTATGGGTCTCAGTATCCTCAACCTGTTACGGGTCAATACCCTGGAATGTTAGTGTGGGATCCATCACAGGGTCAACAGATGGTGCAGCCAAGTATACAGTTGGTACCTCAAGCTGGACAACCCGTAGTTTCTGGTCCACCCCAGCAACCGCAACCTGTCCAGTCAAGTGTTCAAACTCCTGTAACTTTGGTAGTTACTCAGCCGCCAATCGCACCTAGTACTCCATCTCAAACGGCTGCTGCAACTACCGCACCATCTGTCCAGTCCACCGCACTTACTTCTGGAGTATCGACAGCTCCGGTTTCTACTGTCTCTGCAACCACCCCTCAGACATCTGTACCGTTGTCTGGATCCACAGTTCAAACCACGGTCCAGATGCATGTAGGGCAGCCTGGTTTAAATACTGTTGTAACAGCTCAACCACAGTATACGTATCAACAGAACCAGGGACAATACCAATACGGGCCTGCTGTCCAACAACCAGTTTACCAGTATCAACCGTATCCTGGGTATACTTATCAACAACCTCAGCAACCCCAGTACGGTCCGGTTAATCCTGGTTTTCCAGGAGGATATAATATCCCAAATGCGACTCCTGTGCCTAGTTATCCTAGATATCCTCCTCCTGGGGTCGGTATCGTGACCCAGAGTTTTAGAGATCCCAACCGGCAGTTACCGTTTATTGCAACTTTGGATTTACCAGACTTGACGCGCCTAACGAACGATCCAATTCAATATCTGCAGTTCTGGCCGCCAATGCCAAAT
This sequence comes from Pinus tabuliformis, assembly GCA_031772625.1. Classification (NCBI taxonomy): domain Eukaryota; kingdom Viridiplantae; phylum Streptophyta; class Pinopsida; order Pinales; family Pinaceae; genus Pinus; species Pinus tabuliformis. Next base: position 1,062,956,914 of record CM062819.1, on the reverse strand, counting down.
AAGTTGCCCAGCGATATACCCAAGTTCGAAGGTAAGTCTGGAGAGGATCCGTCCAATCACGTGATGACTTACCACCTCTGGTGTGCTTCAAATTCTATCTCGGATGATTCGATCCGTTTACGTCTTTTCCAGCGTACACTCATTGGTCTCGCGGCCAAGTGGTACATTGAGTTACCACGGGCCTCTTTTTACAATTTTAGCCAGTTAGCTACCTCGTTCCTAACTCACTTTCAATTGCCGGTCAGATACGATAACGGCATGGAATTATTAACTTCACTAAAACAATCGACGTCCACGTATAATTCTGATCACATTCATGAGTGGAGACGTCGAAGAAGGTTGGTGAAAGTTTTTATCCCAGACCAAATCTTAGCTGAATGGTTTGTTAAATCATTATTACCGAAGATTACTGAAGATGTAGCTAAGGCCGGCGTAGTTACTGAGGAGCAAGTCATTGCTCAGGCGCAATACCTTGACTTGGTTTATACTCAGTCGGGTGCGTTACACGAGAAGATCCCAGATCTTCCAAAATCGAATCAAATCGCTGCTGCTCCTTCGGGATCTCATGTTGTTGATGGTATGATTGGTACCGTGAATACAAAGAGTAAGAAGAAGTCTTCCAAGGTTTCAACTACTCCTATTATCACTTTGCCAGATTCCCCGACAGGAGAGTCTTCTCCTGAACTTACCGCCGATATTCACGCTGTAGAATCATCTATGGCCAAATCAAAGAACGGTGGCAAGAAGAAAGGTAAGAAGAAAGAGAAAACAGATAAGGCTCCAAAGGAGAAAAAAGAGAAGTCGGAACCTAATGACGAGAAGCGCAAACCTAAATATCCTTGTTTAATTTGTGAAGAAGATCATTTCACAAGGGATTGCCCTCATCGGGCAGAGGTTGTGAAAATCGTTAAGGGTTCCTCGACTCCTGCTGTTTTGAAAGATCCATTTCCAAAGCAGGAGACTAAGATGATAGGCTCTTCCTCGGGTGCTAGTGAAGAACCCATATTAATGATGTCTCACGTACGGATTGCGACTCGGTCGCAAGATTATGGTAGTAAGAGTCCTGTTGATGGTAAAGAAGCAGAATCTTCTCATTCTAATCCATCGACCTCAGCTCCTGGTTCCGATCCACTACAAATCGAGAAACATAACCCAGACTTGGTAATCAAACCGCCCGCCAAGGGTATACTTCGAAAATCTGCTTTCAATCCACATGCGAGAGCAGCTCAGAATTATAACATTGTTGAGGACTTAGCTGTTTCACCATCAGCAATGTCGGCCTTGGAAGTGCTGCAATCATGTCCAGCACAGCGCAAATTACTATTGTCGGCTATAGGAGCTATTGATATTCAGGATCCGAACCTAATAATCTTCGATCTAGAAAATAGTACACCACGTCTCCCTCATCAAATGGCTTTCCAGATCCCAGTGATAGTCAAAAACAGACCCGTTCATAGGACTGTAATTGATGAAGGAGCTTCCACGTGTATTATGTCGATTCAATGTTGGAGATCGCTTGGTTCTCCTACGTTGAACCAATCCCCGACCATTCTTAAGGCCTTCGATGGCTGTGGGTTCCATCCGTTTGGCATTCTTCAGGATTTCCCTATGGGGGTTGAAGGAAAAACTGTTAGTCTGGATGTGGAAGTGGTTGATGCCCCTCTAGACTACAACCTTCTTTTGGGTCGAAGTTGGTCTTATGCTATGACAGCGGTCGTGTCATCGGTCTTCAGAGTTATAAAATTTCCATACAATGGTAAGATCGTGACCATAGATCAGCTGGCTTATTTTTCATCTGACCCAGCCTCTTCTGAGAGTATTCAGCATGTCAAAAAAACGACAATCTCTTATAGGGACGTTGGCGTAGGTTTAGTTAAAGATTCCGGTTTACTGGGAACTTTTCCTTTCCCTCCAACCAACGCGGACCCTTCATTTGCAACAATTCATATGATTACGTCAGAAAATATTATCTATGATGATCCTTGGATTGTCCCATCTGAATCTGAGATAGACTCATTCGGTCATGTTATGCCTTTGAGTCCATATGAAATTGCTTATGAAGCAGTTACGTCTTTTTCCGACACGAGTTCAACCCAAATTGACCAAATGAATGTGGTTGGTGAAGAGTCATGTTTCACATCCACCTCAGAACGGATAACGTTTCCTGAAGTTGTGTCATCTGACGAACAACTTCGCGAAATCCTAAGTGTAGACGATCTACCATGGGAAGATCTCCATCATAGATCTTCGTTTTTACCTGAAGATGATGATTTTGAAAAAGATTTTTCGTCTATTTTTACCACTGAATATGTCAAGGACGCTCAGAATCCAATGAAACATCCTGATTCCGAGTTGAATTTAGCAAATATTTCTCATACTATTGCCATTGACATTTCAGTAAAAGCTGGAACTATTGAGAACATTCATATAGGTGCCTCATGTACAGACGATGAAATTCAAAATTACAAGGCCCTATTCCAAGAGTTTCGCGACGTGTTTGCCTGGTCTTACGAGGAGATGCCAGGAATTGATTCCTCCATTGTTGTTCATGAGATTAAGACTTACCCGGACGCTAAACCCGTTCGGCAACGTCTGCGTCAGATACAACCTAGGAAAGCGGCTGCAATAAAAGCCGAAGTTGAGAAGCTGTTGAAAGCAGGTTTCATTTATCCAATTCCGCTAACGGATTGGGTTTCGAATATTGTTCCGGTCAATAAGAAACAAGGGACGATAAGAATCTGTATCGATTATAGGGATATAAATCGTGCTTGTCCAAAAGACAACTATCCCACGCCCTATATCGATCAAATCATTGAGGATTGTGCCAGCAGTGAAATATTTTCCTTTATGGACGGTTTTTCCGGATACAATCAAATCAATATTCTACCTGCCGATCAACCAAAAACGGCTTTCATTTGCCCTTGGGGGACGTTTTCTTATTGCAAACTACCTTTTGGACTTAAGAATGCCGGAGCCACTTTCCAACGGGCAATGTCTTACGCGTTTCACGACATCAAACACATTGTGCAACCGTATCTCGATGATTTGCCTGCTCACTCATTACGTCGAGCTGATCACCCTGTTCACTTACGAGCTATTTTCATGAGGTGTCGGCATTATCGAATTCGTTTGAATCCACACAAATGTGTCTTCTGCATAGAAGTGGGACGATTTCTAGGTTTCGTTGTTTCAAAAGCCGGCATTCGCGTCGATCCCTCGAAGGTAGAAGCTATTGTTAGATTGCCTCCTCCCTCGAGTTTGTTGTGGGGAAAAGTATCCGATGCGGATGACACTAACCCTTTCTAAAGGTGACAGACTTTAGCAACAACTGAATGACAAAGTTTTCATGTTCATCTTTATGAAAGCACAGAGAGAATAGAAAGAGGATCAACCAACCTGGTGTCTTGCGCTTAGTCGATCCTTGTCCTTCTCGCTTTGTATCCCGTTCCCAGCTCTTTACTCTCCAAGCCGATCCAGCTACACACAGAATCTGTGCAACAAAAGGGAGCAAACTACGAGATACAAGCAATCATAATTGAAGCATGGATTAGGTTGCATCAAATATACATGTAAACACAAAAGCATCTATGTAAAACAAGTATATAGAAGAACATGCAAACTTTATTGATAGAAAGTAACAGGGTTCCAGAGGAAGTTACAACCAATGATGTTGGCCCCAATCCAGCAGCACCTCCTCGGCAGCAAGAACTCTCTTCTTCACCTCTAGTAAAACAATCACCCAATAATCCTGGCAGTATACCAACAACACCTCCTTGCTTATACCAAAATTCCAGCCTCTATAGACCTCATAGAAGAGCTCTATATATAGGAGAGAAGAGAAAAGGATGAGTCAGCTTGAGACTGACATGAAGCTGCCTTGTGTCCTCTCCATCTCCAGTTAATCTTCAGTTCCTGTGTCCACTTGGAGATCCTTGTTTACACATGGTGATCAAGTACCTCTTACTCATCACAGGGCGAATCTCATGACCCAAGTGTCAGTTTGGAAGCTTCCTGGGCAATTGACACCTTGCAGGAGGACTGTGCCACTTGGCCAATCTCGCCCAGCGCAGGTAGCCTTCATTGTTTTTGACTTCCAGCGCAGGTACAGAGTGGGACAGTTGCAATACAGCGCAGAAGCTCAGTTAAGCAGCTGACATGATCCAAAATAAGCCTGTTCTGAAGTTTTTTCAGGTGGAGAACTGATTGGAAGTGCTGTTGATTGATGACCTTGTTCTTTTAGGGGTAAGAACAACACGTTTAGGGACTGAGGATCCCTGTAATTATCGACATTTCCTGCTCCTTGACGCGAGGCACAAAAATGTCTATAACAGAGTTTACGCCAACTCCAAAGTTTGCAAGGGAAAGCAGACTTTTTACGTCGATTCATTCCTAACTACACCGAGATTACAAAGGGTTTCACCCGGTTGTTGAAACAAAATGTTCAATTCTTTTGGGATGAGATAGCTCAGAAATCTTTTGATGCGCTCAAGCACGCGATAACCCATGCACCGTTGCTGCATCCTCCCAACTACAACCAGGATTACCTCTTGTATCTCGCCGCCTCCCACTCCACCATCAGAATGGTTTTAGTTCAGGAAGATGAACTCGGAACGGAACATGTGATATATTATCTGTTACACTAAAAAATGTCACCATGACTATTTACAGTTGACATGGCTCTATCAACAGTCATACTACCCTCTTAAGCAAGTCCTATGCCTCTGCTATCCATGTCAAACTCCAAGAAAGAGAGAAAGTCTTTATAAATGTGTTTATCTCTGGGTATGCAGGTTCTCTCAACCTTGCCTGCGGGTACGCACCTAATGTTCATGATTTCTGCGTCCAAGGACGCTCTGTATCTAAAGGGTAAGGTGCGTCCCTCTGAAAAGGTTAAAATGCGCAAGTTTTATCTTCAAAAACTTACTTGTGGTCATTTCTAGAGCATTCTAGAAGGTTGTTTGACGTGTATGAAGCGCCTCCAGATGGTTCATGCACCCCTAGCAAAGAGGAACTTATCCCATCAATAAGGGAGCTATCCCACCCAAAGAGGGGATTATCCCATTGATGTTGGACCTGAATAACTTCCTTTTGAGCACTATAAATACAGGCATTGGGCCAGAGGGAAGGAGGTTGAAAGCTATACATTTCTAAGGGTAAATGCTGCAGGAATTAGGTCTCCCATTTAGAAGCTTGTGAGGAGAGATTGTCATCTTTGCTTGTTCTATTGGGAGGGGGTGAGCTTTGTCAAAGTAGAGGAAGACTCTTGTGGACCCTGGAAGGAGCTTGCACAACACCAAGGCTCAGGTTGTAACAGTTCCTTTTGATTACCTTTAATGCAAATTAGTCCATTCTTCTCAATAACTTGTTGTTTATGAGTTATTTCATGTACTCCTTGGTCTACATGTTGAATATGCTTTGTTTCATGTTATAATCAGGTGCTATTTAATGGTTTGGCTGTTGGTGATTGCAGGTTTTGGAGGAAAGGAGGAGCTCATCCAGATCAACAAAGCTTGGACTTCTACAACAACGTTTGGACAAAGGTAAGAACAAAACACTTGATTTCTCATATTATAATGCATGTTTAGTGAAGGATAGCTCTAGTTTGTTTTGTTTGTCATTAGAATGTCTTAGACTTCTAGGAAGGTCGGTTGTGTCCGCACCATTGACTGATTCCATGTGACACCTTTCGTGGATTAGCAAAAGCCATAAAGATGGATAAAGCTCGACAAAAGACTAATTTTTTTATCCTCAGAAAAGCTCCATGTAATGAAGGAAACAACAGTCGGACGTGCATTAAGGCAAAAAACATGACTAAACTTGGTTGGCGCGACCGATGCTCTAAGACAGAGCGCCAGTGGTCGCGCCCTCTTTTGAGGATCTCCACCATTGGCGCGGGTAAGACACTGTGGACTTGCGCCAATGGAAAAGGGGCACTTTTTAGGGATAATCTGTAATAGGTGTCTTCAGGAAACATGAAGTATATGCTCAAGGGAATATGATGCAAGTGTTTTTAGACTTTGTCATTCCTTATAACTCCCGGAATGAGTCCTCCAAGGTACGACAAGAGGAGTAACAGGGATGGTGACAAATTACTGTGTAACAGATGCCCCCTAAAGCATGAAGTCCGAGAGGTGGAGAGGGGTGAAATGCTTTACAAGAACACACATATAGTTACCGCCGCCGAGGATCTGTATTAAGAGACATGACTGATAGTTCAATTACATGATGTACGGGGTATGGTCGCAGCCATCCATAAAAGAGTACATAGATAATCTAGATCCATAGTATGGACGCAGCCATCTAGTTAGGATCAATGAATTGACTCAGGTATGGTCGCAGCCATCCAGTGAATGAGTCAAGTATCAAGAATCACGCCTGGATTACAACAGACACAATCCAGGGTCTTGCGCTCCATCTCGACCCGAACAAGAGTACAAGTTCAAACATGTGAATATATGAGCTGATGTCGAACATGCATGAACATCGTCTGATTACCAGCCAATAGTGGGAACTGTTAACAGACGCGAGAGGTACCACCAATAATGACGATGGCCCTCAAGGTACTATAGGTACAATCTACGGCGTGTGAATAAATGATCTGAAGTCGAACACCCGTAGAATCATTCGATCGGAGGCCAATGATGAAAACCTCACGTCGAACACGAAGAACCTGCCATTGAGGCATGCAGGCTCCAAGGCACCGGAAGGGAGTCTCTAGATCAACTTCCTGGATAATGAGTTGAATTCGACAGGAAGTGACCTTGATCGAAGGTGGGCCATAATGTTTCCCACATCATCGACGCGAGACAGAGAGACAATACTGTGAAGCAAGATTGTATGAACTATCAGAAGGAGGGTGTTTCTTTGCAGGGGCCAACTTCTCTTGAACATATCGGCGGCACATTAACGGAATTGGCAGTATTTGACATCAATGTATCAAAGGTCATGATGATGAGGCAATGAGTGAATGAGAGGTCAAATCAGGTACCCAAGTCCATGGAAGCAAGTGAAAGATGTGAGATGAGATATCCCCACCCTGGACACGAAAACAAAAAAGTGCCATGTTCAAGAGCGACATACTGCCGTTACGGTAATGATGGGTCAAAAAATTTTCTTTTCCCCCCCGCCATTACTAGCGAGTACCCCAGTTATTTTTAACAAGCTTGATGGGGATAGCATGTGCTTGTGGTGTGACAAAATCCGATGTCATCAAGTTTTAACGAGTCTGACAAAGGAAGAACTCGACGTCTTTTCATGTTTAGAGAGTTTGAAAAGACGGCAGAAAAGAAAACTCCAGGGGTGTCTTTTTCGTAAAGTTGTGTCTCTCGGGCCCGAAAAAGTATAAAATAATACCCGAAAGAACCGCCCGATCATTACGATCGAGGAGTACTTTTCATGATTAGTGACTTCGACCTGAAAAAGTAAAAAAGCGGTCAAAACCACGTCGTTTCGTAACCACTAACGAGTTTGAAACGACAAAAACCCGGTAATCTTTTTATGTTTTAACGGTCGACAAAAAGAACTTAAAACGACCGCCCCTTATTACCATTTAACGAGTCAAGAGGAGCGACTCGGCGATCTTTTCCTCTTTAAATGGTCAGAAAAGAGTTGAAAGCGGACCTCCATTTTTATTTTCTTTAACGAGTCAAAAAGGGAAAAATACTCGGCAATCTTTTCATATTTTACGAGTCAGAAAAGAGCGTAAAGGCGACTCGTCCTGAAGGAACGAGTGGTATAAGGGATAGCAACTGGTTCCGGTAATGGTGGAACTCACTTGAAACACGTAAAGGTCAAGAGGCTGGCTAATAAAACCACTCATCACTGCGGTTCCTCAGGAAAGGATAAACAACCAAGTGAAAGCATATGATCGGCCAAAGAGATGGTGGCGATGGAATGAAACAACCAAGGCTCATCTTGCAGAAAAAAGGCAATCACGGGATGCAAATCAGGTATGGGTTCATTTTTACACAAGCTTGAACCATAGGGAACTCTGCTTGGATTCAATTTCATTTTTACATAAGCTTGAAACGAAAAACTATGCTTATTAAATTTTAAGTTTTTGCATGCCCCCAGCATGATAATGCAAATCGAGGTATATGCCCCCCAAGCTTCATGTCATTCACGGAGTGGATGGAATGAAGGTTTACTTGGAAAGACTCGATTTTGAAGGAGGATGCATGCCCCCCGGGCTTCAGTCACGCGCCCGGGCGAGCTGCCGTCATCAGAATGACGGGGTGGGTGCTGGGGCATTTCCTGTGGAAATAAGACCATTTAGGAATGGCAGATGGCTATATGTGAAGTGTGAACCGGGGAATGAAAGTTGGTCTACGACTTTGATCGTTCTTCCTTCATGTGGAAAACACATCACTCTGAAGAGTGAGGACACAATAGCACGTATGCGATAAATATAGTCTCGTCCAAGGAGTAAATTGTAATCTAACGGACCTTGGACTACCATGAGACCCATTTGGATAGTCTTCCCTTCTAACGTGATAGGTACATTGGGAAGAATTCCTAAAGGTCGAGTGATTTCTCGATGGAAACCTATAAGGTTTCTCATCTCAGGCAGAAGCAGTGGGGAACCAAGTGCTTCCCAAGCTGCTGAAGAAAGGATACTCACAGGAGATCCTTCATCAATAATTGTACCAGCCATAACCATGCGATAGACTTGAACTATAATTCGAAATGGTATGGAGGCTGGTAACCGAGGATTGACTAGTTGACCCCAATTAAAGGAAATAACTAGGTTGCTCGGAGGTGCGACTGGATAGACAGCCGGATATGCCTCTGGATTTTCTTCCTGGTGTGAAGAAATGAGAGGGATGCTCACTTGATCATTAACGTCTATGTCAATGAATAGAATTTGGACGGTGGGTTCGTCATTCTTGGCAGTGATAACATCATCTGAGGAGGTAACTTCTGAAGGCGAAACCGGGTCACTTGTAATCCGGACCGTTCGACTGTTGTCTGGTTTGGACTCAGATGTAGGATCATCTAGGGGTGGAAGTTCTGAAAGCAAAACCGGGTCACTTGTAAGCCGGACCGTTTGACTGTTGTCTGGTTTGGATTCAGGTGTAAGAGCAGCTAAGGATGGAACTTCTGTAGGCAAAACCGGGTCACTTGTAAGCTGGACCTTTTGAAAGACCGGGTCACTTGTAAGCTGGACCTGTGGACTTTTGGTTGGTTTGGACTCAGATGGTTCATCTTTGATGATCAAGTGGTGCATAGATGATGAACATAAATCACTTGTTTCGACCAGGGACTGGTCTGGAGCAGGCGGAGCACAGGTAGGTTCAGGAAGAGAAAGTTGGACCAAAGAGGAATCATGTTTGATCACTTGGTTAGTGGAGAGATGCTCTGCAGGTGTAAAAAGACACTGATATCCAGCGGGTAGTTGGGGTAAGGGATCCGACAGACTTGCCAAAAGACGGGAAGCTTCATCCATAAGTGGACAAAGGCGAAGGAGATGATTACCTTCACAAAGTCGACAAGGGAAACGAACCTTCCCTTTTCTGTTACCAACTAGTAAGGTATCGTCGATTTGCGACAGTAAAGGGCGAGTCGGGTCACAGGACCATATGTCTAGGATCCTGGGAATGCCAGGACAATCAGAAAGAAAATGGTCCCCTTTGCATAATCGACAAGGAGACCGAAGCTTCCGTGGAGGAGCAGAAGGTGGTTCCACTTCTGATAGCTTCGTGGTAGATACGACCTTTCCCTTAGGAGACTTCTTCTTTTTGGTCTTCTTCTTCTTCTTCTTAGCCACCTGGTTAGTGAAATCCAAGGTTTCACCAGGTGAAGTAGAAGATGAGGACGCAGCGATAGGCGAAGAAGGGAAGGGGTCCACCTTAGAATCAACATGGTGTTGTTCGGGTGGAGGAGGTGGTGGTGGGACAGGAGTCATCACACTTGAGACCACCGAGTTTGAAAACAACCATACGGGTAAACCAATGGTCAACCCAGGCAAAGACAACGTTGCGATATACTGAACACCAACATTTCCAACAGAATGAAATGGGCGAGGGTTCCCATCAGGAGGAAGACCTTGGCCGGTGGGCACCGGAAAGGCTTCCATTGAACGAGAAATAACCCTACTCGGTCTAACGCAATCACAATCTAATTGGGTATATGTTATCATGGCCAATAAATTTTAAGACATTGAACTTAACCTTTTCATTTTTTAAGAGTCGAGAAAAGGATAAAAGATGACTCTAGTCTCCTTCGAATGTTTAATGAGCACGAAGTGACAAGACACTCACAGGCACCTTTTCTTTTAGGGAGTCCGAAAAGGATCAAAAGTGACTACTCTGGAGATTCTAGGTAAAGGGTGTGCCAAACTTTTCGCAAAACCATAGAATACTTTTTAGGGTACGGGTGGTCAATCTTCGTGAATGCTGTGTTCACTGCATTGCGAATCGTAGGGCGATAGACTCGGCTTCCTATGGATAAAAGATAATAGCCTAGTGGGGTCTCCCGTATATACGCGACGGTACGTGGGAGCTCAGTCCGTATTGGCACCTATCGTTTCACCGTGGAGGAATCACCCAACCACTCGACGATAAACTACCAGGTTTAGAGACGCCGGAACACGTCTTCTAACCTAGACCTCTAGAGTATTTGCGTTATGTTCCAATGCGTTGTTATGTTCATTGACTTTATTTTAAAGTTTATCTTCGGTTATGTTTCAGTTTTTGGTCCTACCGTATGTGGTCTCTCCAAATTTCCTAAATGCAATCTATATGCCAAAAGTATATCGTTTCATTCGATGAATTCTATCTACAGAAGAGTAGAGATATATTTTTTTTCACACGAACAAAATGATCATCAAGCACGTAACAAAGATCCTAATGCAGCTAATAACAAGAAATAACAGCTTTTCCTTTTTCTTTTTAAAAGCGACAAATAACAATAAATGCTAACTAATATAATGCAAAAAGCTCTTTTGTTTTTTGATTTTTAAGATAGCATAATGCATGTAAACAGACCTCAAGAGATATCCACAAATACAAACACAATTACTCAATAGGACCAATTCAGAAACATGAAGATGAACTATCAAAGCAAAGGAAAACGCAAAGACGTTCAATGAACCAAATGAAGTCAAGCAAGAACCAAGCAAGCTAGAAGTGAATCTCTAGATGAGTGCGGAAAACAATCAAGAAGCTGACTGGATGATCAAACCACTACGTCCCACAGAAGGCTCGACATGCACAACCACTAGGTACTCTAGGGCTGGGATACAAAATCGATAGAAACAAGCAAACAACTGAAGGATGAAAGTAACAACCAGTCACACAGAAGCCAACACACTTCCAGAAGCAGGCAAAAGATATGGAAAACAAAAAATCTGAGTTTAAGGAGCTTTGAGCTATCAAACTGAAAAAATTCACAGAGGTGGCGCGACTATGAAACTACAACTCGCGCTAAAAATGAATTGGCGTGGGTGTCTATGGAGCAACTTGCGCCAACTGGCGTGACTGTCAGAAGAAAAAACGCGCCAGCCGCGTTTACTAACTCAAAAGAAAATATAACCACCCAGGGTCTGACTGACAGTGCCCAGAAGAACCAAACAGCAGATAGCAATTTCAGAATTGACTCAGAAAGTTCATTAACTCAGGCAAGCGAGAGAAAAACAATCATGCAAGACAAACTCAATAGCTTCCCCAGCGGAGTTTCCAAATTGTTGGGCAGGTAAATCCCCTCTGCGGACAGAGGCGATCCCACTAGTCTAAAGCAGAACTAGCCACAATCAAACCACGCTGCCACGCAAGTTCCTAATTATGCATCAAAGATAGATTAGAAAGACCAACCTGGAGTCCAACGCTATGTTTGAAGTAGAGCTAATATTCCCGCTCCCTAGCTCCAGCAGATCATGCACGAACACCTGCACATGCAAAAGGAGAGACAGATACCAACATAAAATCTACCAAAGCACAACTATATTTCAGTCAGAAAGGAAATAAATCAACACCATAAATGATAGTGAGATTGGAACTATAATAGCAGTTGCTCATTAATTAATATTAAACAGGAAAAGTTACAACCATGGTTCTGACGTTGAACCTCTCCTGGCTGGGCGAGTAACTGTATGTGTCCTGCACTGCATCTCCTCTCCGGCAGCATAACCTCTATAGCTCTCATTAGCATTCCTCCAAAAACTCAAGAACTCAACAACTAGCACTCCATAACTCTGACTCTTAGCACTAGCGACTCTAGCTTGTCCAATGCATAATGACAAGCTTATATAGATGAAGGAGGGAGGAGGATGCGATGAACCGGGACACCTTTCGTGGATTAGCAAAAGCCATAAAGATGGATAAAGCTCGACAAAAGACTGATTTTTTTATCCTCAGAAAAGCTCCATGTAATGAAGGAAACAACAGTAGGACGTGCATTAAGGCAAAAAACATGACTAAACTTGGTTGGCGCAACCGCTGCTCTAAGACAGAGCGCCAGTGGTCGCGCCCTCTTTTGAGGATCTCCACCATTGGCGCGGGTAAGACACTGTGGACTTGCGCCAATGGAAAAGGGGCACTTTTCAGGGATAATCTGTAATAGGTGTCTTCAGGAAACATGAAGTATATGCTCAAGGGAATATGATGCAAGTGTTTTTAGACTTTTTCATTCCTTATAACTCCCGGAATGAGTCCTCCAAGGTACGACAAGAGGAGTAACAGGGATGGTGACAAATTACTGTGTAACACTTCCAAATTTGCCTATAACTTTGAGAAGGAAAACTATTCATCTAAACATGATGATAGCCCAAGGACATCTAGATTACAATCTACTCCTTGGGAATGACTACATTTATAGCATGGGAGCTATTGTTTCCTCACTCTTTCGAGTGATGTGTTTTCCACATGAAGGCAGAGTGGTCTAGCTTGTAAACCAGCTTTCATTCCCTGGTTCAAACACAGCTATTAGTCAAATGCCATCCCTAACTAGTCTTTTTGCACAAGGAATTTCTAATCAATCTCCAGTCCGTCCACCTGATGATCGTGAGTGATTCAATGATTGTGACTGAAACCCAGGAGGCATGCGCCCTGGTCTGCTTCGGCAGGAAAACCCCGGATATAAGGTAGGTTTCTGCGTAGGAATATGACTAGTTTGATACCCTATCCATATAGGAAAATGGATTCAGACTGGAAAAGGATTCCCTCATCAAATTTTATGTGAGTGGAAGCTCCCACCATTCACCTTTGTCTATTTTGATGGACATCGTGAAGGAAGCATTTTGTCTGCGACGCAGATGGAACAATCTTGCTAATGCAAGAACTTCCATATGGTAACCTAGAAAATCTACTTTATACCTGGGGGCATGCAAACCTTTTTGCATGGAAGTGAAAAAAGACCATTTATTTTCTATAGTTTGTAGGCTCTTAACCCTTTAAACTCGTAGGTTGGTTGTTCCTAGCTTGCATAACGAAAGGCTCAGGAGCAAAGTTGTGCATGGGGCAAGCTCCCTAAAAAATGAACCTACTGATGGGACATCCTTATTATACGACTGTCACGAGTAGTTTTACGCGAAGTTCAATCTCATTAAAAAATAAACCTAGCAATGAGCAAGTGTTCCCATAGAGTTCAAGCTTATTAAAAAATGAACCCCACCTTCGGTAAATAACCATTGCGATCACGTAATTATCAGCTTTTGAACCTTGGTCGTGTTCTTACCATCACCTCCACTCCTTTTTAGCCGATCATACGCCTCCATTTGATTATTTACCATTTTGAGGAACAACTACGATGAGTGATTCTATTAGCCACCTTCTTTACACTGCCGTGATTGAAAAGTTCCAAACCTTACCTGGAACCAGTTGCAATCCAAAAACATCACTCGTTCCTCAAAAAATGAGTCTCCTTTAAGCTCTTTTCATATGACTCGTAAAATATGAAAAGATTGCCGAGCAATTGGTCTCTCCAACTCGTTAAAGTGATCGAAAGTGCCATCCCTCCTCTAGATTTTAATCTTTTTGGACCTGAGGGATTATTACATAAAAAGATAGAGCGCTTGTCTTGTTCAGCTCGTTAAAACTATCGAAAAGTCATCCCTCTCGTATTATTTTATAATTTTTCGAACTTAAGGGATTACATTACGAAAAAGGACTAGTGGAGTTTCCTTTATGTCCCTTTTTAGACTCTCTAAAATTGAAAAGGACCGAGTTATCTTTGTCATTAAACTCGTTAAAACAATAGCGACAAACTTGTTCATGCAGACAAGAGCGAGTTTCACTGTTGCTAGGCTTGTTAAAACATAGCAATAGGTTTGCCGGAAGGGAAAATTATAGAACAAGCATATGTTATCCTCCTCAAGCTTGACAAAAATAAAAAGGTACTGGTCAGCAATGACTGGGGAAAAAGGGAAGAAAACTTGAATAGCTTCATTGGTAGCAAGTCGCTCTTAAACATGACACTTCCACTCTGTCACCATGATTGAGTCAGGTTGGGTTATTCCATTCACCGGTCATATCACCATTGGTCCACCGTACCATCCATTTTTAGGGTTAACGCTACCAATCCATTTCAGTGTCGTTCATTTGTTCAAGAGAAGTCGCTTAGAGAATTCACCAACCTAACTAACGTCTCATCCGCTGCAATACCTTCACTCTCCATTTTTCATGATTGCCGCCCTGAACCTTGTATAATCAGATCGTTTTCACCTCCACAAAATCATTTTCTCTGTTCCGTGTTATAGATGTGGGATTCATTAAGGCCCTCCTACGATGGGTCACTTCTTGTCGACATCAGCTCATTATCCAAGAAGTTGACTTAGGGACAACCCTTTAAGTACTTTGAAGCTTTCATGCCTCAATGGCAATTTTCTCACTTCCGACAACAAGTTTACATCAATGGCCTTCGAACAAAATATTTTAGGTGGTGTTCGACATCAACTCATACATTCACACCACGTGAATTGTACTGCAGTACCTTGAGGGTCATTATCATTATCGGTGATTCCTCTCGTGCTTGTTAACAACTTACATCATTGGCTGGTAATCAGGTGATTTCTTTCCATGTTCGACATCAGAACATCTTTTCACATGGATCGACTTGTACTTCGGGCGAAGATTGAATGAGTTTGAAGACCACGAATCTAGTTTCATCCATCCGGGCTGTGATATATTCATGAAAATAAAGACATCAAATGTACATCACAGGTGCACAGATAATCATCCAAACTAAAGGATGATGGCTCTACCAGAATCATCAGTCTTCCACACAGATGATTATAGGTCTTATGTACATGAATATGAATTTATAAAGCTGAGCATGGGAATGCCCGCCTCAGCTAGATCATGAAAATATTGTGAAGATAATGTATTGTATTGTATCTTATTACAGGTCACCTTCCAGTTCGGAAAACCTCGGATCCTCATTATAAAGCATTTCAGCCAACATCAAAAGATTTACGAACTCATGCTTTAGGGGGCAACTATTATAGACATATTTGGGCACTGCAACCCCAATCACATATGTCCATAAACCAAGGGCTTCTAAACCCCTAAAAGTTTTGTTTCATACCCTAAAGGAACAAGGTCAGCTGATTACATCATCTCCCAAAAGTTCTCCATGAAAAACTACTCAGAACTGGTCAAAGTTGGACCATACAGACTGCTCCATGCATAGGGTGCGATGCATCTCACCTATTACACATGGGGGGTGTGATGCATACTGGAAATTCCTTCTATAGGGTGTGATGAGTGAGAGCAAACAAATGGCAGAAGCAGTTTGCTAGGTGTAAACCCAGAGAATCTTCTAGAAACTTCTCATATGACACTTGCCTCTTTGAATTCGCCCAGGGATGAGTAAGAGATCATGAAATCTCCAAGTGTAACCAAGAACTATCAGTGAAATGACACTAATCAAAATCCCAGAAGCTGACTCACTCTCCTACAAACATCTATATATGGATCCCTCATCTTATAGATCCAGAGGCTGGAATTTTGTAATTTGCAAGGAAGTGCTATTGGTTTCTCTTTGAAGACATTGTTGGGTGATCTTGCTTTGTATGAGGTGAAGAGGGCTTTCATGCTGGAAGGATGATGCTGGATTAGACATCTTGGTTGTAATCCTCTCTTATACTACTTCTATCAATAAATCTATTTGAGTTTTCCTCCATATGCTTGTATATCTCTGAATCTTGTATTTGTATATGCATTTATATGGTTAATGTACATCTAATCCTACATTGTTTATGGTTATAGATCTCTATGATTTGATGGTATTTTGCTGCCTTGACTCTATAGGTGTTCTTTGAAGCGGGGCAAGTGAGAAAGGAGTGGCGAAAGCTCTATCAAGGGAGAGAGGAAACGAGCAAGGAGACTAGCAAAAGACTGAGGTTGGTACTCTCTGCTTCTCTCTCATCTATCTCTCATAAAGGAAAACACAAGTAACTTTAGTTTGTTTGTTTATGATATAGCTACTCATATTAGTGGGACTAGCAGCTCTGAATGGACACTAGTTTTCCCGATAACAACCGTCGACTCATCGCACGCCCGACTCGTCGCGTTTAAACGAGACCACGCGCACCCAACTCGTCGCACGCCAACCACCGACTCATGGGCTTGAAAAATTTCATTCCAATAAGTGTCATTGGACTCTTATTTCTTATTGTTGCTTCATTATGTTCTCCTTTTTACATGTTTTTTAATATATATTAATTATTTTTATAAATAATAATAATAATACAGTTATAATTTAGTTATTTTTTATGATTTTTTTTTTTTTAATATTGGGAGAGTGAGATGTATATGTAAGTGTCTTGATTACTATTGTGGATTAATTCCTATCAACATTTATCCACCATTTAATTTATATGGAAATGCTTGTATATGAGTTATAAATCAAATGGTAATAAACTTACCACATGATTATCATTCTCACTTTAGCAAGACTTTTCTTCTAACATGTTTAGTTCATTTCCATCATGTGAATGGGCCTTGTACACTTTATGTGTAAACACACACATGATGCCTAAGGGTTCATATGGGTGTATTGCATGAGTATTCTTCATACATGGAAATAAACTTTCTAAAAGGAATTGAAAAGTGCATATGATGGGTGGAAGCATGGGCATCTCAAAGCATGAGGAGAAAAAAAGAGGCCCAAGTTTTTCCATGTTGATATTATCAATTACCAAAGCCTTTTCATACTCATTTCAAGCTACCATCATGTGTTTCATAGGGATTTTATTCTCAATTATTATCACGATCAATTATTTCACCATATGATTGTTATTCTATTAACCTAATTCACAATTCCAATTCAATGTAGCTATTTGGAGCTTAAAATGACACTAATCAACCAAGGAACATTTTGGTACCATTTCAGAGTTTATTTACAATATATGCATGTCCATTTAGATTATAATAAATACATAGATGGAATCTAGAGTATAAAATAAGTTTTGGGTGAATAAATAAAAACAAAAATAACAAAAAGGAAAACATATTGAAAAATTCACTCCTTATGAGAAAATATTCAAAATTTCGTTGCACTTCAACAAGCTTAAACCTTTGTAAATATAGAGAACCTATTAACCTAATCAAAATAAAAAATAAGATCAAAATAAACAATCCCCCAAGGCAAATTTTGAGAAAAAGAGGAACATAAAGTCGACATTGAAATAAATGACCTTCACCATGAGAAATATGTTTTTTGCATGGGTATTTAGAACTTCTTTGTAGCAACGAATTTTTGTGTCTATAAATACTTTGAAATGCCCTCAAATATTAAGGGAAATATGCACAAACTTGACTTACACATTCTTTATTTCATTGGAATTCAAGTTTAACCTTTGACGATAACATGTTCAACCCTCTAAACACATGCACAATTTCAGCATGGGAAGCAGCATGTGAAATTGTTTGGTTGCGCAGAATTTTGCTAAAACTTGGGAATTTTATTAAGTGATGTTCAAAAATCTTCAGCATAATGGCCAACTTTGTTACATCTTCGACACAGAATTTGACTTAAGTCTCTTCCTCTTCCTGAAGTTTGTCCTCTGCCTCTGCTTTGACCTCTATTTTGAGATTGTCCTCTACCTTGAATATTATATCCTTGTCCTTGAAAATTGCCTCTTCCTTGGTTGTTTCCTCTACCTTGAAAATTATTTCTTCCTCCTTTGTTAAAATTGTTTCCTCTGCTTTGGCTTCGACCTCGATTATGTGCTGTTTGATTCTGATTCCATCTGCCTCTTCCTCGAGAACTATCTGTTGATGACTTACTAGTGCTGGCCTCTGTGAGAAAAACATCTTCACCAACTTTCTTCTTCTTCCCAAAAGTTTTATCATGTTGACTCAACATTTCACAAAGCTCATCAAACTTTAGTTTCTCTAATTTCCCAGTTACTTGTAGAGTCTCTAAAAAATGCGTATAGGAAGAAGGAAGCCCAGCAATTACGATTGTGACCATAAAGCTATCATCAATTGCGGGAAAACCAGCATTAATAATTTCTTTCCTGATATTCTTAAGTCTTGAGAGATATTCAAGAACATCTCCGCCTTCAGTTAATCTTTGTTGCAACAATTTTAATTGTAGATCGACTTTCTTTGATTCAGGCTGAGTATCAAAGAGGTCTTTAAAAGTTTTCAAAGCAGTCCATGCATCTATAGCATTTTCTATATGGACATACATTTCATCATTCACAGAAGATTTAATAAGAGCTAAGGCTTTAGCATTCTTGATTTCCCATTTTGCTAGTGCAGCTGCATCTGTGGGTTTATTTGGCTTAACATCTCCATCACATATACCCTACCATAATTCATTGTAAATGAGAGTGCTTTCGATGAGTCGATGCCATGTTTTATATGATTTTGTGCCTTCAAGTTTGTCGGAATCAGAAAACAAATTAATCAACTTAGACATTTTAGCGTTGAAGCGTCGCACCAAGAATCAGAACAGAAATGACAAGATAGTCAGCACAACACACAAAAAACACGATCTATCGGGGCTTGGCCTTGACCCTCGAATAGTCGGCAAAACATGAGACAATTGACTGAGCTTTGCACTTGGCTCTAGTCAATTTCTCAAATTTTTACAAGGCAACTTTCAAAATTTGACTTTTTACAATGGTGCTTTTGCACAATATGGTAAAAAAGAAATTACCCCCCCTCAAAGTAAAATTACTTTGAGTTACAATCTCTCCGAAAACAAATTACAACTAAAGTCTCCTTATTACTCCAAAATTTACAATCCTTAACATTTACAAATATCCCTTATTACTCCACAAAACATAAACTCCAAAATTAAAAAATCATGAGATTTCTTCAAAATACAATATGCATTATATTACAAAAAAAAACTTTATGATCCAAGCTGACAGGCTTCACTCTGGCTTCTTCTGGCTTTACATTGACAGGCTAACAGGCTTCACTCTGGCTTCATAAACAATATTGGCTACAGTATCCCTCTTTATTTGAGTAGCTTCGCCCCTTAAGCCGATGTAATATATTTGGGTTGTTTCAGCTCCAAAATTTTCAGGAAAATGCAAAGTGAGACTTGCCACACCCTGAAATCGAGAATACTTTGTTTGATATTCAAGTTCTCCTTGAGTGTTTTCTGCCAATTCCCATTCCTGAACTGGTGCTATTTCTTGAGCATCTTAAAAATCAATGCCATCCCGATTTATGAACGCTTGCATTCTTGAAGGACTCGTTCCTCCAGTACCACCAATAACAGAAATACTTTTTATCTTTACATCAGACGTGAATGGTATAAAAACAATTAGCTCTGGATCACCATCATTGCTCTCCAAAAACTCAGATGAATTATCCAAACGTTGTTCCCAGCTTTTGAAAATAGACTTTACACTTCCTACCATAGATTCATTTAATGCAGAAACATGGGGCGTGTCAATGTGCTTGTAAAGAGACCATTCGGAGCTGCAGTCTTGGTTCAGTCAGGATCAAATGGGGTTGCTATTTACGTGTCTTCCAATTCAAAATCCATTAGTAAGCTTTCCAGTATTATCAGGAACCAAAAGCATGAAGCAGACACTCAAGCAAGGGAACGGGAAAAAAAAAATGATACTCAGGCAGACAGTTCTTCAAAAACAGCAAAGAAATTTTCGCAGATGGATGATGCGAACTTCTTCAACCCCGGTGATGACCAGTTTAGTAATCTTCACATATTTTTTTTCAAGGGTTTTGTGTGTTTCTACGCGCAGTGGTCGTCATGCCTTATGTTCCACCTCACCAAAGAAATGGAGCAGCAGCAGCTGCTGTGCCATCTTCTTCCGCTTTCGGTAACGCTGGTAGAGCTGCTGATCTAGGCGCCCACAGGCCAGCGGATGGATATTACAATTACAGTGCAGGGAAGAGCTTCGGAAGTAATAAAGATTACGGTACTAGCTTTGGAAATTCGAATAGGCGAGGTTCGGTATATCCAGTCGCGAGTTTCAGGCCAAACAGTGTTGAAGCGGAGCAGTAACAAAAAGTCCAAAAAACAGGGGCAATTTTTGATAATACTAAAAAATGATTTTTAGATTTTAAAAATCTAAAATCAATGATAAAATTTATTTTCTTTTTTAAACAAAAACTGGACAATTTCCATACCAATCATTTGCTGGTCAATTGAATGGAGTTTTCCAGGACTTTGTTGAGCTGGAATATCCTCCTCACATCCACTGCATCATTACTGGAGCTCTGATACCACAATAATGGCAGAAGTGTCCTCAGACACATAATTTTATTAATCAGAAAAACAATTACATAATTGATTTGCAAGAGTTTACACCCGAACAACCAAACACTCTTGCAATGAGCTATTTATAAGCTCCATGTCCTAACTACCTCTAATTATGGATCACTTATTAAATAACAAGTGTCCATTTACATTAAATGCTATTCAAACCAACTAGCTAACTAATCTCCTAAAATAGAGCCTAAAATACGACACATTTGGAGAGTCATATCTTGTTACAACAATATACTAATTTCTAATTGTCTCCATTAAATAATTAATCATTCTAGAATAATAATTATTAATTTAACTTCTTAAATTAATAATTATTTTATTTCAATTTTATAACCTATGATAATAAATTATTTTTGGATCATCTAACATAATAGAAAATTTTATGAAAAAATAGTATGCAATGCATGTAATATTATACTTTTCTATCTACTTTTTTTTCAAAGAAAATTGATTGCTAACTATGAAAATGTTGACGGAGACCTAAAAATACGAAAATGTCAAAAAATAATGAAAAGTGTTAACCATATTCGTATTTTCACCCAAAATAGAGTAAGTAAATTATCAAATTAACAAGTTTTGGAAGCATTAAGAAACAAATTAATTACTAAACCAATAGAAATATAAATGAAACCGAAAGTTATTCTATATAGTTATAAGCAACACCTAACTAAGGAAGGGGGGCTACCTCTTTAAATGCACTAGTTATGAAAGTAATAGAGAACCTAAATTATTAGTACATCACACACATAGATTAGAATGGAAATGGAACAAAATCATGTCCTTTGTATTTGCATAAATTTTAGATACAAATTTCAATCTATCATCCTCTCTTAGGTTAAGTAGAGTAAGGTGTTTTTATAGATATTTCTTTGGACTTAATTTAATCAATGGATTGAGATACAACCATTAGAATATTCAAATTCACATGTTGTTCCTTCTCCTTTACAAGAATTTCACCAAAAGGTGGATACAATAGACAAATCTTGATTCATTTAGGTGTTCTAATAGGTTGCAGTTAGGTTAATCTTTTTTATGGTCAACTTTCCTCACTAAGCTTCCAAATACTTATGGTCACTTCCTATGTTGGGTGATCAAGTGGATAATATGTTTTTGAGGAGAATTGCACATCCAAAGGCCGACTAGTGTTGTGCTATACTTTTGAAGAATATCTTAAGATTTTCACGTGATCGAAATGAAAAATATTTAACTAATTTTTGGAGGCAATTTTAAAAGATCCATAATTTTCTTACATATGAGCTCAAAAGCAAATTGAAATATGAAAACGATAGTCTCTTAGGGTAGGTAGAGAATGCTTGCGCCATTGAATAATAATAATAAAAAAAAACATATTTAATTGTTCATACCATATGGTCGGTAGAGAATACATATAAAAGTGATATAAACTTCATATATATTTATATTTAAATACAAACAAAGTAGGGTAGACTTTTGTATGGCGACTACGTTTGGAGGAGACTGAAGGAAACACATCATTAAAAAAACAATGGTGTCCAGTGGTGAAAAATAAAAACATGTTTGAACATATATATGAAAGTTATTATTATTAATTTACAAAATTATTATGTCGAAGGTTATTTTATAGCATAAATGTTTTCAACACACTATTTGTCAAATTGAAATTTAAAAAAGGTTAATTATAATAAAACTTAAAAATAAAAATAAATATCTATATTATATTTACCTAATTTTAATTAAAAACTGTATAAATATAAAAAAATTATGTTTATGGTATTTATTTGGTTTATTGTTAATATTACAATTTAACATAAAAATAATGTGGTAAAAATATTTAAAATGCAATTTAAATAATGAAATCATATGTGTTAACTATAAAATTATTAATTTTCGAGATTAAATATTTTTAAATCTTAAATCTTTTAAATTTTATAATCTAAACGAAATTTACGAAAGAAAATTGATTTCTTTTTACACTTACTAAATCTATATTTAAATTAAGTATATATTTGTTAAAAAATAACCACCATAGATCTATCTTTACTTGGATCTAGAGTAAAGATAGATTTATGGTGGTTTAATTCCTCTTTTTAACTAGGCTACATTCCATGTGAATACCATGGGTCAATACCATTGATTCTCAATACCGTATGCCATCTTTATTTTTATTAATATTAATATTAGGGTTAATAATGTTTTTTTGCATAGTATTAATAATAATTTGCCTATGGTATTTGGTTCATAGTCTAAACCTAAAGAGGTTTATGGACTAAATATAAAAAAAAGTTTTATTTATTTACCATATTTCCATTTCATTTATTTACCATGCCTATTTTTTGAGTGTTCATAAACTTCTTTATATTTTAAATTTATATTGTGTTTATATATAATAATAATTAGATTGATTTCTAAATAAGGACAACATTAGATTACAAATGTTAAATGTTAAACATTACTTGTTAAAAATTTACGGTTTGTAATTTTACATGTTTATGTGAGATCTATCCGTATACTGTACTTTACCCCATATTAGACTGGAAAAACATCTCAACTCAATGATTAATAATATGTTTTCAAAAATATATTTGAAAGCTGTAAAACCTACATCCACCAGCTTTGACAGTCTTTGGTTGTAGATTAAATATATTTGGGATTGATCAAATGCGATGCTCTTTAACTGGTTGCAAAATTATTGAATTTGTAAACCAGGAAGCCACCGGGTTTGGATTATTGGAGTGCCCGCTGCAGAGTTATTTATGGTTGGAGTAGTCTAAAAGGTATATTGACCTTGACTTGTTCGCACTATTGGAGGGCCGGTCGGTCACTTGCAAAATTAATTATGGATTATGGTAGACTTTGAGGAGGAATATGTGTAAGAGTTAAATTGACTTCATTACGAACTTTCGATAATTTAGTTAGCAGTAAAGTCACTATCATTGACTTTGTTGTACGTGTCCCGACCCCACCCCACTCGATGTTTGTTTTAATAATATGGAGAACTAAAATGGGAATAAAGAAAGATGTCAATATCAAAGGAAACGCTACGGGCATGCAATTTCCAGAGACTCTTGCGCGGAAATTCAAAGAGACGTGACGTACATACATATTAGGAATTGTTAATCAAAGAGACGTGCAGATGAGGAATTCCCTCTAAATTTAATTATATTATTTAGTATTATAACAACTTCAAGACTTCTGGGTACCTGTGGCATTCTGTTTAATTACAGATATACTTGGGAGTAAAGAAAAACTTGAGAAAAATGGTCCATAAATGGATTTAACATTTTGGAAATCATTAGATTTTATAAATTAAATAATTGAGTATATAAATAACATTAAAAAAAAAAAAAAATCTGAGGGGAGGGGGTTGGGAAGCGCATCCTTGTTGAAGAAGCAACATTTTATGCATATTTGTAGAAGCGAGATGATACAACATGCTGTGGAGCAGCGAAGGGGAATTGGTTACATAAGCTGCTGAGCAGCGATTCATGCACCGTAAGTCATGCACCATGAGTCGAACCCGAGTGGGAAGGCAATAAGCGGCCGTCCCTAACCTCTTGGGACAAGCGACTACGTGCACTATATAAATAAATTTAATATTATGGAAGTGTAGTTTAATGAGGTTATAATTTAATTTGGAAAATAATGGAAATTTTTGAAAGATTTTGATAAAATTTAGTTGAAATTTTTAGAAATATAAATTACAATTATAAGTTTCAGGGGTGTCTCAAGGTTTTTGATGGTCTTGAAAACATTCTACCATTTAAAAAACGATTCAAACACTCCACTAAGTAGATTTTTGAAATTTGTCTAGGGTTCTTGATGGCTTTGAATCCATTTCCACCATTTAAAAAGGGATTCAAACACTCCAGAAATTAGATTCAATTAGATTTTTTGAAATTTTTCTCATTGGATTCCAGCAAGAAATTTTAAATTTTCCATCTCAGCGAAATTGTGGCCTCTATAGGCAAAGTATTGGCAAAGTGTAATGAGTACATTTCACTAGGCACAATGGGTAACTTGAGTAAGTTCACCTAGTAGAACAAATATTTCAGAAATGCCACAAAGGCCAACATATCCTTGGAGACTTGAACCCATGCCACTTGGGACACAAATCGTGAACCATACCACTTGACCTAACTTCCTTTGACTAAGTTTTAAACAATATGGATAGAAACAAAAAAAAATTGATAAACAAATAGAACTTAACATATTTAAATTACTAGAAATGTCTTCATCATAAAAAAATTAGTAATTTTCAAAAACATAGTTGATATTGAAATAATTAACTATTATATATATATATATATATATATATATATATATATATATAGTTACATATTTGATATTGAAATATTTTAATTAACATGAATATTAATAAATTTTTTTGTCCAATTGTTATATATATTTATTCAATAAGAGTATTGAAATATTTTATTTACGTTAAACAAAGTTTTTTTATTATTGACATATTTTAATATATCTCCTACTTACTAGGTGGTAGTTTTGTCTCTTTTTAGTCCCTGGTAAGGCAGGACGATAGCAATCAATTTGTTTGTTAACCACTAATAGTTTAGCATTGACCATGACAACTTTTGTTTAACTCTATAAATCATTAAAGAAAAAAAATATTAATTTGTTAGCATGTGATTGGATTAAAAGTTTGTGACTCATTTCAGGTTTCTTGATATCTATTCCATGTCATCCATGAAATTTAGTCACCCTAACAATTTCCATGAGAATCATGACATCATGTAATCAAAATACACTAAAACTATATTAAAGTAAATTATAATCATATTACTAATAAGGCAACCAAAATAAAAAATCAAGTAAAAAATCAATAATTGAAACTAAACCACCTATAGTATAAAAGTATATTAAATAAGAACTAAAATAAAGTTATGAAATTAAACTAAACAAAAATTATTATAAAAATTGGAGTAACTGAACTAAAAAATAAAAGTAATCAAAACAAAATTAATGTAATAACTAAGCTATATTTAAAACTAAACTAAAACAACTAAAATTATAAATTATAATCCTATCAACTAAAACCAAATAAAATTAATAAATAGAACGAAAAATAAAATAAAAAATGAAAAAAAGAAAAATTCAATAATTCAAATCAAACTATAAACTAAAATGTAATAAAATCATAAACTAAAATGTAATAATATAAAAGTATACTAATAATACAACCAATTAAAAATAAAGTTACGAAGTTAAATTAAACTAAATTATTATTAAAATGGAAGTAACAAAACTAAATTAAAAATGAAGAGTAATTAGTATAAAACTAAGGTAATAACTAAACCACATTTAAAATTAAACTAAAACAACTAAAACTCTAAATTATAATCATATTAACTAAAACCAAATGAAATTAATAATACAATCAAACTAAAAAAAATAAGATAAAAAAATCAATCATTCAAACTAAACTAAAAGTAAAAAATAATTAAAATAAAACTAAAGTAATAACTAAACTACATTTAAAACTAAACTAAAGTAATAACTAAACCACATTTAAAACTAAACTAAAACTATATTTAAGCAAATTATAATTATATTACCTAAAATTGAATGAAATTAATAATACAATTCAAGGTACAAAACTTCATTAATGTAATTGCTTGTCAAGTCTTTGTGTTAGTTCATATGGAGAGTTGTCATCATGTAGTATTGGATTTTGCCACAAAGGATTTTGTTACAAACCTTTAACTAGCTTTTAGTATGAGCAAAATTTAGAAATCAAAATTAATTTTTTTAATACATAAATGCATTCAAAATTATACCATAATGCATAAAATATGCATAAAATAATCAACAAGGTTTCCATCCTCAACATATAACTTCTTGTAAATTTAAAAATTAACGAGTTGTCTAAACTTTTGGTTATAAGACTACTTAGCCTAAAATTTTATTGTAGTACTCGTAATATTCTTTTCACTTGACTTTTTCTTTTTATATGGAATGCAATATGGAAAATGTAGTTTATGGCATATTTCAAATTATATACTTGACTTTTTCTTTTTATATGGAATGCAATATGGAAAATGTAGTTTATGGCATATTTCAAATTATAAGACATTTGGCTGTATACAATATGTTGTCAAAACAGTCTTGTCATGATCTCATAAAAGTCTTATTGGCTTGAAATATAATTACACTTACGAATCAATAATCCCAACATTGCTACATAATAAAGTTATGGATATTGGGCTATTGCATTGATATTTGGATTAATGTCATGGAGTTATTATTATTTTTTTTAAGACATTGTTTAATTTTTTTATACCCAAAATGAAATAATTAATATATAATATTAACTTTTTCTATTTTTATTATAAATTATTATATATATATATATATATATATAAAATAATGTTAAAGATTCAGTTTTAGTGGTTTGGTATATAAAATGTTTTTGTAGGGATGTAGGTTAAAGTCTTTGGCAACATGTTATAATTGTTGTTCTTTTCTATTTACGAAATAATTGTATTTAATGTAATAATAGTAGCAACTTTTTGTTGTTGTTATCTTTATGCAAACTTCTAAGGCAATGGAAAATGTGTTGATTTACCAGTTTTATATAAGGTAGGTGGGTTTCATTTTGTTATCACATTAACCACTAGTTTCATTTGTTCTATTTTTTTAAGATATTTTATAATTCTATAAATAAATACAATTCCAAATAATTTTTCTAAAAATAAATTAATTCTAGTAATGTTTGGCTTGAAAATGCGAAGCAATGGATTCAAATATGGTAAAAAAAAACAAGATATATACATTTATGCCTCCAAATTACTTTGTGTTGTGTTATTAGAAGTCACTCATAAAAACTAACATTGAACAATAATAATCAAGCTACAAAAATTTAAACCTCAAAACTTTCCTTCTTGCATGTGTCAACACTAGCTTCAATTTAAACCAACTTAACTATAGATTTTATTTTTTCATTGCATTCTATGGTTATTAGAATTAATATTGTTTTTTTCAATCAAACATGTAAGGAGAAAACATTATACACTCATTTGTGTTTTGAATCCCGAACGATTACCATTTTTATCTCAAATATATATGGAATATTATATAAATTGGTTATTTTTTATAAATAATTGAATACTTAAAAATAATAAAATATTTTAGCTTTTAAATTTTTAAATATGTTCCGTTGTTTGTTTATATATATATATATGGTATTTAAAAATTACTTACTATTTTATATATAAAATAGATATTTTTCTTTATTAATTTATTTTTTATATGAAATAGTGTGTGTGTGTGTGTGTGTGTGTATATATATATATATATATATATATATATATCTTAAGAAAAAAAAATTAGAATTTTCAGAAATGGATTAACAATTTTAAATCATGCTTTTGGAAATAGCGTTTTCGCGAAGTCTTTACAAAATAAATGTATACCTACTTTTTAATACAAATATTTCATAGTAATAAATATTTATTTGGTTGTTTCTGATTCTTTTTTCCCGTTTTAGCTGCCTTGCCTTGAATTTGTTTTTAAACATTGGAGTTAGGGAATGACAAACAATTGGAATGATCATGTTGTAAAAAGGAGTGTGAGAAGAATGAGGATGAAGAAGAGTGTTTGAATGCGATTACTGTAGCTGCAATGACTCATAGACATTTTAATACATGTTTACATTATGTGCAAAATGCATTATCAATATCCAATTAGTCTATATTCAAAAATAATATTATGGAGTGGGACAAACATTATATGTTCTATGGATATGGGACAGACGTTATTAGTCTATATTCACAAATAAAGTAATGTGGGATTGAGAATAAAAAATGTTTATATTTCCATTGAATATTTTCATTTTTTTTTCGGCAATTTATTGAGGCAAAATGAGGTCTCACAGTGTTTTCAGTTACATGCGCAAAAACTACAGGGTCGTTGCTATTGAGAGTGGATCTGATCTAGGCATTTATGAAGGAGGTCATGTTTATTCATATTATTACAATTGACGGGTAAAAGGGATTTATCCTTCTTTACGAAGCCCAATCTGTGCAAAAAGGATCAGGGATAACGAATCGACTTTGCATTTTCATAAATGGTGTATTGTAGATCTAAATGCTCTTGACAGACAAATTATTTGGCTGGATAAGCGGGTGAATGCTGGAGATTTGGTTATCTTTATGTTATATCACGACTCTGTATGCATGGATATATGACTATCAACATATTTCCTGGTTGAATCTAGCTTATATATGACAATTGTAGGTTTGCAGGTATGGTGTTGGACAAATTCCTCACTTTTTGATGCAAGGGTTGTGATTTGGAAATCTTGTAATCGAAGGATTAACTAGATCATTAATGTCTTGGATTTGACTACCCATAGAGCATTAGAGAAATTTTTAGGTTTAAAATGGGCCTCCTAAGGAATATTATAAAATAGTAGTAGAAATAATAAAATAAGATTAGATTACATCATCAAATTTGAGAGGGAGAAAAGAAAATACTAATTTTTCAACTTGTATTTTCAACTTATCTCCCTATGATTTTACTCAAATTTTGAGCGGGAGCACTCATTGGATGAAAAATTTAATTCCTCATCCATGGAGTACCCATATTTCATACTTTCGATGGATCCTACTACAAAAAAAAATGATAAATACATGAAAAAACATGATTGCAATCACATTTTTTATTTATTTCTCATTTTTTGTGTAGCAAGGTCCCTTGAAAATATGCAACATGGGTACTTCTTCGATAAGTAATTAAATTTTTCATCCAACAAGTGCTTCCGCTTGAAATTTAAGTAAAACCGTAGGGAGATAAGTTGAAAAAAGAAGTTTTTTTTTTTTTTTTTGTCTTCTTAAGTTATACTCCAAAAAAGGTGAATCATCCCCCATGGTTGACATGATCATCTTTGTATCACCCTCCTCCCACATCTACCCAAGCAACCGGCCAACCGAGATAAACATGTGACGGGAGGCTACTATGATATGATTCAACCTCCTAGGTAACCTTAAAGAAATGGAATCGATGGAAACACAACACACATACCTCCCCTAGGTGCTTAAGGAGCCCCAAGAGCTAATCCACCACTCCATGTGCCCAACCCCTGAGTTAACCTATCATTTAGATGAATTAAACCCAAAGTTGCTCCCATGACAAGGCATGCATGCGATTGTAACCCTATATTTGCTCTCACAAGCTTACATGCCTCTGATGCAGGAAAGTGTTCCCTCTGTGGACAGAGGCAACCCCTCTAGCCCTAGAGTGGGTCTAGTCACAAACAAGGATAGATCAACAATAGCTTTCCTTAAACAATCATAGTTGGAGGCCTACCTCAACCGATGGTCGATGGAGTTCCGTTGCGCTGCTCCAGCTTCCGCTTCCTTCTCCTAACGAGTGATCGAAATGAAACAATGCAAAGGAAATACAACACAACATGTAACCAGAACAACAATGATCTATTTACTCACAAAGTCAAGAATTCATGAGCTATCAAGTAAATTACATACAAGACATAGGAAAATATCATTGATTGCATTAATAATGAAATAAGAGTAAGCTTACAACCAAAGTCTTGACGTCACAAGCCTTCTTAGAAGGGTCCAGCCAACATGTTCCTCAAGCATTCACTCTTTGAAGATGGGTCTCCCTACATACAAGTATCTCTCACTCACAAGTTTTACCCAAGATTAAGGGCACTTCAAAACCTTCCTCAAGCTATCAACAATCCCACACTTGTCACACTCACACCAGCTATCCAGCAAACTCACAAACACTAACAACACTGCTCCACTAGCCAACTATCAACAACTATTCCAAAAACTAGCAGCAATAGCAATGGTGAGAGTTTAAATAGGAGAAGGAGTCTCCATGAAAGGTGGAAGAGTGAGCTTATCTCCAAGGAAGGTAGCACAAATGACGGAATAGCCATGCCAGAGAAAGGAGGGCGACATAAACTATGCCAACAACCAGGTCTGGAGTCATCTAGAAGGTCGATTGTTGGAACAAATTCACCCAATCTGGATCATCGCGGGGGCATAACTGATCTTCAGCACTGACATCGCTATTGAGTAATGTAGCTAGTCAGATCATCGCTAAAGAGTACAAGTGACCTCGCGTTGGCACATAAAATCAGACCATCATTGGAATCCGGTGTACTTCTGTGATGGCAGCGCTTCTGGACTATTTAGGAGCGCCCTTTAGTGCGTTTATTTAGCCAATAGACGCGATGAGGCAGATAACTTAGGAAAAGTGGGTCATTTGGAAACATCAGAGAGAATTTGTCTAATATGAGCATGTGTGACTTGGACACATGACACATTAGGAATATTGGAGTGAAGATAGCAACAAATTACTGTGTAACAGATGCCCCCTAAAGTATGAAGCCCGAGAGAGAGGGAGGGGAGAAATGGTTTACGAAACTGACTGAGCTGGAACACCATCTTGGAAGATCCTGCACGCAAGTACAACTGACATCTCTGATGATGAAGTACATGTAGTCTAGGCATGGGCACAACCATCCAAAAGACATAGAAAATAGGTCAGTGGTATGGACACAGCCATCCAGCTAATGAGACCATGATGATGATAAAGGTATGGTCATAGCCATCCAGCTAATGATACCATGATGATGATAAAGGTATGGTCGTAGCCATCCATGAAGACTCAGGTATGGTCGCAACCATCCATCAATCAGTCATGTAATCATAAACCAATCCACGCAGCCAAAACATGTGTAATCCGAGTTTGGGGTCTTGAACCCATCCGATCATAGTACAGATTCTAACATGCGAATAGATGTGATGAGGTCGAGCATGATAGAAAGTCGCTTGATTACCGGTCAATGATGAAAACTGTTAACAAGTGCGAGATAAACCACCAATGATGCCAATGGTTCTCAAGGTACTGACTAGCACAATTCACGAAGTGTGAAAAGGAGCTGAAGTCAAACACTCATGGAATCACACAATCGACGACCAATGATGTAAGTTGACCGTCAGGTGCGAAGAACTTGCCATTGAGGCATGCAAGCTCTAAGGTACCAAAGGGGATCTCTAGATCAATCTCCTGGATAATGAGTTGAAGTCGACAGGAGACGACCCATCGCAGGAGGGCCATAATGTTTCCCCCATCAACAAAACGAGATGAGGAACAAGTGGTAGATGGCGAAACAGAGTATCATAGGAGAAGGCAAGGGTGTAAACTACAGAAGGATTATACTCTTGAACATGTCGGCGACATGACTTCGGAGGGTGGCAGCATTCAGATACCAAAGGATCATAGGCTCGATGGAGACGGCATGAATCAGATGGAATGAGGCTAAATGACAACTCGAACCCGCGGAAGGCCAAATGACGATGTATGGATGTCCCAACCCGACAAGAAGCAAAAGTGTCGATGTTCAAGAGAGACTAGCTACCATAGATAATCAATGATAAACCTATTGTTGATTCCAACCTAATAATAATTTAATGAGCCCTAGGAAGGAGAAGCTCGAATCTCGTCATGGTGACGAGTCCAATGTCATCAAGGTTCAACGAGTCCAACATAGGTGAAACTCGGAGTCTTTTTCATGTTTAGAGAGTTTGAAAAAGACACGGAAAAGAAAACTCGAGGAGGGTCCTTTTTCGTAGATTTGTGTCTCTCGAGCCCGAAAAAGTACAAAACGATACTCGAAAGAACCGCCCGACCATTACGATCGAGGAGTAATTTTCGCAACTAGTGACTTCGACCCGAAAAAGTAGAAAAGCGGTCAGAATCACGTCGTTTCGGAACCGATAACAAGCTTGAAATGACAAAGGCCCAACAATATTTTTGTGTTTAAACAGTCAGAAAAGAGCTTAAAGGTGACCGCCTCTTATTTCTTTTAATGAGCCAAGAGGGAAAACTCGGCAATCTTTTCGTCTTTAAACGGTTGGAAAAGAGCTGAAAGTAGACCTCCATTTTTATTTTCTTTAACGAGTCAAAAAGGGAAAAATACTCGGCAATCTTTTCATCTTTTATGAGTCAGAAAAGAGCTTAAAGGAGACTCGTCCTAGAGGAACGAGTGGTATAAAGTGTAGAAACTGGTTCCGGCAATGGTGGAACTACTCAAAACATGTAATGGTCAAGAGGCTGGCTAATAAAACCACTCATCACTGCAGTTCCTCAGGAAGGGATAAATAATCAAGTGAAAGCATATGATTAGCCAAAGAGATGGCGGCGATGGAATGAAACAACCAAGGCTCATCTAGCAAAATTTAGTGGATAAACGACAATCAGGACATGTAAATCGACTATGGGTTCATTTTTACACAAGATTGAACCATGGAGAACTCTGCTTGGATTCGGTTTCATGTTTACACATGCTTGAAACGAAAAAACTATGCTTGTTATAATTTTGCATGCCCCTAGCATAATGACGCAAATCGAGGTGGATGCCCCCCAAGCTTCATTACATTCAACAAGGTGGATGGAATGAAGGTTCACTTTCGAGATCTTGGAAAGACTCGACTTGGATTTTACGATATCTTAAACAAAGACTCGATTTTGAAAGGGAGTTGTTTCATTCTTTAATGAGGATGACAAAATGAAAGAACTATCCTCATAACCCTTGTTTCTTTTTTTAACAAGCTTGACACAAGATCAAGAACTATGCTCGACACTCCTTGTTTCATTTTTTAACGAGGTTGAGACAGGAACAAACTATCCTTGTCACTCTGCGATTCATTCTTTAACGAGGTTGACACAGGAACAAACTATCCTCGTACACCTTGTTTCTTTTATTGACGATTTCGACACAAGATCAGAACTATCCTCGGCAATCTATTCATGGGCTAGATGAGAACATGGGTCCCAAGAGGCCTTCGCTAGAAGGAAGAAATGCACTCTGGGAGGAACACATGTTAGGAGACACCAATGAAAGATTGGGTTCCAATGCCCCCAGTACATGATGTACGAGACCATCTGCATGATCAGCAGTAGATGCAGAGATGGAATGGGTAGCCACATAATTTACCTGTGGCAAAGAAGGTACTGCTTACGAGCAAGAACCAAGAGGGGATGATAGCTCGCAGGAGGCACCGGGGGACTAAAGAATGATAATTGATCTATGGTCACCATTCTTCCATCATGTGGAAAATAAACCACACAGAAAAGTGAAGAGACAAGGGCCCCCATGGCATAAACATAGTCACGACCAAGGAGAAGACTGAAATTCGCACCTTGGACAACCATGACGTCTATATAGATGGTTTTCCCCCCAAAGTAATAGGAAACTTTGGGAGGATCCCTACAGGTTGACAGGGTTCTCCGTCAAATGCCAACAGATTCTGTGTGACCGGCACAAGCTGTGGGGAACCCAAAGCTTTCCAAGTAATGGAGGGCATAAGACTGACAGACGCACCCTCATCGAGGACAGTGCCAGGTACTACCTTATCATAGGCATGTACTCTAATCTGGAAAGGCACACAGGATGGAAGGCGGAAAGCAGTCAAGTGACTTCAGTCGAAGGTAACGACCAAACTACTTGGTGGGGGAATCATATGGTTGCCCCTATGCTCTATAGGAATCGAAGAAGGACTCTCGTGATCAGCAGGGATAGGAGGGTCATTCTCAGACTCAGGAGAATATGATGATATGAGAAGAACATGAGCATGAAGCTCTTCCGAAACAAAGTGATCAATAGGTGGTGAACCCAAGTCGATACTTTCTTCAGCCAATGGTTGGTCTGGAACAGGCTTAGCACAGCCAGGCTCGGAAGGAGGAGGACAGAAAATAGGAGAATCTAAGTCAATCTCTTTGTCGATGGAGGGAGGGTCTACAAAGAGACTCTGATAACCAATGGGAAGTTGGGGTGAAGAAGCCATAAGACTTTCCAAAACAATAGAATCTTTATCCATGAGCGGACAAAGGTGGAGGGGATGGTTGCCTTCACGTAGCCTACAGGGGAATTGAATCTTCCCTTTCTTCTTACCATTGCCAGTTGATAGGGTGGCATCATCATGAGCTTCAGAGGACGATGAGGGATGAGCCAAATCGCGAGAGCATACATCTAAGATCCTAGGAATACCAGCACAATCACGAAGAATATGGTCACCCTTGCACAATTTACAAGGAAACTTAGCCTTCCGCGGAGGAGCAGAAGGTGGCCCGACCTGGGATGTACTCAAAGCAATAGCTGCATAGGTGGCCTCACGTTTATCGGACTTCTTCTTCTTCTTCTTCATCTTCTTCTTCTTCTTAGTCTCCTGGTTACTAGATGTGAAACTATCACCAGGCGAAGGAGGAGAGGAGGAGGAAGAAACAGGGGAAGAAGGCGTAGGCCCAACCTTGGAATCAACATGTCGTGGTTTAGACGAAGGAGATGGTGGAACAGGATTCATGATGCTCGAGACCACCGAGGTTGAAAACAACCATATGGGCAAACCGATGGTTAACCCAGGCAAAGACAATGTTGCCATATACGGAGCACCGACATTTCCAAAAGAAGGAAATGGACTAGGATTCCCATCTGGGGAAAGACCTTGGCCGGTAGACTCGGGGAATGTTTCCATCAGGAACGAGCCTGAAAACACTCAAACTGTAATGAAGAACTCTAACTGTTACCAAGAATATTTTGTGGGCAGTAAATTTTATGACACAGGAACAAAACTTGACCTTTTCATCTTTAAAGAGTTGAGAAAAGGACGAAAAGATGACTCTATCTCTTTCGAGGTTTAATGAGCCTGAAAGGACAAGTGCTCAGATGGACCTTTTCCTTTAAGGAGTCCAAAAAGGAACGAAAGTGACTACTCTGGAGAACTAGGCAAAAGGTTTACCAAACAACCCGTAAAACTGCATATACACCTTGGCAATCATATGAAAACCAAGGACTTTCCATACGGAAGTCAATCTTCCTGAATGCTATGTTCGGTGCGTTACGCTTTGCAAGGTGGCAAACACGACTTCCTAAGGTTAAAGGATGATAACCTAGTGGGGTCTCCCAACATATACTCGATGGTACATGGGAGCGCAATTCCGTACTAGACCACTATTGAGTCACAGAAGGAGGAATCACCCAACCTTGAGTAGAAACAAAAGTGACTAGGTTTAACGACGCCGAAGCACATCTCTAGCCTAGACCTCTAAATAGTGTGCGTTATGTTCCAATGAATTGTTAGGTTTATCCAATTCATTTTAAAGTTGATCTTGAATTATGTTTCAGTTTCCAGGCCCTACCGTATGTATATCAAAAACCTAGGATGCAGCTAAAATGAGTAAAGCATCTTTCATTTCGATGAACACCTACTTACAGAAAGGTAGAGAGTGCATTCCCAAACCAAGAGAAGTGAATGCAAACACTAATAAACACAATGCATCAATACACTAATATCACGATGCATCAATACTACTAATGAAAGATTTAAAATTTGCTTTCCAATTTCTCAAACATGAAAATTCGTAATGAAAATGTACTTTCACTTTCATATGATAAATGAATGAAAACTTTTAATTTTATTTTTCTTGTGAATTCAAAGAGACAAACAAGCAAGTGTGAACTGATCGATCCAAACAATTGTGATGTATGCTTGGTAGTGAAGGAATCGAATCAACATAAAAAATTGGTTCAATAATCGACACTAAAAATCAACCAGCAAGAAAACAAGCAGTGACAGTACACTAAAAATCAAAGAGACAGTACCCTAACCAAAAGCATTTAAAACAAGATAATGAGAGACAAGAAACAATAGGGGATAAACAATATTGATGAATTAAGGAGGTAAAGTCATAAAAACAACTTTACAGGAATCATCGCAAGTGTTACACTGACAAGTAGAGATGTCATCGCTAAATGAGATACCATCGCTAGTGATGGACAGACAACTAGAGATGTCATCGCTAAATGAGATACCATCACTAGTGATGGACAGACAACTAGAGATGCCAATGAAAGTTTTACATTGACAACTTGAGATGATCGCGGAAATACACCTATTTTCCGCGATGATGCGATTTCAAGAGTCATCGTGGGAATTAAGATAGCAACCCAAGATCATCGTAGGTAAAAAGCTACAAAGTGGCGATGACATCGCGACTGTTAGGTTTTTTTCTGCAATGATGCAAAAAACAATGACAAATGAACAAAAACTCCCGAACCAAAACCAGTCAACCCTTCAATCAAATAAATGTACTTCCCAGATCAACCCAGGAAACTCAAAAGACTGATAATTAATCCCAAACTTCAAAAGAGACCAAATCAAAAATTAAAACAAGAGAAAACAATGAAAGAACAAAGGCCACTATCCCCAACGGAGTCGCCAATTTGTGATGCAGGAAAGTGTTCCCTCTGCAGACAGAGGCAACCCCTCTAGCCCTAGAGTGGGTCTAGTCACAAACAAGGACAGACCAACAATAGCTTTCCTTAAACAGTCATAGTTGTAGGCCTACCTCAACCGGTTGTCGATGGAGTTTCATTGTGTTGCTACAGCTTCTGCTTCCTTCTTCTAACGAGTGATCAACCTAAAACAATGCAAAGGAAATACAACAAAGCACGTAACCGGAACAACAATGATCTATTTACTCACAAAGTCAAGAAGTCATGAGCTATCAAGTACATTACATACAATACATAGGAAAACATCATTGATTGCATTAATAATGAAATAAGAGTAAGCTTACAGCCAAAGTCTTGACATCACAAGCCTTCTCAAAAGGGTCCAACTAGCATGTTCCTCAAGCATTCACTCTTTGAAGATGGATCTCCCAACATACAAGTCTCTCTCACTCACAAGTTTTACCCAAGATTAAGGGCACTTCACAACCTTCCTCAAGCTATCAACAATCCCACACTTGTCACACTCACACCAGCTATCTAGCAAATTCACAAACACTAACAACACTGCTCCACTAGCCAACTATCAGCAACTATTCCAAAAACTAGCAACGCATAGCAATGGTGAGAGTTTAAATAGGAGAAGGAGTCTCCATGAAAGGTGGAAGAGTGAGCTTATCTCCAAGGAAGGTAGCACAAATGATGGAACAACCATGCCAGAGAAAGGAGGGCGACATAAACTATGCCAATAACCAGGTCTGGAGTCATCTGGAAGGTCGACTGTTGGAACAATTCGCCCAATCTGGATCATCGCGGGGGCATAACTGATCTTCAGCGCTGACATCACTATTGAGTAATGTAGCTAGTCAGATCATCACTAAAGATTACAAGTGACCTTGCGCTGGCACATAAAATCAGACCATCGCAGGAATCAGGTGTACTTCCATGATGGCAATGCTTCTGGACTATTTAGGAGTGCCCTTCAGCGCATTTATTTAGCCAACAGACATGATGAGGTAGATAACATAGGAAAATTGGGTCATTTGGCAACATCAGAGAGCATTTGTCTAATATGATCATGTATGACTTGGACACATGACACAGTAGGAAGACTGGAGTGAAGACAGTGACAAATTACTGTGTAACAGATGCCCCCTAAAGTATGAAGCCTGAGAGAGAGGGAGGGGTGAAATGCTTTATGAAACTGACTGATCTAGAACACCATCTTGGAAGAACCTTCACGCAAGTACAACTAACATCTTTGATGATGAAGTACATGTAGTCTAGGCATGGGCGCAGCCATCCAAAAGACAAACGAAATAGGTTTGTGGTATGGACGTAGCCATCCAGCTAATGAGACCATGATGATGATAAAGGTATGGTCACAACCATCCATGAAGACTCATGTATGGTCACAACCATCCATCAATTAGTCATGTAATCATAAACCAATCCACGCAGCCCGAAAATGTGTAATCCGAGTTTGGGGTCTTGAACCCATCCGATCATAGTACAGATTCTAACATGCGAATAGATGTGCTGAGGTCGAGCATGATAGAAAGTCGCTTTATTACCGGTCAATGATGAAAACTGTGAACAAGCACGAGAGAAACCACCAATAATGCCAATGGTTCTCAAGGTACTATCTAGCACAATCCATGAAGTGTGAAAAAGGAGCTGAAGTCGAACACTCATGGAATCACCCAATCGATGACCAATGATGTAAGTTGACCGTCAGGTGTGAAGAACTTGCCATTGAGGCATGCAAGCTCTAAGGTACCAAAGGGGATCTCTAGATCAATCTCCTGGATAATGAGCTGATGTCGACAGGAGACAACCCGTCGCAAGAGGGACATAATGTTTCCCCCATTAACGACACGAGATGAGGAACAAGTGGTAGATGGTGAAACAGAGTATCAGAGGAGAAGGCAAGGGTGTAAACTGCAGAAGGATTACACTCTTGAACATGTCAGTGACACGACTCTGGAGGGTGGCAACCTTCAGATACCAAAGGATCAAAGGTTCGATGGAGATGACATGAATCAGATGGAATGAGGCTAAATGACAACCCAAACCCAGAGAAAGGAAAATGACGATGTATGGATGTCCCAACCCGACAAGAAGCAAAAGTGTTGATGTTCAAGAGTGACTAGGTGCCATAGACAATCAATGATAAACCTGTTATTGAGTCCAACCTAGTAATAATTTAACGAGCCCTAGGAAGGAGAAGCTCGAATCTCGTCATGGTGACGAGTCCAATGTCATCAGGGTTTAACGAGTCCGACATAGGTGAAACTTGGAGTCGTTTTCATGTTTAGAGAGTTTGAAAAAGACACGGAAAAGAAAACTCTAAGGGGGGTCCTTTTTCGTATATTTGTGTTTCTCGAGCCCGAAAAAGTATGAAACGATACTTGAAAGAACTACCTGACCATTATGATCGAGGAGAACTTTTCGTAACTAGTGACTTTGACTCGAAAAAGTAGAAAATCGGTCGGAATCACGTCGTTCAGAATCGATAACGAGCTTGAAATGACAAAGGCCCAACAATATTTTTGTGTTTAAAAATTCGGAAAAGAGCTTAAAGGCGATCGCCTCTTATTTCTTTTAACGATTCAAGAGGGAAAACTCGACAATCTTTTTGTCTTTAAACGCTTGGAAAAGAGCTGAAAGTAGACCTCCATTTTTATTTTCTTTAACGAGTCAAAAAGGGAAAAATACTCGGCAATCTTTTCATCTTTTACGAGTCAGAAAAGATCTTAAAGGAGACGCGTCCTAGAGGAACGAGTGGTATAAAGGGTAGCAACTGGTTCCGGGAATGGTGGAACTTCTCAAAACATGTAATGGTCAAGAGGCTGGCTAATAAAACCACTCATCGTTGTAGTTCCTTAGGAAGGGATAAACAATCAAGTGAAAGCATATGATCAGCCAAAGAGATGGCGGCGATGGAATGAAACAACCAAGGCTCATCTAGCAAAATTTAGCAGATAAACGTCAATCACGAGATGTAAATCGGCTATGGGTTCAATTTTACACAAGCTTGAACCATGGAGAACTCTGCTTGGATTCGGTTTCATGTTTACACAAGCTTGAAATGAAAAAACTATGCTTGTTATAACTTCACATGCCCCTAGCATAATGACGCAAATCAAGGTGCATGCCCCCAAAGCTTCATTTCATTCAACAAGGTGGGTGGAATGAAGGTTCACTTTTGAGATCTTGGAAGGACTCGACTTGGATTTTACGAGATCTTAAACAAAGACTCGATTTGGAAAGGGAGTTGTTTCATTTTTTAATGAGGTTGACAGAGTAAAAGAACTATCCTCATAACCCTTGGTTCTTTTTTTAACGAGCTTGACACAAGATCAGGAACTATGCTCGACACTCCTTGTTTCATTTTTTAACAAGTTTGAGATAGGAACAAACTATGCTCGTCACTCTATGGTTCATTCTTTAACGAGGTTGACACAGGAATAAACTATCCTCGTACACCTTGTTTCGTTTTTAATGAGGTCGACACAAGATCAGAACTATCCTTGGCAATTTGTTCATGGGCCAGATGAGAACATGGCTCCCAAGAGGCCTTCGCTAGAAGGAAGAAACACACTCTAGGAGGAACACATGTTAGGAGACACCAATGATAGATTGGGTTCCAATGCCCCCAGTACATGATGTATGAGACCATCTGCATGATCAGCAGTAGATGCGGAGACGGAATGGGTAGCCACATAATTGACCTATGGCAAAGAAGGTACTGCATGTGAGCAAGACCGAGAGGGCCCCCATGGCATAAACATAGTCACGACCAAGGAGAAGACTGAAATTCGCACCTTGGACAACCATGACGTCTATATAGACGGTTTTGCCCCCAAAAGTAATAGGAAAATTTGGGAGGATCCCTACAGGTTGACAGGGTTCTCCGTCAAATGCCAATAGATTGTGTGTGACTGGCACAAGCTGTGGGGAACCCAAAGCTTTCCAAGTAGTGGAGGGCATAAGATTGATAGACGCACCCTCATCCAGGACAGTGCCAGGTACTGCCTTATCATAGGCGTGTACTGTAATATGGAAAGGCACATAGGATGGAAGGCAGAAATCTTTCAAGTGACTCCAGTCAAAGGTAACGACCAAACTACTTGGTGGGGGAATCGTATGATTGCCCCCATGCTCTAGAGGAATCGAAGGACTCTCGTGATCAGCAGGGATAGGAGGGTCGTTTTCAGACTCAGGAGAATCTGATGAGATTAGAAGAACATGAGCATGGCGCTCTTCCAAAACAGAGTGATCAACAGGTGGTGAACCCAAGTCGATACTTTCTCCATCCAATGGTTGGTCTGGAACAAGCTTAGCACAACCTAGCTCGGAAGGAGAAGGACGGAAAATAGGAGAATCTAAGTCCATCTCTTTGTCGATGGAGGGAGGGTCTAAAGAGAGCCTCTGATAACCAATGGGAAGTTGGGGTGAAGAAGCCGTAAGACTTTCCAAAACGGTGGAAGCTTTATCCATGAGTGGACAAAGGTGAAGGGGATGGTTGCCTTCACATAGCCTACAGGGGAATCGAATCTTCCCTTTCTTCTTACCATTGCTAGTTTATAGGGTGGCATCATCATGAGCTTCAGAGGATGATGAGGGATGAGCCGGATCGCGAGACCATACATCTAAGATCCTAGGAATACCAGGACAATCACGAAGAAGATGGTCACCCTTACACAATTTACAAGGCAGCATAACCTTCCGTGGAGGAGAAGAAGGTGGCCTGACTTGGGATGTACTTGGAGCAATAGCCACATAGGTGGCCTTGCATTTATTAGACTTCTTCTTCTTCTTCTTAGTCTCCTGGTTACTAGATGTGAAACTATCACCAGGCGAAGGAGGAGAGGAGGAGGAAGAAATTGGGGAAGAAGGCGTAGGCCCAACCTTGGAATCAACATGTCGTGGTTCAGACGAAGGAGACAGTGGAATAGGAGTCATGACGCTCAGGACCACCGAGGTTGAAAACAACCATATGGGCAAACCGATGGTTAACCCAGGCAAAGACAATGTTGCCATATACGGAGCACCAGCATTTCCAAAAGAAGGAAATGGACTAGGTTTCCCATCTGGGGAAAGACCTTGGCCGATAGACTTGGGGAATGTTGCCATTAGGAACGAGCTTGAAAACACTCAAATTGTAATGAAGAACTATAACTATTACCAGGAATATTTCATGGGTAGTAAATTTTATGACACATGAACAAAACTTGACCTTTTCATCTTTAAAGAGTCGAAAAGATGACTCTATCTCTTTCGAGGTTTAATGAGCTTGAAAGGACAAGTGCTCAGATGGAAATTTTCTTTTAAGGAGTCTGAAAAGGAATGAAAGTGAATACTCTAGAGAACTAGGCAAAAGGTTTACCAAACAACCCGTAAAACTGCATATACACCTTGGCAATCATATGAAAACCAAGGAATTTATGTATGGCAGTCAATCTTCTTGAATGTTGTGTTCGGTGCGTTATGGTTTGAAAGGCAGCAGACATGGCTTCCTAAGGATAAAGGATGATAACCTAGTGGGGTCTCCCAACATATACTCAACGGTACATGGGAGCACAATTCCATACTAGACCACTATTGAGTCACAGAAGGAGGAATCACCCAACCTTGAGTAGAAACAAAAGTGAGTAGGTTTAACGATGTCGGAGCATATGTCTAGCCTAGACATCTAAATAGTGTGTGTTATGTTCCAATGCATTGTTAGGTTTATTCAGTTCATTTTAAACTTGATCTTGAATTATGTTTTAGTTTCCAGGTCGTACCGTGTGTTATCAAAAACCTAGGATGCAGCTAAAATGAGTAAAGCATCTTTAATTTCGATGAACACCTAATTACAGAAAGGTAGAGAGTTCATTCCCAAACCAAGACAAGGGAATGCAAACACAATGCATCAATACACTAATCTCACGATGCATCGATACTACTAATAAAAGATTTAAAATTTTCTTTCCAATTTCTCAAACATGAAAATTCGTAATGCAAATGTACTTTCACTTTCGTATGCTAAATGAATGCAAAATTTTAATTTTTTATTTTGTGAATTCAAAGAGACAAACACGCAAGTGTGAACTGATCGATCCAAACAATTGTGATCTATTCTTGGTAGTGAAGAAATCGAATCAAAATCAAAAATTGGTTCAATAATCGACACTAAAAATCAACCAACAAAAAAACTAGTGAAAAGGCCTCAAGCAAATCAATAAGACGGTTGTGGATGAACCTTGAACAGATAAGTAACTCAAGGAAATGGTTTCTCGACGAAACTTCTAAAGGGCTATGTCACATGGTCTAAAAAACACAAGACTCACTCAAATGAAATCAAAGAGACAGTACCCTAACCAAAAGCATTTAAAATGAGCTAATGAGAGACAAGAAACAACAGGGGATAAACAAGATTGATGAATTCAGGAGGTAAAGTCATAAAAACAACTTTACAGGAATCATCACAAGCATTACACTGGCAACTAGAGATGTCATCACTAAATGAGATACCATCGCTAGTGATGGACAGACAACTAGAGATGTCATCGCTAAATGAGATACCATTGCTAGTGATGGACAGACAACTAGAGATGTCAGTGCAAGTTTTACATTGACAACCCGAGATGACCATGGAAATACACCTATTTTCCATGATGATGCGATTTCAAGAGTCTTCGTAGGAATTAAGCTAGCAACCCAAGATCATCGCGGGTAAAAAGCTACAAAGTGGAGATGACATCACGACTAATAGGATTTTTTCCGCGATGATGCAAAAAACAATGACAAATGAATAAAAACTCTCGAACCAAAACTAGTCAACCCTTCAATCAAATAAAGGTATTTCCCAGATCAACCCAAGAAACTCAAAAGACTGATAATTAATCTCCAAACTTCAAAAGAGACCAAATCAAAAATTAAAACAAGAGAAAACAAAGGAAGAACAAAGGCCAAACTCCCCAGCGGAGTCGGTGATGAGGGAAAGTGTTCCCTCTGCGGACAGAGGCAACCCCTCTAGCCCTAGAGTGCATTTAGTCACAAACAAGGACAGATAAACAACATCTTTCCTTAAACAGTCATAGTTGGAGGCCTACCTCAACTGGTGGTCGATGGAGCTTTGTTGCGCTGCTCCAGCTTCCGCTTCCTTCTCCTAACGAGTGATCAACCTAAAACAATACAAAGGAAATACAACAAAGCACGTAACCGGAACAACAATGGTCTATTTACTCACAAAGTCAAGAAGTCATGAGCTATCAAGTACATTACATACAAGACATAAGAAAACATCATTGATTGCATTAATAATGAATAAGAGTAAGCTTACAACCAAAGTCTTAATGTCACAAGCCTTCTTAGAAGGGTCCAACCAGCATGTTCCTCAAGCATTCACTCTTT
The DNA here is from genome assembly GCA_031772625.1 of Pinus tabuliformis. Classification (NCBI taxonomy): domain Eukaryota; kingdom Viridiplantae; phylum Streptophyta; class Pinopsida; order Pinales; family Pinaceae; genus Pinus; species Pinus tabuliformis. Next base: position 1,062,912,555 of record CM062819.1, on the reverse strand, counting down.
GAAGATGGATCTCCCAACATACAAGTCTCTCTCACTCACAAGTTTTACCCAAGATTAAGGGCACTTCACAACCTTCCTCAAGCTATCAACAATCCCAAAATTGTCACACTCACACCAGCTATCTAGCAAACTCACAAACACTAACAACACTGCTCAACTAGCCAATTATCAGCAACTATTCCAAAAACTAGCAGCACATAGCAATGGTGAGAGTTTAAATAGGAGAAGGATTCTCCATGAAAGGTGGAAGAGTGAGCTTATCTCCAAGGAAGGTAACACAAATGATGGAAAAAGCATGCCAGAGAAAGGAGGGAAACATAAACTATGCGAACAACTGGGTCTGGAGTCATCTGGAAGGTCGACTGTTGGAACAAATTTGCCCAATCTGGATCATCGCGGGGGCATAACTGATCTTCAGCACTAACATTGCTATTGAGTAACTAGCTAATCAGATCATCGCTAAAGATTACAAGTGACCTCGCGCTGGCACATAAAATCGGACCATCACGGGAATCAGGTGTACTTCTGTGATGGCAGCGCTTTTGGGCTGTTTAGGAGCACCCTTCAACGCGTTTATTTAGCCAACAAACGCGATGAGGCAAATAACTTAGGAAAAGTGGGTCATTTGGCAACATCAGAGAGCATTTGTCTAATATGATCATGTATGACTTGGACACATGACACAGTAGGAAGACTAGAGTGAAGACAGTGACAAATTACTGTGTAACAGATGCCCCCTAAAGTATGAAGCCTGAGAGAGAGGGAGGGGTGAAATGCTTTACGAAACTGACTGAGCTGGAACACCATCTTGGAAGAACCTACACGCAAGTACAACTGACATTTCTAATGATGAAGTACATGTAGTATAGGCATGGGCGCAGCCATCCAAAAGGCATACGAAATAGGTCTGTGGTATGGATGCAGCCATCCAGCTAATGAGACCATGATGATGATAAAGGTATGGTGGCAACCATCCATGAAGACTCAGGTATGGTTGCAGCCATCCAATCAGTCATGTAATCATAAACCAATCCACGCAGCCTGAATATGTGTAATCTTAGTTTGGGGTCTTGAACCCATCCGATCATAGTACATATTCTAACATGTGAATAGATGTGCTGAGGTCGAGCATGATAGAAAGTCGCTTGATTACCGGTCAATGATAAAAACTGTTAACAAGCATGAGAGAAACCACTAATAATGCCAATGGTTCTCAAGGTACTGTCTAGCACAATCCACAAAGTGTGAAAAAGGAGCTGAAGTCGAACACTCATGGAATCACCCAATCGACAACCAATAATGTAAGTTGACCGTCAAGTGTGAAGAACTTGCCATTGAGGCATGCAAGCTCTAAGGTACCAAAGGGGATATCTAGATCAATCTCCTGGATAATGAGATGATATTGACATGAGACGACCCATCACAGGAGGGCCATAATGTTTCCCCCATCAATGACATGAGATGAGGAACAAGTGGTAGATGGCGAAACAAAGTATCAGAAGAGAAGGCAAGGGTGTAAACTGCAGAAGGATTATACTCTTGAACATGTCGGTGGCACGACTCTGGAGGGTGGCAACATTCAGATACCAAAGGATCAAAGGCTCGTTGGAGACGGTATGAATCAGATGGAATGAGGCTAAATGACAACACAAACCCGCGGAAGGCCAAATGACGATGTATGGATGTCCCAATTCGACAAGAAGCAAAAGTGTCGATGTTCAAGAGTGACTAGCTGCCATAGACAATCAATGATAAACCTATTGTTGAGTCCAACCTAGTAATAATTTAACGAGCCCTAGGAAGGAGAAGCTCGAATCTCGTCATGGTGGCGAGTCCAATGTCGTCAGGGTTTAACGAGTCCGACATAGGTGAAACTCGGAGTCTTTTTCATGTTTAGAGAGTTTGAAAAAGACACGGAAAAGAAAACTCCAGGGGGGTCCTTTTTCATAGATTTTTTTCTCTCGAGCTCGAAAAAGTATAAAACGATACTCGATAGAACCGCCCGACCATTACGATCGAGGAGTACTTTTTGTAATTAGTGACTTCGACCTGAAAAAGTAGAAAGGTGATTGGAATCATGTTGTTTTGGAACCGATAACGAGCTTGAAACGACAAAGGCCCAACAATATTTTTGGGTTTAAACAGTTGGAAAAGAGCTTAAAGGCGACCGCCTCTTATTTCTTTTAATGAGTCAAGAGGGAAAACTCGGCAATCTTTTCGTCTTTAAATGGTCGGAAAAGAGCTGAAAGTAGACCTCCATTTGTATTTTCTTTAACGAGTCAAAAAGGGAAAAATACTTGGCAACCTTTCCATCTTTTATGAGTCAGAAAAGAGCTTAAAGGATACTCGTCCTAGAGGAACAAGTGGTATAAAGGGTAGCAACTGGTTCCGAAGATGGTGGAACTTCTCAAAACATGTAATGGTCAAGAGGCTAGCTAATAAAACCACTCATCACTGCAGTTCCTCAGGAAGGGATAAACAATCAAGTGAAAGCATATGATCAGCCAAAGAGATGGCGTTGATGGAATGAAACAACCAAGGCTCATCTAGCAAAATTTAGTGGATAAATGACAATCATGAGATGCAAATCAGATATGGGTTCATTTTTACACAAGATTGAACCATGGAGAACTCTGCTTGGATTCGGTTTCATGTTTACACAAGCTTGAAATGAAAAAACTATGCTTGTTATAAGTTCGCATGCCCCTAACATAATGACGCAAATCGAGGTGCATGCCCCCCAAGCTTCAATGCATTCAACGAGGTGGATGGAATGAAGGTTCACTTTAGAGATCTTGGAAAGATTCGTATTTTACGAGATCTTAAGCAAAGAAGCGATTTGGAAAGGGAGTTGTTTCATTTTTTAATGAGTTTGACACAGTAAAAGAACTATCTTCATAACCCTTGTTTCATTTTTTAACGAGCTTGACACAAGATCAGGGACTATGCTCAACACTCCTTGTTTCATTTTTTAACGAGGTTGAGACAGGAACAAACTATCCTTGTCACTCTGCGGTTCATTCTTTAATGAGGTTGACACAGGAACAAACTATCCTCATACACCTTGTTTCGTTTTTTAACGAGGTCGACACAAGATGAGACTTATCCTTGGAAATCTATTCATGGGCCAGATGAGAACATGGCTCCCAAGAGGCCTTCACTATAAGGAAGAAATGCACTCTAGGAGGAACACATGTTAGGAGACACCAATGATAGATCAGGTTCCAATGCCCTCAGTACATAATGTATGATACCATCTGCATGATCAACAGTAGATGCGGAGACGGAACGAGTAGCCACATAATTGACCTATGGAAAAGAAGGTACCACTTGTGAGCAAGAACCGAGAGGGGATGACAATTGTGTAGGAGGAATCGGGGGACTAAAGAATGATAATTGATCTATTGTCACCGTTCTTCCATCATGTGGAAAACAAACCACACGGAAAAGTGAAGAGACGAGGGCCCCCATGGCATAAACATAGTCACGGCCAAGGAGAAGACTGAAATTCGCACCTTGGACAACCATGACGTCTATATAGACGGTTTTTCCCCCCAAAGTAACAAGAAACTTTGGGAGGATCCCTATAGGTTGAAAGGGTTCTCCGTCGAATGCCAACAGATTCTGCGTGACTGGCACAAGCTGTGGGGAACAGAAACGTTGCCAGGTAGTGGAGGGCATAAGTCTAATAGATGCACCCTCATCCAGGACAGTGCTAGGCACTACCTTATCATAGGCGTGTACTGTAATCTTGAAAGGCACATAGGATGGAAGGCGAAAAGTAGTCAAGTGACTCGAGTCGAAGGTAACAACCAAACTACTTGGTGGGGTGTTGGGTCCCTATAATACTAGTGATTACCCCATTACTATTGTAGTTATACCCCTTCTTTATATTATTGTGCCCCTATTACCCCCATATTGTTATTTCTGTGCCCCATAGAATCCCTCTATTGTTATTTTTGTGGCTTTATATTATTATTGTTAGGTCGGCTGGATTATATTGTGACTCCTTAGACTCCTATATATAGAAAGAAGGTTTTGTCATTTGTATCATCGAAGAATTGTTCATTTATGTAATGTAAAGGAGGTTTCCCCCTCGAAGAGGCTGAATTCTAAGGCGTTGATCTATCTTTTCTTGAGCTGGTTTCATAACATTTGGTATCAGAGCTTTGGATTCTAGGGTTTCGTTGCTCCAAACAGGTCATCGTGGAATTTTCGCTATAATTTTTTTTTGTGACGTTTCAGAAGTCGCAAAAAAAACCCATTTGAGAAGAAATCGCGCTGAACCTTGGGTCCAAATTTCAGAGCTTTTCGCACGATATTTGCGGAGATATGATCTGAGGAAGTTGGTCTTTTTGCAGACTCCTGAATTACATTCAAAACAGGTGACCTGGGAAAATTTGTCATAACTTTCTCTCTGAGGATCGGATTGAAATTTTGTAAGAAGGTACAGAAAGAGGACGGACTGTAGTTTCTTGTGTGTGTGTTTCAAATTCAAAGGTTGAAACAGTAACTAGTGGGACGTCGTACAAGTTCGCTCTACTGAACCAGTCTAAAAGCAAGTCACTGTGGGAGATTTCACATAACTCTTCCTTGGAGAATCCTAATTGGCTCAGAATTGTGGCATTGGAAAGAGGAAGCAGAAGGCTACTACAGGTAGCAATTTCAAAACTGGATGATCCAAAATTACAGAGATACATCAGATTCAATATCAGGCTTCTATAAAGCGAAAAAAGGTGTGTAGTTTTTTTATAAATTTTTGTGTAAGCTTGGTTTAACAGAATTCAAAGGGCATAGTAAAGCATTATTATCGGTAACTGATGCCACGAGGAAAGAAAATGCAAACACCTAGTAAGGTTCCTGAAAGCTCTAGCATGACTCATGAAGAAGAGGAAGAAATGCTACATGATATATCAAAATTACAAGAACAAGTGCAACAAATGTCACGCTCACAAAAGCTAACAGAAGCTAAGATAAGTGGCGTGGAATCTAAGATAAATGGCGTGGAATCTAAGATAAAGGGCATGGAAGCTAAGATGGAGGATTCGATGGAAGAATTGAAGAAGTTGTTACAAGAAAGGGTCACTAATGGTGAAAAGGTAGTAAAGGAAACTCATGATGAGAACAAAAGAAATTTTAATCATGATTTCGTAGACGCTAATGTTGGATCGAAGAATCACCATATTCCAAAAATCGATATGAGGAAGTTTGATGGCAAGGATCCCACCACATGGATATTACAGATGGAGCAATTCTTCGATCTCAATAATGTGAAAAACACACAAAAGGTACGTATGGCAACTTTATATTTGGAACCAAATCAGTTTGTATGGTATCAATGGCTTTGTTCTCGTAAACAATTTATCACTTGGGCAATTTTTACGGAAGAATTGATAGCACATTATGAGGATACAAAAAGCAACACTTTTTTTAGCCAATTGATAAGTCTCAAACAAAAAGGTTCAATAATGGAGCACATTGAGGAGTTCCAAAAATTGAACATAAGGGTAAAAGATATTCCAGAGGAGCATAGGATTGATGTGTTCATAGGGTCTTTAAAGGATAATATCCAACATGATGTGCGCCTTTGGGAACCTGATTCATTAGAGAAGGCATTCAGGTTAGCAAGAAAAATGGAAAGCAAAATTATGGCAACTAGGAAGCATACCATTCACAACTATAAAGACGGAAGTGTTGTTGCCCATAGTCTTCCACAACCTACAAGGTTGACACCACAACAATTGGAAGAAAAAAGAGCAAAAGGGCTTTGTTACAATTGTGATAGAAATACACAAAAGGTCATAAGTGTGCTGAGAAGAAATTATTCTACATAGATTGTGAAGAGGAAGAAGAAAAGGAGCAAGAAAGGTCAAAAGAAGAGGATATATTCCAGGAACAAAGCCTAGATGAAGAACAAATAAATCCGACCATATCTTGTAATGCATTGGCGGGAATTACCACTCCTCAAACCATCAAGATAGAAGGACAAATCAAGAAGAAAAAGGTAATAGTGTTGATTGATTCAGGAAGCACCCACAATTTTATTCATTGTAGGGTAGCAAAAGAATTGAATTGCTTCCTATATCCAGCACCAGAGTGTCAAGTGATGATTGCAAATGGAGGAACAATAAATTGTTCTGGAAAGTGCCATAATATCAAGCTATCCATGGGAGAATATGTATTGACTAGCCCAATGCTTTCCATTCCAATGGGAGGTGCTGATGTTGTACTAGGAGTCCAATGGCTACAATCCTTGGGTACAATAGCTTTTAATTTTCAAGAACTTTTCATGAAATTTTATGTGGAAGGAAAGGAAGTTGAATTAAGGGGTATTGCAGGGAAACCAGGAAAGATAATCAGCTCTAATGGCATGACAAAGCTTCTAAAAAAGGAGCAAAGAGGTGTAATTGCACAATTATGTTCGCTAGATGTTTCCACATTGGAATCATCTATTTCTCCAGATCTCCAAAAAGTCCTGGACAATCATTCCAAGGTATTTGAGACTCCCAAAGGTCTCCCACCTATGCGTGATCATGATCATGCTATTCATCTGATTCCAGGAAGTGTTCCTCCAAACATCAGGCCGTACAGATATCCATATGTCCAAAAAAGTGAAATTGAACGTATGGTTGCAGAAATGCTAGAGGCTGGTATAATTCAACCAAGTCAAAGTTCTTTCTCAGCTCCAGTAGTATTGGTGCACAAGAAGGATGGATCATGGCGCATGTGTCCAGATTATAGGGAGCTCAACAAGCTCACTATTAAAGATAAGTTCCCCATTCCTGTCATTGATGAATTATTGGATGAATTGCATGGATCAATTTACTTCACCAAGTTGGATCTTCGTTCGGGATATCATCAAATCAGAATGAAGATTGAAGACATTCCGAAAACGACATTTAGAACTCATGAGGGTCATTATGAATTTTTGGTCATGCCTTTTGGCCTTACCAATGCACCTTCAACATTTCAAGGTTTGATGAATTCAATTTTCAAACCATTCCTTAGAAAATTTGTGTTAGTATTTTTTGATGATATACTAATCTACAACAAGTCTTGGAAGGATCATGTTGAACATGTTGACAAGGTGCTACAACTATTGGAGGAGAAACAATTATATGCAAAAAGATCCAAATGTTTCTTTGGAGTCCAGGAGGTGGAATATTTGGGTCATATTGTATCTCATGAAGGAGTTAAGGTAGACCCTAGCAAAATTAAAGCCATTAAGGAATGGAAAATCCCCACATCCATAAAGCATCTGCGAGGATTTCTTGGGTTGACAGGGTATTATCGCAAGTTTGTTAAGAATTATGGGAGAATAGCAGCACCTCTAACAACATTATTGAAGAAAGATTCATTTTCATGGACTCCGGAAGCAACAAAGGCCTTTAAACATCTTAAAGAGGCAATGTGCCAAGCACCGGTCTTAGCTACACCGGACTTCACAAAAACCTTTATTGTGGAATGTGATGCTTCAGGAAATGGAATTGGTGCTGTTCTAATGCAAGATGAAAGACCCATTGCTTTTGAAAGTCGTCCAATCAAGGGAAAGTTTTTAAGCAAAGCTATTTATGAGAAGGAAATGTTGGCAATACTCCATGCACTTAAGAAATGGCGACCCTACCTAATGGGAAGACACTTCAAGGTAAAAACGGATCATGATAGCCTTAAATACTTTTTAGAACAAAGATTATCCTCTGAAGAGCAACAAAAGTGGGTCACAAAGATGTTGGGTTATGACTTTGAAATCATCTACAAAAAAGGGAAGAAAAATGTGGTGGCAGATGCACTCTCAAGAAAGGATGAGGATGTGGAAGCATTGTTGTGTGCCATTTCTATTATCCAACCAGATTGGATAAACGAAGCAAAGGAGGAATGGAAGAATGACGAAGAAGTGTGGGCACTTATTCGAAAGCTACAACAAGATTCCAGTACTTCTGATACATTTAGCTGGCAAAATGATTCGTTATGGTACAAAGATCGCTTATACCTCTGTAAGAATTCCCAGCTAAAACAAAAGATTCTTATGGAATTGCACACTTCTCCCTTAGGAGGGCACTCAGGATTTTTAAAAACTTACCACAGGGTTAAGAAGGAATTTTTTTGGGATGGCCTTAAATCAGATATTCAAAAGTTTGTGGCGGAATGTTTGGTTTGCCAACAAAATAAAGTTGAAACAATTAAGACACCGGGTCTATTACAACCTTTATCCATTCCAAGCCAACGTTGGGAGGAGGTTTCAATGGATTTTATCACAGGTTTACCCAAGTCTGAGGGAAAGAGTGTCATCATGGTGGTAGTTGACAGACTTACCAAGTATGCACACTTTTGTGCATTATCACATCCATTTAAAGCCAGTACAGTTTCTACTGCATTTATGGAAACAGTTCAAAAGCTACATGGAAACCCAAAGATTATTGTAAGTGACAGAGATCCCATTTTCACTGGAAATTTTTGGACAGAATTATTTTCTTGTCTTGGTACTCAGTTAGCTCATAGCTCATCTTATCATCCTCAATCTGATGGGCAAACTGAGATAGTAAACAAATGTTTGGAAGGATATCTTCGTTGCTTTGTATCTGATAAACAGACACAATGGGTCAAATGGTTGCCTCTGGCTGAATGGTGGTATAACACTTCCTTCCATACAGCAACAAAAATGACCCCATTTATGGCACTTTATGGGTACCAACCACCATCAATCACATCATATTTAAGAGAAAATTCTAAGGTTCAGGCAGTGGAACATCACATCGAACATCAACAACAAGTCCTCCAACTCTTAAAGGATAACCTCGTGTTGGCACAAAATAGAATGAAACAACAGGCAGATCAACATCGCAGTGAAAGAAGTTTTGATGTAGGTGATTGGGTATTCCTACGGCTACAACCATATAAGAAAATGTCCCTAAAGCAAGCTAAGAAGGATAATAAATTATCACCAAAGTATTATGGTCCGTACAAGGTGTTGGAAAAGATTGGTACTATGGCATACAAATTGGAGCTTCCTGCAGCTTCTCGATTGCACCCAGTTTTCCATGTTTCATGTTTAAAGAAGGTTATAGGCGACAAGCTCCCAGTTCAAACAATATTGCCAGAACTTGACGAGGAAGGAAAAATTATATTGGAACCGGAAGCAGTCACAGAAACAAGAACTCGACAGCTACGAAATCAATCAATTTAAGAGTATCTTATCAAGTGGAAGAACTTATCCACTGAAGATTCCACATGGGAGGATGAGAATTTTATGCAGATGTATCCAGAACTGCTAAAGCGTTGAGGACAACACTTTTTTGGAGGAGAGGGGCATGTTGGGTCCCTATAATACTAGTGATTACCCCATTACTATTGTAGTTATACCCCTTATTTATATTATTGTGGCCCTATTACCCCCATATTGTTATTTTTGTGCCCCATAGAATCCCTCTATTGTTATTTTTGTGGCTTTATATTATTATTGTTAGGTCGGCTGGATTATATTGTGACTCCTTAGACTCCTATATATAGAAAGGAGGTTTTGTCATTTGTATCATCGAAGAATTGTTCATTTATGTAATGTAAAGGAGGTTGCCCCCTCGAAGAGGCTGAATTCTAAGGCGTTGATCTATCTTTTCTATCTTTTCTTGAGCTGGTTTCATAACATGGGGGAATCGTATGAATTCCCCCATGCTCTAGAGGAATCGAAGAAGGACTCTCGTGATCAGCAAGGATAGGAGGGTCGTTCTCGGACTCAGGAGAATCTGATGAGACAAGAAGAACATGAGCATGACGCTCTTCCGAAACAGAGTGATCACAGGTGGTGAACCCAAGTCGATACTTTCTCCAGCCAATGGTTGGTCTGGAACAAGCTTAGCACAACCAAGCTCAGAAGGAGTAGGATGGACAAGAGTAGAATCTAAGTCAATCTCTTTGTCGATGGAGGGAGGGTCTGAAGAGAGCCTCTGATAACCAATGGGAAGTTGGGGTGAAGGGGCCATAAGACTTTCCAAAACGGTGGAAGCTTTATCCATGAGTGGACAAAGGTGAAGGGGATGGTTTCCTTCACATAGCCTACAGGGGAATCAAATCTTCCCTTTCTTCTTACCGTTGCCAGTTGATAGGGTGGCATCGTCATGAGCTTCAGAGGAGAATGAGGGATGAGCCGAATCGCGAGACCATACATCTAAGATCCTAGGAATACCAGGACAATCATGAAGAAGATGGTCACCCTTGCACAATTTACAAGGAAACTTAGCCCTTAGCGGAGGAGCAGAAGGTGGCCCAAATTGGGATGTACTCGGAGCAATAGCTACATAGGTGGCCTCGCGTTTATCAGACTTCTTCTTCTTCTTAGTCTCCTGATTACTAGATGTTAAACTATCACCAAGTGAAGCAGGAGAGGAGGAGGACGAAACAGGGGAAGAAGGCGTAGGCCCAACCTTGGAATCAACATGTCGTGGTTCAGACGAAGGAGATGGTGGAACAGGAGTCATGACGCTCGGGACCACCGAGGTTGAAGACAACCATATGGGCAAACCGATGGTTAACCCAGGCAAAGACAATGTTGCCATATACGGAGCACCAACATTTCCAAAAGAAGGAAATGGACTAGGATTCCCATCTAGGGAAAGACCTTGGCTGGTAAACTCAGGGAGTGTTGCCATCAGGAACGAGCCTGAAAACACGCAAACTGTAATGAAGAACTCTAACTGTTACCATGAATATTTCATGGGCAGTAAATTTTATGACACGGGAATAAAGCTTTTCATCTTTAAACAGTCGAGAAAAGTACAAAAAGATGACTCTATCTCTTTCGAGGTTTAATGAGCCTGAAAGGATAAGTTCTCAGATGGACCTTTTCTTTTAAGGAGTCCAAAAGGGAACGAAAGTGACTACTCTGGAGAACTAGGCAAAAGGTTTACCAAACAACCCATAAAACAGAATATACACCTTCGTAATCATATGAAAATAAGGACTTTCCGTACAGCAGTAAATCTTCCCGAATGCTGTGTTCGGTGCGTTATGGTTTGCAAGGTGGCAGACACAGCTTCCTAGGGATAAAGGATGATAATGTAGTGGGGTCTCCCAACATATACTTGACGGTACATGGGAGTGCAATTCCGTACTAGACCACTATTGAGTCACAGAAGGAGGAATCCCCCAACCTTGAGTAGAAACAAAAGTGACTAGGTTTAACTATGCCGGAGCACGTCTCTAGCTTAGACCTCTAAATAGTGTGCATTATGTTCCAATGCATTGTTAGGTTTATTCAGTTCATTTTAAAGTTGATCTTGAATTATGTTTCAGTTTCTAGGCCCTACCGTATGTATATCAAAAACCTAGGATGCAACTAAAATGAGTAAAGCATCTTTCATTTCGATGAACACCTACTTACCGAAAGGTAGAGAGTTCATTCCCAAACCAAGACAAGCGAATGAAAGCACTAATAAATACAATGCATCAATACACTAATCTCACGATGCATTGATACTACTAATGAAAGATTTAAAATTTGTTTTCCAATTTCTCAAACATGAAAATTCGAAATGCAAATGTAATTTCACTTTCGTATGCTAAATGAATGCAAACTTTAATTTTTATTTTTATTTTTAATTCAAAGATATAAACAAGCAAGTGTGAACTGATCGATCCAAACAATTGTGATCTATGCTTGGTAGTGAAGAAATCGAATCAACATAAAAACTTGGTTCAATAATCGACACAAAAAATCAACCAACAAGAAAACAAGCAGTGAAAAGGCCTCAAGCAAATCAATAAGACAGTTGTGGGTGAACCTTGAACAGACAAGTAACTCAAGCAAACAGTTTCTCAACGAAACTTCTAAAGGGCTAGGTCAGATGGTCTAAAAAAAACAAGACTCACTCAAATGAAATCAAAGAGACAATACCCTAACCAAAAGCATTTAAAACAAGCTAATGAGACACAAGAAACAATAGGGGATAAACAAGATTGATTTATTCAGGAGGTAAAGTCATAAAAACAACTTTACAAGAATCATCGCAAGTGTTACACTGACAATTAGAGATGTCATCGCTAAATGAGATACCATCGCTAGTGATGGAGAGACAACTAGAGATGTCATCGCTAAATGAGATACCATCACTAGTGATGGACAGACAACTAGATATGTTAGCACAAGTTTTACATTGACAACCCGAGATGATCTCAGAAATACACCTATTTTCTGCGATGATGCGATTTCAAGAGTCGTCATGGGAATTAAGCTAGCAACCCAAGATCATCACGGGTAAAAAGCTACAAAGTGGCGATGACATCGCGACTGTTAGGCATTTTTCTGCGATGATGCAAAAAACAATGACAAATGAATAAAAACTCTCGAACCAAAACCAATCAACCCTTCAATTAAATAAAGGTATTTCCCTGATCAACCTAGGAAACTCAAAAGACTGATAATTAATCCCCAAACTTCAAAAGAGACCAAATCAAAAATTAAAACAATAGAAAACAAAGGAAGAACAAAGGCCAAACTCCCCATCGGAGTTGCCAATTTGTGATGCAGGAAAGTGTTCCCTCTACGGACAGAGGCAACCCCTCTAGCCCTAGAGTGGGTCTAGTCACAAACAAGGACAGATCAACAATAGCTTTCCTTAAATAGTCATAGTTGGAGTCCTACCTCAACTGGTGGTCGATGGAGTTCCATTGCGTTGCTCCAGCTTCCGCTTCCTTCTCCTAATGAGTGATCAACTTGAAACAATGCAAAGGAAATACAAGAAAGCACGTAATCGGAACAACAATGATCTATTTACTCACAAAGTCAAGAAGTCATGAGCTATCAAGTACATTACATACAAGACATAAGAAAACATCATTGATTGCATTAATAATGAAATAAGAGTAAGCTTACAACCAAAGTCTTGACGTCACAAGCCTTCTCACAAGGGTCCAGCTAGCATGCTCCTCAAGCATTCACTCTTTGAAGATGGATCTCCCAACATACAAGTCTCTCTCACTCACAAGTTTTACCCAAGATTAAGGGCACTTCACAACCTTCCTCAAGCTATCAACAATCCCACACTTGCCACACTCACACCAGCTATCTAGCAAACTCACAAACACTAACAACACTGCTCCACTAGCCAACTATCAACAACTATTCCAAAAACTAGCAGCACATAGCAATGGTGAGAGTTTAAATAGGAGAAGGAGTCTCCATGAAAGGTGGAAGAGTGAGCTTATCTCCAACGAAGTTAGCACAAATGACAGAACAACCATGCCAGAGAAAGGAGGGCGACATAAATTATGCCAATAATCAAGTCTGGAGTCATCTGGAAGGTCGACTGTTGGAACAAATTCACCCCATATAGATCATTGTGGGGGCATAACTGATCTTCAATGATGACATCACTATTGAGTAATGTAGCTAGTCAGATCATCACTAAATATTACAAGTGACCTCGCGCTGGCACATAAAATCGGACCATTGCGGGAATGAGGTGTACTTCCACGATGGCAGCGCTTCTGGACTATTTAGGAGTGCCCTTCAGTGCATTTATTTAGCCAATAGACACAATGAGGTAGATAACTTAGGAAAAGTGGGTCATTTGGCAACATCAGAGAGCATTTGTCTAATATGAGCATGTGTGACTTGGACACATGACACAGTAGGAAGACTAGAGTGAAGATAGTGACAAATTACTATGTAACAATGCTAGTGACCAGAGACCCAATTTATCAGTGCTATGCCAATGACTCTAGGATTTGAGCCACTTTTTCAGGCCAACAGCCCAGGTGACTGCCCAAAATTGAACCATCTCTTCAAATTAGTAAAATAACATGGAAATGAGAATACTAGAGAAAAAACTTTTTCAAGACCTTGACTGTACCCATACAAGCCATGAAAAGCATTTTTTCAAACACTTAGTAAATATGCAACCTACAGGTATAAGTAACATATCTAAGCATAGGGGTCTCATACTTATCTAAGATTCGCCATGAAGCTTTGTCTCCATATCACATTAGCTGCCATTTCATCCATTAGGTCATAGATACATTGATCAATCAGTAACAAGTAAGAACATGATGAGATCCACTCATGGTTGATGTCATAAAACATGTAAATAACCAACATAATAGGGACAAAAATACCAATGAAATCACAACCATATAAATCACATATAATCCATCATAATTATCATATAGATCCAAGGAGAAATAACCTTTCATTAATGATGCACAATCAAAACCTGGGATGGGACTTCCACGTTCCACTCGACCGTAGAATGGCTGAGCCAAATCTCTCTTCAGTCATTCACCCCCATGCCATATTCCAAGCATGAATGTGGGATCTCATAGGACATATATATCAAAACTCATACAAGGCTTCCAAAGGCCATACACCTCAACCCATAAAACAGTGATTCCACCTCATGGTTGGACATCACCAAATCATCATTAGATCAGTCTCTATCCTAGCCCTCTAGGTCTCTAGAGTGTTTGTTGCAACCTAGTTCCTAGGACTAGTAATTCAACTGATGGCTACTGTCAATCTCTAGAGCATTTGTCCAACCAAGGCTCCAAGACTAGTAACTCAACCCACAACTGTTGTGGGGCTTCCAGAGCATTTTTCCAACCAAGGCTTCCAAGACTAGTAAATCAACCCACCAAGGGCTTCCAAAGCGTTTGTCCAACCAAGGCTTCCAGGACTAATAACTTAACCCAAGTTGTTACAGAGCTTCTAGAGTGTTTTTCCAACCAAGGCTATGGGACTAGTAACTTAACCCAATCTGTTACAGGGCTTCTATAGTGTTTGTCCAACCAAGGCTTCTAGGAACTAATAATTCAACCCAAGTTAAGGAAACATGAGAACCAACCAAAAACAAACAATGAAAGCAAACCCACAATCACCATGGCTATCCAGGAAATGGCAAAGCTAGGAAATTCACTATCAATCTTGGCCATCCTCCATGCCAATGAAAAATCACGAACAAGAAACCACATGCATGTGTCATGCATTCTGAAAATAGTGAGTAAAACATACATGAAACTCGATACCTGGAAGCAAAAACTAATGTAACTACTAATATTGATGCCCTCTTGCACTTTCCTGCTCTTCCTTTGCTTTCTTGATAAAAAAATCCTGGTATTCCACACCCTCCAAGACTGCTCCAAGAAAACTCTAAGTCTCCAAGAGTATGAGAGAGAGAGAGAGAATAATGAGAGAGCTCCAAAACTAAACTGATCAAGTCTTGCCCACTGATCCTCATAAGCCTTTTTGTTAATGAGGCCTCTATTCTCTCCATTTTCCATTATTTTCCTTCATTTTCCTCCTCACATGCAGCCTATGACCTTTCACCTTCCTTTCCTCCTAATTTCCATTATTTTCATAAACAAAATATCAATAAATGCCTCATGCCTTTCCAAAGCCTTTGCCATTGCCTTTGCAAATTTCCTTAGCCATAATAAATTGAATAAACACCCATTAGGATGTTTCCCCCACCATTTAGGTTTGAATATGTGTCCCATCACCATGGATATATATATATATATATATATATATATATATATATATATATATATATATATATATATATATATATATATATATATATATATATCGAGAGAGAGAGAGAGAGAGAGAGAGAGAGAGAGAGATAAACTAGGGTTGTTACAGAACCCTCCCCCTTGGGGGAACACTGTCGTCGGTGTTCAATGATACCTATAACCAACAAGACTATTGAAAACAAAACATACTACCCATGGATATTTATAACACAATGCATTGCAGTATTGACAATGACCATGTGCTAAAACGTGACAAACATACCATTTAATGGAGCTTTATAACACATCTCATTACGATATTTACAATAACCACATACACACATACACATTTGCTTCAACCAACAAATAACCATACTGTCTATGGAAATTTATAAATCCATCTTGATATATTATTTACAATAATATACACATATACATATTTTCTCAACCAACAAATAAAAAGATACTATGCCTACATCCACAACAAGGGAATCTAGAGGCTCACACCTCCACCCTGAAGTAATATCGGGATTCACCTCCTTCCCAAGAAGTCCATAATCCACTTCCACAATCAAACTGCATCCAATATCCAACGCTATAATCTTGCACCACTTTTCCTCTCAGTGAACAGTTACCAACTCATTGTTCCAGGGCGCACTACTAATGTGCATCTGATTCCATCTGGCAATGTTAATGACAAAAAAAAAGTCCATCCCTGGTCTTCCCTTCTATACTACACAGTCCCTCAGGAAATTCGGTCAACCCCTTCCGTTAAGTCACTCACCTTCTATGTTCCGATGGCACCCCCATCTTGGGAAGTCCATCCCTTGGAAAGGCTTCCTCGCATTGGAATATACAAAAACCAAGGCATATCCTTGCCTCAAAAACCATCATACAGGTCATAACATGCTCATGGAAATCAATGGACACTATTGGGTATGGCCTTATTCCTAAATTCTTTGCTAGCATACTGCTACATTTTCCAATTCCTTTTGTTGTGGAAAATTCTTACATTTGATTTCAATCACCCAACTGTGCATTTCTTGCATTCCTGTACCAAGCACATAACTTCCATTAGATTTAAAATAAATTGAAATAAATTCACATCATACCTCATTGGTAGCTCGTCAACAAGGCACATTTGCAATCTTGTTCACTTCCTGTCACAACAAGTCAAACTAGCATATTTGACCAAATCAACATGTATACAAATATCACATCAGGTTAGCTCAAAACATAACCATCATAGATCAAAATCATAATTCACATGTAACCATCATAAACCATAATAGTAATTCACATGTAATCATCATATACCAGAATCATAAATCACATGCATAACTAAACTGAAATAATATACTGATACTTATCCTTTAATCGATCCTTACTTCTGCTTCTGTTCTTATTTCATACACACATTGGATCAATTACCACACCCGACAAACACCCAGTGCCTTCTCCTCAACCAGTTGCACATATACATAGTGTGCATCACACACATAGAACTCCATGAAATACATGCACCTACACTTGACATACAACACATACACCTACACCTAGTGCAGACAATACAATGCATATGCGTACATCCAATGCATAACATAATACATACACCTACACCTAGTGCAAACAATACAATGCATATGCCTACATCCAATGCATTACATAATACATACACCTACACTTGACGTAAAACACAACGCAATACATCTATACCCGATGTACAACACTGCACAATACATGCACCTACACAATGCACATACCTAGTACTACATACCCTCAACACAACATGTATGGTATGCACACAATACCACACATGCACCAGTACCATATGTATAAAATTTACATAGTACCACCTGTACACTGCACCACTGGCACAACATGTGCACAACATCACATGTACATGGTGCCGCCTGCTCGACATGTACACAATGCCACATGTACATCATACCACCCATACAACATGTATATAATACCACATGTACACAGTACCACATGCACGACATGTACACAAGACCACATGTACATAACTCCACATGCACGACATGTACACAACACCACCTAAACACAACGCCACTTGTACCAAATGTACACAACACCACATACTCACAGCACCACTTGTACAAATGCATGCAACACCATATGTCCATAGCACCATTTATAAAACATGAACACAATGCCATATGTACATAGCACTGCATATACAACATGTACATAACAACATACACATCATTGCATATCCAACATGTGCACAACACCATATTCACACAACACCGCATACCCATCACTTACGTAGCATCATCTGTATACATCTCCACATATACAACCTGTACATAGCACCATCTATGCCTATTAGTGCATATGCAATATTCACACAATACCATCTATACCATCCTATACATAACATTTCATAAACAAAATGTACACACACTATATATTCACAACACCACATGCGCACAATCATCACAGATGAAACATGTACAATATATACAACATATGCATATGTATAACCCGTCCATAACATAGGCCTAATATAATCCATAATATCAACTCATAAATACATGATACTAGACTCATATATTTGTCATGACTACTCTTCCCAATTGATTCCTAGTAAGAACAAGAACCTCGTCATGTCATTTGCCTGTGTAAGCAATCATTCCTCCACAAGCACAATTCTTGATGACCCTGTCAAACAGTGACATAGATACATAGACATATACATACATATACATAAACATTATCATAAAAAAATCATGATCCATGATGTCCCTGTCAGATAACAACGTACATACATACATATATGCATATAATTATTAACATAAAGCAATCATGATCACAACAAAAATAATAGATATCAAGGTCAAGGTTAAGAGAACTTCCTTTATTCATGCACAACATTGAGAACCACCATTCCCAACTTATTCAAGCCATCCAAAATATCAGTTCACTTTACTTTACCTTTTTGGTTACCTTTCTCCTGCCTATCCTGCCATCGTCCATTTACACCAATGGACCCAACCAGTCCAACTCGATGTCATAGTCTTACCCTCCGTTTCACTTACACATGCATAGATTTCCATCTAAATCTTACATTACCTTTCAAGTACCACACAACTCTATCGAGCTCCATCAATTTTCCCCTTGCCCAAACAATTCCCAAGACTCAAAACATAAAAGGCAAGAAAAGAAACAAATAAGAAGAAAACCATGAAAGTCAATAACAATATGACACCACAACAAAGTAGCAAGGACTTACACCAGACATAAACAAAACCATAATCAAGATCAATAATTCATAAAAGACCAAAAGCACAAGATTGGCAATAGACACCATGACTCAATCCCCATGGTTCCCAAGGAAAGCTCAACCTCAGCCTTCTTCAAAATTTCATGGCAATTTGTTTATCCATGCAATCCCCTCCATCATACTACCATAAACACATAATTGTTAGTGTATATATAGCATAATAATACACCAATTACCTTATCTTGTTATGCCAAGCACACTTCCTTGTAGTTGAACACTTATGTGCCATGTCTCGAGGGACTCCAATTCCCTTGACAAATCCACATGTAACTAGAGACTGGCTAATATACCTGTCAAGTACATGTTCATGAATATAATACATATCCACATAATGTCAGACAAAATCAAGGTTAAGAAGACTTCTTGTCTGCGAGGCACTCATTCATTTGGAATTAGGGTTTGCAAACATATCCAAAGGAATTCTTGTCCAATTTCTTTCTTTTACCCTTTTTACCTTGTTGCAATTGAGGCTTACTATGTATTTTCACATCACCCAACTATTAGTTGTATATACATATCAACTATTACCTTCTCATACTAATACCAAGCATGTTTCCTGCAACTTTTTACCCATGTCAATCACACGTTCCAAATAGCAAGACAATCATATCTATCAAATTGAAATCAACCTTTACAAACAATCATGTCATAATCCATAGTCAACTCATAGCCATTAGACATATGCTACAACTTTGACCTACTATACTCAAGTACATATCAACTGTCTCAACACATGTGTTAGTACAATCATCTCAAAACAAGATCATTGGAACACATACTTGTAGTATGTAACTCATCAAACATTCAACCAACTTGCAAACATACCATGTTAAATAAATCAACTAGATGACATGATAGACAACAAACACTCAACATTAAATAGATGACGTAATCAAGAATGAAGCACCAAGTATACTACATAAGAAAACTCATAGCATAGTGTACCTTAGGGGAGGCTATCTTGTTTGCACAATCAATCTAGTTAGCATGATATAACTTCTCAACATATCAACCCAAACATAAACAAGATCATGATATCCATAATAGTCACTAACTAGCATGTTCACATCATAATCTTATAAACATTTATCGTTGATGCATAACAACCAAGTGTGTAAATTCATCACAAATATGTCGGCTCATACCTGAATATTGTAACCATAATTATCTGCATAGTCCAATCCAATTTAGCATGATACCTATAACATCAAGATATTAAAGTTATGACCCTACTCATCAAGTTAGCTAACATGATGCAACAATCCGTTAACCTATAACATACACATCAACAACATATAACATGATCATCAAGTTATCTAACATAAAACAAAATAGCAATGCATACAAACATAGGTACTATCATTCATGACACATGTGCATGTGACTATACTAATAAACTATCATCTGTCATGTATGTAACCATAACGTCAAACACATGTACATAAACCTAATGCATAAGACAATCCTTAACTTACATACTTGCATGCCTAACATAAAATACCTGTATGATGATCTGCACTTACCCCAAAGTCTAATGCTGCAACTTCATTATGATGATCTGCATCTTCTACTCTATCTCAACCAACACATTAGCATTATAACAAACAATAGCACCATGATGACCTAAATTGAATATCGTGACGTCACAAGGCATGTTTGACCTACTATTCATGCATAACTATAACCAAGAATATATATACATAACAACTACATATAGACATATAACACACGAGTGAAAAACCATATACACACCACTCTAACTAGATTCCAGTCATCAATGCATGACCATATCAACTACACAAACCATGACCTCATGCACGACAAAAACAACCACCTCACATTTGATAACATGCGAACACTGATGTGCATAGAAATGCATAATCAACCGTACACACATGAAGACATACTCCATGACAACACCTTCAACCTTCACATGGTGACATCGATACAACCATGATCAACACCATGAAAATGCAAGAAGCACATAGACTACATGCATAAGGAACACATATGCAACAAACATGAAAGCATGATCAAAACAAAACCCAAGGAGAGCATAACCACGCTCTCATACCACTCCATAATGCCCTCTCCCACATCTACCCAAGCAATTGGCTATCCGGGGTAAACATGCAACGAGAGGCTACTATGATATGATTCAACCTCCTAGGTAACATCAAGGAAATGTAATCGATGGAAACACAACACACATACCTCCCTCAGGGGCTTTAGGACCCCTAGGAGCTAATCCACTACTACAGGTGCCCAACCCTTGAGTTAACCCATAATTTAGATGAATTAAACTCAATGTCACCATGACAAGGCATGCATGCAATTGTAACCCTATATTTGCTCTCAGAGGCTTATCTGCAAGTGACTAGAGATGCAATTTGTTAGTGCTATACCAACGAATCTGGGATTTGAGCCATTTTTTAGGACTAGAGCCCAGGTCACTGCCTAGAATTGAACCATCTCTTCACATCAGTAAAATAACATGGAAATGACAATACTAGTGAAAAAACTTGTTCAAGACCTTGACTGGATCCCTACTAGCCATGACAAGTATTTTGTCAAACACTTAATAATATGCAACCTGTAGGTGTAAGTAACAAATTTGAGCATAGGGGTCTCGTACTTGTTTGAGATTCACCATGAAGCATTGTCTCCTTATCACATTAGCTTCCATTTCATCCATTAGGTCATAGATACGTTGATCATTCAATAACAAGTAAGAACATGATGAGAGCCACTCATGGATGCTGTCATAAAACATGTAAATAACTGACATAATAGGGACATAAATACTAAAGAAATCACAACCATATAAACCACATATAATCCATCATAATTCTCATAGAGATACAAGGAGAAATAACCTTTCATTAATGATGCACAATCCAAACTCGGGATGGGACTTCTACATTCCACTCGGCCGTAGAATGGATGACCCAAATATCTCTTCAGACATTCACCCATCTTCCATATTACAAGCATGAAGTGGGATCTCATAGAACACATCTGTTATCACTTAAGAAGCAATTACCAAATTGTTCACATCAATTTGTTTGTGAAGGTTAGGTGTTAGTCCAAAGTTCAGTTTTTCCATGTTTACTTTAGTGTCAAAGTCTTAGTGTCTTGAGAGTCATGGTAGAATGGTTAAATAAAAGTCAATAGTCCGTTCTCATTCACCATTGGTCCCATAACTTACATAGAATCTTTGTATCAAGCTTGTTGTAAAGGTTCTTAAGTGTTATGAAATGCTTTAGGTGTTTTCGTAGCGCAGTGCAGTTTAGTTGATTTCGTAGTGCATAAACCAGATTTTACGCTGGCTGCACTACGAAATCGGAGATTCGTGAAATCCGTAGCAAATATTTCTTAACTGTCAGATCTGTCAAGTTCAGTTATGGTTGCGCCATCCACTGTTAGCTTATACACTTCACATATCATGTCCAACCACTTATCTTCATTATTACAGTCGTTAGGTACCTTGGTACACTCAGATTGCAAGTTTCAAGAAGAGCCAAACATTCACAGTCATAATTATGATTGTATTCATTGCATGAGGAACAAATTTTCAAGCGTTCAATTTGAATTCATTGTACATCAAGCGAGGCAGTTATCAAGCGAGGCAGCCATCAAGCGAGGCAGGGATCGAAGATTGAGCAGTGCCAGTATTTCAAACCTTCATTACGCTGAAGTCTCATGGAAGGATCTACAGAAAGAAAAGAGCACGGGTCAGGGAGATGTTTGAGGAACGAACCTGAAGGTTTAGACATTATCTTAAAGAACAGAGAAGTTGAGCATGCATTCAAATAGGTTGGATGTTGGAATTTTTACGAGAAACTCCAGGGAGGTCATGCAAAAATCACCAAGGAATTTGACTTGAATTTCACAGGACTGAATTCAAAGTTTGGGATGCTTGAATTGCAAATCTCTGCAGAGGTAATATCCTCAGTTACTGAGATTCCAAGGGGACAAGAAAGTTGGTTTAAAAATTTCAAATTTGATATGACCCCCTGCAAAGAATTTCTGAAGCCGGAGTTCATTGACTCAGATTTAAACAAGTCTGTGCCTAGAAATTATGTCAAGGACTCATATGCTAATTTTCTTACCTGCATACAGAGGTACCTTACCTGTGAAGGGAGATATAATAAGGTGTATTCATATCATTTCAAGCTTCTGCTGCATTTCACAGGAAAGATATCTCTTGATTTACCTTTCTACTTATTCTGTAGCCTAAGCAAAATGTGTGACAAGGTGCAACTAAGGAAAGAATCTTGTGAGACCTCATTGTTTCACCACAACTTAGTTAAGTTGATAATGTTTTGCAGATTTCTGTGGTGTGGTTTTTGAGATTCAGTACTCGAATATTCCACAGTTTTCATTTTTGCATTGTCTACATTTTGAGTCTAGAACAAGACTCATCCTCAGGACTTGATTTACAAAGAAGTGAAGTGTTTGCTATAAATATGTGTTTAAGCAATTTTCAGGACAACCGACTTAGTTTAATTCAATTTTAATTATTTATTGTATTTTATTTAATTATTTAATAAGTCTGATGATGCTGCGTTGATGTGTTATCCTATTATATATTATATGTCCTTAATATTCATGTTATTCAAGTCTATAAATTTATAAAATTAATCTATTTGAAATAATATTATAATTAGTTTATTATTAATTTGTTATGACTATGTTTATTATATTATTAAATAGGTTTTAAGATTTAATTGTTTTATTATAATGGTTATTTGTTTATGGTATTAAATTAATCAATTTATAGTTGTTATATGTGAGGTTATGTTGTATAATGTTAATTATGATTTAAATTATGGTTTGCTTTAAAAATATAATTTATTAGAGATAATATTATAATTAGTTTCTTACCAATTCATTTTGATTATGCTTAAAATTTTTGTTATATTATTCAAATAGGTTTAAGATTCAATAGCTAGATTTATTCTCAATGGTAGGTTATCTAAGGTAATAAATGAATCCATATTTAGTTTTTTATTTTAATTTTATTTTATTTTTTATTTTTATTTTTATTTATTTATTTTATTTTATTTTATTTTATTTTTATATTTATTATTATTTTTTAATGTAGGTTTATGCTACACCAATGTTAACAATGATTGATTTAAATAAGGGTGAAGAATATGTTATAAGAAACGAGAGCCGCCAGGTTTAAGGGAAAGGGAAGGGCTTGATGCAACAAGGGGGCTTTCTATTCATTGGGTTGAAGAATAGAGATCCAATTTCTGCTAATTTCTAGGCCTCCATCCCTATTAAGGTTATGAGGATGTTGTATGATTTCAATTGCCTCCCGGACCTTGCATTTAAAATAATGTTTCTCGTTGGCAATGATCTTTGTGTCTTCAAGGCATAAGTTGATCATTCCGCATGAAATCCATAGAGTAGGTAGGGACTAGCCCATGTTTATGTTTATGTCTGGCTTTAAAATGAAACTAGTCTCAACCCCCAAGCTATAAAAAATTCTCCACCAACAACTGGGCATCATACAGAAACAAGATCCAAGAGATTCACAAAATTGAAATCTAGGAAACAAGTAAGAGAGCCCGCCAGATCAATGGTTATCCAAGACACACCCCAACAGTCCCTGAAAAAGAAAACTTAGATCGAAGAAGGTAGACGTGAATCATCTGCAGGAGAAGTAGTCCAGAGAAGAATGACCAGGAGTCAATTAGCTAAGGAAAAAGGCAAGAAGGTGGTTGCTGAGGAAAACCCTGTTTCAAAGGGAAACTTGAATGACTTACTACAACCCATTGATATTGAAGAATCTCCCCTGGTTCAAGCATATTTGATAGAATCAGGTAAAGACAAGACTAAAAGAACCAAAGACTTGAAAAAGCTCAAGTTTGATGATCAGGTTGCTCAATTTGTCTTTAAGCCAAGAAGACCCATGATGAGGAATTTCAAACAGATACAGGAGATGCTTCCAGAAACAGGTGAAACAGAGGAGATCGTAAAAACTCATAAAAAACCTGTGACTTCGTTACAATCATCATCACAGCTACATAAAGAAGATAGAGGAAAGGAAATCATCCCACAAGAGGAATATAGTGTTGAAGAATTGAAAAATAAGTTGAGCTTAGCTAATCTTGAAATTGCTACATTTAAGAAAGCCTTTAGGAAGCATGCAATTAGGGAAGCTCATTTTGACAAAATGCAAGCTCTTTGGGAAGACAAAACAGTCCAAATACCCGAGGTGGTCGACTGTAATGCACAATATTATACCTGGTCAGTCCCTGTAATAAAGGAAGCAATTTTCATCAGAAGAGTTAATATGAAACTTAGAGCTGGGAATAGGGTTATGAAGAGACAAATTGAAGAGTTGAAGCTACAGCTAAGCCAGTGGGAAAGATCTCCTTGAGGAAACCACACAGCAAGTAAGGTTATATTCAAAATTTTGATGATTTACCTTGTTACAGTTTCTTGAAGAATGATATATCTCTACTCAGTTTTGATAGCTTCAAGGCAGTTGAAAGGGATATGTCAAGATAAAATAGGCTCAAGTCAATCAAATTTTGGTGTTAAACTTTGTTTTTTGATTACACAGCAGTTTCGTAGCGCGCTAGGAAACTGCTGAAAAGGATGCATAATGCACAGCAGTTTCGTAGCGCACTACGAAACTGTTGTAGCTGCATAATTAAAGCTCAGTTGACCACTTTTGAGGGACCAAGGGGAAAATTTTGAAAGGAAATCTCAGAAAAGATCATTTACAATATGCAAGCAACCAGCCATGGCAAAACAAGCGGAAAGAAGTTATATGAATTTTAAACTTTTTGTTATACAAAACTGTAAATGACTTTTCAATCAGCTTTAAAAAGGGTTTTGTCATCACACATGTATATGGGACAGGCTTACAGCACATGAAGAATGTGGCACTCAAATAGATGGTTGGGTAATTAAAGAAGATCAACATGGTTAATTGGTTCTGAATATCTTTGAGGAAACCAAAAGCATAAAAACAGGGCAGTTTCCTACTTCTTAGCAGTAGTAAAGGGATAAGACATTAAGGACCAGTAAGGAGCTTCGAACATCCACCACAGCTAAATTGAAGGAGACCACTTGTCAGAGAATGAGATTTGATTGTAATTAATGTTATTACTAGCATGATGTGGAGTTAGACTCCTAATTGTCTTAGGTTTCTAAAACATCTAGTTAGCAGTTTGTTGCATTTAATAAGTAGTTAAAGTTTGAATAGGTGTCATAGCAAGCAAACTTCAAGTTCCCCTCATGCTGGAGGAGGAATCTCAGCCTTGTAAAGAATTATATATATAGCAGAAGCAGAAATGTACTTGGGGTTGGAAAATTTCAGAGAAATTGGAACTATTGTGTTATGTATATGACTCAGTTTTAAGTAATACAATACTTGGCTTTACTTCTCAGGAATCAGAAGGAGTTTACTGTTCAGAATGTTGTGTATTATTCTCTCCTCAGTATTTGCAGTGGTATAGATATGTGATTACTTAGAAATCACTGATTGTGCTCTAATTTCCTTCACATATTTATAAACTGTGTTGTCCTATATGTTTCTGGTGTGTTCTAAATGGTTGAAATCTAAATGTCCTGACTTCTACGTAAGGTTGATATCATTGTTATATTGAAATGATTTTGACTCCATAAGCCCAATGGATACTTTTTAATTGTGTTTCCACCACTTACCTTTTTATCTTTGTTTCATAAGATTTAGCCATCTTAATCATAATAAAAAAATCAATAATCCTTTGAGAGAGCCCTCTCAGGTTGGAGAGGCTAAGCCTCAACCTAAAGTAGGTTTGAAATAGTTACTTAAGGTCTTCCTGGTCAGTAGCATTCTAGGGTCTGATTTTGAGATAACAACGTCAATCAAAACTCATCCAGGGCTTCTATAGGCCATCCAACTCAACCCATCAAACAGTGATTCCACGTCATGATCGGACATCACCAAACCATCATCAAATTGGTCTCTATCCCAACCCTCCAGGGATCCAAAGTGTTTGTTCCAACCCATCTCCGAGGAATAGTAACTCAACCCACAACTATTGTAGGGCTCTAGAGAATTTTTCTAACCAAGGCTCCAGGACTAGTAACTCAACCCACAAATGTTGTGAGGCTTCCAGAGTGTTTTTCCAACCAAAGCTTCCAAGACTAGTAACTCAACCCACTAAGGGCTTCAATAGAGCTTTTCTAGCCAAGGATTCCAGGACTAATAACTGAACCCAAATTGTTACAGGGCTTCCAGAGCATTTTTCCAACCAAGGCTATGGGACTAGTAACTCAACCCAAGCCATTACAAGGCTTCCAAAGATTTTTTTGAACCAAGGCTTCCGATAATTAATAACTCAACCCAAGCTAAGGAATCATGAAAACCAACCAAAAACAAACAATGAAAGAAAACCCATAATCACCATGGTTAATCAAGAAATGGCAAGGCTAGGAAATCCACTATCAATCCCGACCATCCTCCACACCAATTATGGATCACAACCAAGAAACCACATGCATGTGCCATGCATATCGAAACTAGTGAGGAAAACATACATGCAACTCAATACCTACAAGAAAAACCCATTGTAGTTATTGATACCGATGCCCTATTACGCTTTCCTACTCTTCCATTGTCTTCTTGCTCCAAAACTCCAAGTATGCCACACCCTACAAGAGTTCTCCAAGAAAATTCTATCTCCAAGAGTATGAGAGAGAGAGAGAGAGAGAGAGAGAGAGAGAGAGAGAGAGAGAGAGAGAGAGATAATGAGAGAGCTCCAAAATTCAACTGATAAAGTCTTGCGCACTGATCCTTAGAAGCCTTTTTATTAATGAGGCCTCTATTCCTTCATTTTCCATTATTTTCCGTCATTTTCCTCCTCACATGCAACCTGTGACCTTTCACCTTCCTTTCTTGTAATTTCCAATATTTTCATAAATAAAATGCCAATAAATGCCTCATGCCTTTACAATTCCTTTTCCATTTCCTTTTCCAATTTCCTTAACCATAATAAACTGAATCAACACCCATTAGGATGTTCCCCCCACCATTCATCTTGGAATACGTGTCCCATCACCATGGCCATATATATATTTTTACATGGAATTTCACCAGGGATGTTACAATATTGAATCAAATTGGTTCTTATAAAGTTATTTTTTCTTGTACATTTTTCTTTTGTGGCCCATGTTAGACCTCAAAATTTCTCTAATGGCCATGATTATTGTTTACTCCATCAAAATATCTAGTTAGAGAAAAATAATAGGTGGATTTTTCAACAAAAGTGCGAGTGCAAACTATTCCCTGATGACCAGAATCCAGAGCTACGTATGGATGATATTATCTAGATTTTTTAAAACCCTAGAAGAGAAATCAGTTCATATGAGAGTTAGGGCTGTTGATCGGTTCCAAAGTCTCAAGCAGAAGATTCAAAATTAGATGGGGATTCCAACAAACCTCCATATCCCGGTCTATACATAGGGAAAACACTGCAAGAGGAAATCAAGGTGTAATACTATGGATTTGAACATGATTTGACTATTAACTTTAATATGAGATTACTTGGAGGATTTCCTAGTTCTAGTTCCAAAGGTTTAGTTTCTTTCAAGGATGCGATAAAGGGAAGGCTTGATCCTCAAACGAAGCCAAATTTCTTGTCCCTAATATCCCGGGTCCCTATATTGTGGAACAAATGGACCAGGTGCTAATGTTTACAATAAATCTTCCAAAGTTCAATGAGATATGCTCTGAGTTCCATTCAACATAAGTCATATGCAGATTTAATATTTTATGGCCCAAGATGGAGGATTTGCATCAATGGATATATTCATGTTCGATTGAAAATTGTGACATTCACCTATGCTCTAGAGGATATTATGAAATTTTATACAACAAAAGATATGGTTTTTTTTGAAAGAGGGACCATGGTTCTAGGGTAGTGCATATCTCTTTATGATCCCATCGTTTCCAGGTTTTGACGCAAATGCCATGGTGGTTTCCAAAATGTTATTGTGGGTCAGGTCACATAATTTTCCTCTACATTTCTAACATCATAAAGTGCTATTAGGAATCAAAAACTCTATGGGGAAATTCCTAAAGGTGGACATGGATAGGCTTATAGAAGGAATATTCACTTTTTCCAAGATCTGTGCAGAGGTAGACCATAGTAAAGGTTTACTTGATCGTATTATTCTGATTCATAATAATCTGTAGTGGTCTCAGACTCTAGACTCTAAAAATATGACATTTAAATGGTTTATTTGATTTCAAACTCGACATCTACAAAATTCATGTCCTCTCAAAAAAGAAGATCCAAAAAGAAAAATGAGACAAGCCCCAAATCCAAAGGGATGACAGTTCACAGGTACATAGGAAGACAAGGCAAAGTAAGAAGAAATACTAGAAAATACTACAAATAATGTTGAAAGTAACTCTGAGGAATCATTGAGAAGAGCAGGATTGAGCAGTTAGATTCATTGATTTGGACCAATGTAACAACATCTACAGTTCATCAACAACAAATTGTTAAGATCTCCCAAGAAAAATAAGCAAGTGGCACCAAAAGGTTCCATGGATTAGAGAGTTCAAACTCTGATAAATAAAAATCTATAAGTGTGTAAGAAAACCAAATGGCTATTGTTTCTTCGACTCCAACTCTGGTGGCTGGTGGAAAGTGGAGAAACAAAAAGGTAGGAATAAATTATTTTTTTTCTCTTGTGAGATTTCTATCTTGGGTACCAGGTAAGGTTGTTCTGCTTGAATGTTTTTTTAGCATACTTTTTGATATACCTTTTGGCATCTACAACATGTAATTTTCATTATATAAAAGGGAATTACAATTTTTCCTTGTGGGGGGGGGGGGGGGGGGTGGTGCGATTTTCATTTTATTTTTTAATGATTACTATCATGTTTCGTTACATGTACTCAATTCTCGATTTTTATGTTTTATTTTTATAAAGTACACTTTTTTATGTATATAAATTTTCCTTCAAATGTATTATTAGTAGAGATTTATTTATAGATGTCTCATCATTCTATGCGAGACACATAACCTTCGTTTAACTTGTATTTGAGTAAATAATTTTTATTTGTATTTTTTAATATTATTATGATTAAATTTGATAATATATATAATAAATTAATGTTTCTCTAACAAATTTATATTTTAATACATAAGTTTTTTACTAAACACATTTTTTTAATCTTTTCAACCTTCTTTTGTGATTCTTAAACTAATTCTATAACCCATACAAGAACTATATAAAATTGTTATTATTACTAATTTTTGTTTTATTTACAATTTATAAAATAGATAACGTTCTTTCAGGATTCTTTAACTATGTAGCTCAAGCAATAACCACATAAAATCATTGTTGTTACTAAGAAGAAAATGTCACTATTATATGAAATGATTATATTTTTATCACAAATATCTTTACGATTTGTTAATAACACAACATCATCCATGTAAATTAATAATAAAAAAGAATGACTTCTTATATGTATACTTCCTTTATTCTTTATGATTCAATTTTCTAACTAATTTATATATAAGTCAAATAGAGGATACATTCTTATTTCATTTCTATTTTACTCTTGATTTTGACTAGTCCTTCTAATTTTATCATTTATTGAAATCCTCAATTTTACAATGAAATTTCATATAATTAGAAATTAGCTCTTCTCCACTCTACTTGAATTCTTACTTTCTCCATTTTTTTCAAAGTTATTAGACATAATATGATAATTTTTAGAAAAACCATAGAAGCATTAACAAATATTATTTCTTCGTCTCTTTTTCAAAACATCAATGACAAGTTATGAGATGGTAAATGGTTGAATGCTTAGGCTAAAAGGAACCCAAGAAAAATCCCTCACAATTTTCAATGGTCAATGGTTGAATGTTGAATGTAATTGTGCATTGTACTAAACAATTTATAATTCAAATCTATAGGAATATGAAATCCATTTAGTTGTATATGCACATAATGTAAATATGATTTGAACAAGTCCTACCAAAGTTACTACTTCGTAATTGAATTATAAGATATATATATATATATATATATTTTTTTTTTTTGGGGAAAATATATATTATCAAAGTTTGTCATATAACTATTAATAAAATTGTGTTGTGTAAAAAAACAATAATTATTTTTCTGTTATTTTACAAATATGCATGATATATATCAATTTTCTCCACATTATATTAATATTAGTTTAAATATTTCAGTGTGCTTTATATGTATCATGCTACCGACTTCTATATGCAAATTATCTAGCAACATAATCCTTAATTTCAATGGAAGGGACTATGCTTCCCTAAAGCACTTGATTATACTTGCAACACACACGGTATTACACATTCAATTTTTCCATTGATAGAGTATTATTTTGTATTTGACTAAAATATTTTTCAGCTTCTCCATAGTTTATCTTTATGGATTGAATTTTTTTTAATTTTTTTATTAATATTTAGAATTATTTATCTACAATATGATTGTTTTAGGTTTTTTCTGTAATGATTGTTATTGCATCCTTTGCAAAACACACTACCATGTAGATAAATGCCTCATATTTTTCTCTCATAATTTTTGGATGCGGTTGCAATATTTATTTCATGATTTTTAGATACTTTTATATTTTTCATTGTTATGCTTCACAGGAAACCACTAAAAATTAAAATCCTTGAAAATACCTCATACTCACATAAATAACATATTTATCATCAATTATTACCCACCATAGTTTAAGTAAGTATTTGCATAAAAAATGGATAGGAACAAGATGTAAATAAATACGCTTACGAGGAGTTGTTTTTTTCTTTAAGCTTGGTGGGACTACATCTTCATCATGTCCAACATATCACCCAGATCGGGGCAGGGAATTGAACCTGTGAATTCACATCAATGAGTGCCTTAACAAAGCACACAATCACTGTCTATCAAAGACCTTGTGGACCACTTACAAGGAGTTGTTACTACCCACTATTATTTATGCTTCCTTCAACACTTTAATAATTAGGAGTAAAAATGTAAATGAGCATAATTTTTGGCGGTCTTTGCCACAATTAATTTTTCAATTTCATATATCAATTTGAAATTTTTCTAAAAGCATAATTTACACTTGCTCTTATCAATTTTTTTGCAAAGACTTTCTTAAATTATGCTGGGAAGTAACTGATGGTAAATGTGTTATTTACTTCCTTCAAAGATTAAGAATAAAAAATCACTACACATATATCTAAAAATAATGTGTGAATAGTGCAACTATATCCATAAATTATGGCATAAAATATGTGAGGTAGTTATCCAGATGGCATTATTTTATGCAAAGGTTGTAATAAGGCCTTCAAGTTATGGCCTAATGAAATGTTTGAAAATTAGATTTTAATTAATATTGAAAAATAAATATTTCTTTTTGGAAATTAAACATTATAAGGTGCATTAGTAAATTTTAAACTAATAGTGGTCAACAACTAAACTGATTTTTTGGAGGGTTACCTCAATTGGTCAAGTTCCCATTGTTAAAAGCACTTTGCTAATGGGAGGTCACAAGGTTAATTATCCTTGATGCTCTCGAGGTTAGGCTCTTCTAATGAGTTGGGGGGAAGTGATCCCTTCAGGTGGATTTGCCTAGATATTTATGTGGACGTAGCGACTACCGATGTTTGGTGTAGTGAACCACACCAAAAAAAAACAACCAAACCGATTATTAGAGTCTTATCTTGCCAAGGAATAACAATTACAAAATGAAATATTATTAACCTTTAATTAATTAAAATGTCACTTAATTATTTTATAATATTTAAATTACTTTTATAATAAATACTATTATTAACAAGTTCAAAATTAATAAATATTGTTAGTTAACAAGTTTAAAATTTTATTAGTTGAATTAAATAACTTTATTCATAAACAAATACAATGGGATAAACTCATTAATAATTAAGTGAAAATTGATTCAAACCATAAAATTTTATTTAATATATATTAAAAATAGTTAGACACTTAAAAAAAATTCTAGATTCATTTAGTTATTATATAAATATTTTAAAAATAAAAACTACTTATTTATATTACTTAGGTATTTATTGTTTATTAAAAATTTTGGTTTAAGGACATGAAAATGAATTGAGTTTTAACAAAGAAATTAAATGCGATATCCCTTGACTTAATGACTTATTTGTAATTATATGTACATAAGTGTATTTTTTTGTCAAGTATGCTACTTTGAAGGAAAAAAGCACATTTTAATTATCAACAATTTATTAGTGGAAATAACTTCTTGTAAAGTTATAATTATGTTTTATTTTGTGAATAATGAAAACACAAGAAATTAATGGCTAAGTACAAATGGATGAAAGATAGATAAGTTGCATTTTAATTAGGGAAAGTTATTATTATCCATCATTAAATCCTAGACATCTAATATGGGTGATTAATTTTAATTAAGAAATTATGATATTGGCAAATTAAATGTTTCCTAGAAGACAATGAGTTGTCCTCAATAGAGGGATAAAAGAGCTCATTAATAAGCATATAACTACCTGCCACTTATTGGTGAGGCAGAGACATTTATTAACCACTAAAAGAGTGGAAGATAGAGAATATCTAGTGTTTTTACTTGCTTTTGTCTCATTATTCAAAGAATAGATATTGAAGAGAAGCAAGTAGCAGAGAAAATAAAAGAAAAGAATTGCAGGTCTAGTTGCTTTGGGGAACATTGGATGTGCAACAATGTCATTGGTTGGGAGGAGAAAAGTACTTAATCATTAATTTTCCAAGAAAAAGGAATCTTGCATCAAGTCGATATTTCTTACTTATCTATATCTATGATTAAAGGAGAAATAATCTCAATATTTAACATATCCATATATGAAATTTATTCTATTATGTTTTATTTATGTTTTGCAAAAGAAAAGTTTTATTTATGTTTGGCATCAAAGGGAAAAAAAAATAAAGTAGTACTCTGATACAAGTAGTGAGAATCTATACAAGAAATCAAGAAGTTGAGGTACATTGATTATTCTATAAAGTATTGTTTATTAAATCAAAATTGTTTATTTAACGATATTGAACATGAGAATAAATTTAGTTTAGTAAATGAGTATGTTTGCAGAGAATAATAATAGACAAAATCATAGTAGAATTGTATGGTCATGGAACTCATACATTAGTGTTGGGTGCAGGAAATGCACTTAAGCAAACTCCTCAAAACTTAATTGTCAACCCGGGGGTTTCATAAACTTAGAGACGAAGCACAGGCAATGCCAAAAGTGGTATGAACTTTTCCTATTCCTAATCCTACTTCTCAAAGGAAATGCTTGCAAAATCAGACAGAAAATAATTTGAAAGGCAATTGACACCAAGGAAACTCTAGTGCTGGAATGTAAAAGAATAATTTGCAAGTAAATCAAGTAAAGGAGTTTTCACACAACTGAAGCAATCTTAAATGCTATAATGAAATGCTATGTTCATCTTCAGATAGATAGCTAATAGTCTGACAAGTGGGCCCTTGCAAAGATCTATTTTCCTCTTGATCTTCCTTCTACACAAACAACATGTTCTTGCACTATTGCAATCTGCTTGCACTAGTGCATGTATAGTGTTTCTGTGTAAAAGTATATTTTACCTCTCTTACTAAAGATTTATGTCTTTGTGAAGATGCTCTAAGCTTCAAGGCTTAGAGCACTCTGTTTCTATGACAAGAGACCAGCTCTTGCACCGAGGCAGAGTTTCCTTCACCAAGTTTCTAATTACTTTCGAAAAGACTGAAAGACATGTTAAAAAAGAATTGCAACTGCAAATGAAATCCTGAAATAAATTGTCAATGGAAAGGAAATGCTTTAATTAATTAAATCTTGCAGAGGAAGTAAACTTCATGAAATGAAAGAAACTCAAAGTAATCAAAGCAATAGTCTAAGTGATCTGCACGAGTCAACTAACTTTGGAAATCTACTCAAAGTGTTTATATTCCTTGTTCATAAAACATAAAATGCAAGTATAACATTTTTATGATAAATTCATGCAACTGTTCTCAGATCCTCCAGAGATATACTTTTAATGTTGAAGATAATTAATGAAGTTAACAGCTCATTTGCTCGCAAAATAACTAGAAATAATATGCAGGAAAGAAATTCAATGTTTGCTGCAAAATAAATAACTAAATCGAAGTGTAGGTGACCACATGCACTCGTGCAGGAAAAGGCTTCCTACACAATCCAAGCGAAAGCTAATTGAGGCAAGGATTGCGAGTAAAGGAATGCAAGAAAGGAATTCCAGAAAAGAAATAAATTCAATTAACTCCCAAGCCACAGATCCATTTCACACTTTAACTACAAAAGAGATTCAAATAAGAATTTCAAAAATAAATATCAAAACTATCACACCATGCAGCTGCAAAAAGAAAATATTCACATTGTCTTTCTGAATAACAAAAGTACAAGGGGTAAATGAGATGGGTTGGTTGGGCCCTAGCCAACCAGCTCATTTCCCATTTAAGAAATGAAAAGGTTCAACACTCAAATATGCATCAAAGATAAATTAAACATAGTGTATGAAAATCATGGTAGATTCCTTGTATTACTTGATCAACAAATGTACATAGCAGTACAAGTCCAACCCAAAGCTAAAGGGTGATATCAATTACATAGAAAATGAAATTACAGTCGAAGCATCACTAGATAGTTCTACCTACGATCTATATTTTATACATCCTTTCGGCCTTAGCCATATTCCACCAATTACAAACATTTTCTTATTCAGGCCTTTCAGTCGAACAGACTAACAACCAAAATTACAAAATTAGCCAACAATTATAATGGAACGTGTATCTCACTTGCCCATAGACCATCTTTGGAAAACATCCCTGATTGTGCGCCACCGATATCCTTCTTCAATTCATTAGCAACTAAACTCGAAGTCAAGGGTTGAACTAGTCCGCGTGGAAAGATTTCGCTCATAGAAATCTCGGACAATCCTCGTGGCGGTGCAGGAATCTGCTTGCACTAATCATACTCAATCATAATTCATACTAAGTTCATCAATTACTTCTAGGAAATTAAGATAAGTTACAAGAGGTACTTAATAGGCATGAAATCCATATAAAAATGATTAATAAAGCACTTTAATAAATATTAATGTAAAATACGAAGCATGTGCAGGAATAGGTAATTATCTTGGACTAGTGCAGGAAAGAGAGGTTTATGTTGAGATAAAACAGAAGTTAATGTTTATAGAAATGGGGTAAAAATAGGGAAATTTGGGACACCAACATCCTCCCATCCCTAAGCTATTGTGTGTCCTCACACAACATTTTACCTTTTGCAAAAAATACTCAAAAATGAATGGCCAACTCCTCAATCCTGAGCTTCAATGTTTATTCCTGCTTTCACTATCTTTGGTTTGTCTCGGGCTCTTCGCAGCTGCTTAATCACCTTCTTGAGGCATTCGTAGTATTTGGAAGCCTGATACTTCCATACCTTTAGTTTCTACTTCTGCTTTTTTATCTCTCCAAGTAGCTCCACCTTACTCTGCTTCTGCCAACTCTGTTCCTTCATGACCTGGTTCAAAGCCTCCAAGTCATGAACTTGCTACTCCAAAACTACTATTCGACTGTTGAGGTAGAGAGTGGAGGGTGTCGTACTAAGATCTTCAGGTGTGAGTGTCTTCTCTGTAATGGACTCAAAATAGGTTCCATCATTGTCAAGGTCAAGGTCATCAAATGTTTGCATTATGACGTCACTGAGGGTTTCTGCACTTGGGGTTTTCTTGTCATTGAGGGTTTTGATACCCTCCACAACCTTCGTGCTTTATGCAATCAATTCCTCAAGGTTTTCAATGCCCTATTCATTCAGTTCCTCCTGGGATTCAGGTCCCTATCCATTTAAACCAACAAGGGTCTCAGTACCCTATCTTTCCAAAGAAGTAGGGGCTTCAGTTCCCCTTTCTTCTACAACAGTAGGGGCTTCAGTACCTTATCCTTCTAAAGCAGTCGGGGCTTCAGTACCCCATTCCTCGAAATAATTTAGGGTTTCCATGTCTGGTTCACTGAAATTATTGAGGGTCTCTACATGTTGTTCCTCTTCATCCTCATGATGCTCTGTTTGGACTTCACCATTACTCAGTGTCATCTTCCTCTTCCTTAATTTGCTGACAAAAGTAGACAACGAGACATCATCTTCCACGCTCTCTTCCTCTTCCATGGTGTGTGCTGCTACATCTGCAAGCACTGAGAGATTATGAATTGTAGGGGAAACTTGGGGTGATTCGTTGATTATTATTGGAGAACTCAATTAGTTCGTCCCTTGGGAGACAGTCTTCCTCCTCACCGAGGTTTTAGTCTTTCTCTTCTTAGCCGCGGGTGGAGTATTTTCAACAGTCTTCTTCTCTACTTGCACTGGTGTACTTTCATCTCGTTTTTTGGGTGGAGATGATGTCTCTACTTTCCTCTTCTTACTTGTACTCGTGCTAGCAGACTTCTCTGTATTCCTCGCTCGAAACTCTTTCAAGAATTCTCCCCAAGTTACTCCCTTTTCTTCCAGTTTCTTCTTGACCAGAATCGTAATAAGCCCATGATGGTAGAGCTTGGTTGAAATTTGGCTTGCATTTCCACTCTGCATGCCTTGTGCCATCTTCTCAAGACTTCTGAGCAGGAAGTAAGAAAAATTAATCAATTTTCCCGACTTGAAGTGCAACAATAACTGAAAGTGATATACGAACGCCAATGTATAGCGTCCCTCCCCAGTTATGAATTTCTGCATTATAAACAATAGGTCTTGCCACTTCCCGACCGTGGAACTCTGTGGAAGTCCCTTCCTCCAGTTAACCTTAATCTTCTTGTCAACCACAAACCAATGCCATCGTTTCTTCGCAAGCCATTCCTTTTTAAACCAGTGCTCTCCTGTAAGTGGCAAGCCTATGGCTTACACAATAGACTCCTCTATAACTTTGAATTTCAATGATCCT
Organism: Pinus tabuliformis; assembly: GCA_031772625.1. NCBI lineage: Eukaryota > Viridiplantae > Streptophyta > Pinopsida > Pinales > Pinaceae > Pinus > Pinus tabuliformis. The sequence continues at coordinate 1,062,874,784 of CM062819.1, read as the reverse complement.
ACCTTGACTTAGCCTCCTTTGAATGTCCTTGTGAACTCCAATACCACAACCATGTCAAACCTGTCAAACTTTTGTAGGAATGGCACGAACCCAGCTTCTTGCAATAGTGAAAGACTGTTCCTGTACTCTATGATTTGCTCAATCTCCTGCAAAGACAATGGATCACTCCTTATGGGTGCCATTTCGAACTGCACTTCCCTTTTTTTATCACACCCTCAAAAGAATTTTTGTGAGTGACTCCAATGTTTTCCAAGAGCTTTATGCCAGAGGTTTGTCACCCTCTGTCTTTTCAGACCCACTCACTTGGTCATGATGGAACAGCCCTTCATATCAAGTGCAGATTCGTTTCAACCCGCTATGGGTTAATCATAATGATTGGGTGCAGTGGAGGTGTAGGCGGTGGTGGCGCAACAGTTACAATGATTAGTTTACGATAAAGGTAATAATGGACAAGTAATGCGGAATTATTTCAAGGAGGGTGAATGCAAGATATTAGACAATAGTGCTATCCCATAGTCAGCATCATAATTTAACTAAGACATACTTCAACACTTATTAAAAAGATTAGATTTCAAAACCCTATACATCTTGCACTTTAAAGATTTTTCCTAGGTTAGTAAATAATGAAACAGAGTATCAATTAAAACATGCAATGCTATGATATATCAGTACACATGTACAGGAAAGTAAAGATCCATAAATATCCTTGATAAAGCACTCCTGGACTATGTGAATTTTACTTTCTTTCACAGTCAGTTGTGTTCCTGCACTAAACCTGCTTGCACTACATTGTGCTTGCACTGCGCATCTTGCACCAGGGACTTTTACCAAAATAGAGAATCTGATAGAACATAATTCTGTAGCTGGAGTTAATTTTTTTTTTCCTCAACACACAAGAAAAAATTATTCGCCATCCTTTGGTGTTTCACGAGCACGCCTTCTGAATTTACTGCATCAAATTCTGCAATCAATTCTGTAATCAACACAGTAGTCTAAGTGATCTGCACGAGTCAACTAAATTTGGCAATCCACTCAAAGTGTTTCTGTTCCTTGTTCATAAGACATAAAATGCAAGTATAACATGTTTATGATAAATCCATGCAACTGTTCTCAGAGATATACTTTTAATGTTGAAGACAATTATTGAAGTTAACAGCTCATTTGCTTTAAAAATAACTAGAAATAATATGCAGGAAAGAAATTCAGTGTTTGTTGTAAAATAAATAACGGAACCGAAGTGCAGGTAACTGCATGCACTGGTGCAGGAAAACGCTTCCTGCACGATCCAAGCGAATGCGAATTGAGACAAGGATTGCGAGTAAAGGAATGCGAGAAAGGAATTCCAAAAAAAGAAATAAATTTAATTAACTCCCAAGCCATGGATCCGTTTCACACTTTAACTACAAAAGAGATTCAAATCAGAAATTCAGAAATAGATATCAGAACTGTCACATCACACAGCTATAAAAAGAAAATATTCACACTGTTTTTCTGAATAACGAAAGTACAAGGGGTGAATGAGCTGGGTTGGCTAGGCCCTAGCAAACCAGCTAGTTTCTTGTTTAAGAAATGAAAAGGTTCAACACTCAAATACACATCAAAGATAAATTAAACACAGTGTATGAAAATCATGGTGGATTCCTTGTATTACTTGATCAACAAATGTACATAGAAGTGCAAGTCTAGCCCAGAGCCAAAGGGCAATACCAATTACATAGAAAATGACATTACAGTCGAAGCATCGATAACTAGTTCTACCTACGATCTATATTTTATACATCCTTTCAACCTTAGCCGTATTCCAGTAATTACATACATTTTCTTATTCAGTCCTTTCAGCTGAATAGACTAACAACTGAAATTACAAAATTGCCAATAGTTATAATGGAACATGTAACTCGCTTGACCATAGACCATCTTTTGAAAGCATCCTTGATTGTGTGCCACCAATATCCTTCTTCAGTTCATCACCAACTAAACTCAAATTCAAGGATCAAACTCATCTGCGTGGAAATATTTAGCTCACAGAAATCTCCGAAAATCCTCATGGCGGCGTAGGAATCCGCTTGCACTGATCATACTCAATCATAATTAATACTAAGTTCATCAATTACTTCTAGGAAATTAACATAAGTTACAAGAGGTACTTAATAATCATGAAATCTATATAAAAATGATTAATAAAGCACTTTAATAAATCTTAATGTAAAATAAGAAGCATGTGCAGGAATCGGTAGTTATCTTGGACTAGTGCAGGAAAGAGAGTTTTATGTTGAGATAAAACAGAGGTTAATGTTTATAGAAATGGAGTAAAAATAGGGCAATTTGGGACATCAACAATTAGTATGATAGTGTTCTTTTGTTTACAGCATATTACTTTATGAAGTCACACAAATGTGTAGAATACAATAGATATAATATGTATTACATATTATATATGTACTTTTGCATGAAAAAAAGAATTCATACTCGTATAAATAGTGCAAATTATAAAGTGAGTTTATAACAATTATACAAAAGAAAATTAATTAGAATAATGACCTTTGCATATGAATAACAACCATATGAGTTTAAAGAAGGTTGCACAGGAAACCAAAATATAACCATAAGATGAAAATGACGCCGGTAAGATCTTATCCATAGTTACAAAGTGATAGAGATCTATGAAATTAAATTGGTAATGATATTTAATACAAAAATGTACATACATATATATATATATATATATATATATATATATATATATATATATCCTTTCAAGCATATTAGCTCAGTCCACAAAAGAGTTATATCTTGTCTGTATTAATAGAGTTAAAAATAAACTTATTATAAACAAAGAATGCCACAACTCGGAATGAACATAAATCAAATTAAAAGCAATCCAGATTTGTGAAGTCCATGGTCCTGAGGCAAAAGAAGTAGTTCATCCATACAGGAGAAGGGCAAAAGTAAATTGTAACCCTCACCTATAAAAATGAAGAATTTGATTTGAAAATCAAAGAGAATTCCCAATTATAAACCAGAAGTAATATTTTTACTTGTAGAAAAAAAAAAACCCATAGTTGACTTAGTAAATGGAGATATAAACTACACAGGGAAATTAAATATGATAAGAGAAACAAATATGACTAAAATATAAATAAATTACTTGAAGAAAGATCAAATATATGAGATAGAACATGCCACACTTGCATAGAGAATTAACAACATTATTCATTGCACAATCCTTCTAAAAAGGAAAGGAACAAACTAGAAGTATTTAACGAACAAATACCCATACAATGGTGTAGGGGTTAGACTAAAAGAACAAAAAAACAAATATTTGTAATAATGAGGATAATATAATATGAATTATGTTATTAAAATGATAAGATTGGAACCCTTATAAGGTTTTAAACGAAAAATGTTTAAAGATGAACCTTGTGGTTGGGTTGGTTCAAAGCCATAGTTAACAAAACAAAAATAGTTATGGATATTATCCTTCTCCCAACATGGAGGAACAATATATGTACATGTCATACCACGAATTAACTAATAAATTAGAAAATCCCAATTTGGTTAAATGAATAGTCTTTGGTTAAATGAATAGTCTTTCTAGTAACATGAGAGATTAAACCTTATCACACCAAATAAGATTCCTATAAAATGCAAGGGAATCCGAGGGAAAAAACTTGGAATTGAGAAAGAGAGTTAATAACAAAATTTGAAGTAAAATTTAGAGATTTTGACATGGGGTTAATCACACCAAGATAATAATAGACATATATACTAATGCAAAACAAAAGTCCTAAAGGGTTTAGGTTGAACAAGGTTAATAATAAGAACAACCCAACCAAGCTCCATGAGTAGTACCAACAACATTTAGGGAATTCCCAAAACGAATTGCCAGTAGTGTCATTAAACAATGTGTGTGTTGTTATTTTAACACCACATTCAATATAGTAATTGATCGAATCCAATTTATGTGATGTTAAAGTTTCTAAGAAAAGCCATTAGCACGGACGTATACCACCATTCCGGCTAGGTTGAATTATTTACATGGAAAGGGTTTTGAAATCGATAATAATTAACGTTAATGATATTATAATATATATTACATTAAAGATACAATAAGATTACAATGTATAGTGCAAACTATAACCGGAGGTTAATGTATGCGCTTGTAGTAACATATAATATGGTGTGGAACACCACATTTTAATTATCAAACATGTAATGAACATAAGGAAATTCTATTCTAGAAACATTGGTCAATACTCTTGATAGTTCTAAAGATTTATGATATGAAAAATAAATAAATCTATGTGACTTAAATTTAAACTCTTTGTAAAGGGTAATAGTTAAGTGTAAAAGTGGAACATAAGAGCTTGTTAGGTAAAGACATGTGGTAGCAAGTCTGTGAAAGTAATAATATTAGAAATTTTAAGACAAAAATAAAATATGTATATAGTTTACCAAAATATGATACAAGATATTACAACATTATTACTATTTGTAAGTAAAACAGTAGAATATATATGAAAAAAAATAAAATAAAAAATTGGTAGTGCAAGTTAGATTCTTTACATTAAATTATAGTTAAAAAGTTATATAATTTTACTTAATATCAATAAGAAATCAATAAGAAAATATTAATAATAAATTAAAATTGTTATCAACAGAAACAATAAATAACTAAGTAAATAAAGCAACTTCATATTTAATATTTATATTTTTTAAAGAATATATTCAACCTATCTTTCACATATATATCTAGTAAGAATAACCACCTTTTAAAATATAACTATCTATCTTTTAATAGAAAATGTAAAATCTTGTTGAAAATTGGTTTTAGGATCCATCACATTCATAAATGTTTGTAATCGACATTTGAAACCAACCACTATGGTTCATCATTACGATGAAAGAGAGATGCTAAATAGTATTCGACTGATGGGCCTCCAAATTAGACATAAATTAAGGCCCATCTCACCGTCATTCAACACATTAAACCTCTCTTTTTGTATTATATGACACATTTTTAACTTTAATATGTTCATAAGGATGGTTTAGAGATAATTTCATATTTGTGCTTAATATTATTTATTTTTGTAGAATATTGTGAGAATATTGAGCAGATTATGAAGATTTAGAGGAGAAAATAATCTAGGGACTTTTTCCCTACGTTAGGAGGATCAAGATTGGATAATAAATGGAAAAAGTACCATGTCATTATTCACAAATTCTGGAGCTCTAGTGATTGAGAAAATCTAGGAATGTGTTCCATGTTATTTAATGCAGATTCCTAGTGTTGGCAACCAAATCCACTATGAGGGATTTTTGAGGGGAAAAATTCCTCCTTTTAAGGAGAATGGTTTCCCATAAATTGCTATAAGTACCAATTCAAATTTTCCTCTAGAGGCATGTATTTCTTAGTCTTCTTGTGGAGAAAACTTGTTCTTTAGTAGCTCCACTTTCATTTCGAGCAGGGATGTACTTGGATTGGCTCAAATAATGAAGTTAGGTGTCATTTTTAGCCTCTGAAGCTTGGTTTCATTCATAGGACTCTGATTTTTCTTGGGCTTGTCCATCCCAGGAGCCTAAGGGCCCTCTTGTATAATTTATTTATTTCCTTTGAATGTCTTTTTCACTTGCATCTCATATTTCTCCATTTACTATTCATGCTTATTTTGTTGTAGGTTACGTTGGTTAAATGATTGAAGTGAGTTGTTTTGAAATTCATTTATATATTCACAAGCATGATGCATCCTTATGATAGCTTTGAAAAGGCATATTCATCATTGAGCTACTTGGATTGGTTTACTAGTTGACAAATCTAGAATTTTTGGAAGTCCCTTGTAGCAAAATAGTAGTAATTTGCTATTATTTTTTAGAACGTGTTAATGAGCTTCATTTGAGTTGTTTCCACTTGAATTGGATCATAAAAACATTCAAGTCAATAACAAAATTTACCCCATGTCATTTTCACTTGATTAGGCTAGGCATTTTGTAGGTTAACTAGCTCACTAGTCCTCAAATTTCTAGTTTTTAAAGTAGTAATTTTCTGCTATATTTTAGCACGTGTTAACAAGGGTATTTTGGAATGATTCCAATTGGAATGGAGCCCTAATAAATCCTACTTAATAAAAAAAAAATCCCATCCCATTTTCATTTATTTACTTGGGCATTTGGTAAGTTATCTCTTCCTGTAGAAAAAAGGGCCTCGTGTTGCACCTCTTGTAGCACTCATGTAGCCCTCCTGTAGTACGTGTAAACTTGACCATATTTTCTCCAAAAGATTGGTTTTTGTCTCTTAGGATTGAATAATGACCCTTAGGCTCTAAATCCATGATTGGGGAAGAACAAACACCACTTAAGATTTGCCTTTTTACAAAGTAGATTAAGACTATTTCTTTGAATTCATGCTTTTAAGATTTAAATTACAAATTGTTGTTCTTGCATAGGATTAGTTTTTTTTCAACGAAAATTTTACATTATATAATTAAGCTAGTACTAGATTTTATGATATTAACTTCACTACATCAGATCAAAGAAAGAAGGACACATTGCATGTTGCACATATAGTCTTGAGACCTCTTAAGTTTGTACAAACCCCAGGTTGATAATTTAAGTTGGTAGCCTTTGGAGTTGCAACATTATTGTTGCAATACTGGGGCTCATCACTTTTCGTTGTTGTTTCCAAGAAGGTGTCAAAATATGCATTTTTTCTTCCCTAGTTGATCAAATTTTTGCAAAAACAAAAAATTGTATTAGGAATATTTCATTTCAGAAAATCACATTGCAGTAACATTCTTATTCAAAAAAATCGTAAAAAATTACTTCTCCAACACCGAACATCCCCATTTGATCATGTGGTGTAGTAAGAGCCACATCACCATCCACTTTTGTAGGTAGAAGAAGAATATGTGGCAGATAAGGTAGAAGAAATGGATGGAGATGATGACAATGAAGAAGATCCTCTTGGATTTCACATTCAAGATATTGATTTCAATGTTCATATGAAGAACATCCCTCCATATTTCCTTCCCAACTTCCATGGTATGAGGTCAGAGGATCCATAAACCTTTCTCTTTGAATTTTAAATCATTTGTAGATCTTATGGTTACTTACTAAACACTCAAAAATTGAGATTGTGTATGGAAACATTGAAGGATAGAGCTCTTAAATGGTTCATGAGTCTACGGACTAATTTAATAAGATCATGGAATGATATCCAAAATATATTTCAAAAAAAAATAAATATTTTGATATTAAAGAAGAAATATTTAGAATGACTCAAAAATAATATGAGATACTTGAGGATCTAATAGAGAGATTCATGTATAATGTTAAGAGAGAAAAATTACATCATTTAGGATTTGACACGCTAAAAACCCTCTTACTTAGAACAATTAGAGATGAATGGATTGATCTCCTTGATCTCATGAGTAGAGGTGATGTATACCAATTATCATTTGATGGAATTTGTGAAATATGAAAGAACATATCAAGAGGAATGGAAAGAGTAAGTAAATCAACATCAAGATCGGTAAGTCAAGTTGAACTTGGCAATTTGCTTGATAAATTTAAAATAGAAATTCTTAGCAATCTAAGTGAACAAGTAGAAATGTTAACAATGCAAAATGAGAAAAATGAAGATGTTGATATTTGTGTTGTCCATGCATAATCACATGCTACTAAATATTTCCTATCATTACCAAGGTTGAAGGAAGTCTTAACAAGAGGACAATGGAGCAAGTCAATCACCAAATAAGCTATGTTATGTAGATCAAAGAATACCATGGCAACCTAGTCAAGCTTATATGATGTAAGAACCTAATTCACAATTTCAAGCTTATGCTCATCCATCTCAAAGTAATTAGAACACACTCTTTCCTTGACAACCTTGGCCATCTCGACCCCAAAACCAATATTGGCAACAAGGTTGGCAAGGAACATATGGGATAAATCCACAATATCCTAAATATTTTCCTTAATATCCTCCATACCCAAATCCATGTTATCCTTGCCATCCACCTCAAACAACCAAAACCTCAACCACATCCATCTCAAAGATCCACTCCCACTCAACTACCTATACCACCATTTCCAAACCCACATAAATAAGTATCTCAACCCATTTACAATGTTGAGGTACAACACTTGCAAACATCTCATATTGATCTAAATTATATTCATCTTAGCTCAGGAAGAGTATTAAAAAAAAGAGATTATCTTGATGTCATTAAAGGACGACATTTATAAAAATAAGATTCAAATGATAAGTCCAAAGAATCATGGGCTGCACTTGATGAAGAGAAGACATTAGAGTTAGAGAGCAAAAAATTTCCCTCATTTTTACCATCATATACTCCATGTGTTCAAGAGAATAACCAACAAAAAGAGGAAGATTTGAATGTCATGGTAGAAGAATACATGAAGAATGATCCAGATGAGAAAGTGAACCAAGGGCATCAAAACTATGTTGAGATTTGGTTGCAGAAAATGAACAAGATGGAGAATCACTCTATTCTTCAAAAGTGTTTGATATTGTCAAAGTCAAAGAATTTGGTCTCTAATATTTAGGTACATGTAAAATCATATGTTTCTAAGCTACACATGAGTTTATACGTGATCTTGTTATTTACGTGGCTCCATTGGAAGTATTCCTACACTTAAAAGATTTTTTGTTTTCTCAAGTAGAGTAAGATAGAAAAAGAAATGGAAAAATGGAAAAAATGAGAGGAAAAGAATAAAATATCAGGTGAAAACCTCTTTTGAGGCACTTGAGATTGGCTCATTTATTGAAAACCTCCATGAAGTGGTAAATGGGTTGGAAAAAGAAAAATTAAAAAGAGAATAAGAAAAGATCCTAGGAGAAAATCTCCTTGGAGGCACCTAGGCAGATCTACTAGTTGAAAACCTCATTGAGGCAACTAGTAGGCCTAAGAAAAAAGAGAAAAATTTGAAAAAATTACTTCTTATTTTGCTCCATATATCTCCCTTTGATGAATGAAGGTTCTCTCCAACCACTGCAAACAACAAAATCAAGTTAGCTACCAAAATAAAAGTTGATCAAAAACATAGTCAAAGAAAGTCAAACTTAAGCTTTGTCCTCCTTTCCTCATATGCTCCAACAGGACCAAGGCCATGTCAGTCCATCACCCTCATCCATTTCCAACATCCATCCATCATTTCGAAGCCTTTCCCATTCATTTTCCTCGTTGTCTTATAATGCTACATGAGGGTTCTATTTTGCCACATGAGACCAAAATAAACAGAGAAGAAAATTATTTTTAGCATATCTCGATAAACGCACAGCCATTGGATGTGAGGTTTCATGGGGGAATGAATATGGATGATGGTAACATGCTCAAGCAATTTCAGAAAATCCCATTGCAAATTTTTCGAGAAATTGGCCTCCATCACCTATATCCATTTTTATTTTTTTCGATATTCATGCTTCCATTGGCCAAGATGTTTTATGGGGGTTGCATAAGGATGATGGAAATAAGCTCAAAATTTTTCAGGTAAATCCATTTTATCATTTGAGAGATATGGATAAAATAATTCTACTACAAGGGACTATTCTGAAATGTTATAGGAGCAACCTGAAACGCTATAGGAGGTTGATCCAATTGGAAGAAGGGGTAAAAAGGTCATGTATTATTTAGGGAAGGTTGAGATAGGTCCCCCAACACCACTTTCATCACCCATCCACTCCATCTAGCCAAAATTCATCTTCAAATTCCACTTTGCCATACATAGAAAACACAGAAAAAGTTATGATTTCAAAATTTCCATCACCTACACCACCTCCTGATGATTTTAGTCCTCTCCTTGTACCTTTCTTGACTTTCCCTCAGTTCCACATGAAATATAAGGTCTCAGATAATAATTAATTGACTGTTACAATAGGGAAATTCCTCCTGTAGTTGTGTGTATAGTCACATCAAATCCAAAAATCATTTTTTTTTCACCCATAGAGAAAAAGATCTAGCCACCTTGAGAATCATGAAGCCATTTCTGAATTGATAAGGGGCACACCATCAGTTAATCCATCCACTCCAACAACAACAAATAAAAATTGGAGAGATACTTGCATGAAAGAAAGGTTCCATCAGTAAAGTACATCATGTGAAGATCTGTGCATAAGAAAAACAATGAAATTAGCACCTCCAGAGAATAATGGATCGATCATCAACTTCGTAGTAGCATGGATGCCTCTCCAACAACCATTAGGTAGGTACAGGTATGTGATATTCTTCACCTCTTCTCTTGAGTGTATTATGGTTATAAATTTGTTGTCAATGCAACTAACTCCCTCACTCATTCAATGTGGAAAAGCCAAATTTAGAAGTGTGATGATTACGAGTGGGGACAATTGTTAAAAGATGAAATTGTTGCAAAGGCCCAGTCACCAAAGTGCTCTGATCCATTACAATAGAAGGGAATAAAAGTACGATGATCCAAGTGGATGTTGGTGGCCACCCACCTATCCCACTTGGACCCCCACAACTATCTCTTTCAGTTTTTCAGTTTTCATAATTGTAGCACAATTTACTATTTTTAGCAAATTTTTTGGGTCCTGAACTTTCGGAGCCGTTTTGAGGCCCTAATCAACGTTTTTTTGGGAAATATGGGAGTAAAATGGGTCCATGGACCGATGTTTCTCTTCCCAAAGTTGTAGTGCTCAGATAGATCTTTCTAACCAGTTATTATACGCGTCAAACAAAGATTGTATGTCAAAGTTATGACCCCGGGAAGTTGATATACCAATTTACCCACATGGGGCCCATAGTTTCATTTTTCATCTTCTAGGGTTGGGTTTTTGGATGTTAAGGGTTTTCCATTTTCTCTCAAAAATAAATATTCCTTCGAGCCTCATTGTAACTCAGTTCAGAGGCATGTAACCGCCACATCTCTTCCTAGAGATGAGCCACCATCACCCTAGCCGGTTTATTTCCATTTCTGTTTGTAAGCATATTTCAGTATTTTACAGTAATGAAATGAAGTATTATTTTCGTTGCATATCTTTATTTATGGTTACCTCTGTAATTTATTGCATTCCTATTTAAATCTGGATCAGTGGTATCATAGCGGTCTGATTTTTCTCTGTTTTTCTTTGCATATCCCCAACGATGTTGGGATATAAGGAGTTAGGACTTGAACTGGTCGAACCTTTGCCAAACCAGCCTCGCAAATCCTGATGGCCTCCCATGGCAGATGAAAAGAAAGATGAGGGGGCAAGAGATCCTATCAAAATCTTGCTCGAAGAAGCCCTCGAGTGACAAAGGAATGCGATGATAGACAAATTTTCACAGATCCTTCAGTGGCTACCTAGAGGCAACACATCGGCTTCCAACAACTACTCTGGAAATGCCACACCGTTTAAGGTACAAGTTAATTTTGAAATTCTCATATTCGAGTCTCAAATAGACACAGATGTCGTAGATAAATGGTTAAATCTGCTAGAGGGCTATTTTTCTGTTCATGAATTTTCCAGTCAGGAAAAGATTATTTTCGCTCTTCTCAAAGCAGCCCCCCACATCAAGGACTAGTGGGAAACCTACTGCGAGCAGAAGGATGAAAGTACAGGCTCACTATTTTCAGCCACACCCAATTGGAATTCATTCTAGGATGCCATTAAGGAGCAGTACTACCCTGTCAAACGCTATGAGGACAAATACATAAAGTGGACCATGTTGCAGTAGGGAAGGGACCAAGATGTGCCAGAGTTCACAAACATTTTTCATACCCTTTGCACACAGTTAGGTATCAAGGATTCTGAGCTACATTTGGTACTCAAATACCATGGTTATCTACACAAGTACATCCAGGAAGAGATGGAGTTCCTGAACATCTCCTCACTCGGCATGACGTACCGATATGTTGTCAAAATCGAGAAAAAGTTCAAACAAAAGAAGCAAGACTTTGGATCTGCGAATATGAAGACCAAAGGACAAAGCCAAGGCAGGGTGACCCAAGACAACCTGTTGAAGCTGCAAGAGAAGAATAACACCACGAAGTCAAAGAAGGACACAGGAAAGTGGTGTGAGTTCCATAAGAGCCCCACTCACAACACAAGTGAGTGTCAGACCAAGCAGTCACTGGTGGCCAAGCTGAAGGCTTCCGAATCAAATGCATGTTCCGATCCTGAGTTAGAACTCAACAAGGGGAATGGAAAAGAGAAGTAGATCATTGATGCAGAGCCCAATGCCACTATTTCCACCACCAAGATCTAGAAGAATGAGCCCGAAGATCTAGAGAAGGGGGAGTGTCTTTTCCACTCATAGATGTGGGTGAAGGGTTCACCACTGCAATTCATCGTTGATAGTGGGAGCCAAAAGAACCTCATTTCAGTAGAGGTCGTGAAGCGATTGGGCCTACCTACTACACCACACCCGCAGCCATATAGTATCGAGTGGCTTCACCAAGGACGAGATCTCCGAGTTCGCCAGCAGTGCCGCCTGCCCTACAACATCAAACCCTTCATAGATGAGGTATTGTGTGATGTTACACCTCTGGATGTTTGTGATGTATTATTAGGCCAGCCATACTTGTGGAGGCGACATGCTGTGTATGACTCAATGCCTCGTGCTGTCATTATTTCTTTGTGTAATTCATTATACAGAATACCGGAGGTAGCCCCACCTACCACCACCTCTTTGTCACTGCTAAGAAGGGAAGTAAACTCATCTCCCAGACTAGGAAATTCATTTTCTGTCTGGTTCGTTCCCAAAGTAAGGGGAAGATTGTTGCCACATCCATGACCTCCGTGAAGGTTTCCTCCACGCTGCAACAACAACAAAGGGATACAGTCATGACAGAACACACGAACAACTTCTCCTCACACACAGGGGTACCAAACAAGTTTCAAGTGGGCGACAAAGTTCGGTCACATCTATAGAAAGAACGCCTTACAAAAGCCCATCAGAAGCGCAGACCACTCCAACATGGTCCTTACAAGATTACCAAGGTTATGAGAAACAATGCTTTGGAGCACAACATTGCTCCATTCCTTCACTTGCACCGAGTGTTCAATGTGGAACACCCTCAACCATGCTTCCCACCATTATTGGACACATCAGAGATTGCAGAACATCTCACTAGGGACCAAGTTCAACAGATGGAGGAACTCAATGCAATGGGGACCATTTCTTCCTAAGGGGGGAGGAATGATCCAAGTGGATTTTGGTGGCCACCCGTCTATCCCACTTGGAACCCCACAACTATCTCTTTCAATTTTTCAATTTCCGTAATTGTAGCACAATTTACTATTTTTAGCAGTCTTTCGGGTCCTGAACTTCCAGAGCCATTTTGAGGCCCTAAACGACGTTTTCTGGGAAATCTAGAAGCAACATGGATCCATGGACCGATGTTTCTCTTCCCAAAGTTGTAGTGTTCAGATAGATCTTTCTAATAAGCTATTGTACACGTCAAACAAAGATCGTATGCCAAGGTTACGACCCTGGGAAGTTGATATACCAATTTACCCAAACAGGGCCCACAGTTTGGCTTTTCATCTTCTAGGGTTAGGTTTTTGGATGTTAAGGGTTTTCCATTATTTCTCAACAATAAATAGGCCTTCAAGCCTCATTGTAACTCAGTTCAGAGCCATGTAGCCGCCACATCTCTTCTAAGAGATAAGCTACCATCGCCCTAGCTGGTTTATTTCCATTTCTATTTGTAAGTATATTTCAGCATTTTACAGTAATGAAATGAAGTATTATTTCCGCTGCATATCTTTATTTATGGTTACATCTGTAATTTATTGTGTTCCTGTTTAAATCCAGATCATACGAGGCTCAAATTCACTTACACAATTACTCATTCCAAAGAAACAGTTGGAGAAAACCATCAAGGTACAAAAGGACGAGCTATATGCTACCAGGGGCTTCTTAGGGTGCTACAAAAGAGATATAAAGTTGTTTTGTAGGTGCTATAGGATCGAGCATAGCTGCTACAGGAGAAACATGGATACTACAAGAGAAATAGGGCTACTACAAGAGAGATAGATTGTGTGCTACATGAGAAACAAATTTGCTATAGGAGAAGATAATGTGCTACAAGAAAGTCCAGAGAGTTGCAAAAAGCCTAATTTTGAGAAAATTTACTCTAGATTTGAAGAGGTACATCTAAGAGAAGGGTAAGTACACATTTTTTTTTGCCATATGTGGACAAGAAACCTACAAAACCTCTCATTCCTTCGACAAAAATTCTAATAGTAGTTTTAGAATAAAAAAATTGAATGAGAATGTTTCTTTTGAGTTAAGAAATATAAGAAAGGAAATGGAATTGTTTTTGAGTTGAGTCTAAATTTTTCGTTCCTCTAACCAGTATGGATAAAATTGCTCTTTTACCCCTGTAGCAGATTGCGAGTATTAGTTTGCCAAACTTTGAAAAATCACAGTAACAAAGATGGGGGGAGTAGTTTCAATTGAATAGAGTCCACAGACTCATCAAGGATTCTAATTATCACATATGATGTGGATAATGTTAAAAAACATGTATCATGGGCAAACATTACAGACATTAACAAAGGGATTTTTCTTAAGACAAAATTGCAAGCCTAATTAGAACTTGGAGAAAAGGATGCATCTAGAGAAGAAGGAGTTGGAGAATAAGAGGAAGAGAATGGAGCAAGATAATATGTGCCAACATTCCTTCTAAGGTTTCTTGGGATGTTAAGAGGCCACCAGGGAAATGGATGAGGAACAATTAGGTCACTAAGTTGCTGAGAGGATGAACAAGACTTTCAGCAAGGGGTATGATGGGCCTCCAAATTAGACATAAATTAAGGTCCATCTGACTATCCATCAACACATTAAACCTCTCTTTTTGCATTATATGAAATTTTTTTAACTTTAATATGTTCATTAGTATGGTTTAGAGATAATTGCATATTTGTGCCTAATATTATTTATTTTTGTAGAATATTGTGAGAATATTGGGCAGATTATGAAGATTTGGCAGAGAATATAATCTAGGGACTTGTTCCCTGCTTCAAGAGTATCAATATTTAATAATAAATGAAAACAATATCATGAAACTATTGAAAAATTATGGAGCTCCAGTGATTGCGAAAATCTAGGAATGTGTTCCCTGTCATTTAATGCAAATTCCTAGTGTTGGGAACCAAATCCACTGTTTGAGGGATTTTGGAGGGGAAAGATTCCTCCTTTCAAGGAGAATTCTTCCCCATCATTTTTTATAAGTACCAATTCTAATTTTCCTCTAGAGGCGTGTATTTCTTAGTCTTCTTGCTAGGAAAACTTGTTCTTTAGCAGCTCCACTTTTATTTCTAGCAGAGATGTACTTGGATGGAATAAAATAATGAATTTTGGTGCCATTTTTAGTCTCTAAAGTTTGGTTTCCTTCATAGGAATTTTATTTTCCTTGGGCTTGTCCATCCCTAGAGCCTTAGATCCCTCTTGTATAATTTCTTTATTTCCTTTGAATATCTTTTTCACTTGCACTCTTATTTCTGCATTTACTATTCATGCATATTTTGTTGCAGGTTACATTGGTTAAATGATTGAAGTGAGTTTTTTTTAAGTTTATTTACAAATTCACCAGAATAATTTGTCCTTATAATAGATTTAAAAAGTCATATTCATCATTGAGCTACTTGGATTGGTTTACTAGTTCACAAATCTAGAATTTCTAGCAGTCCCTTGTAGCAAAATAGTAGTAATTTTATGCTATTTTTTAGAATGTGTTAATGAGATTCATTTGAATTGATTCCATTGGAATTGGATCTTAAAAAAATTCAAGTTAATAAAAAAATTTACCCCATATAATTTTCACTTGATTATGTTAGGCATTTGATAGGTTAACTAGCACATTGGTTCTTGAATTTCTAGATTTTAAACTAGTAATTTTCTGCTATTTTTTGGCACATGTTAACAAGGGTATTTTGAGTGTTCCACTTGGAATGGAGTCCTAAGGCATCCTGCTTAATAAAAAAAAATTCCCATCCCATTTTCAATTGATTTACTTGGGAATTCAACAAGTTATCTGCTCCTGTAGCAAAATAGGGCCTCTTTTAGCACCTCCTATAACGCTCTTGTAGCATGTGTAAACTTGACCATATTTTCTCCAAAATCTTGGTTTTTGCCTCTTAGGATTGAATAATTACCCCTAGGCTCTAAATCCATGATTAGGGAAGAATAAACACCACTTAGGGCATTCCTTTTTACAAAGTAGATTAGGCCTATTTCTTTGAATTCATGTTTTTAGGATTTCATTTACAAATTGTTGTTCTTGCATAGGATTAGTTTATTTTCAAGGAAAATTTTACATTCTGCAATTAATCTTGTGTTTGATTTCATGATATTCACTTCACTGCATCGGATCAATTAGATAAGGACACATTGCATGCTGCACATATAATTCCAACACCTCTTAATTTTGTACGAACCCCAGGTTGATAATTTAAGTTGGCAGCTTTGGGAGTTGCAACATTCTTGTTACAATACTAGGGCTCATCAACGACAAGCACCATAATGATTTAGTTATTCTCTAAGCCTCACTATAGTGCTTCCTGTAAAATATTCTAGACAATCTTCTCAACAAAAAATATCACTATAATAAAATATTATTATTGTCATTGGGTAAGATTGGATTCTCCACTACCACAATACATTACAATTAACAAAATACGTTAATTTACCAATTGATACAACCTAAATCGATTGGATTCTAAACATTAAAACTAATTATTACTTAAATTATAATAATGTGATTTAATATTTGTTCGTTGACCACTCACGATAGTTAAGCCTCGAAGAAATTTCACTGGGCCATATTAATACACTTCAAAAAAATACCCATAAAAGAAGTAGAATGTAATCATGAACATCTCAAGTGTCGATTTAGGATTGAAGTGCTTTTCTACCATAGACATCCGTTTGTGATCAAGTTGAAATGTCCACATATGGGAATTTGATTATTAGGGGATGATAATAACTTATAAGTTATATATATATATGTTTAGTCTTGTTTTTGTTTTAGTAATCACCATTATCACCATTCACTAAAACTCGTAACACCATTCAAATTTATTAATATAATCGTGATACATCATCAAATAGTTATATTGTGTCATTGATAGCTCACAAAACATATGATACATCATGGATGAGTTTTTCAATCTTGTTTTCGTTTTAGTAAGCACCACTATCACCATTCACTAGAACTCATAACACCATTCAAATTTATTAATACAATTGTGATACATCATGAAATAGTTATAATGTTCATTGGTAGGCTAAAAAAACATATGATACATCATCGTTAACTCAACATAAGTGTCTAAATAAGAACATGGGTGAATTGTTTCGATGAGTGAATATCAATTTTGAGAACAATAGCTCTTGCACATAGACCCTTGGAGGTTTCTCCTATTTCCCCTTGGGAAATGACTTGGGTTTATATCCAATTCATTAGTATTGCATGGAAAGAAGTAGAGCGTATTTTTAGCCATTAAATTTTGTAGTAGAATTGTTCATGGTAGTCGGTGGAAAGAGTCATTCCATTTATAAATTGTTAGAGTTGTTGTGTTATAATAGAGGTAAATTGGCATTTTATTTATATAATTGCCTTGCGAATGAGTGGATGTTTTGGTGTGGATTTATTGAGATTTTTTATAATACACAAGAAAATATGCATATTTATGGTTGCTTTAGAAACATCATTTAATTTAACAAGGTTACATGTAGCATGGTCCTTACCAAATTGGATAGGTATAGGCCAATAGTAGTATAAAAATGATAGGAAAGATGGGTGTTTATCCAAATGCATTTGACTTGATCAAGAATCAAACCAGAAAACAATAATTCAACGTTTACTTGGTTTCTTAAATTTTAGTTTAATTCTTCTCCTTCTACAAGTATATGAGATTTGTTCTTGTGAACAAATATTTTCTCTCAAACTTCATCAATTTTTTATATTGGCATTAGACATTAGAGTCTGGTTTTGAAGCAAAAAATATTATTTATTAGAATGCATAATTCATTGCAATATTGGTGTAAAAACATTGCATTTCCATATCTCCCGTAGTAGACTTGAAATTTGTAGACCTCGATTTTTTTCTATCATGATTCATACCAATAAGGTATGAGATTCATAGGCTATATACTCCATGTTGGTATTATGACATAGGTTTGGCACTATGACACAAGTGTTGTCCTAGATGGCAACTCACTCAGATGACAGATCACATTTCAAGCTCTCAGAATAAAGGAAAAAGAGATATACGTAGTTTCCACTTAACCAAGGCGAGTATACACGCGGGATGGCTGATCCAAAGTCGTGTATGCGTATGCACGCAATTTCATGCACGAAAAAGTGCATACATGTGGGAAAACTCATTTTTAGTCGATGGTATTTGGTTCTTGGTATTTGGACCTATGGTTTTGGACCATGGTATCTCGTCCGAAGTGTTGAACCCAGGTATTTGGACCCAGGTATTGGTTTTAAGTGGTTTTGGAGAGTAAGGCCTAAGACTATAAAAGGGGAAGGAGATCATTAGGCAAAGGCATTCACTCAAGCATTGAATATCTTGTGAAGAGTAAGATCTAGAATACTAGTCATTGGATTATGGTGTATAGCTGGATCTAAATCAAGGAGGAACCTGAGGGCTAGGAGAAGGATAAGTTCTTTTGATGGGTCAAGATCTTAAGGCTTGAGGAGAAGTATCTTTGAGTGATTTTGATCTGTTATATTTGGTGCATGATTTGATCTATAAATTTGATAATCTGGGTATATCTGATGTCTGAATAATTGAAAAGGGTAAATTATCTTTTATAGATCTGTACGCAGGTTCGACATAGAAAAGGCGTGTATACACGCAAGTTCGGTAATTCAAAGAAGCGTATACATAGGTTTGCCTTAATACAGAAGCGTATGCACGCAGGTTTCACATATTGAAGTAGCTTACATCTCACAAAATATGTTTCAGCGACTTCTGTATATTGCTGTAGTTGTCTGGGTTCAGGATTGGTGTCTAGTTACTGTCACTGTTTTCTGGCTACAACATTTAGAGAAGTTATTGTTTGATTTAGTTTTGTTTGGTGCAAAGGAGATTGGTTGATGCAAATACATTTGATGTTTGATTAATTTTATTAATGGGCCCATTCTGAAAATTTATGAAACGTAGTCCTTGGAAGAAAAGAGAAGGTTGTAGCCTTCTGTAGGTCAGCACCTATGTACTAGTACATCAGCTAGTACAAGAGCTAAGGGGGGTTGTATCCCCTTCTAGGAGAAGCTGGAGAACAAGAGAAGGTTGTAGCCTTCTGCAGGTAGAAGCCTGCGTACTGGTATAAGACTGCACCAGTACAAAAATATTGTAAAAAGAAGTTTCTTATTAAAGGAAGATAGAGACGAATTGCAGCAGGTGGTTTTCACCCACATTGGATTTACACCTTATATCTTGTGCTCATGTGTGTGATGATCTGTTCTATTTTACTACACCTGTTTATTGTTCTTATGGTTAATGAAGTTCTGATACAATGATTAAAGATTAACATTTAATGGATTAATTGAATCATAAGTTTACCTATATACGTTGTTTGCTTTAGACACAGTTGTGTATATACGCGGGTTACCATAACTGAAGTAGTGTACATATATCTGAGTATGAAATGAAAAAGTGTTTGATTTCGTAATACTGATTCACCCCCCCTCTCAGTATTATTTCCAACAATTGGTATCAAAGCCAGGTCCTTCAGAAGAAGCTTGATCGCTTGAAGGAAGATCTATCGTCATGAGCAACTATGAAAAGGATGCATCCATTAGGCCACCAATCTTTAATGGGAGCAAATTCGTCTATTGGAAGGTAAGAACCACAACCTATCTTCAATCTCTTGGTACATAATTTTGGGATATTGTGGAAGGAGGATACACATTTCCATCAACAACTCCTAGAGATATGACTAGTAAAAAGCGGTATGAAACAAATGCAAAGGCTGTCAATACTCTATTGGGGAGTCTATCTCAATTGGAATTTGTCAAGGTTATGCAGCTCAAAACTGCCAAAGAAATATGGGACAAGATCATCCTAAGCTATGAAGGAGACGATCAGATAAAACATGTAAAACTACAATCTCTCAGAATTCAATATGAAACTCTCAGAATGCACAATGATGAAAGTGTGGCTAATTATTTCTTATGTATAGATGAGATTGTTAATCGCATGAAAAATTTGGGTGAAGAGATAAAAGAAGTTACTTTAGTTGAAAAGGTTCTAAGATCCTTGTCTTCTATGTTTGAATCAAAAGTTTCTGCCATAGAAGAAAAGCAGAATATTCAGAGCATTACTATGTCACAACTGCACAGAATCCTAATTGCTTTCGAAATGAGAAAAGGGGGGCCTTCAGACACGAGAGAAACCACATTCAAAGGAGAATACAATGAGTCAGGGCGTACGTCAGAAGGAGAGGAAGAATCAAACTTTGTCAAGAACCTTCAATGGGGTTCTGGAAGATTCAGAGGTAAGCTACCTTTCAAATGCTTTTCTTTTGGAAGAGTTGGTCACTATGCAGCCAAATGTCCTCATAAAGATAAGCTTGATAATATAAGGAACCCGTTAAATGAAAAAAAAAAACAGAACGTAAGTAATAAGAGTTATTATACACATGAAGACAACGATGGACTCTCAAATAGTGATAAAGATGAACATGGTAATGATTATAGACTTCTGATGGCTTTTGAAGATGATGATTTCTTGGATGCTATAGATGAAGATGATCTCTATGAAGAAATTTTTGAACTTAAAATCTGTTTAGAAGGAAAGAGTATGATCATAGATACTCTAACATTCTAACTTGCTGGAAGGGAAAAACACAATGAAAAGTTAGAATGTGAAATTCTGGGACATAGAAAAGATATTGAGAAAACAAAAGCTCTTAATCTTAGATTTTCTAAATGATCTGAAACTTTAGATGAGATTATCAAAGTGCAACGTTCTCCTCTAATCAAGACAGGTCTTGGATATACTGAAGAAGCATCTCAAGCACATAAGCCATCCACCTCCAAAAGTTATCTTGATGCAGTAAGGAGAAGTGAACAAGTTGACAATCGTCAGCAAAGGCATAAAGCAGATCACCAGGTAAATCAGGGTCAATCTACTTAAAGGATGAACAGAAAGCTACAACCAACCACAGGTAAATCATTCTCAATTTGCATCAAGAATGAATGTCAATGGAAACTACAATCACCTGGATGATAGATTTGATAATCGCAGGAATTTCTTCAATGGCCAATGTTTTTCATGTTATAACTTTGGACACAAAGTTTCTCAATGTGTTGCCTACAAGACCATCATGACTCGAGAAGCACGAAATCAAAGGAGTGTGACTGGGATCATGAAGAGGACCTACAATAACTTTTTTTCTCTTGAAAATGAAATAGAATGCTCTATTTGTAACAACTTTAGTCATGAAGATTCTGAATGTAGGAGTCAGTTTTGGCAAACATCTTAGAAGGAGTAAGCTTCATTAGGTCCCAAAACATGGAGAAAGAAAGAAGCGCAACTAGAAAGATGTGGTATAGCCTTATATGCGGAAGGACAAGAAAATCAGTGGTACATCGACAGTGGATGTTCGAAACATATGATAGGTGATAAAGAAAAACTTCAGTCATATAGTGCCTTAGAAAAGGAAAGGAAGGTCTCATTTGGAAATGACACCCCTGCAGTTATAAAAGGTAAGGGTTCCATTCTTTTGAAAGAAAAGGTCAAAGTTGGAAATTTTATGTATGTTGATGGCTTAAAGCATAATCTATTGAGTGTTAGTTAAATGTGTGATCAAGGAAATGAGGTAATATTTCGATCAAATGGATGTATTGTTTGCGAGTTTGATATAGGAGAAACAGTGATCAAAGGCATAAGAACTCCAAATAATTTATACATACTCAAGGGAGGATAGTAAAAATGCTATCTAAGTAAAAATGATGAACATTGGCTATGGCACAGAAGATTGGGGCATCTAAGCTTCCCTCAGATAAGGAAAGCATGCAAATATCAGGCAGTTCGTGATCTCCCTGACATCAGAATTCCAAACAATACAATATGCAAATCATGTTAGTTTGTAAGCAAACCAGAACTCATTTCCTTGAGAAGGAAGGATCAGCTACTAAGCCGCTTGAACTTGTCCATATTGATTTATGTGGTCCATCAAGGAAAAAGTCACCTCGAGGAGAAGAATAATTTATATTATTCATTGATGACATTTCCAGAATGCGTTGGATAGAACTTCTGAAGCATAAAGACGAAGCTTTCAGAAAGTTCAAAGCATTCAAAGCCTTGGTTGAAAATGAATGAGATCATAGAATCAAATGCCTCAGGTCTGATCGAGGAGGGGAATTTACCTTGGATGATTTTTTAACTTTTGTGAAGAACATGGAATAAGAAGGGAATTCTCTATTGCAAGGACTCCTCAACAAAATGGAGTAGTGGAAAGGATGAACAGAACGGTTCAAAAAATGGCTCATGCTATGCTTGATGATTCTGGAACTCCTACAACCTTCTGGGTTGAAGCTGAATTTGCTCCCGTTACCATTCTCAACAAAACAAACGTCTGGGTAAACATCACTCAAACTCCTCATGAACTTTGGTATGGTAAGACTCCTATGGTAAAATAATTCAAAGTTTTTGGAAGCAAATGTTACATCAAAAGGACTGATGAAAATCTTGGCAAGTTTGAACCTAGAGCAGATGAAGGCATTCTCCTTGGTTACTCTTCCTGAAGTAAAGGATATAAGTGCTACACTAAAAGACTTGGAAAAATTGTTGAAAGTATTGATGTAGTGGTTGATGAAGTAGGTGACAATCCAAAGCAAATAAAAACAGAAGATTTTGAAGATGAAGAGGACTATCCTTCAACTTCAAATTAGACTAATAATGAAGAAGAAACCTATGAGGCACCAGAAGAACAGATAAGGATAGAAGAAAAGACTCCATCCAGGTACGTGTAGAAGAATCATCCAGAGACTCAAATTTTGGGGCAGAAAGGGGCAGGTGTTCAAACAAGAACTATTACGGTAGCTTCAAGCTATCTAGCATTGCTCTCTTTCGTCGAACCATGAAATGTAAGTGAAGCATGCAAAGATGAATGCTAGGTAAAGGCCATGAATGAAGAACTTGAGCAGATTGAAAATAATAACACTTGGGAATTTGTTGCTAGACCTAATGATGAGAATGTTATAGGGACCAAATGGATATTAAAAAACAAGCTGAACGGAAATGGATATGTTATTAGAAACAAGGCCAAACTTGTTTGTAAAGAGTATGCTCAACAAGAAGGTATAGACTTTGAAGAAACTTTTGCACCGATTGCTAGACTTGAAGCCATAAGAATGTTCCTTGCTCTTTCTAGCTTTCAAAAGTTTATATCAAATGGATGTGAAATCTGCCTTTTTAAATGGAGAATTAGAAGAAGAAGTGTATATTGAGCAACCAGATGGATTCATCCTTGGAAATAATCCAAAACTTGTATGCAGACTTAAGAAGGCACTCTATTGTCTTAAACACGCTCCAAGGGCTTGGTATTATTGTTTGGACAAATATCTCCATTAACAAGGTTTTTCAAAAGGATCAACAGATAGCAATCTATATATAAAAATTGATAATGATAAATTGCTAATACTTGTCGTGTATGTTGATGATATCATCTTTGGTAGCAATGAAGAAGCCATGAGTCAAAACTTTGCTTTGGTGATGCAAAAAGAATTTGAAATGTCCCTGCTTGGTGGGCTGACATGTTTTCTTGGTTTACAAGTCCAACAAAATAAAGACGGTATCTTTCTATCACAAACCAAGTACCTCAAGCAGATCTTAAAGAAATATGGCATGGAAGATTCAAAACCAGTATGTACCCCTATGGTAACAAGATGCAGCCTCAGCAGAAATGACGATCAACAACAATACATCAACCAACCTATAGATCCATGATTGGTAGTCTGCTCTATCTGACAGGTACCCAACCAGACATCATGCATGCAATGGGAATAGTTGGAAGATTCCAGGAAAATCCAAAAGAAGCACACCTTCAGGCGGTTAAAATGATTTTCAAATATCTTCAAGGAACAAAAAACTATGGCTTATGGTATCCTAGAGATACAGATCTCACACTTCATGCATATACAGATGCAGATTGGGCAGGAAGCATGGATGACAGAAAAAGCACTAGTGGTGGTGCATTCTTTATGGATTCTAGATTAGTATCTTGGTTCAGCAAGAAGCAAAGTTCAATTGCTTTATATATAGCTGAAGTAGAATATGTGGTTGCTGCATCTTGCTGCACACAACTCCTTTGGATGATGCGAACTTTGCAAGATTTTCAAATCACTTGTACTCCACCTATCTCCATTTTATGTGATAATACAAGTGCAATTAGTATTTCAAAGAACCTTGTCATACATTCAAAGACCAAGCACATACCTATCAAATATCATTTTCTTCGGGAACAAGTGCTTGAAAAAAAGGGTCAAATTGGAGTATGTTCCCTCCAAGGAACAAGTTGTTGATATACTCACCAAACCACTACCCAGCGAGACATTTGAATACCTCAAACAGAAGCTAGGAGTAGTTGATGCATCATATTGCTATTGAAACTTATTTGTTTCAAAGAAAAGTGGTTGTACACGAGTTTAATGAGGAGAATCCACGTATATATGTCGGTTTCTATGGATACACTCGTGTATATGTTGGTTTGAAGAACAAATAGTGGGCCAGGCTCAGGATGAAAAGAGTCTGATATGGGTCTGACAGAGACCATCTGGCATAGGTTCAGGGGGAGAATATATACTTCTAATAATGCATTGTTGGAATTATCTTAGAAGATCTTGGTTCAAGTTCACAGTTGTTTTTAGTTTCAGGTGGAACAGGTGCAGAGGGAGAACATGGTTGTTGGTCTGAATAATCATTGACAAAAGTTGCTGATGATAGTTGTTGATGACTATCATAGTCTTGTTTTAGATACTTTGTCTCTATGTCATGTATATCTTTTATCATTAAGGTCATGTAACGACCTTTTGTTTCCCCACTTGGTTGGGAGATGGATGTATGTATGAGTCTTTAGTGATAGGAAAGTCATTCATGATGTATAGAGTCATGTTCTTTCCTATAGAACATATTTTGCAGACCTTGCCTAGAGTTAGGGGGAGCATGAATAGCACAACACAATAGAGAATTCAGCATGTACTCAAGGGGAGCATAACCCTTCGCCCTTGATGAAAAAGGGGGAGAATGACTTTGAGTGACTTGGGGTTGCCATCAAGTCCAAAGGGGGATATTGTTGGCATTATGACACAGGTTTGGCACTATGACACAGCTGTTGTCCTTGATGGAAAATCACTCGGATGACAGATCACAGTTCAGGCTCTCAGAATAAAGGAAAAAGAGATATATGCATTTTCCACTTAACCAAGGCGCGTATACACGCGAGATCGCCAATCCAAAGTCACGTATGTGTATGGACGTACTTTCATGCACGAAAAAGTGCATACATGTGGGAAAACTCATTTTTAGTCCATGTTATTTGGTCCTTGGTATTTTGACCTATGGTTTTGGACCATGGTATCTCGTCTGAAGTGTTGAACCCAGGTATTTGGACCTGGGTATTGGTTTTAAGTGGTTTTGGACCATGTTATTGAGTAAGGCCTAAGACTATAAAAGGGGAGGGAGATCATTAGGCAAAGGAATTCACTCAAGCACTGAATATCTTGTGAAGAGTAAGATCTAGAATACTGGTCATTGGGTTATGGTGTATAGCTAGATCTGAATCAAGGAGAAACATGAGCGCTAGGAGAAGGATACGTTCTTTTGATGGATCAAGATCTTAAGGCTTGAGGAGAAGTATCTTTGTGTGATTTTGATCTGTTATATTTGGTGCATGATTTGATCTATAAATCTGATAATCTGGGTATATCTGATGTCTGAATAATTGAAAAGGGTAAATTATCATTTATAGATCTGTATGTAGGTTCAGTAATTCAAAGAAGTGTATAGGTAGGATTGCCTTAGTACAGAAGCGTATGCATGTAGGTTTCACATATTGAAGTAGCGTACGTCTCACAAAATATGTTTTAGCTACTTCTATTTATTGCTGTAGTTTTCTGGGTTCAAGATTGGTGTCTGGTTACTATTACTATTTTTTGGCTACAGCAGTTAGAGAAGTGATTGTTTGATTCAGTTTTGTTTGGTGCAAAGGAGATTGGTTGATGCAGATACATTTGATGTTTGATTGATGTTATTGATGGATCCAGTCTGAAAATTTATGAAACGTGGTCCCTGGAAGAAAAGAGAAGGTTGTAGCCTTCTATAGGTCAGCACCTACGTACTAGTACATCAGCTAGTACAAGAACTAAGGGGGGTTGCAGCTCCCTTCCAGGAGAAGCTGGAGAACGAGAGAAGGTTGTAGCCTTCTGCAGGTAGAAGCCTGCGTACTGGTATAAGACTGCATCAGTATAGAAATATTGTAAAAGGAAGTTTCTTATTAAAGGAAGATAGAGACGAATTGCAGTAGGTGGTTTTCACCCACATTAGGTTTCCACCTTATATCTTGCGTTCATGTGTGTGATGATCTGTTCTGTTTTACTGCACCTGTTTACTGTTCTTATGGTTAATGAAGTTCTGATGCACTGATTAAATATCAACATTTAATGGATTAATTGAATCATAAGTTTACTTATATATGCTATTTTCTTTAGACACAGTTGTGTATATACGCGGTTTACCATAATTGAAGTAGCGTACATATATCTGAGTATGAAAATGAAAAAGTGTTTAATTTGATAATATTGATTCATCCCCCCTCTCAGTATTATTTCCAACACCCCACCAAAAATGATTCAGCAAAGATGTCACGTGTTCATAAAAGAATTTAATGTCTTTGAGGAACTCAAAGCCTCTAACTTATGTCTTTGAGAAAGTATGCTTAGGCCTTGAAGAGTCATCGATGAATTCCAAAGCATACTTGGCTTTTCTCATGGAAGGAGGAAATTGACCCATCAAATTGTTTTGAACAAGCTCAAGGAAACCTGAGGATCTCCATGCCGCGCATTTATTAAATTCATCTTCTATTTGTTCCCAAAGTATGTAGCCTTGGTGATGTAACCACCTGCCACCCCCTTATGCCCTCTTAGGATGAGGGAGATCTACCCGTTTGGCCCATTATCCAAGGTCTATTATGGAGATGGGGATACAACGACCTCTTTTCTCAAAGTATTTGAATCTTAAAACTAATTCCATTGCTACATTTATTTCGTCAAGAGATTTACAATGATATAAATTTTACCTCAATTTGAGTCTCGTATAGAAAGTTATGTCGGTCAGAAGTTTCCCCCATTAAAAGGGGTCATGCCATCCATAGAACACCATGTGCTACCTACATGGCCGTTGCCTTTTCCACATGGTGCTATAACACGAGCAACTCATGGGGTCCACATGGTACCTTCCCCTTTGTTGTTTGGGTTCCTCATTACATTGAAATGTTTTCTCTGATAGAAGGTCGATGGTGGTAGACCAGAGTGCAGAGTCCACATAGTCCATGTCATATTGGACCAGGTCTATTAACCTTTATCTTTCATAATTATTTTTAAAACCTGGTGGCTTGAAGGCTCACGAAGTTGGTGGGGGTCCTTCCTGACACATGTCATAGTGGCCTAGGTTCCATCGACCTCACTGTCAACTTAATCCTTTCAAGACTCTAGTGGCCCAAAGGTTAGAGCACTCGGTGGGGTCCTCCCGAGCACATGTTATACCTTCTCGAGTTTCACTGGCCTTGCTCTCTACCCAACTCTTTTGGGAGCCCGATGGACCAAAGGCCTGAAATACTAGTGGGGTCCTCCTCGACATAGGTCATACTAGCCTAGGTTTTGTCATTCTCACTTATGCACATATGTTAAGCTATAGCTTGAGGCTGACAGGCCAATGGCTGATGGCTAGTGTGGGGACCACATGGCATGGTTTCATTTGGCTAGGTTCCACCATTGGTCCCTCGATGTTGGGATTTTACCATGAATAAGTGCATTAATCCATTACGATTTTTCATCCCTAATGACCACTCGAATGCGATTTTTGGGGGTTTTGCAAAGTAAAAAGATGATTCCCTTGAATGCCAAAATTGTGGGGTTCTACAAAGAAAAGGGGAATCCACCCTGAATTCCATTGCTTTGTATATTTACCAAGGGCTTGAGGTCTAGAAGCCTTAATTTCTATGTTATAACTAGAAACAAAGGTGCCATAACACCCAATATACACCTTTATGAGACAATAAAGGGGGGGGGTGAAAAACCTCAACAACAAATATGCACAATGTTTCATTGTTGCACAAGGAGAAATTCACTAATCCATCCAAATTTGCTAACCTCTTGGAGTCTATTTAAACTTATTCAAATATTTGTGAATTATTAATTAACCATACATGAATACATAGATTTTCATAACTACACAATAAGAGTTACAGTCCATTTATCAGACATATCAAATCCTCTAAGCAAGGTGAGTTATGTATTCATAAGCCATTGTTGTTGAATGAGAGAGAGGGGGAGAGAGAATAAACATAACAATTGTCACATTAATCATGAGCTAAACATTGATCAACATATATTAGACATTTGTTAACATTATGAGATATACAAGCTCTCATATTAGACATATGCATATCATGGAACATCAAAGTTCATAATTCAAATATATAAATGTAATATAATTATGTGAGTGTTTCAAGATGGCTAGAAATTGAAGGAGCGACTATCACTCTCCACCCAACCATAGGCCAACGACATTGCAACTTTCTTGCAACTGACCACCCCCAAGCTAGATCCAATGTTTGATGGGATGCTTGTTCTAGGAAATTCACACCAAAGTGTTGGTTTAACACTCTGAATATGGAGACCACTATCTAGGTGGTTAATCAACTTCCATATACAAGTACGCAACACTGTAACCCACTCTTCTAAATTTATTCATAGGGATTCACCCAAGGTCTAGATGGGGTATTGCTCAATTTAGGAGTTGGAATCCATTATCTAGGTTTTTTATCAACTTTTTTTTCATAGAAAGCAACACAAGGGTTTGGAGTGCTCCAGATGGTTTATTGGCTACTCATAAAGCACAACAATGACCCATATTTCCCTGTTTGGGTGGTTTATCCTCTATACAAAAAGAACCACGATGATTTAGTTATTCACTAATCCTCCCACTGAACACATAAGAATAAACACACAATCTAGTGGCCTCATAAATTTCATAGGTATTACACCCAAATTCACAAGGGTCTAATTCATGCATAAGCCTCTGCAAACTATCTCTATTATCACTTTGTTTTCTTCTGTCACTGTTCTAATAGCTCCACACACACCATGATTAGTAGAAAGTTCCCTCCATTCTGTAGCAAGAGGAGAGAGCCAACCAAACAAACTCCACTAAGAATGAGAGAGATTCCAATTCCTCTATGTGTTTTTCCTCTAGTATTCCCTTGTACCTTTTTATCCCAACCTCTCACTATGTTTCCAAGTGGCTGCAACCTATCTGCTCGATCCACGAGGGGAGGGATGGACACTTTCCTCTACATGTGCCACTCGAATCATGTCCAATGAATTTCTTTCATGAGATGGTTTGATTTTCCTACACCGATAGTTTGACATTAAGTTAATGGTTGGGTATTTCAAGGCATGAATACTAGTTGTCCCTAAGATAGTGGATTCGTAAGTCATGTGTTCTTTAGTCAACCATCCTAAAAATCAATTTTATGTGTTTGCAACATATTTGCTTAGCCAAACATGAATCCCACTATAGCATTACAAAACCATATTTAAAAAATCGGGGTGAAATGAAACGGTTGTCATAAACTCCACCCCATTAAAGGAACAATATCCTCTATGTTCTATAAATAGAGAAAAATGGGCTTCATAATTAAAAAGTCTTATATCAGTCTATACATTAAACAAAAATGGTTAGAGTTTCCTTATTTGGTCTAAAAATTCCTAATTTTCTTCGTCAAGTCCAAAGTTCTTCCATTTCCACTTGACATACCCTATTACATGATTCCAAAGCATAATCTCTCTCCAGTCTAGGACGCATATTGGTGCGGGTTGGAATTCTCCCTTGGATTCCACATGTGTCATCGACCAATAAACACATGATTAGGTGTCATGTACATACTGTCTAAGAAAATAAATATGAAATACATAATGTTCTTTCATTATGGGTGGCAAGGCTAATCTATAGGCTATTGGTCCCACACTTTCCAAATTCAAAAATGGTCCACAAAATCTAGCTACTAATTTAGCACATGGCCCCACTTTCAATGAGATCTTACTTGGTTTGATGTGATAATATATATGCTCTACGACTTGGAATTCTTTGTGCATTATGTTAAAGTATATATAGTTCTTTTTCATAGCTTGGGGTGCTTTTAACTGATAGCTGATATTAATGACTTCTTTCTCCATTTCTCTTAGAATGATAGGTCCAAGCACCACTCTTTTCACTAGGTCATCCTAGTTAATGGGAGTGTTTCACTTTCTACTATACAATTCCTAAAAGGGGCTCACATTTAGTGATTCTTAGTACCCATTGTTGTATGAAAATTTAACTAATGGAAGGAATTATTCCCACCTCTTTGGTTGATGCATGACATGAATCCTTAACATGTATTCTAGAATTTTGTTCACCCTCTTAGTTTAACCATCTATTTGAGGATGATAGGCTATTATCAAAGCTAGATGAGTTCCAAAGCCTACAAAAAATGCTCTCCAAAAATTTGAAGTGAACTTGGAATCCTATCATGAAATGATCTTCTTAGGTATACCATATAATCTAAATATTTCTTTCATAAAAATATGGGTTATGTCAATGGCCTTATGGGTGGACTTAACAATTATATAGTGAGCTTCCTTACTCAATTTTTCCACTACCACCACAATGGCATCATATTGTTTGGATGTATTTGGAAATCATGTTTTGAAGTAAATGGATATGACTTCCCATTTCTGGTCAGGGATCAGAATTGGCTATAATAATCCTACTAGATGTCTGCATTACACTTTGACTTGTTGGCATTCTAGTAACCTGGAAATATATTCAACTATTTCCTTCTTCATTCCTAGACAATAATACAATTTATTTATGATTGTTATCATTTTCTGATAACAAACTTTACCTGAGTAAGATATTTTGTGAAACTTGTATAAGATTAGCTTCTTCAAGTCAATCACACATGGTATATACCATCTACCTTTGAACAAAAACATACCATCATCATCGAGCTTGTAATTCTTACTTATTGTTCCCTTTGATTGTTTTTGTAAGAATTATTTCACATACTAGAAATGCCCATCATGTATTAATGCCTTGTTAATCATTTTTTTGTTTTCAATTTCACAAGCGCTCATGGCTTCCAAGTGAGCTACTCATAGACTTATATCATGTGCAACTAATACTAAATTTTCCTTTCCCTTAATATGCTTTATTTCAAAATAAAATTCACTAATCAAAGCAAACCATCTAGTTTGTATAGTATTTAACTTGGGTTTATCAAATAAGTATCTTAGTCCTCCATGATTTAACATCAACACAAATATTCTCCCAAGCAAGTAGCACTTCCACATCTTCAGTGCATGCATGATTGCTACCAGCTCCAAGACATGAGTAATATATTTATTTTCATTCTCATTTAGTTTTATTTATCCTTAGTATATTACATGTTCTTCTTGCATTAGGAACCCACCTATTCCTTCCTTGCAAGCATCTATTCAAACTAGGAAATCCTTCTCTGTGTACATTATTCTCAAAATAGGTCTATGTTTGAGAAAGTGCTTTAAAGAAATATGTGCACTATTTTTACCATTGATATTTTATTCCTTTCCTTTATAATAATTTTATTAGATGTACAATATTTGAAAAACATCGAATGAATCACCAACAATATTTTTCCAATCCCATGAAGGATTTGATCTGTGTAACATTTCAGGGAGTGGGTCACTCAATTATGGCCTTGATATTTTTGGGATACACAACTAGTCTTTCCTTTGAGATGACATGTCTAGAATATTGTATTTTTTATTAGCATAAATCACATTTTCTAAGTTTGGCATACAACTTGTGTTCCCATAGAAATTAAAACACCGCCTTTAGGTTCTCTTTATGTTCTTCTCTAGTTTTTGAGTAAACTAGGATATCATCTACAATAACTAGCATGAAATTGTGTAGATACTAGCTGAGGACATTGCTAAATGTGGCTAGGGAATTTCTAAGCCCAAATGGAACCACCATAAACTCGTAGTGTCTGTATCTCATCCTAAACATTATCTTGTGAATGTCTTCATCTTGAATTCTGACTTGATGATAACTAGATCTCTTATCTATCTTGGAAATCATTGTGGTTCCTATTAGCTGATCAAATATATCATCAACTATAGGCAATGGGTATTTATTCTTCACCGTAGATTTATTTAATTTTTGGTAATCAATGCACATTCAAAGCATGCCATCATTTTTCTTTACAAATAGGGCTTGGGCTCCCTAAGAAACATATTAGGAATGATATACCATTTATCCAACATTTCTTTTAGTTTTAGTTTCAATTCTACCAGTTGTGGCATGCTCATGTTATATGGGGCTTTATAAACTAATTAAAAACTTGAAATCAATTCAATGGAGAAGTTGATTTCCCACTAGAGTGCCAATCCCAATAATTCCTCAATAAACATATTGTTGTATTGATTTAGAATGGTGTGATGTCAATTTGGAACTCACTATCCTATATTACAGTAGTTACTTGTAACATATGTAGGACACACCCCTTCCCGTTACATTTCTTCACTTGCAACATTACTATTTTTCCTGACTAAGATAGACTTTCTTATTCCTTGCAACACTTTTTCCTCGCCTTCATTTCTAGTAGCATTCCAATGATTTACCATAAAAATCCACTTTATTTTTATGGTTTACCGACCAATCCATGAAAATTAAATTATCTTATAAGCCCAATGATAATATATTGAGTGCAACTATTGTGGGCATGCTACCTAACTCCAAGTGTTAGGACTCCACCAAATCCGTCACCCTCTTCTTGACTCTTTTGGCTAGTTGGACCAACCACGATTTGGAATGTGTTTTTCTTTACAAAGCACATGTCTATGAAATTATGGGGCTAACATAAATGAAATCAGAACCAATATTGATTAAAATTGAAATAGGTTGGTTGGAAACCATACCTTCCATTTTGATCATGAAGTAAATAACATGCATATGTGAAACTAGGTTGGTGAGATGGGACACACTGAATATGATGGTGAGTCAATAACATCTTTTAAGAGTTGATGTGCCTAATTGCATGTGTGTAAATGTGTTATGGGGGTCATTTCACTCACGTATATGATGTTTTATGTCTTTGGGGTCAGTATGCCCATTGTACGTATTTTATATTTTGAGGCTTGAAGGCCCAGTAATGTAATTATGACAAAACATGCATATTAATAAATTGAATTGGGCCTCAACAGGGATAAAATAAGATGGAAAAGGGTCGAGGGTATTTTACCAGTGGTATCAAAGCCTAGACTACAACATTGGACTTATATTGGTCAAGCACAAGTATGATGTGCAGAGGTTGCAGGCGAAGTGTATGATAAAATGATGGTAGTTGGACGCTTGCCTAGCGTTTGTCAAAATGCCTCAAATAGAATTGGGAAAATTTATGAGAAAATTGAATAAAATTCAAAAGGATTAGAACATGGGATATTATAGGTTCCCAATAGGGGCCAATTACAAAGTCATGCATGTAATAAATTGGAGGAAATTTTGAAAAATCCCCAAATTTATGACAATTTTATGAAAATTTTATGTAAAATTGGTAAAGGGTTCAATGTGAAAGTGCATGGGTGAGTAGTTGTTGATTTGCGATAGTGAAAGATCTAAATATTAGAAACATTTTCGGAAGAAATCACATCAGTAGATTTAGGTTTACGCATTTCGAACCAACCTATGTGGTTCATCATCAGGACAAGATGAAGAATGAGACCATAGCTATAGGTTAAATATGGAGATAGGCATTCTAATAGCTAAAATGAAAATGACTATAAAAACATCTATATTTGACTCGGTGAGGAAAACAAAGAAAAATAATATAATTAAATTGAAACACAATTTTTAATTAACTTAAAATATTTAAAATAGTTATTTTTTTTTCTTTTTTTAATTATATGTATAATTATGCATAGAAATGAAATCCCCAAGAATATAAATAAACCAAGAGTAAAGTAAATAGTAGACATTATTTTAAGAGAATTCAAACCCATGGTCAAAGGGTGAAAATAAATATTAAATACCATTAGAGATATTATAAATTAAATAGATTATATAACTAATTATAAATTAACTTGGTTATAAAGTAAACAAATCCATATGCAATATGGGTGATTCTTATTATTTATATTTTATTTTGTTTTATTTATTATTGTTTTATTTAGGAAGATTGGAATTTAGTCATAAGAAAATAATATATATATATATATATATATATATATATATATATATATATATATATATATATATATATATATATATATATATAAAAGGAAAGAAACCCAAGAAACAATAACCTATAAGAGAAGTAACTAAAAGACCATAAAAGCAGAAAGGGAATAAAAATAGTAAAATAAAACCTAGAGGGAGAATAGAGATAATGGAGGATTAATGAACCCCTAGGGAATCATATGAAAGAAAAAGGGACAAGAAAAGGAAAATAAACTAAGAGGAAAGGGTAGGAACCCAACAACTATTGATCTTCCAGCCATCATCACTGTTAATATTACTAGGCCCCTTCTCAATTTCTATGGATTCCCTAAATTTACGTTGATGGAAATGAGAAATATTTGTAATGATCTTAACCTCCTTAATGGAAATATGATGTTTTCTCTTCTTTGTGTGCTCTGCTAAGGCTGAAGATCAATTCCTAATGTGATTTATATCAAAAACATGTTCCTTGATCCTTTGATTAATAGACCTTCCTGTTTCACCAATGTAAGATGTTCCACAAGAACAGAGGATGATATAAACACCTTTCATATCTTTAGGTTCCACCAGATATTTTACCAACTTTAAGGAACTTTTGATGGTGTTAAGGAATCTAAAGGTTGAGGGAACATTATGCTTCTTAAGGATTCTCGCAACCTTGTCAGTCGTCCCTTGGAAGAAGGGGAGGTGAACTCCATAATTATGATCACTAGGGTCTTTTTTAACCTTGGGACTCTTTCTAGCTTTGAGGAAATATTTAAGACCCTATTACCTACTATAACCATTATTAACGAGAACCTTAAGGAGATGGGATTACTCCATCAGAAACCCTCTGAGAACGAGCAACTAAATTGTAGAGAATGCCTAACTTCTAAGCAGGGAAATGATGGGAACTGGCATGAAGATATTTCTTAGTATGAGTTTTCTTCCGAAATACTTGATGGGAGAATGAGCCATCATCTTTCTTTGAAATGAGCATATCATGGAAAGCAAGGAAACCATTAAATTCCTTCTCCATGGTGAACTTTATGGAGTTAGATTGATTATTAATACGCTCAAAGAAGATATCTAACTTATCTTGACAGTGTTGCCAAATGGTGCATGTGCCATCTACAAATATTCTCCAAAGCTTAGGTTTAAAAATAGCCAAGGCTAAAGCCCTGGATTCAAATTCTTCCATAAATAGGTTAACAACAATAGGCGACAGGGGAGACCCCATGGCCAGACCACAAGTTTGTTCATAGAACTCCCCTTTGAAACTGAAACAAGTCGAAGTGAGGTAGATCTCGAATAATCTAGTAGTATTGGGATCAGTAAGGCAGAAGATGACCTCCATGGCTTCCTTGATGAGGCCTCCCTCATGGTCGAATTTTAACGGTTGCAGGGGGTGGAGGGTGTTATCGGGAAATCTAGTGTCTATGCAGAGCTGCAGGCTGGTAGCTACCTTAGAAACAAACAAACTAAAACCACTTTCGTTTTCCTTTATGAGAAGTAGATAAGAGGGGAATAAAGGAGACCAACTTCTGTCTTGCGCTTGGTTCCTTGCTTGATTCCTCTCCCTTCTGATAGATCTTTTCCACTCGCTTCCTCGTCTACCCAACTTCAAAGGGCACCTGTAAAATCAAAGTAGCATAACACTATCCAAAGAACATATATCTACTATCATAAACAATATAGGATCAGATATATATTGACCACACAAATGCATATATCATCAATCATACAAGAACGTGGAGGAAAACTTGAATAGCTTTATTAATAATCAAGAACAACAAAGAGGATTACAACCAATTGTTCTAACCCAGCATCATCCTCTTAGCAAGAAATCCCTTCTTCACCTCATGAAAAGCTTAGATCACCCAACACTATGATGTTGCACCAAGAAACCAGCAACACTTCCTTACAAGATACAAAATTACAGCCTCCAGATCTCTGGGATGAGGGATCCATATATAGATGTTTGCAAGGGGGGTGAGTCAGCTTTTGAGATTTGATTAGTGTCCTCTCTCTGATAGTTCTTGATTCCACTTGGAGATTGATGATCTCTTACTCATCCCTGGGTGAATGCAGAGAGGAAAGTGTCACAGGAGAAGTTTTTGGAAGATTCCATGATCCTCCACCTTGCAGATTAACCCTTCCATTTGTCCACTCTCACCCATCGCACCCCATAGAAGGGATTTTCAGTATGCATCGCACCTCCCGTGTGTATTTATGTGGGATGCATCGCACTTTGATCATGGAGCAGGTGAGATGGTCCAGTTTTGACCAGTTCTGAGTAGTTTTTCATGGAGAAATTCTGGGAGAAGATGTAATCAGTTTACCTTGTTCTTTTAGAGGTTGGAACAACACTTTTAGGGAATTAAGAGCCCTTTGTTTATGGACATTTATGATTGGGGTTTCAGTGCCCAAAAATGTCTATAACAGTTGCCCCCTAAAGCGTGAGGTCGTTAATCTATTTTGATGTCAGGTGAAATGCTTTATCATGAGGATCTGAAGTTTTTTCGAGCTGGAAGGCGACCTGTAATAAGATACAATACAATACATTATCTTCATAATATTTTCATGATCTAGCTAAGGTGGGCATTTCCATGCTCAGCTTTATAAATTCATTTTCATGTACATAAGATAGACAATCGTCTAAGTGTAGACTAATGATCCTGGTAGAGCCATCATCCCTTGGATTGGATGATTATCTGTGCAGTAATGATGTACATTTGATGTATTTATTTTCCTGAATATATATCGCAGCCCAGATGGATGAAACTATATCCGGGGTCTTCAATCTCATCCGATCTTCACTGAAAGTACAAGTCGATCCATGTGAGAGATGTTCTGGAGTCGAACATGGAAAGACATCGCCAGATTGCCAGCCGATGATGTAAGATGTTAACAGGCGCGAGAGGAATCACCAATAATGATGGTGACCCTCAAGGTACTACAGTACAATTCACATGGTGTGAATAAGGGACTTGGCATCGAACACCACACAAAGTCTTTCGGTCGAAGGCCATTGATGTAAACCTGTCGCCGAAAGTGAGAAACTTTCCATTGAGGCATGCAAGTTTCGAAGTACTAAAAAGGTTGTTCCTAGATTGACTTCTTGGATAATAAGCTGATGTCGACAAGAAGTGATCCATCATAGGAGGGCCTTAGTGAATCCCACATCAATGACATGGAACGGAGCAAATGATTTTAATGGAGGTGAAAATGATCTGGTGATATAAGGTTCAAGGTGGAGGTCATGAAAGAATGGAGCATAAATGTATTGCAGTGGATGAGACACAGGTGAATTCTCTGAGTGACTTCTCTTGAACATATCGGCGACACTGACATTATGGATTGGTAGCGTTGACCCCAAATATGGATGGTGTCATGGACCCATGGTGATATGACCAGTGAACGGAACAACCCAACCCGATTCGGATGCGGAGTAAAAGTGTCATGTTCAAGAGCGACTTGCTACCAGTAAAGTTTCTTCAAGTTTTCTTCCCAATTTTTCCCCAGTCATTGCTGACCAATACATCTTTATTTTTGTCAAGCTTGAGGAGGATAACATATGCTTGTTCTATAATTTTCCCTTCAGGAAAACCCATCGCTATGTTTTAACAAGCCTAGCGATAGTGAAACTCGTTCTTGTCTGTATGGACAAGTTTGTCGCTATTCGGTTTTAACAAGTTTAACGACAAGGATAACTCGACCCTTTTCAATTTTAGAGAGTCTGAAAAAGGGATGTAAAGAAAACTCCAATAATCCTTTTTCATCATATAATCCCTTGAGTCCGAAAAAACTATAAAACAATACAACAGGGATGAATTTTCGGTACTTTTATCGAGCCGAATAAAACAAGCACTCGATATTTTTGTGTAATGATCCCTCAAGTCCAAAAAGATTAAAATCTAAAGGAGGGATAGCACTTCCGGTCCCTTTAATGAGCTGGAGAGGCCAATTTCTCGACAATCTTTTCATATTTTACGAGTCAGTTGAAAAGAGCTTAAAGGAGACTTGTTTTTTGAGGAACGAGTGATAAATTCGGGTAGCAGCTGATTCCAGGTAAGGTTTGGAATGTTCCAATCATGACAATGTCACAATGATGGCTAACAGGATCACTCTTCACAGCTGTTTCTCAAAAAGGGTAAACAATCAAATCGAGGTGAATGATCAGCCAATATAGAGTGGAGGTGATGATGAGAACACAACCAAGGCTTCAAAGGCTAATGATAATACATTCACGAAGGTTATTTACAAGAAAATGGTTCATTTTTTAATGAGCTTAAACTCTGGGGGAACATTTTCTCATTGCTTATGTTTATTTTTTAACGAGCTTGAATTCCGCGTTAAAACTGCTCGATCCAGTCGTATAATAAGGATGTCTCATATCATTAGCATTTTTTCAAAGCTTTGCCCCGCATCCTTTCTTTATGAAAGTTAAGAAACACCCAATCCTATGAGTTTAAAGGGTTAGAGGACCTATAAATTAAAAAAATAAATGGTCACTCTTCGCTTGCATGCCAAAAGGTTTACATGCCCCCAGGTATAATGAAGCAGAGTTTCTAGGTTACCCCTCAATTTGCAGACAAAACATTTGTTTTATAGGGAAAGGCCTACCTTTTCGAGGTTACCCTTCAATTTGCAGACAAAACATTTGTTCTATCGGGAAAGGCATACCTTCTAATGGAGGTATCTTATTCCAGTTTAACCTCATTTTCCTAAACGGATGGGTGTGTCAACCAGTCATATATCCTTCGCGAAAACCTACCCTATACCTAAGGTTTTCCTGTCGAAACAGGCTAGGGTGCATGCTTCCTGCATTTCAGTCATATCCTCCGAATCACTTGCAGTCATCAGGAGGGCAGGCTGGGGATTGATGAGACATTCCTTG
This sequence comes from Pinus tabuliformis, assembly GCA_031772625.1. Lineage (NCBI taxonomy): Eukaryota > Viridiplantae > Streptophyta > Pinopsida > Pinales > Pinaceae > Pinus > Pinus tabuliformis. The sequence goes on along the minus strand of CM062819.1, from coordinate 1,062,835,404 downwards.
CGTGAGAAGACCATCCAGGGATGGTATATAACTATTTACCATGTGTGAACCGAGGAATGAAAGCTGGTCTACGAGCTTGACCACTCTTCCTTCATGCGGAAAACACATTACTCTAAAGAGTGAGGAGACAATGGCTCCCATGCAATAAATATAGTCACGTCCAAGGAGTAGATTATAATCCAGGGGTCCTTGTACTACCATTACGTTCATGTGAACAGTTTTCCTTCTCAATGTTATCGGCACATTGGGAAGGATCCCTAACAATCGACTGGTTCCTTTGTCAAAGCCTGTTATATTTCTCATTTCAGGCAAAAGCGGTGGTGAACCAAGCGCTTTCCAAGCAGTTGAGGAAAGGATACTCATAGAAGCACCTTCATCTATGATGGTACTAGCCATGACCATTCTATATATTTGAGCAATGATTTGAAATAGTACACTAGCCAGTAAGCAAGGTTTTCCTAGTAGATTCCAATCGAAGGAAACAACTAGGTTTCTTGGAGGTGGGACTGAATAGACGGCCGGATATGACTCTAACGAACTTCCTTCCTATGGTAAAGGAATGGGTAGACTGCTCCCATGTTCATCGGAGTTTGTGCTTACTAAGAGTATTTGGACGGTGTCGTTTTTGTTCTCTCCAGTGACTGTATCATCTGAAGATGGATCCTCCGAAGGCAAGACCGGGTCAAATGGTGCCTCGACCTTTTGACTTTCGTTTGGTGTGGATTTAGAGGGTTCATTTTCAATAATAGACGCTTCAGCTGACCACAACGATGTGTCAGCTGGGTTTTCCAATAGTGACGGACTCGGCAAGAGTTTCCTATATCCAGGAGGAAGCTATAACGGTGAAACCGGATGGTCGTCCAAAACTCTTTTAGCCTCGTCTAAGAAGGGACAACGGTGGACGGCATGATCACCTTCACACAGTTTACAAGGAAATTTACATTTTCCTTTTTTTCCAGGGGCTTCACTTTCACTAGTCGACGGTGTATTTTCAACATGATCATCAGAGGTTGATGACACCGGATTATGCAAACAAGGAGACTAGTCCCTTAAGATCTGAGGGATGCAAGGACAATCTCGATGATAGTGGTCTCCTTTGCAAATGACACATGGCGATTTAGGTCTGGACGGTGCAGTGTGTGGATTTTCGCTAGACAGTGCTTGGTTGCCCCTTTTCGCCTTTGGCTCCTTCTTCTTCTCTTTCTTCTTCTTCTCCTTCTTCTTCTCGGTTACTTGATTTTTGCCTTTACCAGCTTCATCAAGCGAAGAGGAAGGAGGAGAGGAGGAATTCGATGAAGTATAAGGTTGGGGGGCAACTCTGGTATCATTTAGTTGCTGACTTGATTGTTCAGGAACCACGGTGTTCTGAACGACAGAGGTTGAGAAGAGCCATATGGGCAAGTCGATTGTCAATCCTGGAAGCGACAATGTGGCCATATGGGGCGCACCAACATCTCCCCAAGAGGAGAAAGGACTAGGATTTCCCCCAAGGGTAACTCCTTGGTTGGTGGACTCCATTTTTCTCAACCTAAGATCAATGCAGGAAAGGTGATATTTATTCCGATTAAAATAAATTTTAGATGCTTTGACACAACTTGTTTTTTCAATTTTTTAAGAGTCGAGAAAAAACAAAATATGACTCTAGCCGCCTTCGATTTTTAATGAGATTGAAGTGACAAGTGCTCAGATGGACCTTTTCCTTTAAGGAGTCTGAAAAGGAATGAAAGAGACTGCTCTGGAAATCTAGATAGAGGGATTACCAAACCAATCGCAAATCTGCAGAATACTTTTTACGGTATGACAGTCAATCTTCCCGAATGTTGTGTTCAGTGCATTGCGATCGATAGGGCGGTAGACACGTCTTCCTATGGATAAAGGATAAAGCCTATTGTGGTCTCCCAATATATACTCAATGGTACGTGGGAGCACAAGTCCATACTGGCACTTATCGTCTCAAAGTGGAGGAATCACCCAACCAACAATGAAAACAACAGTTACCAGGCTTTACGACGCCGGAATACGTCTGTAGCCTAGACTTCTAAATGTTGTGCATTAGGTTCCAAAGCGTTTTTAGATTCATTAAATTTATTTTACAGTTGATCTTTCTTAAGAAATTTCCCTTTCAGGTTCACCACGTGATGTAGATGTACAATTCCTAAAATGCAATCTAGATGATAAACAATCGTTTAATCTTCTTTTTGCAATGAAAATCCTAGCTACTAAAGAAAGAGAGATGATATTCTTTCAATCATAGAGCAGAGAGCACACACTATATGCACTGTCCTAAATCAAACCAACAAATAGTCTAAATGCAAATGCACATGCATGTATTTGCTTTCAGCCTTCTTAATGTGTGAATGATAAAAAGAAAGCTAAGCGCAAATCTGAATTATTTTTCAAAGTGACATTACTAACAAGTTTCTTTTCAAGACAAAATGAAGACAATGACAACACTTTGTTATTTGGAATTGAAAACTTGCTTTCAACACTTGAAAAACTACTAATTCAAATCAAATACAAGAGTAACAGTGTAATCGACTATCAAGAACTATTGGATTCTCTTCTATGACTGAAAACGACACTTGCGACACTTTCAAATCAAGAAACGACAGCTCAATTACGCTACTTATTTGTAAAAGAAAACTGAAAATGGATCAAAATACATAAAAACATTTACAGTTCTTTGCAAAATGGAGGCGGAATAATGGAAAGGAAGGGGGTTTCAACAGAGCTATATTGACTACAGACAAAAAACTCCTGAATAGAGATGAAAAGAGTGAACACAGAAACCAAAATCTAAGAACAGAAGAGGCCTTATCTGATCAGCGCACCTGTAACACAGGGAAAGTGAGATGCAACGCACCTACTACACTCGGGAAGTGCGATGCATCCAGAATCCAAAGAAGAGATAGTGCGATGGTCCAGGGACGAGACTTCAACTGGGTTCCGGGTAATAGTTTGCAGCTCAGTTCAGGGATTTAGGCCGAGAAAGTGGTAATCAGTAAATAAATCACAGGGGTAGATGTAAGGAGGTTACTAGAGCCACCACAAGGGAAATTAAAGAGTTTGTAAATCAATTGTTCAGTTCATAAACAAAAACCTGGAGATAGACTGAAGCAGCATTGATATACTTTGCACTTGCATAGCAAATGCAGTTCGAAGGCTAGTTGGCTTGACTTCAGGCTCCGTCTGTAAGTTTATAAAGAAAACAAATATAGATAAACAAACAATCTATTTGTTCCCCAGTGGAGTTGCCATTTTGTTATCGGTAAATCTAGTGTCTATGCAGAGCTGCTAGTCCCACTAAGGCTGGTAGCTACCTTAGAAACAAACAAACTAAAACCACTTTCATTTTCCTTTATGAGAAGTAGATAAGAGAGGAATAAAGGAGACCAACCTCTATCTTGCGCTTGGTTCTTTGCTTGATTCCTCTCCCTTCTAATATATCTTTGCCACTCGCTTCCTCGTCTACCCAGCTTCAAAGGGCACCTGTAAAATCAAAGCAGCATAACACTATCCAAGAACATAGATCTACTATCATAAACAATATAGGACCATATATATATTTACCACACAAATGCATATATCATCAATCATACAAGAACGTGGAGGAAAGCTTGAGTAGCTTTATTAATAATCAAGAATAGCAAAGAGGATTACAACGAATTGTTCTGACCCAACATCATCCTCTCAGCAAGAAAGACCTTCTTCACCTCATGAAAAGCTTAGATCACACAATGCTATCATGTTGCACCAAGAAACCAACAACACTTCCTTACAAGATACAAAATTCCAGCCTCTGGATCTCTGGGATGAGGGATCCATATATAGATGTTTGCAAGGGGGGTGAGTCAGCTTTTGAGATTTGATTAGTGTCCTCTCTCTAATAGTTCTTGATTCCACTTGGATATTGATGATCTCTTACTCATCCGTGGGCGAATGTAGAGAGGCAAGTGTCACGGGAGAAGTTTCTGGAAGATTCCATGATCCTCCACCTTGTAGATTGACCCTACCATTTGTCCACTCTCACCCATCGCACCCCATAGAAGGGCTTTTCAATATGCATTACACCTCCCGTGTGTATTTAGGTGGGATGCAGCGCACTTTGACCATGGAGCAGGTGAGATGGTCCAGTTTTGACCAGTTATGAGTAGTTTTTCATGGAGAAATTCTGGGAGAAGATGTAATCAATTGACCTTGTTATTTTAGAGGTTGGAACAACACTTTTAGGGAATTAAGAGCCCTTTGTTTATGGACATTATGATTGGGGTTGCAGTGCCCAAAAATGTCTATAACAGAGGGGAACTTATAGAAAATAGGTGGTATCACTTTGGTGGTTTCGCCACATGCCTAAAGCAGTTAAAATTCATTTTGAATGGGGGAAAGATCATTTTGATCGCCCCATGCACATGGAAATTGGTTTCATCCTTTTGCCTGGTATATTGCATGAAGTGACATGCAAGTTATCCAAGTTAAATTTTCTCAACTTAGATCTAATGGCTTATATTGTTTTCACCTCACCCCCCTCCTCCTCATGATTAAATTTTAATAAGCAGGGGAGGGGGATGAGTGGTGGAAATTTGTGCCGAGTGACTATTGTAGATCAATGGTTGACTATTGCATATATATGGTATAGGATGATCATAACTACCCTAGCCCCGATAATTTATGTTCAATGGGAGTGGAGGCCGTGGTTGGGATTCATACTAAACTACCTAGCCTGGATCAATGATGGAGATTAGTTGCACCCTACCCCACCTCCCCCCTCCCCCATTCCAAACTTGAAACTCCCACTAAGGGATCTGCTTTTCCTAGTGGATTTAATCGAGGTAGTATAACAAGCACATAATGGGAATATGACTCAAATAGATAGGTAGGCAACCATGGTGGAGCCACATCTACATAATTTTATTAGTGGCATTGACATGGTAGATTACATGAAATGTCGACGTGGAATTACACATCAGCATGACGTTAGTATGATGTCATTATATTATGATGTATGTTGGGTCTCATACCTCAACATTTGCAATTTATGTTTAATTAAGGTGACAAAGTTTGATGCCAAGGTGCTAAGATTACATGGAAGTGGAGAGGATCCCGTAGGACCTTGGCCCTCAAATATCAATTGTTTTCATTTGAGAAAAAAGGAAGACAAGGGATTCTAATGTCGAGATGTTGAGATGACGTAGCATGCGAGAGGGCCCCACAAGACCTCGATATTTCAAAGCTTGATCATTTCCAATTGAACATAAGAGAATATGGGGGAACTTAATGGAAATATCATGTTTAGTGGAGTTACATCAAAGAGGATTTTTTTTTTAATTGAGCCAAAAAATAAAAAGGGCCTTGACAAATGTGAAGGGGAAGGCCATATGCATGCAAATTGTCAAGGGAGGTGACACATGTCAGTTCAATCCTAATGAGAGCTCAAAAAACCCAAAAAGTTTAGGAAGTTAGTGATTTTCTCAAAGGGAAACCAGAGGAGCACACAAGTGTCCTTATGTCATGAAATATATACTATATATAGTTATAGATGAATTTGACTAGTCCAAGGAATTTGATGTGAAGGAATTATGACTGACTGGAATAATACAACTAAAGGAAAAAACATATAGTTACTTCAACAAGGAGTAATTCAGCAACCATAGCTCATATTAGAGTCCTGAAATAGTCAATAGAAAGTTATCAAGGAGAAGAATATGCCTACTAACCCATAATTTTAGATTGAGGTAGGGGATCTACTATGAATTTCCAAAGAAGGTAATAGTTACTCTATAAGGGAAGACCAATATGGGGATCATCGAAGCCATGAAATTAAGAGTGGGTAATATTAGAAAAAATTCAAATGGGAATGGAAGGGATAGGCCAAAGGATAAATACCTGGTAAAAAATGTAAGGATCCTCAAAATGGAGGTGCTCAATGACAAAGTTGATAATGAGAAGATGAGAAAAGAACAATAATAAATTAATCCCCAAATTTTACAAATCTTGAACAATTTATAGAAGAGAATGGATTAGGGGTATGATTATCAACAGGTAGAGGAACGTGACTAATGAATTTGGGGGAAATATGTTGGGGGTTCAAAGACCTCTAGGACAGATGTTGGGTATCATCATTATGCAGCAAGAAAACATTCAAAGAGAGCCCATGTTTCCTCAGGATCAACAAGTAGTTCAAACATGTCACTAATGAGGTAGTCAAGAAGGAAACCATATATGGATAGTTTTCAACAAGAATTAAAAAATATGAAGCCATCCACCTTTAATGGGGAGCATAAGAAGGGATAAGGAGCTAGAGAATGGTTATTGGAAATGAGAAAATATCTTAATCTACACGAGTATTTTTCCAATTTAGAGGCATGAATTTCCATCTATAACTTGAAGTGAAAATAAAATATATGGTGGGAGAAACTCAAGGAAGTAAAACAACTAAATGGAAAGTAGATTTCTTGGAAGTTTAAAATGTACTTCCAAAGGAAGTACTTGTATGAGCTTTACAATGATAGAAAAAATCAATGATTGTACAGGGACAAATTTATACAACATATTCTCAAGTGGAGTAGTTCCTTTCTTTTGTTATATAAGAAAAATGGATTAAGTTGCAAATTAGAAGAAGCATTAGTTTAGGGGGAGCATATCTTTATAGGAAAAGAAGGTATAGAAAAAATAGGATTTGCAAGAAATGGGAGTAGTCTAAAAAAGAGAAGAGTTACAAAAGAGGAAGAATTGTAGCCAAGAAAAAAAATTGTAGTCATAACTAGAGAAGTTGTTAATAGAGGGAGCCATGTTGCATTCAAAGGAATTATAGATAGTGAAAAATAATAAACAAAATGAAGAATTGATAACAACCAAATATGGATAGTTAGAAATATGAAAATTGTTAGAAATCTAGGGGGGAGTTTCGCAGTAGTTGTAGGCAAAATTTTCTTCATTGAAGAAAATGACTGATCAAATAAGAATTATAGATAAACATGTGACGTTCTGATCGTGGATAGATAGACAGAGTCCCATAATAAGTGGGTAAATACCTTTTCCATTGATGTCAAAGGGGGAGATATTGTAGATAGGGGGATCCCTTCAAACTTCAACAATAGAGCTCAAATGTTAGGGGTTGACATCAATGAAAAATGGGCAGATTATTGGAAAATTTGTTTTCATTAATGTCAATGCTATGGGGAGTATAGTTGGATGCATAAAGAAGACATCTTGAATTAGTCAATAATAGGGGGAGTATAATTGGATGAACAAGGAAAATCCTTTGATAATCATGAAATAGATAAATAATAGCTCTTCAACATTTAACAGGAAGCTTGGATCAATGCATCATAAGTCATCATATCTTGACGAACATTATTCATTTTGGGGGGTCCCAAAATGATCAAAGCTTAACCACATAGTGAGTATGAAATGATATTCGGGTAGTATTTATTACTAACAACACATGGGATACAACGAAGGGACTAAACCCCACCCCTCCCCCCTAGTCCTTATCAATGGTGCCATTAAACTCCCTGAAACTACTTAAGGCAATATGGAACCAAATAAGGTGATGTGGAACTAGTGGGGCCAAGCGTGATAAGTATGTCATGGGTGTTTTCTCGAGTGGATGTCTACTCCCAATTGTTTGAAATCCTAATACCATTTTTGGATGGGCCTGAGGAAAATAATTTTTTTTGTCTCCTAGAAAAAAGGTTCTTATCAACATATCCAAAGGAACTTTGTTTTTCAAGGGTGTTTAGAGCTAAATATTTCCAAGTTTTTTCCTAGTTCACGTAAAGTTCAAATTTTAGGTCAAGGAAATACTGACCTAGCAAAGGTGGTTGACCAATATTCAAATGTAAATAATCAAACTTTGAGGATTTGGCATCCTCCAATATAAAGGCACATGGTCATGTGCAATAGTTGGCTCCAAGGGGATTTCAAAATAATAATAAAATATTTTCATGAGTGTATGAAGTGGCATAGTGTTGATAAGGTTAATCCTCTCTATGGACAAAGATGATCCATATAGCCCAATGAGTGGGTCTAGAAACTGGAGTGACAATCAACTAGACATATTCATAGGTTATAATTGAAAAGTAGAATGAAAGTGATGACCTACCTCGTTTTGATGCTAATCTGATTTCCTTTGTTCAGGACCTGGAACCACTTGTGTCACGGACTTATTCCTACTTCTCTCAGCACTTATGTACCTGCAGAAGTGATTAGGAGACAACAAAGCGTGCCAAAACCAATAGAAAATCCAATAACAACCTACTTGACTGATCAAGGAATGCCAAGCTAATACATACATGAACATATATATTTTGGGAAGATGAACCAACAATTGTATATTATTTAAGGAATAAAGGGAAGCTTACAACCATAGCCTTGATGTTGAAAGGATCTCCTTGAGTTGTAATGGGAGAGGAGGAATTTATAGGCTTGGAGAGGGAGTTAGGACTTCTCCAAAGATAGGATTAGGCCCATGTCTCAGGGAGGTAGCTCATAGGGATAAGACAAAGAGGTCAAGTTAGGATGATTCGACCTCATCTATGTGAAACCACCTCCATATCGCCACTCTAGAAGCTTCTATATCACAAAGCTTCTCATCTCCTTTGGGAAAATTACCTTTTTTGGATCATTGCAGGTATGTCAGGGAACAGAGAAATTCCATTGCGGGTCAAACACAATGCAACAGATGACCATTGTTGTTTTGAGCCTCATAAGAGCGACGACTCTCATTTTAGGGTTCTAAGAGTTATTTCTTTAGAGAAAGCTTAAGACATTTTCCAGATGAAGTCTTAGGAGGGATCTGAGATGTATACATGGATGAGTATAATGTATAATGGTAATGTTTCAGGAACTTCAAGGTATGTCACAAGGAAGTGCATGTGGCATGACAAAATATTGTGTAACGGATTCCCCCTAAAGCATGAAGGTAGAATGAGGAGTGATGGTTGAGATGATTTACGAGCTCTTGCAAGGACAAGGACACACACCGTCGAGAGACCTGAAAATCAAGGACGCATTTACATATACATATCTGCGATCAAGACATGAATCCACAACATGGACACAACCATCCAAATGATGAAGACTATGTGAAAAGATCCATGGTATGGGCGCAACCATGCAGATAATGAGGATCGTCATAAATATAAAGTCCCATGGTATGGTGACAACCATCTGTATAGTGGAAACATGTATACAATCATGAATGACATATAACTCCATGTAGCCTGAGTCATAACAGACAAGATTCAGGGTCTTGCGCACCATCCTAACCCAATCAATGTATGAATCCTAACAGGTGAATAAATATGTTGAAGTTGAACATTCTAGAAAACTACCTGATTACTAGCCAATTATGTCGACCGCTAAGAGGTATGAGAGAACCACCAATAATGACAATGGCTCTCAAGGTACAATAGTACAATCCGTAAATGTGATAACAAAGTCGAGTTCAAACACTCATGGAATCACCCGATCGAAAGCCAATGATGAAGACATGTCATTGCATGAAAAGAACTATTCATTAGGGCATGCCAGCTCTAAGGTATTGAAAGGGATTTTCTAAGTCATCTTCCTAAATAATGAGATAAAGTTGATAAGAAGCGACCTGTCAAAGAATGGCAATGATGAATTCCCCATCATTGACATCAAGCAAGGAATAAAGTGGAATAATTGTCAAGACTGTAATAGCGACTCAAATAGTGTATAGGTAAATAAATGCATATTGGACTTCTCTTGAACATTGGCAACACGACTCTGGAGTGTGGCACCATTTGACTCGACATAGGACTAACGGTCATGATGATATAATGGAATATTCAAATGAGAGGTAAAATGGATCACCCAAACCTAGGAAGACAAGTGACTAAGTGAGGATATCCCAAACCTGACACAAGAGCAGAAGAGTGTCATTTTCAAGAGTGACATGCTGCCTATATAAAGGATGTATCATCTTCATTTTCCCCCGCTATTTCTAGCAAGTACCCCAATTATTTTATCACAATATTGAAGGGGATAGCATATTCTTGTCATGTAAGTTCATTCTTCGAATGAATCCATCCTAGTAAACTTTACGAGCCCTAGGAAGGAGAAGCTCAGTCTCATCATGGTGACGAGTCTTTCATCTTATAGTTTTAATGAGTTCGACATAAGAATAACTCGATATATTTTTCATGTTTAGAGAGTTTGAAAAAGAAACAAAAAAGAAAACTCCATGATGTTCCTTTTCGTAATTTGTCCCTCAAACCCAAAAGGGTAGAAAAAAATATCCAAGGGAACCTTGACCATGTCGACCAAGGTGTACCTTTTTTGTAAATAGTCAATCTCAGCCCGAAAAAGGGGTAAATGTATACTGAGGTGACGGCGATTCGTTTACTTTAACGAGTTCAAAATGACAAGTACCCAAAAATCTTTTCATTTTTCGAGAGTTATAAAAGAGCTCAAAGATGACTCCAAGGGGGTTCCTTTTTCGTTTATTTAATGAGTCTGAAAAAGAAATAAAATAAAACTCGCAAGAATTGGTCAATAATGATCATTGTTCACTTTGAAGGTACCTGTAATTGCACAAGAAACACACCCATCATTGATATCGAGAGAAAACATTAACATATTACGAAAATATCAAGAAAAATGATGTGAAAAACTTATAAATATGCAGAAGTAATTTTATTTTTTAGCATTTTACCAAAATGAGCTCCAAAAGTTAATTTTGTGCCCTAATTCTCTTGTTTTTCCAGTGGTTGTTGCGGGAGATCCAGGGTACCATTTCACAAACCGTCTGCGACAGGTAAGAGGCTCATCCCTGCTCTTGCATTTATCACATTTTTATGCATTTTAAATGGTGATTTTTATGCTATAAGGGAGGATTTTAAAAATTTATGGTGTCAGTGACCATCGTGGGTATGGTCATCGAACCTGCGATGATCGTGCTCGAGCCCAAAGGTTCGTGCGATGCCATCGCACTGTTTGTAAAAACAGGTGTGATGGCTCCGAGGCAAATTTTTAAAAAATAAAACTCTATTTTAAAGAAAAAAATGATGATTTTGATCCATGAAAAGGCATTAATAAGTGTCAGATGATGTTTTGCAAGAGAAAATGGTCTTGGAGTGGAAAGAAAGAGGCCATGAGGCCGAAGACTTCCAAGCAACTCAGGATTCTGAATGCATAAATACTCTAAGGAATTGTGGGCTGCTAAAATTCTTCTGGACCACAAGGTTAAGGCCTGAGATGGACTTGTTGCCCTATCTGATCAACCTTTGGGATGTAGATCGAGATATCATCATAAAGGGCCAGGAACTAGAACTGGAGGAGATGAATTTCTACTACATCAGGGATTGTCCCGACAAGGGGAAGAAGTCCAATTCTTTGGATCTTGCCAAGGAGGTGAAAGTACAAGGAGTCTAGTCCAGAGGTATTGTCCCAGTGCCGAAATGACCAATAGAGGGAAGGTGAAGATAGCAACAATCACCAACAACCTTGTCTTGAGAATGATTTTGTTCATTATGGCACATGTAGCCGGAATGCGAGCCTTGCATGAGGTTTCAAAATCCCAGTTCCAATATGCTATCGCATGTTTGACCCCCGCCGCCTTCAACTGGTGTGGAGGCATTTTGGAAAATATGAAATGACAACTGACCAAGGGGATGAATGGACACCTGAAGAAATTCAGGTTCGGTTCGATATTGGTGACCTTATTTTTAGAGCAAGTTCCCTTATTTTGGTATCAGCGGGCAGAGGTACTAGATCCTAGCCGTCGAGATCTGAGACTCATGCGATTGAGTCAAGTCATGCCTCGAGGAGGAATGAGTTAGCACATGCATTACCCACCACAGTTTTTAATTTTTCTAGAATGAAAACTACTCGTGGTGGATGACTACGCTTATGCTAGCACAAAATTCAAGTGGGATCCAAATCTGCCTCTACCATTAGGAGAACAATGGATCGAGGCAGGTAAAAACTTGTTTTTTGGATTTTTTCAAGTTTTATGATTTTTTGTAGAACTGTAAACTGAGACTCAACTTGTGATAAACATGCAGATGTAGGACGAGAGAAACCACCAGCCATATCGCCAATAGCATGGTGAGTTGCACATCAAATAATGGGCACAAAATATGAGGAAGGGGCAGACCTCTTAGTTGAGATGGAGCACAATATGGAGGCGATAAATCATGGAGTCCCAGAGTATGCCACTATTGATGATGTTCTACTCCGTTGGCAGAGACACATAGTGGGAGTCTCTGTGAAACTGCGTCAGATGCTATATCGAGTGATGAGAATGGTCTCGTGCTATCATGAGCACCGTGTAGGCTGATAGTTTACCTAGTCCTTTTACACATTTTGTAGGCTTGGAAAGCCAAGTGTCTCAAAACACTCTCCTTTTTGATATTTTGATGTAAACACTCCAGAATATATATATATATATATATATATATATATATATATATATATATATATATATATATAGATAGATATATATATATATATATATTTCCTACTTATGTGTCCATAACATGATCAGTTTTATAAATGGCGCAAATGCCTATCAAGGACAAAATTTGCTAATGCATCTATTAATGTATTTAAATTACGTGGAATATGTTGATATGTAATGAAATCAACATCTCTTTCCAGCAATATAACACGTAGATACATACGTAATATTTGTGGATTTCTCACTGAGTAATGATTGTTTAATTGTAACACAAGGAGCTGTGAATCCAACTTGACAACTTAATCCCTATTGCAAAGAGAAACTACTTCTGACAAGAGTTGAATAACTGCACTATATTCAACAATATTATTGGTTTCTTGACCAAGGCAGATACCTTGTAAGTTAATCATCTTGCCATTAGGGTCATAGAGTACACATACTGCGGAAGGTAGATTTTGTGTGTTATGAAAAACACCATAAGCAAAACCATCATAATGGCTTGACGACATCTGTAAACCGAGTGGAATAGAAGGTAAGAAGAAAAATGGATGTCTGCAAAGCAAACAAACACACAAAAAATAAAAGACGCACACTAATGAATTAACACACTAATGTAAAAAAGTTATTACATGAATTTCACGCATAAAACTTCTTCATATGGAGTCCATTTTTAGACTTAGGTAATCAATCAACAGAGAATAAAACTGGACTTTCACCGTTAACATGACGTGTAAGCATCAACTCAGCCAAACAATTAAGTAAATCTCATAAAAGGCTCTGGCCCCATGCCCCCTGGGCGAGTGAGGGTTGTGAGTCATAAGATGAAAGCCCCATTGCGATAATAGGAAAATGGTAGAGAATCGGTGAAAAAATATCATGAAATGGGGAATGAAAACCTTGATCTCATGACGAGGAAAAGGTGCCCCCAGTTGAAAGATCTTGATGATTTTAGGGTGAACCAAAATGTCAATAATTAGGGTTGTAGTGATGTTCCCCATATGACCCTCCGACAAGACTTCATGCATCAGGATAGGTGTCTAAAGTGGAGGTGTGGGATAATGAGAAAGAGACACTTCAAGGCAGGAAGGCATCTCACCAAGGCTGGGAAGAAATGAAGAAAGATGATGTAGACCATTCCATGGAGTTTCATCCAAAGATATGACCTCAACAATAATCTCGTTGGAAGGGAATGTCTCATTCAAAGGATCTAGAGAATCCCAAGAACCAAGCCAAGGAGATGGCACATAAGTGTCCAAGTTCATACTAAAAACATTATGACTTTCTGAAGTGACCATCGAAGCCAAGACAATTTCTTGATAATTTTGCTCCAATGGACTTAAATGCATAGCATCGCCAAATAAATCAATTTGATATATGGTAGGGATGATCCAAGGATCTAGAGAGATTGAGATTATATTGAATGAATGAACATTCGAAGGTAGGAGAGAAAAAATACCCATTAAAGTAGATTCTTTGAAGAGACCTACCCCCACACTCTCGGAAGGAATCTCAATATTTCCGACGTAAGGGACGTTGCCGTTTGATGAATTGGAAGAAAACAAGGATAGCTGATCAACAGTGACAAATTTTCCTTCATGAGGAAAGCGAAGCATGTGGAACAAATAAGACACCACACAAAACATAACGTGGGTACATCTTCGCCCAAGAAGAAGGTTGTAGTTGAGATTTGCATATACAAATCCTACTTCTAATTCAACATTATTTCCTTCTAATGTAATTGGAAAACTTGTGAGAATACCCTAAGGACATGAACTTATGCCATCAAAGGCTTCCAAGGTGTTCAAAGAATGGTTAAGAGAAGGAGAGCCAATGGCCTTCCAACACGAAATAGACATGATGCAACTAGAGGCACCTTCATCAATAACTGTCCAATGGATTTCCTTTCCTTTGATAAGAACTTCTATCAGAAAATAAATCTAATGAGGAAGACGAGGCATGTGATTTTCTAGATCGAAGGTAATCACAATCGAATCAGAAGGATCAATTGCACCTGTGGAAGACAACAGTGACTTTCACTTTGTTGGACAGGATTGGAAAACCTCGAAGGCATACATTGCCGAAGGTGCCTGAGCTAAATCCTCAACAATATTATAATGTTGTGCATCTCTAGCGGTCGGATTAAAAGATGATTTTCGAAGAACACCTTTGGGAGGTGGTCAGATGACAGACTAAATGTTACGGTGCTCTATATGGAGCAGGCCAGAACTGGACGGAGAAGAAGTAGAAGGAATATCAGTAGCTTCTTTCTCCATTGTCTGCTTAGGCATGGTTTGATAGTATTTAGTTTGAGTAGAGATCAAGATAGGTGATGAACCTTGCATCATGAACACTTGGGAACCTGAGGAAACAGAGGACTGTGGTTGGTCTACCAACTGCATCTGTTGAGATGGAAAAGGTTCTTTTAAGACAACTAGAGTCCCTTTCAACAAGCGATTAATTTTAGAACGTTAGAGACAATTCTTAGTGTAATGATCCTCCTCACATATGAGGCAAGCATATTTCGGCTTTCTTTTAGAATAATAATCATCATATGATTTAGAAGGGTCTTGTTTTGGGGCATCAAATTTGGCCTTACCTTTGCCCTTATTTTTACCTTTAGAGGCCTTGTCTGTTGTGGTAGACTGGACAACATGTACCTCAGAGGCTTTACCATGACTGGATGAATTTTTTGAGGGATTATTGGAACCAGTGTTTGAGATAGATTTTTGCTTTAAAGAAGCCTTCGCAGAAGTCTGAGACACAGAACCAATTACACCATCAACAGGTGGTGTATCAGAAGGCTTTGATTTTGTTAGATCAGATGATGGTCTTAGAGCATCAGGTAACATCTTGTACAATGTACCAAATTGCGAATAGACCAAGTCTAAATACTAAGCACACACGATAGCTTGCTCTTTAGTAACACATCCACCCATAGCTATATCCTTAGAACTCCTGTTTACGAATGGTTTTTTGAACCATTTTGTCAATAACTCATTAGCAATCTCAAATTTGATGAGACAACACCAACGTCTCCATTCATAGATATGATCATAAATGTGGGTCGCGGTGTCTTTCTTAAGGGATGTAAGAAAATGAGTGTAAGTTTCATATCGAACCAACAATTGGAAAAGAGTGAGGAAAGCCATATCCAGAGAGTTGAATTCATCGCAGCTACCTCGAGATAACTCGATATACCATTTAGCGGCATCACCTATGAGAGTTCTATGAAAGGTTCAGAGATGGATAGAATCATCGACATATGAATTGGAGGAGCACCATGTTGGGTAAAATTAATTGCTTAATAAATAAATAAAACAACTAATCACCTAGACATTAATTATCAACCCGAGGAGCATCTTTTTATTTCAAGAAAATCAACAAAATATATGTATAACAATACCAACAGGTAACATTGGTTCTATATGATTGTGTTCTATACTATCAAGCTCATTCAATAAGAAATAAAATGCAAGACTTGAATAATAAAACTAAAATTAAAAAGAAGAAAGTAAATGATATGAAAAACAATTATGTTAATCACACAACCTGAATCATTGCTAAATTAAATCACACCTTTCTGAATTGGAAATTTAATCTGTTGCACTCAACATACTTCAAATTCTAATCTAGAGCAGTAAATTAAATGAAATCCAAAAATTGGATGAAATAACAAATCTGGAAAATGCAACAAACAACAAATTAGTTAAAAGAAAGGAAATCTACTTTAAGGAATGACAATTGAAATTCAAATAAACAAACACATAACTAAACTAACTTACATGTTCAAGGAAACACCTCTTCCACAGTAGTGGGCCCAACTACCCTAGAGTTAGTTCTGCCTTGAGAAATAATTCAGATCAGATTACAAGTAACAAATGTAGAACTCAGTGGATAGCTTCCTTCATTAAGATATATGAGAGAAATAATTAGAACATAATGAAAATCTTAGCTTTTCTTCAAATTCAATAATTGTTCATCTCCCATCTCTCATCTCTTATCTCTTTTCCTACATCTTATCTAATAATTGTCCATATCCTATCTTCTAATTATCCATCCATTATCCCCCTCCTCTTTGATCTTTGTTTTCATTTAAATACACAGAGAGCAAAGGGAATTTACAATAAAGTTGATTACAAAATGATTTCCATTACAATTTTGGATTGATTACATAATCTCAATAAACAAGATTAGACCTGAATGATAATCACATCATCATTCAACAGGAACAAGTCGAATCTGGTATTGCAATGGGAAGAATTTGGAAAATGGTCGCAACAACAAATCTCAGAAAATGATCTTCAAAGAACCTCACATTTCTCTCAATACAAGCCGAATTTGGGAAAACATCAAATTAAAACACTGATTTTGCCTGTTCAGCACAAAACCCATATCTCGGATTTTCAAGATTCTCCTTAATTTGTCCAAAACATCTAATGTAACACTGTCATTTCTTATTCCAGTGAATTTCTGAGTTGGAATATTTGATTATGAGTTGGAAATCATATTTGCAATCTCGAAAAGATCTTGGAGGCTAAAATCATGAATGGCGTTACAACAAATTCATTAATAAACCATCATTGGAAAAATAATGCATAATAATAATCAATTTATTAAAAATAAAAGAGAACAAGTATTATTTACTCAGAAGAGCATAAATAACTATAAAATAGAAGTATATGATACATTATGATAAATGACGTGATAAAGAATGGTAGAAATTGATGAAATGGACGTTAAAAAGTGATAATAATAATGAAAAATTATTGGCCCAGCATACCCTCAAATTGAATATGTTGCATGTCCTCATGCAACCCAAAGCCTATGTAATACCCAAGCTATAATACAAAAATGTTCATCCGAACTCATGAAATTGATGGAACAAATGAGTTATTACTCAAATAATGAATATTTAATTTTAGCAATGTTGATGAAGGCGTAACAATTTTCACATTGACTTTCAACTATATGTATATGAAGTTGCAACAAAATATGATATAAGTAACAACAAACTTCATTAACCATTTTCTCAAAAACTACAAACCAGATTTTACTGAAATTTTGCAAGCATATTTCTACTATATTAATGCTTCTCTAATCCAAAAATCAGATCATTTTGATGCACGGATAAATATATATAAGCAAAATGGTTGTAGGTGACAATGCATGATTTCTGAAATTTTACAAAGTAATTTAACTTGAAATTTTCTAGGTTTGTGTATTTTAATGATACCTCTTTGTTGTCCAAAAATCAGAAGAATTCAGTTCATAGTTTTAAAGATACACGCAATTCAATTTCTGCACTGTATAAATTATATGCCTTAAATGGAAAGAAAGTAGAAAACATCCATCATGTGTAGCAATTCCTCCCCCAAACTGGAGAATTAGCATGCCATCATGCAATGCTAGAAAACATTTTGAGGTGGTTGCTACAACCATTGTTGAAATCTATGCTTGGTGTAAAACAACATGGAATAAGGGAGGTTTTGAGAATGAATAAGGAGATCGATGGATGATGGCATGGTCATAATAAATAAATGAATGAAAGTAACACTCCCCCAAAATGAAAGCTTCTATGTCTATGAAAAATGGGAAGTGGTAAAGATGTGGAATGAATGATGATAAATAATGCTCAATGGATTTTCATGAAATTCTCCTAAATTTTTAATCAATCGAAAACTTTTGTATAAATGAAATAATAATATTTTCTCAAATCAACAAGTTATGGCGAAGTTCGTTAATTATGACACATGTTATACGATAATGCATATCTTCCCCCCTCCAATTAGAAAAGGGCATCCATGACCATAAAGCTTCGGAAAAAGGGAAAGGATGTTGAGGATTAATAAATGTAGTAGGACAATAGTCAGAGCGGCATAAATCTAGTAAAAAAAACTATCAGAGTAGTACAGGTCAAAAGATTTGAAATGCCCGTAAAAGGAATAAAACAGAGATTAGATCATTATGTAAATAGATATTTCCTTAGGTGGAAAAATGTGACGAAATCATGACCGACAATAGATGATAATGACTGCTGGTATCAATTGATCGGAAAATATTGATATAATGCATATAAAAGTATAGTTTACCATGCATATCGGTTAATAGAGTTATAAATGTTGTTCAAATGGTAAATTCACCTTTAGAAATGAATCAATAGGAAATAATAGGATAAAGAATATTTGGCAATGTAACATAGCACTTCAATACCACAAGCAGAGCCACTGCTGCCAGCAGGCATTCATAGCCTTGAAAGGGTTTCTTTTTAACCCAAAAATGAGCCAGATTCCATTTAGTATTTAGATGGTTTTCTTTTTCATTGCTATAAAGAGAACACTATGCTGACATCGTAACCATATAATCATAGTGTCATTCACCAGGATATAACAAAGTGATCAAGCCAACTCGTGATGAGACCTCCTGTCCTTCTGATAGTTTTGACTATCTAGAAGGTCATTACCTTGGTGTGGTGGCCATAATGGAATGTCACTTGTTACATCCTTATGATCATGGTAGGCTGGCTCACGATGAGACCCCCTATCCTCTTTAAGAATATTTGTACTATATTTTCATATTTCCATGTTTCCATATTTTTATTGTAAAGGGAGGGAGGTTCATTTACTCCTTAAGGGTTACGGATGGCGTACGAAGTAAAAAATTGCCAATGAAAGTTATGCTTTTATTCCTGTATCATCATACCAAAGGGAATTATCAATTGAAAGTGTGAAAGATAAACCAACATGGTATTAAGATAATAAATCATTTTGTGATATGCCTAAAGAGAAGATATTCATCCAGTCATTATATAGATGGACCAGGTCGAATTCAGAATAAAGATAACCATCAAAGGTTTTACAAGTCATAAAGGTATTAATATTATTGTTTTTCGTTTATATCAGGTACAAATTCCAAATCCATATAGATGGTTTTGCTAAGAAAACATGGGAGAGAAAAATGGCAATTTGATTAAAAATGACTGGTGATGGAACAACAATCATTGGTCTTAAGAAGAAGAAATCACGGTTGTTCATTATACCGAACAACGGTTGTTCAATCGATTAAACAACAACTCTTTAATTGATTGAATAGAAAACAAACAAAAATGAATTGGTGTTGCTCAATTGATTGAACAACAAAACATACAAAAAATAGGTGTTGTTCAATTGATTGAACAACAATCGTTCAATTGATTGAACAACAAAATACGAAAAAGAAATCAGTGTTGTTCAATTTATTGAACAAAAATCTTTCAATTGATTGAACAACAAAACACACAAAAAGAAATTGGTGTTGTTTAATGGATTGAATAGTAATCATTCATTCGATTGAACAAAAAAACATACAAAAAAATTTGGAACAACGATCGTTCAATCGGTTGACAAACAAAATATGAAAAATAAATCGGTGTTGTTTAATTGATTGAACAATAATAATTCAATCATTTGAACAACAAAACACACAAAAATAACTTGTGTTGTTTAATTGATTGAACAACAATCGTTCAATCAATTAAACAACAAAACAAACAAAAATAAATTGGTGTCGTTCAATTGATTGAACAAAAATCGTTCAATCGATTGAACAACAAAACACACAAAAATAAATTAGTGTTGTTCAACGGATTGAAAACAATCGTTCAATTGATTGAACAACAAAATACGAAAAATGAAATCAGTGTTGTTCAATGGATTGAACAGAAATCGTTCAATCGATTGAACACCAAAATACGAAAAAGGAAATCAGTGTTTCTCAATGGATTGAACAATAATCGTTCAGTCGATTGAACAACGAAATATTAAAAATGAAATTAGTGATGTTCAATGGATTGAACAGAAATCATTCAATCGATTGAACAATAAAATACGAAAAAAAAGAAGAAATTTGAGTTGTTCAATTGATTGAACAACAATTACTAAACACACCCAAAAACAAATCAGATTTGTTTGTTCTACCGAACAAAAATTGTTTAATTAAATGAACAACAGTTGTTCAATTGATTGAATAACAATTATAAACACACCAAAAAGAAATCAAAGTTGTTCGTTCCATCGAACAACAACTATTCAATTGACTGAACAATAGCTGTTCATTCCCTAACAAAACGAAAACTACAACTTTGAAGGAAGCAACACGTGAAACAAAAAACATAAAAGAAATAGGAAAATAAACAACACTCTATTTAAAAATAGTAAATAAATAAATAATTAAAGTTACAACAACTATGATGTTGTTTCCTAAGGGAATATCAATTTGTTAATGAAAAAATGATCTCTTGGAAAAATGTTTTGGCAGCAGTGACATGAATCTTCAAATGGAAATCAATTCTCCATTTCTTCTATTATGAATCCGTTAGGTAATAAATTGGATGAAATTTCCTTGTTTCATTAACATTTCTTTCAAGAATCACTCGTTCATAAATTGACCTCTTTATTCTCCGAGGACCTACAAAAAAACGTGTCTACGTGCAATAAAACATGAAATTGTGGAAGAAGAGAGGTGATCGAGCTCTCATAATCCAAGAAATATGAAAAAAATAACTAGTTACTCTGTAAAACAAATCCGCGGAAAATATAGCAAAGTAAAATTAATTTATTACCTGCGGGAGAGCAGTGACCAATCATGCTAACGTGTAGTGTTTTAGTCATAACTTCTTTGTTTTTCATCCGATTTGAGTGATTACAAAGCCAAATGAAAGGGATTTAAGATGGATATCTTCAATAGAAGTAGGGTTTAAAAATTTCATGAGATGATCTGTCAAATATACTTAGAACGACCTGCATAACAGAGTAATTTTCTATTTCCCAACTTAAACCAAAAGTGGATATTTTAAGCATAACCTTTTCGTTTGATGACAGATTGAAATGATTAAAATTGAAGATAAAATTAGATTCATTTATTTATCTTTAATAGAAATTGGTTTTGAATACAAGAAGAAATTATCGGTCAAATACATAAGTGAACAATTGGAAAAACAGAGTTTTAAAAGTGCAGATTTACGATAGACAGTTAGTATTGTGGTCATAACTTTCTCATACGATATCCAAATTGAGTGATTCAAATTTCCTTATAAACTAGATTCATAGAGTAATATACCATAGAAAAAAAATTTAAAATATATTCATTTAGGCCTCAAAAAACTGATTGTCCCAACTCTGTTCCTGAGCTGCCTACTGCACACCCTGTCAATGTTTTGGTTATAAATTTTTTGTTTCAAATCCAAATGGAGTGATTCAAATTGAGTTAGAAATTAGACATCAAGGGATACATAGGATAGAAAAATGTTTTAAAATTATTCCCGTTTGACCCGTCAAAACATGACTGTCCCGACTGTGTTTTCAGAACTTTCATCAAGCCCACAAGCCAAAAAATATGATATTCAAGCAATTTTTCCAAATTGGTGATAAAAATGAATATGCGTGTTTATAGAACTGTTATTCTCAACATAATATATCTACATACACAAATAAATTAAAACATTTATCACTGATGTTTATTTCAACAACATGTTGCAGCAAAAACAACTATTTTTACATAATAAAAAATGTATTTTTTGTCCTTATTTATTTTATTTTCTACAATAACCTACTCTACTTTGAAAAATGAATATGATTACATGTAAGAGTATTTATAGTGGAGCCATTTTATAAAAAATGCCTCAAGTGTGTACATACCCAAATTTGAAAAATGCATGTCAATAAATATTAGGGTATGAGAAGCCAACTTCCCTTGAAAAGATGGTGTCAAAAATTGTTGAAGTATGGAGTGATGCTGCAAACAAATGATGGTGTGAAACCAATCTTCAATATATTTGTCAACTTCTTGATTTCCCATAGCCTTCATATCATGCAGTTCTTGAGTTCTTAAAGTGACTTCTTGATGCAAACTAGAAGAAACTTCATTTTCTTCCATAACTTCTACAATTTTTGGATTTGAAACATTCCCAATCTCAATATGTTTTCTGCAATGGTGCATGTGAGATAGAATGGGTGGGAAGAGTAGGTAAATTTTGCAATTCAAAACTGTAAGCATGTTGTCTTGGTTTATTATTGTGAGGGTGTGGAATGAGTTGAGCAGGAAATTGTGCAGGGCATGGAGCATTTTGATGATGTAGTTGATTGGGTTGTGTGGATGGTTTTGATAGACAAGGAAGATGTTGTTGAAAAGATGGAAAAGAATATGGATGATGTGTTTTTGCTACAATATGTTGGAGAGTATGTTGAGATTGACATGGCTACCCTAACACATGAGTATTCCATAATGGATTATGCAAGTAAGAAAATGGAGAGGAAGTGTTTTGAACCATACATGTAGGCCATGATTTCCATGGTTGTGAAATTGTAGCAGCTTCTCCATCCATTTGATATGATGCTTCCATCTTAGATAAGAAAGAACAACTATCTATGGGATGCTCCTTTTGGTAATGAGAGAAAAACAATGCTTCAATTTATTGATTTTTCTGAACCTGCAAAACATCCAATTGTGAATTTACAGAGCTAATCAAATCAATTTTAAAATGTTCAAATAAATCATTGATTTCAACTCCTATATCTCCTGTTCTTGTAGTAGATTTGGAAAAGAAAGAAGAAATTTCTCTAGAATTCTTACTGGCCTTGGAGATTCCTCTTGAATACCTTATTCATAATTCACAAACATCATAATATGATAACTGAAAAACATCACCTTTTCCCATTAGATGTAAGAGTTCTAAAAATTCATATTTGATTCCTTTAATAAGGAGTGTTTTTAAGATCTCTTTTTTCGAATGCTTATGCTTTGATTTTTGAAAGTTGTATTTAAATTACTCTACATAGTCCTCCAAGCTTTCATCTTTCTCTTGTATCATACTAAAAATATCTTCACCGACCTTGCAATAGTCTTGGTACTTCTTCAAGAATACATTCTTCATGTCCTCCCATGTTTGGATGCAATTCACACCAAGGCTCATGAATCATCAGAGAGCTACTCCTTTTAGAGTAAGAGGAAACACTTTCAACCTTTGATCATTAGTACAATAATTGTATCCTCTACAAAGTACTTCAAACACAAATAAGAATGTATCTCAATCTTCATTTGCGAAACCATGAAAATTTGGTAGAGAAGATGGGGGAAATATGTGCATTTGTGTCACTCCTCCTATATCTCTGATAGGGAATTCAAAAGTAGTAATGTGAGCCATTTCTTACCATAATGGAAGATGTTATTCATGTGTTTCTTTGAGGCTCCTCCAAATGTTCCTGCCAATTGGTTAGTGAAATTGGTGGTGCTTACATCACCACTTGAGTGGAATCATGATAATTTTTTTCTTTTCAAAATTCTACCTCTAAAACTCCTACTTCTATCAGTGTATGTTATATGACCTAAGCCTGAATACTGAGGGTAGACAAATCACTAGTTCTCCAGGATGCATACGTAGGTTCTTACCTTTTTCTTCAATATCCAACTCTCATGAAGTCAGATATCCATCTACAACAAGATATTACTGTGGTAGTGAAGTTTAATTGTCTTCCCGACAACAGCGCAAAAATGTTGGGTAAAATTAATTGCTTTATAAATTAATAAAATAACTAATCACCTAGACATTAATTATCAATCCAAGGAGTGTTTTTTTATTTCAAGGCAATCAAAAAAATATATGCATAACAATACCAACAGCTAACACTGGTTTTATATCATTGTGTTCTATACTATCAAGCTCATTCAACAAGAAATAAAATGTAAGACTTGAATAATAAAACTAAAATTAAAAAGAAGAAAGTAAATGACAGGAAAAACAATTTTGTTAATAACACAACTTGAATCATTGCTAAATTAAATCACACCTTGCAGAATTGGAAATTTAATCTATTGCACTCAACATAATTCAAATGCTAATCCAGAGCAGTAAATTAAATGAAATCTAAAAATTAGATGAAATAACATATCTGGAAAATGTAGCAAACAAAAAATTAGTTAAAAGAAAGGAAATCTACTTTAAGGAATGACAATTGAAATTCAAATAAACAAACACATAACTACACTAACTTACATGTTCAAGGGAGAACCTTGTCCAAGGTAGTGGGCCCAACTTCCCAAGACTCAGTTCTTCCTTGAGAAATAATTCAGATTAGATTACAAGTAACAAATGTAGAACTCAGTGGATAGCTTCCTTCATTAAAATATATGAGAGAAATAATTACAACATACTGAAGCTCTTAGCTCTGCGTCAAATTCAACAATTGTTCATCTCCCATATCTCATCTCTTATCTCTTCTTCTACATCCTATGTAATAATTGTCCATCTCCTATCTTCTAATTATCCCTCCATTATCTCCCTCCTCTTTGGTCTCTACTTTCATTTAAATACACAGAAAGAAAAGGGAAACTACAACAAAGTTGATTACAAAATGATTTCCATTACAATTTTGGATTGATTACATAATCTCAATAAACAAGATCAGACCTAAAAGATATTCACATCATCATTCAACAAGAACAAGTTGAATCTGGTATTGCAATTGGAAGAATTTGGAAAATGGCCGCAATAACAAATTTGAGAAAATGATCTTTGAAGAACCTTGCGTTTCTCTCAATCCAAGCTGAATTTGGGGAAAATTCTCATTACAAAACTGATTTGGTCCATTCGGCACAAAGCCCATTCTCGGATTTTCAAGATTCTCCTTAATTTTTCTGAAACGTCCAATGCAAAACTGTCACTTCTTATTCCAGCAAATTTTTGAATTAGAATATTTTATTATGAGTTGGAAATCATATTTGCAATCTCAAAAAGATATTGGAGGCTAAAATCATGAGTGATGTTACAACAAATTCATTAATAAACCATCATTGGCAAAATCATGCATAATAATAATCAATTTATTAAAAATAATGGAGAACAAGCATCATTTACTCACAAGGGCATAAATAACTAAAAAATGGAATTATATGATAGCTTATGATAAATGACATGATAAAGAATGGTAGAAATTGATGAAATAGACGTTAAAAAGTGATAATAATAATGAAAAATTATTGGCCCAACACAGCAGAGGTGATATGTCATCACATGGGCTTGCGGGTCCTCCTTAGCTTTTCCCTCGAATTTGGGGAAATCGCTTGGAATTTTCATTGGAAGTGGAGGCCAGTAAGGTGAATGAAGAATGGGATCCTTCGTGAGCCTCGAGACATCGAGCGGCTTCAATATAACCAAGAAAGGCAATTTTGTGTTAAACGGCATATAGGGCCTTTGAGGAGACCCAAACTACAGATTCCAGCCTTGTTGGTAAGGATGTTTCCCCCACAGTGAAGGGTTTTGTCCATATGGGACCTGATTTTGTCCCCACTAAGGGTTACCTTGACCATAAGGTGGATTTGGTCTAGGGTAGGCTTGATATTTTCCTACCGTAGATCGTTGATAAGAATTGTACATGGCATACGGGTTATAAGGTTGTTGAACCTGTTGACCCTGGATGTAAGGAGATTGACCTTGCCACTGTAGGGGTTTACCTTGGCCTTGAAAAGGCTAAGCTTGCTAATACGCATATAAAGCTTGTTGCTGCTATGGTTGACCTTATTTCTCCAAAGGCTGACTTTGTTGCTACAAAGGTTAACCTTGCTGCTGTGAAGGTTGGCCTTGCAAGGACAAAGGCTGAGAGTACTACTGAGCAAACTAAGTTTACGGCTATAAAGATTGTTGCAACTGTAGAAAAGGTTACCCCTGTTGTTGTAATAGTTCCCCTTGCTGCTGCAATGCTTGCCCTTGCTACTGCAAATATTTCCCTTGCTACTGCAATAGCTAGACAATTCCTTGGGTTATACCCTGAGGGTATTGATAGTTCCTGAATTGAATATGGCAATATCCACCAAGAATAGTGGATTTACCAAGATGGACATAAGATCTTGCTTGAGGAATGTAAGATGGATTAACCAAGGCTTGCCAACTATATGGGAAATAATCCTATTGGAGTGGAGCCTGAGCCATATAAGGCTGTTGATATTGGATGTTACTTTACCCGGATGGACTAGCAGGGTTAGGAATAACACCATAATAAGTTTGATTAACTCCAACCATGTGAGTTTGTAATCCACTCACATTGGTTTCGCTTGACACAAGAGGAGTATTCAGATCTTGCCCCCTAGGTGGTGGCACATTCTGTCCGCTTGATGAAGGGGCAGAAGATCTTACTGAAACCTGACCTGAAAAAATAAGTCGAACTAGAAGGGTCTGTTGAAACGACAAGACAGGCTGTGATGGAATGGTAGGTTGAACAGGAACTAAGGTGACTGTAGTTTGTATAGAAGTTCAAGAGGTCATGTTTAGAATGAACAAACCTGATGTAGGCATATCACTGGAAGACCAAATGGGGTTTTGATACAATGACGAGGCACTAGGAGTACCAAAAACTAACTGAGCTAAGGAGGTATAACCATGTGGCAACATGGGTCCACTAATTTTAGGAAAGGTGAGAGACGGGACCCTTCTAGTATAAGGAAAGCATTCTAGAGGAAATTCATATCCTTGCTCATCATCAATGTGAGGAGTGTGGGTAGCAGAAACTTACGAATGACCCAAATAAGAGGTTGGGATTTCACCTTCGGACTCCATAGATGGAAAACTGGTGACGAGGAACTTGAGATGTATGAGGAGATAATTCCAAAGGAATACCAGGCCAATCGTAGGGACTGAGGATGTTGAGGAAATATTAGTGCCTAGTGCACCTAAATAGTTAATTATCACTCTTGCATTATGCCAATAGGAATGTCTATTTATGAATAGGGCTTCCATTATTTTAATTTAATTATCAATAAAATTGGGTGGATGGTGGAAATTTAAACTCCATGGAATATCCATGGAATATTTTAAGTAGTAGTCAAAATAGAGGGTTGAGATTTATCTCAAAGGTAGTTATGCCCTTCTTTATTTTCAATTTAATTAAGATTCATTAAATAAATGACCATGTCTAGAGGTGTCATTGAACTCTTATTTCTTATTATTGCTTCACCATGTTTTCCTTGTTACATGTTTTTCTAAATGTATATATGTTTAACTCATATATTAATTATTTTTATATAATAATAATAAAGTTATAATTTTTTTTTTTTTCAATCCTGGGAATGTGAGATGTATCGTGAGGTAAGTGTCTTGATTACATCTACTATGGATTGATGCCCATCGATGTTTATCAGGAATTTAGTTTATGCGGATATGGTAGTATATAAATTATAAATAAAACTAATAATATACTTACCACATGTTTGCCATTCTCACTTTCGAAAGCCTTTCCATCTCACATATTTAGTGCCTTTCCATATTTTGAATGGGCCTTGTGCACTTGAAGTGTAAATACACACATGATTCCCTAGGGTTCATATGGGTGTGTTATGTGAGGATTGTGTTTCCTAGAAAACTAGTGTCTTTTCGATTTGCTAGTCCCACTAATACAGGTAGCGATATTAGAAACAAACAATCAAGGAAAATTGCAATTTCCTTTATGTATAATAGATAAGAGAGAAGAAAAGAGAACCAACCTGTATCTTCCGCTTGGCTCCTTGCTTGTTTCCTCTCTCCCTTGATAGAGCTTGCCACTCCTCTCCTACTTGTCCTGCTTTAGAGAATACTTGTAGAGGCAAAGCAACAAAACACTATCAAAGCATCTCGATCTATAATACCATAAACAATGCAGAATCAGAAATACATTGACCATACAATTGCATTCACAAATAAAAAGATTCACAAATACACGATTATATGGAGGAAAAGTTAAATAATTTTATTAATAGTAGAAGAGAGGATTAAAACCCAGCTGTCTGATCCAGCATCATCCTACCAGCATCAAAACCCTCTTCACCTCATGAAAAGAAAGATCAACCCAACAATACAATGTTCCTTCTCAAAGAGAAACCAACAACTCCTTACAAATTACAAGATTCCAGCCTCTAGATCTCTCAGATGAGGGATCCATATATAGATGCCTTGCAAGGGTGTGAGTCAGCTCTGGGTTTCTGATTAGTGTCATTCCACTGATAGTTCTTGGTTCCACTCGGAGATTTCTTTGATCTCTTACTCATCCCTAGGTGAATTCAGAGAGGCAAGTGTCATATGAGAAGTTTCTAGAAGATTCCCTGCTCAACCACTTAGCAAACTGTCTTTGCCATTTGTCTATTCTCACTCATTGCACCCCACAGAATGCTCTTTGAGTATGCATCACACCTGGCTAGTGTAGCAGCCAGTATGCATCGCACCTTGACCGTGGAGCAGTCAGTATAGTCCAGTTTTGGCTAGTTCCGAGTGGTTTTTCAAGTGGAACTTCTAGGAGATGATGTAATCAGTTGACCATGATCCTTTAGTGTATGGAACAACACTTTTAGGGGTTAAAGATCCCTTGGTTTATCGACGTATGTGATTGGGTTGAAGTGCCAAAATATGTCTATAACATTTGACCCCTAAAGCATGAGGTCGTAAATCTTTTAATGTCAGGTGAAATGCTTTATCATGAGGATCCGGGGTATTTGAGCTGGAAGGAAACCTGTATAAGATACAATACAATACATCATCATCATAATATTTTCATGATATAGCTGAGGTGGGCGTTCCCATGCTCAGCTTTATAGATTCATTTTCATGTACATAGGACAGATAATTGTCTGCTGTTGCAAATTGGTGATTCTTTATGTGTAGAGTCATCATCTTTTAGCTTGGATGATAATCTGTGCAGCTTCTATGTACATTTGATGTCCTTATTTTCCTGAATATATCGCAGCCCGGATGGATGAAACTAGATCCGAGGTCTTCAAACTCGTTCAATCTTTTCCCAATGTACAAGTTGATCCATGTGAAAAGATGTTTTGGAGTTGAACATGGAAATACATCGCTTGATTACGAGTCAATGATGTAAGCCATTAACAGGCGCGAGAGGAATCACTGATAATGATAATGACCCTCAAGGTACTACAGTACAATTCACGTGGTGTGAATATATGAGTCGATTTTGAACACCACGCAAAATCTTTCGGTCGAAGGCCATTGACGTAAACATGTTGCCGAAAGTGAGAAACTTGTCATTGAGGCATGCAAGCTTCAAAGTACTGAAAGGGTTGTTTCTAAGTAAACTTCTTAGATAATGAGATGATGTCGACAAGAAGTGACCTCGTCGTAGGAGGGCCTTGATGTATCCCACATCTACAACATGAAATGAAGCAAATGATTTTCTGCAGGTGAAAATGATATGATGATACAAGGATCAGGAATGACGGTCATGAAAAATGGAGGGTAAGGGTATTGCAGTGGATGAGGTGTTAGCTGGATGGAAAAATCTCTGAATGACTTCTCTTGAACATGCCAGTGACACTGAGATGGATTGGTAGCGTTAACCCCAAAAGGTGGATGGTATGGAGGACCAATGGTGATGTGACCAGTGAACGGAATAACCAAACCCGACTCAATCATGGTGATGGAGTGAAAGTGTCATGTTCAAGAGCAACCTGCTACCAATAAAGTTCTTCAAGTTTTCTTCCCTTTTTCCCCAGTCATTGCTGACCAGTACCTCTTTATTTTTGTCAAGCTTGAGGAGGATAACATATGCTTGGTCTATAATTTTCCCTTTGGGTAAACCTGTCACTATGTTTTAGCAAGCCTAGCGACAGTGAAACTCATTCTTGTCCGGTTGGAAAAGTTTGTCGCTATTGTTTTAAAGAGTTTAACGACAACGATATCTCGGTCCTTTTCATGTTTAGAGAGTTTGAAAAGGAATGAAAAGGAAACTCCAGTGCTCCTTTTTCATAGCATAATCCCTTAAGTCCAAAAAAGTATAAAATAATACAAAAGGGATGAGTTTTCGATCGCTTTAGTGAGCCGAAAAAGAAAAGCGCTCGATCTTTTGTTTGATAATCCCTCAGGTTCCAAAAGATTAAAATGTACATAAGGGATGGTGCTTCCCCTTACTTTAATGAGCTGGAAAGGCCAATAGCTCGACAACCTTTTTAATTTTAACGAGTCTAAAAAGGGTTTAAAAGAGACTCATTTTTTAGGAACGAGTGGTGTTTTCGGGTAGCAATTGGTTCCAGGTAAGTTTGGAACTTCTCAAAACATGGTAGTGTGAAAAGGGTGGCTAACAGAACCACTCGTCATAGCTATTCTTCAAAAGGGTAAACAATCAAGTGGAAGTGTATGATCGGCCAAAAGAATAGAGGTGATGGTAGAACACAACCAAGGCTCAAAAGGCTGATAGAAATGCAATCACAAATGTCGTTTACTGAAGGTGGGTTTATTTTTTAATGATCTTGAACCTTACGTTAACATATGCTCAGTGGCGGGTTTATTTTTTAACGAGCTTGAACCTTGCTGAAACATTGCTCGTGATAGTGCTCAAAGATATTTAGTTCACCATTTAACACGTTAGATTCTTTCATCGGTCATTTAACCTGCTCAATTGCTCCATAAAACTGATTAGAAATACATATACATGCCTGAAAAATGAATTAAAAACTAACATTTTACTTGCAATGCATGAATAGTAACATAAAAAGTAGTTTTACCTCTCATTTTTACCGTTTCATTTAAAATTTGGGATTTTTGGAGCTCTGGAGTGGTTTCCCCCCTCAAATTTCATCAGCTGATTTTGGGAGATCTAGTGGACTATTCTCCGCACCGTCAGGACCAAGTAGGAGCTAACCTTGAGCTCTTCATTTTCATTCCATATTTTTCTGGTTTTGAGCAAGTTTTCCCTTCCTACTAAGCCCTTGGGGTTTGAGGTATTTGTTCTCCCATCATCGCACCCTCCCTATATCGAAAAGTGTGATGCATACTGAGTTGTACACTAGCCAGTCAGTATGCATCTCACCTACTTCAAAGCCAGGGTGAGATGGGCGCAGAAGGGAAACTTTAGACAATGATTTTTCTCGAAAATTTTGCCTGTTTTTGCTCAAATTTGAATCCTAATTCATCTTTTGTCTGTGACTCAGATATTTGTTGGATCAAGATGGTCATTACATGGTGTGAATGCGAGCATGAAGAAGAGGACATGATTGCCTTACATTATCAGGGTACTGTTACTACATTGCAAAACTACAGTTTGCTCAAATTCTTCCGTATATCTAGCATGAGGCAAAAAATCAACTTGTTGCAGTATTTCCTCGATGCTTTGGATTCGATCAACCAGGTATTCTAGATTAGAGGCAAATCCATTCCACTGACAGTCGAGGATATCTACTTTCTTATGGGGTTATCAAGGCGTGGTGCCCCTCTCTCATTATCAAGATCCGCCCATGGGGGTGAATCTGTGAGGGATTATATTCACCAGTTTTGTAGAGATGGATCTTAGCCTAGTAGAGATGGTAAGATCAATACCTGAGATGTCACTGATCGGTCCTTGAGGACCATTTTGTTCACCTTCACTAGATTGGCTAGTAGCGTGGCTCTTCATTTGGCCAATAGATCTTATATGTAGTATGCCCTGGAATGCCTGGAACCAAAGGTATTCAACTGGTGTGAGGTGGTACTTTCAGTTATAAAAGAATAGCTCTCGAAGGTAAAGAATGGAAGATCCAAGAACTTTGGCTATGGTTCCATTTTTACTGCTTTCGCCTTAGTGAGGATTCCATTGATGCAGCCACAGTACATTTCACTAGGATTGCCAGTGTTGAGGGAACCACGGATGTAGAGGTGGGTTGATCTCATGGCCAGACATGCCGATCAGTCACAGATTTCTTTCTCTGATGCCTTATTGAGTGGTTCGATTACCAGGAGATGGTCTTTGCAAAGTATCCATACGTTGGAATGGATTTCTAAGGCGACCCAAATTTGGTGTTACAGGCTGGCAAGAAGTGGAGTGTTGTGGCTAAAATGTTTTGACCATATCTTTGTTTATTAGTTTTATAATGTTTTTGTGTTTTTAAATGTTATCAAGACTAATCGAACTCATATGTGTATGAAAATGTTGGGCCAGTGCGACCAGCGGCGCACCCAAGGGCGACAACTAACGTTATAGCAGGAGAGGTCGTGGGAAGGGCTATCCTTCGTGATTTGGACATAGTGGAGACCCTTGCAGTACTGTAGGATCAGATTGAGGGTCTCACTCTTGGTATTCAGGATGTGAGGACCAACGAGTTACCTCTAAGATTACAGTGCCATACTACTGGCGTGCCGAGTCATTGGACTAGGCTCTTGCATATGATTGCACAGGCGGTGACATGTTATCACCAGCACCATTAGTCTAGGATGCTTTTCTGCATTCATTTTTGAGTTTTCTAGTTGTATGACTGATTTTTCCTTGTACACAAAACATTATGTGAAACTATAAACAGTTATATATTTTTTATTTTCGGAGCTTATCTTGGTTAAGTTATGCAATCCAGGTGCAAGTGTTGATATGAAATGCTTTTCTTTACGAATGCTGCAAATGTCTATCTAACACATAATTTGCTAATGAATCAGTTAATGTGTTTAAGTTTATGGAAATGTGTTGATATTGAATGGAATCAAACTTCCTTTCCAAAATCTTGACTCTTAGGAACATACAATAGATAGCTGGGTTCGTAACTGAATAGACTCCAGTAAACTATAGAATGACGAGTTATGAATCTAGCCTGACAACAAGTCGGCGTATGCCATGTGGAATGGCATCAGAGAGAAGCTCCATCAATGCGTTGTACTCAGCAATGTTGTTCGTTGACTGACCAATACATATCCCCCTGAAACTCATTAACAAGCCGCTTGGAGCAAAAATGGCCCAGACTGCAGAAGATAGGTTCCACGTTCTACATCTAGCTCCGTCGGCATACCCAACGAATGTTTCCAAAAATTACAACATCTACAACAAATGCAAAGTGGATTACCTAATGAAAATGACAAATATTGATGAAAACAAAAATGTAACAAAAGCATATCTATAAAGAGATTACTACACTTGATCAAGCATAATACCACTTAAGATACAACCCGTTTTGGGGTTGCGACAGTGGAATTCCATCGTAATCTACTGGCTTGTAGGCTCCTTTTGCTAATACTCGTTTAACAATGTAGGGGCCCATCCATAAAGGTTCTAACTTACCTACTCCCAATTTGTCGAAGTCCTGATCGTAAAGCAAGACCAAGTCACCTTTTGAGAAGACTTGAGGTTTGACATTCTTGTCAAATTGCGCTTTGACACATTTCTTATGTGCTTCATTAGCTAGTGTGGCATTACGATGAGTTTCATCCAAGTGGATTAGTTCCAAGAAACGAGCCTCTTTCTCCGAAGTTCCGGGAAGTATATCGATTGCGAGCTTGAGAGATGAAATTTCACACTGAATCGGTAAGATAGCTTCCAGGCCATACACCAACTAAAAGGCTATGAATTCAGTTGCATTTCTTACCGATGTCCTATATACCCACAGAGCTAAGTACAGGATTACATGCCAATTCCATTTGTGGACTCCAATCATCCTCTGGCATGCGCTTCAGGACTTTGTTGATGGCCTCAACTTGCTTGTTATCTTGTGGATAATATGGAGTAGAATTGTCGTGGGATAGTTCTAATTTGGCAGCTAATTCGACCATCATGTGATTGTGAAAATGTGATCCATGATATGTGACTATAGCTTGTGGAACACCGAACCTAGAGACTACATGATTGAAAAAGAAAAGAGCATCCATTTTGCCACTGTTGTTTAATGTAGGCATCACATCGACCCATTTTGTAAAATAGTCAACAGTGAATATGATATACCCATGCCCCCCGGTCGAGGTGGGGTTACATGTCATGGAATCTATGTCCCATTTGGCAAATGGCCCAACAACAACTACTGGGTGCAGTGGTGCAGGTCGTAATCTAGTTTTGCGATAAAAAATCTCACAAGCATGGCAAATTCTGACTGCGATTATGTAATCCTTGAATATTGTGGGCCAGAAGTAGCCAGCTCGTAAGATCTTTTTTGCAGTGGCGTAACCAGATTGATGCCCCCCACATGCACCTGAATGATAGTCATTCAAGTCTTTTTCGGCCTCCTCATGCATGAGGCACCTTTGTAGAACTGTATCGACACCATGACGGTAAAGTGTATCACCAACGATCATGTAGTATTTTTCTTGGTATCAAGTACGTCGTTGTTCTGAACGAGCGGTGTTAGGCCTAAGTGTTTGGGTTTGGATATAGATCAGTATATCTCCGTACCACAGATTGCTTGACGATATCAAAAATAGAGTTTCATCCACAATTGTTGCTCTAGATGTTAAATCATTGGACGATGATGGGAGGTCATAAAGTAACTCTGCAAAGAGTAGAGATTTCTTTGATTTGGATTTGGTGAATTCCATATCAAACTCTTGAAAAATGGCTATCCATTTTGAATATTTGCCCCCTAGCAATTGATGCGACAAGATGTAGGTCATAGGGTTGTAATATGACAAAATGGTAGTTTTGCGAAAAAGTATATAGTGTCGAAATCTCTGTACTGCTTGAACCGCTGCTAAAGGCCGAGCAATCTTAATAGAGAGGATGGCTAGAAGATCAGTAGCTGCTGGGTCCTAGCCCTTGCTTCCTAGTCATGTTCTTCCCTTCCTCCCCTCCTGCCTTTTATGGCTTATTTTTTGTTTCTTAGTTTCCCCTTGTTTTCCTTTAACCCGCTCTCTTTTCTTTGTTCCTCTTTGAGGGTTAGTTTATATAATATTCAAATAGCCTTTAGTTTAAGCCTTTTTTTTAACAATTAAATTAAAATTAAAATATAAATTCTTATTATATTAAACTTTAAAATAACAATTCTAACAATAGGATAGACATATTATTATTATTATTATTTAATTATTTATTGATTTTAAAAGAAACAATTAAATTAAAATTAAAATATAAATTCTTATTATATTAAACTTTAAAATAACAATTCTAACATTAGGATATACATATTATTATTGTTATTGTTATTGTTATTATTATTATTATTATTATTATTATTATTATTAATTATTAATTATTAATTTTTAACAAATTAATAAATAAATTAACAATTCAATAAAATTAAATCATAGATTCTTATTATATTAAACTTAAATTTATTTATAACAATAGGATTAAAAAAAAAAACTTTTGATTTAATACTAATATAACTAACTATTGATCTTATAATTATTTAAATTCTTTAACTTTAGCTTATTTTAATTTTTAATTAAATTGCTCTCCTTTCCCTTGGTCCTAGTCAAATATAGCCGTTAGCTGGTCAATTTAGCCATTACCTAGTCAAACATAGCCGTTAGCTGGTCAATTTAGCCGTTACCTAGTCAAATATAGCTGTTGAAGGGTCCTACTCTAACTATTTAACATGCAGCCTAGATCTAATTCTTCAACTTGTCTTGACGATGAAACACACTGGTTGGTTTGAAACGCGTCGACAAAGTTATTATCATGTGATTTACGCCGAATAATTTTCTCATAAACTTAAAGCCAACTTTTCAACATAGGAGTACTTGCTTTCTGTATCATTTAAGTTGCGACTTAAATAATACACAGGATGGTCTATTCCATTGTCTTATTGTACTAAAACCATTGCGATGGTTGTATCTGTAGCAGCGAGATACAGGTTAAAGTCTTTTTGATAGTCAAGAGCATACATTAATGATGCTTTTACTAGGGAACCTTCTAAAGAATCAAAGGAAGATTGTGCAACCTGATCCCAGTTGAAGGGTACTTCTTTTTTCAAAAGACGCATATAACCTTTAGCAAGTTCGGCGTAATCTGGAATGAACCTCCTTAGAAAGTTGGCTTTCCCTTGGAGTTTCTGAATCTGAAGAAAATTTGAAGGTGGAGGCATGTCAAGGATTGCCTGAACCTTACTTGGGTTGAGTTGAATTCTGTCCTTAGAAACTACGAAACCAAGTAACCGACCGGAACCAACACAAAACACACACTTGTGTGGATTTAGTAGTATTTTGTAGTGTCGACAACGTAGAAATATAGCCCTCAAATGCTATGGATGATCAGTCCACTTTTGCAAATGAGCCGATAGATCGTTAAGATATGGTTGAACGATGTGCTTGATGTCATGGAAGGCGTAGTTCATTGCCCTCTGAAATGTTGCCCCTGCATTCTTCAAACCGAAAGGTAGTTTGTGGCAGGCGAATGTGCCCCACGAACATATAAATGTAGTCTTCAGTTGGTCATGTGGGCGGATATTGATTTGATTGTATCCAAAAAATCCATCCATAAATGAAAAGATTTTGCATCCAGCACATTCATTAATTATCTGGTTGATGAAGGGTGTAGGGTAGTTGTCCTTTAGACAAGCTTGATTTACATCCCTGTAATCAACACACACTCTAATCATTCCTTGATTTTTCATCACAAGAACAATGTTCGATACCCAATCAGTTAGAGGAACAGGGTAAATGAAACCAGCATGTAAAATTTTTTCAACTTCTGCCTTAATGGCAGCAGCTTTCTTCGGGTGGACCGGTCGAGGCCATTGTTGTATTGGTTTGACATATAGATACATGTTGATTTTGTATTCAACGATGCTTGAGTCAATTCCTAGCATTTCTTCATATGACCATGCAAAGACATCTCTGAATTCATGAAAGAGAGCACAATATATTTTTAGTTCTGAAGGAGAACAAGATTTTCCAACATGAATATTCTCTACAACATTAGGTTTGGTTGAGATATTAATGGTGATAGTTTCCTCAATATTGGACAGATTTCACTCGGAATCCACCGTATTTACAGTTTTTGATAGAAAATAAAAAACTGAAGGATGATTAAGGTCATTGGAATAATCTTTGTCGTTATCTTGAAGATGGGAACGATGGTGGTAATCTTCCCATGGTGCCTCTCCTATCATCATTGACTAAATGATTCTTTCATCTGTAGAATGTATACGAGACCAAGGACCAGAAGAGGTACCATACTCTAGAGACCTATCTACCCAAACACTTGCTGAGTGTTGATTTGGGTTTGCCACCCATGCCCAAAAAATTGATTGCTACAAAATTTCTATGGGGCTTGGGGGCAATACCTGGCGATGATCGATACTAACAAAATGTTCAGAATTCTTCTTAATATTTGATGATGTAGAAGATATCATATGACACGTTTCCACTGTGGCCACTTCCGCCAGATTACTCGGAGGTGGGAGGGAAAAAGTACCCATTAAGTCAGGGTCTTTTAGGAGACCTACTCCGACATTTTCAAGCGATTGAGAGCTTCCATGGATCATTGGGATGCTTCCAGTAGCTTGTGAACTGTTGGGGAGAAAGGTTAGTTGGCCAACGATTGTAATTCTGCCTTGGAAGGGGAATGAAATCTTTCTAAAGTATGTTGACACAACAACAGACATAACATAAATCCATGGTCTGCCTAGTAAGATATTGTAGTCAAGGTTTCCATCAATGATCTCGACTTCAATTTCTACTGTCTCGCCTCCCATTTCAACTTGAAAGTTACTTAATATCCCATATGGCATTTATGTTCTTCCATCGAATGCTTTTAATGTCATTGATGATCGCAACAAGGGTGGTGAGCCTAAATTTTTCCAGCAACTCATTGACATAATATAGGTAGATGCCCCCTCATCAATGATTGTTCGATGATTTTTTTTTTGAGGGATTTTACCTGTATAAGGAAAGTGAGTTGGGCCAGTAACTGAGGTTCATATCCTTTGTGGTTAAAGGCCACAAGATTGGAATCCGCTGGGTCAATCCCACCTATTGCTGATAACAAAGCCTGCTTTTGGAAGGGGAAATTCTGCAATACTTCAAGTGTCAACATAGCGGATGGTGATTGAGCCAGATCCTCCACTATATTATAATTCTATGCTGCTCGGTCATGGGGATTAAATTCTGATTTATGTACTACTCCCTTATGTGGTTTTATAGTTAATTCAGGAATGATGGGTGGCACAACTTCTGACGAAGTCGTTGTCGAACTACTGGGTTGATCTGTAGCCTTGTTGTTCGACATCTGTGGATTCCCATAATCTTTATTCCTTGTCGATATCAATGCATCATTTTTCTATTTCGAGATGGATAGCATAAGCACTTGGGATGGAGAAGTATGATCGATAGAAACCAAATTGGTTTCTACATTTAGAAATGGATCAGTCAATACCATTGAGGTACTTGAAGTTTTTAAAAATTTCGTGATCTCAGGTCGATGTGGAAATTTTTTTGTATAATGGT
Source organism: Pinus tabuliformis (assembly GCA_031772625.1). Taxonomy (NCBI): domain Eukaryota; kingdom Viridiplantae; phylum Streptophyta; class Pinopsida; order Pinales; family Pinaceae; genus Pinus; species Pinus tabuliformis. The sequence continues at coordinate 1,062,796,861 of CM062819.1, read as the reverse complement.
CCTCATTGTATATGAAGCATGGCTGATTAGGTTTCTTTCATCTAGCAGGGTTTCTAGAAGATTTCTCAGGAGTCGAATCTTCATGTTTCTTCTTTTTGTTTTTCCCTTTCTTCTTGCCCTATGGCTGCTTTGGTTCTTTGCCCTTGTCGGATTACATGGCATTAACCTTCAAAGAAAGAAGTTTATCATTTGTTTTTTAACTTGAAATTGCAAGGGCTTTACCAGATGGATCCTTTGCGGTTTGTGTGCTTGAGGTACCAATCACGCCATTGCCGAAATGAGAGTCCCTATCCGATTTAGAAGGGGGAGGAACGAAAAATTCTTGTCTAGGAGCATCAAGAATTTTGTTGTAGAGCGTGCGAGACTGAGTATAAATCAATTCCAAATATTGTGCACGAGCAATGACTTGCTCTTCAGTGACAACTCCTCCCTTTGCCACATCTTCAGTAATAAAAGGTAATAATGACTTAATAAACCATTCAGCTAGAAGCTGATCAGGAACATACATCTTTACCATGCGACGAAGATGTCACCACTCATGAATATGATCAGATATGTGAGTGGTTGTTGTCTATTTAAAGTTGGTAAGGAGTTCTGTTCCCATTTCGTACCTTATGGGTAATTGAAAATGGGTTAAATAGGTAGTGGCAAGGGTGCTGAAGTTATCAAACGAAGCTCTAGGTAATTCAATATACCATTTCTCTACCGGACTAGTTAATGTTCACTGAAAAAGGCAAAGCCTAATTGAATCATCATTGAGGGTGTTGGATGAGCACCACAAATGAAAAGTCATTACATGATTCGATGGATCCTCACCCGGATTTCCATTAAATTTAGGAATATCAGAGGGAAGTTTATGAGGAATCGCTGGCCACCAAGGGGCGTAAGCAATTGGATCATTTTTCAACCGGTTTAGATTTGGTAATTCTAGAGTCATCGCAAAAGGAAACTGTTGATTCAGGTTTGGTGAAGCATACCCAGGATAAGATGGGATCGCTTGAGCAGTAGGTCTTTGCATACCAGCATAATGTATCTGATGTTGATAACTCTGATAAGGTTGATGGGCATAACCATTATAGTACGGCTGTTGATAACCATTTTGAAAATGCGATTGCCAACTACCTACAAAGCCTTGTTGCTTAGGTCCTTGGTAAGCTCACTAGAATTGCGGTTGTTGATATTGCACCTGCCATCGATGTTGGACCATTTTTTGTTGCTCAATACTGGATGATTGACCAAGATGTGGGGTGATAGTACCTGTTTGAGCATGAGTCATTCCAGGTAAGGAAACACTAACTTGAGGTTGTGATTGAACCGTAGAGACAAGAGGCTGTTGTATTGCAACCTGAGAAACTTGAGGTTGGCATACAATAGGCAGTGCTTGTACTTGCGACACAGTCACAATAGTGCGTGTAGTGGGAACATTCTACAGAGGTTGAGTTGGTTGCATTGAATATACAACTCTTGGTTATTGAGGCAATATTGGTATCCAACCACTGGATGTAATTCCAATTTGACCTTAATTTTTTTGTGCACTCTCATATGGTTGTTCACCAAGAGGGAACAATGAAAAATCATACTGACCTCCATATAGCGGCAATCGGGCAAAGGATAGATCGGCCTTTGAAGACTGGATTACCAAAATTGAAACTAGTATGCAGGATCCATTTGCTGAGTTTGAACATAAGAGATTCCAAATAGGATTATGGATGAACAAGTAGGAACAGACCATGTCGTCAAAACAATCCCTGGGTGGAATCCATCTAGTAATTGATGACTAGTTGGGATAGATGGTATACCAGCAAACATCGTCGGAGTGGCAGCAAGAAGTTCTGTTGTGGCTATATCAGACGAAACAGTCCTAGATGTTGATAGTTTTTCAGACATATTTAGTCTACTGTCTATCCAAAATATTTCCTAACGATTCGACAAGAACTTACGATGAAGGATGATTAAAAGAACTAACTTCAGGAATAGAAGGATATAAGTGGATCCCAGTTCCAAAATGCCATGGATTACTGGATGGAAGATCCTATACTATCTCTTCTATGGAAATCAGTCCAGGTGGAAGAGGTAGATCGTCAAGTTCGTAAAATATTTCTGGAGCCGAAGAAGGTATAGCTTTTGCAGTAATAGATACTGGAGGGGTGACCCTTCTGAATTCTGGAAATCGACTTCCAAATGTTCATGTAAATGAACTTCAGTCTCTGATTCAACTCTAGATGGAGTTGTTTGAGGGATAGAAGTGTATACTGTTACTCTAGGATCAGTTGTAATGTCCTCTTGTAACTATGGAACTTCTTCTGTAAAGGAAAATGTACCAGAAATGATTGGAGTAACTGGAGTCTCTGATGATATCGAAACACAAGTTTCAAATAAACCAAGAGAATTGGACTCAGTTAAACGAGACTGTTTTTCCCGGAATGGTTTCATTTCCGGAGTCAAAGATGGTTGACTCGCTAGCCTCCGTGAACGATGGGGTTTTGATTGACTTTCTTCCACGATTGCGGATTACTTGATCAACTCAAATTAAAGGGGAAAAATGATTCTGTATTAAATAAATTTTAAGACGCTTTGACACAACTTTTCTTTTTCAATTTTTAAGAGTCGAGAAAAAACTAAAGATGACTCTAGTCACCTTCGATTTTTAATGAGCCTGAAGTGACTAGTTCTCAGATGGACCTTTTCTTTTAAGGAGTCAAAAAGGAACAAAAGTGACTACTCTGGAAACCTAGACAGAGGGATTGCCAAACCAATCGAAAAACTGTAATATACACCTTGGTGGTAAATTAAAGAGAAATTACCAAGGACTTTACATACAACAGTCAATCTTCGCGAATGTTGTGTTCAATGCATTGCGATCAATATGACAACAAACACGGCTTCGTAAGGATAAAGGATATTAGCCTATTGTGGTCTCCGAATATATACTCGACGGTATGGGGAGCACAGGTCTATACTGGCACTTGTCTTATCAAAGAGGAGGAATCACCCAACCTTCAATGAAAACGATAGTTACTAGGTTTTACGACGCCAAAATATGCCTCTAGCCTAGACTTCTAGATATGTTGTGTTAGGTTCCAAAGCATTTTTATGTTCATTGAGATTTATTTTAGCGTTGATCTTTTTAGAAGTTTGTATTTCAAAGTTCACCGTGTGATGTAGATGTAAAATTCCTAAATATGCAATCTAAAATGATAAATAGTCGTTTGTTTTCTTTTAGCAATGAAAATCCTAGCTACTAAGGAAAGAAGAGTACGATTCTTTCAACAGAGAGCAAAGAGCACACACTAAATTCACTTTTCCTAAATCATATTTCACACACAGTCTAAATGAAAAATGCAAATGCATGTATTTGTTTTTAGTTTCCTTAACGTGAGAATGCCAAAAAGGAAAACTAAGTACAGATCTGAACTATTTTCTTCAAAGCGACATTTCAACAATTTCTTTTCCAAAATGAAAGGAAGACTAAAATGACACTTTCGATTTCGAATGGAAAACTACTTTCGACACTTCAAATATTGACAATTCAATAATAGAGTTCAGGCTTCTGTGATCCATATCAATTTAGAGAGAGAATCTTCGGCGAAAATCACATGGAAAATCATTTGTCGACGCGTTTCAAACCAACAAGTGTGGTTCATCATCAGGACAGGTTGAAGAAACAGATCCAACTGAGCAAGTTAAATAGGTAGAGCAGAGACTCCTGACTAACGGCTAGTTTGACTCCAGGATCGGGGTCAAAAATATTTTATTAGTTTAGTTAGCAGAATTAGGACCAAAATATAAATTGAATGGTAATTTAGTTTACAAATTTTAATAAAAATTAGTTAAATAATGGACCTTAAAAGCAATATGTATAACATAATATTACTTAAAATATTAAATAAAAGATCTAACAAAGGTTAAAAGTAATAAAAAAACCTATAAATATTATTAAATAAATAAATATTAAATAAATAAATTTAGAATAAATGTTTAATATTTCTATGTTAAAACCTATAAATATTATTAAATAATTAAATAAATAAATAAAATAAACAAATCAGAAGTAAAAACCTATAAATATTATTAAATAAATAAATATTAAATAAATAAATTTAGAATAAATATTTATTATTAAATAAATAAATAAATTCAGAAAAGGTTAGTTAAATAAATAAATAAATTCAGAATAAAATTAGTTAAAAGGACAAAAATTAGTTAAAATAATAATAAAAGTAAATAAAGATAAAAATAAAAATAAAATAATCAAATCAGAAGTAAAAACCTATAAATAATATTAAAAATTATCAAAAAATTAATGGAAGAAAACCACAGAGGTTAGAAAATTAAGTTAAAAAATGGTAACAATGTAATGAATAAATGAGAATAAAAAGAATAAAACAAATAGGCTAGTCAGAAAAATTAGTAACAAGTCGGAAAAAATAAATAAACTAAAGACAAAAAAAAATGTAAGAGGGTAGGTTAGTTAAAAAAGTAATAACCGAACAAATAAAATAAGAATAAAAATAATAAAAATTAGTTAAAGGACTAAAACAATAAAGGTGATAATAGAATGAATCAATAAAAGTAAATCCATAAATCAGTAAAAATGAAAAGGTTAATACTAGATAAATAATAAAATAATAATAAAAGTAAATAGATAAAAAGAAAAACCCTACAGAAGAGGGCGGAAACCAACTAGGAGGAGAGAGCAGGGACCCAACATCTACTGACTTTCCAGCCATCGTCTCTATTAAGATTGCAAGGTCTTTTTTCAATTTCAAGCGCTTCCCTAAATTTACGATGATGGAAATGCGAAACCCTAGCAATAACACTAGCCTCCTCAATGCAAACATGATGATTGGTTTTCTCAGCATGTTCAGCTAAAGCAGAGGACTTGGCTCTCCTATGCTTAAGGTCCGCAGCGTGCTCACTAATCCTTTGATTGATAGAGCGACCAAACTCTCCAATATAGGGGGTCCCACAGGAACAAGGGATCAAATAAACCCCTTTCCTATCCTTAGGGTCGATAGGATCCTTTACAGATCTTAGGGACCCACGAATGGTGTTCAAGGGCCTGAAGGTCACAGGGATACTATGCTTCTGGAGAATCCTCCCAATCCTATCAGTAGTCCCCTGAACATACAGAAGAAGGGGCCTGAAGGTTCAGGGGACTACTGATAGGATTGGGAGGATTCTCCGGAAGCATAGTATCCCTGTGACCTTCAGGCCCTTGAACACCATTCGTGGGTCCCTAAGATCTGTAAAGGATCCTATCGACCCTAAGGATAGGAAAGGGGTTTATTTGATCACTTGTTCCTGTGGGACCCCCTATATTGGAGAGTCTGGTCGCTCTATCAATCAAAGGATTAGTGAGCACGCTGCGGACCTTAAGCATAGGAGAGCCAAGTCCTCTGCTTTAGCTGAACATGCTGAGAAAACCAATCATCATGTTTGCATTGAGGAAGCTAGTGTTATTGCTAGGGTTTCGCATTTCCATCATCGTAAATTTAGGGAAGCGCTTGAAATTGAAAAAAGACCTTGCAATCTTAATAGAGACGATGGTTGGAAAGTTAGTAGATGTTGGGTCCCTGCTCTCTCCTCCTAGTTGGTTTCCGCCCTCTTCTGTAGGGTTTTTTCGTTTTATCTATTTACTTTTATTATTATTTTATTATTTATCTAGTATTAACCTTTTCATTTTTACTGATTTATGGATTTACTTTTATTGATTCATTCTATTATCACCTTTATTGTTTTAGTCCTTTAACTAATTTTTATTATTTTTATTCTTATTTTATTTGTTCGGTTATTACTTTTTTAACTAACCTACCCTCTTACATTTTGTTTTGTCTTTAGTTTATTTATTTTTTCTGACTTGTTACTAATTTTTCTGACTAGCCTATTTGTTTTATTCTTTTTATTCTCATTTATTCATTACATTGTTACCATTTTTTAACTTAATTTTCTAACCTCTGTGGTTTTCTTCCATTAATTTTTCGATAATTTTTAATATTATTTATAGGTTTTTACTTCTGATTTGATTATTTTATTTTTATTTTTATCTTTATTTACTTTTATTATTATTTTTATTATTATTTTAACTGATTTTTGTCCTTTTAACTAATTTTATTCTGAATTTATTTATTTATTTAACTAACCTTTTCTGAATTTATTTATTTATTTAATAATAAATATTTATTCTAAATTTATTTATTTAATAATATTTATAGGTTTTTACTTCTGATTTGTTTATTTTATTTATTTATTTAATAATATTTATAGGTTTTAACATAGAAATATTAAACATTTATTCTAAATTTATTTATTTAATAATATTTATAGGTTTTTTTATTACTTTTAACCTTTGTTAGATCTTTTATTTAATATTTTAAGTAATATTATGTTATATATATTGCTTTTAAGGTCCATTATTTAACTAATTTTTATTAAAATTTGTAAACTAAATTACCCTTCAATTTATATTTTGGTCCTAAGTATGCTAACTAAACTAATAAAATATTTTTGACCCCGATCCTGGAGTCAAACTAGCCGTTAGTCAGGAGTCTCTGCTCTGCCTATTTAACTTGCTCAGTGGATCTGTTTCTTCAACCTGTCCTGATGATGAACCACACTTGTTGTTTCGAAACGCGTCGACAAATGATTTTCCATGTGATTTTCGCCGAAGATTCTCTCTAAATTGACAATTCAAATCATATACAATGGCAAAAGTATAATAAACTATCTAGAGGAGGAAGAATTTATGACACTCTTCTTTTTTACTGAAAATGACAGTTACGACACTTTTTTGCATCAAAACGATAGTTCAATTTAAGCTACTTTTGACAAATAAGGACTATAAATGATGAAAAATACATAAAAACACTCAAAAATCCTAATCAATGGAGGCTGAATAATGTAAAGGAATAAGGCTTTAGCAATGAGATACTGATCATAAGCAGCAAAACCACTGAAGAGAGCTGAAAACAAGAAGGAAAAAACCAAATTCCAAAGAGAGAAATAGTATCATTCAGTCATTGCACCTGTCCTTAAGGGAAACAGAGATGCATCTCACCTGCAACACACGGGAGGTGTGATGCATACAGGCTGCCAGTTACAGATAGTGCAATGGGCTAGGGAATGAGACTGAGCTTGGTTTTTGCTCAAAATTTGCAGCTGAGTTCAGTGATTTGGGCTGAGCTATGATGGACAGTAAAAAAAAATACAATTTTATGATCTTAGGAGGTTATTTAGCTACCACAAGGGCACTTAGAACATTTGTAAGTCAGATGTTCAGTTCATAAACCAACCTTGAGATTGAATAAAGTAGCATTCATCTACTTTGCAATTGCATAGCAAGAGCAGTTCGAAGGCTAGCTAGCTAACTTCAGGGTTCGTCTGTGGTTTATAAAGCAAACAACAATAACAAAAAAACAAAATAATCGGTCCCCAGTGGAGTCGCCATTTTGTTTCCGGGAAAACTAGTGTCTTTTCGATCTGCTAGTCCCACTCAGATGGGTAGCTATCTTAGAAACAAACAATCAAAGCAAATTGTGATTTCCTTTATGTATGATAGATAAGAGAGAAGCAAAGAGAACCAACTTGGATCTTCCGCTTGGCTCCTTGCTTGTTTCCTCTCTCCCTTGATAGAGCTTGCCACTCGTCTCCTACTTGTCTTGCTTTAGAGAATACTTGTAGAGGAAAAGAAACAAAACACCATCAAAGCATCTCGATCTATAATACCATAAACAATGCAGAATCAGAAATACATTGACCATACAATTGCATTCACAAATAACAAGATTCACAAATACACGATTATATGGAGGAAAACTCAAATAACTTTATTAATAGTAGAAGAGAGGATTAAAACCCAGCTGTCTGATCCAACATCATCCTCCCAACATCAAAGCCCTCTTCACCTCATGAAAAGCAAGATCAGCCCAATAATATAATGTTCCTTCTCAAAGAGAAACCAACAACACTTCCTTACAAATTACAAGATTCCAGCCTCTAGATCTCTCAGATGAGGGATCCATATATAGATGTCTTGCAAGGGTGTGAGTCAACTCTCGGTTTCTAATTAATGTCATTCCACTGATAGTTCTTGGTTCCACTTGGAGATTTCTTTGATCTCTTACTCATCCCTGGGTGAATTCAGAGAGGCAAGTGTCATATGAGAAGTTTTTAGAAGATTCCCTACTCATCCACTTAGCAAACTATCTCGGCCATTTGTCTATTCTCGCTCATCACACCTCACAGAAGGCTCTTTCAGTATGCATCACACCTTGACCATGGAGCAGTCAGTATGGTCCAGTTTTGGCCAGTTCTGAGGGGTTTTTCAAGTGGAACTTTTGGGAGATGATGTAATTAGTTGACTATGATCCTTTAGGGTATGAAGCAACACTTTTAGGGGTTAAAGAGCCCTTGTTTTATCGACATATGTGATTGGGGTTGAAGTGCCCAAATATGTCTATAACAGATTGTTAATGCATGGAGACAAACTTTCTAATAGGAATTGGAAAGTGTATATGATGGATGAAAGTATGGGTATCTCAAAGCATGGTAAGGAGAAAAAAAGCGGCCCAATCTTGTCTATGTTGATACTCACTACAAGGAAATTAGCTTCTAACGGAGGTTATAACAAAGGTTTTTAGTGTTATAAAATTGGAAAAAAATGGAAAAAAAAATCCTCTGATACAACATTCATTTGCGGTAAAGGACATTTTAACAGAGCTAATAATAGAACTTCATCACAACTAAAAAAATCTGGGTGACTAGAGGTTTTAGCAGATGTTTTCTTAGCGGTGCGCTTACTAGACAAATCACACCAATGTGTATATTTTTATTGTTGATTCAAAAAATCATGTGGTATGCTACAAGATAAGATCGGAATCTACTCTACTCTTCAGTGGAAACCAAAATTGATCGATGAAAACAATAAGCAGAAAAGGAAGAATATCAATCGCACATAACACAATATTTCTCTGGGGAAAGCAACTACTAAAAACCTCGAATATCTATATTACATTAATCAGAAGACCTAAGAAGAAAATACAATGCTTGTTCATCCTGAACAATTTTGGGACTAGTAAAATATAACTCTCTGCCTCACAAGCCAACACTTAGTCAATTCTATTGCCTTACAATACCCTACTTCCTTATACAATTCCTGAGAGAATTATCCCATATTTAATTGGGAAATCCACTCTCCATAAGTGTGCAATAAAAACATAGGTCCTCAAATCCTCAACTGATTACATGCACCATCTATACAACTCAGAAAACGATACAACTGATGGTACCCTGTCTCTGAACTCTTATTTCAACTATGTCTTCCTCTGAACTAACATGCATGAGTTATTTATGAGTGAATCTTCAGTTAATTGGTGTGGTACTGGTGATGCACTAGTGCACTACTCCGCTACTAGACCTCTGTTAGTTCCTCCAATAGTTAGAACTATTTTTAACTAACTATAACTCAATTAGACCGAGTTATCTAATTACAACTCAAAAGAACTCAACCTGGGCCCCTAAAATTTTGGGATCACTCTACATGACTTTAGATAAAATTTCAACTTGAATTTCCTAAGTCAATTAAATCAATTTAACTTAATTAACTATTACAAGTTGCTATGAGAATAGAATCACAATTTAATTCTCAATTTAATTCAAGGAAAAATTAAATTAGAATTTCTAGATTCTATTTTTAACATTTCTTGTTACAAATTTCAACACTCCCTCTCAACAACAAAGGAATTCAACTCTACCCCGATCTTGTACCTTTGGAATGCTCTGCGTGCAACACTTCTCTCTAGTGTTGTTGCTACTGCAACTTCTTAAACTGAAAAATATGTCCAACCCAAATTAGTATGATGCATCTATCACTAGAGTCTTTGACTGCTACTAGCTCTACCTCTGTCGACTGAAAAATATGCGCTCTTGCTAACTCTACCTTTGTGCCATCTGAACTGCTATCAAAGCTTCTCTACGCTCTCTAGTATCTAAATCCTTCTAGCCTCTACCTTTGTCACTCTAATATATGACTGCATCAACTACCACTGATCCATCCTGCTACTATGTATTGTGGGCTCCCATAGCATGGTGTTGATCCATGAGACAAAGCCTCTCAATGGACCCTGCCCAAATTTCTTCACTCTTGGGACTAATACTTCACATCACCCAACCTCTCACCTAGAGGTATAGTTGCATGTGCTCCCTCTACCCACTTGATTCGAAATTCCCCCCTACAGGAGGTCTTTGCTTGAGTGGATGTTTCCACTTGGTATTCTCTTTGCTTCTCCAATTGTGGTTTCTCCGCAACTTTTTGAGGCTCATTCTGAGGCTAGTTCTTCTTTGCTTGAGTGGATCTCTCCACTCGATCTCCTCTCTACTTCTCTAATTGTTCCTACTCCACAAATTTCTGAGAATTATTCTGAGGCTGCTTCTGGGGCTACATGTTGAGAGGTAATTCATGCTCCCTCTCAACCACCAAATCTATAACCTTTTCCTTGCTCCTCAAGGCTTTGGATGCATTTTTGACCTCAAGAGAATATAGTTTCTTGACTCGTAGATTGATCTATTTGACCAGTCCTGTGGTGATATGTCTAAAGAAAATCTTTCCCTTACTAAAAATCACATCATAGACATGGAGTTCCAATACTGCAATGGAAACAAGATTCTTCTTTAGTCCTTGAACATATATCACATCTCTGATTATGAGAGGGGAGTCAGACTCCCTCTGAAAGGTAACTATATTGATCTCATTCGCACTATACCTCCCATCATCTCTAAACTCTATTTTCTGCATGAGGTATTTCTCCTCAAAATCACTAAATATATCTCTATGCCCTGTCATATGGAACGAGGTACCGATGTCCAGATACCACATGCTTCCAATTACAGTGCTTGTCATGCATGAAATACGTGTGAAATCAAGTTTGAAGTGTGAAGATAAATCTTCACCTGCTGCTCCAACTGTAGGCTCCTTCTTGCTTACTTTCTTCTATAGGAAATCCATGGCATAGTTTTCATACTCATGACAGTGAAAACACTTGAATTTCGACAAGTCCTTCTTCTTGCCACCCTCACCGTCTTGGGACTTCTTTCCCTTGGCTTTATTTCCTTTGCTGACTAATGCAAATTCCTCTTCCACTTCTTTGGAAGAGGTCCCATCTCTAGTGTTCCATCAAAACTCTTCTTGTACCAAGTCCGACCATAATCACTCCCAATATGGTATCTTCTCTCTCCCATTAAGTCTTGGTAACTATGTCATCTCTTAGGAAGTCCTAGAAGAGATATGCTCACTATATCGCCTTTTGGTAATAGTAATCCTGACACTTCGAAGCTCATCCCAACAATGGGTGATCTTGGTCAAGTAATTCAGAACTGAGTCACCCTTGTCCATCTTGATCTTTTTTCATTTATCAGGTCTAGTGCCAACTTCCTATGGTCACTGCTATTCTGAAACAAATTCATCAATGCCTTCCACAATGAGTAAGGAGTATCCTTGTCATGGATACTCATGACAATGTGGTCTCAAGCTCCTTCCATGATAATCCTTCTCGCTTACCACACACTTTCTCCATTCAGCTAGATATTTAGCATCCAATGTTGGAGGCTTAGGAATGCTATGATCTCTGAATTCCTTGAGGCCATTGTCTTCTAGCACTGCCTCCATCATGTCCTTCAAAACTATGTAATTCGAGCTTCCCTCCAAGGTATACTCAACTCTCAAGCTGTAGAATGACATATCACTGACTCTAAAGTATTAACTTTCAAATCGGATTTCACATGCACACCAAACTCGAAGTCTCCTCTTCTATATTGTCTTAAGCTTTGACACCATGTAGATTTTTACTATAGATTTAATAGCTTATTTGATATGCTAAAACATAAGACAGGAATCTACTCTACTCTTCAATGGAAACCAGAATTAATTGACGAAAACAATAAGCAGAAAAGGAAAAATATCAATCGCACATAACACAATATTTCTCCAGGAAAAGAAACTGATAAAAACCTCGACTATCTATATTGCATTAACCAGAAGATTTGAGAAGAAAATACAATGCTTTTTTATCCTGAACAATTCTTGCACTCGCACAATCTAACTCTCTGCCTCACAAGCTAGCTCAAGCCAACAAAGCCAATTCTGCTACTTGCCAAGCCCCTAATTCCTTGCACAATTCCTAATATAATTAGCCCATATTTAATTGGGAAATCCACTCTCCATAACTGTGCAATACAAATATAGGTCCTCAACTAATTGCATGCAACATTTGTACAACTCGGAAAATTATACAACTGATAGTACACAATCCCTGAACTCGAATCTCAACTGGGTCTTCCTCTGAACTAAAATGCATGAGCTATTTATAAGTGAATATTCAGTTAACTAGTGTGGTAGTGGTGATGCATAGGTGCACTACTCCACTTCTAGACCTCTACTAGTTCCTCCAATAGTTAGAACTAGTTTAACTGACTATAACTCAGTTAGACTGAGTTATCTAATTACAACTCAAAAGAACTCAACCCGGGCCCCTAAAATTTAGGGATCACTATACATGACCTAAATAGACTTCCAACTCAAATTTCCTAAGTCAAATAAGTCAATTTAACTTATTTAACTATTACAAGTTGCTATGAGAATAGAATTATAGTTTAATTCTCAATTTAATTCAAGGAAAAATTAAATCAAAATTTCTAGATGTTATTTTTAACGTTTGTTGTTGTGAATTTCAACATCGTGCACTACCATTAGAAAAGCATCAATGTTTTAAATTTAAATAAAATAATCAGGATTGGAAACAAATGTTTGGAGCACTAGTGCGTTAAATTTATAAAATAATGAATGCTTTAATAATAAAAATGCACTAGCTGGTACAGTCTATGATACCATGTATCGGGGCATTGAATGAAAACAAAACTAGTGCTTGAAACATATACTGCCCCGGTGCTTATGTCTTCTTAAAGTTCCCCAAGTAGTACTTTTCAGGAAGCAAACCGGGGCAAGTAAAAAATCATGCATCCCTAGTGCTTTTATATTCCCCGATGCACTAGGCCGTTATGCATAACGATGCACTGGTGCTGATGAGTTGTATAAAAGCACTGATGTGCTACTAATATAAAAGAACCATTGTTGTTAATTTAAATAATAGCACAGAGGTTGGAAACAATATTTTGGAGCACCGGGGCGTTGGTTTTATGAAACCACCAACGCTTTCATAATAACAATGCATTAGGTAGTACACTATATGATGCCATGCACTAGGGTGTTAAATGCAAACAACACTGGTGCTTGAAAAGTATAACACCCTAGTGCTTATGTGTTGCGAAATCCATGGTGGTGTACTTTTCACAAAAGGCATTGAGGTAGGAAAAAAAATCTTACAATACTGATGCTTTTACGTAATCTAATGCACAACTGCATTAATGGTAATGATGCACTGGTGCAGTAGAGGTGAATCACACTGGTGCATGAAATGGTTATCTTCCCAGTGCGTATTGATTTTACACATGCATCGAGCTTTTATATTTAAAAATGCACCAAGGTACCATTTATTATTAGTATAAATATCTTTGTTGGAAAAATCATATTCGGAGTGGTGTATATTAATATATGATGTCCCGATATCCATTTTCTCCTTTTTAGAAACATCGACCTGTGAGAGTGCAATTATTATGATTTTTAAAATTCGCTATTCATCAAAAAATCAACATATATCTTATAACAGTATTCATATAATTAAATTTTAATTAGTGAATTTGTATATCATCTTTAGATTAATTTTTTATATCATTAGATTTTTCATCTCTTCATTATAATATTTAATCATCCATATATTTACTAAGTGGTGTAATATTTCACAGTGACATTGGACATCACAATTAAATAAATTAAAATGTGTTTTATTATATATGAATAAGAGGCTCTTTGTCATACAAAATGGGACAGTTATTGGTAACCCCTTGTCTTTCAATTCGGACACTATGTCCATTACATTAAACAAAATTTCTTATTTTCATAGACAATTATTTCAAAAAATACAACAACTTGCATTGATATCGAAATAAATCATCATTCTTCATTGGACCTATTGTCAGTACTTGAGCTACTTCCATGACCTAGGTTATTTGGATGAATGTTTTGTTCATTGCATCGATTATTTTCATATTCTTCAAGTTCTGTCTACAAACATAAAAATAAAGTGTAATGAATGTATCTACATTAGTGAGAAAAATGAAAATGGAAATAAATAATACACATTAATGTAAAATGAAAATCAATGTATCATCAAAGAGATATAGAATAGTCGGTGAAGGAGTGCGATGTTAAGGCGCTCCGTATGCAAAGGTCACTGGTTCTAGTCTTGCTGATACCAAAAAAATCCAGCATGGTTTGCGCTGGTGTGGCTCAGGCCGGGTGCGATCCCCGGGTGACTTTGACGGATTAGATACCCCTGAGGCGTGGCCTCTCAGCCACAGGGTAAGAGTGATTTTTAGGATTCACCCACTTATCAAAAAAAAAAAAAAAAATCAATGTACCATAACAAAGATTAAGTCTTGAACTATATACATTCTTTGAAAGCCAAATATCATGCCTTATTTCAACAACTCTTTTGTTGGGGGTAGCTCCATACTTTTTTTCCTACAAGTTTTATACCCCATGATAAATCATAGATTTAATATAAATGATTTTTTTGTTCTATTAATTATAAACTTAGAGAAGTAAAGAAACATAGATACAAATTCCACAATTAATTTTTTATATACCAACATATACCAACAACCCATATTTAACCCAATGTCAATCAATTCTTTTGATGACTCTTATTTGTGTGTTAGCACCCATTTGAAGACATCCAAGGATGGTTGATATAAAACAACTTAAAATATACAAAATTTGAATCTTAAGATGTTATAAGGAAATATTAATAATTACCCACAAACTTTGATATCAACCCTTTTCTTCCTTGTCGTCTTGTTTTACGTGCTGAATGGTTTCCATTTTATTTTTATTTTTGCAAGAAATACTTGAAAAATAATATTTAATGCTTAATTATTTGTTTAACTGTACCTAATAGAAAAATTAAATGACTACATACATTTGAAGCACGTTGTTATTGAGATTGATCCTCCTATGATGAAATTATGTTCATTTCTTTGACCATCTCCTTGTACACTTTTTTGTATATTCATACGTGCATGCTTTAGATATCAGTTTGTTGATTCTTTGGGATTTTCACAATCTTCCTCAAAAGGTAATAAACTATTTTTATATTGATATATGAAAACTAAATATAACAAAATTGATATTAATAAATGAATTATTTGTAGTAATATATACATATAATTCTAAAAAATCATTTTAATTAAGAATATTACTTTTTGAATTATTAATATTTGTTGTTGTATGTTTTTGTTATCGAAAGTTTGACAAGTCCCATCGACTATTACTCTAGAAATGCTTCCTGCAGTTTAAATATAACTTGGTTATTGGAATAATTGGATTGATTTATGTATTGTAAGTGGAATATATGTCTATACATGCATTCCACTATATCCCTCGTATTTTTGTAAAATCCCCACCCCCACTTTCATTAACCTCCACCACCACTCCAGATGAGCTAAGGACCAACTCATTGTCACTTAGATGTTCTATAATTTTTATTTTCTTTGAAACATGCTATCTATTATTATTAAATATATTATTATGAAAATTAAAAAAACAATACTCATATTGAATAATATTTTTTCATTCACCTAATTCATTCTTTTGCAATTTTTCCATTAGGATTTTACACTCTTCTGCACTTTAATCAGAAAGAATCTTATCGAGTTTCCTCATTTTATGGCTTTGGGTGACACACACTAACCAATACATATTAGTTAAACTTACATATAGTTCAAAAATATAAATTTTGTAAGGAATTTATAAAGAACTCATCTTTTCTACTTTTTTGGATGTGCTATCATTGTGTCGATTAGTATTTTTGTTACTTGACCTCTTATCAGACATTTTTTTAATAAATATATAACATGTACCATTCGATAAGAAGCCATTGAATATATTTTATGAATAAATCACATAATATTCAACCAAAATGAGGTTTGGTTGTTGGTGCAATCTATAATGACAAAAACATTGCCATCATAGTAACAAACGAAAACATAAAAAGTTAAACACAAGTTTTCTGGATTTAATGATGTTACTTGTGAGAGGTGCACCAATGCATTATTGCATATACATCGATAAACATAAGTTATTTAAAAATAAAAAAATGAATAGGATCATTCGAGTTTGGATCTAATTCAATAAGTAGTCCCCCTGCTTTACATGTGTGTTTACTAGTAAGGCACGCTGATTAAGATAACTTATCAGTGCACTAAAATTTTTTAATGCACCGATATGATAGAATTCCTTTTTTTTATTTTTGAAATCCAAGAAACGGCCTCATTATTATTTTAAAGCATCGATGCAGTTCTTATTTAAACACATCAGTGTAGTTGGTTTTACAATAACAATAATGGGTGAAAGCACGAGTGGGGTTATACTTTTTGACAAATATTGAGAGTCTTCATTTTTTTTCTTTTCTTTTTTTTAAGATAATTATGATAACTTAATGATGCAGATGGAAAGCAATGGTTTAATTAATCTACAATTGGATCTATAAAACCCAACAATCAACCTGTCGAACACCCCTTTGGCTTGAAAACTACGCCTTTTTCCCTTTTGGAATCCAAAGGCCTGTGAAAAGGCTTAAACCATGCTTTTCCCTTTCGGGACCAAAAACCTTTGAAAAATGTCAAAACAACACTTTTTCCCTTTGGAAAGCGATTATATATATATATATATATATATATATATATATATATATATATATATATATATATATATATATATATATATATATATATATATATATATATCCCGCAAATCCAGATCTGGCCGATCGGACGGCTCAGATCGAATCGCAATATCGGCGATCGGTTCCCAATGGTCCACAAATATCAGCGATGGCTCTTGGCGGAGGTTCGATGTGATAACGTTAATCACTATTGACAATGGCCATATGTCCCTTTTACGATGTGTCGCCTCCTCTCCAAACCTCCGATGCGATAGCCTTGCGGATCCGATAGGCTATCCAATCGTCCCTATACCGTTTTGGGTCTAGTTGGGTTGCGATATTGGAATTCACTGACTTCCCAAGTCGGTTCCCTTCCTCTGATGCGATGCGATCTATATATCGGACCCGATAAGGTCCAAAAGCAAGATTTATATTATTTCAAGTCTGCTTTAGTAAATCCACTAAGTGTTTTTGCACAGTTTCTCTATGTAAATGGGTTTTTCGCTTGCGGACGCAAACTACACCAGATTTTCCTTAATCGCGGGGATTTCTACTATTAGTTAGGGAAACACACAACTGACATCAATTTCATCCAAATGCAAGAAAAAATAAACATTCATGGCCTCCATGATTGTACATGGAATTACACACACAACATTGATTTATTCATAATAAACAAAATAATGGAGTCTCGCCTTGATGGCCTGATTTGCATACATTTCCCTCTCTCTCTACTCACACTCTTTCACTCTCGATTCATTCCTTTCTCTGTATATACACACAGAAACACATAATCACAACTTTGAGGCTCTCTTCCCTTCTCTGGCCTGATTATTCTAGTTAGCAGCCTTCTTGTCCTACACTACTCATAGGCTTACATTGCTCTCTAATCCTCTCTCCCTGTCTCTCTGTCTCTCTCAAAACAAACAGGAAAACACATATATGTTTAGGCTAACCATCTCCTCCACATTTGAAGGAATAAATTATACATTTAGAAATCAAATCCTATCCTAATCTAAGCAAACTAGACTACTTGGCTTGATCTCCACACAGGGAGGATCATTTTCCATTTCTTCCTAGTTCTATTCAGAATTAGGCAATAATTAAATAACATGTATTTGAAATTAATACAAATTAAGCAACCAAGTCTTCCTCCAAACTTGCACTAGCCACAACATGTGACCACTCCATCACATTGCTAGCTAGGTCTAGATGCTCTTGCATCAGACCCCCAAGGTTTAAATTACTCATGATCTCCTGATCATGCGCTTATGATCTGTGTCCTCCTGGATCCCATACTTTGTTTGGTATTCTATCCTTCGTTACTGCTGGTGTTTTTTTTTTCTCCAGGTCTCCATAATTCATGCTACAATGCCCCATTATCTATGATCTCACTCTCTGCTGCTATCCTTTTCATATTTCTTATCGCGTTTTTCTCATCATCACAATTTATGATAGGCTCCCACATCTTAATTTGCAGTTTTCCATTTCCTTCACCTTTTCCATTCTTTCCAGCCAATATTGCTTTCTCCTTTTGTCCTTTATTTGTTTTATTGGAATGTTGATGTATGAGTCTCCACAACTCATCCAATTATTTGTCCACTTCACTTCTCATATGTTGAATACTATTCTCTTGCAGCTTATTGTATTCTTGAATAAGAACATCATAATCCCTGTGCCAATATTTTCCCATATACATTTCTGAAATGTATAAATGCCTTCTCCATTGATCTTTTGCAATAATTCCAGTTCCTTCTTCTAGTTTCTCATTCATGACTTCACTTCTTCTTACTTCAATTCTTAGCATACCTGTAACTCCACAAATTTCTTGAAAACTCAGAATTCTTCCCACTTGTTTAGCTACTTCGAATATCTCTTCTTCCAGTAACTTAGTTTCTGTACTCTTAAGGATTATGGCATTATATTCATCTATATCTGAAATTTCATTTTCAACCTCTTCTTCATCAATAAATCCATGTAGTATAATAGTAATTCTATTGCTATCATCTCTTGAATTCATTTCTAGTTCAACACTCCCATATTATAGATTCAACATCATTCCATCTTTCTGAGACATTCTGATCTCACCCTTCATTAATTCGATTTGATCTTTAGAATTAACTCCTTGGTTCAGATTGACTACACATTACCTTGTTCCTGCATATAAATCTTCATCAGAATTAATCAATTCAATAAACACAAATCCTTTACCTTGCTTCCTCGTTATGCCAACACTTCTAACAACTTCTTTCTCATATTTTTCATCCATGACAACTTTGTTCTCATTCAGTTCTGGTTGTACAATTTGATCACTTATTCTTTGGCTTTCTTCAAGGTCAATAATCTTCAATGACTGTTTAATATCTGCAAAGTCTTCTATATCAACTTTCAGTAGTTGTTCTCCTTTGGCTTTAGTCTTCAATAGTTGTCTAATATCTACATAATTCACTATAGCTATGTTTAACAGTTGCCCTTTCCTCTGCATCACAAGATTATGTGAATTTACTTCCTCTAACTTCTGAAAAATCATATCATTGCTTTTCCTTTCCCCTATGACAACATGAATCAGTTGTCTTACTTCAGTGTATCCTGCATTTACACACAACATATTAGTTTCAAAGCTATGAAACACCAAGGTCTTCATAATATTCTTCATTTGCTTTATATTAGCTTCATCAGTTTTCCTAAGAAAACTATTTGTTCCATATTCATATGAATGGATCTCTCCCTTTCCAGACATTCCTTTGATCTTAATAATTCCTTTGCCATCCTCCTTTTGTGTTATCCTTTGGATATCATCTGATTAGACATCCTCGTTCACTTGACTGTAACTTTTCTCCTTATTCTGCATATGACTATGAGTAGTCATCTCTTCACCTATTAATATAACAGTTTCTAATAACTGCTTGTCTTTCCTCAAGTCTACATGACCTACAAACACACAACAACTTTTAGTTTTCAAAATAGAATACCTTTTATCCTCTTTTGATGCTTCAAGCACCAATCCTCAATCATAGATCTTTTGGATTTCAGCAGATCCTTCTTCCTGTGACTCCATTCCTTTGAGTCTCTCCTTCTCTAACATATCAATATGAATTTGTTCAAGTTCCCTGAACTCATTCATTAGCTTTCCATTCCATCTCTGTTGCAATAGCTTCCACTTGACTCTTTTCTTCATTCTCCATCGGTATCTTCGGTCTTCACTTGTCTTTCTTTGTAGCCCTTCTGTTATTATATTCACTTATATTCTCATTACTGCCAGACTAGTCTCTTGTTCTTCATTCTGCTGCCAGTTGCTATACTTCTACAATCTAATGCCTTCCTCAAATTCACTCTCATGTAGTTGATCATCCCTTTCAAATTGCTGGTTCCTTCCATCTTCATCTTGCAGAGTTAATACTTCTGTCTCCTTCATGTCTCTGAGGACATAACTTCCTTGTTGCTCCTGATCTTTCATTACACCTTCAAATAACCTCTACTCAATTTCTCTGATTTCAACATTATGTTTATTAATGTTGTCTTCCATACTTGCAGTCACATCATTAACTGAAGAGTCTAAACATTTACTTAACTCTATAAATCTTAGAGATAGTTCATCCTTATCATGGATAGTAACCATAATCTCCTCTTTATCAAGTTCTGAAAGCTTCATTTCTTCTTCAGGTTCCTTGAGCAGTCTTTCCAAGAATTCTATTTCCTTATGAAATCTCTCCAACTGTTCATCACAACTTCCATTCTCAGCTTCATTCTTTTCTTGCAATCCTCCTAAGTTGTCTTGTTTTCTGCACTATCATATTGCAAATTTCTTTCATCATTTTCATTAAACAAATTCATTTGTTTACCTTCTTGGAATACAACTATGGCATTTTCATTTGACTTCTGGTCCATATCAACTTCTTCTGACTGTCTTACACCAAACTGAATTTCATCTATGCACTCCTTCTGCTGCAATAAATTAGCACCTTCTTCCTCTAAAAGGTATTCTCCATCATACTTCACCTTAAGAGCTTCAATTCTATTTATGACAGTTCCACCAAACTATCCATCATCCTCTGCATATCTTGCAAACATACACAAACTACGAGAATTAAAATCAAAGGCTTCATTGCCTCATCTGCTTCCATTGTCATCATATCTTCTAATTGTTCTGAACTATGCTAATAGTCCATGAGATCTTCATCTGATCTCTTATTATCCTCTTCACCCAACATTTCACCTTGTTCTGGTCTACAAATGGAAACTTCCATTTCTGCTTCTACTTCTCTGAGTTCCTCTGGTTCCTCTTAAGCACTCAATATCTGCTCAATCTTTCTCAAATCTTCTGCTATCTATAAATTCACTTGCTGACTTCTCTTTTCTTGTACCCTCTGCCACTTTACTCTCTTTCTCATGGTCCAAATATGCTTCTGGTCTTTATCACTTCTCTACAGCATCTCCATCAATATTCCAATCTGGAAATCTATCTCAACTCTGTCTCTGTCAAACTCTTCTTGACTCATCCTCATGCCATTTACTTTGGAAGCTTTCCTTATGTTGTGTCTTCTTTCTGAACCTCTGCTATGACTATTAGTAGTCATCTTCTTCTCCTCTCTCTTCATGAGCTCCTCACTTCTCTACAACAAGCCTCTACAACAACATGTCCTCCTTACTGCGATCTTACCTCACTAAGCTCTCCTCACTCAGTCTTTTGGTAAGCATGGTCCTCTATCTGGAACCTCCTCTTGAGCAATACCTTTGCTCCTTCTAGGCTTCTGCAATCTCTCACTCTTTCTTGAGAACACTTCATCTGTCCTCTCTGTCCAATCTCTTCTTGGATTCTTCAGGTTCACTGGCACTTCAGAGTGCTTTCCACATCTGATTATTCTCTCACAACTTCTCTTGTTATATATTGCTACAGTATTCACACTTTCTTATGTTGTCACCTATGTCTTGAATGGATTTCCTCTATCTCTTGCACTGTAAGTTCTGCTATAAATCACCTCTGTTTTCCTTCCTTATGCCAGATTAGGATCTGATCCTTCCTCTTGTCTACATAAATATTTTAGCACATAACTCTATTTTTAATTCCTTCATACATAATTTCTTTATTCTGTTTAACCCCAATTATTCAATTACAATTATGCTCTGATACCAAAAATAATGCAAACGGAAAGAAATGGTTTAATTAATCCATAGTTGGAAATATAAAACCCAACAACAACCTGCCGAACACCCCTTTGGCTTGAAAACTACGCCTTTTTCCCTTTTGGAATCCTAAGTCCTATGTAAAGGCTTAAACCATGCTTTTCCCTTTCAAGGCTGAAAACCTTCAAAAAATGTCAAAACAATGCTTTTTCCCTTTGGAAAGCGATTATATATATATATATATATATATATCTATATATCTATATATATATATATATATATATATATATATATATATATATATATATATATATATATATATATATATATATATATATATATCCCGCAAATCCAGATCTGGCCGATCGGACGGCTCATATCAATTGCAATATCATCGATCGGTTTCCAATGGTCCACAAATATCGACGATGGCTCTTGGCGGAGGTCTGATGCGATAAAGTTAATCACTATCGGCGATGGCAATGTGTCCCTTTTACGATGTGACGCATCCTCTCTAAACCTTTGATGCGATAGCCTTGTGGCTCCGATAGGCTATCCAATCGCCCCTATACCGTTTCGGGTCCAGTTGGGTTGCGATATTAGAATTCGCTGACTTCCCAAGTCGGTTCCCTTCCTCCGATGTGATATGATCTATATATCAGACCCGATAAGGCCCAAAAGCAAGATTTATATTATTTCAAGTCCGCTTTATTAAATCTGCTAAGTGTTTTTGCGTAGTTTCTCTGTGTAAATGGGTTTTCCGCTTGCGGACCCAAACTACACCAGATTTGCCTTAATCGCGGGGATTTCTACTGTTAATTATGGAAACATAGAGCTGACATCGATTTCATCCAAATGTGAGAAAAAATAAACATTCAAGGCCTCCACAGCTGTACATGGAATTACACACACAACATTGATTTATTCATAATAAACAAAATAACAAAGTCTTACCTTGATGGCCTGATTTGCATACATTTCCCTCTCGCTCTACTTACACTCTTTCACTCTCAATCCATTCCTTTCTCTGTATATACACACAAAAACACATAATTACAACTTTAAGGATCTCTGCCCCTCTCTGGCCTGATTATTCTAGTTAGTGGCATTCTTCTCCTACACTGCCCATAGGCTTACAATGCTCTCTAATCCTCTCTCCTTGTATCTCTGTGTCTCTCAGAAAAGATAGGAAAACACCTATATGTCTAAGCTAACAATCTCCTCCACAATTGAAGGATTAAATTATACATTTAGAAATCAAATCCTATCCTAATCTAAACAAACTAGACTACTTGGCTTGATCTCCATGCAGGGAGGATCATTTTCCATTTATTCCCAATTCTGTTAAGAATTAGGCAATAATTAACTATTTATATGTATTTGAAATTAATACAAATTAAACAACCAAGTCTGTAGGAATTTACAGGGTCAGTTCCTTAGAAAGAACACCAAAAGGACACCGCTCACAACCAGATCTCAAATCAATACACCAGTATTTTTGACGTGGTTAAAACCCTCAAAGTGCAAGGAGGGAAACAGTCCACGGCGTGTCCCAACGTGGGTACTACAGGCAATTTATTAATCAAAGAATGAAAATTTACATAAGCTTCTCTCATGCACGGATTACCCGAACAATGACCCTCCATGCGCTTTAAATAGAACTCATGGACCAATCGGGTGTCAAGCCACGGATCAAGTGTCGGTAATACCGAGGTGAGAGTGAACCGTCGGATCACTACATATCGTGACCGTCGGATTGTAAGTTACAAAATGTACAACGGTAAAGAAACACACTTTACCTAACTCTATACCTAACTCTAAACTAGACCAAGTTGAACTTAACTATATCCTATGTGTCGAAATATCCTAACATCCCCCCTTAAGAACAACTTGGGATAGGATTGAAGGATTTACAAATATGGACACAATAGGAGAAGGAAGGAGGCACTAGAGCCTATCCCCCCTTAGTGACAACTTCCTGAACTCCAAGCATATATCGAAGTTTAGTGAACTTCGCCTCTGTGAGAGCCTTTGTGAAGATGTCTGCAACCTGATCATCTGTTGGACAATATTGCACTTCAAGAACATGGTCATGAATGAGCTTTCTGATGAAGTGCATGTGTAGTTCAATGTGTTTGCTACGTTGATGCTGGACTGGATCTTTGCATAGCTGAATGGCACTTTGATTATCACACCAAAGTGTGGTTGGATGCTGTTGCTCAAAGCCAAACTCTGATAGGATCTGACGAAGCCACAAGGCTTCCTTACTAGCTTCCACGGCACCACGATACTCTGCTTCTGCTGACGAGAGAGAAATGGCAGCCTGTTTCTTACAAGCCCATGTAATAGGTCCTGAACCAAGAGTGAAGACATAACCGGCAGTAGACTTCCGATCATCAGGGTCACCAGCCTAGTCAGAATCAGTGAAACCAACTAACAGAGGAGCTGCTTTGGCACTGTAATGAATCCCAAACTGTACTCTACCTCGAACATAACGAAGTATTCTTTTAGCTGCTTTCCAATGACTTTCACGGGGGTTTTGCATAAAACGAGCAACAAGGCCAACAGCAAAGGAAAGATCAGGACGAGTATGGGTTAAATACAAGAGTTTTCTGACAAGTTGACGGTATAAGGTAGCATCAACTTCAGGAGAAGTACAAGAGACTGAAAGTTTGACTCCAGACTGAAAGGGAGAAGGGGCTGGCTTATAGTCTTCCATGTGAAAATGACGAAGAATATCACAAGCATACTTGGACTGGGAAAGGAAAATATCCTCCTGGGATTGCAAGACTTGAAGACCGAGAAAATAGTGTAAGTGTCCTAAGTCTGTCATTTCAAATTTCTTTTTAAGGCTGGACTTCACATGGTTTATAAGGCTGGGATCACTACCAGTAAGAATAAGATCATCAACATAAAGAACAAGGATGATAAGAGAGTTGCCCACTTTCTTGGTGTAGACAGTATTGTCAGAGTGACACCTAGAAAAGCCAGATTCTAAAAGAAAGCTATCCATTTTGGCATACCAAGCCCGAGGAGCTTGCTTGAGGCCATAAAGGGATTTCTTAAGTCGACAAACAAGGCTGGAGTCTGTTTGTATGAAGCCAATGGGTTGTTCCATATAGATTTCTTCCTGCAAGTCCCCATGCAAGAAGGCAGATTTAACATCCATCTGATGGACTTCCCATTTTAAAGAGGCAGCAAGGGAAAGAACAAGGCGGATAGAGTTCATTTTGGCAACAGGGGAGAAGGTTTCAGTGTAGTCAATGCCTTCAACCTGTGAAAAGCCCTTAGCAACGAGACGAGCTTTATGTTTGTCAACTTTCCCATCTGGTCCATACTTGGTTCTGTAAACCCATTTACATCTAACAAGTTTGCGTCCCTTTGGTAGAGGAACAAGATCCCATGTATCATTTGTCATCAATGAATGATATTCTTCATTCATAGCTGCTTCCCAATGTGGATGGCCTGAAGCTTCTGCAAAAGTGTCAGGATCATGATTTACTGGAGCTTGAGCCAGTAAAGAAGAGGCTCTTTCAAACTGAGAACGTGTACGTCGTTGATCTGTAGGATCACCGGCAAGATCACCTGCTGCATCCCGAGTAGCACGGACCCATCTTGGAAGTTGAGGATCCTGAGAAGGTGGGGGAGGATTATCATCCTCGCTTTCATCATCTGAAGAAGAAATGTTTTCAAAAGTAGAAGAGATAGGAAGAGGTGGCACATCTGTCGGACTAGGCTCGCAGGCCGATTTATTTTCATCAAATTTTACATCTCTTCTAATGATAACATTTTTGGACTTAAATGGAATAAGTCTATAACCTTTTACATCTTCAGAATATCCAACAAAAGTACATTTCTCACTCTTAGGTTCTAAAGCTTTATGCTTTTCATCTGGAATATGGGCCCATGCTTCACTTCCAAACACACGAAAGTGACTTACATCTGGTTTAATGGAACTCCAAGCTTCTTCTGGAGTGATATTATCTAGAACCTTAGTAGGAGTGCGATTGATTATATAATTTGCACAATTAATTGCTTCGGCCCAAAAACTAAGACTGAGTCCTTTAGATTGTAGCATACAATTAGCCATTTCCTTTAAGGTGCGATTTTTCCTTTCAGCTACACCATTTTGTTGTGGAGTGTATGGAACAGTATGTTGCATTTGAATTCCATGTTCGGTGCAAAAGTTGATGAATGTGTTTTTAACATATTCTCCACCATTATCAGTTCTTAGCTTAAGAATTTGATGTCCAGATTGTTTTTCAACAAAGGCTTTGAAGGCTAAAAAGGTGTTAAATACTTCACTCTTGAGTCTTAAGAAGTATACCCAAGTGCGTCTGGAGAAATCATCAATGAAAGTTAAGAAGTACTTGCAGCCAGAGAATGAAGCAACAGGAAGAGGACCACATAAATCACTGTGCACAAGCTGTAAAGGGGCTGAGGCGTGCCA
The DNA here is from genome assembly GCA_031772625.1 of Pinus tabuliformis. NCBI lineage: Eukaryota > Viridiplantae > Streptophyta > Pinopsida > Pinales > Pinaceae > Pinus > Pinus tabuliformis. The sequence continues at coordinate 1,062,770,455 of CM062819.1, read as the reverse complement.
AGAGGCACGTTTGTCAAAACTGTCCTGATGATGTTTTCCGAGTACACATCCGGAACAAACACCATCTCTGCAAGATACCATAGGAAGACCTGTCACCATATTTTCTTTACATAGATGTTGAAGGGAGCGATAGTTTAAGTGACCAAATCGCTCATGCCAAAGTTTTCTCACTTCATCATTATGAGCAACAAATACTGAGGGAAGATTTGATGACCCAAAGTTGTGAAACTTATACAACCTTTTGGAATCATCAGCAAGACCAGTAGCTAGAATCTATTTAGGATCTTTTAGATCCTTGATTACAACATCATGAGGTGAAAATTCAACAATTTTACCTTCACCTGAATGAGTTATCTGATAGACAGATAGAAGGTTGCAGGATAAGGTTGGAACACATAATACATCATTAAACTGACCATTGTCTAGATGAACAGTTCCAGTCCCTACAACATTAAGAGATCTATCATCACCAACATATATATTTTTGGTGTTACAATCATTTAAAGAAGAAAACATGGCTTGGCTTTTGGCCATGTGACAAGAGGCTCCAGAATCAATGAGCCACTCATGAGAATGAGAAGAAGAAGAAGATACATTTAATGCATAACCAGACTGAGATGATTGACAATGACATGCAGAAAGTGCCATTCCGGAAGTTGAAGTTGAAGTAGGCTCCACATGGATGTTATGTTTCTTCATTGCGGCCTCCAAGGCTTCCATCTTCTTAAAGCATTTAGATTCTAAGTGGCCATCTCGATTACAAAAGTTACAATGTCTATCAGTCTTCTTCCATTTGTTTTTATTGGTCTTATCATTTTGCTGAAATGATCTTTCATTTTGAGGCTGAGATGGTTTAGGACCATTCTTTTGATGATATGACTTCTTAGGATTCTTTGAATTTGGCTGCTGCTGGGCGGCTAACGCTTTCGTGGAAGAGTTTCCAAGATTAAGAAGACCAAGGTGTAAGAGTTTTTCTTGTTCTCTTATTAAGGAATCACAAAAGGAGTCAAAGGAAAGCTTCCCTTGTAGTCTTTTCCTTGACAAATGAAAGCTTCCCTTGTAGAATGGAAAGTGGAAACAAATACAGAGTAGGCTGGTCCCAACTTAGTAAGGATGGAATAAATAAGGTTACCATCTTCTTTCTTAACTTTAACACCTTCCAAGAGATATCTAAGGTTCTTGAATTTGGACAAGAAATCTTCAATGCAAGAAAAATTATTAGGATCCAAAGTAAGCAACTCATTTTCAAGTTGATGGGCTCTAATTTCATTTTTAATCCCAAAAATTTTAGCGAGTTTTTCTAATGCTTCATGAGGAGTCTCAAGTTCTGCAATGTGGAATCTAAGATCAGGAGAAATAGACATCCCTATCAAACCACGTGCTTGATCTTGTCTATTTTCCCATTTTGCAGCCTTGTCTTCATCTTTTGGTTTCTTCTCTTGGTCTGTGGCTATTCTGAAGAGACCTTTGCTTCTAAGTAAATCTTCCATGTAGGCTACCCATTGGAAGTAGTTAGTGCTGTCAAGAATGACTTGGCATGGACTTTCCATTTAAAAAAAAAACTGAAGTTGAAGATGCTGAAAGTAAGTGTTCCAATGGATAGATCTCGAAACAATAGGCGGTTTTAAAAAAAACGGCTCTGAAAAAGGCTTCCGGATGAAGAAGTTATGGCTTTTTGAAAAAAAATTGTTGACGTTGCCGGCAAAGTGCGCGAATGTGCGGGAATGAAAAAGAATCCGCCCCCACAAAATGGAGACTTGAACCCAAGACCTCTACTCTCTTAAAATAGCTTTGAACCAATTGATCTATACAAAAAATTTGAGAGAGAGAGAGAGAGAGAGAGAGAGGGGGGGGGGCTTGGTTTGCGTGCTTGCCTTGAGAAAGCTCTTTTTCCCTACAAAACACAAAACACAAAACCAAACACGAATATGCAAAGAAAAACGAACCTTGCGGCTCGAAGTTAGCTTTAGCCAAAAAACTAGAAATTAAAAAAAAAAAATCTCAAAGTTAGCTTTAGCCGAAAAACTAAATATTTTTCTCAATGTTTTTGATTTTCCGAGATCACACTAAGGTGCAGGGAAAAGAGCATACGCATGAGAAAAATCCTTCCTTTCTGTTTCTGATTTGCCCAGATCGCACAGAGTCGCAGGGCAAAGAGCATACGCAGAAATGAAAGGTATAGATCCGGTTAAAAAAAAGGCTAAATAAACTGAGACCGAAATAAGCAGAGAGAAAATAACAGTAAACTGCAAAAAACACTGTATACCTCCCGATCTGAAAAATGACGCAGCTAGGGCTACCGGAAACCTTTTCGCGTGAAACGAAAGGGGTTCCTCACTGGAACAGATGCTCCGAACGCAACAGAGCAGTCCTCTCGGCCCGAAAGCAGTCAGAAATAGCAGATCTAGGAACCGACAGCCGCATGCAGTTCTACCGGCTTCAGATTTGGATCACCAACGGACGCGGCCCTCAACCTGGCTCTGATACCATGTAGGAATTTACAGGGTAAGTTCCTTAGAAATAACACCAAAAGGACACCGCTCACAACCAGATCTCAAATCAATACACCAGTATTTTTGACGTGGTTAAAACCCTCAAAGTGCAAGGAGGGAAACAGTCCACGGCCTGTCCCAACGTGGGTACTACAGGCAATTTATTAATCAAAGAATGAAAATTTACATAAGCTTCTCTCATGCACGGATTACCTGAACAATGACCCTCCATGCGCTTTAAATAGAACTCATGGACCAATCGGGTGTCAAGCCACGGATCAAGTGTCGGTAACACCGAGGTGAGAGTGAACCGTCGGATCACTACATATCGTGACCGTCGGATTGTAAGTTACAAAATGTACAACGGTAAAGAAACACACTTTACCTAACTCTATACCTAACTCTAAACTAGACCAAGTTGAACTTAACTATATCCTATGTGTCGGAATATCCTAACAAAGTCTACCTCCAAACTTGCATTAGCCACAAAATGTGACCACCCCACCACATTCCTGGCTAGGTCTAGATCCTCCTGCCTCACTTAATCGAGCCTCTATTTAATCACCATTGAGGGTTTCTTAAACCCTCAATCAAGCTATTTGAAATTTGAATTTAAAACACTCGAATGAGCATTTTAAGTGCTCGGTCTAGCTATTGAGAGCCTACAAAGAAAAGTTTTAGCTCTTCTTCTGCATATTTTTCTTCAACACCTTTTTGTACCCTAGCAGACTTCAAGAAAAATTTATCTTTAAGTATCGGAGTTGATCATGTTGGATTCAGGAAAGAACCCTCTATCCAATGGCATATGAGTTTGACATTTTCGAATTCATATGATATTTTTTATTTAATTTATTTTAAGCATAATGTTTTCAAATTGTTTTAACACTTTTAATGAGGTTGAATAAAAAAACAATATCATAAAATATACACAATGAAAAATATAAAAAAATACCACTATCTTCGTTTACGAGTCCTCCTCCAAAGGGTACTCTCATTTTTTCAATTTATTTAAATACTTGAAGAAAACCTTACGTAGACATGTGTTTTCAAAATGTAATTGAAATATTACTTTGCCAACTTTGAAAAATAATAAAAACAAATATAATTTTGCATAAACAATAAATTTTTAATGTGAAAAACTTAGCTCTCTCTATGTAGACTATGCTTATATATATATATATATATATATATATATATATATATATATATATATATATATATACACATTTAGGCTGAGTTATGCTACGTGAACACACACATACCTCTTAAGATGTGTGAAAAATTGCAAGGAAACACATTTCATTAATGGAAAATTGACATATTATATGACACTAAATATTTTTGCAAAAAATATCATTACTAGAACAACATAATTCTCCACAATTTGTGCTTTTACTCCGAATCAAAATTCACAATTCTTATATCAATTTTGAGGGCTTTAATTCAACAAAAGAGGAAAAACTTGAAATTTCATCGCCACATTGGCCCAAAAGTGCAACCCATATTCATGCTTTCACCCTAATATGCTTTAAAATCTATTTGAATTTTAATTTTCACATGAAATTGCATATTCATCTCAAATTATCATTTAGTATGCATCCACATGAGTTACAGTAGTTCAGAGTATACATTTTCTGCTTAGAGTCACCTTATTCTTAAAAAATGGTATGAAAACTATATTGAAATTCATATTGTGGTATTGTTCTCAAAATTAATTTTAGGTATGTACACAAAAAAAATATTGTTGTTTTTTCTCAAATGCGGAGAGAAAATATCATAATATCAAATGGCCAATTCTTGTAATTCCATCTTATTCCATATTTCTCAAATTCCTTTGCAGCTTTCTCCCTTTCCATCTCTAGTAAATTTCAAATTTTATTTATATTTTGATTTTATAATTGATTTATTTTATCCATGTCAATTTGCATAAATATGTATCCAAATTTGTAGGATCGTGATTCAAAATCGAGTTCAGATGCATAAAATATTCCAGCAGTTCAAAAACATTGTAAGATATTATCAAGAGTAGCATACCGCAAACAGTTGGTAGATGAGAATGGACAGACACTTTACCCTGCCAATTGTAACATGCCATCTTCGAGCCACAATATTGGGTTAGCAATGGTAACAATTATTTGTTATATTGTAATTTTAACAAACCAATTTGATTGTTCTTACTAATATTATCGATGTACTTATGTTTAATATTTTTTGTGATTATGATTCTAGTGATCATTAGCGACCCACCTATTGTCTTTTGGTGAACCCCACTACAATTTCCAATTGAGAGAAGGTTTCATTAAGATAAAAGCTCAGAGAGGAAGCATACGAAGAATGGTTGAATCAAACAACTATTCAATTACCACTACATCTTGATTCACCAATTAGGAATGACTATCACAATAGTAGTTCTTCATCATATGTTGACAAAGGAGGAAATCAAATAGAGGTTGGTATGGATGATTACTTACAGGATATGACTACCATGCAGACAATGTTTTAGATGCATTCCAAAACAATGAGCTAGGGGATGATGCTCATATCATGGATACCCTTTTTGAAATCCTGAAATATGCTTCCACCACCACTCTCTTTGGACCTAGCATCTAGTCAAAGTTTACCTAGTTGGGGACAACGATGTTATTGTACAACTTGAAAGTAAAGTTTGGTAGGTTGAATGCATGTTTCTTGGAATTATTGAGGTAATTGACCATGATCAAGTGATCCAAATTTATGAAGGAATGAAATTAAATACATATATAAATATAAACATAAAGATACAACAAAAACATAACGTCAATTCATTAATAACAAAGCACTGAAAACTGTTTGCATGCAAAATGGAAATAAACTAGATTAGGCGATGGTAGCTTACCTCTGAGAAGAGATGTGGTGGTGTTGACGGTGTTGGACCTGCCAACATGTTAAGGGATCTCCCTAATAATAAGTCCCAATTAGACCTCAAACCGTTTGGTGTAGGAGTCCCAGAAGTGGGTCATATGATAATGCCCTAACTGCGATTTCGCGCAGAGGCAAGTAATATAACTCTGTTGGTAGCAAGGGTGTGATGGTTTCAGTGAGCCAAGGAAGGTTCATGACAGGTTCTAACATAGAGAAGTTGAGATGAGTGCACCCCTTGGAAACCTGTGATAGCACGTAGTTAAGAAGGGAACACACGAGCAAAGATGCATCACAACATGGAAGGCAAGTTAGCTAGCAATCCAAAGTGATGGTTAAACCAAAAACGCGTTTCGAAAATATTCATACATACATACACAAATAGTTATACATGCATGCACAAGTAAACAGATACATATGTCATTTAGAGTAAACCAGATAACATAGAATACAATACAACATATGCATGAAATTTGTTGGCCCTTGTTATATTAAGAAGTGTAAGTTCCAGTCATACAATACATCCATGTCCAACCACTAATGCTAACAACGGAACGTTATAACCAAAACCACCAGCTCCTCCTCCAAAGAGATGTACTAGCTCTGCACAATGGAGAATCCAAGGCTCATTACAATACTATACAATCTCTCTCCAAGATAGTCTTATCGGAAGCTAGGCTGACCAGAAGCTGTTACAATGAGTTATGAGGGACTATTTATAGCAAATTGTTAGGTGACCCTTGACATTCCCCTTTATGACAGTTCATCTACCCTCATGACTCTTCATCTACTCTATGACTGTTACATCCAACTATCAACACTTGACTTACACTTGAAAAGACGTTATATTACAATGCACATGTACCTATGTGAGACAAAATGGCTTGAGCAAGCCATGATAGACATCACTATGAATTAGACAAAAATGGAAGTCCAACTCTTCAACATCCTCTCCATGATCAACACTAACATATGGATGCCAAGATCGATAGTCCGCGATGGTGTCCATGTGCTCCAAAGTGACATCTTTATGGAACTTGACTCTTACCCCCATAGCATATGGGTATACTACTCGGGATCCTATGTCCGAATCGTCTGAAAGCATGTGCATCATTGTCTTCAATGCAACTGAAACAACAACATACTTTTGCATGATGTCTGCACTGATGGGAAAGTCTATGCTGGTAGCAATATACATCAACTCGTTGAAGTACGAGTCAAGCTCTAGTCAGACCCCTGCCTTTGTCTTCACCTCAGTGATAGTCCCAATAGATGGGATCGCATGTGCACACACCAAAACATCCATACCCTTGAATACATGTGCATGGGAAGCCTGTATACCAGTGATGAGATGTGGGATATCTTCATAGTATCAGAGCTAACTTTAGTACATGCCTTCAGTTCAGCTGCTCTGGCCTTCATCATCTTAGGCAAGTGAAGCGGGGCTCCCCTGTATCTCATCATCCATGTTTTCATGTAATCAACAGAAGCATGCAAGTTCACCAAGATACGTGCTCTTCTAGCACATCGTTTCTACCATCTGTTGAGATGGATGACTCCCTTATGCACGGTACCAAAATTGGAGTACAACACTCATATAATTGTGTCAAGGGGCAATAATTCATCTAGTATTGCCTTCTTTAGTTCAGCTAGGGCAGACACTATCACCAACTCTCCTCCTTTCTTAGACATCTATAGTTCCTCATCCATTCGCTCATTATCAGCTATCAGAAAGTGAACACTTGAGATAGTGTCTTCGACATACACTCTGATAACATCACCCAAGGCTGTTGTATGTTTGCGCACGTTAGACATGATCACTCATTCATCAACCTGCACAGGGGATGTGTGATCATCCGGAGTTGATACTCTGCGAGACTGCACAACTCTATGTTGAGACTCGTCGAATGAGATGTTGTGCATCTCTCCTTCAAGTTGATCTCCAAGGATCTCAATGCCTCCTTGTCGCTTGAGACTTGCTGACCTTCTGGATGTGGTGAAGCGGGTAAGTTGACCTCTTGATGGTGGGGCATGAGGTTGGTGTCTTGTTCCAATTCCTGTTGCTCCATATCTGTATCCAACTGTTGAAGTGCTTGCTCTATCTCACAAGAGAAGTCTTGCTCCTACAATGGTTCACCCTGTCTGCCTAATGCTAGCTGTTGTGATGGGTCCACTACCTGTACAAGCCTTGTTTCATCTATTTGCACATGTTGCACCCCCTGCTATACCTATTTCTATTGCGCTTCCCTCTCCTGTTTGCGCAGCTCTTGTTACTTCTAGAGTTTCTCCTTCAACTCATGCAACTCCTTCTCTATTTCCTCCATTCTTCTCTTCTCCTTTTTCCTTTGCGTGATTCTCTTATTGCGTTGTTGCCTCTTTGCCTCTATAGCCAAAGCTAATTTCTCCAAACGTGGATCTCCTCAGAACTTGCAACGTTTCTCTTCCTTCATGTGATCAACAATATTCCTCTTTCCCATGCACTGGTATTCTTGCTTCTGCTGCTGTTGCCTCTTCTGGTGCTATTGCTTTTCGAGATTCTGCTTCATGTTTCTTCGCTAACCACTCCATGGCGAAGTTGGCCTGTTCATTGGGTCTAGAGAAACTGTAGCAATATCTCCATGGGTACTCCTCAACCCAATAAAATTCCTTGTGGATCCAGCTGAGTTGTACTCTCATGCAGTGATATTTCACAAGACAAATTGGGTCATATAGATTGTAACTTCGGAGGTCGAATGGGTATTTCTTCATCTGTTCTACTTCGACATCTGCTTGCTTGAGACTCTGGATCTCATATAACCCAATCCACAACAAAAGAGTGTGCCAAGGTGCCTTCTTCTTTGGGTGCAGTCTAGACATCAATCCTGCCGAGATGTGATATGCTACTTCCTACACGACGAGTATGTCCAAGGAAAACTTCGGTAGAATATGTGGAGGCTTCTCCGCGCTGAACATTCATATGAAGGTACTGGATGGTGAGGCATACCAATCAACAATTTCTATTAGTGCCTCCATTTCCACCTTTGACATGCAGGGTGGATCCTGTTCGAATATCACATTATAAACCGGGGTGAAAAAATGATCAGACAATCATGTGATGACTCCTATGAAGTGACATTCAGACAACAACTTAAAATACGTGTTCACAACAGTCTTTGTTGGTGACCATGCCCACTCCAAGCTTGGGAACTCCTGTCAGGCACAAATTGCATCTAAGATGTAGGTGGACATGTAGACCTCTGCTTGTGTACCTTCAGGTGACTGTCAAGCCTTTTACCTGTTCCTTCAGTTGATGAGCCAACATGTTGGACCGGTTACATGGTTTTCCTTCTCTGGCCAATTGGTCCAATACGATCACCCAACTCTATGGGAAGGTTTCTATGCTTTCTTAGCCCTACAGTCGACATGCAAATATGACCAAGTATTGATACGCCTTTTGCAGTATCTTTGTCTTGTAGATCTGGTTGGGTGTCATCCTAAATCTAGCTGGCTCCTTTACCTAGTTCTTCATAATGTCTCTGGATTTGGCACTGCTACTGGGTAAGCTGAAGAGAGTCTCCATGATAGTCACGAGCTCTGACATCTAATACATCTCATCATAATCCTGTGCCTAGAAGGTCTCAATCTTCATCCCGTTGATGCTGCTCAAGGTCATCATCTCGAGATCAGTGTGCGAGATGATCCAGTGTATCATGTCCGCGCATGGGAATGCGGGGTATCTGCATGCAATATGGTACAAGACGGACTTGTGAATGTTAAAATACACCTAGTGGTCTTCGAGGTCTTCCCCAAAAGTGTCGGCAAATGCTTCATTGACCTCTTGCAATTTCAGCTTGATGTCCTTGTCTAGAAACAACTTGGTATCTTCATAGATCGGTAGACATGTAGACACTTGTTCAACTGCTGCCCCAATCGCACTTCCATCAGTTTCCTTTAATACTTCTCTCTTAAAGGCCATTGATCCTATACTGCTAAGAGGCGGATGAACACCTGAAAGATCTGGAGACAAAGCGACATGCATGGCAAGAAATCTGTTAGCAAAAACCAAAGAAAATTGGGGAATGACATAACACATACCTGGGGATTGATAGGCAAATATTGCACAATTTCTTCTGGGAGGCTGGGAGAATCGCTACCAGACTTGCATAAAAAGCAGTCTGGACTATCTGGGGAGGTTGAATGGCTGCTGGATTTGCGTAATGCACAATCTAGGCTGACTGTTGACTGTTGGAATTGCGCAATGTGTTATTCTAGTTGGCAATGATTGCAGGCTCAGTGACTACATTGCACAATTTTTTGGGCCAACAGTCATTGTCCCTTATAATTGCACAAATTCGTCCTAGAGGATAGTTCCTAGGAAGAAATGTGCATTTCTAGAGAGGAAGAGAAAGCCTTCCTTCTCTGGATTGCGCAATGTTGTCTCGGTGAGGCAGAGACTAGGCCAAGGCTGGCCAGACTCACCGAAGGGCAACTGAAAGAAAATGTGAAAGTGAATGCATGGCGATACTGAGTGTAAGCAGAAATGATTGATCGTGCATGAAAACATTGAATGAATGATTCAAGAAACAAAACAACACGCATGTGGGTGAAGTAAGTCGCCGAATCAATGACCATTTGTGAAAAATAGTTTCATGCATGCAACAGTAGTGAGATAGAAACAAAAACTGAAACAGTGCTAGTAAAAGCTAGTATGCTTGTAAATGACAGAAAACGTTCAAAGAAATCAAGAAAAAAACACTCACCCAAGTGAAAACACAAAAAGTGATAGAAATGTTGAAAAATACAAGTTGAGACCACTTACCCGTGAATAGCTGAGCCATATGTGTCGAAGAGTCCTAGATGTGTTGTGGGATTTCTGAGCTCCAAGATCAATGTGAAAGAACGAGCTCTGATTCATCGAATAAATAAGTTTGGGCTCATGAAGCGCATGCCACAAATCTAGAAAAAGGCAACACTTGGAGGAAAGATTCTAAAACGATCTTTGCATGCAACCTCTAGCTACCAAAAATAGCTCCATGAATCATGGGATGCATTTTCATGTTTCCTTTTTATATTCTGGGAAAAAACAAGCCATGTATGCAAGTCAAGTTTCCTTGGTCCCAGGTGGAAATGGTCAACCTGACTGCTCATGTAAGAGGCTTCTCAACTGTTGGGAGAAAATGCACATTTTTGGATGGGAGCTAGGCTGGCTACCTAGGAGATTTGCACAATTTCTAGGAAGAGCGGTTGACTGCTGCCTAGGATTGCACAATTTCTTGGGCTGAGCAGCCCTGCTAGAAAGAATTGCACAATTTCATGGATGAAGCCTGACTAGCAGAATTGCATGATTCTGGAGCCCAACATGATGCCAGACATAATAGAAAAATTTTAGGAGGGATGACTGGTCTCCCTCTAGAATTGTGCAATTTCTTAAGGAAGATGCTCAGCCTGTAGCTGGACCAAGTCTGGAGGAACATCCTGTGAGGGGAATGCATCAAGCTTTGACAGAGAGGTTGTCTTTCTGCAAGAAAAACATTGATGCTTGTGTACTTGACGAAGAAAGACATGGTGCTATGAGAGGTTAGTAAGGAGGCTCCAAAACTAAGCTAAGGGAAAATTTTGGAGGGTGGTTGTAGCTGCTACAACTCTTGGTGACATAGTAGTAGAACTCCAACTCTTTGAATGGACCTTGTTTGTGAAAAGCAAGTATAACACCTCCAGAAGTATTGCTCAGTTCTCAATTCATCTTGGTTTCTCACTAGCTTGATTGTAAGATGTAGCATCTGCAAATATCTTGGTCAATTGACACACATTCCAAGCTAAGGCAACACAGGTGTTTTGATTGAGGTTGAGGGGTATATTGGTGTACAAGCAGTATAGTCATCAGAGTCTTAGTTTCATCTCTGGTGTTGCTCAGCCACCAGAAGGCCTGGAAAGTACCTCGACAGAGTAACCTAGGAACACAAGCATGGCTCCGCTACTAGCAAACCTAGTAAGTACCTCGACAGAGTTACTTGCATCACTTCTCTGCGTAGGAAGTCTTTGTCTTCTTTTGCCTTATTCATTTTTCATTTTGGATTTTTTCAGTTTTCATTTTTTTAGTTTTTCATTTTTTTCATGATTGTGCATAACACTTATTCATTTCAGAGGCAAAAGAGGGATCCTAACTTATTGAGAGAAGAAGAGGTTGCTCCAACAAAGAAGTAGTTTGTTATATCTCTCACGTGCCTGTTAAGGTTTTCCCCCTCACCTTACTCTACTTAACTGGGCTGACAAGGGTTAACCCAAAAAGAACCGACTAGATTATGTGACACTAGTTAGCGCACAAGCTGTTTTCACCAAGGTCCACTTCGAATAGTACGTATTTTCCATCGAAATACCATGGACTAAAAGTAACAAGTTATTAATACAAAGGGAGGATGACAAGTAACCATGTAGTGATAGTTGTAGAAGGCCTCTTATACTTTACCTAGCTTGTTTCAATAGTCATACATGGTTTCATGTGAAACTAACCTATGAGCAAAAACAAGAAAACAAATAACAAAGAAAAGTAGAAGAAGAAGAAGCAAATGAAAAACAAAAGTAAGAAAACAAGTAGCCAAACAAACAAATAAATAAAGCAAGTAAGAAAAAAAGAATGCAAGCAAACTGACTGAAAGAAAACAATACTCCTACTCCTAAACTAAAGGTGCATGGGCCTGATCACGTGAAGTGATATTTCCAATGCAGCCACCGGTGCATTGGTTGACCCACGTTAGTGAAGGCTTGGTCCGCGAGCAACCCGGTTGTGCGAACCAGCAAGCAAGAAATATATAAAAATGAAGATAACTACACTTCAACTTTCAAGGTGCCCACAGGACATAAGTGAGTGTAAGTGCATGACGAGTAGTCCGTGGACTTATCATGGTGTTTTGTGACACTGTGTGCAACTTTGAAGTATATTCACACTCTTGACTGTGACATGCAAGCAAATGAAATAAAAAAAGAAATCTTTTGTTGTGCACGTGTGCTTCCAATGTAATATTCCTCCAATGCATAAGCGATGGGATCGTGAAGTTCGAGTGGAGGAGGCATGATCTGTGTGTGAGATTGATCTTCAATTTATAGAGATGAGTGATGAGGAACCTTGAGTGATCAAACAATTTCTTGATTGGAAATGAAACCAACCTCAGGACAGCAAGGGCGTGACATAACCATTAGCTTAGGCTGAAGTGCCTCAACAGTCTTGGGTGTTTCGACTTCATCGTAAGATAGATCATCATAAACGGTGGCTTCAAAAAATCAACTGTGGTAGAATCATGATCTTGATCGAATATGGAAGTAAATGGATCACAACAACCATGATCAGAAATATCGATGATTTCATCGGCATCCTCATGATCTGATGAATCAAACAGAGGGGTAGATAAAAAGTGAACAAATCCATCCTCTGTGTTTCCGGTAGATAAAAAGCGAACAAATCCATCCTCTGTGTGGATCCAGTTGAACTGTACTCTCATGTAGTGATCTTTCATAAGACAATGTGGGTCATACAGATTGTAACTTCGAAGGTCGAATGGGTACTTCTTCATCTGTTCTGCTTCAACATCCACTTGCTTGAGACTCTAGATCTCGTATAACCCAATCCACAATAGAAGAGAGGGCTAAGGTGCCTTATTTTTACGGTGCAGCCTAGCTGTCAATCCCGCCGAGATGTGATATGCTACTTCCTGCATGACGAGTATGTCCAAGGAAAACTTCGGTAGAACATGTGGAGGCTTCTCCACACTGAACATCCGTATGAATGTGCTGGACAGTGAGGCATACCAATCAACAATGTCTATCAATACCTCCATTTATACCTTCGACATGCAGGGTGGATCCTGTTCGAATATCATCTTTTAAACTAGGGTGACAAAATGATCAAACAGTCGTGTGATAACTCCTCTGAAGCTGCATTTGGACAACAACTTACAATACATGTTCACAATAGTCTTCGCTGGTGACAATGCCCTCTCCAAGCTTAGGAACTCCTATCGGGCACAGATTGCATGTAAGATGTAGGAAGACATGTAGACCTATTCTTGCATACCTTCAAGTAACAGTCGAGCCTTTATTACCTATTCCTTTAGCTGATGAGCCAACATGTTGGACCAATTACATGGTTTTCCTTCTCTGGCCAATTGGTCCAGTGCGATCACCCACACTGTGGGAAGGTTTCCATGCTTTCTTGGCCATATAATCAACATGCAGATATGACCAAGTATTGATACATGTTTTGCAGTATCTTCATCTTGTAGATCTGGTTGGATTTCATCCTAAATCTAATGGCTCCTTTACTCAGTTCTTTAGAATGTCTCTAGAGTTGGCACTGTTTCTGGGTAAGTTGAAGGGAGTCTCCATGATAGTCATGGGTTCTAACATCTGATACATCTCATCATAATCTTATGCCCAAAATATTGCAATCTTTTTCCGCTTATACTACTCAAGGTCACCATCTTGGGATCAGTGTGCGAGACAATCCAGGGTATCATGTCCGCGCATGGGAATGCAAGTATCTGCATGATATCATGTATAAGTCGAACTTGTTAATGTCACATACACCTGGAAGTGTTTAAGGTCTTCCCCAAACATGCCTACAAATGCTTCATTAACCTCTTTCCATTTTAGCTTTATGTCCTTGTCTAGAAACATCTTGGTATCTTCATAGATCGGTAGACATGCAGACACCCATTCAACTGCTGCTCCAGTTGCACTTCCATCAGTGTCCTTTCATCCTCCTCTCTTGGATGCCATTGATACTATACTGCTAAGAGCTGGATTAACAGTTGAAAGATCTGGAGACAAAGAGACATGCATGGCAAGAAATCTGTCAACGAAAACCAAATCAAATTTGGAAATTACATAACACATCCCTGAGGATTGATAGGAAAAGATTGCGCAATTTCTTCTCAAAGGCTGGGAGATTGGCTATAAGACTTGCACAAAAATAGTCTGGACTATCTAGGGAGGCTGACTGGTTGCTGGATTTGTGCAATGTGCAATCTAGGCCGACTGTTGATTGCTGGAATTACGTAATGCGCAATTCCAGAAGGAAATGACTATAGGCTCAGTGACTGCATTGCACAATTTTCAGGGCTAGCAGTCACTATCCCTTAGAATTGCACAAAGCAGTCTTGGAGGATAGTTCCCGGGAAGAAATACACATTTCTAGAGATGAAGAAAAAGCCTTCCTTCTCCGGATTGCACAATTCTATCTCGGTGAGGCAGAGTCTGGGTCAAGGTTGGATAGACCCGCTGACAGACAACTGAAAGAAAATGTGAAAGTGAATGCATGGTGATACTGAGTGTAAGTAGAAGTGATTGATCATGCATGCAAGCATTGATTGAAGGATTCAGAAAATAGAACAACATGCATGTGGGTGAAGCAAGTCACCGAAACGGTGACCTTTCGTGCAAAACAGTTTCATGCATGCGACAACAGTGAGATAGCAATGAAAACTGAAATGGTGCGAGTAAAATCTAGTTTTCATTTAAATGATACCAAGCATTCAAAGAAATCAATAAAACAACACTCACACAAGTGAAAACACAAAAAAGAGACAAAAATACTGAAAAAGACAAGTTGAGACAGCTTACCCATGAATAGTTGAGCTGAATGTGTCAAAGAGTCCTGGATGTGTTGTGGCATGTCAAAGCTCCAAGATCGATGTGAAAGAATGATGCATCGAATAAATAAGTTTGGGCTCATGATGCGCATGCCAAAAATATAGGAAAAGGTGACACTTGGAGGAAAGACTCTAAAACGATCTTTGCATGTAACCTCCAACTACTAAAAATAGCTCCCTAAATCATGGGATACCTTTGCATGTTGCCTTTTTCTATTCCAAGAAAAAGCAAGTCGTGTATACAAGTCAAATTTCCTTGGTTTCGGGTGGAACTGGTCAACCCGACTGCTTATGTAAGAGGCTAGTCAACTGCTGGGAGAAAATGCGAATTTATGGATGGGAGCTGGCATGGCTGCCCAAGAGATTTGAGCAATTTGTAGGAAAATTGCTGCCTTCTACCTAGGATTGCGCAATTCTTGGGTTGAGCAGCCCTGCTGAGAAGAATTGTGCAATTTCATGGATGAAGCTTGATTGGCAGAATTGCGCAATTTCATGGATGAAGCTTGACTGGCAGAATTGCGCAATTCTGGAGCCCAACAAGCTGCTAGACAAAATTGTGCAATTTTAGGAGGGAAGGTTGGTTTCCATCTAGAATTGCGCAATTACTTAAGGGATCTGCTCAGCCTGCAGCTGGACCAAGTCCGAAGGAACAACCTGTGTGGGGAATGCATCTAGCTTTTAGAAGCAGGCTGTCTTTTTGCAAGAAAAAAACAGAAGCTTGTGTACTTGATGAAGCAATACATGGTGTTGTGAGAGGTTGGTAGGGAGACTCCAAAACAAAGCTAAGGAAAAGTTTTAGAGGGTGTTTGTAGCCGCTACAACACTTGGAAACACACTAGTAGAACTCCAACTCTCTGAATGGTCCTTGTTTGTGAAAAGCAAGTCTAACACCTTTGGAAATATTGTTCAGTTCTCGTTCATCTTGGTTTCACACTAGCTTGATTGTAAGATGTAGCATCTACCAGTCTCTTGGTCGATTGACACACATTCCAAGCCAAGGCAACATAGTTGTTTCGATTAGGGTTGAGGGGTATATTGGTGTACAAGCAGTATAGTCGTCAAAGTCTTAGTTTCATCTCTGGTGTTGCTCCACTACCAACAGGCCTGAACAGTACCCCGACAGAGTCACATTGGAACACAAGCATGGCTTCATTGCCAGCGAGCCTGGTCAGTACCCTGACGAAGTTACTTGCATCACCTCTCTATGGAGGAAGCCTTTCTCTTTGTTCGCCTTTTTCATTTTGAATTTTTTCACTTTTCATTTTTTTCATTTTTCATTTTTTTAATAACTGTACATAACACTTATTCATTTCAGAGGCGGAAGAGGGATCCTGACTTATTGAGAGAAGAAGAGGTTATAGAGTTCAGGCTTCTGTGATCCATATCAAGTTTATGAGAGATTTTTCAGCGAAAATCACATGGAATACCATTTGTCGACGCGTTTCGAACCAACTAGTGTGGTTCATCGTCAGGACAAGTTGAAGAACCAGATCAAGCTTAGCAAGTTAAATAGTCCGAGCAGAGCCTCCAACGACTAACTTGACCAACGGCGAGTTTGACTCTAGGACCGGGGTCAAAGTTATTTTATTAATATTTAGGACCAATCCCTTAGAATATATATAAAAATAATTTTAAAGGGTATTAAGTTCAAAAAATATTATTAAAAATTATAAGTTAAATATTATTTAAAAGGAATTTTAGTTAAATAAAGGACCAAATAATATATGAATAAATTAAATGCCTAAATAAAGTAAAAAAGTATTATCAAAGATTATAAGTTAATTAATAATTAAATGGAAAATTAGTTACATAAAGGATTTTATAATATCTAAATAAAATAAAGTAAAATTAGTTAGAAAATTAGTTAAAAATTATAAGTAGATTAGAATTAAAATGGAGAATTGGTTATATAAAGGACCTTCTACATATATAAAAATAATTGAAATGGGAGAATTATTAAAATAATAAGCTGATTAGAATTCACATGAAAAATTAGACCCAAAGGACCTTATAATCAGAAATGAAAAAATTAACTCTTTAAAAATAAATAATTAAATGAAAAAATAATGATGAGAAAACAAAAAGACATTAAAAATAAATAAAATAAAATAAAATAAAATAAAAAAATTAATTAATTAAAAAAAATAATAATAAAATAAAATAAAAAATATATAATAATAATAATAATAATAATAAATAAATAAATAAATAAGTAAAAAATAATAAAAATTAAAATAAAATAAATAAATAAAAATAATAATAAAGACGCCTTAAAGAGGAGGGCGGAAAACGACTAGGAAGAGAGTGTTGGGACCCAACACCTACTGATTTTCCAGCCATCCTCTCTATTGAGATTGCTTGGCCTCTTTTCAATCTCAAGCGCTTCCCTAAACTTTCGATGATGGAAATGTGAAACCTTAGAAATAACACTAGCCCCCTCAATACAAACATGATGATTGGTTTTCTCAGCATGTTCAGCTAAAGCGGAAGACTTAGCTCTCCTATGCTTAAGGTCCGCTGTGTGTTCGCTAATCCTTTGATTGATGGAGCGACCAGTCTCCCCAATATAGGGGGTCCCACAGGAACAAGGGATCATATAAACACCTTTCATATCCTTAGGGTCGATAGGATCCTTCACCGATCTAAGGGACATACGAATGGTGTTCAGAGGCCTAAAGGTTACAGGGATACTATGCTTCCTGAGAATCCTACCAATTCTATCAGTGGTCCCTTGAACATACGGAATATGGACACCTAGAATTCTTTCCTTCGATTCCCTTTTATTCAGAGAGTTCTTGGAAGCTTTAAGGAAAGCCCTCTGACCCATGTATCTACTATAACCATTCTCAACAAAGACATCAAGAAGATGGGATTTTTCTTTCTCAAAGCTCTTCTTGTTCGAGATCCTTAGGGCCCGAGTAGCAAGGGTATTGAGAACACCCATCTTTTGAGCCGGGAAATGGTGGGAACTGGCATGAAGATACTGCTTCGTATGAGTTTTCTTCCGAAAAACTTGATGGGCGAGGGAACCATCACTATTCTTAGAAATAAGAATATCAAGGAATGGAAGGCATCCATCAACTTCCTGCTCCTTAGTGAACTTAATGGCCCTCCTTCTACCACTAGAAATGTTGATGGTATTGGACCCGCCAACATGTCAGGGGATCTCCCCATTAAGAAATCCAAATTATACTTCAGACCTTTTAGCGTAGGAGTCCCAACAGTGGGTCATACAGTAATGCCTCGATCGTGATTTCGTGCATAGGAAAGTAATATAACTATGTTGATAACAAGGGTGTGACAGTTGCAATGAGCCAAGGAAGGTGCATGAGAGGTTCTAACACAGGGGGGTTGAGATGAGTGCACCCCTTGGAAACTTATGATAAGACACAATTAAGAAGGGAACACACAAGCAAAGATGCATCACAACATGGAATGAAAGTTAGCTAGCAATTCAAAGTGATGGTTAAACCAACAACACATTTCAGAAATATTCATACATACATACACAGATAGTTATATATGCATATGTAAGTAAATAGATACATATATCATTTAGAGTAAACCAAATAGCATAGAATACAATAAAACATATGCATGAAACATGTTGGATCTTGTAATATTAAGAAGTGTAAGTTCCAGTCATACAATACATCCATGTCCAACCACTAATCCTGACAGTGGAATGTTACAACCACAACCACTTGCTCCTCCAAAGAGATGTACTAGCTCTAAGCAGTGGAGAATCCAAGGCTCATTACAATACTGTCCAAGCTCTCTCGAAGATAGTCTTATCAGAAGCTTGGATGACCAAAAGCCTTTATAATGAGTTATGAGGGACTATTTATAGCAAAATGTGGGGTGACCCTTGACATTCCCTTTTGTGACAGTTCATCTACCCTCATGACTCTTCATCTACTCTGTGACTATTACATCCAACTATCGACACTTGAATTACACTTGACAAGATGTTACATTGCAATGCACATGTACCCATGTGAAACAAAATGGCTTGAGAAAGCCATGCTAGACATCACTATGAATTAGACAACAACGGAAGTCCAACTCTTCAACATCCTCGCCATGTTTAACAGTAACATAGGGATGCTAAGATCGGTAGTCCATGATGGTGTCCTTGTGCTCCAAAGTGACATCTTTCTGGAACCTGAATCTTGCCTCCATAGCATCTAGGTACACTACTCAGGCTCCTTTGTCCAACTCGTCTGAAAGCATGCACCTCATTGTCTTCAATGCGGCTGGGCCAGCAACATACTTGTGCATGATGTCTACACTAATGGGCAAGTCTGGGATGGTGGCAATATGCATCAACTCATCAAAGTATGAGTCAAGCTCTAGTCGGACCTATGCCTTTGCCTTCGCCTAGGTGAGAGTCCCAAAATATGGGATTGCATGTGTGTGCACCACAACATCCATACTCTTGAAAACACATGCATGGGAAGCCTGTATACTAGTGATGAGCTACGAGAGCTCTTCATAGTTTCAGATGTGACTCCAGATACATGCCTTCAGCTCGACCACTCTGGCCTTCATCATCTTAGGCAAGTGAAGTGGGCCTCCCTTGTATCTCATCATCCATGTTTTCATGTAATCAACAACAACATGCATGTTCACTAAGATACGTACTCTTCTAGCATATCGCTCCTGCCATTCGTTGAGATGGAAAACTACCTTATGCACAATACCAAGCTTGGAGTACAACACTTGCATAACTGTGTCAATGGAAAATACTTCATATAGTATTTCCTTCTTTAGTTAATCTCGGGTGGACATTGTCACCAACTCTCCTCCTTTCTTGGTCGTCTGTAGTTCCTTAGCCATTCGCTCATTCTCAGCTATCAGAAAGTGAACACTTGATCTAGTGGCTTCGACATACACTCTAGTAGCATGAGCCAAGGCTACTGGATGTTTGTGCATATCAAACACGATCACTCATTCCTCAACTTGTGTAGGAGATGTGTGATCATCCGGAGTTGATACTTTGTGAGACTACCCAACTCTATGTTGAGACTTGTTGAATGAGATGTTGTGCATCTCTCCTTCTGGTTGATCTCTAAGGATCTCAATGCCTCCTTGGTCGCTTGAGACTTTCTCATCTTCTGGATGCAATCAAGTAGGTAAGTCGACCTCTTGGTGGTGAGGCATGAGATCAGTGCCTTGTTCTAATTCTTGTTGCTCCATATCCATATCCAACTATTGAACTGCTTGCTCTATCTCATGGGCGGAGTCTTGCTCCTACGATGGTTCACCATGTCTACCTGATGCCAGTTGTTTTAATGGGTCCACTACCTGTATGGGCACTATTTCATCTATTTTCACATGTTGCACCCCTTATTGTCCCTGTTACTGATACGCTTCCCTCTCCTATTTGCATAGCTCTTGTTCCTTCCGGTGTTTCTCCTTCATCTCATGCAACTCCTTCTCTGTTTCCTCCATTCTTCTCTTCTCCTTCTCCCTTTGCACAATTCACTTATTGCATTGTTGTCTATTTTCCTCTATAGCCAAAGCTTATTTCTCCACAAGTGGATCTGCTTGGAACTTGCAGCTTTTCTCTTCTTCCATGCGATCAACAATCTTCCTCTTTCTCTTGTCGTGCACTGGTATGCTTGCTTATGTTGCTGTTGCTCCTTCTAGTGTTGGTGCTCTTTGGGATGCTACTTCATGTTGCTTCACTAACCACTCCAAGGTGAAGCCAACCTATTCATTGGGTCTAGAGAACTGTAGCAATATCTCCATGGGTCCTCCTTGGCCCAATGAAATGCCCCGTGGATCCAGTTGAACTCGACTCTCGTGCAATGATCTTTCACAAGATAATGTGGGTCATACAGATTTTAACTTTGGAGGTCAAATGGGTACATCTTCATCTGTTATGCTTCGACATCTGCTTTCTTGAGACTCCGGATCTTTTATAACCAAATCCGCAATGAAAGAGCGGACCAAGGTTCCTTCTTCTTCCGGTGCAGTCTAGTTGTCAATCCTACCAAGATGTGATATGCTACTTCCTACATGACGAGTATGTGCAAAGGAAACTTTGGCAGAACATGCGGAGGATTCTCCACGCTGAAAATTCGTATGAAGGTGCCAGATGGTGAGGCATACCAATCAGAAATGTCTATCAATGCTGCCATTGTTGCCTTCGATAAGCAGGGTGGATCATGTTTGAATATCATCTTGTAAACTAGGGTGAAAAAATGTTCAGATAGCCATGTGATAACTCCTCTAAAGCTGCATTTGAAAAACAACTTACAAGACATGTTCACAACAATATCCACCAGTGACCACGCCCACTCCAAGCCCGGGAACTCCTGTTGGGCACAAATTGCATCTAAGATGTAGTCGCACATGTATACCTCTGCTTGCATACCTTCCGGTGACTGCTGAGCCTTTGTTACCTATTCCTTCAGCTTATGAGCCAACATGCTGGACCAGTTACATGGCTTTCCTTCTCTGTCGAGTTGGTCAAGCACGATCACCCAACTTTGTGGGAAGGTTTACGTGCTCTCTTAGCCATACAATTGACATGCAAACATGACCAAGTATTGATACGCCTTCTGCAGTATCTTCATCTTGTAGATCTGGTTGGTTGTCATCCTGAATCTAGCTGGCTCCTTTACCCAGTTCTTTAGAATGTCTTTGGAGTTGGCATTGCTATTGGGTAAGCTGAAGGCAGTCTCCATGATAGTCACGGGCTCTAACATCTAATACATCTCATCATAATCCTTTTCCCATAAGGCTGCAATCTTCATCCGACTAACACTGCTCAAGGTCATTGCCTCGGGATCAATGTGTGAGATGATGCAGTGTATCATGTTTGCACATGGGAATGCGTGGTATTTGCATACAAGCCTGAATTGTGAATGTTCACATACACTTAGGGGTCTTCGAGGTCTTCCCGAAAAGAGCCTACAAATGCTTCATTGACCTCTTGCCATTGATGTCCTTGTCTAGAAACAACTTCGTATCTTCATAGATCAGTAGACATGCAGACACCCATTCAACTGCTAATCCAATTGCACTTCCGTTAATGTCCTTTGATCCTGATCTCTTGAAGGCCATTGATCCTATACTTCTAAGAGGTGGATGAACACCTAAAATATCTCGAGACAAAGTGACATGCATGGCAAGAAATATGTCAGTGAAAACCAAAGAAAATTCGGGAATGACATAACACATACCTGGGGATTAACAGGCAAAGATTGCACAATTTTTTCTGGGAGGTTAGGAGACTAGCTGCCAGACTTGCACAAAAAGCAGTATGGACTATTTGGGAGGTTGAATGGCTATTGGATTTGTGCAATGCGCAATACAAGCTGACTGTTGATAGTTGGAATTGCGTAGTGTACAATTCCAACTGGAAATGACTACAGGCTCAGTGACTGCATTGCGCAATTTTTTGGGCCAGCAGTCACTATCCCTCAGAATTGTGCAAATCGATCCTGGAGGATATTTCTTGGGTAGAACTATGCATTTTTGCAGAGGAATACAAAGCCTTCCTTCTATGGATTACGTAATGTTGCCTTGGTGAGGCAGAGTCTGGGCCAAGGTTGGCTGCACTCACCGACGGGCAACTGAAAGAAAATGTGAAAGTGAATGCATGGTGATACTGAGTGTAAGAAGAAGTGATTTATCATGCATGAAAACATTGAAGGAAGGATTTAGAAAATAGAACAACATGCATATGGGTGAAGCAAGTTGCTGAATTAACAACCGTTCATGCAAAACAATTTCATGCATGCAACAACAGTGAGATGGCAACAAAAACTAAAATGGTGCTAGTAAAAGCTAGTATGCATGTAAACAAAAGCAAGCGTTCAAAGAAATCAAGAAAACAACACTCACACAGGTGAAAACACAAAAAGTGACAGAAATGCTGAAAAAGACAAGTTGAGACCACTTACCCATGAATAGTTGAGCCAGATGTGTCGAAGAGTCGTGGATGTGATGTGGGATGTAAGATCTCCAAGATCGGTGTGAAAGCATGAGCTCCGATGCGTCGAATAAATAATTTTGGGCTCATGACATGCATGCCACAAATCTAGGAAAAAGAGACACTTGGAGGAAAGATTCTAAAACGATCTTTGCATGTAACCTCTAGCTGCTAAAAATAGCTCCCTGAATCATGGGATGCATTTTCATGTTGCCTTTTTATATTCCTGGAAAAAGCAATCCATGTATGCAAGTCAATTTTCCTTGGTCCCGGGTGGAACTGGTCAACCCGACTGCTCATGCAAGAGGTTTCTCAACTGCTGGGAGAAAATGCACATTTCTGGATGGGAGCTGGGCTTGTTGCCCAAGAAATTTGCATAATTTCTTGGCAGAGTAGTTGACTGCTGCCCAGGATTGCACAATTCCTGGGTTGAGTAGCCCTGCTGGGAAGAATTGTATAATTTCCTGGATGAAGTCTGACAGACAGAATTGCGCAATTCTAGAGCCCAGCAGGCTGCTAGACAGAATTGCGCAATTTCTGGAGGGAAGGCTGGTTGTCCTCCAGAATTGATCAATTTATTGAGGGAGATGCTCAACCTGTAGCTGGACCAATTTCGGAGGAACATCCTCTGAGGGGAACGCATCAAGATTTGGTAGACAGGTTGTCTTTCTGCAAGAAAAACACTGAAGCTTGTGTTCTTAATGAAGCAAGACATGGTGTTGTGAGAGGTTGGTTGTAGCTGCTACAACATGCAGCTACATGTCTTCTAAGATACATTACAATGATTCTCAAAGGCTTATTTATTATTGAGAGATAATGGAAATCCCTAAACATCCAAAAACCTAACCTTGGGATATGAAGTGCCAAAAGTCTATGGGTCTCATTGGGGTAAATTGGTACATCAACTTTCGAAGGTTGTAACTTTGGCATATGATCTCTGTTTGACACGTACAATATCTCATTAGAAATATCTATATGAGGACTACAACTTTTGACTTCAAACCCCAAATGTAAGTAATGGTTTTTCCCGTTTTCCAAAAAAAAGTCCTTTAGGGCCTCAAAACAACTTCGGAAGTTCATGACCCAAAAAACTACCAAAAATAGTAAATTGTGCTACAATTAGGGAAACTAAAAGAAATAATAGTGGGAGTCCAAGTGGAATAGGCAGGTGGCAACCAATATCCACTTGGATCATCTAGTCCCTTATAAAATGAGTAATCATGTCATTCAATCAACATTAAAAATGGTCAATTTATGAATGTTAAATATTGACATTGTATATTTATATTTCCCACCAATTGTAGGTTACTTAAAGATAAGGTTCTTCTAATTGATAATGTCTTTCCTAGTAGCTACAAAGAGGCAAATAAATTTTTGAAAATTTTGGGTGTTGAGTACATATAATATCATGCATGTCCATGATTGTATTCTATATATAGGAGAATATGCAGACAAAGAGATATGTCTGAAATGTGGGCATGACATGTACCATAAAAAAAGGGTAAATCAAATAGTCCTCCACATAATATATTGAGGCATATGTCTATAATCCCAAGGATTTAAAGGCTCTTTTGTTGCAAAGAAGTATCTATGTTGCAGGGATGGTATGCCTCACACAAAAGTGAGTCGAGAGTCATGCGAATCCCAACATATTCAATAGCCATGAAGCATATAGAGGATACATGGCCCAAAAAATTCAAGGATGAAGTACGAAGTCTATGACTTAGCATAGCCATGGATGGCATCAAACCATATTCCCTCCAAAACACAAACTATTATGTTTGGCTTGTAGTAGTGATTAATAACAATATCCCCCCATGGTTGTCCGTGAAGAATGAACATCTTATGTTGACTCTGATAATCCTTAGTTGAAGACAAGTGAAGAATATGGATGTTTAGATTGGTAGATGAATTGAAGGAATTATGGGAAGGGATACATGTATATGATGTATCAAGACCCATTGCAACCGAGAGGAGTTTTACGTTGTATGGAATATGTGCTTACACCACACATGATTATCCATAATTAGGAGTTTTTTTATGGTAAATTACATGTTGATTGATTTGTTTATATACGTAATAATATTGTTTCACATATTAATTTAATTCACTGCATTTTTTTTATATTCATAATCACTAATGTGCCCTGTATACAATAATTTTATAGGTATTGTAACAAAAAGGTATCATGGATGTAAACATTATGGACCTTCTCTGAAGGCTAGGTGGTCAAACCACCTATGAAAGCCAATGTATGATTGTTCCAAGGTATTTATCCGAGAATAACACCCTTATAGAAGAGAAACATCCACTTTCAAAGGTAAACCAAAGAGAACCCAAAGGCATGCAATCATAACACTAATTGAATGGCTTAGAGTTTATGCCAGTTTAGGAGAAGGATATTACAAAATTGCTCGATTCAAATGGGAAGCCTATGTTCAAAGATCAAGAATTCTTTGACACCTATGTTGAGAAATTTCCCATTGAGATGAAAGGGAAATTTGTCTTTCATGAACTCCCATATTGGGAACATCTTAAGATTTCCCACTTACTATATCCCATGCATATATTCAAAAAGAATTCATCTTCTTTATGGAGGAACATATCATTGAAAGAAAGTGACACATTGGTTGTTAGGAGAGATATTATTTCTTCAAAAACTAAAAAGTAACATTGGCCAAGACAAGAAAATAGAGGAGAGGCTGGTACCTCTTGGTCTTTCAAAGAAGGTGATGTCCCATGGATTTTAAAGAAATATGATATTTCTTTGGCAAAAGAATTTATAATGGTTGTGAAGGTACCTTCTTTATATGGGTCTTCACTACGACATCACTATCGAAGGCCATTTGTCGGGCTTGAAATCACATGAACATTTGAACCTTCTAAGAGTATGTATGTCAAAAACATGATTTTATTATTTATTATTATTTTTATGCCATGGAATAAAATATAATTAATTTTGTATGTTTTTACTATGTAGTGTCATTATCCTCTTCTCGTGGGTGTGTGTGTGAACCATGAATTCCCCTAAGACCTACAATGTGCCATATCCAAATTATCTTCATTTATATGTTGGAACACATAAAAGGACATTCATATGGCCAGCATTCCATGCTGGCATCAAGAGATATTTGAGAAGGAACTGCCGACAAGTTTCATGGAATTGTAGGTTAATATTTTAATTCACCTAGTATATGAGGCTGAATTAGTTGGGGTGGTTTCTTGTCGTTGAATGTTCTTATTAGAGAGGTACATGAAGAAATTGAAATGTTTTTTTAAACAAAGGGTAAAACTTGAGGGGTCCAGGGAAGATGGTTACATATCGTATGGGTCTTTCTGTTATGCAAGTGAGTACATCAAGCATATTGACAATGCACCAGGTGAAATGATTTGGGACAACAAAAGGGATGAAAGAAAAAGGGAAGGGGAGATTTTCCAAACAAATGGAAAAATGTGTGTGATAAAAAGTGAGTGACTTATAAAAAATGTGTGTGATAAAAAGTGAGTGACTTATAATTTGTTAAATTTCTACACAGTAACTATTCACACTGAACTTCATAATGAATATTTTGATCTCATACGTACTATATCTGTCAGTTTGATTTCGTCAATGAATTCAAAAATTGAAACAAATAACAATATCATTATTTATAATTTGGAAATGACACAGACGTGGGTCACATTGTACGAACAAAAGAGGAGGAAATGGGAGAGTGATATGAAGGAATTCAGATGATTGAATGGTAGAAGTGTTCTTTAGCATGATCATTTAAGAGAAAATATGTCAAGGATATGCCCCAATAGCTGGGTTGCTCACCAAGTCAAAGAGAAATATGGTGCATCTGGTCATTACCCACGTGCTCAAGAGGATGTGCTAAACATAGGGATTAAGTGTAGATACTCGATAATAATCACTTTCTATAGATTTTTAACTTCATAATGCACCTTTGAATTATAACATCCATATTTTATATTTTAATTATGGTTGGGTTATTAGACACATGACACTGTGATTTTTTCACTTTTTTATTAGTATATTTGTTCCCGTCTATGTGGGCATATGAACATCATTTTCACATGGAGGATGTTGATGATGGAGGCATGAAACAAGACTATGGAGTGGAAGTCGAGTTCAACCAATATAGTCATGCTAGCCACTGCAATCAAAACCTAATATGTAAGGGACACTAGTTTAGATCGGAAAGATACAAGCGATCATTGAAGTGGACTTCTCTTTGTTCCAATGTGTTATTTTTAGGTGCAAGTGTTGGGACACCTTTGATTGGAATAATTTAAAGGAAGATAATGATAGTGGGTTGATATGTATCAACTCTAGAAAGATGTGGCATGGAGCTAGGGAGCCTTATGTTTTCCCCAAACACTGCAACTAGACATTTTTTTTACCTAGATATGTTGGATAGGGATTGGTGGTTCATATTAAGACATGACCATAGATCAAATGAGGAATATAATCATAGTGATGACAACAAAGAGTGATATGTACTTGTGTTATTTCATCATTTATACTATTTTTGTATGCTTTTATTTTCTTTATTTTTCTAATTATATTGTTTCTTATTCGTCTTGTTGGCATTTTATGTAATTGGAAATATTCACAAACTTTTTTACAAGTTTTTTTCCGGTGGAAACATTTTTACAATTAAAACTAAGTATTTCCAATTGTATAATTTATAATTTAAAAATTAAAATTTTAACATATTGGTTTAATTCTAAATTTGAAATAAGTTTAATTTGGATTTTGTGATAATTTGGTTTTCAACTTAGTTATTTGTTAGTTTACATCATTTTATCATTGCTTTTGGAAATATTTAAATTATGCCCCCAATGTTGACTAAAACCACAATTAATGAAGTAATTTAAAAATTTGATAACAATCAACTTACGAAATAATGACAAAAACAACAAATGTAAGAATATTTACATCCATAAAATTTTAGGGCTAATATAATGCTTATAATTGGAGATCATAATTTTTTAATAATAAATATTTCTAGGGTAGAATAGTCTATTAGAAAAGAGTAAATAGTACAATGGAAAATAATATTTATTGATAAGTAATCGTTTTTTGAAAAAGAATTTAGTTAGAATGAACATGTATGAACCATCTATACAATAGAAAAATATTTATGGTAATTTTACAATTATAGTTTCAACCATATTAAACTTTGTAATTTATAAAAATATCTTTGCATCTTTTATCTAAAGTAACTCTTTTTGCATGTAATTTCATATATAAAATTTTGATATAATTTCACCAATATATAATCTATAATAAATATATATCATTTCATAAAAATAAACATCATGATGATAACCATCTAATAAACATAAACATCATCTAAAGTACAAATTCACTAACATCATCTAATTATATACACCTCTAGCACATATAAATGTTATTAGCTAGCACACAAATCTAATAATTTAACAAGGCATCGTTGTGATCAAATCTAACAATATCCCATGCTAATAGATCCCATGCTCATTATATTGGTTTTTTATTTGCCTTGTTGGCATTTTATATAAGTGGTAAGATATTAAATCTATATTGGTAAAATATTAAATTTAAATCTAAATTGGTAAGAGTTGCTATCAATATTAAATTTAAATTCCTTGAAACTCTTATAACTTTAGTGATAAATTAAATTTTATTAATACATAATTTTTTAAGTTATATTAGATCTAAATTAATTATAAAAATTGTGATTTAGGTTTTTTAAATAAACTTAAAAGATTATTTTTATAATTTTTAAATAAATATTCTTCATAATAATTTATTGATTGAATTTTCTTATTTATTAATTTAAACAATAGAAAAAAATATATAATTAAAATTTAAAAATAGATATTAATTTAAAAATTATATTTTAAATAATAATTATAATTTATAATTTTTTTTAATGATGATTTATTCATATTTATTATTAATAAACAACTTTAATTTATTAAATTTATAAAATAAAATTAATTGTAATGTTATTTTATAATCCAATATTTTATGAACGCTTTTTTTTAATTATAGTTGATTTTATAGACCAATCAATTACATATTTTAATTTTATTATAAATATTTTTAAATTTTTTATTTAATGTTTACATGTTGCAATATAAGTTCTGAAAATTAATTGCAAAGATTAATTAGATATTCTCTAACTCTTGTATTATAAGTATATGTCACAAATTTATGATTTCTACGTTTGACCATGGCTAGAAATTTATTTTTATTTAGAGGTTCGTACAATTTAATTGTGTGTAAAATTGATTTTATTTTGTAGTGACTATCTTTTAGACATGTTTTATAAGCATCTTTTTCTTCTATATTCTCTATAAGCAAAGACTAGCTGCTCGCATCCCTTGTTTGATGAGTAATTTAGTTAGAATTAATATGCATGAATTAATATCTAAGCAATATAAAAATATTTATGGTAATTTTATAATTATAGTTTCAACCATATTAAAATTTTTAATTTATAAAAATATATGTCATTGTTTATTCAAGGTAAGTCAATTTTCCTGTAATTTCATATATAAAATATTGATATAAGTTCACCAATACATAATCTATAATAAATATCATTTCATAAAAATAAACATCATGATGATAACAATCTAACAAACATAAACATCATCTAAAATGCATATTCAAATTTGCTAACATCATCTAATTATATACACCTCTAGCACATATAAATGTCATTAACTAGCACACAAATCTAGTACTCTAAGAGGGTATCGTGATCATGATCCCATTTAATGAAACAAAAACATTTTCTAACACCATCAACACACACATCCTTAAATATACATCTTAGGTCAAATAATTTTTACGACATTCACACCTATCTCCAAGCACATTAAATGAACATATCTAACATGACCTAACAATATACACATCAACATGAATAAAATGAACTATATATATATATATATATATATATATATATATATATATATATATATATATATATATATATATATATATATATATATATATATATATATAAACAAGTCAAATAATTGCTACATAATATCCGGTGATCTAATAGATGTGACAATCATATCTAGTACAATAGTACTAGTGCAGGCCTCGTCTATAATAGAAGATGATGGATGTTCAATTGCCTCACGAGTCAAAGTTGGAGGTGGAGGAGAAGGTGGCTAGTCTTCTCTCTGAGGAGAAATATGCAATGGGTGAGGCGAAAGAGGAGGAGCTGGAGTAATACCAAACGGATCACTGCCCTGATCATCATCTGATGGTGTAGTGCTGGGTGAAGACTGTATATCTCTATGGGCATCCCTCCTCACTACCAATAGTATCGTAGCTTCGAAAATATGATGCATAAGACTCATCATATCATGCAACAAGTCCCTCTAGAGCTGTAGGAGCTTAGGATTTTCCCTAATGTCTTGAACCTTCATAGGATAGACTGCCTTCTCAACCAAAAGTGTAGAGAGTTGGTTTCCCAAATCCATCATGAATCTAATATCAAGCCTATGCGACAACATGCCCATAGGTATTTGCGTCTGAGGACATCCCTCACCCATTGTTGCCTCAACTATATCCACAGATGAATCTGGTCAGCAGGAGGCATGTCCACAACGAATGTGCCAATATCTACAAAATATATAGAATACAAAAATAATTAGACAATTTCATTAAACAATTTAATAAAACAAGTTAAAGAACATGCTAGAATAAATTTTATTTTAATAAATTAACACAATAAATTAAACTAGATTAGTTTAAAGAAAACACTAATATTACCTTTATCATATGTTATCTCATCCTATGTGAAGAGGATGTTGGGATGTCATCAATCCATCCACGCACAAGGAAACAACATCATGACAAACATGTGGTCGACCTCATTGCCTAGTAGCCCCAGTGTGTCGATGGAATTCCTAGCTAGATACATCGATTAGACTCGCTTGGGCGTCATCTCACCCCACATGTGCATTCATACCTCAATTGTCGGCCTAGGAGGGTGATGGTCAAAACTAGGCCTCATTTCAGGAAACCTCTTAAAAAAACAAAACAACTCTGAAGAAAAAGAAAAGTTCAACCTCCCATGTATCATAGCACGATATATATATCTAAATCTATGCAAAATTGTCGCAATAAAATGGCAGACCATCTGATACATTGTTATGAAACGAGCTCACAAAAAGATAAAAAAATATAGATAAACGCCTTAAAAATAAGCCTCTTCGAGGGGACAAACTCCTTTACATTACACAAATGAACAATTCTTGGATGATAAAAATGACAAGACCTACATTCTATATATAGGAGTCTAAGGGGTCATAATGTAATTAGAGCCGACATAACAATAATAATATAAGGGCACAACAATAACAATAGTGGGCTTCTATGGGGAACAATAATAACAACATGGGACTCCATGTGCACAAAAATATAATAAGGGGTTACACTAGTAGTATAGGGACCTAACATACATCGTGGCCTCTGCACCAAAGAATCAACATAAAAAAAAAGAGGGAAACTAATGCACTTCCCATCACTGGTAGAGTGTGCAATGGTAGTCAATAATAGTGAGAGGCACCCAACCTCCTTTGCAACAAAAGAAGATACTTGTAGTTGTCCACCAAAACCCTAAAACTCCATTGGGGAAATTACGTGATCCCCAACGTATATTTAAGAGTAGATAACCAACTCTTTGCTGCAACACCGAGGGGGACATCAAGGAACTAGGGAAAATCCTCCCCTCTCCTCGATAGGACAATGATAAAATATATGTCCTCCTCAGCGGGCTTGTACCACATGTTAGGACCGACATGGAAAGCCTGTCTGTGGAATTCCCACCTATGGACCAGTTCCACCAACAACTTGGAGTGCCCTTTCAGGGATGTAGCCTCCTCATAGTACTTAGCCTACATTCATCAAGAGGAATTAGGTCAGTACCTTAATAGTGTGAGGGTAAAGATATATCTCCCTCTCTCATGCCTCCCATTGTCGCACCACATTGTATTAGCCAACCCGTTTCTCTTGCTACTGTTTCTCCTCTCTTCATTGACGTCTTTACATGATTGACATATAAAATATTTCAACCTCATACATAAAACATATTTTTTTTTTATTAAACGAAAAAAGTGTTTATAAATATGGGCATATAACTTTCAATTTAAAAAAAAGTCAACCTCAGCGCACCAAAAAAGCATGAATGCATCGAACATGTTGCACACATCGACTTGACGCATCGCTTTCAGAGCACATACATACATAACATTAGTTATTTTTATTTTTCAATGTGATGTGTCAACATAACATTTCACACTGGTGTGTTAATTTTATGTCGAACCACTGCACCAGAATGTTTAGGTTAACGAATCCATCAAGCTATAATTTTTAATATTATGCGGTGCATTCGATAAAAAATAACGCACTTTGAAGTAAATTTTACCAGACGCACTACTAGAAAAAATATTAATTTTTACAGTAGTGCATCCTTGGACTTAACTTCCTAAGGAGTTGATCTTATGCACTAGTTACCGGTGCTTTCGATTTGTTACTTGACTCACTGCCTAACAAAATGAAATTTTTAAAGCATTGCGTCATGGAACTTCACGACCTGATGCATTTCCATTTACCAAATGCACCACATAATATTAAAAAATCATATTTCATTAATTTTATGCATCGATTTGTAGTGAACTTATAAATTTATAGGGTGCACTGTGAATGGTGTGAGCTGAACCTCTCAAATGCACCACACAAAAAATAAATAAATTAAAAAACAAATAATTTTTTTACTTAATTTTGAATTCTACTATGCTAAAAATTTAAGTTAGCAAGAAACATAGACATTACCTATAAATTTGGTCATCGGGGAGGCATGGTTCTACAATTAATCGAAAAAATCAAATTTGACCGTCGTTTGACAAAATTTGAAAGGCACACATTGAGCAACAGACAGAAGGATGAAAAGTAAGGGAAGCATAGATGGAAGGGATATTCACAAACGAAAATGTAGCATTGGTGCTTGAGAACTCTACAACACTACAAATGGTAAAAATGAATTTTACAACTGGTAATTTTATTTTTTTTATTTAACGTTTTTCCAGTGTGCTCAAGTACCTTACACACCGATGCAGATTGTGTACGAAAAACACCACCATTTTTTATATTAAAACTCTCGCTGCAATGCATCATGTTATTTACATGTCAGGGTGTTTCAAAACAGGAATAACATCAGTGCTTCGAGCTTGTATAGCACTGAAATGGTGAAAATGAATTTTACAAGCAACATTTTTCTAAATTTAACCCTTTTTCGGCGCTATCAAGCAATATAGACAAAGAGGCTTCCTTTTACTTAGTGCATCGTTGCTTTTCTATTTGTCTAAAACATAACCCTCCAACAGTGCAACATTGTCTATTAAGCACTGGGGCATACCATTCCATTAACAACATCAACACTAGCTATTTAGGAAAAGCACCGCTAATTTTAAATTAAAAACCCTCCCATCATGCACCATATTTTATACATGCTGGGTCATTCAAAAAAAGGAATAACATCAATTCTTCCAAGGAGTATAACACTCAAATGGTAAATGAATTTTACAATCGACATTTTTTAAAATTTAACCCTTGTCTATTGCTATCGAGTATTATATGCACCAGTTCTCTAGATTCACCTATCACACTGATATTTTTAAATTAAAAGTCATGCAATGGTGTACCATGTTTTATATGCACTGGGGAGTTTGAAAAAGGTCATAGCACCAGGGCATCATGGGAGTATAGCAACAGAATGGCGAAAATGAATTTTACAACAGACTTTTTTAAAATTTAACACTAGTCCAATGCTATCAAGTAGTATATGCACCAATTCTCCAAGGTTTCTTAGCACACCATTATCTTTTATTTAAAAAAAAGAACCCTTGAATGGTGCACCATTGTCTATTATGCACCATGACGTACAATTCTATTAACAGAACAAATATTTATTTTATGAGTAGTGCACTGATGTTTTTAAAATTAAAATCTTTTCCATGGTGCACCATGTTGTTTACACATAATGGCTTTCATAAAAAGGGAAAGCACCGAAGCTTTATGTGAGTATAGCACCAAAATGGTTAAAATGAATTTTACAATTGACATTATTTTTTTAATTTAACCCATCTCTAGTGCTATTGATTAATATATGCAGTGAGTCACCAAAATTACTCTGTGAATTGTTGTTTTAATTTTTATAAAAAATAACCTTGCCATGGTGTGTTATTGTCTGTTAAGCACCAGGCATACAGTTCTATTAACTGCATCGATTCTTATTTATATGAACTGCACAACCATTTGTAAATTAAAAGCTCTTCCATGTGCACCATCTTGTTTATTCATTAAGGGTTCCATAAATAGGGATAACACCAATTCTTCATGAGACAATAACACCGAAATGGTGAAAATAAATTTTACAACCGACACTTTTTAAAACTTTAACCCTTTTTTGAATTTCCACTACTACGATTTGAGATTGGTTGAAGATTGGTTTCGGGATTCATCGCATCTGATTTAAGGTATATCGACGTTTTCAGCCATCTTGTGTTGTTCACCTTCATGAAGAAAAAGAATGTGAATAAATATGACCCTACAAGGAAGAAATAAATATGAAATTGAAGGAAAAATAACCGACATGTAGAAAACCATAAAATTGAAACAAATTAATATTATTTAATTGTTCAATGGCAAGTTGGATTAAACATTTAATTTTGGTAAATACTAGTTAATGTTTTAATATTAATATAATTTTATTACTTGAATATATAAAAATAATTAAATTAATAATAAAAATATTTTTATTCATATTAATTATTAATAAACATGTTATATATGTATATAAATATTCAATAATTATTAGTTTTATTTATTATGAGTTGTGCGAATTTTTAAAGTATATTAACCGGATTTTACATAAAATGTCGTCAACGCATCTATTAATAAATGGAATATATATATATATATATATATATATATATGTATATATTTATAAATATATTTATTAAGTTTGAGTGAAAGAATATTAATAGGAATCATATGTTGATTATTAGTATTTTAATTAGTATTGATATAACAAGTTAGGAAAAAAAAGGAAGAGGGATTAGGAAAGGATAGTTCTAGAGGTGATGGTGGGAATCCAATTTTCACTGATTTTCCACCCATCATATTTATTTAGGTTATTATGTTGCTTACTAATTTTAATAGCCTCCCTAAATTTTCTATGGTGGTATTGGTCAATTTTAGCCAATATACAAATGATGATGTTTTTTCTTTCTAAGGATATGAGATATTTTGCATGTGGTCCCAAGAATGTAAGGGAGAAAAAAATTGGAAACCATATTATTGATATCATATTTTTCTTTAGGTTATAGAGGAGTCCCTACAACATTTGAAAAATGCAAGGTCATATTTCTTCTTAACAATTTTTAATTGGTATCGTTCAAACATGTGAACATCATTGAATGTTTCCCTTCTGTATAGGGAAATAATTTCATAATTTAGGTTTCTGCAATTTGAGATTGGTTGAATATTAGTTTCAAGATTCATTGCATCATACTTACGGTATATCGACATTTCGAACCAGCTTGTGTGGTTCATCTTCAAGAAGAAAAATAATGTGAAGAAATATGACCTTGAAAGGAAGAAATACATATGAAATTGAAAGGAAAAATAGCCGACATATAGAAAACCCTAAAATTGAAACAAATTAATATTATTTACTTGTTCAATGGCAAGTTGGATTAAATATTTAATTTTGGTAAATATTAGTTAATGTTTAATATTAATATAATTTTACTACTTGAATATATTAAAATAATATATTGATTATTAGTATTTTAATTAGTATTGATATAATAAGTTAGGAAAAAAATGACGAAGAGGGATTATGAAAGGATAGTTTTAGAGGTGAGGTTGGGAACCCAATTTTCACTGGTTTTCCAACCATCATCTTTATTTAGTTTATTGGGGTGAGTACTAATCTCAATAGCCTCCCTAAATTTTCTATGATGGTAATGGTCAATTTTAACAAATATACTAGTATTTTCAATGCAAATGATGATGTTTTTCTTTGTAAGGATATGAGAGATTTTTCCAGTGGTCCCAAGAATGTAAGGGAAACAGAATTTGGAAACCCTATTGCTAATATCATATTTTTCTCTATGTTATAGAAGAGTCCCTACAACATTTGAGAAATTCAAGGTCATATTTCTTCTCAGCAATTTTTAACTAATATACTTCAAGCATGCAAACATCATTGAATAGTTCCCTTGCATATAGGAAAAGAATTTCAAATTTTATACCTTTGTGATTTGAGATTTGTTGAAGATTATTTTTAGGATTCATCACATCAGAGTTAGGGTATATTAACATTTCAAACTAGCTTGTGTGGTTCATCTTTCAGAAGAAAAGAATGTGAAGAAATAAGACCTTGCAAGGAAGAAATAAATATGAAATTGAAAGGAAAAATAGCTGACATGTAGGAAACGCTAAAATTGAAACAAATTAATATTATTTAATTTTTCAATGGAAAGTTGGATTAAATATTTAAATTCTGGTAGATATTAGTTAATGTTTTAATATTAATATTATTTTAGTACTTGAATATATTAAAAGAATAAATTGATTATTAGTATTTTAATTAGTATTGGTATAATAAGTTAGTACCTTAATTAGTATTGATATAATAAGTTAGGGGAAAAAAAAGGAAGAAGGATTAAGAAATGATAGTTCTAGAGGTGAGGATGGGAATCCAATTTTCACTAATTTTCCACCCATCATCTATATTTAGGTTATTAGGTTGCTTAGTAATTTAAATAGCCTACCTAAATTTTCCATGGTGGTATTGGTCAATTTTAGCCATAATACTAGTATTTTCAATGCAAAAGATGATGCTTTTCTTTCTATGGATATGAGATATTTTTCTAGTGGTCCCAAGAATTTAAGGGAGACAAACTTTGGAAACCATATCTCTAACATCATATTGTTCTTTAGGATCTAGAGGAGTCCCTACATCATTTGAGAAATGCAAGGTGAGATTTCTTCTTAGCAATCTTTAACTGATATCATTCAAACAAGCAAACATCATTGAATATTTCCCTTGCATATAGGGAAACAATTTTGGAGTTTAGACTTCTATGATTTGAGATTGGTTGAAGATTATTTTCCGGATTCATCACATTAGATTTAGGGTATATAGACGTTTCGAACTAGCTTGTGTAGTTCATCTTCAAGAAGAAAAAGAATGTGAAGAAATATGACCTTGCAAGGAAGAAATAAATATGAAATTGAAAGGGAAAATAACCAACATGTAGAAAACCATAAAATTGAAACAAATTAATTTTATTTAACTGTTCAATGGAAAGTTAGATTAAATATTTAATTTTGGTAAATATCATTTAATGTTTTAATATTAGTATAATTTTATTAACTAAATATATAAAAAATATATATTGATTATTAGTATTTTAATTATTTTTGTTATAATAAGTTAGTAATTTAATTAGTATTGATATAATAAGTTAGGTAAAAAAAGCAAAAGAAAAAAAAAAGAGGAAGAGAGATTAGGAAAGGATAGTTTTAGAGGTGAGGGTGGGAATCCAAATTTCACTGGTTTTCCACACATCATCTCTATTTAGGTTATTAGGGTGCTTACTAATTTCAATAGCCTCCCAAAATTTTCTATGGTGTTATTGGTAAATTTTAGCCAATATGCTAGTATTTCCAATGCAAATGATGATGTTTTTCTTTCTAAGGATATGAGAGATTTTTCCAGTGGCCCCAAGAATGTAAGGGAGAAAAAATTTGGAAACCTTATTGACAATATCATATTTTTCTTTAGGTTATATAGGAGTCCCTAGAGCATTTAAGAAATGCAAGGTCAAATTTCTTCTTAGCAATTTTTAACTAGTTTCACCCTAAAATTGAAACAAATTAATATTATGTAATTTTTCAATAGAAAGTTGGATTAAATATTTAATTTTGGCAAATATTAGATAATGTTTGAATATTAATAAATTTTTATTACTTGAAAATATAAAATAATTAAATTAATAATATAATAATTTTATTAATATTAATTATTAATTAACCTGTTATATATGTATATAAATATTCAATAATTATTAGTTTTATTTATTCTAAGTTGTGTGAATTTTTAAAGTATATTAATTGGATTTTACATATACTGTTGGTATTGCATCTGTTAATAAATGGAACGTGTGTGTGTTTACATTTAAGTTTAAGCGATAGATATTAATAGAATCATATATTGATTATTAGTATTGTTATAATGAGTTAGTATTTTAATTAATATTGATATAATAAGTTAGGAAGAAAAAGAGGAACAGGGATTAAGAAAAGATAGTTCTAAAGGTGAGGCTCCGAATTCAATTTTCAGTGATTTTCTACCCATCATTAAATATTTAATCCAACTTTACATTGAACAATTAAATAATCCATCCATAGTTATATCCTTAGAAATCCTACTAGCAAATGATTTTTTAAACCATTATTTCAACAACTCATTAGCAATCTCAAATTTGATGAGGCAACCCCGACGTCTCCATTCATGGATATGATCGGAAATGTCGGATGTGATGTCTTTCTTAAGGGATGTAAGAATATGAGTGCCAGTTTCATATCGAACCGGAAATTGGAAATGAGTGAGGAAATCCATAGCCAGAGAGTTGAAGTCATCGTACCTACCTTGAGGTACCGCGAGGTACCTTGGTATACCATTTAGCGGCATCACTGTGAGAGTTCTCTGAAAGAGTCGAAGATGAATAGAATCATCGACATACGAATTGGAGGAGCACCATGTTGGGTAAAATTAATTGCTTAGTAAATAAATAAAACATCTAATCACCTAGACATTAATTATCAACCCGAGGAGCGTCTTTTTATTTCAAGGCAATCGAAAAAATATATGCATAACAATACCAATAGATAACACTGGTTCTATATGATTGTGTTCTATTCTATCAAGCTCATCCAACAAGAAATAAAATGTAAGACTTGAATAATAAAACTAAAATTAAAAAGAAAAA
This sequence comes from Pinus tabuliformis, assembly GCA_031772625.1. Lineage (NCBI taxonomy): Eukaryota > Viridiplantae > Streptophyta > Pinopsida > Pinales > Pinaceae > Pinus > Pinus tabuliformis. Next base: position 1,062,731,417 of record CM062819.1, on the reverse strand, counting down.
AGTAAATGACAAGAAAAACAATTATGTTAATCACACAACTTGAATCACTGCTAAATTAAATCACACCTTGCTGAATTGGAAATTTAATCTATTGCACTCAACATGATTTAAATGTTAATCTAGAGAAGTAAATTAAATGAAATCTAGAAATTGGATGAAATAACAAGTTTGGAAAATGCAACAAACAACAAATTAGTTAAAAGAAATCAAATCTTCCTTAATGAATGACATTTGAAATTCAAATAAACAAACACATAACTACACTAACTTACATGTTCAAGGCAGCACCTCGTCCAAGGTAGTGGGCCCAAATGCCCGAGACTTAGTTCTTCCTTGAGAAATAATTCAGATCATATTACAAGTAACAGATGTAGAACTTAGTGGATAACTTCCTTCACTAGAATATATGAGAGAAATAATTATAGCATAACGAAGCTCTTAGCTCTACCTCAAATTCAACAATTGTTTATCTCCCATCTATCATCTCTTATCTCTTCTCCTACATCCCATCTAATAATTTTCCATCTCCTATCTTCTAATTATCCCTCCATTATCCCCCTTTTATTTGATCTTTGTTTTCATTTAAATACATAGAGAGCAAAGGGAAGTTACAACAAAGTTGATTACAAAATGAATTTCATTACAATTTTGGATTCATTACATAATCTAAATAAATAAGATAAGACCTTAAAGATATTCACATCATCATTTAGTAGGAATAAGTCGAATTTGGTATTGCAATTGGAAGAATTTTGAAAATGGCCGCAACAACAAATCTGAGAAAATGATCTTAGAAGAACCTTGTGTTTCTCTGAATCCAAGCCGAATTCGGGAAAACATCTCATCACAAAACTGGTTTGGTCCATTAGGCACAAAACCCATGTCTCACATTTTCAAGATTCTCCTTAATTTGTCTAAAACGTCCAATGTAGAACTACCACTTCTTATTCCAACGAATTTCTGGGTTGGAATATTTGATTATGAGCTAGAAATCATATTTGCAATCTCGAGAAGATCTTGGAGGCTAAAATCATGAGTGATATTACAACAAATTCATTAATAAACCATCATTGGAAAAACCTTGCATAATAATAATCAATTTATTAAAAATAAAGGAGAGCAAACATTATTTTCTCACAAGAGCATAAATAACTATAAAATGGAATTATATGATAGATTATGATAAATGATATGATAAAGAATGGTAGAAATTGATGAAATAAACATTACAAAGGGGTAATAACAATGACAGATTAGCGGCCCAACATACCCCCAAACTAAATATGTTGCACGTCCTCATACAACCCAAAGTATCTGTATTAACCAAGCTATAATATAAAAATGTTCATCCCAACTCATGAAATTGATGGAACAAATGAGTTCTTCCTCAAATAATGAATATTTAATTTTAGAAATGTTGATTAAAGCATAACAATTTTCACATTGACTTTCAACTATATGTATATGAAGTTGTAGCAAAATATGATATAAGTAAAGGCAAACTTCATTAACAATTTTCTCAAAAACTACAAACGAGATTTTGCTGAAATTTTGCAAGCAGATTTCTACTATATTAATGCTTTTCTAAAAAAAAATCAAATCATTTTGATGCATGGATCATGAGATATAAGAAAAATGGTTATAGGTGAAAGTGCATGATTTTTGAAATTTTACAAAGTAATTTAACTTGAAATTTTTTGGGTTTTTGTATTTTAATGGTACCTCTTTGTTGTCCAAAAATCACAAGAATTCATTTCATAGTTTTAAAAATATACACAATTCAATTTCTGCGTTGTATAAATTATATACCTTAAATGAGAAAGAAATTAGAAAATATCCATCATGTGTAGCAATTCCTCCCCCAAAACTAGAGAATTAGCATGCCCTCATGCAATGCTAGAAAACAAATTGAGGTGGTTGCTACAATCGTTGTTGAAATCTATGCTTGGTGTAAAACAACATGGAAAAAGGGAGGTTTTCAGAATCAATAAGGCGATCGATGGATGATGGCATGGTCATAATAAATAAATGAATAAAAGTAACACTCCCACAAACTGAAAGCTTCTATGTCTCTGAAAAATGGGAAGTGGTAAAGATGTGGAATGAATGATGATAAATAATGCTCAATGGATTTTCATGAAATTCTCGTAAATTTATAATAAATCGGAAACTTATGCTATTTTACCTCAAGTTTTACCTCCGAAAAAATGTGGAATGACATGTATGGACTAACATTTGTTGAAGTTGATGTAGGCTGATCTGATGTTGAAAGTGATGCAAAAGGTGGAATCCATGTAAGCAGATATTGTTTGAACAATTGTTCGCAGTCACAAGTTTCTCGAGCCTCTTCTGTTAGTTTCAATAGTGTGGGCTTTTGTGAATAGAGATGCCTCACATACTTGTTGTTCTCCTATAAATAATTCACTACTCTACATGCAATTTTCTTGAATCCATAGTTTTAGTTTTGAACAACAACAAATAAGCTACATACAAAGATTTCAATCAAAAAAACTTTTGTATAAATGCAATAATAATATTTTTTCAAATGAGAAAGTTATGGTAGAGTTCAGTAATTATTATGCATGCTATCCCATAATTCATATCTTCCCTCCTCCAATTAGAAAAGGGCATCCATGATAACAAAGCATAGGAAAAAGTGAAAGTAAATTGAGGATTCATAAATGCGGTAGGACAATAGTCAGAGTGACGTAAATACGGTTAAAAATGGTTGGAGTAGTATAGGTCAAAAGATTTGAAATGGCTATAAAAAAAAATAAAACAGAGATTAGATCATTATGTAAATAGATATTTCCTAGGTGGAAACATGTGACGAAAGAATGACTGACAAAAGATGATAATGATTGCTGGTATCAATTGATCAGACAATATTGATATAATGCATATAAAAGTATAGTTTACCGTGCATATCAGTTAATATAGTTATAAACGTTATTAAAATGGTAAATTCACCTTTATAAATGAATCAATAACAAATAATACGATAAAGAATATTTGGCAATGTAACATAGCACTTCAATAACACAAGCAGAGCCACTACTGCCAGCAGATGTTCATAGCCTCGACAGGGTTGCTTTTTAACCCAAAAATGAGACAGAGTCCTCCATTTAGTATTTATATGGTTTTTTTTCATTGCTATAAAGATAACACTATGCTGGCATGGTAATCATATAACCATAGTGCCATTCACCAGGATATAAGAAAGTGATTAGGCTAGCTCGTGATGAGATCTCATGTCCTTCTGACAGTTTTGACTATCTAGAAGGTCATTATCCTGGTGTGGTGGCCATAATGGAATGTCACTTGTTACATCCTTATGATCATGGTAGGTTGGCTCGCAATGAGACCCCCTATCCTCTTTAAGAAGATTTGTATTGTATTTTCATATTTCCATGTTTCCATAATTTTGTTGTAAAGGGAGGGAGACTCATTTACTCCTTAACAGTTATGGATGGCATGAGAAGTAAAAAAAATGTCAATGAAATTTATTCTTTTATTCCTATATCATCATACCAAAGGGAATTATCAATTGAAAGTGTGAAAGAAAAGCGATCATGGTATTAATATAATAAATCATTTTATGATATGTCCGAATAGAAAATATTTAGCCAGTCATTATATAGATGAACCAGGTCAGTTTCAGAATAAAGATAACCATCAAAGGTTTTACAAGTCATAATGGTATTAAGATTATTGATTTTCCTTTATCTCAAGTACAAATTCCAAATCCAAACAAATGGTTTTTCTAAGAAAACATAGGAGAGAAAAATGGAAATTTGATTAAAAATGATCGGTGATGGAAAAACAGTTATTGGTCTTAAGAAGAAGAAATCACAATTGTTCGTTGTACCAAATAGCAGCTGTTCAATTGATTGTACATCAGCTATTCAATTTATTTAATAGAAAACACACAAAAAGGAATCGTTGTTGTTCAATTGATTGAAAAACAAAACATACAAAAAAATCAGTGTTGTTCAATTGATTGAACGACAATCAATCAATCGATTGAACAACAATCATTCAATCGATTGAACAACAAAATACGAAAAATAAATTGGTGTTGTTCAATTGATTGAACGACAATCATTCAATCGATAGAACAACAAAACACACAAAAAGAAATTGGTGTCGTTCAATGGATTGAACAACAATCGTTCATTCGATTGAACAACAAAACATACAAAAAGAAAACGATGTTGTTCAATTGATTGAACAACAATCGTTCAATAGATTGAAAAACAAAATACGAAAAATAAATCGGTGCTTTTCAATTGATTGAACATCAATCGTTCAATCATTTGAACAAAAAAACACACAAAAAGAATCTGTGTTGTTCAATTGATTGAATAACAATCGTTCAACCAATTGAACAACAAAACACACAAAAAGAAATTGGTGTCGTTCAATTGATTGAACAATAATCGTTCAATCGATTGAATAACAAAACACGCAAAAAGAAATCAGTGTTGTTCAATTGATTGAACAACAATCATTCAATCGATTGAACAACAAAATATGAAAAGGGAAATTAGTGTTGTTCAATGTATTGAACAACAATCGTTCAGTCGATTGAACATCAAAATATGGAAAAGGAAAGCAATGTTATTCAATGGATTGAAAAACAATCATTCAATCAATTGAATAGAAAAATATGAAAAAGGAAATCAGTGATGTTCAATGGATTGAACAACAATCATTCAATCAATTGAACAACAAAATACAGAAAAAAAATAAAATTGGAGCTATTCAATTGATTGAAAAAAAATTATTAAACACACCCAAAAACAAATCAGATTTTTTCGTTCTACCGAATAAGAGTTGTTCAATTGACTAAAAAACAATTGTTCAATTAATTGAACAACAATTATAAACACACCAAAAAGAAATCAGAGTTGTTCGTTCTATCAAACAACAACTATTCAATTGATTGAACAACAACTGTTCATTCGCCAATGGAACAAAAGCTACAACTTTGAAGGAAGCAACACCTGAAACACAAAAACATAAGAGAAATCAAAAAAGAAACAAAACTTTATTTAAAAATAGTAAATAAATTAATTAATTAAGTTACAACAGCTATGATGTTGTTTCATAAGGGAATATCAATCTGTCAATCGGAAAAAAATGATCTCTTGGAAAAATATGTTGGCAGCAGTGACATGAATCCTCAAATGGAAATCAATTATCCATTTCTTCTATTATGAACCCGTTAGGTAATGAATTGGATAAAATTTCCTTGTTTCATTAACATTTCTTTCAAGAATCGCTCGTTCATAAATTGACCCCTTTATTCTCCTAAGACTGACAAAAAAACGTGTCTACGTGCAATAAAACATGAAATCGTGGAAGAAGAGAGGTGATCAGGCTCTCATAATACAAGAAATATGAAAAAAATAACAAGTAGTTACTTTGTAAAATAAATCCACAAAAAAATAGCAAAGTAAAATTAATTTATTACCCGCGGGAGCAGAGTGGCCAATCATGCTAACCTGCTGTGTTTTAATCATAATTTCTTTTTTTTCGTCCGATTTGAATGATTATAAAGCCAAATGAAATTTAAATAAGAGGGATATATCCAATAGAAATAGATTTTAAAAATTTCATGAGATGATCTGTCAAATTTACTTAGAAGAACCTGCATAACAGATTCATTTTCGATTTCCCAACTTAAACCAACAATGAATATTTTAATTATAACATTTTCATTTGATGATGGATTCAAATGATTCAAATTGGAGATTAAATTAGATTCATTTATTTATCTCCAATAGAAATAGATTTTTAATAGAAGAAGAAATGATGGTTCAAATACGCAAGTAAACAGTTGGAAAAACAAAGTTTTAAAAGTGCATATTTACGATAGACAGTTAGTATTTTGGTCATAACTGTCTCATAAGATATCGAAATTGAATGATTCAAATTTCCTTGTAAAATATATTAATAGGGGAATTTACCATAGAAACATTTTTTAAAAATATAGTCATTTAGGCCTCCAAAAACTGATTATCCCAACTTTGTTCCTCAACTGCTTACTAGACACACTTTCAATGTTTTGGTTATAATGTTTTCGTATCAAATCCAAATGGAGTGATACAAATTGGGTTGGAAATTAGACATCAAGGGATACTTAGGATAGAAATAGGTTTTAAAAATATTCCCTTTTGGTCCCTCAAAAAATGACTGTCCCGACTGCGTTTTCATAACTTTCATCAAGCTCGTAAGCCAAAAAATATGATATTCAAGCAATTTTTCCAAATTGGTGATAAAAATTAATATGAGTGTTTGTAGAACTGTTATTTTCAATATAATATATCTTCATAGACAAATAAATTAAAACATATATCACCGATGTTGATTTCAACAACATGTTGCAACAAAAACAACTATTTTTAGATAATAATTAAAAAATGTATTTTTTGTGTCTTTATTTATTTTATTTTCTACACTAACCTACTCTGCTTTGAAAAATGAATATTCTTACATATAAGAGTACTTCCAGTGGAGCCATTTTTGAAATAAGGCCTCAAATATGTACATACCCAAATTTGAAAAATGCAATGTTAATAAATAGTAGGGTATGAGAAGCCAACTTCCCTTGAAAAGATGGTGTCAAAAATTGTTGAAGTATGGAGTGATGCTACAAAAAAATTATGGAGTGAAACTAATCTTAAATATATCCTTTAATTTCTTGATTTCCCATAGTCGTCATATCATGAATTTCTTGAGTTTTTAAAATGACTTGTTGATGCAGACTAGAACAAACCTCATTTTCTTCCATAACTTCTACATTTTTTGGATTTGAAACATTCCAAATCTCAAAATAGGTTTTCTGCAATGGTGCATGTGAGATAGAATGGTGGGAAGGGTAGGTAAATTTTGCAGTTCAACACTGTAAGAATGTTGTATTGGTTTATTACTGTGAGGGTGTGGAATGAGTTGAGCAGGAAATTGTGTAGGGCATGGAGCATTTTGATGATGTAGTTGATTGGGTTGTGTGGATGGTTTTGATAGATAAGGAAGATTTTGTTGAAAAGCTGGAAAAGAATATGGATGATGTGTTTGTGCTACAAGATGTGGGAGAGTATGTTGAGATTGGCATGGCTGCCCTAACACATGAGTATTCCATAACAGATTATGCAAGTAAGAAAATGGAGAGGAAGTGTTTTGAACCATACATGTAGGTCATGATTTCTGTGGTTGTGAAATTGTAGCAGCTTCTCCATCTATTGATATGATGCTTCCATCTTAGATAAGAAAGAACAACTATATATCCTATGCTCCTTTTGGCAATGATAGAAAAACAAATCTTCAATTTCTTTATTTTTCTAAACCTGCAAAACATCCAATTTTGAATTTAGAGAGCTACTAAAATCAATTTTAAAATGTTTAAATAAATCATTGATTTCAACTCCTATATCTCCTCTTCTTGTAGTAGATTTGAAAAAAGAAAAAAGGAACTTCTCTAGAATTCTTACCGGCCTTGGAGATTCCTCTTGAATACCTTATGCATAGTTCACAAACATCATCATATGGTAACTAAAAAACATCACCTTTTCCCATTAGAGTTAAGAGTTCTAAAAATTCATCTTTGATTCCTTTAAGAAGGAGTGTTTTTAATATGTCCTTCTTCACCAGCCTTGCAATAGTCTTCGTACTTCTTCAAGAATACGTTCTTCATGTCCTCCCATGTTTGGATGCAGTTCCCACCAAGGCTCATGAATCATCAGATAGCTTCTCCTTTTAGAGTACGAGGAAACACTTTCAACCTTTGATCATTAGTACAATAACCATATCCTCTACAAAGTACTTCAAACTCAAATAAAAATGTATCTGCATCTTCATTTGCAAAACCATGAAAATTTGGTAGAGAAGATGGGGGAATTATGTGCATTTGTGTCATTCCTCCTAGATCTCTAATAGGGAATCCAAAAGTAGCAATGTGAGCCATTTCTTACCATAATAGAAGATTTTCTTCATGTGTTTCTTTGAGGCTCCTCCTTCAAAGTTTCCTGTCAATTGGTTAGTGAAATGGGTTGTGCTTACATCACCACTTGAGTGGAATCATGATATTTTTTTTCTTTTCAAAATACTACCTCTAAAATTCCTACTTCTATCAGTGCATGCTATATGACCTAAGCCTGACTACTGAGGGTAGACCCATCACTGGTTCCCCAAGATGCGTACATAGGTTCTTACCTTCCATATTCAATATCCAACTCTCACGAAGTCAGGTATGCATCTACAACCAAATATTAGTGTGGTAGTGAAATTTAACTATCTCCATGGCAACGACACCAAAATGTTGGGTAAAATTATTTTCTTAATAAATAAAGAAAACGACTAATCATCTAGGCATTAATTATCAACCTGAGGAGCATCTTTTTATTTCAAGGGAATCGGAAAACTATATGAATAACACTACCAAAAGCTAAAACTGGTTCTATATGATTGTGTTCTATACTATCAAGCTCATTCAACAAAAAATAAAATGTAATATTTGAATAATAAAACTAAAATTGAAAAGATGAAAGTAAATGATAGGAAAAACAATTATGTTAATCACACAACTTGAATCATTGCTAAATTAAATCACACCTTGCTGAATTGGAAATTTAATCTATTGCACTCAACATAATTCAAATGCTGATCTAAAGCAGTAAATTAAATGAAATCTAGAAATTGGATGAAATAAAAAATCTGGAAAATGCAGCAAACAACACATTAGTTAAAAGAAAGGAAATCTACTTTAAGGAATGACAATTGAAATTCAAATAAAGAAACACATAACTATACTAGCTTATATGTTCAAGGAAACACCTCATCTAGGGTAGTAGGACCAAATGCCCAAGACTCAGTTCTACCTTGAGAAATAATTCAGATCAGATTACAAGTAATAGATGTAGAATGTAGTGGATAGCTTCCTTCATTAAAATATATGAGAGAAATAATTACAACCTAATGAAGCTCTTAGCTCTACCTCAAATTCAACAATTGTTCATCTCGCATCTCTCATATGTTATCACTTCTCCTACATCCTATCTAATAATTGTGCATCTCCTATCTTCTAAATCCCTCCATTATGTGCCTCCTCTTTGATCTCTATTTTCATTTAAATACACAGAGAGCAAAGGGAATTTACAGCAGAGTTGATTACAAAATTATTTCCATTAAAATTTTGGATTGATTACTTAATCTCAATAAACAATATTAGACCTTAAAGATATTCACATCATCATTCAGTAGGAACAAGTCGAATCTGGTATTGCAATTGGAAGAATTTGGAAAATGGTTGCAACAACAAATCTGAGCAAATGATCTTCGAAGAACCTTGGGTTTCTCTCAATCCAAGATGAATTTAAGGAAATTCTCATTGCAAAACTGATTTGGTCCGTTCGGCACAAAACCCATGCCTTGGATTTTCATGATTCTCCTCAATTTGTCTGAAATGTCCAATGAAAAACTATCACTTCTTATTCCAATGAATTTCTGAGTTGGAATATTTGATTATGAGCTGGAAATCAGATTTGCATTCTGGAAAAGATCTTGGAGGCTACAATTGTGAGTGATGTTACAAAAAATTCACTAATAAACCATCATTGGAAAAATCATGCATAATAATAATCAATTTAATAAAAATAAAGGAGAACAAGTATTATTTACTCACAAGAGCATAAATAACTATAAAATGGAATAATATGATAGATTATGATAAATGACATGATAAACAAGGGTATAAATTGATGAAATAGACGTTAAAAAGTGATAATAATAATGACAAATTAGTGGCCCAACACACGAGAGGTGATATGTCATCACATGGGCTTGCGGGTCCTCCTTAGCTTTTCCCTCGAATTTGGGGAAATCACTCAGAATTTTCATTGGAACTAGAGGTTAGTAAGGCAAATGAAGAATGGGATCATTTGTGAGCCTCGAGACATCGGGTAGCTCCAACGTAGCCAAGAAAGGAAATTGTGTGTTAAATGGCATATAGCGCCTTTGAGGAGACCCAAATTGCAGATTCCAACCTTGTTGGTAAGGATTTTTCCCCCACACTGGAGGATTTTGTCCATACGAGACTTAATTCTATCCCCACTGAGAGTTACCTTGACCGTAAGGTGGATTCAGTCCAGGGTAGGCTTGATATTTTCGTACCATAGGCCGCTAATAAGAATTGTACGTGGCATACGGGTTATAAGGTTGTTGAACCTATTGACCCTTGACTTAAGGAGATTGACCCTGCTGCTATGGGGGTTGACCTTGGCCTTGCAAAGGCTGACCTTGCTAATACACATATAAAGTTTGTTGTTGCCAAGGTTGACCATGTTGCTCCAAAGGCTGACTTTATTGCTGCAAAGGTTGACCTTGCTGCTGCGAAGGTTGGCCTTGCGAGGACAAAGGCTGAGAGGAATTTTGAACAAACTGAGTTTGTGGCTGCAAAGATTGTTGCAACTGCGGAAAAGGTTACCCCTGTTGTTGTAACAGTTTCCCTTGCTTCTACAATGCTTTCCCTTACTGCTGCAAATATTTCCCTTGCTACTGCGAACGTTGCCCTTGCTGTTGCAATAGTTGGACAATTCCTTGGGTTATACCATTAGGGTATTGATAGCTCCTGAATTGAATCTGACCATATCCACCAAGAATAGCGGATTGAGTAGGCTGCACATAAGCTCCTACTTGAGGAATATAAGATGGATTAACCAAGGCTTATGAACCATATGGGACATAAGCCTATTGGAGTGGAACCTGAGCCATATAAGGCTGCTGATATTAGATGTTACCTGACCTGGATGGACCAACAGGGTTATGAATCGCACCATAATAAAGTTGATTAACTCCAACCATGTGAGTTTGTAATCCACTCACATTGGTTTCACATGACACAAGAGGAGTATTTGGATCTTTCTCCCTAGGCGGTGGCACATTCTATCCACTTAATGGAGGGGTAGAAGAACTTACTAAAACTTGACCCGGAACAATCAATTGAACTAGAAGGGTCAGTTGAAACAACGAGACAGGTTGTGACTGAATGTTAGGTTGAACAAGAACTAAATTGACTGCAATTTTTATAGAAGTCCAAGAGGTCATGTTCCGAATGAATAGACCTAATGTAGGCATATCATTGGAAGACCAAATGGGGTTTTGATACAATGACAAGGCACTAGGAGTACCCGAACCTAACTGAGCTAAGGTGGTATAACCATGTGGCAACATGGGTCCACTGGTTTTAGGAAAGGTGAGAGACGGGACTCTTCTGGTAGAAGGAAACCCTTCTAGAGGAAATTCATATCCTTGCTCATCATCAACGTGAGGAGTATGGGTAGTGGAAACTTACGAATGACCTAGAGAAGAGGTTGGGATTTCACCTTCTCACTCCATAGATGGAAAAAATTGGTGACGAGGAACCCGAGATGTACGAGGAGATAACTCCAAAGGAATACGAGGTCGATCATAGAGACTGTAAGGACGCTGAGGAGATATCACAAGAGAATCGAACAACGAATTCAATGAATAGACAACAAGCCTCTGCAGACTTTCAGGAGTCTGCAAACCCTCAGGGGTTTGGATAAGATTATCAGAGATATCCGGATTAGATTCTTGAGGCGACCAAGAATCTGATGGAGGTGGAGAAGAAGATAAAGGTTGGATGCTTGGAATAATCCCAAGTTCAAAACCTTGATCCTCAAGTGATTGAGGAAGTTCCGGATGAAATCCTTGGGAGGACCCTTCAATATCAGACAATGAAGGGGAACTATAAGATGAACTCAATGGTTCAGCCACGATGACTTCCTCTCAATAGCAAAAAAGGAAAGGAGATTCATTTAGGGCTTTTAACAATCTTGAAATTAATAGGGAATTACTCAATATTCGTCCAAGAAGCAACTTCTTGGGTTCGACATGTTTATCGTGGGCATTTATTTTTAGAAACAAAAAATTTTCCTTTTCATCTTTTAAGAGTCAAGAAAAGGAAAAAAAGGTGACTCGAGTCACTTTCGATGGTTTAGTGAGATTGAAAGGACAAGTTGCTCGGTGATCTTTTCAAATTTAAAGAGTCAGAAAAGATTGAAATGACTGCTCAGGTGAATCTTGGTAAAAGGAGTACCAAGTAACTGTGAACTACAATATACACCTCAGTAAATAAATTTACCAAGGAATTGACATACATGTAGGAAATATCCCCAAATGTTATGTTCGGTGTATCATGTTTACAAGGTAGCAGACTCGTCTTCCTATGGCTAAAGGTTTGCAACCAATGGGGGTCTTCCTTTATATACGCGATGGTATGAGGAGCACAAGTCCATGTTAATGTTGTCTAATGTCGAAGCAATGACAACTGCTAAGTTTTAAAGAAGTTGGAACAAGTCTCTAACCTAGACCACTAAGTATGAATTTTAATGTTTCAAATGATCCTTAGATTAATTGATATATTTTAAAGTTGACCTTCGAATTATGTTTCAATTTCAAGGCATTAACAATGTTACCTGTTCCTAAAATGCAAACTAGATGATGAAATGAAATCCTTCAATTCGATGAAAGCTACCTATGTAGGGAAGAAGATCACCCAAATCAGGCATCAAACCAAATGAAAAAGTGCATCCATGACAATCTTCAAACGATAAATGAAAAATATGAAATCTAATCTTTCATATGATAAGCAAATTCAATGCCAAAAAAAACCTTAAAGAAAATCTACCTTGAGATATAATGATGATTTTTTTCTCTTTTTCAAAATGCAACTAACATAATCTAATGCAAAAGTAAAAGAGAATGGAAGCAAGCCAACAAATATAAAAATCCCTTTCACATTAATGATTTGAATGCAACTCAAAATGGTTCAAAAACTATGAAAAGACTAACACTTTCACTTTCACTTTTCAAAACACAAAATTGAAAGCAAACACTTCCTTTTGATTCAAATGAAACAATCAATTTGTAATCTATTATTTGTCAAATGAAGCTTAAGTGACTTTCACAATATCTACTAATGAAGACAACTTAAGATACAAGAACCAAAAGTGATCTGCAAAGGGTTTTTGAACACACAAAGACTCTCTAACATAGGCAATTGATCTCTAATCTTTGATGAGAAGAACAATGAGTGGACGAAGGTTGACCTATAAGACCTAGAAACCCTAAAAGGATAATCAAACTTCAAGAACACTCAAACTAAGTTCAAAGGTGATTACAATCAGACAATAAGAGAGTCAACCAAAATCACACTGGTAAATCATAGGGAGAAGGCAAAAAGCACTGAAAATAGGAATACAAACCCTAAATTTCTTAATCTTTTGTAATCATCGCACTTGTCAGGAGGAAATTAGCGATCATTGCTACTGTAATCAAAAAACCTGTGATATCATCGTGGCTATAAGGGTAAAAAATGCGATGGTTGAGAAAAAAAAACTCAAAATCTTCAAGAACAACTCAATTCAACAACCTTGAAGCACCTACCAGAAAGTGCCACTAACTATAAATAAGCAATGAAGTCTAAAAATGAATGTTTGGTCAAATTCGTCAAAAGACAAGGTGAATAAAGGGAAGGAAAGGGTCATAGGCTCCCTAGCAGAGTCACCATTTTGTTGACAAGGTTAATCCTCTCTGTAGACAAAGATGATCCCTCTAGCCCAATGAGTGGGTCTAGCAACTGAAGTGACAATAAACTAGACATCTTCATAGATTATAATTTAAAAGTAGAACGAAAGATATGACCTACCTCGTTATGATGTTATTCTGATTTCCTTTGTTGAGGGCCTCGAATTGCTTGTGTCACAGACTTATTCCTGCTTCTCTCAGTGGTCATGTACCTGCACAAGTGATCAAGAGACAACAAAGCATGCCAAAACCAATAGAAAATCCAATAAAAACCTACTTAACTAATCAAGGAATGCCAAGCTAATACATACATGAACATATATATTTTTGGAAGATGAACCAGTAGTTGTATATTATTTAAGGAATAGAGGGAAGCTTACAACCATAGCCTTGATGTTGAAAGACTCTCCTTTAGTGGTAATCGAAATCCAAGCCAAGAAACTCTCCAAACATTCCTTCTCCAAGTCTAATGAATAGCCTCTAGGCACAAGCTCAACATAGGGGTGCAAATGAACATAGAACAACCATTTGGGAATGGGAGAGGAGGAATTTATAGGTTGGGAGAGGGAGTTAGGACTTCTCCAAAGATAGGATTAGGCCCACATCTCAATGGGGTAGCTCATAGGGATAATACAAAGAGGTTAAGTTAGGAAGATCCAACCTCATCTATGTGAAACCACCTCCAGCTCGCCACTTTGGAAGCTTCTGGATCACAAAGTGTTATAGACATTTTTGTGCCTCGCGACATGGAGCATGAAATGTCAATAATTACAGGGATCCTCAGTCCCTAAACATGTTGTTCTTACCCCTAAAAGAACAAGGTCATCGAACAACAGCACTTCCAATCAGTTCTCCACCTGAAAACACTTCAAAACAGGCTAATTTTGGATCATGTCAACTGCTCCACTAAGCATCTGCGCTGGAATGCAACTGCTCCTCCTTGTACCTGCGCTGGAAGTCAAATCTAATGAAGGCTACCTGCGCTGGGTGAGATTGGCCAAGTGGCACAGTCATTCTGCAAGGTGTCAACTGCCCAGGAAGCTTCCAAACTGACACTTGGTTCATGAGATTCGCCCTGTGATGAGTAAGAGGTACTTGATCACCATGTGTAAGCAAGGATCTCCAAGTGGACTTACGAACTGAAGATTAACTGAAGATGGAGAGGACACTAGTCAGCTATATGCCAGCCTCCAGCTGACTCATCCTTTCCTCTTCCCTCCTATATATAGAGCTCTTCTATGAGGTCTAAGGGGGCTGGAATTTTGTATAAGCAAGGAGGTGCTGTTGGTATACCGCCAGGATTATTGGGTGATTGTTTTACTAGAGGTGAAGAGGAGAGTTCTTGCTGCCGAGGAAGTGCTGCTGGATTGGATCCAACATCATTGGTTGTAACTTCCTCTGGAACCCTGTTACTTTCTATCAATAAAGTTTGCATGTTCTCCTATATACTTGTTTTACATAGATGCTTTGTGTTTACATGTATATTTGATGCATCCTAATCCATGCTTCAGTTATGAGTACATGTATCTTGTAGTTCGCTCTCTTGTTTTGTGCAGGATCTGTATGTAGCTGGATCGGCTAGGAGAGCAAAGAGCTGGGAGCAGGATACAAAGAGAGAAGGACAAGGATCGACTAAGCGCAAGACACCAGGTTGGTTGACCTTCTTACTATTCTCTCTGTACTTTCATAAAGTGGAACATGAAAATTTTATCATTCAGTTGTTGCTAAAGACTGTCACCTTTAGAAGGGTTAGTGTCATCCGCATCGGATACTTTTCCCCACAACAAACTGGCGACTCCGCTGGGGAGCCTAGTATCTTGTTGTTGTTGTAGTATTTTGCTATTCATTTCTTGAAGAAAAGAGTACCAAATCGAAAAGCTTTTGACTATATCAAAAGCGAAGTAGAGGGACTGCTACTCTTGCTCCTTTGCTGAGCAAATTCAAGATTTAAAGAGCTAATCTACAGATGAATCTTTACTCTTTGTGATAGATCTTTATCCTCTTGATCATCCCTTAGCCTGTACTTGACCTATAGCTTTTTATTTCAGCAAATATAGTGCATTTTTGAGCTTTTTATGACCCGGAATTCTTAGCAGACGTAACTCTCGTAAGTCAGTGCAGGCTGTCCACAGGCAGTCTGCATTACAGCGCAGGTGCTCCCTTCGGGAACTGCGCTGAGAGTGAGATTGGCAGACTAGAACCTGCGCTGGTCCAGTTAGCCCTTGTCTTGCTCAGTCTTCCTATTGTGTCTTGGCCCTGTTTGCACTTGTTTTTGGCTGATTGCTTGCTGGTCATTGTATTTGCTGTAGACCACTTCTCCTTGATTTTATTCCGCCTCAGTTGTGTGATGAAATTGTAAATGTTCTTTCAGTATTTCTTGTTTCAGTTACAATTTCCCATTGTGAAAAGCGAACCTAGTAGCTGTGGCCTCTTAGATCCTGAGCTGTAAAAGTATCTTTGCGATCTTATGAGTTAGTGTTATTACTGTTCATGGCTGTTTGAGTTGGTTTGTTTTTTGCTCTATGGTTTGAATTCATACATTTTTAGTGTAAAACAAGTACCTGTAAAGCGTCTTTTCATTTAGACAATACTTGTTTGTTTACACTTCAAATTGAATTCGAAAGTCATACAACAGTTTTCCTTTTGTTAGCATCAACATTAAAGGAAAAGAAAAGAAATACATGCATCTTGCATTTGCATTTTTGATAAGTTTGGGTGTCTGATCTAGGAGAAAGTACATTAGTTTGTGCTTTGTGCTCTGTGTGGAAAGATATTGTTTTTCTCTCCCTTCAGTAGCTAGGATTTTCAAAGCTAAAAAGATTGTGAAAGCTTGCTTATCATTTTAGCTGCATTTAGGAATTTGTACCAATACATCTCGTGGTGATCCTGAAAGACAAACTGATAAACAAGATCAACTTAAAATATATTGAATGAATCTAACAACGCATTGTAACATAACGCTCACAATAGAGGTCTAGGTAGAGACGTGTTCCGGCGTCGTTAAACGTAGTGACTGTCGATCTCTACGAAGGTGGGTGATTCCTCCTGAGGGACGATAGCACTAATACGGATTTGAGCTCCCGCGTACCGTCGCGTATATTGGGAGACCCCTATAGGCAATTATCCTTTTTTCCTTAGGAAGCCGTGTCGACCGCCCTACTGATCGCGATGCAGTGAACACAGCATTCACGAAGATCGACCACCCGTACCGTAAAACGTATTCTGTGGTTTCGCGAAAGGTTTGGCACACCCTCTGCCTAGATCTCCAGAGCAGTTTCTTTTGGCTCTTTTCAAACTCTATAATTGAAAAGGTCCAACCGAGCATTTGTCACTTCGGGCTCGTTAATACATCGAAGGCGACTAGAGTCATCTTTAGCTTTTTCTCGACTCTTAAAACATGAAAAAGCAAAGTTGTGTCTAAAAGCGTCTAATAAAATTCATTCAATACGGAAACATAATCCCCTTTTTTGTATTTTAGTTGATCAAGTAATCCGCAACCGTGGAGGAAAGTCAATTAAAACCCCGTCGTTCAGGGAGACTTGCGAGTCAACCACCTTTGTCTCCGGAACCGAGAGTAGTACGGACGAAGCGAACTCGCTTGACCAGGTCAAAATCTCCTTTTAAAGTTAGAACGGAAGTTCCAACAACATCCGAGATTCTGGTCACTCCCAATATTTCTGGGATCCCTGCCTCTATTGAAGAAGTTCAACAGCAACAGAAGGACAGTTGTACTGATCCTAGTCTGAAAACAAGTACTTGCATAACTGAACCAGTTCCATCTGAAACCGGTCCACAGAGTCTTGTTGTTCAAACAACTGTCGCTGTCGAAGCAACCCCTTCTTCGGCACCAGAAATCTTTTACGGACCTGACGGTCTACCTCTTCCTCCTGGTCTGATTGCAATAGAGGAAATCGTAGAGGACCAGCAAGCAAATACTCCAATTCATTTTGGAGTAGGTACCACTCTTTTTCCTTCTGCATCAGAAGTTTGTCTATCGCCACTGGAAGTTCCTGAAGAATCGTTAGGAAGTTTATTGGATAGACTTAAAATGTCTGAACAACCGTCGACATCTAGGACTGTGCCAAACGACACAGCGACAGCAGAAGCTCCTGCTGCCATTCCAACGATGTTTGCCGGCATACCAGCCATCCCGACTAGCTCTCATCAGCTAGAAGGAGTCCACCCAGGGACTATTATGACAACTTGGTCTGTTCCAGTTTGTTCTTCCGGTATAATACCCGGTAATTCTTATGTTGAAACTAGACAAATTGACCCCTTTGGGAATCATTTTGGACCATCCAGTCCTCAAAGGCCATCTATACCCTTGAGCTCCGGATTGTTACCGTATGGGGGGCAATATGCTCTTTCACTTCCCCTTTCGGGGGGATACCCATACGGCAGTTATCAACCGCATTCAGGTTTGACTGAAGTAACGACGAGTGGTTGGGTGCCTATGTTACCCCAACAACCGAGAGTTGTATACTCCATGCAACAATCTGTACCTATGTCTAATATCCCGACGACGCCAGCAATTGTAACCGTGTCGCAAGTTCAATCGATGCCTGTTGTATGTCAACCCCAAGTTGTAATGCAACAGCCTATTGACCCCGCAACACAACCACAATCGCCAATTGCCGGGACGACACAGATACAAATGGGGACTATAACCCCGCATCTTGGTCCGTCGGTTAGTGTCGCACAGCAAAACATGGCTTCACAACCATGGATGGTGCAATACCAACAACCTCAGTTTCAACAGGTGTACCAGGGATCTGAGCAACAGATCTTTGCAAATAGTGGGCAACCCTATATTCAGAACGGGTTAAACCAACCACTTTACAGTGGCCAAGCCCACCAGCCATATCAGTCATATCAACATCAGTTGCATTATGCTGGTGTGCAAAGACCTACTGCTCAGGCGATTCCATCATATCCAGGGTACGCCTCGCCAAACCTGAATCAACAGTTGCCATTCGTGGCAACCTTAGAATTACCAGATTTACATCGTTTGATGAACGATCCAATCGCCTATGCCCATTGGTGGCCAGCGATTCCTCACAAACTTCCTTCGGACATTCCTAAATTCAATGGAAATCCGGGCGAAGACCCGTCGAATCATGTGATGACATTCCATCTGTGGTGTTCGTCGAATACCTTGAATGATGATTCGATAAGGCTTCGCCTTTTCCAGAGGACATTGACTGGTCTGGCGGCTAAATGGTATATTGAATTACCTAGAGCCTCTTTCGACAATTTTAGTTCCCTAGCCACAACTTTCTTAACACACTTTCAGTTACCTATAAGGTACGAAACTGGAACAGAGATCTTAACCAATTTCAAGCAGACAACGGCCACACATATATCTGATCATATACATGAGTGGCGTCGTCGTCGCAGAATGGTAAAAACCTATGTTCCAGATCAGCTATTAGCTGAGTGGTTTATAAAGTCGCTTCTGCCGGCAATAACAGAAGATGTGGCCAAGGGAGGCGTCGTAACAGAGGAGCAGGTTATTGCTCGTGCTCAATATTTGGACTTAGTATATACTCAGTCGGGCACGCTCTATGATAAGATACCTGACGCCCCCAGACCGGAATTTTCAATCCCTCCTCCTCCTGGATCGAATAGTGACTCTCATGCCGGTGATGGCGTGATTGGAACTGCAAACGCTAAGTCGACACGGGATTCGTCTAAGAAAACCCGTAAGACTTCGAATCAAAATACAAATGAAGAACTTCTTGCCTCGGAAGTAAGTGCCGTGTCGGACGACAAGGGCAAACAACTGAAGCAACCAGGGGGCAAGAAGAAAAAGAAAGGGAAACCCCCTTCGGGGTGTCATATATGCGATGAGGATCATTGGACAGCATATTGTCCATGCAAAGCTGAGCTTAAAAGATTCTTTAAGAGTCCGAAAACCTCAGCTGTGTTGACTGATCCGTTTCCTAATCCTGGTCAAAATCTGGTTGCCAATCAAAATGCTTCCCGATCCCAAGTGCTTATGTTGTCCACATCAAAGCAGCAGAATAATGCTTTGACAAGGGATAAAGGTTACCGGAATCCACAGCGGTCGAATAACAAGGCTGATAAACAACCTAGTAGTTCGACAACAACTTTGAACGAAGTTGTGCCACCCATCGTTCCTAAGCCGATAATAAACTCGCCAAAGGGAGTAGTACACAAATCGACATTTAATCCTCGTGCCAAAATAACACAGGATTATAATATAATAGAGGACCTGGCTCAATCATCGTCCGCTATGTCGACACCTGAGGTAGTGCAAAATTGCACCTCCCAAGAGCAAGCTTTATTATCAGCTATAGGTGAGATTGGCCCAATGGATTCCAATTTTGTGGCCTTTGATCATAAAGGATATGACCCTAAGTTACCAGCTCAACAAGCTTTCCTTGTTAAAGTGAACGCCCTCAACAAAACTGTTCATCGAACAATTATTGATGAGGGGGCATCTACATGTCTTATGTCGATGAGTTGCTGGAAAGATTTAGGCTCACCACCCTTGTCGAAATCGTCAACGACGTTAAAAGCATTTGATGGACGATCATACACTCCATACGGGATTTTAAGTAACTTGCAAGTTGAACTAGGGGGCAAAACAGTAGGAATTGATGTTGAAGTAATTGATGGAAACCTCGATTACAACATCCTACTAGGAAGGCCCTGGATATATGCCATGGCCGCAGTTGTGTCGACCTACTTCAGGAAGATTTCATTTCCCTTTCAAGGAGGAATTACAGTCATCGACCAACAAACTTTCCTCCCCGACAGTTCACAAGTTACGGGAAGCATTCCAATGATCCATGGAAGCAATCATTCGCTTCAAAATATCGGAGTAGGTCTCCTAAAAGACCCTACCTTAATGGGTACTTTTTCCCTACCGCCGGCAAGTAATCTGGCGGAAGTAGCCACAGTGGAAACCTACAATATGAAATCTTCTATATCCAACGAATTCGGAAGATTCCTAAATATTTTGTCAGCATGGATCGTCGCCCTAATGGAAATACTGTAAATACAGTGGGCCCCGAGGACGGTTCTTATCTCGTGTCAACCTCGTTAAAAAATGAAACAAGGAGTCATGAGGATAGTTCTTTTATTATGTCAACCTCATTAAAAAATGAAACAAATCCCCTTTTCAAAATTCAAAGGTAAACCTTCATTCCAATCACCAAGTTGAATACAATGAGGCTTGGGGGGCACCCTCCTTTGACATGCATTATTATGATGCTGGGGGCATGCAAAAGATCCGAGCAGTTTTAGCGTCATAGTTCATGCTCGTTAAAAAATAAACATAAGCTTTTGAGCAGTGTTTTGGCGCATTCAAGCTCTTTAAAAAATGAACCCAGTACCGGTAAATAACCTTTTGAGATCGTAAATTCATCAGCCATAAAAGCCTTGGTCATGTTTGTACACCGTCACCTCCACTTTTCATTTGGCCGATCATTCACTTCCATTTGTGTGTTTACCTATTTTGAGGAACATCTGCAAAGAGTGATTTCACCTAGCCATCCTTGTGACACTGCCGTGATTGGAAAATTCCAACCTGTACCTGGAATCTGCTGCTATCCCTGTTTATCACTCGTTCCTCAAAAGACGAGTCTTCTTTTAGCTCTTTTCACTGACTTGTAAAATATGAAAAGTTTGCCGAGTTTTCGCCTTCCAGCTCGTTAAAAGACCGGAACGCTATCCCTCCTCTAAATTTTAATCTTTTTGGACCTGAGGGATTATTGCACAAAAGGATCGAGCGCTTGTCTTGTTCGGCTCGTTAAAAGTACCGAACAGCCATCCCTTCTGTATTGTTTTATACTTTTTCGGACTTAAGGGATTTGCTGACGAAAAAGGAATTATGGAGTTAACTTTCTGTACCTTTTTAGACTCTCTAAAAATGAAAAGGACCGAGTTTTCTTTGTCGTTAGACTCGTTAAAATGATTAAATAGCGACAAACTTGTCTTTAGACGAGAACGAGTTTCCCTATCGCTAGGCTCGTTAAATCATAGCGATGGGCTTGCCCGAAGGGCAGGTTATAGAACAAGCATATGTTATCCTCCTCAAGCTTGACAAAAATAAAGAGGTACTGGTCAGAAATGACTGGGGAAAAATTGGGAGAACATCAAAGTTTAAAGGTAGCAAGTCACTCTTGGACATGACACTTTTCCTCCGTACCTTATCGGGTTGGGTTGTTTCATTCACCGGTCTCATCACCATGGTCCTCGCCACACCATCCACATTTGGGGTAATGCTACCGATCCATCGCATCGGTGTCGTTATATGTTCAAGAGGGGTCATCCTGGAAGTGTCAACCGTGTCCCATCCACTACCATACATTATCCTTCATCCATTCATGATCGCCACCCTGAATCATATTTCACAGTTTGTTTTCACCTCCACTAAAGTCATTAGCTCCGTTCCGTGTCATTGATGTGGGATTCATTAAGGCCCTCCTTTGACGGATCGCTTCTTGTCGACTTTAGCTCATTATCCAAGAAGTTGATCTAGGAACACCCCCATCAGTACTTTGAAGCTTGCATGCCTCAATGGCAAGTTTCTCACTTCCGGCGACAGGTATACATCAATGACCTTCGACCAGAAGATTTTGCGTGGCGTTCGACGCCAAGTCCTTTTTCACGCCACGTGAATTGTACTGCAGTACCTTGAGGGTCATCGTCATTATTGGTGATCCCTCTCGCACTTGTTAACGGTTTTCATTATTGACCGGTAATCAAGCGATGTCTTTCCATGTTCGACTTCAGCGCAATTCTCACATGGATCGACTTGTACTTAGAGTGAAGATCGAACGAGTTTGAAGACCCCGGATCTAGTTTCATCCATCCGGGCTGCGATATATATTCAGCAAATATAAAAGCATTTGTCATGTACATCATTGCAACAGATGATCATCCTATTCAAAGGATGATAATTTCAGCAGAAAATTATCAGTCTACCTTCAGACGATCGTCTGTCATATGTACCAAAATGTATTTATAAAAGCCGAGCATGGGAATGCCCGCCTCAGCTAGATCATGAAAATAGAATGAAAAATAATGTATTGTATTGTATTGTATTACAGGGCGCATCCTCAGCACTGGAATGAACTTCGGACCCTCTAGATAAAGCATTTCACCCGATAAACGGCCTCATACTTTAGGGGGCAACTGTTATAGACATTTTTGTGCCTCGTGACATGGAGCATGAAATGTCAATAATTACAGGGATCCTCAGTCCCTAAACATGTTGTTCTTACCCCTAAAAGAACAAGGTCATCGAACAACAGCACTTCCAATCAGTTCTCCACCTGAAAACACTTCAAAACAGGCTAATTTTGGATCATGTCAGCTGCTCCACTGAGCATCTGCGCTGGAATGCAACTGCTCCTCCTTGTACCTGCGCTGGAAGTCAAATCTAATGAAGGCTACCTGCGCTGGGCGAGATTGGCCAAGTGGCACAGTCATTCTGCAAGGTGTCAACTGCCCAGGAAGCTTCCAAACTGACACTTGGTTCATGAGGTTCGCCCTGTGATGAGTAAGAGGTACTTGATCACCATGTGTAAGCAAGGATCTCCAAGTGGACTTACGAACTGAAGATTAACTGAAGATGGAGAGGACACTAGTCAGCTATATGCCAGCCTCCAGCTGACTCATCCTTTCCTCTTCCCTCCTATATATAGAGCTCTTCTATGAGGTCTAAGGGGGTTGGAATTTTGTATAAGCAAGGAGGTGCTGTTGGTATACCGCCAGGATTATTGGGTGATTGTTTTACTAGAGGTGAAGACGAGAGTTCTTGCTGCCGAGGAAGTGCTGCTGGATTGGATCCAACATCATTGGTTGTAACTTCCTCTGGAACCCTGTTACTTTCTATCAATAAAGTTTGCATGTTCTCCTATATACTTGTTTTACATAGATGCTTTGTGTTTACATGTATATTTGATGCATCCTAATCCATGCTTCAGTTATGAGTACATGTATCTTGTAGTTCGCTCTCTTGTTTTGTGCAGGATCTATATGTAGCTGGATCGGCTAGGAGAGCAAAGAGCTGGGAGCAGGATACAAAGAGAGAAGGACAAGGATCGACTAAGCGCAAGACACTAGGTTGGTTGACCTTCTTACTATTCTCTCTGTACTTTCATAAAGTGGAACATGAAAATTTTATCATTCAGTTGTTGCTAAAGACTGTCACCTTTAGAAGGGTTAGTGTCATCCGCATCGGATACTTTTCCCCACAACACAAAGCTTCTCATCTCCTTTGGGAAAATTACCTTTTTGGGATCATCACAAGTATGCCAGGGAACATATTGATGCCATCGTTGGTCAAACACAATGCAACATGCGACCATCGCTTTTCTGAGCCTCATAAGAGCGATGACTCTCATTTTAGGGTTTTAAGAGATATTTCTTCAGAGAAAGATCAAGACATTTTCTGAATGAAGTCTTAGGAGGGATAGGAGTTGTATACATTAATGAGTATACTATATAATGGTCATGTTTCGGGCAATTTGGGGTATGTCATAGGGAAGTATAGGACGCATGACAAAATACTGTGTAACACATAGATATGGGATATGTTGGAAAAAGTGACAAGTTAGCTAAATTATGGATGAATGAAGCATTTGAAAATTGAAAAGGCCAATAAAGGCATTAAGAGATAAGAGGTGCAGACTAGTGAGAATAAGCACAAGAGCAGTTAATGTGTCGTGAGCTAAAAATGCAAGATATATGGATACAACAAATGGATAAGTAAATAGAGGTTAGATTGGGATAAGTGATCACCTTAACTGATATATTTGAGATGTAGAGAGGGATATGTGCAGTAAAGCATCTATGAAAAGTTGATGCTGATGAGTTAGTTGTAAAGAATGAAGAATAGAGCAAACCCAAAAGGATTAGATTTTAGATAAAAGATCACTGGGTATTGGTCTCTCGAGTTGGTTGGTGACTACAAAAGTGAGGGGATTGGTGTCTCTTGTTGGTTGGTTCTTGTAAACCAATGGGGATTGGTGTCTTTATCAAGTTTGGTTCCTATAAATATCAGGGAATTTGTGTCTCCTATAGGTTGGTTCTTTCAAAGATTGTAACTATAGTGGTATATACAAAAATTATAACTATAGATTGGTGCCTACAAATATTGTAACTGTAGGTTGGTTCCTCAAGAATTGTAACTATATGTTGGTGCCTCAAAATATTGTAACAATATGTTGGTTCCTACAATGAAAAACTAATTAAAATAAGTTTTGTGGTTTCTCCCATAATGGTTTCCATATATATCACGTGTTCTATGATTTGATCTTGTTATTAATGTTTTATGATGTTTGAATGGTTAAAAATAAATAAAAAATTATATTATATTAATTCACCCACTACCTCTGTATATAATTGTGAATCCAACACCAACACCTCAGGATTCTCATGAAATTAATCACTCTCCGTATCTAAATGGCATGTGGGAATGGGTGAATAAATGAGATAATTCCCTTTCCAAAGGGATTGCCTTCATTGTTCACTTACATGGAGAGCATGTGACCTCCAAAGAATATTGGGAAAATAATCAAAGGATACATATGACAAAATGGCAGGATGACTTGGAAGAAATACACTTGGTAAAAAAAAAGAAAATACTATTTCTTATGGGACTTTCCCTACTTCACCTCTTATTGGTTCATTGGACCCATGGTGTCCTAGGAAATATTAGTGCCTAGTGCACCTAAATAGTTAATTATCACTCTTCCATTATGCCAATAGGAATGTCTATTTATGAATAGGGCTTCCATTATTTTAATTTAATTATCAATAAAATTGGGTGGATGGTGGAAATTTAAACTCCATGGAATATCCATACAATATTTTAAGTAGTAGTCAAGATAGAGGGTTGAGATTTATCTCAAAGGTATTTATGCCCTTTTTTATTTTCAATTTAATTAAGATTCATTAAATAAATTACCATGTCCATGGGTTTCATTTAACTCTTATTTCTTATTATTACTTCACCATGTTTTCCTTGTTACATGTTTTTCTAAATGTATATATGTCTAACTCATATATTAATTCTTTTTATATAATAATAATAAATTTATAATTATTTAATTTTATGTTTTTTTAATCTTGGGAATGTGAGATGTATCATGAGGTAAGTGTCTTGATTACATTTACTGTGGATTGATGCCTATCGACATTTATCAGGAATTTACTTTATATGGCTATGGTAGTATATAAACTATAAATAAAAATGATAATATACTTACCGCATGTTTTCCATTCTCACTTTGGCAAGCCTTTCCATCTCACATATTTAGTTCCTTTCCACCCTGTTAATGGGTCTTGTGCCCTTGAAGTGTAAATACACACATGATTCCCTAGGGTTCATATGGGTGTATTATGAGAGGATTCTTAATGCATGGATACAAACTTTCTAACAGGAATTGGAAAGTGTATATGATGGGTGGAAGTATGGGCATATCAAAGCATGGTAAGGAGAAAAAAATAGGCTCAATCTTGTCTATGTTGATACTCACTACAAGGAAAATAGCTTCTAGTGGAGGTTATAGCAAAGGTTTTGAGTGTTATAAAATTGGAAAAAAATGGAAAAAAGTCCTCTCTACAACATTTGTTTGTGATAGAGGATGTTTTAGCAGAGCTAATAATAGAACTTCATCACAACTAAAAAGATCTGGGTGACTAGAGGTTTTAGCAGATGTTTTCTTAGCGGTGCGCTTACTAGAAAAATCACAATAGTGTGTATATTTTTACTATAGATTCAAAAAATCATGTGATATGTTAAACATAATATAATAATCTACTCTACTCTTCAGCGAAAACCAAAATTGATCAATGAAAACAATAAGAATAAAAGGAAGAATATGAATCGCACATAACACAATAGTTCTCTGGGGAAAGAAACTGCTAAAAACCTCGAATATCTATATTACATTAATCAAAAGACTCGAAAAGAAAATACAATGCTTGTTCATCATGAACAATTCTTGGACTAGTAAAATCTAACTCTCTGCCTCACAAGCTAGCTCAAGCCAACACTTAGTCAATTCTATTGCCTGCCAAGCCCCCACTTCCTTGCGCAACTCCTGAGAGAATTAGCCCATATTTAATTGGGAAATCCACTCTCCAAAATTGCGCAATCCAAACATAGGTCCTCAATTGATTGCATGCACCATCTGTACAACTCAGAAAACTATACAACTGATGGTAAACTATCTCTGAACTCTAATTTCAACTGGGTCCTCCTCTAAACTAACATGCATGAGTTATTTATGAGTGAATATCTAGTTAACGGGTGTGGTACTGGTGATGCACTTTTTCACTACTCCACTACTAGACCTCTACTAGTTCCTCCAATAGTTAGAACTATTTTAACTAACTATAACTCAATTAGACTGAGTTATCTAATTACAACTCAAAATAACTCAACCTTGGCCCCTAAAATTTAGGGATCACTCTACATGGCTTTAGATAAAATTCCAACTTGAAATTCCTAACTCAATTAAGTCAATTTAACTTAATTAACTATTACAAGTTGCTATGAGAATAGAACCACAATTTAATTCAAGGAAAAATTAAATCAGAATTTCTAGATGCTATTTTTAACATTTCTTGTTGCAAATTTCAACACTCCCTCTCAACAACAAATTAATTCAACTCTATCCCAATCCAATACCTTTGGAATGTTATGCATGCAACACTTCTTGCTAGTGTTGTTGCTACTACAACTTTTAAAACCGAAAAAAACATCCAACCCGAATCAGTATGATGCATCTATCACCAGAGTCTCTCACTGCTACTAGCTTTGCCTCTGTCAACTAAAAATTATGTGCTTCTGTTGACTCTGCCTTTGTGCCATCTAAACTATTTTCAACTCTTCTCTACGCTCTCTAGTATCTAACTACTTATAGCCTTTGCCTTTGTCACTCTCATATATGATTGCATCAACTACCACTGATCCATCCTACCACTATGTATTGTGGGCTCCTGTGGCATGGTATTGATCCATGAGACAAAACCTCTCAATGGACCCTGCCCAAATTTCTGCACTCTTGGGACTAATACTTCACATCATCCCACCTCTCATATGGAGGTATGGTTACATGTGCTCCTTCTACCCACTTGGCTCAAAATTTTAACCTACTTGAGGTCTTTTCTTGAGTGGATGTCTCCACTCGGTATTCTCTTTGCTTCTCCAATTTTGGTTTCTCCACAACTTTCTGAGGCTGATTCTAAGGTTGCTTCTTCTCTACTTGAGTGGATCTCTCCACTCAGTATCCTCTCTACTTCTCTAATTGTTCCTACTCCACAAATTTCTGAGAATGCTTCTAAGGCTGCTTCTGGGGCTACATGTTGAGAGGTAATTCATGCTCCCTCTCAACCACTAAATATCTAACCTTTTCCTTGCTCTTGAAGGCTTCACATGCATTTTCAACCTCTAAAGCATATAGTTTCTTGACTCGTACACCGATCTATTTCACCTGTCCCATGGTGATGTGTGTAAGGAAAATATTTCCCTTACTAAAAATCACATCATAGCCATGGTCTTCCAACACCGCGTTGGAAACAAGATTCTTCTTTCTAGTCCTGGAACATACATCACATCTCTAATTCCAATAGGGGATTCAAACTCCCTCTAAAAGATAACTATACTAATGTCAGTCGCACTATACCTCCCATCATCTCCAAACTCTATGTTCTACATGAGGTATTTATCCTCAAAGTCAATAAAGAGATCTCTATTCCTTGTCATATGGAAGGAGGCACCGCTGTCAAGATACCACATGCTTCCAATTACAGTTCTTGTCATGCATGAAATGCGAGTGAAATCAAGTTTGAATTGTGAAGCTAATCTTCACCTGCTACTGTAACTGTAGGATCCTTCTTTCTTATTTTCTTCTATGGGCAATTCGTGGCATAGTGCTCATACTCGTGATAGTGAAAACACTTGAATTTCGGCAAGTCCTTCTTCTTGCCTCCCTCACCACCTTGGGACTACTTTCCCCTAGCTTTCTATTCTTTGATGACTAATGCAAAGTCCTCTTCCACTTCTTTAGAAGAGGTCCCATCTCTAGTGTTCCATCGAAACTCTTCTTGTACCATGTCCTACCACAATCGCTCCCAATCTGGTATCTTCTCTCTCCCATTAATAGAGTCTTGGTAACTATGTTAGCTCTTGGGAAGTCCTAGAATAGCTAGGCTCACCATATTGCCTTCGGTAATAGTAATCCTGACACTTCCAAGCTCATCCCGACAACGGGTGATATTTGTCAAGTAATTCAGAATTGAGTCACCCTTCTCCATCTTGATCTTTTTGAGTTTTTCAGGTCCAGTGCCAACTTCCTATGGTCATTGTTATTTTGAAACAAGTTTGTCAATGCCTTCCACATTGAGTATGGAGTATCCGTGTTATGGATACTCAAGACAATGTGGTCTCAAACTCCTTCCAGGATAATCCTTCTCAATTTTACCACATACTTTCTCCATTCAGCTAGATCTTTAGCATCCGATGTTGGAGGCTTAGGAATGTTATGATCTATGAATTCCTTGAGATCATAGTCTTCTAAGACTTCCTCCATCCTATCCTTCCAAGCTATGTAATTGGATATGCCCTCCAAGGCATACTCAAGCTCATGTCGTAGAATGACATATTGCTGGCTCTGAAGTATGAACTTGCAAATTCTATTTAACCTGCAAACCAAACTCGAAATCTCCTCTTCTATATTGTCTTAAGCTCTGATACCATGTAGATTTTTACTGTAGACTCAAAAGCTTATGTGATATGCTAGAACATAAGACAGGAATCTACTCTACTCTTTAGTGGAAACCAAAATTAATTGATGAAAACAATCAGAAGAAAAGGAAGAATATCAATCGCACATAACACAATATTTCTCTGGGAAAAGAAACTGATAAAAACCTCGACTATTGATATTGCATTAACTATAATATTTGAGAAGAAAATACAATGCTTGTTCATCCTGAACAATTCTTGCACTAGTACGATCTAACTCTCTACCTCACAAGCCAACTCAAGCCAACATAGCCAATTTTGCTACCTGCCAAACCCCTAATTCCTTGCGCAATTTCTGATAGAATATCCCATATTTAATTGGGATATCCACTCTCCATAACTGTGCAATCCAAATATTGCACCATTTGTACAACTCGGAAAATTATACAACTGATAGTACACTATCCCTGATCTCAAATCTCAACTGGGTCTTCCTCTTAACTAAAATGCATGAGTTATTTATGAGTGAATATTCAGTTAACTAGTGTGGTAGTGGTGATGCATAGTTGCACTACTCTACTACTAGACCTCTACTAGTTCCTCCAATAGTTAGGACTAGTTTAACTGACTATAACTCAGTTAGACTGAGTTATCTAATTACAACTCAAAAGAACTCAACCCGGACCCCTAGAATTTAGGGATCACTATACGAATCTAAATAGACTTCCAACTCGAATTTCCTAAGTCAATTTAACTTAATTAACTATTACAAGTTGCTATGAGAATAGAATTACAATTTAATTCTCAATTTAATTCATGGAGAAATTAAATCAGAATTTCTAGATGTTATTTTTAACGTTTATTGTTGCAAATTTCAACATCGTGTGCTACCATTAGAAAATTATCAGTGTTGTAAATTTAAATAAAATAACAAAGATGGGAAACAAACGTTTGGAGCACTGGTGCATTAAATTTATAAAATAATGAATGCTTTAATAATAAAAATGCACTAGCCTGTACAATCTATGATACCATGTAGGTGTGCATTGAATGCAAACAAAACTAGTGCTTGAAATGTATACTGGCCCGATGCTTATGTCTTCCTAAAATTCCTGAAGTAGTACTTTTCAGGAAGCGAATCAGGGCAGGTAAAAAAACATGCATCCCTAGTGCTTTTATCTTTTCCGACGCATCAGGTCATTATAAATAACAATGCACTGGTGCT
Organism: Pinus tabuliformis; assembly: GCA_031772625.1. Taxonomy (NCBI): domain Eukaryota; kingdom Viridiplantae; phylum Streptophyta; class Pinopsida; order Pinales; family Pinaceae; genus Pinus; species Pinus tabuliformis. Next base: position 1,062,700,854 of record CM062819.1, on the reverse strand, counting down.
GCTGAGTTGTAGAAAAGAACTGGTGTGCTACTAAGATAAAAGAATGAATGTTGTTAATTTAAATAATAGCACCGACGTTCAAAACAAAATTTTGGAGCACCAGGGCATTGGTTTTATGAAAGCACCAGTTCTTTCATAATAAAAATGCATTAGGTTATACAATCTCTGATGCCATGCACTAGAGTGTTAAATGCAAACAACACCGGTGCTTGAAAAGTATAACATCCTAGTGCTTATGTGTTGCAAAATCCATGGCGGTGTACTTTTCAAAAAAGGCACTGAGGTAGGCAAAAAAATCTTACAATACTGATGTTTTTACATAATCTAATGCATCGATTCATTAATGGTAGTGATGCACTAGTGCAGTAGAGGTGAATCACACCGGTGCATGAATCGGTTATCTTCCTGGTGCGTATTGATTTTACACATGCACCGGAATTTTATATTTACAAAAGCACCAAGGTACCATTTATTATTAGTATAAATATCTTTGTTGGAAAAATCATATTTGAAATGGTGTATATGAATACATGATGTCCCGATATCCATTTTCTCCTTTTTAGAAACATCGACCTCTGACAGTGCAATTATTATGATTTTTAAAATTCCGCTATTCATCGAAAAATCAACACATCCCTTATAACAATATTCATATAATTAAATTTTTCTTAGTGAATTTGTATATGATATTTGGATTAATTTTTTATATCATTAGATTTTTCATGTCTTCATTATAATATTTAATCATCCATATATTTACTCAGTGGTGTAATGTTTCACAGTGACATTGGACACCACAATCGAATAAATTAAAATGTATTTTATTATATATGAATAAGAGGCTCTTTGTCATACAAAATGGGATAGTTATTGGTAACCCCTTGTCTTTCAATTGGGACACTATGTCCATTACATTAAACAAAATTTCCTATTTTCATAGACAACTATTTCAAAAAATACAATAGCTTGCATTGATATCCAAATAAATCATCATTCTTCGTTGGACCTGTTATCAGCACTTGAGCTACTTCCATGACCTAGGTTATTTGGATGAATGTTTTGTTTATTGCATCGATTCTTTTTGTCTTCTTCAAGTTCCATCTACAAACATAAAAAAAATAAAAATAAATAAATAAATAAATTAATAAATTAATTAAAAAAAAAAGTGTAATGAATGTATCTACATTGGTGAAATAATGAAAATTGAAATAAACAATACACATTAATGTAAAATGAAAATCAATGTACGATAACAAATATTAAGTCCTGAACTATATACATTCTTTGAAATCCAAATATCATGCCTTCTTTCAGCAACTCTTTTGTTGGCGTAGCTCCATACTTTGTTTCCTACAAGTTTTATACCCCATGATAAATCATAGATTTTATATAAAGGATTTTTTTTGTTCTATTAATTATAAACTCAAAGAAGTAAAACAACATAGATACTTACAAATTCCACAATTAATTTTTATATACCAACATATAATCACAACCCATATTTAACCCAATGTCAATCAGTTCTTCTGATGACTCTTATTTGTGTGTTAGCACCTATTTGAAGACATTCAGGGATGGTTGATGTAAACCAACTTAAAATATACAAAAATTAAATCTTAAGTTGTTATAAGGAAATATTAATAATTACTCACAAACTTTGATATCAACCCTTTTCTTCCTTGTCGTCTTGTTTTATGTGCTGAATGGTTTCCATTTTATTTTTAATTTTGCAAGAAATACTTGAAGATTAATATTTAATGCTAAATTATTTGTTTATGTGTACCTAATAGAAAAATTAAATGATTACATACACTTGAAGCACATTGTTGTTGAGATTTCTCTCTTATGACGAAATTATGTTCATTTCTTTGACCATCTCCTTGTACATTTTTTGTATATTCCTACGTGCATGTTTCAGATACCAACTCATTGATTCTTTGGGATTTTCACAATCTTCTTGAAAAGGTAATAAACAATTTTTATATTGATATATGAAAACTAAATATAACAAAGTTGATATTAATAAATGAATTATTTGTAGTAATATATACATATAATTCTAGTAAATCATTTTAATTAAGAATATTACTTTTTGAATGATTATTTTTCATTTTTGTATGTTTTTGTTAGTGCAAGTTTGACAAGTCTCATCGACTATTACTCTCGAAATGCTTCGTGCAGTTTAAATATAACTTGGTTATTGGAATCATTGGATTGATTTATATATTGTAAGTGGAATGTATGTCTATACCTTCATTCCACTATATCCCTCATATTTTTGTAAAAGCCCCGGCCCCCCTTTCATTAACCTCCAACACCACTCCGGATGAGCCATGGACCAATTCATTGTCACTTAGATGTTCTATAATTTTTATTTTCTTAGAATGCCATTATTTTCCTTCGTTGTTGGTATCTATAAAACATTAAACATATTTGAATTAATAGGTTGTTTGAAACATGCTATCTATTATTATTAAATATATTATTATGAAAGCTCAAAAAAAAATACTCATATCGAATAATACCTTTTCATTCACCGAATTCATTCTTATGAAATTTTTCCATCACGATTTGACACTCTTCTCCATTAGGATTTTACACTCTTTTGCACTTTAATCATAAAGAATCTTATTGATTTTCCTCATTTTATGGCTTTGCGTAACACACACTAACCAATACATATTAGTTAAACTTACATATATTTCAAACATATTAATTTTGTAAAGAATTTATAAAGAACTCATCTTTTCTACTTTTTTGGATGTGTTATCATTGTGTCCATTAGTATTTTTGTTACTTGACCTCTTATCAGACATTTTTTTATCAGTATACAACATGTACCATTCAATAAGAAGCCATTGAATATATTTTATGAATAAATCACATAATATTCAGCGAAAAAGAGGTGTGGTGATCTGTAATAACAAAAACATCACCATCATAGTAAAAAAAGAAGACATAAAAAGTTAAACACAAGTTTTTTGGATTTAATGGAGTTATTTGTGAGAGATGCACCAATGCATTATTACATACACATCGATAAACATAAGTTCTGATGATGGATCCCTATTGGGATTTGAAACATTGACAAATATGGTTTCTATTGTGGATACTCCGAGACTAAAATCAAAAGAAATGAACCACATGTGCCTAAAATCCAAACATAAGTTATTTAAAAAAAATGAATAGGGTCAATCGAGTTTGGATCTAAAATGAAAAACCCTAATTATGAAGTGGTAGAGGGAGTTAACCCTAAGGTGAAATTTTACGGTCATAGAAGCAAGAAGAAGTAAAGATTAAAGGTAAGTATTGATTTTTTATTTTTCTTTTTTTTTCTTTCTAAATTTTAATTAAATATAAATAGGAACAAAGATTACAAGAAATTTATTAGTAAAATCAATAGTAATTTTTTTACTATACAAGGTTTTTATTTTTTTTCAAAATTTTAATTAAATATAACAAAAATTGTGAACTTTTTTATTTGTAAAACTAATAGTAAAATTTAAAATTTTTACTATGCAGGGTTTTGAGTGAATCACCACACCTTTCAAATTCCAATCTTCTCAATAGTTCTATTGTTCCAAAATATTTTGTTGCTCAACAATTCTCCTAGTATGTCTCTCATGAAAATCTCTCCCTTGAAATTTTGCGAAAAATAATGAAATAGTGAATTCTCCTAGTATGTCTCTCATGAAAATCTCTCCCTTGAAATTTTGCGAAAAATAATGAAATAGTGAATAACTTCTTACTATTAAAAGAGTTTATGAAATTACATTTCAAAAAATCAATTGCCTCTCATTTTCAATTTGGAAAGAAACAAAGTTGTGGCTTTTATTTTTGGAACATGCGTGCATTTCTTAGTAAAAAGCATCAGAGTCTTTACTAGTAAGCACCAGTGCCTTTACTAGTAAGGGGAACTGATTAAGATAACTTATCGGTGCGCTAAATTTTTTTAACGCACCGATATGATAGAATTTCTTTTTTTATTTTCGAAGTACAAGAAACAGACTCATTCTTATTTTAATGCATCAATGTAGTTGTTACTTAAATACATCAGTGTAGTTGGTTTTACAATAACACTAATGGGTGAAAGCATGAGCTGGGTTATACATTTTGTTGAGAGAGGGCATGTTTCGGTAGAAAAAATGATGCCTCAATCTAGCTCCTCGAGTGCTAAAAAAATAGCTTGATCAAGTATTAAAAATAACTCTTGATCGAGCTCCTATGTAACCCCAGGTTAGGAGCTCGATTGAGTCCTAAATTAGCTCCATCAAGTCTTAAAGATGGAAAATTTTAAATCTATGTAAATATCAATAATTTTATGCAAACTTTAAAATTTTAAGTACTCGATAGTTAAAAAAAACAAAGTAATTATTAATTACATTTGAATAGGTAATTAACAATGGCCTAGATCAAATTCTCATTGCATTTCTAATGTTTTGGTGTACAAATTTGAAAAATGATTCTATCCCACTTGCAATTGAAATTGTAATATTCTCATATTTATAATTTGGTTACTTAAAAATTAATTTTTAATATGATTTAAATTTTCAACGTTATAATTTAAATTATAAATTTATTGTAAATATAATTTAAATAATAAATTGACTAAACATAAGAAAAATGATCAATTTGGTTTAATAAATATTAGAATTTTTATATGAATATGTGTATCTCAAAAATGTGAATTTGACATTGTTGGAAATGTATATTTTATAAAATTCACAAAAGAGTTAATAAACATGATTCCCTCGGTCATAAATATCTCTCTCTCTCTCTCTCTCACACACACACATGTAGCCTACACAAGTAAGTAAATATAGAAATTTTTACTCCCAACATAGGTTTGTAATATATATTTTTAAAATAATGAAAACATAAGAAAATCATAAATTTTAAAATATTATTTGACTAATTTGAATATGATTGATTTAAATTTAAATGTGCATATCAAATTATTTTTTAAAAATTAATCTTATAAAATTTAGTTTAGTTTAGTTTTAGTTATTTATTTATTATAATTTGATTTATTTTTATAAATAATTTCTACATAAAACAAATTATAAAATGGTTAAGTATTATATTATATTTAAAATCAAAACAATAAGCAAATTATTATTTTTAAGAATTTCAAAATTGAAAAAAGTTGTAATTATTTTATTTATAATTATTATCTTGGTAAAATAAAATAAAATAAATTTATATTTATAATTAAGAAAAATTAGAGTTTGGAATAATGTTTGAATATTTATATATAAAAAAATGTGGAATAAATAAATTTTATAATTCGCTTATAGACAAGTATTGAGGGGCTTCATTTTTCTTTTCTTTTCTTTTTTTAAGGTAATTATGATAACTCAATTAGGTCTCTGTTTAACCACCATTGAGTGTTTCTTAAACCCTGGATCGAGCTATTTGAAATTTGAATTTCAAACACTCAATTGAGCATTTTAAGCACTTGATCTAGCTGTTGAGGGCCTACAAAGAAAATTTTTAGCTCTTCTTTTGCATATTTTTCTGCAATGCCATTTTGTACCCTAGCAAAATTGATTTTAAGTAGCGGAGTTGATCATGTTGGATTCAGAAAGGAACCCTCTATCCAATGGCATATGAGTTTGACATTTTCGAATTCATATGATATTTTTTATCTGATTTATTTTAAACATAATCTTTGCAATTTGTTTGAATGCTTCTAAAGACGTTGAATAAAAGAATAATATCATAAAATATACACAATGAAAAAATAAAAAATAAAATATACCACTATATTCCTTTACGAGTCCTCCTCCAAAGGGTACTCTCAGTTTTTCAATTTATTTAAATAGTTGAAAAAAACCTTATGTAAACATGTGTCTGTAAAATGCAATTTAAATATTACTTCGCCAACTTTGAAAAATAATAAAAAATAAAAAATTGCATAAAAAATAAATTTTTAATGTGAAAAAATTAACTCTCTTTGCAAACTATGCTTTATATATATATATATATATATATATATATATATATACACATTTAGACAAGTTATGCTACGTGAACACACACATACCTCTTAAGATGTGTGAAAATTTGCACGGACAAGCATTTCATTTACTAGAAAATTGACATATTATATGACACTAAATATTTTTTCAAAAATATCATTAGGAGAACAACATAATTCTCCATAATTTGTGCTTTTACTCTGAATTAAAATTCACTGTTCTTATATGAATTTTGAGGGCTTTAATTCAATAAAAGAGGAAAAACTTGAAATTTCATCGCCACATTTGGCCCAAAAGTGCAACCTATCTTCATGTTTTCACCCTAATATGCTTTAAAATTTATTTGAATTTTAATTTTCTCATGAAATTGCATATTCATCTCAAATTATCCTTTAGGATGCATCCACATGAGTTACAGTAGTTCATAGTATACATTTTATGCTTAAAGTCACCTTATTCTTAAAAAATGGTTTGAAAACTATATTGAAATTCAAATTGTGGTATTGTTCTCAAAATTAATTTTAGGTATGTACACAAAAAAATGTTGCTGATTTTTCTCAAATGCAGAAGGAAAATCTCATAATATCAAATGGCCAATTCTTATAATTCCATCTTGTTCCATATTTCTCAAAGTCCTTTGCGGATTTCTCCCTTTCCATCTCCAGTAAGTTCAAATTTTATTTATATTTTGATTTTATAATTTATTTTTTTATCCATGTCAATTTGCATAAAAATGTATCCAAAGTTGTAGGATCCTGATTCAAAATCGAGTTCAGATGTAGAAAATATTCTAGCAGTTCAAAAATATTGTAAGATATTATCAGGAGTAGCATACCGCAAGTAGTTGGTAGATGAAAATGGAGAGTCACTTTACCCTGCCAATTGTAACATGCCATCTTCCAGCCACAATCTTGGGTTAGCGATGGTAATAATTATTTGTTATATTGTAATTTTAACAAACCAATTTTATTGTTCTTACTAATATTATTGATGTACCAATGTTTAATATTTTTTGAGATTACGACTCTAGTGATGATGAGCGACCCACCTATCATCTTTTGGTGAACCCCACTACAATGTCCAATTGAGAGAAGGTTGCATTAAGATAAAAACTCATGGAGGAATCATACCAAGAATGGTTGAATCAAACACCTATTAAATTACCACTACATCCAGATTCACCAATTAGGAATGACTATCACAATAGTAGTTCTTCATCATATGTTGACAAAGGCGGAAATCAAATAGAGGTTGGTATGGATGGTTACTTACGGGATATGACTACCATGCAGACAATGTTGTTAGATGCATTCCAAAACAATGAGCTAGGTGATGATGCTCATATCATGGATACCCTTTTTGAAATTTTGAAATCTGCTTCCACCACCCCTCTCTTTGGACCTAGCGGCTAGTCAAATTTTACCTAGTTGGGGACAACGATGTTATTGTACAACTTGAAAGTAAAGTTTGGCATGTTGAATGCATATTTCTCGGCATTATTAAGGTAATTGACCATGATCAAGTGATACAAATATATGAAGGAATGAAATTAAATACATATATAAGTATAAACATGAAGATACAACAAAAACATAATGCCAATTCATTAATAACAAAGCACTGAAAACTATTTGGGTGCAGAATGGAAATAAACTAGCTCAGATGATGGTAGCTTATCTCCGAGAAGAGATGTGGTGGTGTTGACAGTGCTGGACCCACCAACATGTTAGGGGTTCTCCCTAGTAAGAACTCCCAATTAGACCTCAGACCGTTTGGTGTACGAGTCCCAATAGTGGGTCGTACGGTAATGCCTTGACCTCAATTGCGTGCAGAGGCAAGTAAGATAACTATGTTGGTAGCAAGGGTGTGACGGTTGTAGTGAGAGAAGAAAGGTGCATGAGAGGTTCTAACATAGGGGGGTTGAGATGAGTGCGCCCCTTGGAAACCTGTGATAGCACGTAGTTAATAAGGGAACACACGAGCAAAGATGCGTCACAACATGGAAGGATAGTTAGCTAGTAATCCAAAGTGATGGTTAAACCAACAACACATTTCGGAAATATTCATACATACATACGCAGATAGCTATATATGCATGCATAAGTAAACAAATACATATATCATTTAGAGTAAACCAGATAGCATAGAATACAATACAACATATGCATGAGACGTGTTGGCTCTTGTTATATTAATAAGTGTAAGTTCTAGTCATAGAATACATCCATGTCCAGCCACTAGTTCCGACAGTGAAACGTTATAGCCACAACCGCATGCTCCTCCAAAGAGATGTACTAGCTCTCCGCAGTGGAGAAGCCTAGGCTCATTACAATACTGTAAAAGCTCTCTCCAAGATAGTCTTATCGGAAGCTTGGCTGACCAAAAGCCTTTACAATGAGTTATGAGGGACTATTTATAACAAAGGGTGAGGTGACCCTTAACATTCCCCTTTGTGACAGTTCATCTACCCTCATGACTCTTCATCTATTAGATGACTATTACATCCAACTATTGACACTTGAATTACACTTGAAAAAACGTTACATTATAATGCACATGTACCCATGTGAGACAAAATGGCTTGAACAAGCCATGCTAGACATCACTATGACTTAGATGACCATGGAAGTCCAACTCTTCAACATCCTCACCATGATCAACAGTAACATACTGATACCAAGATCAATAGTCCGTGATGGTTTCCGTGTGCTCCAAAGTGACATCTTTCTAGAACCTGAATCTTGCCTCCATAACATCTGGGTACACTACTTGAGCTCCTTTGACCAACTCATCTGAAAGCATGCACATCATTGTCTTCAATGCTGCCATACCAGCAACATACTTCTGCATGATGTCTCCACTGATGGGAAAGTATGGGCTGGTGGAAATATGCATCAACTCGTCGAAGTATGAGTCAAGCTCTAGTAAGAACTATCCCTTTGTCTTCACCTGGGTGAGAGTCCCAATAGATGGGATAGCATGTTCATGCACCACAACATCCATACTCTTGATGACATGCGCATGGGAAGCCTGCATACTAGTGATGAACTATGGGAGATCTTCATAGTATCAGATCTGACTCTGAATACGTGCTTTCAGCTCGACCACTCTAGCCTTCATCATCTTAGGCAAGTGATGCAAGGCTCCCTTATATCTCATTGTTCATGCTTTCATGTAATCAACAACAACATGCAAGTTCGCCAAGATATGTGCTCTTCTAGCACATCGTTGCTGTCATCCGTTGAGATGGATGATTGCCTTATGCATGGTACAAAAATTGGAGTACAATGCTCACATAGCTGTGTCAAGGGACAATACTTAATCTAATATTGCCTTCTTCAGTTCAGCTTAGGCGGATGTTGTCACCAACTCTCCTTAGCCATTCACTCATTCTCAGCTACTAGAAAGCGAACACTTGAGCTAGTGGCTTTGGCATACACTCTGGTAGGATTGGTAAGGTTGGTGGATGTTTGCGCACATCAAACACGATCACTCATTCCTCAACTCATGCAGGAGATGTGTGATCATCTGGAGTTGATTCTATGCGAGACTTCACAACTCTATGTTGAGACTCGTCGAATGAGATGTTGTGAATCTCTCCTTCCGTTTGATCTCTAAGCATCTCAGATCCTCCTTGGTCGCTTGAGACTTGCTCATCTTCTGGATGTGGTGATGCAGGTAAGTCGACCTCTTGGTGGTGAGGCACGAGGTCAATGTCTTGTTCCAATTCTTGTTGCTCCATATTCGTATCCAACTATTGAAGTGATTGCTTTATCTCACAAGCAAAGTCCTGCTCCTGTGATGGTTCAACCTGTCTCCCCAATGCCATCTACTCTGATGGGTCCACTACCTGTACAGGTGTTGCTTCATCCATTTGTGAATCTTGTGCCTCCTTTTACACCTATTGTTGTTGCACTTCCCTCTCTTGTTTGTGTAGCTCTTGTTCCTTCCGGAATTGCTCCTTCAACTCACGCAACTCCTTCTCCGTTTCCTCCATTCTTCTCTTCTCCTTCTACCTTTTCATGATTCTCTTGTTGCATTGTTGCCTCTTTGCCTCTATAGCCAAAATCTGATTTCTCCACAAGTGGATCTTCTTGGAACTTGCATCTTTTCTCTTTCTCCATGCAATCGGCAATCTTCCTCTTTCCCTTGTTGCGCATTGGTATGATTTCTTCTGTTGTTGTTGTTGCTTCTGGTACTGGTTCTCTCCAGGATGCTACTTCATGTTGCTTCGCTAACCACTCCACAGAAAAGCTAACCTATTCATTACGTCTAGATAAATTGTAGCAATATCTCCATGGGTCCTCCTCGGTCCAAATAAAATGCCACGTGGATCCAGTTGAATTGTACTCTCATGCAGTGATTTTCACAAGACAATTAGGGTCATACAAGTTGTAACTTCAGAGGTCAAATGGGTACTTCTTCATCTGTTTTGCTTCGACATCCACTTGCTTGAGACTTTGGATCTCGTATAACCCAATCCGAAATAGAAGAGCAGGCTAAGGTGCCTTCCTCTTCCGATGTAATCTAGTTGTCAATCCTGTCGAGATGTGATATGCTACTTCCTGCATGACGAGTATGTCTAAGGAAAACTTCGGTAAAACATGTGGAGGCTTTCTAGTGCTAAAAATTCATATGAATATGTCGGACGGTGTGACATACCAATCAGCAATGTCAATCAGTGCCTCCATTTATGCCTTCAACATGCGAGGTGGATCCTGTTCGAATATCATCTTGTAAAATAGGGTGACAAAATGATCGGACAGCCATGTGACAACTCCTCTGAAGCTACATTTGGACAAAAACTTACAATACGTGTTCACAACAATATCCGCTAGTGACCATGCCCTCTCCAAGCTCGGGAACTCCTATCGGGCATAGATTGCATCTAAGACGTGTTGGGTTGTGTTATATTCTTTCCACGACTATCCCACATAGTTAACTAGGGAGTTAGAAGGGGGGTGGAGCCCCCCCTTTCGTTGCATCGATTGCGTAGCAGGGGGGTATAGGGGGTTTGAGGGGTGTAGGTAACCCCACTCTATATTAAGTTGGGCGGACCTACCTATGGTTTTGTGCATGATTTTTCACACATGGTTTTGGACGCGATGGTTTTCGATCCATGGTTTTGGACACAATGGTTTTTGGTCCATGGTATTGGATGCTTCGGCATGTATAAATATGTATTGTAACATTGAAAGGAACATGATGAAAAATCAAGCTGGTAGTCCTAGTTTTCGAATCCAGGAGAAAATTTCTATGTATATGCGTTTTATGTGTTATGCTCTCGCATTGTTTATTTTTGGTGTTTTACAATTCATATGCAGGTAATTTTTGTACGGCGTTAAAACCTACATTTGGTATCAAAGCTATTTTGGCTTCAAGGGGACGCCTTTGTTGATGATGACCATGCCCTCTCCAAGCTCAGGAACTCCTGTTGGGCACATATTGCATCTAAGATGTAGGCGGACATGTAGACCTCTTCTTGCATACCTTCGGGTGACTGTTGAGCCTTTGTTACCTATTCCTTCAACTGATGAGCCAACATGTTGGACCAGTTACATGGTTTTCCTTCTTTTGCCAGTTGGTCCATTGTGATCACCCAACTCTGTGGGAAGGTTTCCGTGCTTTCTTAGCCATACAATCGACATGCAAATATGACCAAGTATTGATACACCTTCCATAGTATCATCTTCTTGTAGATCTGGTTGGGTTTCATCCTGAATCTAGCGGATCCTTTGTCGAGTTCTTCAGAATGTCTCTAGAGTTGGCAGTGCTACTGGGTAACTAGAAGGGAGTCTCCATGATAGTCACAGGCTTTGACATCTCATACATCTCATCATAATCTTGTGCCCATAAGGTTTCAATATTTGTCCCACTGATACTACTCAAGGTCATCATCTCGGTATCAGTGGGCAAGATGATCTAGCATATCATGTCCACGCATGGGAACGCGGGGTATTTGTATGCAATCGAGTACAAGTCAGACTTGTGAATGTTCACATACACCTAGCGATCTTTGAGGTTTTCCCCAAAAGTTCCTACAAATGCTTCATTGACATCTTGCCATTTCAGCCTGATGTCCTTGTCTAAAAACATCTTGGTATCTTCATAGATTAGTAGACATGCGGACACCCATTTAACTGCTGCTCCAGTTTCACTTCCATCAGTGTCCTTTGATCCTACTCCCTTGGAGGCCATTGATCCTCTACTACTAAAATCCAGATGAACAGTTGAAAAATTTGGAGGCAAAGCGACATGCATGGCAAGAAATCTGTCAGTGAAAACCAAATCAAATTTGGGAATGACATAACACATACCTGGGGATTGAAAGGCAAAGATTGCAATTTCTTCTGGGAGGCTGGGAGATTGGCTGCCAGACTTTCACAAAAAGTAGTCTGGACTATCTAGGGAGGTTGATTAGCTGCTGGATTTGCGCAATGTGCAATCTAGGCTGACTACTGACTGCTGGAATTGCATAATGCGTAATTCTAGCTAGCAATGACTGCAATGCACAATTTTCTGGGCTAGTAGTCACTGTCCCTTAGAATTGCACAAAGTAGTCCTAGAGGACAGTTCTTGGGCAGAAATGCGCATTTGTGGAGATGAAGACAAAGCCTTCCTTCTCCGGATTGTGCAATATTATCTCAGTGAGGCAAAGTCCGGCCAAGGTTGGCCAGACTCGCTGACTGGAAACTGAAAGCAAATGTGAAAGTGAATGCATGGTGATATTGAGTGTAAGCAGAAGTGATTGATCATTCATGCAAACATTGAATGAGGGACTCAAAAAACATAACAACATGCATGTGGGTGAAGCAAGTTGTCGAATCGATGATCATTTTTGCAAAACAGTTTCATGCATGCGACAACAATGAGATAGAAACGAAAACTGAAATGGTGCTAGTATAATCTAGTTTGCATGTAAATGACAACAAGTGTTCAAAGAAATCAAGAAAACAACAATCACACAAGAGAAAAAACAAAAAGCGACAAAAATGTTGAAAAATACAAGTTGAGACAACTTGCCCGTCAATAGTTGAGCTGAATGTGTCGAAAAGTCATGGATGTGCTGTGGGATGTTAGAGCTCCAAGATCGATGTGAAAGAATGATGCATCGAATAAATAAGTTTTGGCGCATGACACGGATGCCACAAATCTATGAAAAAGTGACACTTGGAGGAAAACTCTATAATGATCTTTTCATGTAACCTCCAGCTGCTAAAAATAGCTCCCTAAATCATGGGATGCCTTTGCATGTTTCCTTTTTCTATTCCGAGAAAAAGCAAGACATGTATGCAAGTCAAATTTCCTTGGTCCCGAGTGGAATTGGTCAACCCGACTACTAATGTATGAGGCTCCTCAACTGCTAGGAGAAAATGTGCATTTATGGATGGGAGTTGGATTGGTTTCCTATGAGATTTATACAATTTCTGGGTAGAACGGCTGACTGCTACCTATGATTGCACAATTCTTGGGCTGAGAAGCCCTGCTGGGAAGAATTGTCATGGATGAAGCCTGACTGGTAGAATTGAGCAATTCTGGAGCCCAACATGCCGCCAGACAAAATTGTGCAATTTCAGGAGGGAAGGCTGGTTTCCCTCTAGAATTACGCAATTTCTTAAGGGAGTTGCTCAGCCTATAGCTGTACCAAGTCCGGAGGAACAACCTGTGATGGGAATGCATCAAGATTTGACAGCCATGCTATCTTTCTACAAGAAAAACACTAAAGCTTGTGTACTTGACGAAGCAAGACATGGTGCTATGAGAGGTTGGTAGGGAGGCTCCAAAACAAAGCTAAGGAAAAGTTTTGGAGGATGTTTGTAGCCGCTCAACAATTGGCGACACACTAGTAGAACTCCAACTCTCTGAATGGTCCTTGTTCGTGAAAAGAAAGTCTAACACCTCCGAAAGTATTGCTCAGTTCTCGGTTCATCTTGGTTTCACACTAGCTTGATTGTAAGATGTAGCATCTGCCAAGCTCTCGGTCTATTGACACACACTCCAAGCCAAGGCAACACAATTTTTTCAATTAGGGTTGAGGGGTATATTGGTGTACAAGAAGTATAGTCGTTAGAGTCTTATTTTCATCTCTGGTGTTTCTCTGCTACTAGTAGGCCTGAACAGTACCCCGATGGAGTCACATAGGAACACAAGCATGGGTCTACTGCCAGCGAGCCTGGTCGATACCCCGACGGAGTTACTTGTATCACCTCTCTGTGGAGGAAGCCTTTCTGTTCTTTCTCCTTATTCATTTTTAATTTTGAATTTTTTCACTTTCCATTTTTTTCGTTTTTCATAATGTGCATAGCATTTATTCATTTCATATGCAGAAGAGGGATCCTGACTTATTTAGAGAAGAAGAGGTTGTTCTAGTAGAGAAGTATTTTATTATATCTCTGACGTGCCTATTAAGGTTTTCCCCCTCACCTTACTCTACTTGACTGGGTTGACAAGGGTTAACCCAAAAAGAACCAACTAGAGTAGGTGACACTAGTTAGCGCGCAAGCTATTTTCACCAAGGTTCACTTCGAACAATATGTATTTTCCATCGAAGTTTCATGGACTAAAAGTAACAAGTTCTTCATACAAAGGGAGGATGACAAATAACCAAGTAGTGATAGATGTACAAGTACTCTTGTACTTTACCTAGCTTGTTTCAAGAGTCATACATGGTTTCATGCGAAACTAACCTACGAACAAAAAGAAGCAAACAAATAACAAAGCAAAGCAGAAGCAAAAGCAAATGCAAAAGCAAAGTAAGCAAACAAGCAGGAAAACAAACCAACAAACAAAGCAAGTAAGCAAACAAGCATGCAAGAAAACTGACTGAAAGCAAACACTACTCCTACTCCTAAACTAAGGATGCATGGGCCTGATCACGTGAAGTGATATTTCCAATGCAGCCACCAGCGCATTGGTTGACCCATGTTGGTGAATGCTTGGTCTGCAAGCAACCTAGTTTTGTGGAACAACAAGAAAGAAAGATATAACATGAAGACTACAACACTTCGTGTTTCAAATTTCCCACAGGACATAAGTGATTGCAAGTGCATGACAAGCCGTCCATGGAATTATCATGGTGTTGTGTGAAACTGTGTGTAGCTTTGAAGTATATGCAAACTCTCGAATGTGACATGCAAGCAAACAAAAGAAACAAATATAGCTTGGATCATGCACATGTTCTTGCAATGCAAGATTCTTCCAATGCATAAGCGATGGGATCGTGCACTTCGAGTGGAGGAAGCATGATCTATGTGTGAGATTTATCTTCAATGCATACATATGAGTGATGAGGAGCCTCGGGTGATTGAACAATTTCTTGATCGGAAGTGGGACCAACCTCAGGACAACGAGGGCCTGACATAACCATCAGCTCAGGCTGAAGTTCCTCAATATTCTTGGGTGTTTCAACTTCATCATCAGATAAATCATCATAAACTAGTGGCTTCAAAAAATCAACTACGGTAAAATCCTGATCGTGATCAAATATGGAAGTAAATGGATCATGACAGTCATGATCAGAAAAATAATGATTTCATCGGCATCCTCATGATCTGATGAATCAAACAGAGGGATAGATGAAAAGCGAACAAATCCATCCTCTGTGTTTCCGGAAAAGGCAGATGAAAGATCAAGTGGATTTTTAATGAATAACTCATCCTCCATTGTTGAATGACGGACTGACATCTGGTGTGTCCTATGAGTGATTAACAATGGGTGCGTCCGTGGATGAAGATATACATGCGAAATCATGGATGGTAGGTTCACCAAATATTTCAAGGAAGAATGGAGGGGGCTCGGATGGAAGGGAGTCATCCTTCGTTGAGTGTTGATGTTCAAGCTCCCACTCATATTCTTCATGAATGACAGTGCATGTTGGTTGTGCAACACCAACTTCACCAGTGGCTTGTTCCTTGTTCACAACAAGTGTAGAGTTTTGAATGGAACAACACAAGACAGTATCATTTGGGGGAATAGCCGAGTACAAAGACAGAGGTTGTGAAAAAAATGCATATGAAAACTCGATGGACTCACAACCAACTTTGCCCGAAAATTAAGTGAAGTGATGTTGGGAGGATGTGACAACTAAACCAGTCTATGAGCATGATCCTCAACATCACTCTATAGTGGTGGAGATGTTTGATGAGGGGTTGGTGGACAGTCACTTGTGACAGTGACCACATTTGTCTGAGATTCTGCAACTCCATCACTGAAGAATACTGAGTGAGGATTGATTTAAAACTTCTTCTTGGGATGAGAAGATTTCTTAACACAATACTCGAATCGGTCACAAAGCTAGAAAAATTTCATCTGGCTCTCTAGAGCTTGAAACTAAAAGTCACGAAAGTGCTGCCAAAAATCCATAGTCGATTCATGCAGAGCCTTCCATTGTTGTCACAAGTTTTGGTCAAGATGGTCTGGATCAAAATGATAGAAAGTGTCTTTAATGAGATCACAAAAGTGCTCAAGTGAGTGCGTGATGTTAGCTCATAGGCTGCACAACCACCGATGTGGAGATTCGCAAAGTTTGTATGCAAGCAACAAGCTAGCCTATTTGTCAGAACCTCCATCTTCTTCATGAAGCATGGATAGAAAGTCATGTAAGAACTCAGGCCACGCCACTTTGCCTTCACCATTATATGTGTAAGTGGACAAGTGATTGAAAAACTCCCTCATGATGGTGACATCTTCGTGGTTCGAAAAACGTTTTGGAGGGAGAACAATGCAAGAGTCCATGATAGATATGCAAAGGTTCAAAATAGGATGAGAGGACACATATTTTCATCTAGCTCTCCTTCTAGCACCAGAAATGTTGAAGGTGCTGGACCCGTAAACATGTCATGGAATCTCCTCGATAAGAAGTCCCAATTAGACCTCAAACCATTTGGTGTAGGAGTCCCAACAGTGGGTCGTACGGTAATTCCTTGTCCGTGATTTCACGCAGAGGCAAGTAAGATAACTTTGTTGGTAGCAAGGGTGTGACACTTGCAGTGAGCCAAGGAAGGTGCATGAGAGGTTTTGACACACGGGCGTTGAGATGAGTGCACCCCTTGGAAACTTGTGATAGCATGCAGTTAAGAAGAGAACACACGAGCAAAGATGCATCACAACATGGAAAGAAAGTTAGCTAGCAATCCAAAGTGATGGTTAAAGCAACAACACATTTCAAAAAGATTCATACATACATACACAGATATTTATACATGCATGCGTAAGTAAACAGATACATATATCATTTAGAGTAAACCAGATGGCATAGAATACAATACAACATATGCATGAAACATGTTGTCTCTTGTTATATTAAGAAGTGTAAATTCCAGTCATACAATACATCCATGTCCAACCACTAGTTCTGACAACTGAATGTTACAACCACAACCACCTACTCCTCCAAAGAGATGTACTAGCTTTGCACAATGGAGAATCCAAGGCTAGTTACAATATTGTCCAAGCTCTCTCCAAGATAGTCTTATCGGAAGCTTGGCTGACAAAAATCCTTTACAATGAGTTATGAGGGACTATTTGTAGCAAAGGGTTGGGTGACCCTTGACATCCCCCTTTGTGACATTTCATCTACCCTCATGACTCTTCATCTACTATATTTCTGTTACATACAACTATCAACACTTGACTTACACTTGACAAGACATTACATTACAATGCACATGTACCCATGTGACACAAAATGGCTTGAGCAAACCATGCTAGCCATCATTATGACTTAGACAACAATGGAATTCCAACTCTTCAACATCCTCTCCATGATCAACAGTAAGATACTGATGCCAATATTGGTAGTCTGTGATGGTGTCCGTGTGCTCCAAAGTGACATATTTATGGAACCTGACTCCTTCCTCCATAACATCCGAGTACATTGCTCAGATTCCTTTGTCCAACTCATATGAAAGCATGCACATTATTGTCTTTAATGCGGCGGACCAGCAACATACTTGTGCATGATGTCTGCACTTATGGGAAAGTCTGGGATGGTGGAAATATGCATCAACTCATCAAAGTATGAGCCAAGCTCTAACTGGACCTATGCCTTTGTATTTTCCTAGGTGAGAGTCCCAATAGATGGGATTGCATGTGCGTGCACCACAACATCCATACTCTTGAATACACATGCATGGGAATCCTGTATACTAGTGATGAGCTACGAGAGCTATTCATAGTTCCGGATCTAACTCTGGATATGTGCCTTCAGCTCAACCGCTTTAGCCTTCATCATCTTAGGCAAGTGTAGTGGGGTGCCCTTGTATCTCATCATCCATGATTTCATGTAATCAACAATAGCATGCAATTTTTCCAAGATACGTGATCTTCTAGCACATCATTGCTGCCATCCGTTGAGATGGACGAATACCTTATGCACAGTACCTAACTTGGAGTACAACACTCGCATAACTATGTCAAGGGACAATACTTCATCTAGTATTGTCTTCTTCAATTTAGCTTGGGCGGATGTTGTCACCAACTCTCCTCCTTGCTTGGCCGTATGTCAGTTCCTTAGCCATTCACTCATTCTCAGCTATCAAAAAGTGAAGACTTGAGCTAGTGGCTTTGACATACACTCTAGTGGCATCGAACAAGGCTACCTACTAGATGTTTGTGTACACCAGACACAATCACTCATTCCTCAAATTGCACAGGATATGTGTGATCACTCAGATTTGATACTCTGCGAGACTGCACAACTCTATGTTGAGACTCATGGAATTAGATGTTGTGCATCTCTCCTTGTGGTTGATCTCCAAGGATCTCAATGCCTCCTTGGTCACTTGAGACTTTCTCATCTTCTAGATTCGGTGAAGTGGGTAAGTCGACCTCTTGGTGGTGAGGCATGAGGTCAGTGTCTTGTTCCAATTCCTGTTGCTCCATATCTGTATCCAACTGTTGAACAACTTGCTCTATCTCATGAGCGAACTCCTGCTCCTATGATGGTTCACCCTATCTAATTGATTCCAACTGTTTTGATGGGTCCACTACATGTACGGGTGTTGTTTCATCTATTTTCACATGTTGCGCCCCATGTTGTACGTGTTGCTATTGCCAAGGAAAATTTTAAGAACCCCCCCTAAATTTACATGTATAATAAATGGGCAAATCTCCATGGTATATAGGAAAAATGGAAGGCGATTTTATCAATAATATGATATGTATATATAATTTTTTGGTGAATCTCTCACCAGGCATGGCAAATATTTTACTCAATTATAAAATCTTGTGTTTATTGAATACACAAATGAAATCATTTCATTTCTTTAAAATATATTTTGAAATGAAAATTACCGAAATTACATATCCATAACCTAGTGGGTGTAGGATAAAATTCCCCCGTGCCATTCATAGAAAGCATGAGAAAAAACCTAATACTATATATAAAACCAAGAAAAATTCAAATTCATCACTTCTAGGGACCTTGTAACCACCCTGCCAATACACAAGTATGTTCCCATTGCAATTAGAAAAGTTACCCAAATTACAATCTGTTTACTCCATCATATGTTGAAAAGTTATAGAAGGATGTCTAGTGCAATCAATCCATTCCTTTTAGCCCTGGATTTGTTTCAGTTTAAAATAGAAGTATGCAAATATACTTGTCCAATGTCTATGCTTTAACCATTCACCTTAAGATGTTTTTACAATATAATTTCCTAAGTCTATTTAATATCTTCATTATCATAAAAACCAACCTATATCCATATTAACTCCACATCTACCACTCTTAGGGGGATGAAATCTATTTATCCCTCTGAGCACTTGGTAGACCCAGAATTAAGATGGATCTAAGATGATAGAATTTCCATTTTAAATAGTCTATGCTCAGATGAATACCATGGCATTACCATGGGTTATCATAAACCTGGAGCTTAAAAATTACTATTAGTAATTTATAAAAATTAATAAAATTAATAGTTGATTTTTATTTTAGTTTTTATTTTAACCAAGCTAAAATGTTTAACATACATTAAATTACAACATCCATTTTTACTCTTGATCAAATCAAATATTTTTTCACTCTATTCTAGTTTGCATATCATGATATTTGATACCTCTCGGGGGTTAGTAGATCCAGAGTAAAGATGGATCTATGTTGGTTTAATTCCCCCCATTTAAATAGGCTACATTCCAGGTGAATACCATGGGTCAATACCATGTGCCATTTTTATTTTTATTAATACTAATATTAGGGTTAATAATATTTTTTTGCATGGTATTAATAACAATCTAGTCCATGGTATTTGTCCCATAGTATTTTTCCCATAGGTTTCACCTAAATATAATGCATTTTTTGAGTGTTCGTAAATATAAGGTGACTTATGGAGTAAATATAAAAAAATGTTTTATTTGTTTACCATACCTCTCGTTTATTTATATTTATATTAATTTACCATACCTCTTTTATAAATATCGTATTTGGCCCATAGGATTCACTTAAATAAAACCTCTTTCTTGAGCCTTCATAAATAGAACAAGGGTTATGGACTAAATATAAAAAGAGGTTTTATTTATTTACCATGCGTATAGTTTATTTATATTTTTATTTATTTACCATACCTTTTGAGTAAGTATAAAAAGATGTTTTATTTATTTACCATACCTCCACTTTACTTATATTTTTATTTGTTTACACCCTTGCATGTATATAAGGTGACTTATGGAGTAAATATAAAAAATGTTTTATTTATTTACCATACCTCTCATTTATTTATATTTTTATTAATTTACCATACCTCTTTTATAAATATGGTATTTGGGCCTTTGGCCCATAGGATTCACTTAAATGAAACCTATTCTTGAAAATGGGCGAATGGATTCACTTAAATAAAACCTATTCTTGAAAATGGGCGAATGGAAGCTTGTAACTCCTTATTTCAAGGGCTAATTTTACCTTTTTTACCCTCTCCATTAAAATAAGGTGGGCTATTTGAGGTGATTTGTAAAAATGTACTATGATACAAAATATTCGCCCACTAAAAATTTAAAACCCCTTAATTTCGCCAAAGGGCAAACATTTTCCCCTAAACTTTTCTATGGCTATTGCGCTTCCCTCTCCTGTTTGTGCAACTCTTGTTCCTTCCAAAGTTTCTCCTTCCACTCATGCAAATCCTTCGCTATTTCCTCCATTCTTCTCCTCTCCTTCTCCCGTTGTACAATTCGCTTGTCCCGTTGTTGCCTCTTTGCCTCTAATCGCCAAAGTTGCTTTCTCCACAAGTGGATCTACTCGGAACTTGCAGCTTTGCTCTTCCTCCATGTGATCGAAAATCTTCCTCTTGTCCTAGTCGTGCACTAGTATGTTTTCTTCTATTGTAGCTGCTACTTCTGGTGCTAGTGCTCTCAGGAATGCTGCTTCATGTTGCTTCGCTAACCACTCAACGGCAAAGCCGACCTATTCATTGGGTCTGGAGAAACTGTAGAAATATCTCCATGGGTCCACCATGGGTCCTCCTTGGCCCAATCAAATGCCCCGTGGATCCAGTTGAACTGTATTATCGTGCAATGATCTTTCACAAGACAATGTGGGTCATACAGATTGTAACTTTGGAGGTTGAATGCGTACTTCTTCATCTGTTCTACTTCGACATCTACTTTCTTGAGACTCCGGCTCTCGTATAACCCAATTTGCAACAGAAGAGCAGGCCAAGGTACCTTCTTCTTCCCGTGAAGTCTAACTATCAATCCTGCCAAGATGTGATATGCTACTTCCTGCATGATGAGTATGTCCAAGGAAACCTTCAGCAGAACATGCGAAGGCTTCTCTGCACTGAAAATTCATATCAAGTTATCAAATGGTGAGGCATACCAATCAACAATGTCTATCAATGCCTCCATTGTTGCCTTCAACATATAGGGTGGATCCTATTTGAATATCATCTTGTAAACTTGGGTGACAAAATGATTGGATAGTCGTGTGATAACTCCTCTAAAGCTGCATTTGAACAACAACATACAATACGTGTTCATAGGAGTCTCCGCTGATGACCATGCCCACTCCAAGCCCGAGAAATCCTATCGGGCAGAGATTGCATCTAAGATGTAGGCGAACATGTAGACCTGTGCTTGCATACCTTCGGGGGACTATCAAATCTTTGTTACCTGTTCCTTCAGCTGATGAGCCAACATGTTGGACCAGTTACATGTTTTTCCTTCTCTGTCAAGTTGGTCCAGCGTGATCACCCAACTCTGTGGGAAGCTTTCCATGCTTTCTTTTCCATATAATCGACATGAACATATGACCAAGTATTGATACACCTTCCGTAGTGTCTTCATCTTGTAAATTTGGTTGGGTGTCATCCTCAATCTAGCTGGCTCCTTTAACCAATTCTTCATAATGTCTCTAGAGTTGGCACTGCTACTAGGTAAGCTGAAGGGAGTCTCCGTGATAGTCACGGGCTCCAACATCTTATACATCTCATCATAATCCTATGCCCAAAAGGTTGTAATCTTCATCCCGCTGACACTGCTCAAGGTCATCATCTCAAGATCAATGTGCGAGATGATCGAGTGTATCATGTTCGCACATGGGAACACAGGATATTTGCGTACAAGCCGGACTTGTGAATGTTCACATACACTTGGCGGTCTTCGAGGTCTTCCCAAAAAGTGCCTACAAATTCTTCATTGACCTCTTTCCATTTCAGCTTGATGTCCTTGCCTAGAAACAACTTGGTATCTTCATAGATCGGTAGACATGCGGACAACCATTCAACTACTGCTCTAGTTGCACTTCTGTTAATGTCCTTTGATCTTGCTCTCTTGGAGACCATTGATCCTGTACTTCTAAGAGGTGGATGAACACCTAAAATATCTGGAGACAAAGTGCCATGCATGGCAAGAAATCTGCCAACGAAAACCAAAGCAAATTTGGGAATGACATAACACATACCTAGGGATTGACATGAAAACATTGCACAATTTATTCTAGGAGGCTAGGACACTGGCTACCAAACTTGCACAAAAAGTAGTCTAAACTATCTAGGGAGGCTGACTGGCTACTGGATTTTCGCAATGTGCAATCCAGGCTAATTGTTGACTGCTGGAATTGTGCAATGCACAAATTCTAGTTGGCAGTGACTGCAGACTCAGTGACTGCATGTCGTAATTTTTTGGGCTAGTTGTCACTATCCCTCAAAATTGTGCAAACCAATCCTGGAGGATATTTCTTGGGAAGAAATGCTCATTTCTGGAGAGGAAGACAAAGCATTCCTTCTCCAGATTGCACAATGTTGTCTCGGTGAGGCAGAGTCTAGGCTAAGGTTGGTCAGACTCACCGACGGGCCACTGAAAGAAAATGTGAAAGTGAATGCATGGTGATACTGAGTGTAAGTATAAATTATTGATCGTGCATGAAAACATTGAATGAAGGGTTCAAAAAACATAACAACATGCATGTGGGTGAAGCAAGTTCCTAAATCGATGACCATTCGTGCAAAACAGTTTCATGCATGCGACGACAATGAGATAGCAATTAAAACTGAAATGGTGCTAGTAAAAGCTAGTATGCATGTAAAGGATAGAAAGTGTTCAAATAAATCAAGAAAACAACACTCACATAAGTAAAAACACAAAAAGTGACAGAAATGCTGAAAAAGACAAGTTGAGACCACTTACCCGTGAATAGTTGAGCTGGATGTGTTGAAGAGTCTTGGATGTGTTGTGGGATGTCAGAGCTCTAAGATTAATGTGAAAGAATGAGATCTGATGCATCGAATAAATAATTTTGGGCTCATGACGTGCATGCCAAAAATATAGGAAAAAGTCACACTTGGAGGAAAGATTCTAAAACGATCTTTGCATGTAACCTCCAACTGCTAAAAATAGCTCCCTGAATCATGGGATGCCTTTGCATGTTTCCTTGTTCTATTCCAGGAAAAAGCAAGCCATGTATGCAAGTCAAGTTTCCTTGGTCTCGGGTGGAACTAGTCAACCCAACTGCTCATGCAAGAGGCTGCCCAACTGCTAGGAGAAAATGCACATTTCTGGATGGGAGTTGGGCTGGTTGCCCAAGAGATTTGCGCAATTTCTGGGTAGAGCAGCTGACTGCTTCCCAGGATTGCGCAATTCCTAGGTTGAGTAGCCCTACTAATAGGAATTGCACAATTTCCTAAATGAAGTCTCACAGGCATAATTGCACAATTCTGGAGCCCAGTAGGCTACAAGACAGAATTGCACAATTTCTTGAGGGAATGTTGGTTTCCCTCCAAATTTACACAATTTCTTGAGGGAGTTGCTCAGCCTATAGCTGGATGAAGTCCGGAGGAACAACCTGTGAGGGGAATTCATCAAGCTTTGATAGACAAGCTGTCTTTCTACAAGAAAAACACTGAAGCTTGTGTACTTGACGAAATGGTAGGGAGGCTCCAAATTGAAGCTAAATCAAAAGTTTGGAGGGTGGTTGTAGCCACTAAAACAGGCTACTACATGTCTTCTAAGGTATGTTACAATGATCCTCAAAGGCTTATTTATTATTGAGAGACAATGGAAATCCCTAAACATCCAAAAACCTAACCCTAGGATATGAAGTGCCAAAAGTCTATGGGTCTCGTTGGGGTGAATTGGTACATCAACTTCCCAAGGTCATAACTTTGGCATACGATCTCCGTTTGACACGTACAATATCTCATTAGAACTATATCTAGGATATGAGGAACACAAATTTTGAATTCAAACCCTAATTGTAAGGAATGGGTTTTCCCATTTTCCAAAAACAAATGTCGTTTAGGGCCTCAAAATGACTCCGGAAGTTCATCACCCAAAAAACTACCAAAAATAGTAAATTGTGCTACAATTAAGGAAAATAAAGAAACAATAGTGGGATTCCAAGTGGAATAGGAGGTTGGTAACCAATATCCACCTAGATCATCAAGTCCATTATATTTTGAGAAATCGTGTCATGTAATCAACATTAAAAATGGTTGATTTTATGAATGTTAAATATTGACATTGTATATTTATATTTCCCACCAATTATAGGTTACTTAAATATAAGGTTCTTCTGATTGATAATGTCTTTCCCAATAGCTACAAAGAAGCAAAGCAGTGGTTGAAAATGTTGGGTGTTGAGTAAATATCATATAATGCATGTCCAAATGATTGTACTCTATATATAGGAGAATATGCAAACAAAGAGATATTTCTGAAATGTGGGCATGACATGTACCATAAAAAAGGGTAGATCACACAGTCCTCCACATAAGATATTGAGGCATATGTCTATAATCCCAAGGATTCAGAGGCTCTTTTGTTTCAAAGAAGTATCTATGTTGCAGGGATGGTATGCCTAACACAAAAGTGAGTCGAGAGTTATGTGAATCCCAAAATATTCAATATCCATGAAGCACATAGAGGATACATGGCCCAAAAAATTCAAGGATGAAGTATGAAGTCTATGACTTAGCATAGCCATGGATGGCGTCAAACCATATTCCCTCCAAAACACAAACTATTATGTTTGGCCTGTAGTTGTGATCAATAACAATATCCCCCCATGGTTGTCCATGAAGAATGAACATCTTATGTTGACTCTGATAGTCCTTGGTAGAAGACAAGTGAATAATATGGATTTTTAGTTTGGTAGATGAATTTAAGGAATTATGGGAAGGGATACATGTATATTATGTATCAAGACCCATTGAAACAAAGAGGATTTTTATGTTGTATGGAATATGTGATTACACCACACATGATTATCCATAATTAGGAGTTTTTTATGGTAAATTACATGTTGATTGATTTGTTTACATACGTAATAATATTGTTTCACATATTAATTTAATTCACTGCATTTTTTTTTATCTTCATGATCACTAACATTCCATGTATACAATAATTTTGTAGGTATTGTAACAAAAAAGTATCATGGATGTAAACATTATGGACCTTCTCTGAAGGCTAGGTAGTAAAACCACCTACAAAAGCCAATGTATGATTGTTCCAGGGTATTCATCCCAGAAGAACACCCTTATAGAAGAGCAACATCTGCTTTCAATGGTAAACCAGAGAGAACCCAAAGGCCCACAATAATAACACTAATTGAATGGCTTAGAGTATCTAATAGTTTAGGAGAAGGATATTACAAAATTGTTCGATTCAAATGGGGAGCCTATGTTCAAAGATCTAGAATTCGTTGACACCTATGTTGAGAAATTTCCCATTGGGATGAAAGGGAAATTTGTCTTTTATGAACTCCCATATTGGGAACATCTTAAGATTTCCCACTTACTAAATCCCATTCATATATTAAAAAACAATTCATCTTCTTTATGGATGCACATATCATTTAAAGTAAGTGACACATTGATTGTTAGGAGAGATATTATTTCTTCAAAAACTAAAAAGAAACATTGGCCAAGACAAGAAAATAGAGGAGAGACTGGTCCCTCTTGCTCTTTCAAAGAAGGTGATATCCCATGGATTTTAAAGAAAGATGAATTTATTTAGCAAAAGAATTTATAATGGTTGTGAGGGTGCCTTCTTTATATGGGTCTTCACTATGAAATCACTATCGAAGACCATTTGTCGGGGTTGAAATCACATGACCATTTGAACCTCCTAAGAGTACTTATGTCAAAAACATGATTTTATTATTTATTATTATTATTATGCCATGCAATAAAATATAATTAATTTTGTATGTGTTTACTATGTACTGTCATTATCCTCTTCTCGTGGGTGTGTGTGCGAACCATGAATTCCCCTTAGACCTACAACATGCCATATCCAAATTATATTCATTTATATGTTGGATCACATAAAAGGAGATTCATATGGCTAGCATTCCATGCTGGCATCAAGAGATATTTGAGAAGGAATTGTCAAAAAGTTTCATGGACTTGTAGGTTCATCTTTTAATTCACCTAGTGGATGAGGCTGAATTAGTTGGGATGGTTTCTTGTCATTCAATGTTCTTATTAGAGAGGTACATGAAGAAATTGAAAGGTTTTGTTCGACAAAGGGTAAAACTTGAGGGGCCTAGGGAATAGGGGTACATATCGTATGGTTCTTTCTGCTATGCAAGTGAGTACATAAATCATATCAACAACGCACCAAGTGAAATTATTTGGGACAACAGAAGGGATGAAAACAAAAGAGAAGGGGAGCTTTTCCAAACAAATGGAAAAAGGCATGTGATAAAAAGTGAGTGACTTATAATTTGTTAAATTTCTACACAGTAACTATTCACATTGAACTTCATAATGAATATTTTGATCTCATGCGTACTATAGATGTCAATTTGATTTCATCAATGAATTCAAAAATTGAATCCAATAATAAATTCATTATTTATAATTTGGAAATGACACAAACATGGGTCACATTGTATGAAAAAAAGAGGATGAAATGGGAGATTGATATGAAATAATTCAGATGGTTGAATGGTAGAAGCGTTCTTTATCATGATCATTTAAAAGAAAATATGTCAATGATATGCCCTAATAGCTGGGTTGCTGACCAAGTCAAAGAGAAATAGGGTTCATTTGGTCATTATCCACGTGCTCAAGAGGATGTGCTAAACATAGGGATTAAGTGTAGCAACTCGGTAATAATCATTTTCTATACATTTTTAACTTCATAATGCACCTTTGAATTATAACATCCATATTTTATATTTTAATTATGGTTGGGTTATTAGACACATGACACTGTGATTTTTCACTTTTTTATTAGTGTATTTGTTCCCGTCTATGTAGGCATATGGACATCATTTTCGCATGGAGGATGTCGATGATGGAGGCATGGCGCAAGACTATGGAGTGGAATTCGAGTTCGACCAATATAGTTGTGCTAGCCACTGCGATCAAAACCTAATACAAGGGACACTTGTTTACATCAGAAAGATACAAGAGATCATTGAAGTGGACTTCTCTTTGTTCCAATGTGTTATTTTTAGGTGCAAGTGGTGGGACACCTTTGAATGGAATAATTTAAAGGAAGATCATGATAGTGGGTTGATATGTATCAATTCTAAAAAGATGTGGCATGGAGCTAGGGAGCCTTATGTTTTCCCCAAACACTGGAACCAGGCATGTTTTTACCCAGATGTGTTGGATAGGGATTGGTGGTTCGTATTAAGACATGACCCTAGATCAAAACATATTTTTGAGAAAAATGGTATTATCATGCCAAATGAGGAATATAATCATGGTGATGACAACGAAGAGTGATATGTACTTGTGTTATTTAATCATTTATACTATTTTTGTATGTTTTAGTTTTCTTTATTTCGCTAATTATATTGCTTTTTATTTGTCTTGTTGGCATTTTATGTAATTGAAAGATTCGCAAAATTTTTTACAAGTTTGTTTCTAGTGGAAACATTTTTACAATTAAAACTAAGTATTTCCAATAGTGTAATTTATAATTTATAATTTATAATTTTAACATATTTGTTTAATTCTAATTCTGAAATAAGCCTAATTTGGATTTTGTGAAAATTTGGTTTTCAACTTTGTTATTTGTTAGTTTACATCCTTTTATCATTGCTATTGGAAATATTTAAATTATGCCCCCAATGCTGACTAAACCCCAAATTAATGAAATAATTTAAAATTTTGATAACAATCAACTTACAAAATAATGACAAAAACAACAAATATAGGAATATTTACATCCATAAAATTCTAGGGCTAATACAATGCTTGTAATTTGAGATCATAATTTTTTTATAATAACAATTTCTATGGTAGAAGAGTCTATTAGAAAAGAGTAAATAGTACAATGGAAAATAATATTTATTCATATGTAATTGTTTTTTGACAAAGAATTGAGTTAGAATGAATATGTATGAACTATATATACAATAGAAAATTATTTATGGTAATTTTACAGTTATAGTTTCAACCATACTAAACTTTGTAATTTATAAAAATATCTTTGCATTTTTTATTTAAAGTAAGTCTTTTTGCATGTAATTTCATATATAAAATTTTGATATAAGTTCACCAATATATAATCTATAATAAATATATATCATTTCATAAAAATAAACATCATGATGATAACCATCTAACAAACATAAACATCATCTAAAATACACATTCAAATTCACTAACATCATCTAATTATATACACCTCTAGCACATATAAATGTTATTAGCTACCACACAAATCTAATAATTTAACAAGGCATCATCGTGATCAAATCTAACAATATCCCATGCTCATTATATTGGTTTTTTATTTTCCTTGTTGCCATTTTATATAATTGGTAAGATATTAAATTTAAATTGGTAAAATATTAAATTTAAATTTAAATTGGTAAGAGTTGCTATATATATTGAATTTAAATTCCTTGAAACTCTTATAACTTTAGTTATAAATTAAATTTTATTAAAACATAATTTTTTAAGTTATATTAGATCTAAATTAATTATAAAAATTTGTGACTTAAGTTTTTTAAATATAACAATAGACTGGATTTTATAAATAAACTTCAAAGATTATTTTTATATTTTTTGAATAAATATTGTTCATAATAATTTATTGATTGAATTTTCTTATTTATTAATTTAAACATTAGAAAAAAAAATTATAATTATAATTTAAAAATAGATATTAATTTAAAAATTATATTTTAAATAATAATTATAACTTGCTTGATGAGGAATTTAGTTAGAATTAATATGCATGAAATATCTAAGCAATATAAAAATATTTATGGTAATTTTATAATTATAGTTTCAATCATATTAAAATTTGTAATTTATAAAAAATATCTTTCATTGTTTATTCAAGGTAAGTCGATTTTCTTGTAATTTCATATATAAAATTTTGATATAAGTTCATCAATACCTAGTCTATAATAAATATCAGTTCATAAAAATAAACATCATGATGATAACAATCTAACAAACATAAACATCATCTAAAATGCACGTTCAAATTTTCTAACATCATCTAATTATTTACACCTCTAACACATATAAATGTCATTAGCTAGCACACAAACCTAGTACTCTAACAGGGTATCATGATCATGATCCCATTTAACAAAACACAAACATTTTATAACACCATCACCACACACATATTTAAATATACATCTCATGTCAAATAATTGTTATGAAATTCACACCTATCTCCAAGCACATTCAATGAGCATATCTAACATGACCTAACAATATACATACACATCAACATGAATAAAATGCATCATATATATATATATATATATATATATATATATATATATATATATATATATATATATATATATATATATATATATATATATATATACAAACAAGTCAAATAATTGCTACAAAATATCCAACAGTCTAATAGATGTGACGATCATATCTAGTACAACAGTACTAGTGGAGGCCTGGTCTATAGAAGAAGATGATGGATAGTCAACTACCTCACGAGTCAAAGTAGGAGGTGGAGGAGAAGGTGTCTAGTCTTCTCTCTGAGGAGAAACATGCAATGGGTGAGGTGAAGTAGGATGAGGTGGAGTAATACCAAATGGATCACCACCCTAATCATCATCTGATGGCATAGTACTGGGTGAAGATTGTGTATCTACATTGGCATCCCTCCTCGCTGCCAATAGTCTGGTCGCTTCGACGATATGATGCATAAGATTCATCATATCATGTAACAATTCCCTCTAGAGCTCTAGGAGCTTAGGATTTTCCCTAATGTCTTGAACCTTCATAGGGTAGACTCCCTTCTCAACCAAAAGTGTAGAGAGTCGGTTGCCCAAATCCATCCTAAATCTAATATAAGCCTATGCAACCATATTCCCGTAGGTATTTGCATCCGAGGATGTCCCTCACCCACTGTGGCCTCAACTATATCCACAGATGAATCCGGTGGGCAGGGGGCATGTCCCCAACGAATGTGCCAATATCTACAAAATATATAGAACACAAAAATAATTATACAATTTCATTAAACAATTTAATAAAACAAGTTAAAGAACATGCTAGAATAAATTTTATTTTAATAAATTAACATAATAAAATTAAACCAGATTAATTTAAATAAAACATTAATATTACCTATATTATATCTTAGCTCATCCTATGTGAAGAGGATGTTGGGATGTCATCAATCCATCCCCGCACAAGGACGCGACATCATGACGAACATGTGGTCAGCCTCACTTCCTAGTAGCCCCAGTGCGTTGGTGGAATTCTTAACTAGATACTTCAGTTAGAATCTCTTAGGCGTCATCTCACCCCACATGTGCATCCATACCTTAGTTGTCGACCTAGGAGGGTGATGGTAAAAAGTAGGCCTCATCTCAGGAAACCTCTTAAAAAATAAACAAAATAGCTCGGAAGAAAAAGCGAAGTTCAACCTCCCATGTATCATAGCACGATATATATCTAAATCTATACAAAATTGTCGCAATAAAATGGCAGACCATCTGATACATCATGGCCCCTACACCAAAGAATCAACATAAAGAAAATAGGGAAACTAATGCACTTCCCATCACTGATAGAGTGTGAAATGGTAGTCACTAATAGTGAGAGGTATCCAACCTCCTCTACAACAAAAGAAGATATTTGTAGTTGTCCACTAGAAACCTAAAAATCCACTAGGGAAACTATGTGATCTCCAATGTATATTTAAGACTATATAACCCACTCTTTGCTGTAACACCAAGGGGGACATGAAGGAACTAGGTAAAATCCTCCCATCTCCTCGATAGGACAATGATAAAATAGATTTCCTCCTTAGTGGGCTTGTACCACATGTTAGGCCCGACATGGAAAGCTTGTCGGTCAACTTCCCATCGATGGATCAATTCCATCAACAACTTGGAGTACCCCTTCAGGGATGTAGCCTCCTCATAGTACTTAGGGAGGCCTACATTCCTCAAGAGGAACTATGTCACTACCTTAATAGGGTGAGGGTACAAATATCTCTCCCTCTCTCATGCCTCCCATTGTCGTACCACATTGTATTAGCCAACCCTTTTCTCCTACTACTTATGCTCCTCTCATCATTGACATCTTTATAAGATTGACATACAAAATACTTCAACCTCATACATCAAACATATTTTTTTTATTAAATGAAAAAAGTGTTTATAAATATGGGCATATAACTTTCAATTTAAAAAAAAATCAACCTCAACGCGCCAAAAAAAACATCACTGCATTGAACATGGTGCATACATCTATTTGACGCACCGCTTTCAGTGCACATACATACATAACATTAGTTATTTTTATTTTTCAATGTGATGTGTCAACATAACATTTCACATTGGTGTGTTAATTTTACATAGAACCACTGCACCGGATTGTTTAGGTCAACGAATGCACCAAGCTATAATTTTTTAATATTATGTGGTGCATTTGGTAAAAAATAACGCACTCGGAATTTAATTTTACCAGACGGACTACTCAAAAAAATAATAATTTTTACAGCAGTGCATCCTTGGACTTAACTTCATAAGGAGTTGATCTTATGCACCAGTTAGCGGTGCTTTCGATTTGTTACTTGATGCACCACCTAAAAAAATGAAATGTCTAAAGCATTGCGTCATGGAACTTCACGACCCGATGCATGTCCATTTACCAAATGCACCACATAATATTAAAAAATTACAATGCATTAACTTTATGCATTGATTTGCAGTGCACCTATAAATTTACAGGGTGCATTGTGAATGGTGTGAGTTGAACCTCTCGAATGCACCACGCAAAAAATAAATAAACTAAAAAACAATCAATTTTTTTATTTAATTTTCAATTCTACTCTGCTAACAATTTAAGTTAGCGAGAAACATAGACATTACCTATACATTTGTTAACCGGAGAGGCATGGTTTTGCATCTAATCAAAAAAATCAACTTTGACCATCATTTGAAAAAATTTGAAAGGCACACATTGAGAAAAAGACAAAAGGATGACAAGCAAGGGAAGCATCGATGGACTGGCGCTTCACAAAGGAAAATGTAACATCAGTGCTTGAGAACTCTATAACACTGCAAATGGTAAAAATGAATTTTACGACTGGTAAGTTTTTTTTTTTTATTTAACACTGTTCTAGTGTGCTCGAGTACTTGACGAACCAATGTAGATTGTGTATGAAGCACACCACCGTGTTGCAGTGCATCATGTTATTTACACATCGGGGTGTTTCAAAATAGGAATAACATCAGTGCTTTAAGTGAGTATAGCACTGAAATAGTGAAAATGAATTTTGCAACCAACATTTTTCTAAATTTAACCTTTTTTCGGTGCTATCGATAAATACACACAACGAGGCTTCCTTTTTACTTAGTGCATCATTGACTTTCTATTTTTCTAAAAAGAAACCCTCCAACAGTGCAACATTGTCTATTAACCATTAGGGAATACCGTTCTATTAACAACATCAACACTGGCTATTTAGGAAGATAACCACTAATTTTAAATTAAAACCCCTTCCATCATGCACCATATTTTATACACGCTGGGTCATTCGAAAAAAGGAGTAACATCAATTCTTCATGGGAGTATAACACTGAAATGATGAAAATGAATTTTACAATCGACTTTTTTTAAATTTAACCCTTGTTTGTTGCTATCGAGTATTATATGCACCAATGCTTCGGATTCACCTAGCGCCCTGATATTTTTAAATTAAAAACCCTGCAATGGTGCACTATGTCTTAAACGCACTGGGAATTTCGAAAAAGGTCGTAGCACTAGGGCTTCATGGGAGTATAGCACCAGAACGGTGAAAATGAATTTTACAACCGACATTTTTTTAAATTTAACACTAGTCCAATGCTATCAAGTAGTATATGCACTAATGCTCCAAAGTTACTTAGCACGCCATTATTTTTTATTTTAAAAAAAAGAACCCTTGAATGGTGCACCATTGTCTATTACACACCATGACGTACAGGTCTATTAATGGAACAAATGTTTACTATATTAATAGTGCACCGATGTTTTTAAAATTAAAATCCTTTCCATAGTACACCATGTTGTTTACACAGTGGCTTTCATAAAAAGGGAAAGCACCGAAGCTTTATGTGAGTATAGCACCAAAATGGTTAAAATGAATTTTACGATCGACATTTTCTTTTTTAATTTAACCCATGTATAGTGCTATTGATTAATATATGCACTGAGTCACCCGAATTACTCAGTGCATTGTTTTTTATTTTTATTTTTATAAAAAATAACCCTGCCATGGTGTGTTATTGTCTATTAAGCACCAAGCATATAGTTCTATTAACTGCATTGATGCTTATTTCTATGAAGCACACCACCATTTGTAAATTAAAAACTCTTCCATTTGCACCATCTTGTTTATGCATTAGGGATTCCGTAAATAGGGATAACACTATTTCTTCATGACACTATAGCACATAAATGGTGAAAATAAATTTTACAACCGACATTTTTTGAAAATTTAATCCTTGTTTGAATTTCTACTTCTATGATTTGAGATTGGTTGAAGATTGGTTTCAGGGTCCATTGCATTTGATTTAAGGTATATCGATGTTTTTAGCCATCTTGTGTTGTTCATCTTCAAGAAGAAAAAGAACGTGAAGAAATATGACCTTGCAAGGAAGAAATAAATATGAAATTGAAAGGAAAAATAACTGACATGTAGAAAACCCTAAAATTGAAAAAAATTAATATTATTTAATTGTTCAATGGCAAGTTGGATTAAATATTTAATTTTGGTAAATATCAGTTAATGTTTTAATGTTAATATAATTTTATTACTTGAATATATAAAATTAATTAAATTAATAATAAAAATAATTTTATTAATATTAATTATTAATAAACCTATTATATATGTATATAAATATTGAATAATTATTAGTTTTATTTATTCTAAATTGTGCGAATTTTTAAAGCATATTAATTGGATTTTACATAAAATGTCGATATTGCATCCATTAATAAATGGAATATATATATATATATATATATATATATATATATATATATTTAGATAGAATATTAATAGGAATCATCTATTGATTATTAGTATTTTAATTAGTATTGATATAATAAGTTAGGAAAAAAACTGGTGAAGAGGGATTAGGAAAGGATAGTTCTAGAGGTGAAGTTGGGAACCCAATTTTCACTAATTTTCCACCCATCATATTTATTTAGGTTATTGGGGTGATTACTAATTTCAATAGCCTCCCTAAATTTTTTATGATGGTAATGGTCAATTTTAACCAATATACTAGTATTTTCAATGCAAATGATGATGTTTTTCTTTCTAAGGATATGAGAGATTTTTCGAGTGGTCCCAAGAATGTAAGGGAAACAAACGTTGGAAACCCTATTGCTAATATCATATTTTTCTCTAGGTTATAGAAGAGTCCCTACAATGTTTGATAAATTCAAGGTCATATTTCTTCTCAACAATTTTTAACCGATATCCTTCAAGCATGCACACATCATTGAATAGTTCACTTGCATATAGGGAAAGAATTTTAAATTTTATACTTTTGCGATTTGAGATTGGTTGAAGATTATTTTTAGGATTCATTGCATCAGATTTAGAGTATATTGACATTTCGAACCAACTTGTGTGGTTCATCTTCCGGAAGAAAAAGAATTTGAAGAAATATGACCTTGCAAGGAAGAAATAAATATGAAATTGAAAGGAAAAATAACTGACATGTAGGAAACCTTAAAATTGAAACAAATTAATATTTTTTAATTGTTCAATGGAAAGTTGGATTAATATTTAATTTTAATAAATTTTAGTTAATGCTTTTATATTAATATAATTTTAGTAGTTGAATATACTAAAAGAATAAATTGATTATTATTATTTTAATTAGTATTGGTATAATAAGTCAGTATTTTAATTAGTATTGATATAATAAGTTAGGGAAAAAAAATAAAGGAAGAAGGATTAAGAAAGGATAGTTCTAGAGGTGAGGATGGGAATCCAATTTTCATTGATTTTCCACCCATCATCTCTATTTAGGTTATTGGGTTGTTTACTAATTTCAATAGCCTCCCTAAATTTTCTATGGTGGTATTAATCAATTTTAGCCATAATACTAGTATTTGCAATTCAAATGATGATGTTTTTCTTTCTA
This sequence comes from Pinus tabuliformis, assembly GCA_031772625.1. NCBI lineage: Eukaryota > Viridiplantae > Streptophyta > Pinopsida > Pinales > Pinaceae > Pinus > Pinus tabuliformis. Next base: position 1,062,664,836 of record CM062819.1, on the reverse strand, counting down.
CGGATATGAGATATTTTTCTAGTAGTCCCAAGAATGTAAGGGAGACAAACTTTGGAAACCATATTTCTAACATCATTTTTGCATTAGGATATAGAGGAGTCCCTACATCATTTGAGAAATGCAAGTTCAGATTTATTCTTACCAATCTTTAACTGATATCATTCAAACATAAAAACATCGTTGAATATTTCCCTTACATATAGGGAAATAATTTTAGATTTTAGAATTACTAGTACAAAATGAGAGATTAGTGACTACGTGACTAAAAAAGTTAGTCACCACAATTATTTCAAGTGAATTACTACTAGATTTGAGCAATTTTGAGTGACCGAACTAAAAGTGACTAACTTAAACAACTAATTTAGTCTAGGGATCAAATATATGACTAGAATTAAGTGACTCAACTAAAAATGACTAACTTAAATGACTAATTTAGTCTAGGACTAAAATATATGACTAGAGAATAAGTGACAAAATTAAAAATGATTAACGCTTTACTTGTAAGGACAAATTATCATATTTATACTTGTTCATGTTGGATTTGACATATCTAGGTAACATATCTATGACATAGTAAACACTCTTAAGCTTCACATGAGTACATGAATGCATGAAACACCTTGATATTTAAGCTCTTTAATAATTGTGAAAAGGGTTTACAAATTTGCATCATGGTCAAATTTTGTTCTTGATACATTTATTTCTTACATTTTTTTAACACATTTGACATTTTAACCACACCCTTACACAAATCAATGCATGGGAACATGAAATGACTTGGTTCATTGACGCAGGAAAAACCACCTAAAGGCAATTTCCCTAGTTTTCATAATTACCTTACATGAGCCTGTGGGTTATGGACCACCTATACCAATCGGAAGCGTTACATTGGTGGATTTTAAAGAAAACCCAACCAATCACCGTATAGTGGAATAACACAGAAGCTGCCAACTAAGCTGGTTTCACCTGAATGCATAAGACCAGACTCCAAATGAAATAAACCCGTGTCCATGAATTTCTTGGGTCTGCTCAGGATCCTCTGATCGCACATCACATTTCGCAATTCTTCTAGGCCACGGTTCATGAAATATTGCGATGTGAAATTGATCGTTGATCCCCACCGTTTATCATACCATTCAATCTGACGGTCTGCGGCCCTTCAACTAGCACGCAGCTTACCAAATGCTCAACCCCCGTAGTTGAATTTGACACAAGTGTTTGAATTTGCGATCAATGGCTAAGATCAATTGTGGGCCTTCAATCGCGATCAAGACACCCGTACACTTCTATCTCCCACAGTATATTCCTCCACTGTTAATATCTGTCGATCTAAACGATCTCATGGCTCCCTCTACTCTTGTTTGCTTATGATGGAATTTTTTTATCACACAGTGTTATCTCTGCCATACTTTGACTACACGCCCATGACACTCATACAACAATTAGTGATTTTTATCATTGGATCGCCATGGATCCTTACAATGATCGATGGTCAATCAAAAAACCTACCAACGGGATTTAACTCACACTAAAGCATATATATGTAAATCATACACAGACATACAGAAATCCACATAACATGTATATCTTAATTATATACAGCATCATTTACAATCTAAGGCATTTCAGCCTTAGTCACAAATTCCTCTAGCGATTACATTGAATCAACACTCTCCGTCTATGCTCCCCCTATCACTCTCTCTATTTTTTTGTCACATAACACAAACTCTTTATAGAGAAATTACAAAATCGTGGAGCATCTCATATCACGATTTCCTCTCACAAATCACCTAAATCTTTCAATGCACATACCTGATAGATAATTACATTAAATTAGTCTTCTCAAGACTTATCAATTCCATCAAATTAGCTTGTTTTTAATTGAAATTTGCTCTTAGTTTGCATGATTGTCCATGTATCCTCCTCCATAGCTTTGACTTTGAATTTTGATTAAGGGTGGTCGGATGCTCATGCATCGGAATCCTGAGGCACAAAAAATTATGACCTCCGGGTCATATGCTTCTCCTTCATCCCATAGAAATTCTACCCACTTCCTCAGTGGAACTTCTTTCATGATCTTTCTGTGAGCTGCAACAAAACCTCTATAGTAATAATTTCCTCTGCTACATGATACCTCACCAAGATTCTCTCCTCTGAGCTTTGTCTTTCGGCATCTCTCTGGTTCTCTCTTCTTTGGAACCATTTGAGCACTCCATGCTCTAGGTTGTTGCATTCTTCTCACCTTCTTCTACTGCTACCCATATGACAATATAAATATCACAAACTCACTAACATTCAATATAATTGTACCTCCTCCTTTTGCTTAAAATGACACAGGAAAAATTGCCTAAAGGAAATTTCCCTAGTTTTCATAATTACCTTACATGAGCCTATGGGTTATGGCCCACCTATACCAATCGAAAGCACTACATTGGTGGATTTTAAACAAAACCCAACCAATCACCGTACAACAGAATAACACAGAAACTGCCAACTAAGCTGGTTTCACCTAAATGCATAAGCCCGAACACTAAATGAAATAAATCCACGTCCATGAATTGCTCGGTTCCACTCAGGATCCTCCGATCACACATCGCATTTTGCAATTCTAACAGGCCATGGTTCATGAAATATTGCGATGCGAAACTGATCGTTGATCCCCACCATTTATCATACCATTCAATTTGACGGTCTGCGGCCCTTAAACTAGCACGCAGCTTATTAAATGCTCAACCCCTGTAGTTGACTTTGACACAAGTGTTTGAATTTGTGATCGATGGCTAAGACTGATTGCAGGCCTTCAACTGCGATCACGACACCCGTATACTTCTATCTCCCACAGTCTATTCCTCTGCCGTTAATGTTCGTCGATCTAAACAATCTCATGGCTCCCTCTACATTTGTTTGCTTATGATAGAATTTCGTTATCGCACAGTGTTATCTCTGCCATACTCTACCTACACACCCACGACACTCATACAATAGTTAATGAGTTTTATCATTGGATCGCCATCGATCCTTATAGTGATCGATGGTCGATCGACAAACCTACAAATGGGATTTAACTCACACTAAAGCATATATATGTAAATCGTACACAGGCGTACAAAAATCCACATAACACGTATATCTTAATTATATACAGCATCGATTACAATCTAAGGCATTTCAGCGTTAGTCACAAATTCCTCTAGCGATTACATTGAATCAACACTCTCTGTCTATGCTCCCCCTATCACTCTCTCTATTTTTCTGTCACACAACACAGACTCTTTATAGAGAAATTACAAAGTCGTGGATCATCTTAGATCACAATTTCCTCTCACAAATCACCTAAATCTCTCAACGCACATACCTGGCAGATAATTACATTAAATTAGTCTTATCGAGACTTATCAATTCCATCAAATTAGCTTGTTTTTAACATAAATTGTCTCCCGGTTTACATGATTTTCCACGTCTCCTCCTCCATAGCTTTGACTTTGACTTTTGATTAAGGGTGTTCGAACGCTCCTGCATCATTCCTAAGGATAACAATTCACTATTTTTAAGATTACCTTGATGGTTTATTTGCTTGCCTTTTTATATATGTATGATCAGTTTCTAATTTGAAATGTCACATCTTAACACACATTAACAAGATAGTGATCGAAGCCCAATAGTGCCACTATTGGTGCACTCTACACACAATTTAGACAAAGCACACAATTCTTAAATATTTGATGTTGACATGATATGGAATTTCTTATTGTTCAAGGGTGCTTTAAAACTTACATTGATCTCTAGTCTTAATGGCAATTTTTTCTAAATACATAGTGGTTAATGTGTTCACATGCTAATGGTATTTCTCATGGTTCATTAGTTGTAATTACACACTTTGGAATGTTACAAATACATCATTTGGGTCACAATTCTACATTTACAAACTACCCAACTATAAATGGTGATAAATGGATGACATTTTAATGTTACAAATGTGTAAGTGGTCCACATTCAACTTTGTTGTCTTCATTGTCCTTAGTAACAACAAAAAGTTTGAATATTTCCTTTATTTATCATTGCAAACACATAACTCTTTGACATCTCAAACATAGTTAATACTATTGGTGTATGATCTCTTAATTATGGAATGGTCTCTTGATGATGATAACAAACTCTCAATCTCCAATGCTAATGAATATGATGAATGAATGATCTAATGTCTTACTTGTATAGACACAATTTATGATTCATTTTCTATTTTTATTGTGCCATTGTATATATGCTTCACTAGCATCTCATGTTATATGGTTAATTGAGCAAGTTTTATTTTTCATTTTTCAAGTATAATTTTGTTGCATGAATAAGCATAGTTTTCTAATTAAAATCATTCAAAATTTGTTCATAATTCATGGTTTGTTTGACTATTCGCACACTTATCCCTAACCTTTTACTTTGAGAGTGAGTAGTGTCAAATCACTAGTCTTTGTTAAGGAACTTTCCTTCATTACTCAATGACCTAGCTTAGCTCGATCTTTATGGATTCCCCCCTTAGACAAGGATATCCTTCAGTGTAGTCTAAAGAGTGAGAGAAATCCACCAATGTGACATTGGGTGGCTTGCTTGAGAGTTGTCTTTTAGGCATTCTAGGTGGGGTTAAGACTTTTGTTTTTCTATGAGAGTGTTTGAGTGACGACACAATTTAGAAAATGCTTACAAGAAAATTAGTTTACCTTATTTCCATCACCTAAACTACCTCCAATAAAATCATGATATTTTAATAACATCTAATTTTGATAAATAATTAATTCAATAAAATTTAAAAAATAATATTATTATTATTATTGTTATTTTTTTAATATGGAAAAATAGACAACTATAGCGAGCTTGTACTTATGTGACAATGATCGATTCTATCCACTACCACAATCACCTCCAAGTATACCCACATTACCTCACACGTGGTACACTAAGCTAATCTAAGTTTAAACCAATAACATTATAAAAAATGCCTTAACAACCCATTCCATCATCAACTAATCCACACCATGGGGCAAATTAAAACTAACTTTTGATATTAAAAAATATAGCCATTTTACTTTATTTGAAAATCAATTTTAACAAAATCACCTCCAAGTATACCCACATTACCTCACACGTGGTACACTAAGCTAATATAATTTTAAACCAATAACATTATAAAAAATGCCTTAACAACCCATTCCATCATCAACTAATCCACACCATGGAGCAAATTAAAACTAACTTTTAATATTAAAAAATATAGTCATTTTATTTTATTTGAAAATCAATTTTAACACAATCACCTCCAAGTATACCCACATGACCTCACACGTGGTACACTAAGCTAATCTAAGTTTAAACCAATAACATTATAAAAAATTCCTTAACAACCCATTCCATCATCAACTAATCCACACCATGGAGCAAATTAAAACTAACTTTTAATATTAAAAAATATATCCATTTTATTTTATTTGAAAATCAATTTTAACACAATCACCTCCAAGTATACCCACATTACCTCACACGTGGTATACTAAGCTAATCTAAGTTTAAACCAATAACATTATAAAAAATGCCTTAACAACCCATTCCATTATCAACTAATCCACACCATGGTGAAAATTAAAACTAACTTTTAATATTAAAAAATATAGCCATTTTATTTCTTTTGAAAATCAACTTTAATATCTGATTTTCGGAAACTCACTAAAATAAAATTTAATGTGAAAAGTGTAAGAAAATAAAATTTAGTGCGTGAAATGCTATGAAAAAAAATTATTATAATCCATTAGCCTATTATAAACTATTTAGGATCGTGTACCCAAATCAGGGCAAATAAAATTCTTTTGCAAGTGAAAGGAGTATAAATAAATATTTCACTAAATTGTTATAACAAGTCGGATGCTACGTGTAAAAATTGGCATTTCTATTATGGAAAGTAATGAACAGGGGCTCATATGAAACAAACAAAGGCTTCAGATTGGATTTATTGCAACACATGCATGTTAGATCAATAAGTGTCTCTAATTTACATAATTCTTCCAACCATCTTCTCACGCTTGCCCGAATCTGATCTAAATTGTTGAGATTCCAAGGTATTTTTCACTCTTTGTTTTTTATTTTTAGCAATTCAATTTTCTTTCTTTATTTTTGAGTTCTTCCTCTACTCTTATTTTCTCATCGAATTTTTTGTTCTTGCTAAGAAGGTTTTGTCGCCATAGTATAACTATGTGGACTGGAATTTAATCGATCACAAAAGAAAAAAAAATGATTCAAATGTAGAGGCAGTAAATTTGGGGTTTAGGGTACTTTGGTGGTAAACCCTAGGGGTTATAGATCATAGATTCTTCTGTGATAATTGACATTGTTTTACAACTTGGCACTATTTCTGGGATGGTAGCATTGATCTAGATCTCCTTGGTGAGGCTAGATTTTCAGTGGATCTGCTCTGCATTGTCATGTGCTATTTTCCTTAAGTTGTGTCACCATAATGGCACCCACTCCCCCAACATAGCGTAGGGAAGCGACCTCTTTTCTATTGGTTGGGTGCAGTTACTGCCCGATCTTATTGGGAGGGGGTTGGTGCCTGGTGGGGGAAAGACGATAGCCAACAGTGGAGGAATATTGATGAAAATGTGAGGCTGGAGATTATTAATCATAGATCTCTGCAGCATCCCAACATAGTTTGCTTCAAGGAGGTATTGCTGACTCCCACCCATCTAGCTATACTCATGGAATACGCAACAGGTGGGGAGCTATTTGAGTGCATCTGCCAGGCGGGACGTTTCAGCGAGGATGAGGTTTGTTCCTCTCTCTGTGTGTATATGTCCAATCCCTAGGCAATAAGGAGTACGTTGAACATTAATGTGGAGAATGAGGAAGGTGGAGAAACTACAGTTCTAGCTTAGCTTGGACCTGCAAAGCATAAGTCAGGGTTTAATATTTTGTGAGTAAGTCTAGATTCCATGCATTTTTCTAAAACACCATTCTATTTCAATCCACTTTATATGCATTTCTTTAATAAATTTCGTTTTTTCTCCTTACATGGTTTCAATCCACTTTATATGCATTTCTTTAATAAATTTCATTTTTCCTCCTTACATGATCTAAAGTTTAGACATTTTCACAAATTATGAGCTTGTTTACACCTTAGATCTCAGATATATATGGATCTAAGTATTTCTTCAGTATAATTTGTTTCTGAATATTATTTCTCATTTGATAAATCTTTTATATAATGCTTTTACAAATAAAATGTCCAACATCAAAAATGTTTTAGCCATCTAGAGCCAAATATCCAAATATCCATAGGATTAAACATGTTCCATAACGTTCCCTAGCCTCTGGAACTTCTGAATCTCCCCAGATTGTGCTTTTCAAAGAAACTAGTTTTTATTATTTTTAACAGCCTTCCCCATTATTAGTTCTTATTCAGAATCTCTCGAACTTCTGAATCTCCCGAGACCATGCTTTTCAAAGAAACTAGTTTTTATTATTTTTAAAAGCCTTCCGCATTATGAGTTCTTATTGAGAATCTGGGTATTCTTTGAGTGGTCATTTTATTTTTATCCAAACTCCTAGACATTTGGATTTATGTAGGTTGGTAATTTTATTTTTATCCTGAACTCACATTTGGGTATTCTTTGAGTGATCATTTTATTTTTATCTTGAACTCCTACACATTTGAACTTACATAGATTGGTCATTTTATTTTTATCCCAAACTCCCAGACATTTGGACTTACGTAGATTATGCATTTTAATAAACTTGTTTTTTAATTTTTTTTATATTTTACTAAAATTCCACTTAGACTCCCAAACACCCATAACACCTCGATTTCAATAAATATTAAGAACATTTATGGGTAATGTATAAAGTTTTGGGTAAAAAAAATGTATTTATGTAAACCTTTTAAATTTAAATATGTATTATTTATACTTGTTACTATTTATCCACTTATTATTATTTATTTATTACTATTATTATTTAGTTACTATTTATTACTTATTATTATTATTTACTTTTTACGTATTATTATTTATTGTGCCAAGAGGCGCTCTACAACCCAGTATGAGGTAGATCTCACATAAAAATGTAAATGTAAATGTAAACGTAAACATTTAACATTTTTAATCTAATGTTGGTCCTATTTAGAAATCAATCTAATTATTATTATATATAAACACAATATAAATTTAAAATATAAAGAGGTTTATGAACACTCAAAAAATAGGTATGGTAAATAAATATAAATATAAATAAATTAGAGGTATGGTAAATAAATAAAACCTCTTTTTATATTTAGTCCATAAACCTCTTTATATTACGAAGACTCAAGTGAAGCCTATGGGCCAAATACTATTTTAATACCATGGGCCAAATACCATATTTATAAAAGAGGTATGGTAAATTAATAAAAATATAAATAAACTAGAGGTATGGTAAATAAATAAAATATTTTTTTATATTTACTCCATAATTCACTTTATATTTACGAACACTCAAAAAAGAGGTTTTATTTAGGTGAACCATGCGGGCCAAATTATTATTAGTACCATGTAAAAAAAAACATTATTAACCCTAATATTAATAAAAGTAAAGATGGCACATGGTATTGACCCAAGGTATTCACATGGATGTAGCCTATTTAAAGGGGCAATTAAACCAGAATTGATCCATCTTTACTCTAGATCTACTAAGCATATAGAGTGAAAAATCATTTGATCAATTATTTGATCCCTCTATGTTGGTTTACTTATTACTATTTATTTTTACTTATTTTCTATCTTTAAATTTTAAAACATGTGGTATAAATTACATATTTTTTTATTTTTAAATTTTAAAATATGTTGTATAAATTACATACGTCACATTGATTACGTCTTCAAATATCTATGCATGCTTCATAAATTGTATCTTTCAATTAGATTATAGTAGTCATTTAAAGCCATAATATACATGCCCTCATTTGAGGCTAATGATGGATGATTGTAATGACAACTTTGAAGGTTATGATTTTAATTTAAAATTGGGTCATTATATAAGGAGAATTATTTTTGTGATGAAAGATGTGAGGCTAATCATATTGATTATAGTCCATGATATTAGGATCTTAAATTAGAAATTTACCGGGATATGATGAGCAATTCCTTAAAATTCATTATGCAAGATGGACCTTAATATTTGACTATAGGAGTTATGGTTAAATTTTGATCTCTATTTGACTTTATGACATCAAGTTGTCTATGATGATCAATGCAGGAAACATGTACCAAGAATGAGAATGAGAAATTCCAGTTACCAAGAACATTGTTCTAGGTAAACAATGTTAGCCAAGAATGCAAAATCTCAATGTCATTTCCACGTTCATTGGTTTGACCATGAATATCAAGTTGCATGCATGCTTGCAGAAGCTCTATTATCATTGCGCTTAAGCTCTGGGATCGAGGATCATGTCTAGTAAGAAGGTAGTAGATGTGCAGGATTTCATGGAATAAGGAAATGCATGTACCAATGAGGAGCATATGTTGATACATGACATCCTTTCGACTATTGTGGCCAGAGAAAATTCTATGGCAGGAAACAATGCTCCATTATTCTTTTTTATCATCTCTTGTTTCTAAGTTAGCATGCTTCTATTGTACCATTTCATTATGCATATGCCATGTAAAGATCAAGTTGAGTTAATTTTACATTTGATTTCCAATATATTCAACAATTGAATATATTTGTTTTCCCTGTGTAGGTTGGATGATGGGATGACACACTCAAAAATAGGGGCAATGTAAAAGCAACACTCCCAAGAGCAAGAGGTTGAAAATAACATTTTCTTATTTTAATTCAATGGTTGGAACTATAGGTTACTTTGTTACCTGATCTTTCGAATGCATGCTGAAAGGGTCCGTGAGAAAGAAGTATGGAAATCTTCAAAAGGCTCTTAAATCATGCTTGGGTTGGTATTTGATCCTCCTTTAAGTTCTTAAAAATAATCTTCTTATTGGTAACATATTGTCTGTTCAATGGTATTAGTGTCCATATGCATTTCACTCTTAATTTCTCAGTCTGTTTATTGAAACTATATCTGGTTTTCCATTTAAAGAGTGTAATATGTTGTTGAAATTTACTAAAGACAAGTGGCATATTGCAGATAGTCCTAAAAGGAGTATACAAAATTATTCTAAGATCTGATACAAATACTGGGAGAGTTTGTGCCACTAAGGATTTTTTTTGTAAGTTGTTTGAGATCAGTGTTATATCTTGTTTCAATTATTTTTTAAGTGACAAAATTAAAAATGATTTGAGCATAGGTTGTCCATCGATGTTTTTAATGTCGTGATTCTTTCACCTCATGGTTATTTTGGGCAAGAAAATGTTTTAGGAATGTCTAACAATACATCGATTGATAGGTAAACAATTTTTTTATAATTGCAATGTCCATTCCATGATATCCTCTCTTTATTGTTTGATTATATTTTAAGCGTCACTTTTGATTTTTCTTTGTATATTAACTATGAAATTGAAAATACTTGGTATCATGTCCATTTAAACAACAACCAAAGCTTGAAGATGAAACTAGTATTACACGATATTGATTGAAATTCTGTTAATTATTTTGTGTTGAAATATTTTCATGACTATTAGAAAAGTTTACTTTCATGTTGTTATTTGATCACATGTTGTTTATATACTTGACCAATTTCATGCATTAGAAAATGAGATGTTGTTGCAAATAAAACAACAAGGATTAGACATCACACCTCAGATTATTTGTTTTCAAAAGTTATTTATAACTTGAGATTTTTAGAATGTAACTTAGTTAGCATGATTATGCCTAAGCTTTCCCTGAAGGTTGAATACTAAGTTATTAAGGTGCTATTTTCTATGGTGATATTTTGATTTCTTTGTTTATACAGGTCATCTAACCACATAGTGGCCACTATCGCTCAATGAAAGAAATCGTGTTCAAGCTTCTTACTTTTATGGGGGAAAATGACTTTAACATTGTTGATGTTGAGGTATATGTCATATAAATCCTTTATACTCTACTTTAGTTTATATTCCAATGTTCATCATATTTCATGTATTACACTCTGCACTGTATCTTCTTTTGTTTTCAGAAAAGGAACTCAGTATTGATGGTCAGTAGCAGGATTTGAAGAAAGAGGGAAAAAATAACACTAGGGCAAAAAATGAAAAAAGAGAGAGAAGAGAACCAGTCTAGTGATACCCTTAAAGCCAATATCCCACATAAGACACACACATAGAGATTGATGGTAAAGTCTTCAGAGTTGGTGAATTCACTTGCAATTATTTGGCAACATAATGAAAATGTTTTGTAGTGATGAAACAACATTTCATGTGAATTTTAGTCTAGCCAATATTAAGTTGTAAACTCATTTTGTAATACTTAACATTTCATATAATATAATTTATGTGGTTGAAATTATTTATAGTTACACTTGATATTGTTTAGTATTGTAATTAACATATGTAACTTTTCATTTTCATATTAGATGAACCAGTGCACATTATATAACATATTTTTAATTTAGTCGCAAAATCATACTAAGTAATTTGTTTTGATTAATAATGAGCACATAAAATCAATCGAAAACTACTAAATTATTAGTTTATATTGATTAATTATGAACACAAACAAAATAAATATACAACTAAATTAGTCGTTTACAATAATTATTAATGACTATAAACTACTAAATTAGACATTTATATAATGAATATGAAATTACTGAAAGAGGATAAATGACTACTGCAAATGATAAATTTGTGATTACAAATGAGAACTAAATTTTACATATATACAACTATTAGTAGCTAATTTATAGTATCTTATAACACAATCAAAATTTAGTCATATTTCTTTGGTCAGTAATTGGTTTCAAATGATGACTAAAATTTGCATACATATGATTATTAGTAGCTAATTTACAGTATCTTATAACACGACCAATATTTTGGTCATATTCCTTTAGTCATTAATTGGTTATCTCAAGTAACCATATAGTAATATATTTTGTTGTGTATTTGGTCATTAATTGTGGCAAATAATGACTAAATTAATGACCAAATTAATGACTAAATATACTAATAGATGATGAAATTGAGACAACCAATTAATGACTAAGCTAAAAATGACTAAAAGTTGGTCATGTTATAAGATACCCTAAATTAGCTACTACTTGTCACCTACTGAAAAATGGTCGTTTATATGCAGATTTTAGTCATTTTTTTAGTAACTAATTCACCATTTTGTACTAGTGAATTATGTGATTTGCGATTGGTTGAAGATTATTTTCAGGATTCATCGCATTAGATTTTGGGTATATCGACGTTTCGAACCAGTTTGTGTAGTTCATCTTCAGAAAGAAAAAGAATATGAAGAAATATGACATTGCAAGGAAGAAATAAATATGAAATTGAAAGGGAAAATAGCCAACATGTAGAAAACCATAAAATTGAAACAAAATAATTTTATTTAATTGTTCAATGGTAAGTTGGATTAAATATTTAATTTTGGTAAATATTAGTTAATATTTTAATATTAGTATAATTTTATTATTTGAATATATATATATATATATATATATATATATATATATATATATATATATATATATATATATATATATATATATTTATTGATTATTTGTATTTTAATTATTATTGTTATAATAAGTTAGTAATTTAATTAGTATTGATATAATAAGTTAGGCCAAAAAAGCAAAAGAACAAAAAGAGAAAGAGAGATTAGGAAAGGGGAGGGAATCCAAATTTCACTAATTTTCCACACATTATCTCTATTCAGGTTATTGGGGTGCTTACTAATTTCAATAGCCTCCCTAAATTTTCTATGGTGTTATTGGTCAATTTTAGCCAATATGCTAGTATTTCCAATGCAAATGATGATGTTTTTCTTTCTAAGGGTATGAAAGATTTTGTTAGTGGTCCCGAGAATGTAAGGGAGAAAAAAATTGGAAACCTTATTTACGATATCATATTTTTGTTTAGGTTATAGCTATAGAATTTAAGAAGTGCAAGGTCAAATTTCTTCTTAGCAACTTTTAACTGGTCGCACCCTAAAATTTAAACACATTAATATTATGTAATTGTTCAATAGAAAGTTGGATTAAATATTTAATTTTGGTAAATATTAGATAATGTTTTAATATTAATATAGTTTTATTATTTGAATATAAAAGAATTAAATTAATAATATAAATAATTTCATTAATATTAATTATTAATAAACGTGTTATATATGTATATAAATTTTCAATAATTATTAGTTTTATTTATTCTAAGTTGAGTGAATTTTTAAATTATATTAATTGGATTTTACATATAATGTTGGTATTGCATCTGTTAATAAATGGAATATGTGTGTGTGTTTAAGTTTACGTTTAAGTGATAGATATTAATAGAATCATATATTGATTATTAGTATTGTTATAATAAGTTAGTATTTTAATTAATATTGATATAATATTAAGTTAGGAAGAAAAAAAGAGGAAGAGGGATTAGGAAAAGATAGTTTTAGAGGTGAGGTTGGGAATCCAATTTTCAGTGATTTTCCACCCATCATTAAATATTTAATCCAACTTTCCACTGAACAATTAAATAATAATAATTTGTTTCAATTTTAGGGTTTTCTACATGTTGGCTATTTTCCTTTTCAATTTCATATTTATTTCTTCCTTGCAAGGTCATATTTCTTCACACTCTTTTTCTTCTAGAAGATGAACCACACAAGATGGTTTGAAATGTCGATATACCCTAAATCTGATGTGATGAATCCTGAAACTAATCTTCAACCAATCTCAAATCGCAAAAGCCTAAATTCTAAAATTATTTCCCTATACAGAAGGGAAATATTCAATGATGTTCGCATGTTTGAACAATACTAGTTAAAAATTGATAAGAAGAAATTTGACCTTGCATTTCTCAAACGTTGTAGGGATTACTCTACAACCTAAAGAAAAATATGATATCAATAATAGGGTTTCTAAATTTTTTCTCCTTTACATTCTTGGGATCACTGATAAAATCTCTCATATATTTAGAAATAAAAACATTATCATTTGCATTGAAAATACTAGTATATTGGCTAAAATTGACCAATACCACCCTAGAACATTTAGGGAGACTATTTAAACTACTAAGCGCCTAATAACCTAAATAGAGATGATGGGTGGAAAATCGGTGAAAATTGGATTCCCACCCTCACCTCTAGAACTATCCTTTCCTACTCCCTCTTCCCCTTTTTTTTGTAACTTATTATATTTGTAGAAATTAATGTGTAGATTCAATACTGCTCATGAAATTTACTAAATCACAAGACTTGAATCTACTCTACTACTCTGCGAAAGTTAATTCACCATCTAGAACAAGAATCATAGGCATGCAAAAAGAAACATCACACATGCACAAAGATTTATATAGGGGAAATGAATTTCTCAAAACCCCTTACTATCTATATTGCATTAATTAGAGAATAGAGAAGAAATACATATGCTTTCTCAAACCTGAGCACACCTTGCAAGTGTATAGTCTATCCCTCGGATTGACTGACTAAACCTGGCCAAAACTTAACCAATTTCAAGCCATACCAAGCTCCTAATTCCTTGAATTATTCCCATGGGAATTAGGCCCCTATTAATTAGGAAACTTCCTCATCTAGATTGCACAATTGTTCTAGGTCCTTCCTCTGACTACTTGCACCACCTGTACACATTGGAATATGATACAACAGATAGTACAGTGCCTTGAAATCTCCATGTTAACTGGGTAACTCGAATTCTCTTTATGAATGAGATAATTTAGGTTGATAACTTAGTTATCTTGATGGTCATTAAGTGTGGTTGAAGTTCCACTTCCACAACTTGACCTTCCACTAGTTCTTCCAATAATTGGAACTAGTTTAACTGAACATAACTCAATTTAAGTGAATTAAATTGCTACAACTGAAATTAAGTCAACCTAGGCTCCTAAAATTTAGGAACCCACTGCACACAGCTAAACTTCATGTCCCTAACTCGAATTAACTGAGCTAGAATCCTATTTTTTAGGAATTAACTAAAGTAAACTAAACTTCAAATCATTAACTTGAATTGAGTGTTCTTAATTGAGTGAAAACTTCAACTCGTAAACTTGAATTGAGTTTTCTTGATTAAGTGAAAAGTCCTATGTCACCTCACTTAACTTGTCCAAGTTGTATGTTGATGTGGAAATGCAAATTTTCTCAATTTTAATTAAGGCAAAAATCAAAATTTAGAGTTTCTTGCTGCATTTTGAACACTCCCTCTCAGCAAGGAAGGGATTATCAACCACCCTTATCCTACACCTATGGAATGTACTATATGCAACACATCTCATTGTTTCTACTCCTACTATAACATCTACAACTGAGAAGCATATAAAAAACACTAAATCAATTGTGTATGCAACTATCTACTAGGAAAATTGAGTTATTGTTGACTCTGCTAGTGATTCTCCTTCTATGTTGTCAACACTCCTTTGTACTCCTAGATATCTAACGAACATTGATCCTCCTGCTACTGAATATCTTGGTCCTATCACACGGAATGAGTCGATCTTGCGGACAAGATAGACCTTCCTAGAATCTAACGATATCTAGTGACAAGCAAGCCAATCAAAACTATCTTTCTCTAAATATACAATATATAAACAAAGGCAAACAAGTGTTTTATGCCTACCTTGGGTCCAATGCAAGTTTGTCGAAGCCTCGCTCCTTTGATCCAAATGAGCTCCCTTGTCGCGAATCTGCAAACACAAACAAGAAAACAAATTAAATAGCACCTGAAAACCAATATGACAAAGCATACTTAATGTTTGGTCAATTTAGTGTGATCTAAATTGCTATTTAAAATTTCAATACGGGGTTCGTAAACCGACGAAGTGAAGTGTACTATATGTACTAGATAACCATTTCCTTAATCTTTTGTCGTTTTTGAGTTTTTAGTTTATTTTTGGATTTATCTTTCCCTAATGTGTGATTGTGAGAGTGAAAGTGAACTATGAATTATGGATGGTGATGGTGGTTTCTACAGTGATTTTCTCAAACTTGAAAGTGCTCAAGAAGAAAGCTTTAGAACAACTAAACTGAAATCAATTCTTAAGAGAAAGTAAATGCATCAAACAGTGAACTAATGACAATGGCCCAGTATCCTTGCTGCTGAATGAAAAGAAAGTAAAAACTGAACTTAAATCAACTCAAACCAAAAGAAAAGCAACTAATTCACACTACTTAAACTCTTCAGATCCTTTACCCTTCAGCTCAATCTACCTTGTGGGAAGTAATCATGAATAAGTCAAGCAATATGCTATCTAAATGGCAAGAAATTAAATTGCATAAAAGAAACTAGTCACACTACTTTAACTCTTCTGGTCCTTTACCCTTCAGCTCAATCTACCTTGTGGGAAGCAACCATGAATAAGTTTAAGCAATATGATAACTAAATTGCAAGAAATTAAATTGCAGAAAGGAAACTAATCACAATACTTCAACTCTTCTGATCCTTTACCCTTCAGTTCAATCTACCTTGTGGGAAGCAATCATGAATAAGTTTAAGCAATATGATAACTAAATCACACTACAGTTAGTAATATTCTGATTTCTTGCTAATAGAGTCACTTCACTATAGAAAGAAACCATAAATTGATGAGCAGTATGATATCTAAATAACAAAAAAAAATAAGTAAGCAAATCACAACTTGAAAAAGACAGTGCTGAAATTAAACTTCAGAAAATGAAAGTTAGCAGGAAGGACAAGATGATCTCATATGTCAATAGTTATCAAAAAGATGAAAATTTGCCCGGGCTGCCTAAGAAAACCTGCAGAAAAGCACTGATCAGTTGACAGTTATAAGAAAACAGAGGTGAAAATCTAAACAGCAGTGAGTTAAGAAACATCAAACAGTGCGTTATGTACAAGCTAATGATACAATAACATAATAAAACCAAATGAAAACTTTACAAGGCTTCAGCGTGCAGGGGCCCTCTGCCACTTCAGTCGGTCAACAAGTAGTCACACGAATAAACTCAGAAAAGTCTTCTCATATATTAAAACAACAACATATATAAACAGTGGGGTGATAACACAACATTTCAGAATTTACATCCAAAAAAAACTCCTTTACAGTGTTCATCGACGCGTTATTTATAATGACAAAATGCTGAAACTAGCTAACTAACTCCTACGCTATTGACTGTGTTACCAAAGACACTTAGATCCCTTCAGCCAAGATCTAGCGTAACTGTCATCATGTCTATTAAATCTCTGGAGTGGTAGCTATTAGATTTAGGTTACAGAAGTGCTCTCCAGGTGTTCCGGTGTCTTCGTGAGCTGAGGACTTTGCCACGTAATGTTCACGTGCTCAAAACATAGATGTGCCACCGCTGAACTCCTTGGTTGGCTCTGCCTTTGACCTTCGTTGACTGTGACCTTCCATGGATGATTTGGCTGATTCGAAGGGACACGTTCCATGTATCCGTCACCTGGAGCTTGCCCATGTGGCTCGTTTCTTCATAGGACACATGTAGCACAGCTTTTAACAAAATAGCTGCGGAATCCTGTGCTGGCTGCGGAAACCTGTGCTGGTTGCGGAAACTGACAAGTTTCCGCAGCTGCATGAACAAAAAATAAACCAAACAACAGTCATAAGCATAGTCAGAAAACCATGTAAAGAGCTCTTTTTAAACTACAATGCAATGATTTAACAGCTGGGTGGATGCAATAAGTGGAAAAGGAAGGCTGAGAGGGTGTATAGGAAGGTGCAGGTTTGAGGCTCAACATACCCCCACTGTGAAGGTGTTGCATGTCCTCATGCAACCAAAATTGAGTTATTTCCCTCTAATCCATGTGTTCTGATGCTTTTGCAAGGACATCTAGCCCTCTTTTCTTCTTCCTTGATGCTAACATCATCCTTGGCTTCCTAACTAGGCATTTGAACTTGAGGTTAATCAATGCCCTGCTTAACTTTTTTCACTTCTTCTTCAGTTTTCTATTTTTCTTTTGCCACAATCCTAAATGGAGCATAGTATTATCATGGACAATCTTGTCTACTTTACTCTTCTCTTTGAGTGCTTCATTTTCTTGTATGATATGCCTATTTAGGACTTCTAACTCAAATATTTCCTGTTTCAAAGACTGAACTTGTGCATCAGGTGGCAGAGAGGTACTTGGTCCTGCAGCTGATTGTTCTAAGGTTTCCAGGTAATTGTATGCCTCTTGCTGATTAGAATCTACCTCAGGTGTCTTTCTCGGCATAAACTCAAAATCTGGTGGAGGAGGACTGCTCTCTCTTTCCGGCCGAAAAGGGCTTTCCTCACGTGGAGG
The DNA here is from genome assembly GCA_031772625.1 of Pinus tabuliformis. Taxonomy (NCBI): domain Eukaryota; kingdom Viridiplantae; phylum Streptophyta; class Pinopsida; order Pinales; family Pinaceae; genus Pinus; species Pinus tabuliformis. The sequence continues at coordinate 1,062,646,453 of CM062819.1, read as the reverse complement.
ACTTGACTCAATGCTTGGCTGAGTTGGAGATTTCTCAAGTGTCTCTTCATCTAAATCAATAAAGTGAGACTGTTTTTCTTTGGTTTTATTCCCCTTCCCTTTTAGCCTAGTGCTCCTTCTTAAGTATGAACTAGTACTCTTCTCTTGTGCACTCTGTTTTCCTTTTTGCTTTTTCTTGGCTATGGCAGCGGCTTGAAGATCTATTAATCTTTTTGATAGAGGTTGATAATCCTCTTCTATGGATTGCTCAGGAGATGGATAGACTTCTTGGATGGTCCTTTTTCCTTTTTCCTTCTTCTGTTTCTTACTTCTAGCTCTATCTTCTTTTCCTTTTTGGACTGTTTCTTGAATTTCTATTGTAGGGGAGTCTTGGATTGTAATGTTTTTTTCTTTCCTCCTACTTTTCCTTGGAAATTTTGGTGGACTGCTTCCAGAGGCCTCAGACAGCTCTTGGAAGTAGTTTCTTGTTAAGAATTTCTCCCATGTATCCTTAGTTTTCTTCAACTGATCCTCAATAAGAATTTTGATGAGCCCATGGTGGTAAAGATGAGGTTCAATATTGTCTAAATGTTTTTTAACTGTAAAACTCATCTTTTTCAAACTTGATAGCAGAAAATGAGGCAAATTAAGAGTGTGACCATCTATGAAATTCATCATCAGTCTGACATGATACATATACATAGAGCCAAAACGACCTTCACAAGTGATAAATTTCTGGATGACTAACAGTAGACTAGACCATTCCTCTTTTAATACATGAACAGGGATACCTCTTGCGAATATGGTGGTATCCATACCTTGGTTTTGTAGCATGGTTCTCCATATTTGATCGTCCACACTTCTATTTTTAAACCACCTTTCACCCTCTTGAGGTAGGCCTGTGGCAGTTGCTACTGTGGCCTCGGTCACTGTGAATTTTAAATCTCCAACCTCCACTGTTTGTCCATTAAAGGACCTTGCAAAAGCTTTGGTCACCTCCTTGTTATAACCTTTAAACTTCTGGATAAATCGTAGCCATCTGACTTTCTTCAGCAATTCCTTAACTTGAGGATAACCCTCCAAGTATTTCGGTCCTTCCGGCTCAGCTCTCAGTAATTTTCCCATCCTCTGTTTTAAATTCCACTGAGAGTTATTCTGGCTGTGAGGGTTAAGGAAAAAATAGCTCTGTTACAGGGTTTAGGATAGACTGTAATGACGGTAGTCAGGGTTTAGAGCAAACTGTAGTGACTGCAGTTGGAAATAGAGAACAGTGAATGGAAATACCTGAATTACGGGAGAAACAGTGGGTGAGCAGTGATAAACGAGTTCATAAAATGAAATGTGGACGCATGCAAGGAGTATGATATAAGTGGAGTATGAGTGGAGTGATAAGCGAGTGGAGTAATGGCAAGATTCTTTCGAGTCGGATGACTGTGTATGAGATTTTACACGTCTCAACAGACGGCTGCGGAAATTACAGCTGGGAAGAGCTGTAACACAATAGGTGTTGGGTCCCTATAATACTAGTGATTACCCCATTACTATTGTAGTTATAGCCTTTATTTATATTTTTGTGCCCCTATTACCCACATATTGCTATTTCTGTGCCCCATAGAATCCCTCTATTATTATTTTTGTGGCTTTATATTATTATTGTTAGGTCGGCTGGATTATATTGTGACTCCTTAGACTCCTATATATAGAAAGGAGGTTTTGTCATTTGTATCATCCAAGACTTGTTCATTTATGTAATGTAAAGGAGGTTGCCCCCTCGAAGAGGCTGAATTCTAAGGCATTGATCTTTCTTTTCTATCTTTTCTTGAGTTGGTTTCATAACATTTGGTATCAGAGCTTTGGATTTTAGGGTTTCACTGCTCCAAACAGGTCATCGTGGCATTTTCGCTATAACTTTTTTTCTGTGACGTTTCAGAAGTCTAAAAAAAAACCCATTTGAGAAGAAATCGCGCTGAACCTTGGGTCTTTTTGCAGACTCCTGAATTACACTCAAAACAGGTGACCTGTGGAAAATCGTCATAACTTTCTTTCTGAGCATCGGATTGAAATTTTGTAAGAAGGTACAGAAAGAGGACAGACTGTAGTTTTCATTTATATATTTTTCAGAATCAAAGGTTGAAACAGTGACACGTGGCACATCGTACAAGTTCACTCTACTGAACTAGTCTATAATCAAGTCACTGTGGGAGATTTCGCATAACTCTTCCTTGGAGAATCCAATTTGGGTCAGACTTGTGGCATTGGAAAGAGGAAATAGAGGGATAATACAAGTCACAAATTTAGAACTAGATAATCAGAAATTACAGAGATACATCGGAGGCAATATCGAGCTCCTACAAAGTGAAAAAAGGTGTGTAGATTTTCTTTAATTTTTGCTTAAGCTTGGTTTGAAAATTTATTTTGAAGGAATTCAAAGGGCATATTAGAGAATTATTATCGGTAACTTATGCCCCGAGGAAAGAAAATGAAAACACCTAGTAAGGAGCCTAAAAGGTCTAGCATGACTCATGAAGAAGAAGAAGAAATGCTATATGATATATCAAAATTACAAGAACAAGTGCAACGAGTGTCACTTGCACAAAAAGCAACAGAATCTAAAATGGATGGTTTAAGGAAAGATGCAGAAGCTAAGATGGACAGTTTAAAGAAAGGTGTAGAAGCTAAGATGGATGGCATGGAAGCTAAGGTGAATGGCATGGACGCTAAAATTGATGGCATGGATGATAAGATGGATAAGTTGCTACAAGAAATGGTCACTAAGGGTGAAAGAGTACTAAAGGAAACTCATGATGAGAACAAAAGAAATGTTAATCATGATTCCATAGACTCTAATGTTGGATCAAAGACTCACCATGTTCCAAAAATCGATATGAGGAAGTTTGATGGCAAGGATCCCGCCACATGGATATTACAGATGGAGTAATTCTTTGATCTCAATAATGTGCAAAACACACAAAAGGTACGTATGGAAACTTTATTTTTGGAACCAAATCAGTTTGTATGGTATCAATGGCTTTGTTCTCGTAAACAATTTATCACTTGGGCAATTTTTACGGAAGAATTGATAGCACATTATGAGGATACAAAAAGAAGCACTTTTTTTAGCCAATTGATAAGTCTCAAACAAAAGGGTTCAATAATGGAGCACATTGAGGAGTTCCAAAAATTGAACATAAGGGTAAAAGATATTCCAGAGGAGCATAGGATTGATGTGTTCATAGGGTCTTTAAAGGATAATATCCAACATGATGTGTGCCTTTGGGAACCTGATTCAATAGAGAAGGCATTCAGGTTAGCAAGAAAAATGGAAAGCAAAATTATGGCAACTAGGAAGCATACCATTCACAACTATAAAGATGGAAGTGTTGTTGCCCATAGTCTTCCACAACCCACAAGGTTGACACCACAAAATTTGGAAGAAAAAAGAGCAAAAGGGCTTTGTTACAATTGTGATAGCAAATACACAAAAGGTCATAAGTGTGCTGAGAAGAAATTATTCTACATAGATTGTGAAGAGGAAGAAGAAAAGGAGCAAGAAAGGTCAAAAGAAGAGGATATATTCCAGGAACAAAGCCTAGATGAAGAACAAATAAATCCGACCATATCTTGTAATGCATTGGCGGGAATTACCACTCCTCAAACCATCAAGATAGAAGGACAAATCAAGAAGAAAAAGGTAATAGTGTTGATTGATTCAGGAAGCACCCACAATTTTATTCATTGTAGGGTAGCAAAAGAATTGAATTGCTTCCTATATCCAGCACCAGAGTGTCAAGTGATGATTGCAAATGGAGGAACAATAAATTGTTCTGGAAAGTGCCATAATATCAAGCTATCCATGGGAGAATATGTATTGACTAGCCCAATGCTTTCCATTCCAATGGGAGGTGTTGATGTTGTACTAGGAGTCCAATGGCTACAATCCTTGGGTACAATAGCTTTTAATTTTCAAGAACTTTTCATGAAATTTTGTGGAAGGAAAGGAAGTTGAATTAAGGGGTATTGCAGGGAAACCAGGAAAGATAATCAGCTCTAATGGCATGACAAAGCTTCTAAAAAAGGAGCAAAGAGGTGTAATTGCACAATTATGTTCGCTAGATGTTTCCACATTGGAATCATCTATTTATCTAGATCTCCAAAAAGTCCTGGACAATCATTCCAAGGTATTTGAGACTCCCAAAGGTCTCCCACCTATGCGTGATCATGATCATGCTATTCATCTGATTCCAGGAAGTGTTCCTCCAAACATCAGGCCGTACAGATATCCATATGTCCAAAAAAGTGAAATTGAACGTATGGTTGCAGAAATGCTAGAGGCTGGTATAATTCAACCGAGTCAAAGTTCTTTCTCAGCTCCAGTAGTATTGGTGCACAAGAAGGACGGATCATGGCGCATGTGTCCAGATTATAGGGAGCTCAACAAGCTCACTATTAAAGATAAGTTCCCCATTCCTGTCATTGATGAATTACTGGATGAATTGCATGGATCAATTTACTTCACCAAGTTGGATCTTCGTTCGGGATATCATCAAATCAGAATGAAGATTGAAGACATTCCGAAAACGGCATTTAGAACTCATGAGGGTCATTATGAATTTTTGGTCATGCATTTTGGCCTTACCAATGCACCTTCAACATTTCAAGGTTTGATGAATTCAATTTTCAAACCATTCCTTAGAAAATTTGTGTTAGTATTTTTTGATGATATACTAATCTACAGCAAGTCTTGGAAGGATCATGTTGAACATGTTGACAAGGTGCTACAACTATTGGAGGAGAAACAATTATATGCAAAAAGATCCAAATGTTTCTTTGGAGTCCAGGAGGTGGAATATTTGGGTCATATTGTATCTCATGAAGGAGTTAAGGTAGACCCTAGAAAAATTAAAGCCATTAAGGAATGGAAAATCCCCACATCCATAAAGCATATGCGAGGATTTCTTGGGTTGACATGGTATTATCGCAAGTTTGTTAAGAATTATGGGAGTGTTGTGGGGAAAAGTATCCGATGCGGATGACACTAACCCTTCTAAAGGTGACAGTCTTTAGCAACAACTGAATGATAAAATTTTCATGTTCCACTTTATGAAAGTACAGAGAGAATAGTAAGAAGGTCAACCAACCTGGTGTCTTGCGCTTAGTCGATCCTTGTCCTTCTCTCTTTGTATCCTGCTCCCAGCTCTTTGCTCTCCTAGCCGATCCAGCTACATACAGATCCTGCACAAAACAAGAGAGCGAACTACAAGATACATGTACTCATAACTGAAGCATGGATTAGGGTGCATCAAATATACATGTAAACACAAAGCATCTATGTAAAACAAGTATATAGGAGAACATGCAAACTTTATTGATAGAAAGTAACAGGGTTCCAGAGGAAGTTACAACCAATGATGTTGGATCCAATCCAGCAGCACTTCCTCGGCAGCAAGAACTCTCCTCTTCACCTCTAGTAAAACAATCACCCAATAATCCTGGCGGTATACCAACAGCACCTCCTTGCTTATACAAAATTCCAGCCTCCTTAGACCTCATAGAAGAGCTCTATATATAGGAGGGAAGAGGAAAGGATGAGTCAGCTGGAGGCTGGCATATAGCTGACTAGTGTCCTCTCCATCTTCAGTTAATCTTCAGTTCGTGTGTCCACTTGGAGATCCTTGCTTACACATGGTGATCAAGTACCTCTTACTCATCACAGGGCGAATCTCATGAACCAAGTGTCATTTTGGAAGCTTCCTGGGCAATTGACACCTTGCAGGATGACTGTGCCACTTGGCCAATCTCGCCCAGCGCAGGTAGCCTTCATTGTTTTTGACTTCCAGCGCAGGTACAGAGTGGGACAGTTGCAATACAGCGCAGATGCTCAGTTAAGCAGCTGACATGATCCAAAATAAGCCTGTTTTGAAGTGTTTTCAGGTGGAGAACTGATTGGAAGTGCTGTTGTTTGATGACCTTGTTCTTTTAGGGGTAAGAACAACATATTTAGGGACTGAGGATCCCTGTAATTATTGACATTCCATGCTCCTTGACGCGAGGCACAAAAATGTCTATAACAGGGAGAATAGCAGCACCTCTGTTGTGGGGAAAAGTATCCGACTCGGAATGACCCTATCCCTACTCTAAGGGTGATAGTTCCTTAGCAACAACATAAAGTAAAGCTATTTGATATTTCTCCTTTATGAAAATACAGAGAAGAGAAAGAGGTTGACCAACCGATGTCTTTCGCTATTGTCGATCCCGTCTTCTCTCCTTGCTGCTTGCTCCCAGCTCCTTAGCTCTTTCGCCGGCCCAGCTACACAAAGATCCTGCAAAAGACAAGAGAGGGAAACTACAAGAAGCATGCATTCATAACTGATTCATGGATTAGAACAAATCAAATATACAAATACGACAATACATCATTGCAATACAAGTATATAGAAGAACCTCAAATGCTTTATTGATAGAAGAAAAAAGGTTCTGAGAGGGTTACAACCATAAAGGCCCAATCCAGCAGCACCTCCCAGCAGCAAGAAATCTCCTCTTCTCCTCCTCAAAAGCAATCACCCAATAGCTCTAACTGTAAACCAACAGCACTTCCTTACTTTGCACAAAATTCCAGCCTCCCTAGACCTCATAAGAGAGCTCTATATATAGGGTAAATGGAGAAAGGATGAGTCAGCTTGAGACTGACATGAAGCTGCCTTGTGTCCTCTCTCTCTTCAGTTAAACTTCAGTTCTTGAGTCCACTTGGAGATCCTTGCTTCCACATGGAGATCAAGTACCTCTTACTCATCATAGGGCGAATTTTTTGATCCAAGTGTCTTCTGGAAGCTTCCTGGGCATCTGACACCTTGCAGAATGGCTGTGCCACTTGGCCAATCTTGCCCAGCGTAGGTAGCCTTCAGCTCTTTTGACATTCAGCGCAGGTACAGAGTGGGACAGTTGACATTCAGCGCAGATGCTCAGTGGAGCAGTTGACATGAACTTAAAATTGCCTGTTTTTGAGTGTTTTCAGGTGGAGAACTGATAGGAAGTGTTGTGGTTTGCTGACCTTGTTCTTCTAGGGGTAAGAACAACATGTTTAGGGACTTTGGATCCCTGTAATTATCGACATTTCATGCTCCATGCTTCGAGGCACAAAAATGTCTATAACAGTTTCCCCCTAAAGTATGAGGTCGTTTATCGGGTGAAATGCTTTATCCAGAGGATCCGAAGTTCATTCAAGTGCTGAGAGGTGCCCTGTAAGACAATACAATACAATACATTATTTTTCATTCTGTTTTCATGATCTAGCTGAGGCGGGCATTCCCATGCTCAGCTTTATAAATACATTTTGGTACATAGAACAGATGATCGTCTGATGATAGACTGATAATTCTCTGCTGAAATTATCATCCTTTGAATAGGATGATCATCTGCTGCAATGATGTACATAGCAAATGCTTTTATATTTCCTGAATATATATCACAGCCCGGATGGATGAAACTAGATCCGAGGTCTTCAAAACTCGTTCGATCTTCACTCTAAGTACAAGTCGATCCATGTGAGAATTGAACTGAAGTCGAACATGGAAAGACATCGCTTGATTACCGGTCAATGATGAAAACCGTTAACAAGCGCGAGAGGAATCACCGATAATGATAATGACCCTCAAGGTACCGCAGTACAATTCACGTGGCGTGAATAAAGGACTTGGCGTCGAACGCCACGCAAAATCTTCTGGTCGAAGGTCATTGATGTATACCTGTCACCGGAAGTGAGAAACTTGCCATTGAGGCATGCAAGCTTCAAAGTACTGAAGGGGTTGTTCCTAGATCAACTTCTTGGATAATGAGCTGAAGTCGACAAGAAGCGATCCGTCAAAGGAGGGCCTTAATGAATCCCACATCAGTGACACGAAACGGAGCTAATGATTTTAGTGGAGGTGAAAACAAACTGTGACATATGATTCAGGGTGGCGATCATGGACGAATGAAGGATAATGTATGGTAGTGGATGGGACACGGTTGACACTTTCAGAATGACCTCTCTTGAACATATAACGACACTGATGCGATGGATCGGTAGCATTACCCCAAATGTGGATGGTTTGGCGAGGACCATGGTGATGAAACCGGTGAATGAAACAACCCAACCCGATGTGGTACGGAGGAAAAGTGTCATGTTCAAGAGCGACTTGCTACCGTTAAAGCTTTGAGGTTCTCCCAATTTTTCCCCAGTCATTTCTGACCAGTACCTCTTTATTTTTGTCAAGCTTGAGGAGGATAACATATGCTTGTTCTATAACCTGCCCTTCGGGCAAGCCCATCGCTATGATTTAACGAGCTTAGCGATAGGGAAACTCGTTCTCGTCTAAAGACAAGTTTGTCGCTATTTAATCATTTTAACGAGTCTAACGACAAGGAAAACTCGGTCCTTTTCTTTTTTAGAGAGTCTGAAAAGGTACAGAAAGTTAACTCCAAAATTCCTTTTTCGTCATCTAATCCCTTAAGTCCGAAAAAGTATAAAACAATACAGAAGGGATGAGTGTTCGGTACTTTTAACGAGCCGAACAAAACAAACGCTCGATCTTTTTGTGTAATAATCCCTCAGGTCCAAAAAGATTAAAGTCTAAATGAGGGATAGCTCTTCCGGTCCCTTTAACGAGCTGGAAGGCCAAAACTCGGCAAACTTTTCATATTTTACGAGTCAGAAAGGAGCTCAAAGAGGACTCGTCTTTTGAGGAACGAGTGATAAACAGGGATAGCAACTGATTCCAGGTACAAGTTGGAATTTTCCAATCACGGCAGTGTCACAAGGATGGCTAGGTGAAATCACTCTTCGCAGCTGTTCCTCAAAATGGGTAAACAATCATATGGGGGTGAACGATCGGCCAAATGAAATGGAGGTGGATGAAAACACGACCAAGGCTTTTAAGGATGATAAAATTACGATCACAGAGGTTATTTACCGGGGTAGGTTCTTTTTTTAGATAAAAATGAGCTTAAACTCTGGAGGGAACATTGCTCACTGCTTTTATTTATTTTTTAACGAGCATGAAGACCGCGTTAAAACTGCTCGGATCTTGCGTTTATTTTTTAACGAGCATGAACTTTATGCTAAAACTGCTCGATATACCAGTCATGAAATAAGAATGTCTCCTGTAAGATTCCATTTTTTATAGAGCTTGCGCCTTACCAAAGCTATGCTCCAACTCATCCTTTCTTTATGCAAGTTCGGAAACGGCTAATCCTAAAACCAGATAAATAACCGCCCCTAGCTTGCCCTCCAAAAGGTTTGCATGCCCCCAGGTATAGAATAGAACTTCGAGGCTGCCCCTCCTCTCCCCTACCTCTGTTTTTCTTTGGGTGTTCCCAGCTACTTGTCACCTTTCCAATCTAATGTTAACGATACTTGTATTCTCGTTATTTTAAGCTTTAATGAACAGCTATTTGTGACAAGAGAAGAACACTACTCAAAGGCAAAACATTGGTGTTATTGAGGGAGGCTTGCCTCTTTCTTATTATCCAAAGACGGTTCTATTTGCTGCCGCAAATCAATCTCTTTCTTCGGCGATGTCTATCATTAGGTTACTCAAAGATGGTTACCCTCTGTTGCAACAAAGGAACCCCTTTCTTTGGAGGCTGCCCCTACTTATCCTTTAAAACATTTGTTTTAATGGGTGAGGCTTGCCTTTTTCCCAAAGATCGTTGCAATAAGGGAATGGCCTTCTTTGGTATTGCCTACCTATTTAGACAAAGGTGAATGACTAAAAATCGTCAAGCACTTAACTTTGACAAAAGAATCTTGTTCCAGAACAACCCCTCTTCCATCCACGGACGGGGTACGGACTAGTCATATTCTTCTGCGGAAATTCTACCTTATACCCAGGGTTTCTTCTGCCCGAAGCAGACCAGGATGCATGCCCCCTGGGTTCCAGTCCATCTTTCCGAATCACTCGCATTCATCGGGAAGGAGGACTGGGGGTGGAGACATTTCTTGAGTAAATAGACCATTCAGGGTTGGTATTTGACTATTTGCGATGCGAGATCCCGGAAATGAAAGTTGGTCTACGAGCTTGACCACCCTTCCTTCGTGTGGAAAACACATTACTCTAAAGAGTGAGGAGACTATCGCTCCCATGCAATAAATATAGTCGCGTCCAAGGAGTAGGTTATAATCCAAGGGTCCTTGGACGACCATCACGTTCATTTGAACAGTCTTCCCTTTCAATGTAACAGGCACATTGGGGAGGATCCCTAATGGTCGACTGGTTCCTTTATCAAAACCTGAGAGATTTCTTAACTCAGGTAAAAGCGCCGGGGAACCCAGTGCTTTCCAAGCAACAGAGGAGAGGATACTCACAGACACCCCTTCATCAATGATAGTACCAGCCATAATCATTCTATAGATCTGGACAATGATTCTGAATGGTATACTGGCTGGTAACCGGGGTCTGCCTAGTTGATTCCAATCAAAGGATACAACCAGGTTGCTTGGTGGTGGGACCGAATATACGGTCGGATATGACCCTGATGATGTTCCTTCCTGCGATAAAGGAATGGGCGCATTGCCCTGAGGCTCATCAGAGTCGGTGTTGATGAAAAGAACCTGGATGGTGTCATCCTTATTCTCTTCAGTGAGGGTGTCACTTGAAGATGACTCTTCGGTGACGGTGTCATTTGAAGATGAAACTTCTGAAGGTAGAACCGGGTCAACTGCCGTATCGACCTTTGGACTTTCGTCCGGTCTGGATTCAGTAGGTTCATTTTCAGTGACTGACGCTTCAGCCGACCACTTGAGCGGGCCAGCTGTGTTTTCAACCAACGAAGGACTTGGCACGAGTTTTTTGTATCCAGGAGGAAGTCTTACCGGTGAAACCGGACGATCTTCCAAAACTCTCTTCGCTTCGTCTAAGAAGGGACAACGGTGGATGGCGTGACCGCCTTCACACAATCTACAGGGGAATTTTACTCCCCCCTTTTGTCTTGATCCTTCACTTTCGCTGGTTGACGGTAAGCAATCAACCTGACTGTCAGAGGTTGATGCCCCCGAATTGTGCAGACGAGGGGACCAGTCCCTTAGTATCCGGGGAATACTGGGACAGTCTCTATGGAAATGGTCTCCTCTACATATGACACATGGCGATTTAGGCCCGGTCTGTGCTGTGTGTGGATTTTCGTCAGATGTCTTTTGCTTGCCCCCAGTTGCCTTAGGCTCCTTCTTCTTCTTCTCTCTCTTCTTCTTTTCCTTCTTCTCCTTAGGAGGCTGGCTTTTGCCGGCTCTACCTTGCGAAGACGAAGGATCGGAGGAAGAGCTTTTGGAAGTAGAAGGCTGGTGGGCAGCTCTAGACTGATCTAACTGTTGACTCGATTGATCAGGAACCATGGTGGCCTGAACTACATTGGTTGAGAAAAGCCAAACTGGCAGGCCAATTGTCAGTCCTGGAAGCGACAATGTGGCCATATGGGGCGCACCAACTTCTCCCCAAGAGGAGAAAGGACTAGGATTTCCATCTTGTGGACTTCCTTGGTTGGGGCGTTCCATATTCTCAACCTACAGATCAACGCGGGAATAAGAGGTGATTATGTTCCGTTTAAAATGAATTTTATAACGACGCTTTTTAGACACAACTTGCTTTTTCACTTTTTAAGAGTCGAGAAAAAGCTAAAGATGACTCTAGTCTCCTTCGATGTTTTAACGAGCCCGAAGTGACAAATGCTCGGTTGGACTTTTTCAGTTATAGAGTTTGAAAAAGGCCAAAAGAAACTGCTCTGGAGATCTAGGCAGAGGGTGTGCCAAACCTTTCGCGAAACCACAGAATACGTTTTACGGTACGGGTTGTCGATCTTCGTGAATGCTGTGTTCACTGCATCGCGATCAGTAAGGCGGCCGACACGGCTTCCTAAGGATAAAGGCTTTATTCCTATAGGGGTCTCCCAATATACGCGACGGTACGCGGGAGCACAAGTCCGTATTGATACTTATCGCTTCACCGTGGAGGAATCACCCAACCACTCAACGCTAAGATATCATGTTTAACGACGTCGGAACACGTCTCTAGCTTAGACCTCTATGTGTTTGCGTTATGTTTCAATGCGTTGTTATGTAAATTCAATTCATTTTAATGTTGATCTTTCTTAGCAGTTTTCCTTTAAGGATCACCACGAGATGTATATACAACTTCCTAGATGCAATCTAAGATGAGAAGCAAGCTTTTCAATCTTTCAACTTTGAAAATCTTAACTACTGAGGGAAAAGAAAGACATCAACTTTTCACACAGATCATAGAACACACACTAATGCACTTTTTCCTAAATCAACATGCAAGCTGTCAATAATGTATATGCACAATGCAGGTATTTCTTTTCTCTTTCTTAATGTTGATGTATTACAAAAAGAAAGCTGTTGTATAACTTTGAATTTAATTTCAAGTGAAAACAAACAAGCTTGTCCAAAATCGAAAGACACCTTAAGATCGACTTGGTTCGACACTAGAAATGTATAAATTCAAACCATAAGATGAAAGCAAACAAACTCAACCAGCTATGAACAGTAATAAAACTAACTCTTAAGATCACTACGACACTTTTACAGTTCTGGATCTAAGAGGCCACAGCTAGACTAGTTCGCTTTTCACAATAGGAAACTGTAAATGAAACAAGAAATACTGAAAGAACAATCACAGTTTCATCATACAACTGAGGCGGAATAGTGGCAAGGACAGTTGGTTTCAGCAAGGTACAATGACAAGCAACAGCAGCAAAACAACAGTGAAAACAGGGCAAAGACTCAGTGGGAAACCCCAGTAGGACACTGCCTAACTGGTTCAGCGCAGGCTCTGGTCTGTCAGATTGACCTTCAGCGCAGTTCCCGAAGGGGCTACCTGCGTTGAAATGCAGACTGCCTTTGGATAGCCTGCACTGAAGAACGAGAGTTGCGTTTTCTACAGTTTCCGGGTCATAAAAAGCTCAAAAATTCACAATTTTTGCTCAAATCAGAAGCTATCAGTCAAGTACATACTAAGGGATGATTAGGAGGATGAAAAGCTATCACTAAGAGCTCAAGATTCCTTGTGGATCAGCTCTTCAAATCATAAACTTGCTCAGAAACTGAGCTAGAGCAGCTGCCCTCTACTTTGCAATTGAAAGATTCAATTGCAGTTCGATTCGATGCTCCCTTTGTTTATGAAATGAATAGCAAGAAACACAACTAACCAACAAGATACAGCTCTTCCCCAGTGGAGTCGCCAATTTGTTGTGGGGAAAAGTATCTGACTCGGAATGACCCTATCCCTACTCTAAGGGTGATAGTTCCTTAGCAACAACAGAAAGTAAAGCTATTTGATATTTCTCCTTTATGAAAATACAGAGAAGAGAAAGAGGTTGACCAACCGATGTCTTTCGCTATTGTCGATCCCGTCTTCTCTCCTTGCTGCTTGCTCCCAGCTCCTTAGCTCTTTCGCCGGCCCAGCTACACAAAGATCCTGCAAAAGACAAGAGAGGGAAACTACAAGAAGCATGCATTCATAACTGATTCATGGATTAGAACAAATCAAATATACAAATACGACAATACATCATTGCAATACAAGTATATAGAAGAACCTCAAATGCTTTATTGATAGAAGAAAAAAGGTTCTGAGAGGGTTACAACCATAAAGGCCCAATCCAGCAGCACCTCCCAGCAGCAAGAAATCTCCTCTTCTCCTCCTCAAAAGAAATCACCCAATATCTCTAACTGTAAACCAACAGCACTTCCTTACTTTGCACAAAATTCCAGCCTCCCTAGACCTCATAAGAGAGCTCTATATATAGGGTAAATGGAGAAAGGATGAGTCAGCTTGAGACTGACATGAAGCTGCCTTGTGTCCTCTCTCTCTTCAGTTAAACTTCAGTTCTTGAGTCCACTTGGAGATCCTTGCTTCCACATGGAGATCAAGTACCTCTTACTCATCATAGGGCGAATTTGCTGATCCAAGTGTCTTCTGGAAGCTTCCTGGGCATCTGACACCTTGCAGAATGGCTGTGCCACTTGGCCAATCTCGCCCAGCGCAGGTAGCCTTCAGCTCTTTTGACATTCAGCGCAGGTACAGAGTGGGACAGTTGACATTCAGCGCAGATGCTCAGTGGAGCAGTTGACATGAACTTAAAATTGCCTGTTTTTGAGTGTTTTCAGGTGGAGAACTGATAGGAAGTGCTGTGGTTTGCTGACCTTGTTCTTCTAGGGGTAAGAACAACATGTTTAGGGACTTTGGATCCCTGTAATTATCGACATTTCATGCTCCATGTTGCGAGGCACAAAAATGTCTATAACAACCTCTAACAACATTATTGAAGAAAGATTCATTTTCATGGACTCCGGAAGCAACAAAGGCCTTTAAACATCTTAAGGAGGCAATGTGCCAAGCACCAGTCTTAGCTACACTGGACTTCACAAAAACCTTTATTGTGGAATGTGATGCTTCAGGAAATGGAATTGGTGCTATTCTAATGCAAGATGAAAGACCCATTTCTTTTGAAAGTCGTCCAATCAAGGGAAAGTTTTTAAGCAAAGCTATTTATGAGAAGGAAATGTTGGCAATACTCCATGCACTTAAGGAATGGCGACCCTACCTAATGGGAAGACACTTCAAGGTAAAAACGGATCATGATAGCCTTAAATACTTTTTAGTAAAAATATTATCCTCTGAAGAGCAACAAAAGTGGGTCACGAAGATGTTGGGTTACGACTTTGAAATCATCTACAAAAAAGGGAAGCAAAATGTGGTGGCAGATGCACTCTCAAGAAAGGATGAGGATATGGAAGCATTGTTGTGTGCCATTTCTATTATCCAACTAGATTGGATAAACGAAGCAAAGGAGGAATGGAAGAATGACGAAGAAGTGTGGGCACTTATTCGAAAGCTACAACAAGATTCAAGTACTTCTGATACATTTAGCTGGAAAAATGATTCGTTATGGTACAAAGATCGCTTATACCTCTGTAAGAATTCCCAGCTAAAACAAAAGATTCTTATGGAATTGCACACTTCTCCCTTAGGAGGCCACTCAGGATTTTTAAAAACTTACCACAGGGTTAAGAAGGAATTTTTTTGGGATGGCCTTAAATCAAATATTCAAAAGTTTATAGCGGAATGTTTGGTTTGCCAACAAAATAAAGTTGAAACAATTAAGACACCGGGTCTATTACAACCTTTATCCATTCCAAGCCAACGTTGGGAGGAGGTTTCAATGGATTTTATCACAGGTTTACCCAAGTCTGAGGGAAAGAGTGTCATCATGGTGGTAGTTGACAGACTTACCAAGTATGCACACTTTTGTGCATTATCACATCCATTTAAAGCCAGTACAGTTTCTACTGCATTTATGGAAACAGTTCAAAAGCTACATGGAAACCCAAAGATTATTGTAAGTGACAAAGATCCCATTTTCACTGGAAATTTTTGGACATAATTATTTTCTTGTCTTGGTACTCAGTTAGCTCATAGCTCATCTTATCATCCTCAATCTGATGGGCAAACTGAGATAGTAAACAAATGTTTGGAAGGATATCTTCATTGCTTTGTATCTAATAAACAGACACAATGGGTCAAATGGTTGCCTCTGACTGAATGGTGGTATAACACTTCCTTCCATACACCAACAAAAATGACCCCATTTATGGCACTTTATGGGTACCAACCACCATCAATCACATCATATTTAAGAGAAAATTCTAAGGTTCAAGCAGTGGAACATCACATCGAACATCAACAACAAGTCCTCCAACTCTTAAAGGATAACCTCGTGTTGGCACAAAATAGAATGAAACAACAGGCAGATCAACATCGCAGTGAAAGAAGTTTTGATATAGGTGATTGGGTATTCCTATGGCTACAACCATATAAGCAAATGTCCCTAAATCAAGCTAAGAAGGATAATAAATTATCACCAAAGTATTATGGTCCGTACAAGGTGTTGGAAAAGATTGGTACTATGGCATACAAATTGGAGCTTCTTGCAGCTTCTCGATTGCACCCAGTTTTCCATGTTTCATGTTTAAAGAAGGTTATAGATGACAAGCTCCCAGTTCAAACAATATTGCCAGAAATTGACGAGGAAGGAAAAATTATATTGGAACTGGAAGCAGTCACAGAAACAAGAACTCGACAGCTATGAAATCGATCAATTTCAGAGTATCTTATCAAGTGGAAGAACTTATCCGCTGAAGATTCCACATGGGAGGATGAGAATTTTATGCAGAAGTATCCAGAACTGCTCAAGCGTTGAGGACAACACTTTTTTTGAAGGAGAGGGGCATGTTGGGTCCCTATAATACTAGTGATTACCCCATTACTATTGTAGTTATACCCTTTATTTATATTGTTGTGCCCCTATTACCCACATATTGTTATTTTTGTGCCCCATAGAATCCCTCTATTATTATTTTTGTGGCTTTATATTATTATTGTTAGGTCGGCTGGATTATATTGTGACTCCTTAGACTCCTATATATAGAAAGGAGGTTTTGTCATTTGTATCATCCAAGAATTGTTCATTTATGTAATGTAAAGGAGGTTGCCCCCTCGAAGAGGCTGAATTCTAAGGCGTTGATCTTTCTTTTCTATCTTTTCTTAAGCTGGTTTCATAACAATAGGTCACGTCTCAAGAGTACGGGTAATAACTAGAAGTGCAGTCATACTTGAGTTCAAACTCGGAGTAATCATGAGACCGTTAGGGAGACAAATGCGAGGTGTGTGGAGTGACATTGCGGAAAAATAGTGATAGTGGGCTAATATATCAAATCATTGCACATAGGAGAGCCTATTATGGTTTAATAACTATACGTAATTATGACTTGAATTGTTATTTGATAAAGATTTTTGATCATACCTTTGGAAACTTTGTCAATTCTTGCTCAAGGCTTCTAACCAGTTGCTTTTCTTTGATATCTTGGAGATGCCCCATGTCTTTAGCTCAATTACACCTGCATTTCATGATTATGGCACTAACAGTTGATTGTATTTTTGAAAACAGAGTGATGCTGGCTGCGGAAATCGTTTCTGGCTGCGGAAACTGCTTCTGGCTGCGGAAACGGTTTCCCAGCTGCGGAAACTGAGACAACACCCCTTTAACTGCACAAAGATAGTTAGAGAAGAACTAACTGAATGAAAATAGTCCTGAAAGGGGTTTTTATTAATGAAATGAAATGGAATGAGTGGAATGAAGTGAAAATGAAGTGGAATGAAGTGAAATGGAGATGAAAATGAGATGGAGGTGAAGTGAAATGACAAGTGAGATGAAGTGAAGATGGAAAGAGAAGGAGAGGAGATTTTTTTGGCAAATATAGAGTGTCAGGTGTCCCTGATTTTCACTCTATATTTTCTGCATAAGACCACCAATCTAGGATTGGTTTTCAGGCTTATACACATTTTTTTTTTTTTTTTTGCAAAAACTGAAAGAAACAAGATTAGGCTGGTGGGAGAGAAGGATTCTTCTCCACCAGCCTTAATGCAGAATTCTCTTGGAACATTTTGACAAACTCCTCTTTTGAAAGTGGCTTATGATAAATTTTCAATCGGTGGCCATTCACAATAAGAGGAGTCTGAAATTCATCAATGGTCTTGATTCTTACTGCTCCATTGTTAAAGACTTTATCAATCTCATATGGCCCAAGCCAATAAGTCTGAAACTTCCCTTTGAAGTCTTTAAACTTGGAATCAAACAGTAAAGCCCAATCTCCCTCTTGAAACTTTCTCTCTTTAATATATCTGTCATGCCACTTAGCTCTTTGATGTTGAACTAGATCAGTCCTTAAAATTGCATCTTGTCTGATCTCATCTAGCTCATTCAGCTGCTCCATTCTGTGCTTTTGGGCTTCTGATAGATTCATCCCCAACTGAACTTCCATCTTGAAAGTCTTGACTTGAAACTCAATGGGGAGCAGGACTTCTTTCCCATAAATAAGTTCATAGGGAGAATGTCCTGTTGTGTTCCTCCATGTAGTTTTGTACGCCCATAAGGCTTCAGGGAGCCTTTCTGCCCAATCTCTTCTGTGGAGATGAACAGTTTTGGTGATGATGCTCTCAAGAACTTTGTTTGTAGATTCCACTTGACCATTTGCTTGAGGATGGTAAGGAGTAGGTTTTCTGTGCTTGATTTTGTATTCTTCCATCAGCTTCTCCATCAAGTTAGATGTGAATTGACTTCCCTGATCTGTCACAATTTCTCTTGGGACACCAAAACGAGTAAAAATATCCTCAAAAAGAAATTGAACAACTGAATTTTCAGTGGCAGAAGGCAATGCCTTGGCTTCTACCCATTTAGTGACATAATCAGTGCAAACCAATATATATTTCTTTTGTCTAGATGGTGGATTAATGGGTCCAATGAAATCTAAAGCCCATTTTTCAAAGGGTTCGATGAGTACCTGTGGCTGTAATGGCATTTCATTTGAAAGAGTCGGTCTCCCAAATCTCTGGCAACTGTCACACCTTCTGACATATTGTTTTGCATCTTTGAAGAGAGAAGGCCAATAATATCCTAAAGAAAGGATTTTATAGGCCGTCCTCTTGTTAGCAAAGTGTCCACCACATGGTTCATCATGACATGCCTTGAGGATGTCAGGTATTTCATCTTCCCGAACACATCTTTTGATCACACAATCTAGCCATGTCTTAAACAATTCATTAGAAAACCATGAATAATTTGAACTCTCCTGAATAATTTTCCTTTTCTCATTAGGAAATAAGTGTGGAGGTAGCTTCCCTGTAACCAAATAGTTAGCAATATCTGCATACCAAGGAGTCTTAGTAGTTATTGCAAACAAATATTCATCTAGAAACTTATCCTCTACAGGAGAATCTTCGTTAGTATTTTGGATTCTAGACAAGAAATCAGCTACTGTATTTTGTTTCCCTGGTCTATCTAACATAGTAATATTGAATTCTTGTAAAAGTAAAAGCCATCTTGTAACTCTACCATTAGTAACAGGTTTTTTCATGAGATATCTAATTGCAGAATGATCAGTATGGACAAAAGTTTCATAGCCCGTTATATAATGTCTAAACTTGTTGATTGCATGAACAACAGCTAAGAACTCTTTCTCAGTCACGGTATAATTTAACTCAGTGGGAGTCAAATTTTTACTGGTGTAGTAAATGGCATAAGGAACTAAATCCTTTTGACCCAACACAGCTCCTAGAGCTGTATCTGAAGCATCTGTAGAAATATGGAAAGGAAGTTTCCAATTTGGCCCTCTCAAAATGGGTGCTTCAGATATTCTTGTTTTCAAAGTTTCAAATGCAGATTGACAATCAGGATCCCATTTGAATTCACAGTCTTTTGTAGGTAATTTGAAGAGTGGAGATGCTATTTTGGTGAAGTTTTCAATAAATCTTCTATAATATCCAGTAAATCCAAGAAAACTTCTAACATCTTTTTGACAATTTGGAATAGGCAACTTGGAGATGACTTCAACTTTTGATCTATCAACTTTAATCCCATCCCCTGAAATATGATGTCCTAAAACAATCCCTTCAATAAACATCATAAAGCATTTCTCATGACTTAATGAAAGGTTTGTTTCTTTACATCTTATAAGGACTTTTTCCAAATTCTCTAATGCCTCTTCAAATGAATTACCATAAACTGTAAAATCATCCATATAAACCTCTACACAATCATGAATTAGATCAGAAAAGATTCCTAGTACTCCCCTTTGAAATGTTGCGGGTGCATTACATAATCCAAAAGGAAGTACTCGGTAAGAAAAAGTTCCCCATGGACAAGTAAATGTGGTCTTGTCCTGATCTTCAGGTGCTACCTGAATCTGATTGTAACCACTAAAACCATCCAAAAATGAGAAATACTTTTTGCCTGCTAAAGTATCTATTACCTGATCAATAAAGGGTAAAGGAAAGTGATCCTTCAAAGTTGCTTTATTCAATTCTCTGTAATCAATGCAAACCCTCCATTTACCATTCTTTTTAGGTACTATAACCAAAGGAGAAACCCACCGGCTATCTGAAATTGGATAAATGAAGTTTACATTAAGTAACTTTTGGAGCTCTTCTTTCACTATCTCCCTAAGGTTTGGATTCATCCTTCTTTGAGGTTGTCTGATTGGTCTACTATTTTCCTCAATGTAGATGTGATGAATGCAAGTCTTAGGGTCAATACCTTTCATATCGGTATACTCCCATGCAAATGCAGTAGAATGTTTTTGCAAGATTTTGGTTAGCTCTTCCTGTTGTGATTTTTCCAAGTTTTTGCTGATATTCAATGTTTTTCCTGGAAAAATCTCAATGGTGGAACTACCAAACTCTTCCATAGAGAAAAGAGACATTTGTCTAGATGATAGACACTCAATGCCAGAATCCAACTGAAATTGTGTGTGGTCATATTCTGAAGATGTTTCAAATTTTTCTAATGTGTTCAGAATTTGACTATCTTCACTAATCTCAGAAATGGTAAAGACAGGTTGTATAGTATCTTCATCATCAACCCACTCATTATCTCCTATTTCTGTAATTGCTTTTGCTGGAGGATACAGATTGAACTTCTTTGTCGAATTACCATCAGAAATATACATATCTCCAGACCTACAATTGATAAAAGCATCAACTGTGGCTAGCCAAGGTCTTCCTAAGATGAGAGGATGTCCTCCTAAATTACTCTTGGGAGTTAAAATCATGAAATCTACTGGATATTCCCAAGAGTCTAAGGAGACTGAAATGTCTTCTAATACACCATCTGGTTTAATAATTGATCGATCTGCAAGTTGCAATAAAGTAGGTGTAAAAAGAAGATTAGGAAGTTTTAGCTGTTCCATAGTCTGTCTACTCATGATGTTGATAGCAGCCCCTAAATCAATCAAAGTATTTCGTATTTCTACCCCATTGATATGTGTTTTGACAATTGGACTACCGGGATCTACATACTTCTGCATAGTAATTTTTCCCATCATGATATCTGCAATTTTTCCTACCAGGTGGATTCTTCTTGTATCTCTTGGTTTCCTTCCTGGTCTTTTAAGACTCAACTCCTTTATTGTTTTCGCTAGAATAGGAATCTCTTTAATGGCTTGTAACAAGGGAATCTTGATACAGACATTCTTCAATTCATCTAGAAAATCATAGTCAGGCAACAAGATTTGTTTTTCTACCCCTTTGTCAATTTGTAATCTTTCAGGAAAAGGAGGTGTGGATGAAGATGCAGGTTGCTCAAATATAGGAGTTGTGGGGGTTAACTCTTTTTCTTTTTCTTTTTGAGTGCTTGGGTTTTGAAGAGATGCTTCAGAACCCTTATTAGCTTCAAGAGAATCTTCCTCAGAAATGCTTTGCTTTTGAGCATCTATAGAAGGCTTATCTAGGACTCTACCTGATTTGAGTTGTACATCATTGAGAGGAACAATCATATAGGCAGGAAATTGTTGACCTTCCATCATGTAAGAATTTTGAGGGTTTTTGTTATTGGGGTTTGGCAATGGCTGAGAAGGAAGTTGATTTGACTTTTGTTGGAATGGAAGCAAGAGTTGAGAATTTGGATTCTGTTGAGAAGGTTGTTGTTGTTGTGGAAATGGCAATGATAGTTGTGGGTTTTGATTTGGAAGTTGTGGAGCTTGTTGGTTTTGAAAAGATGGAGGATATTGATAAAATTGAGCAAATCTCCCATAAGGATTTTGCATACCTTGTACCCATGATTGAAAAGGATTTTGAGGTTGGGACCAAGGTTGTTGCCAAGGATTCCAATTTGGTGGGGGTTGAAAATTCATAGAGTTGTTAAACCCTTGATTTTGTTGCCCCTGCCAAGGTCTCCTTGCAACAAAACAGAGAGACTCGATTGTATTTGGATCTTCTTGAAAGACAGCTTTGAGCCCAGGAATTGAAGGACAATCCTTGGTCTCATGATTCTCTGAACAAATTACACATGTTTCTACAACTTTTGCATCCAAGGGACATTCCCTTAGAGCATGTTTCTTTCTACACTTTGGGCAAAAGATGGCCAAAGCCTCAGTTTCTGCTTTCTGCTTATTGTGAATCTTAAGAGTGTCTAGTTGCTCACTAAGACTCCCTAAGATGTCAGTCTTGAATTCATCAAGCATGTTGCCAATCTCAGCCCTACTTACTGATCCAGTTGTAGATTTGTTTGCTCTGATGAGAGAAGGATCTTTAGGCCCTTTTTGAGTTTTAGATTTCCCCCTTGAGAGATGGACACATAGCTCTGCTATATCATGAAGTGGAAGTTGAGATATGTCTCCTTTCCCCATCATGTTCAAAATATCTATCCATTCATCTCTAATGGCTTTTAATAGAAGGGCTTTCAAGGTCTCCTCATCTAAGTTACTCATTTTTGCTCTTTTCAGGTTGTATTGAAATCTTTCAAGTAAATCCTCCAAGTTTTCATCTTCTCTTTGCACCATTTTGAATACCTCATCCTTGTGATTGGTGGGCATACAATAATCCAGGTACCTATCCAAAAATGTTTGTTTCATATCATTCCAAGTCCTAATGGATTGAGTGAGTAATCCCATGAACCATTTCAAGGCTGCTCCTTTCAATTTTGAAGGAAACAGTTTGAGTTTTTGAGAGTCTTCCAGATAATCATAAGTTTGACACACGACCTCAAACTCAAATAGAAATGTTTCAGGGTCCTCATTTCTTAACCCATGGAAGTTTGGGAGGACAGATGGTGAGATGTTTTTCATTGTGGCTCGGGAGTCCTCATCGACTATAGGAAATCCAAATGAGTTATCTCCATCCCTATTTCCCCCAATGTTACCTCTTCCTCCTCCATTATTTCCTCCTCCTCCTCCACCTCTACCAAATCCATTTGCTCCTTCCTCTGTCATGGTAGTTTCCCTGGAGACTTCAGATTCCTCTGGTTCCTCTACTAAGGGTGAATGAGAAGGAATTTCTCCCTCTTCTTCTTCAGATGATTCTACTTCTTCAATTACAATTTGTCTCTCTGTAGAAGGAAGGAAAGGATCTCTTTCTAATTCAGATTCGATGGAAGGTGTGGGAGAGTCAACTACTGCCTCTTGAATTCCAGGAATCCTAGGGCTAGGAGTGTAAGTTGGATATGATGGAGGTGTCTCTTGTCTATTCCTTGAAGTAGATGGAGTTGTAAAAATCGAACTCTTGGTTGTAGCTAAAAACCTTCCCCTAGAATCTCTTACTCTATGCATGTCATTTTTTATTTTTCTTCAATTCGGGCTAATAATTCTCTTTTTGATCTTCCAGGTCACTCTAGGTGCAAGAAGAGAGCATACTCAAGAAACTATTAAACCAATAAATTTCTCTTTTTTGATCCTCCAGATCACACTAAGTGCAAGAGGAGAGCATACTTTGAGAGGTTATCAATTTTCCTTCCTTGAAATTTTCTTATTTTTTTTTTAGAAATTGGCTACCTGATTTCACTTCCCCGGCAACGGCGCCAAAATGTTTGGTCAATTTAGTGTGATCTAAATTGCTATTTAAAATGTCAATCCGGGGTTCGTAAACTGACGAAGTGAAGTGTACTATATGTACTAGATAACCATTTCCTTAATCTTTTGTCGTTTTTGAGTTTTTAGTTTATTTTTGGATTTATCTTTCCCTAATGTGTGATGGTGAGAGTGAAAGTGAAGTATGAAGTATGGATGGTGATGGTGGTTTCTACAGTGCTTTTCTCAAACTTGAAAGTGCTCAAGAATAAAGCTTTATAACAACTAAACTGAAATCAATTCTTAAGAGAAAGTAAATGCATCAAACAGTGAACTAATGACAATGGCCCGGTATCCTTGCTGCTGAATGAAAAGAAAGTAAAAACTGAACTTAAAGCAACTCAAACCAAAAGCAAAGAAACTAATTCACACTACTTAAACTCTTCAGATCCTTTACCCTTCAGCTCAATCTACCTTGTGGGAAGTAATCATGAATAAGTCAAGCAATATGCTATCTAAATGGCAAGAAATTAAATTACATAAAAGAAACTAGTCACACTACTTTAACTCTTCTCGTCCTTTACCCTTCAGCTCAATCTACCTTGTGGGAAGCAACCATGAATAAGTTTAAGCAATATGATAACTAAATTGCAAGAAATAAAATTGCAGAAAGGAAACTAATCACACTACTTCAATTCTTCTGATCCTTTACCCTTCATCTCAATCTACCTTGTGGGAAGCAATCATGAATAAGTTTAAGCAATATGATAACTAAATCACACTACAGTTAGTAATATTCTGATTTCTTGCTAATAGAGTCACTTCACTATAGAAAGAAACCATAAATTGATGAGCAGTATGATATCTAAATAACAAAAAAAAATAAGTAAGCAAATCACAACTTGAAAAAGACAGTGCTGAAATTAAACTTCAGAAAATGAAAGTTAGCAGGAAGGATAAGATGATCTCATATGTCAATAGTTATCAAAAAGATGAAAATTTGCCCGGGCTGCCTAAGAAAACCTGCAGAAAAGCACTGATCAGTTGACAGTTATAAGAAAACAGAGGTGAAAATCTAAACAGCAGTGAGTTAAGAAACATCAAACAGTGTGTTATGTACAAGCTAATGATACAAGAACATAATAAAACCAAATGAAAACTTTACAAGGCTTCAGCGCGCAGGGGCCCTCTGCCACTTCAGACGGTCAACAAGTAGTCACATGAATAAACTCAGAAAAGTCTTCTCATATATTAAAACAACAACATATATAAACAGTGGGGTGATAACACAACAGTTCAGAATTTACATCCAAAAAAAACTCCTTTACAGCATTCATCGACGCGTTATTTATAATGACAAAATGTTGAAACTAGCTAACTAACTCCTACACTATTGACTGTGTTGCCAAAGACACGTAGATCCCTTCAGCCGAGATCTAGCGTAACTTTCATCATGTCTATTAAATCTCTGGAGTGGTAGCTGTTAGATTCAGGTTACAGAAGTGCTCTCCAGGTGTGCCGGTGTCTTCGTGAGCTGCGGACTGTGCCACGTAACATTCACGTGCTCAAAACATAGACGTGCCACCATTGAACTCCTTGGTTGGCTCTGCCTTTGACCTTCGTTGACCGTGACCTTACATGGATGATTTGGATGATTCGAAGGGACATGTTCCATGTATCCGTCATCTGGAGCTTGCCCATGTGGCTTATTTCTTCATAGGACACCTGTAGCACAGCTTTTAACAAAATAGCTGTGGAATCCTATGCTCGCTGCGGAAACATGTGCTGGCTGCGGAAACTGACAAGTTTTCGCAGCTGCATGAAAAAAAACTAAACCAAACAACAGTCATAAGCATAGTCAAAAAACCATGTAAAGAACTATTTTTAAACTACAATGCAATGATTTAACAGCTGGGTGGATGCAATAAGTTGAAAAGGAAGGCTGAGAGGGTGTATAGGAAGGTGCAGGTTTGAGGCTCAACACGTAACATGATGATCAAGGTATTCATGAAACAAATGACATCAGACAATTTGTTGAGAAAAATGAATATGATTGTATTAATTCAAATCAAAGAAGAACTTTACAACCTGTGCCTTGATGCTGTAAAAACTCCTCCCAGGGTCCAACAAGAAGTCTCCTCTACTTTGACAAGTTTCACTTTCTTCCCAATGAAGCCAAAAAGGTATGTGATCTCTCCTCTCAAGCTTAACTAGGAAGTCTCAATTCCACCAGCATTTACCCTAAAAAATGTTCAGCTTCTAACCTCTCTAGCAACCAGCCCAATGCCTTAATTTATAGTGCTTTACTATTCCTTCAAAGGGATATCTCCTCTAATCAAGGGATTAGCTCCTTCTCTTTTGGGATGCATGAACCAACTAAGAGCGAACAATCCATGTCAAAATTCCTTCTAGAATCATCTAGAATTAATCTAAAGTTAGTTTCTTAGAATAAACTTGCGCCTTTTTGACTTTCACAGGGGTTCGCACCCACTCCTTTAGGGGCAGAGCGGACAAGTCCACAGGTAATGTGAACAGGGGGTGCGGGATCGCAGGCAACAGTTAGAGAAAGTGTGGAACCAGAGCTTTGTTGATTTTCAATGTCTTTCTCTCATTTTCAAAGCTTGACTTGAAGAGCTGAGGCCTGAGACTTGCTTAGGAGGACAGTACAAGTGATGATAGACCCATACTAACTTCAAATAGTCATGGTGACGATATTCTTGTGTAACAAATTGCCCCCTAAAGTGCGAAGTCTGTAGTAGATGAGGATTTCATTTATCATTTAGGAAGAGTGAAGTACTTTATCATTTCGAGGATCGTCTTGTGGAGAGCCCGGTTGGAACCTGTAAAAAAATTCAATGCAAAAAATATATATGATATCATATCATCGTTGAGGTTGGAATTCCCATACTGGTGTGATGGAGAACACTCAAGTGAGAGTGGGATCATGGGTTGGAAAGTTGGACTTTAGGATTGTGGATATGGATGATCATTCTATAGTGCTGGGGCAAGGTTTTATGAGGCTTGCACAAGCCATACCAATGGTGGACCGGGACATTCTCTTGATCACAGCTGAAGGAAGAACCATGATGGTTCCGATGAATAGAAGGAGTTGCTTGGGGTATAGACAGAGGATGAATTCTATGACTTTGTATCCCAAAGATTCGAATGTGAAACATGAGGATGTGGAGCAAAGAGGACTTGGGAGTATGACTCAAACAATGTGTTATCACTGAGAACTGCAGTCATATGTATATAAGTTGAGTCCAAAATTTCATGGGTAAAAATGAATGTCAAATGGTTGTTATCCTATGTCTACCACTTAAGGGTCATGTTCTTCAATGATATTGTTGAGAATCATTTTCAAAACCTTTAGTTATCCTCCATCATGATTGATTAAGACATGTCTTGTCTTGTATATGTCATTTGTCCTTTTCGCAGTTTCGCAGCACTGTTTGATTGGCTGATTTCGAAGCGCAGTAATGTTTTAGCCTTTTCGTAGCGCCAGCCATTTCGCAGCACATGTCGCTAAGTTATAACTGTCTGCGCTACGAAATCGCGGATTCGGGGATTTTGCAGCGCAGATTCTTGAAATGTCATGTCTGGGGATGAGTCAGTGTGTCCGGTCGGATTGTTGTCAGTTAGTGTACCTTCCAAGCGCTTACGAGCCATCATTCCACCAATAGGTTCATAGTCATGCACATTAAGTTCATTCAAATGTTTTTGTCATGCGTGGCTGTGTCATGATGTTATGTTATTATTACATGAAGTGGCCAGCCTATATGTTAAGGTATTTGAATTGAAATGAGCCCGAGTTTTTCTTCAAGAGAGCTGCATTGCAAGCGAGCCTGTGTTCTAAAGTTTGAATTTGCTTTTCAAGTTGAAGCTGCCAGTGTTTCTCTGTGCAAAAGTTTCAAGGCGTGATGGAGAAGAAGGAGCATCGGTCCGGAAGGTGTCAAAGAGCAGAACCCGAAGGATTGGACTTGACATTGAGGGAGGAAGGTGTTAAAAAGGCCTTCAAAGACGCTGGTTGCTGGAGTTTTTGTGAAAAGCTGAAGGGAGGACACACTCAGGTAACAAAAGAATTTGCCTTAAATTTTATAGGCTTAAGCTCAAAGGTGTCTATGTTAGAATTCCCAGTATCTCCAGAGGCTATTGCTAGGGTAACTGAGATTCCTAGAGGAGGGCAGGAGTGGTTCAAAAATTTCAAATTTGATATGAGCCCATGTAAAGTATTCTTGAAGGAAGCTTATGTGAATGAAGATTTAACCAAGGCTGTACCTAGAAGTTATGTTAAGGAGAGTTATGCTATGCTTCTTACTTGTATTCAAAAATATTTAACTTGTGAGGGCAGATATAACAAAGTTTATTCCTATCATTTCAAGTTGTTGCTGCATTTCACGGGTAAAGCATCTATAGACCTCCCATTTTACTTGTTTCGAAGCCTCAGTAAGATGTGTGATAAAATTCAATTGAGGAAGGATGATTGTGAGACATCACTGTTTCATCATGGCCTAGTTAAACTGTTAGTGATGGATGGTTTGCAGAAGATTGGTAGGGATTGGGATTCTTTTATCTATATGGCCGGTTTCCAGAGTAAGACAGGCCTCACCCCACAGCCACTTAGAGAAAGAGAAGAATCAGTGGAAGAACCTACTATTGCTGAGCTTAGAAAGGAGGCTAGGGAGAAAAAGAAGGATAAATCTCAGTTGAACAAACCAGTCAAACCCTTGGTTATTAAAGAGCCACTTCAGCCACCTCAGTCATCATCAAAGGAAAAGGTCAAGCAAAAGAAAGATGTTCATGGATCAGCTGGATCTGAAAAGGCATCAAGAGTCAAAACAAGGGGTCAACTAAGCAAGGAGAAAGGTAAATCAGTGGCTGTGGAGGAAAGTCCAATTTCAAAGGCCAGCCTAAGTGATCTACTTGAAGCTATTGAATTTGAGCAAGAAGAACCAGTACATTTGGAACCCATGCATATTGATTTGACCCAATCTTCTCCTGAGAGCACTAAGAAATCAAAAGCTTCCAAGAGATTAAGGTTTGATGAGCCTAGTGAGGAGTTTATGTTCAAGCCAAGAAGGCCAGTTACAAGGAAACAAATTAAAGAGGCTGAGAAAGTGCATAAAGGAGAAGAAGCTGTAAAGGAGAAAGTTCATAAAGGAAAAGAAACTTTTAAGGAGAAAGTGCATAAAGCAAAGAAAGCTGTAAAGTCACCCAGAACAGAGGTAATTGAAGTATTGACAAAAACAGTGGAGGCAGTCAAACATAAAGACAAGAATAGAAAGGTCATCATCACTCAAGGAGGAAATGTGATTGCCATAAAGAGTCAAGTGGAAACAGCCATAAAGGATCAGATGGGAGCAACCAAAGAAGAAATTGTCAAAGCCAAGAATGTGATTAAGGAGCGTGCAGTTAGGTATGCCAACTATAAAAGAGCTATCTTAAAGGGCAGCAAAAACCTAGTGGGTCAGTCAGATTCCGTGGCTGATGTATATACCTGGACGGTCCCAGCTCTTAAGCAAGCTAAACTCATCAAAAGAATGAACATGACCCTGAGAGCTAAAAACAAAGCTTTAAAGAAGGAGATTGCAAATTTGAAGATACAGCTAGGTCAGCTAGCTCATTGATTTGAGGAACAGGTGATATTTTCAGTTTTGGTCAATTTTGTTTGAGTCCCACCATTTTGAAATCATCTAAGTCTTTGGCACCTATAGAGGAAGTTTGAAAAATCAAAAGTTCAAGCAAAGGAAGCTTTAGTGCAAATGCATTCTGTTTTAGCAAAAATAGTAGTTTCGTAGCGCGCTACGAAACTGCTGTAGGTGTTGTTTTATAAGAAAAAGAAGGAGTTTAATGATGGGGTCAGCAAATTTTTGAAGGAAAAGCCTCAAGGACATAAGGGAAATCATAAAAGACTCTCCTAACCATTCAGAGAATGACAGATATGCACTTTTGAAAAGGTGAAATATTTCGTTTCTAGCTAAAGTCTCGTTAAAGGTACTTTATGGCCGAATTATTAGGGTTCCTGTTAAGGTTATCGGAGATTTTTGTTTGTACACTTGTTCAGCTTATAAGGCTTCTAGCTCATTAGAAAGTATGGTGATATGCATTGTTTGGGAAGAATTAAAAAGCAGGGGACATGTTCTTAAAGTAATGAAGAATAATGGGAGACAGGGACCGTGAAAACATAACACTTCTCTTGGTTAATTAATGAGCCATCTACGCAACTAGAATCCAAAGCCAGCTCGTTCAGTGTATTCTCCTCCAAGATACCTCAACCAAAGCAGAAAGAGGACATGTGTCAAGAGTCAGAAAAGCATCATGCTACGAGGAGGACAGATTTTGGGTTTTAATTAAATGAAGACCATTTGTAATTTCAGTTTAGCAATTATGTAATTAATGAATTAGTTATGCAGTAGATAAGGATAGTTAATAGCAACCTTCGATTCTCCCCTCATGCTGGAGGAGGAAGCTCGAGGTGGTTAAGCTTGTATTCCTATATATGGATCAAACTTGGATGTAGTAAAGGTTGGATGTTTTTGAAAAAAACAGAGTTTATATTGGCTTATGTAAAGACTTGTTACAGTAATATAAGAGACTACTTTTTTCTTCTCAGGATTCATACTTTGTTCAGATGCTCAAGATGTATGTGGCTTGGTCTTATCCTTTATGTTTTACAGCTCTATAGATATACAATCACTCTGAATTCACCTAGTTGCTCAGATTTCCTGTGTATATTTATGAGTTGAGCTTCATTTGAGAAATGTTTTGAGTGTTTAGACATTACATGCCCTGACTTCCATGAATGAGTAGTTTATAGTTTACTGAAATGGTGTTTGACTCCATGAGCCCAATGGAAGAAATCTTATGTTGTCTGTCCAACCAGCATGTTTATTAAAGTTTTCATTTCAAGAGTTAGCCCTCTTAGTGTTAATCATAATCAGTAATTTGTTTTGAGAGAACCCTCTCAAGTTAGGGAGGCTAATCCTTAGCCAAGAGTCTGGTCTGAAATAGTTACATAGAGTCTAACTGATTAGCAGCCATCAGTACATGATTTTGTGATAACACAATGAAGGAAGGGAAGTTGATTGACTTCATTACAAGAGTGAGGAAGAATGAAGGAAGTGGGAGGTCAATCTCACGAACCTTGGAGCACTTGATAGAGACATCTTCTACTGATGATCTTCACAATGGAGTTGTAAAAGAAGGGAGTCCGAGTACTACTTCAGAAGCAGTGGTTGGAGAGGATTATGAAGGTAGAGATCCGACTGGTATAGTGGATTTTTGTAGGTATGTTATGGGCATATATGACTTTCAGTTGACAAAGGACAAGCTTAGAGAGCTTGGATGTGCAAGTCAGGAGATTGAGGCTGTGCACAGATACTTGAGGACACAACATCAATCTGATACATGGGTGGATGAGAGTCAGGGAGGAAACTTCCTGGTCGTCCTTTCTCTATAAAAAACTGTGGAGATTGGTGGGCTCCAGTATTGCAGCAATAATGTTGCAACTCCTCGGACTCCCTTCTTTACTTTTATCAACCTAGTAGTTCGTAACATACTTGGAAGCGACGGTGCTATATGCACAAGCACTAGCTCTTGCCACAGGCTGTCACTTGATCAGTTGGCACAAGTCCACTAGGAGCTTAAGCCAAATTCTATGAGCTCTTAGAAGAAGATTTTAAATATTATGGATGAAAACTAACTCAACCAGAGGCTAATCTACTTACAGAAAGAAGTTGAAAGCTAGAAAGGAACAAAAACCCTAACAAACCCTAGTTTTACCGACTACCCCTACTAGTGCAAGTAAAAGGATGATAGCTATAAAAATGGATGCCATTGAATTCTACAAAGGTAAAATGCATGTGACTAAGCTACTTTTGAAGAGAAATATGAAGAAAACATCTTTTCTCATTTTTGAGTAATTTGTCAGAATTATTACGCATCTGCTTTAACTGTTTTTGGCTGTGCAGAGGCTGATTGGTGAAAGGAAATGGAGTAAGTGCTTGCAAAAGGTTGGGAATGTTAGAATAGGGCCTAAGGGGTCCCTAGCACCCTTCCAAAGACTTTCACAGTGTTTGGATCTCAAGAAATGGCTTTCATAAGATTCTAAAGGAAGTCTGCAAGGGTTCTACAGGATGTTCTGTGGCTTCTACAGGATGTTCCGAAAGGGGATTTTTGGAGGGTTGAGGGTGGAATAAAGGTGAGGAAGTGGGTACAGAGGTTGGATGATGATGTGGAAGGGTCTAAGACTTGGTGAATGAAGCGGGTGAGTGATAAGGATGGTTGGATTTGTTCAGGGAGGGGTAGAACAATGTTGCACAAAAATATGGAAATTAGGTCAAAGTGAGGGAACTTAGAAAATGTGAGGCAAGAATCAGAGTTAGAGGATGGAGTAGGTGGTATTGATGGAGTAGGGATAGGCAAGGAGGTATCACAGGTGCTCTACAAGTTATTTTCCAAACTATTCAAACAAAGACTCAGAAAACCAAAGACCTAGCTACTTTAACCTAATTTGAGCTAAATATCAGCAAAGAAAATGAACAGAAGTTTATTGGAAACAAAATCATGTGAAATAGCTATGAAAAATAAGAAATCATGGGCCTGAGCATGTAACTGCAACTGGTATCAACTTCCACAAATGAGAATCTAACACTAACAATTGCATGACGAAGCAAAGGCAATGTTTTTGGTGGCGGCAAGGACGCCTTGGTCCCAGCTCATGGTCCCATGGAGGGAGAGGTGAGATCACGGGTTCTGGATAGCCTTTTTTGAAGATCTTCTCTGTTATCAACCTATCAAACCAATATGAACATGAAAATCCTTTTTAATCATCAACAATGACCTAGGTAACCAAGCAAGACTGTAATCTACTTAACAGAAATTATTTGATAAAGACATCAACAACACATAACAGTACACAAAGGAAGCCTTGGCACTTGGGTTGGGCCCAACCCCAAGAGCTGCAAGCTCCTAAGAAGAAGTTCAGAACTGGTGCAAAATGAAACTGCTTTCCATTACTCAAAAATAACCATGTCACAAAAGAATTTGTACAGTAGAAGCTACAAAATGAGCTGAGAAACGAGCAGCACTATAGTGCAGAATACAACTATTCAAAAAGTAACCTACGAAGGCTAGAAGCCTTCCTATTTATGCACCATGAGGACCTCCAACAGTCCTCCTTGATTCGAGGGGCATGGCTGCCCAACTCCTAGTACTCAATCACTTCATGAAAACTGCTTGGCTACCCTTGGGAATCAATGTTGGTGGGATGCTGAACTCCGAGCTGATGGTGGAGAAATTGAGGAAGAGGCCATTTAGTGTAGGAGGAACCCTACCTACAAATCCTCAACCTTGTCCCCTTGCATTCGGCTATCAAATGGCTCATAAATGCTTGACCTTGGTCCAAAAGTTGTCCAAAAATCTGTAATAAACACGTATTAGTCTTCATGGTCAAGTGACTATCCTCATTCATTCAATCAACATAAATATACTCAAAGGCATGCATAAACTATAAAGAATGGTGGATTAATGGAGAAAAATAGGAAAAATGAGCCCAATAAGTTACCCATTTTTGGGGCTCATCATCACCCCCTGCTAAATGGGTTGCTCATCCTCTGAGCAACTAATCTAGCTCATCATCCTTGATAACTTTGACTGCCTCTCTCATGTCCCAGGCCTCTGAGGTGATGTATTCTTCCCGGTCATGAAATCCTTCTTTTCTTTCCACTTCCTCCCACTGCCCGTTTTCCTCTTCTTCCTTAACTCCTTCCAGCAATCCCAAAAGCAAGGGAGGACTGAACTTTAG
The DNA here is from genome assembly GCA_031772625.1 of Pinus tabuliformis. Lineage (NCBI taxonomy): Eukaryota > Viridiplantae > Streptophyta > Pinopsida > Pinales > Pinaceae > Pinus > Pinus tabuliformis. Next base: position 1,062,613,286 of record CM062819.1, on the reverse strand, counting down.
GCCGATCAAATTGGCCTGCAGGTTTTTCATTGACTGTTTATAGAGGGGTACCCTTGCCAAGGCCTCCCTCATCCTAGTTGGAGAGTGGTATTCTCTTATCTTCAAACTGTGGGGCAGTGTGTTCCACCTCCTTGTGCAAGTGTGAAGGTAGTTTTCCCCCAACAGTCTCTCCATGTCCTCAAAGTGGGAAATAGCTTGAGATTGTCATTCAATGTAATCTGATAACTCCTGAGGGTTGTTGGCCAAGTGCTGGTGGGTGCTTATCAATGCTGAGGGATCCTCCGGCTCTACTCTGATCATTAGTAGCTCACTGAGTTCCCTGTTCATAATATTTTGGACCTCTGCTGCCCTTTTTTCCTCATGATTCAACCAAGAGGCCATGGCCATAAGTTGCACATCTCCTACCATAGTGTTGGGATCCCACGAATTCATGTTTGGAAGGGCCAAGTTGTGTAAATAAAACTCTGATAATTTAGCCTTTTCCTTTGATGAGCTACTATCACATAAAGCCATGAATTGATGATAATTTTGAAATGGAGTAGTGCCCCTTTGGGCTAAGGTGTTAATCTGGAACTGCAACCATTGATCTTTAAGGTACAAATCATATGACTTGGCAGGCTTCCTACACTGTACGACCTCTATCGCCCAGCTGGCCATGCAGGCCAGTTGGGCTTCCTTCTCATGTACCTGTTGCCTTATAGACTCTAGCTCCTCTGCTGCCTGCAACTCCTTCTCCTGTAGCTTTTTTGTTAGTGCCTTGATCTCAGCCTGGAGCCCATCCTTTCTTTGTTGTTCATCCAAGGTTTTTTTGTTTGTTGGAGGCTTTTCCTGTTGCCGTTGTTCTCCTAGAATGGAGGGCCTATCTTCCTTATGGATTCCCTGTAGCTGTAGCCGTTGTTTCAGCAACTTGTTCTCTTCCTATAATTTGGCCCTCTGAATGCTTTCCACATGCTTCACCATGGTCAATTATTTCCTTGACTCCCTAAGTTGTTCTTATAGGGGGCCTATGTCTGCCACATCCTTGGACTTGGAAATCCTCATCCAATTGTGAGTCCTAATTCTTTCTTCTTCCAGTGCAAAGAATAGTGGCACCGCAAATTTCTAGGGAATTATTTTCCCAGCTTCTAATAGGTTATAGTATGAGCCCAAACTGGGCTGATGGCTTGGTTCCAATATTTCCTCTGTCCTTTCTGTTGGGTTGTGTTATATTCTTTCCACGACTAACCCACGTAGTGAACCAGGGGGTTAGAGGGGGGGCAGATCCCCCCCTTCGTTGCGTCGATTGCGCAGCGGGGGGGTCACAGGGGAGGCGGCAACCCCCCTCTATGGGGTTCAGGGCAGCGCCCCGAGAAATTTTTTTTTGGACCCTATATTAGGTTGGGCGAACCTACCTATGGTTTTTGGTCCATGGTTTTGGACGCGATGGTTTTCGGTCCATGGTATTGGATGCTTCGGCATGTATAAATATGTATTGTAACATTGAAAGGAATATAATGAAAAAAATCAAGCTGGTAGTCCCAGTTTTGGGATCCAGGGGAAAATCTCTGTGTATATGTGTTTTATGTGTTATGCTCATGCATTGCTTATTTTTCTATGATTTAGAATTCGTATGCAGGTAATTTCTGTACGGGGTTAAAACCTACATTTGGTATCAGAGTTGTTTTGGCTTCAAGGGGACGCCTTTGTTGCTGAGGGGTTTCACTCGGGCCTGTGGTAGACCCTGTTCAGTGGGAGATCTGCGAGATCGATTCTAGTGGTGAAAGAAGATGGCGAGCAACGGAAAGATAGAGATCAAGAAGTTCAATGCTCAGAGTTTTGAGTTGTGGAAACTCAAGATGGAGGATCTGTTGGTGGATAAAGATCAGTGGATCGTGGTAGATCCAGGTACTAAACCAATGGGAGTGACCAATGAAGAATGGAAGAAGTTGGATCGGAAGGCAAAGAGCACAATACTATTGTGTGTCTTAGATTCAGTATTGCTGAATGTATCAGGGGAAGCTATGGCGAAGTCTTTGTGGGACAAGTTAGGGACTTTGTACCAATCTAAGTCTCTGGTGAATAAACTGTTCCTGCGGAAAAAGCTGTATAACCTAAGGATGAAAGATGGACACTGAGTGACAGAGCATATGAACGCATTTAATACTGTGGTAAAAGTCGGTTAGCGTCTGTTGATATTAAAATTTCATATGAAGATAAGTGCATCAGTTTTTTGTGTTCTCTACCAGATTCGTGGGATAGTCTGGTTATTGCAATAGGTAGCAATGCAACTGCTTTGCAGTTTGATGAAATAGTCTCAGCCTTGCTGACGGAGGAGATGAGACGGAAAAAATATGGAGAGGCAGAATGGTGATGCCTTGTCTGTATGAGGATGGTCCCAAAATAGAAACAAAAATAAGTCATCGAGTGGGATATCTAAATCTAGAGGGAGATCTAAATCTCCTGGAAAACCTGTAAAGGTGGTGTGCTGGAAATGTGGAAAGGAAGGGCACTTCAAAGGGGACTATAAATCTAAAGCTCCTGATAAAGGAAAGGGATCTGATGATGCTCCTTCTTCATAGGTGAAAACCACCTCAGATGAATGTGGGGATGTGTACTTGGCTTCTTCAAGTACACATGTAGATCATGAGGCATGGTTGATTAACTCAGGTGCATCCTTTCACTTCACTCCCCATAGAGAGTGGTTCTGCGAGTATGATAAATACGATGGTGGCGATGTCTTCTTAGGAGATGATAGGAAGGCTAGAATCATTGTTCGTGGAAAAGTAAAGTTGAAGTTGAAAGGTGGAAGGGTTAGAACACTTCCGGGTGTTCTGCATATTCCTGCATTGGCCAAAAATTGATTTCTGTAAGCAAGTTAGATGATGCAGGTGTAAAAACAGTGTTCGAGAAGGATACCTGCAAGATGGTTCAGGGAGCACTGGTATTGATGCAGGGAGTTTGGACTGGAACTCTGTACAAGCTGCAAGGTAGCACTGTTGTTGATGGGTGCAACAGTTCTGTGGTTTCTGAAAGTGGAGCTGAAAATCTAGTGGTCTCTGGAGAGAAGACCATGCTGTGGCATCAAAGGCTTGGACATATTGGAGAGAAGGGCCTTCGAATACTTCATGGTAAAGGTATGGTAGAAAGTATGAGTAATAGGATTTTTATTTCTGTGAAAATTGTGTATATGGGAAGCAGAATCGAGTGAGTTTCCCCTCTAGTGCTAAGACGACAAAACAGATATTAGAGCTTGTGCAAAGTGATGTGTTTGGACCTGTGAAGGTTTCATCACTGGATAAGTCTGTGTACTATGTATCATTTATAGATGACTTCTCAAGGAATACATGGATATATTTCCTTAAGAAGAAATCTTAATTCTTTAACAGGTTTAAAGAATTTAAGGCTCTGGTGGAAAATCAGACAGAGAAGAAGATAAAGGTGCTGAGGACAAATAATGGTGGAGAGTTTTGCAGGAAGGAATTTGAAGAATTCTGTAAGAAGTGTGGTATAGCACGACAGAAGACTACTCCATATACACCTCAGCAAAATGGAGTCGCAGAAAGGATGAACAAGACATTGATGGAAAGGGCAAGAAGCATGCTCAAGGGTGCCGGGTTAGGACAGGAATTCTAGGCAGAGGCGGTGGATACTGCATGTTACTTGGTCAACAGGTCACCTTCATCAGCGTTGGAGGATAAGACTCCACAAGAAGTATGGGCTGGTAAGAAACCCTCTCTTTCACATCTGAGGCTATTTGGATGTGATGCATATGTACATGTTCCAAAGGAGAAATGAACCAAGTTGGATAGTAAATCTGAAAAGTGCATATTTATTGGGTATAAGGATGGTTTAAAGGGTTATAAGCTTTGGAACCCAGTCACACGAAAGGTTGTTTACAGCCGAGATGTGGTGTTCAAAGAGGTAAAAGATGTTATTAAACATGAAGTCCAACCAAAGGAACTTGAGAAGATAGAGTTTGAGCTAAAGGAGGAAGAATCAGACTCTGCAGCAGAGGAGGAATCAGAAGATGAAGAGCCACAAACTCCGGCTGTGAGAAGATCAGTTCAAGAAAGAAGGCAGCCAGAAAGATATAGTCCTTCTGCTTTCTGTTCAAATTTTTCTTTGTCTGTTACTGATGATGACCCCAGAACTGTGAAGGAATCAGTAGATTCAGAGGATGGAAAACTCTGGAAAGAGGCCATGGTTGATGAAATGGCATCTTTGCACAAAAATGAGGCTTGGTATCTGGTGGAGTTGCCAGCTGGAAGGAAACCCATTGGCAGCAAATGGGTGTTTAAAAAGAAGACAAATGTAGAAGGGAAGGTCAAGAAATACAAAGCTCGGTTGGTAGCAAAAGGTTATTCCCAGGTGTCGGGAATTGATTTTGGTGATATTTTTTCTCCTGTTGCCAAGGTAACTTCTATTAGGTTACTTTTATCTGTTGTTGCTGCTTTTGATTTTGAGGTAGAACAGATGGATGTGAAGACAACATTTCTTCATGGGGATTTGGAAGAGTAAATATACATGAAACAACCTGAAGGCTTTGCGGTGAAGGGTAAGAAAGAACTGGTATGCAAGTTAAAGAAGTCTCTGTATGGGTTAAAACAGTCACCAAGGATGTGGTATCAGAAATTTGATACACTTATACGGGGACTTGGCTTCACCAGAAGCAAAGCAAATCACTGTGTGTATTTTAAATTGTTGGTGACCATGTTGTTTATCTAGTCTTGTATGTGGATGATATGTTGCCGGTTGGAAATGACAAAGAAATTATCTAGGACTTGAAGACCCAATTGTCCTCCAAATTCGACATGAAAGATCTTGGTGCTGCAAACTATATTTTGGGCATGGAAATTAAAAGAGATCGGACAAAGAGGAAGCTTTGGTTAAACTAGAGGAAGTATGTCGAGACAATACTATAGAGGTTTAATATGCAGGATAGTAAATCGGTGAAGATTCCTATTCCTGTAGGTGTGAGGTTATCTGCTGAACAGTGTCCCAAGACACAAGAAGAGGAAGAGGACATGTCCCATGTTCCATATGCGAGTGCAGTCGGTAGCCTGATGTATGCAATGGTCTGTACTAGACCAGACATTGCACATGCAGTGGGAGTATTGAGCAGGTTTATGTCAAAACTAGAGAAGGAGCACTGGACAACACTGAAGCGGGTTTTCAGGTATTTGCGTGGCACTAGTGATTATGGTTTGTCCTGCCAAGGAAGACCAGGATTGGACAGAGTGTTGGATATTCGTGGCTTTGTTGATGCAGACTGGGCTGGAGATCTGGATCAGAGAAGATCTACAAGTGGGTATGTGTTTAACCTATTTGGAGGTGCAGTCAGTTGGATGAGTAAGAAAAAATTTGTAGTGGAACTATCAACTACAGAGGCAGAATACATGGCAGCCACTCATGCAAGCAAGGAAGCAGTTTGGTAGCAGAGATTGTGTTCAAGTATGGGGTTGGTACAGGGAGCTATAAGAATAGACTGTGACAGCCAAAGTGCAATTTTATTGGCAAAGAACCCTGCTTATCATTCAAATATAAAGCACATTGATGTTCAGTATCACTTTGTGAGGGATATGATAGAAGACAAAAAGGTGTTGCTAGTAAAGGTGGACACTTTGAAGAACACTGCAGATGCATTGACAAAATCTGTGAGCTCTGAGAAGTTCTCTTGGTGTAGAGAAACAATGGGCATTTCAGGGCTAGAAAAATGACTAAGCTCTCCTGTGGCCCCCTATGGAAAGAAAACAACAAGTGGGAGATTGTTGGGTTGTGTTATATTCTTTCCACGACTAACCCACGTAGTGAACCGGGGCGTTAGAGGGGGGGCGGAGCCCCCCCTTCATTATGCTGATTGCGCAGTGGGGGGGTCATAGGGGGGGCAGCAACCCCCCCTATCTGGGGGGTTTAAGGGGGGCAGGTAGGCCCCCTCTACGTGGTTCGGGGCAGCACCTTGAGAAAATTTTTTTTGGACCCTATATTAGGTTGGGCAAACCTACCTATGGTTTTCGGTGCATGGTTTTGGACGCGATGGTTTTCGGTCCATGGTATTGGATGCTTCGGCATGTATAAATACTTATTTTAACATTGAAAGGAATATAATGAAAAAAATCAAGTTGGTAGTCCCAGTTTTGGGATCCATGGGAAATCTCTGTGTATATGTGTTTTATGTGTTATGCTCTCACATTGTTTATTTTTCTGTGATTTAGAATTCGTATGCAGGTAATTTCTATACGGGGTTAAAACCTACACTTTCTTCTTCTTGTGATTGTTTGGCCTCCTTTTCCTCCAATTTCTCGGTCTCTTTTAGCTTATCCCGAGTTTCCTGTAGAGATTTTTCAGCTTCCTGTAGAACTGTCTCTGAGTCCATTGTCTTCAGTCTCTCTCTCTAGGTGGAAGTTTTTGGGCTTCCTCATTCATAGGTGACGGATATCTTTGAAGGAGACCCTTCCTTTGGTTTGGGGGTTGTGTCCTCAATGATAATTGGCTCCTTTGACTGCGGCTGGGGTCTGCCTACTTTGATCTGTGTGCTCCTTCTTGCTTTAAAGTACATGGGGGTTTGCCTCTTTCACTTCTCTTTTTGCTTTGGAAGTGTTTTTAAGGCAGAAAGCACAGCTGCTTCCTCTCTTGCGAATGTTTCTGGTGATTTCCCCCTTCGTTGTTCTGTTTCCATGCTTCCTGTAGAAGTCTTTGTGTCAACTATTTCTTCTTGTATTGTGGCCATTTCAGGATCTGTCTTTAAATTTTGTTTTGGTGTGACTTCTGTGGCTATGCCAACCTTTACTTGGGATGATTATGCCTTCTCTGCTCTCCTCTGCAGTGTCTTTTACCTTGTTGTTTGTGTTGTTGTTCCTTGCTCTGTTTTAGGCTCAGCAATTTGGCCCTTTCCCTCTTTCTCTTTTTGTCCTTCTTGTGCTTGTTTGTCCTGTGTTTCTTTACCACTGGTTTTGCCTCCTACTTCAGTGTGTTCCCCTTATTCACTGCTGGATGAGGTGAGCTCCTTGGCCACAATTCTAATATCGTCATCTCTGGACATTTTTTGGAAAATTTCCCAAGAGAGGGGGACATTGTAGGTGTGGAGGGCATCTTCCACTAAAAGTTTTATGAGCCCATGATGGGCTAATTGATCCGGTGTCCCTTCATTCAATTTTGTGCCACATTAACTTAATAACTTCAGAAGAAAATAGGGGATGCTCAACTTCTCTTCTGGAGGTAAATCCATTCCATGTCTTAGTTAACTAAGAAACCTGAAATGATAGTCATAGACAATGCTGAACCTCCCTTCACAAGTAATGTATTTCATGATTTGGAAATTGAATTCGCTCCAGAGAGGAGGTAAGCTGGTTATCCGGACCCCATTCTTGTCTTCTACAGGATGTTCCTCAGGCAAGAAGAATGCTTTCTTGGCTGCTTGGCCCAATGACCTTTCTTCTTTGCTCCAAGGGAGCCCTAATGGAAGACCAGTAACATGACTGATGAGCTCAGGGGTAACTTCTAGGGTCAAACTCCTAAAATTAACTATGGCCTGTGTCTCTGATTCAGGTTTTAGGGACATTAAGAATTCCTCTGTTATCTCATCATCATGACCCTGAATTTTGTCACAAAAGGACATCCAATTGGCGTGGGTGAAGAGGTCCACCACCTTCGGATGCTCACGCAGCTTGCTGGGATCCGAAGGTTCTTTCCTGATAAACCCCCCTGCCATGGTGAGAGTGCCTATTTTATGCTCTGATCAGAAAAGGGAATGTTATTTATGGATTTCTCCCCTAAACTTTGATAAGGGATTTCAACTATCAATTAGCACCAATTCCCTAGCTTTAAGGCTGTTGTTGCCCAGGACTCGGATGTCCGTTTATGAAGGAAGAAATTGGGTTTCCACAGATAGAGTACAGAGCTCAATGCTTATTCCCAGCATATATACAAACATGCAAATTCAAATTCTTCATACATAGGCTAGCCTTCACAGTTGCGTATATTTCCTACAGGAGAATTTTCATTTTTAACAGAAACTCTGGAGGAGAATTTTGACGCAAAAACGACTGAGAAATATCGTGCAAAACACAAGAAAACTGCTATTTCCAACTCACAGGTAGATTTTTCTCCGACTCCCCAATTTGAGACAATTCAATTCACCATGTTTTTGAAACATACCATGCATGGAAGAGTTTTTTCAAGCCTACCTCTCTCGGAACTCCAAATTTGATGAAGAAAAGTCTAGGCTTCCCTGCTTCCGAAAGTTGTGTCGTACTTCCTATAGAACTCTTGTCGGCTTCTGTAGGATGTCACTGCGCCTCTGAACAAGCTCGGTATGTGGGAGATTTTTTTGAAACAGGCCAAAAAACTCGGTGGAGGATGACGAGTTAACAGATTTTCGAAGCAGAGGATGCGTACTTCGGCCAAGGACATTGCAAGTGTGAATGAAAAAAGGGCGGTGAGAGTCTTCAGTCGAGTATCTTTTAACTGCAGTACAACTCGTGGCGAAGGGATGAGGTGGCCAGACTAAACCATTGAACCAACATCACGGCCATCATTTCTCTGCATGTCTCTGACCTCCATCACCTCCCATTCTGCCACTAACCACTGCCACCACTGCCAGTCCTGATGATTTTCCCTAACTGGACACTCCACACGTGTTGGTTTCACGTCTCGACAACAAATTTAAAGGTAACTGAGCTTGTTCAGATCCCACAAAGCTATGTAACTGGCTGAGGGTGGCCAATTGACTGGCCACCAATCCCATTCAATCTGAACCATTTTCATAGGTATGCAACTTTCGAAATATAGTTTATGCAATTGATGAATGGGTTTAGACACTTACCTGCGTGGCCATGGACGCATTTTATAGACTTCGGGTCTCGGGACCATTCCTTTGCTTGCTGCTGCCTCGTGCATGGTGTTAGAACCAATTCCTTCATTCTTTGATGTTGTATGCATGGGTTTTGGAACCCGATCCTTCGGTTATTAACGTTGCATGTACAAGCTCTATTTGGTTTCGGCTGCTGAGGATGTTTTCACATCCAAGAGGAGCCTTTTGCATGTTCCCTTTGTTGGTTTTCATTATTACTGCTTCTAGAATATGTCTCCCAGAGGGATCAGCTGCTATAGGATTTCTGTAGGATGTCCAGTAGCTGCTTATCCTCTTGGAATGAAAGCTAAATGAGCAGGGTTATATTGCTGACGAAGAATTCGGTTGAGCAGGGATTTGGGGTTGTCTTGGAGGAGCAGGAGGTAATGGTTGTGGTTGAGTAGGAGGTGGAGGAAAAATAGCAGGAGAAGAGTTGTATTGGGGCCTCCACCCCAGTTGAGGTGCATTCCACTGAGGTTGTGGCTGGACATGAGAGTGAAACGAATGAGCAGCAGGTTGAGTATGGTATTGAGATGGATAAGACCAAGGAGGAGGTGTGGACCAAGAAGGATGAGCAAGGGGCCCCTAAGAAGGCATGTGAGTAGATTGGTTCAGGTTGTAATAAGTTTGGGATGTTCCTTGCATCCCTTGTTGGTAAGGTCTGGACCCATGCGGCCTCCTTTGGTTAAGGAAGTAGAGTGGTTCAGTGGTCCCTTCAACCCTGTTATAGACATTTTTGTGCCTCGCAGCATGGAGCATGAAATGTCGATAATTACAGGGATCCAAAGTCCCTAAAAATTTTGTTCTTACCCCTAGAGGAACAAGGTCATCAAACCACAGCACTTCAGATCAGTTCTCCACCTGAAAACACTCAAAAACAGGCAATTTCAGGATCATGTCAGCTGCCCCATTGAGCATCTGCGCTGAATGTCAACTGCTCCACTCTGTACCTGCGCTGAATGTCAAAAGTACTGAAGGCTACCTGTGCTGGGCGAGATTGGCCAAGTGGCACAGTCATTCTGCAAGGTGTCAGATGCCCAGGAAGCTTCCAAAAGACACTTGGATCAGCAAATTCGCCCTATGATGAGTAAGAGGTCCTTAAACTCCAAGTGGAAGCTAGGATCTCCAAGTGGACTCAAGAACTGAAGTTTAACTGAAGAGAGAGAGGACACAAGGCAGCTTCATGTCAGTCTCAAGTTGACTCATCCTTTCTCCATTTATCCTATATATAGAGCTCTCTCATGAGGTCTAAAGAGGTTGGAATTTTGTGCAAAGCAAGGAAGTGCTGTTGGTTTGAGTTTAGAGCTATTGGGTGATTTCTTTGAAGGAGGTGAAGAGGAGATTTCTTGCTTCTGGGAAGTGTTGCTGGATTGGGCCTCTATGGTTGTAACACTCTCAGAACTTTACTTCTTCCATTAATAAAGCATTTGAGGTTCTTCTATATACATGTGTTTCAATGATGTATTGCTGTACTTGTATATTTGATTTATTCTAATCCTTGAATTAGTTATGAATGTATGCTTCTTGTAGTTTCCCTCTTTTGCCTTTTTGCAGGATCTTTGTGTAGCAGGGCCCGTGAAAGAGCAAGGAGCTGGGAGCAAGCGACAAGGAGTGAAGACTGGATCAACACTAGCGAAAGACATCGGTTGGTGGATCTCTTTCTCCTCTTTGTACTTTCATAAAGAAGAAGTCTTAGGTAGCTTTACTTTCTGTTGTTGCTGAGGTACTATCACCCTTAGAGTAGGGATAGGGTCATTCCGAGTCGGATACTTTTCCCCACAACAAACCCCTTGGTACATGGATTTAAATCTAGGTAAGGTTGTGCACTGGTTCGTGGGGTGGTATTCCTCACAAACAAAACATACCTCCACTGAGTGCAATGGACACGTGTTCTTAGGATGCTTCCTTGTACATCTGGGACAAAAAATGGCCAAAGCCCTCTCAGCTTCCTCTTTCTTCTGTTGGATTCGGAAAGTATCCAGTTGCATGGAAATGGTCTGTCTCATATCACTTTTGAGGTCTTCCATCTGATTAGCAAACTCATGCTTGGAGAAGGTGGTACTAGCTGAGAGTGGATTCCCCTACCTCATTTCCTGGCTGCCCTAGAGTGGTTTCTAAACACAGTCTTTATGTCCTCATAAGGTAGTTGGTAGATGTCTCCTCTAGTTAGTAGATGGAGGGTATCTAGAAGGTCTTCGGGGACTCCTCAAAGTAGAACTAGCTTCAGAGATTCAAGGTCAAGTGTTCACCTGTCCCGTTTATAGCTAAGTTGGAACCTTTCCTCGTAGTCTTCTAAAGACTCATCACTTCCCATGGTCATCCAAAAGATCTCTCCCTTTGTTTCCTTTGACCAACAATAGTCCCAGTATTTGTTCTTAAAGGCTTGTTGCATCTGAGCCCAAGTTGTGATACTATTTCCAGGTAGCCCCATGAACTAGCGTAGTGCTTCATCCTTGAGGGTAGAGGGGAAGAGTTTCAACGTTTTCTCTTCTTCTGCATAGTCATAATTTCGACAAAGGACAACAAACTCAAATAGGAAGGTATCAGGGTCTTCAGTGGTCAATCCATGGAAATGAGGTAAGGATGGGGGACTTATGTTTTTCATCTTCATGTCCCCGTTGGTCTCTCGGATGGGAAAGGCACCTTCTATTCTCTCCTCATCTTCTCTACAGTTTTTGTTTTCAGCCATGGTCTCAAAAGGAATGTTTTCTTGCTCTTCTTCTGTTATAGGATCTTCATATATCTCTGGAGGTTCGCCTATAGGTCCTTCTGGATCACTGCCATGGAAGAAGAGAGAAGGGTGACTCAGTGATGTGGTGGGGGTGTTAGGTAAGAATTTCCCTGTATTGTCTCTGTTCCTACGAGGCATGAAAATAGAATATTTTTGGTGGAGTTTTGGCGTTTTTTTTTTTTCTACTTGTACCTACAAAACTGAAATAGATTGAACTACAACTAACTAAAATCTATCTTGCTGAAATGAAAATGCAGAATTGGAATGAAAGCAGGAAAGGACTAATCTATTTTGATGAAATGAAATTGTAGGAATGAAATGCTAATCTATGCTTGCAAAATTGAAATTGCGGAATTGAAATGCTAATATATGAAAGCAGGAAAGGTATAATCTACTTTCGCAGAAATGAAATTGCAGAATGGAAATGAAATAAACTACTTAGCAGAAGGTTGTAGTAGAAAATAGAAGAAAAGCAACAATCACAAATACTCTGATGCGTCCTTGGCAATAGCGCCAAAAAGAATGGTGGGCTCCAGTATTGGAGCAATAATGCTGCAACTCCTGGGACTCCCTTCTTTACTTTTATCAACTTGGTAGTTCGTAACAAACTTGGAAGCGACGGTGCTATATGCACAAGTACTAGCTCTTACTGCAGGCTGTCACTTGATCAGCTGGCACAAGTCCGCTAGGAGCTTAAGCCAACTTCTATGAGCTCTTAGAAGAGGCTTTTAAATATGATAGATGAAAACTAACTCAACTAGAGGCTAATCTACTTGCAGAAAGAAGTTGAAATCTAGAAAGAACGCAAACCCTAACAAACCCTAGTTTTACCAACTAACCCTATTAGTGAAAGTAAAAGGATGATAGCTATAGAAATGGATGCCATTGACTTCTAGAAAGGTAAAATGCATGTGACTAAGCTACTTTTGAAGAGAAATATGAAGAAAACATCTTTTTGCATTTTTGAGTAATTTGTCATAATTATTTTGCATGTGCTTTAACTGTTATTGACTATGCAGAGGTTGATTGGTGAAAGGAAATGGATTAGGCACTTGCAGGAGGTTGGGAAGGTTAGAAGAGGGCCTAAGGGGTCCATAGAACCCTTCCATAGAGTTTCATAGTGTTCAGATCTTAGGAAACTTGTTTCGTGAGCTTCTACAGGAAGTCTGTAGGGGTTCTACAGGATGTTCCAAAAGGGGATTTTTGGAGGGTTGAGGGTGGAAGATAGGTGAAGAAGTGGGTATGGAGGTTGGATGATGATGTGGAGGGGTCCAGGACCTGGTGAATGAAGCGGGTGAGTGATAAGGATGGTTGGATTTGTTCAAGGAGGGGTAGAGTAATGTTGCACAAAAATATGGAAATTAGGTCAAATTGAGGGAACGTAGCAAATGTGAGGCAAGAATCAGAGTTAGAGGACAGAGCAGGCAGTATTGATGGAGTAAGGGTAAGCACGGAGGTATCATAGGTGCTCTACAAGTTATTTTCCAAACTATTCAAACAAAGACTCAGAAAACCAAAGACCTAGCTACTTTAACCTAATCTGAGCTAAATATCAGCAAAGAAAATGAACAAAAGTTTATTGGCAACAAAATCATGTGAAATAGCTATGCAAACTAAGCAATCATGGGCCTGAGCATGTAACCGCAACTGTTATCAACTTCCACAAATGAGAATATAACACTAACAATTGCATGACGAAGCAAAGACAGTGTTTTTGGTGGCGGCAAGGACGCCTTGGTCCCAACTCATGGTCCCACGGAGGGAGAGGTGAGATCAGGGGTGCTTGATAGCCTTTTTCTGAAGATCTTCTTTGTTATCAACCTATCAAACCAATATGAACATGAAAATCCTTTTTAATCATCAACAATGACCTAGGTAACCAAGCAAGACTGTAATCTACTTAATATAAATTATTTGATAAAGACATCAACAACACATAATAGTACACAAAGGAAGCCTTGGCACTTGGGTTGGGCCCAACCCCAAGAGCTACAGGCTCCTAAGAAGAAGCTCAGAACTGGTGCCAAATGAAAATGCTTTCCATTACTCAAAAATAACCATGTCACAAAAGAAGCTATATAGCAAAAGCTACAAAATGAGCTGAGAAACTAGCAGCACTATAGTGCATAATACAACTATCCAAAAAGTAACCTATGAAGGGTATAAGCCTTCCTATTTATGCACCACGAGGACCTCAAACAATCCTCCTTGATTCGAGAGGCTTGGCTGCCCAAACTGCTAGTACTCAATCACTTCATAAAAACTGCTCGGCTGCTCTTGGGAATCAATGTTGGTGGGCTACTGAACTCTGAGCTGATGGTGGAGAACTCGAGGAAGAGGCCATTTAGTGAAGGAGGCACCCTCCCTACAAATCCTCAGCCTTTTCCCCTTGCATTCGGTTGTCAAATGGCTCATAAATGCTTGAATTTGGTCCAAAAGTTGTCCAAAAATTTGCAATGAACACGTATTAGTTTTCATGGTCAAGTGACTATCCTCATTCATTCAATCAACATAAATATACTCAAAAGCATGCATAAACTATGAAGAATGGTGGATTAATGGAGAACAATAGGCAAAATGAGCCTAATAAGTTACCCATTTTTGGGGCTTATCAGGGATGGGTTGGTACAGGGACCTTGATAGGAAGGAGCTACACCAACTTAGCAAGGGGCCTTGGGAGGAGTCTTCTTTATGATAGATTTCAAACTTGGATGCAGATGGCCAAATGTTGGGATGTAGTCTACATGAGTTGGACATCATGGATAGCTAGAGTCATGGACATCAGGTTGGAGACATGGAGCATGACAATTATGCAGGGACATTATGCAGGAGTGTGTGTAGAGGTGTCATTCATAGACATTCTATGGGGAATGCCAAAGCAAAGGATGTTGTGCAGATGCTATTATGACATGGGGATGTATGAGCCAGTGGAGAGGTTGTACACTCTTGTGCAACAAGGCCATGGTTTGGACATGTTGCAGATGGGATGGAGATTCCATGGATCTAAGAATGGGAATTGGACAGATTCTTGATTAGTATGAGATGTAGAAGAAGTCATGGAAAGACTGATGGTGGCATAGGGATGTTCATTCTTGTGGTCTGGATGTATGGTTGAATTAGCTACCCAACTAGTTCGAGTCATGAGGGGTACCAGTGTGCGGACAAATGTTTGTATCAGGTGGAGTATCTTGGGAGGCAGCCTACGGAGGGATGAGAGATGATGGAAATGGTAGTTCTACATATGTTGCAGGGATGTTTGCAGTATGTGGAGGAGTTGATATCATGGATAAGACTGTTCGGATATAAAAACCTTGATCTTGGTGGATGGCTACTAGGATGGGATGTTGTCGAGGATGACAATGACTTCAGGTGGAGGAGGATGTAAGGATCTGTGGTCCTTGACATGACCACCAGCATGAGGTGCGACTTAACTTGGTGAACGATGAGTTGAAGTCATGACCGAAGTGCGAGCTTGGATGAAATGCGCGAGGTGACAAGTTAAAAATGCGCATAGAGGAGGAGCGAGTAACATATTTATATGGTGAATGAGTGAGGGTGTTCATCCTTGGTGAGCCGATGATGGAGAATCATTATTAGAGCGTTGGTCGATGGGTCGACCGAATGAAATAAAAAACGAAGGCATCAGTTGATGATGAAAAGAAGGTCGGCCAAGGGTGGAATGACCGCTCCACATAGCATATATATTGTGTGCGAGGTGGAG
Organism: Pinus tabuliformis; assembly: GCA_031772625.1. Taxonomy (NCBI): domain Eukaryota; kingdom Viridiplantae; phylum Streptophyta; class Pinopsida; order Pinales; family Pinaceae; genus Pinus; species Pinus tabuliformis. The sequence goes on along the minus strand of CM062819.1, from coordinate 1,062,598,007 downwards.
GCATTTGGCAAGTGATCAATCGAACAAGCATCTCAAGCAAGGAGAAAGTGTGAAGTTGGAAGGTGTAGCTACAACGAAGAAGGAGAGGCACAGCTCTATGCACCCAACCTTGGGAAGGGCTGCATGGAGATAAATTCATAGGTCTTGGTTTTGGGTGAAGGCGTGGGCAAGGTCACACATCGTTCCGAGGAGTGCGGGTAAGCCTCGGGTGAGGGCACCCACCGGGCAGAGATAAATGACATGGGTGTAACTAGGATGAGAGCACCTAACATTCGATTTGTGAAAATGGGTGACTCGTGGGTGAAGGCACCAGTTGTTTGGTGAACAGGTGTGACTCGGGTGAGTTTCCTGTCATGGACAAAGAAGCAAGGTTTGGTTGAGGAGTGTGGTTGGCAGCTTGTGTGAGGGTGCGCCTGCCCAGCGCGGGCAAGGAACTTTGGTTATCACAGGGATGTGTGGAAAGTTGTAAATATGGCTAAGTATGAAACTTGGTGTTTCCCAAGTATACTTGTAAAGCTTTGTAACATTGAAATATTGTGTAATATATTATTCGGGAAAACCCATTGTTCAGGGAGCTTCCCCTCCCTTTATACTGTGCAATTTTGTTCTCTTGTATAATTGTTGATGATAATGAATATGTATGGGTTTTCATTGGTATAAAGGAAACATAATAATTACTTGGTTGAGAAACAAAAACTAAGTAGGACATATGGTTCGGCGTAGTCCATGAACATAAGTATTGGTGAAAAGAAAGTGTTCAGTGGTGCCACACCTCGCCAAGAGCAGTTGAAAGACTGCCACTGGACTGGGGGTGTGACAGGGTGGGTCAGGTGAGGGCATCTATGTAAACTCATTCAAGCAGGTCATGTGAGGCTGTTCGTGTAAACTTGTTCGGGCCAGTCGGGCGATGGCGTGCTCGGGCATACAAGCCCATATCAAAAATGCTAAGTTGTGACTCGGGTTGGGCTTTGTGCAAGTTTGTGTAACTCATTTGCCTAGCTCTCCCTTGTCCCTTCGTTTCAGTCGTGTGGGTGCCCATGTTAACTAGTTTGGGCGAGTCATTTGAGGGCACGTGTGTTAACCCACTTGGGCGGGTCATTCGGGTGGGTCGAGTGAGGGCGTCTTTGTAAACTCTTTCGAGCGGGTCGGGTGAGGGAATATGTGTAAACTCGTTTAGGCGTGTAAGGACCTATGGTTCTTGACACACCCACCTGAAGTGCGACGACTTGACTTGACGGACGAGCAGTTGGAAAAGAGGAAGGGTGAATCTCACAACCAAAATGTGCGAAGTAACACGGGTTATAATGCGCATTAGTGGACGAGCGAAGGAATTTTATAGTGTGGAGAGCGATGGTTCAACTCACGGGCCGACCTATGAGCTTGGAAAGGGACGATGGAAATAATGGATGACTTGTGATGTGTAGGGGTGTTATCGGGAAAAGTGTCTATCTAGATCTGCTCTATCCCACTAAGGTGTGACAACGACCTTAGAAACAAACAGAGATCTGCTTCCAGCTACCTGCTCTCTCACTTGCCCAGCTTCACCAAGTTCCTGTAAGATCACAGAAGAAAGAAACTATACAAAGACATGGGTTTATATTCATAAATAACTTAGGATCAGATTTAAGTTAACCATACAAATGTAACAAGCATCAATGAAACACAAGCATGGAGAAGAAACTCAAATAGTTTTATTGATATACAAGAAGATCCAAGAGGAGTTACAACCGATGATTCCTGACCCAGCATCAACCTCCCAACAAAGAAGTCCCTTCTTCAACCCCAACAAAGCATAGATCACCCAATTCTCTGATATGTATCTCAAAACCAACAACAATTCCTTACAATGTGCAAAATTCCAGCCTCTGGATCTCTAGGATGAGGGATTCATATATAGATGTATGCAAGGAGGATGAGTCAACTCATGAATTGATTAGTGGCTTCTCTCTATCAGTTCTTGCTTCCACTTGGAGATTGAGAGCCTCTTACTCATCCTTGGTCGAATTTAGTGAGGCAAGTGTCATTGGAGAAGATTCTGGAAGCTTCCATTGTCTCTCCACCTCGTGGAATGACTCTGCCACTTGTCATTTCCCGCTCAACGCACCCTGGTAGTGCATTTAGGTGTGTTGCAATGCACCTAGCTAGTGGACTTAGGTGCTATGCAACGCACTTGGCTAGTGGAGCAGCTGAAATGATCCTGATTTGACTTATTCTAAGCAGTTTCTGGTGGAGAACTTCTGGGAGAAGTTGTAATTTGTTGACCTTGTTCCTTTAGGAGTTAGAACAACACTTCTAGGGACTTAGGAGCCCTTGGTTTATGGACATTTCATGCTTAGAGCTGTAAGGCACAAAAATGTCTATAACAGTTGCCCCCTAAAGTATGAGGTCATTTATCAGGTGAAATGCTTTATTAGGAGGATCCGAAGTTCTTTCAATGCTGGGAGGAGACCTGTAATAAGATACAATACAATACATTATCTTCATACTGTTTTCATGATCTAGCTGAGGCGGGCATTCCCATGCTCAGCTTTATAAATTCATTTTCATGTACATAGGATAGACAACTGTCTGATGGTAGACTGATGATTCTGATAGAGCCATCATCCTTTTGGTAGGATGATTATCTGTGCTGTAATGTTGTACACTTCAATGTCTTTATTTTCCTGAATATATATTGCATCCCGGATGGATGAAACTAGATCCGGGGTCTTCAATCTCGTCCGATCTTCACTCGAAGTACAAGTCGATCCATGTGAGAAATGTTTTGAAGTCGAACATGGAAAGACATCTCTTGATTACCAATCAATGATGTAAACTGTTAACAAGCACGAGAGGAATCACCGATAATGATAATGACCCTCAAGGTACTGCAGTACAATTCACGTGGTGTGAATAAAGGACTTGGCGTCGAACACCACGCAAAATCTTTCAGTTGAAGGTCATTGATGTATACCTGTCGCCGGAAGTGAGAAACTTACCATTGAGGCATGCAAGCTTCAAAGTACTGAATGGGGTGTTCCTAGATCAACTTCTTGGATAATGAGCTGATGTCGAAAAGAAGTGATCCGTCATAGGAGGGCCTTAATGAATCTCACATCAATGACACAGAACGGATCAAATGATTTTGATGGAGGTGAAAACGATCTGATGATATATGGTTCAGGGTGACGGTCATGAAAGAATGGAGTATAATGTATGGTAGTGGGTGGGACACAGGTGGCCTTTCTGGATGACTTCTCTTGAACATGTCAGCGACACTTATGTGATGGATTGGTAGCATTAACCCCAAATGTGGATGGTATGGCGAGACCATGGCGATGTGACCGGTGAATGGAACAACCCAATCTGACTCAGGCACGGAGTGGAAGTGTCATGTTCAAGAGCGACTTGCTACCAATAAAGTTTCTTTGAGTTTTCTTCCCAATTTTTCCCCAGTCATTGCTGACCAATACTTCTTTATTTTTGTCAAGCTTGAGGAGGATAAAATATGCTTGTTCTATAATTTTCCCTTCGGGCAAACCCATCGCTATGTTTTAACAAGCCTAGCGATAGTGAAACTCGTTCTCGTCTAAAGACAAGTTTGTCGCTATTAATCTTTTTAACGAGTCTAACGACAAAGATAAATCGGTCCTTTTCATTTTTAGAGAGTCTGAAAAGGTACGTAAAGGTAACTCCAAAATTCCTTTTTCGTCATCTAATCCCTTAAGTCTTAAAAAGTATAAAACAATACAGAAGGGATGAATTTTCCATTGTTTTAATGAGCCGAACAAAAAAAGCGCTCAATCTTTTTGTGCAATAATCCCTCAGGTCCAAAAAGATTAAAATCTAGAGGAGGGATAGCACTTCCTGTCGCTTTAACGAGCTGGAAGGCTAGAACTCGGCAATCATTTCATATTTTACGAGTCAGAAAAGAGCTTAAAGAAGACTCGTCTTTTGAGGAACGAGTGATGAAATGGGTAGCAGTTGATTCCAGGTAAGGTTTGGAATTTTCCAATCACGGCAGTGTCACAAGGATGGCTAGTGAAATCACTCTTCCCAGCTATTCCTCAAAATGGGTAAACAATCAAATGGAGGTGAATGATCGGCCAATGGAAAAGTGGAGGTGACGGTGCAAACACGACCAAGGCTTTAATGGCTGAAATGCTACATTCACGGTGGTTATTTACCAGAGAATAGTTCATTTTTTAACGAGCTTATACGCGGGTGGAAACATTTTCTCGGTCCGGGTTTATTTTTTAATGAGCTTGAACCTCACGGTAACACTTCTCGATGTGGGTTTATTTTTTAACGAGCTTGAACCCTGCGGTAACACTGCTCATGGCGGGTTTATTTTTTAACGAGCTTGAACCCTACAGTAACACTGCTCGTGATAAGTTTGCATGCCCCCAGCATAATAACGCAAATCGAGGTGCATGCCCCCCAAGCTTCATTGCATTCAACTCGGTGGTTGGAATGAAGGTTTACCTTTGAGATTCAAAAATGGGATTTGTTTCATTTTTTAATGAGGTTGACACAGTAAAAGAACTATCCTCATGACTCCTTGTTTCATTTTTTAACAAGGTTGACATGAGATAAGAACCGTCCTAGGAATCCAAATCCATTAGATATAGAAGATTTCATATTCCACTATGGCCACTTCCGCCAGATTACTCGGAGGCAGTAGGGAAAAAGTACCCATTAAGGCAGGGTCTTTTAGGAGACCTACCCCGATATTTTGGAGCGAATGATTGCTTCCATGGATCATTGGAATGCTTCCCGTAACTTGTGAACTGTTGGGGAGAAATGTTTGTTGGTCGACAATTGTAATTCCTCCTTGGAAGGGAAATGAAATCTTCCTGAAGTAGGTCGACACAACTGCGGCCATGGCATATATCCAGGGCCTTCCCAGTAGGATGTTGTAATCGAGGTTTCCGTCGATTACTTCAACATCAATTTCTACTGTTTTACCCCCCAGTTCAACTTGCAAGTTACTTAAAATCCCGTATGGAGTGTATGATCGTCCATCAAATGCTTTTAACATTGTTGACGATCGCGACAAGGGTGGTGAGCCTAAATTTTTTCAGCAACTCATCGACATAATACATGTAGATGCCCCCTCATCAATAATTGTTCGATGAACAGTTTTGTTGAGGGCTTTCACTTGTACAAGGAAAGCTAGTTGAGCTGGTAACTGAGGATCGTATCCTTTGTGGTCGAAGGATACAAGATTGGAATCCTTTGGATCAATCCCACCAATGGCCGATAATAAAGCCTGCCTTTGGGATGGGCAATTTTGTAGTACTTCAAGAGTCGACATAGCGGATGGCGATTGGGCCAAATCTTCCACTATGTTATAATGTTGCGCTGCTCTAGCACGGGGATTAAATGTCGACTTGTGTACTACTCCCTTCGGCAATTTTATCGTCAATTCAGGGATGGTGGGTGGTACAACTTCTGTCGAAGTTGTTTTCGAACTACTTGGTTGATCTTTATCCTTGTTGTTCGACAGCTGTGGATTCCCGTAATCTTTGTTCCTTGTCGAAATCAAAGCATCATTCTGCTGTTTTGAAATCGACAACATTAGCACTTGAGACGAGGAAGCATTTCCACTTTCAACCAGATTTGTTCCTGGGTTTGGAAATAGATCAGTTAACACGGCTGAGGCTTTCGAACTTTTAAAGAATTTCTTAAGCTCAGCTTTGTATGGACATTCTTTCGTCCAATGATCCTCATCGCATATATGACACCCCGCAGGGGGTTTCCTTTGCCCAGAAGGGTTTGTAGAAGGTTTTTCAGGAGATGACTCATCCTGTTTCTTCTTCTTCCCTTTGCCTTTCTTCTTGCTTCTTGGTTGTTTCGTTTCTTTGCCCTTATCTATCGATACCGCATTTACTTCCGAAGCAAGAAGTTCATCTTTTTCATTTTGACCTGAAATCTTACGAGCCTTCTTGGATGTAGCCTTTGTCAATTTCGTGTCTGTCGTGCCAATCACACCATCGACAGCATGAGAGTCATTGTTCGATTTAGGAGGAGGAGGAATTGAGAATTCCGGTCTAGGGGCGTTAGGTATTTTATCGTAGAGCATGTCGGACTGAGTGTAAATCAAGTCCAAATATTGCGCACGAGCGATAACTTGCTCTTCTGTGATGACTCCCCCTTTTGCCACATCTTCCGTGATGGAAGGTAGTAATGACTTTATAAACCATTCAGCTAATAGCTGATCGGGGACATACGTTTTTACCATTCTACGATGACGTCGCCACTCATTTATATGATCAGATATGTGAGTGGCCATTGTCTGTTTGAAATTGGTAAGAAGTTCTGTTCTCGTTTCGTACCTTATTGGTAATTGAAAATGGGTTTAAAAGGTTGTGGCTAAGGTACTGAAGTTGTCGAACAAAGCTCTAAGCAATTCGATATACCATTTTGCTGCCGGACCAGTTAACGTCCTCTGAAAAAGGCGAAGCCTAATCGAATCATCGTTTAGGGTGTTTGATGAACACCACAGATGAAAGGTCATCACATGATTCGATGGATCTTCACCCGGATTTCCATTAAATCTAGGAATATCTGACGGAAGTTTATGCGGAATCGCTGGCCACCAAGGGGCATAATCAATTGGATCATTCGTCAGCCGGTTTAGATCTGGTAATTCTAGAGTTGCTACAAAAGGCAATTGTTGATTCAGGTTAGGCGAAGCATACCTAGGATAAGATGGAATCGCCTGAGCAGTGGATCTTTGCATACCAGCATAATGTATTTGATGCTGGAAATTTTGACAAGGTTGATGGGCATAACCGTTATTATATGGTTGTTGATAACCGCTTTGGGAATGCGGTTGCCCATTACTTACAAAGACTTGTTGCTCAGGTCCTTGATATGATTACTGGAATGGCGGTTGTTGAGATTGAATCAGCCATGGTTGTTGGACCATTTACTATTGCCCAATACTGGATGATTGACCAAGATGAGAAGTCATAGTACTTGTTTGAGCTTGAGTCACTCCAGTTAAGGAGGCACTACCCTGAGGTTGTGATTGAGTCATTGAGACAAGAGGCTGTTGTATTGCAACCTGAGAAACTTGGGGTCAACATACAACATGTAGCGCTTGTACTTGCGACGCAGTCACCATAGTAGGTATAGTGGGAATATTCGACACAGGGTGGACTGGTTGCGTTGAATATACAACCCTTGGTTGTTGAGGTAGTATTGGTACCCAACCGCTGGATGTAATTCCAGTTTGACCTGAACTTTGTTGTAAACTCTCATATGGTTGTTCTCTGGGAGGGAACAATGAAAATGCATACTGCCCTCCATATGGTGGAAATCCAGTACTTAAAGGGTATATTGGCCTTTGAAGACACATTGGATCAATTTGTCGAGTTTCAACATAAGAAATACCAGATGATAATCCGGATGAAGAAATAGGAACTAACCATGTCGTCGTCCCTGATTGGACTCCGGCTTGTTGTTCATAACTTGCCGGGACAGATGGTATACCGGTGAACATTGTTGGAGTAGCAGCGGGAGGTTCTGCTGCTACTGTGTCGGATGACACAGTCCTAGATGTCGACGGTTGTTCAAACATATCTAGCCTATCCAAAAGATTTCTTAGCGATTCTACAAGAACTTGTGATGAAGGGAGATTAACTTTGAAGATCAACGAGGGAAAGGTGATGATTATTCTATTTAAAATAAATTTTAGACGCTTTGACACAACTTGTTTTTTTAATTTTAAAGAGTCGAGAAAAAACAAAAGATGACTCTAGTCTCCTTCGATTTTTAATGAGCCTGAAGTGACAAGTGCTCAGATGGACCTTTTCCGTTAAGGAGTCTGAAAAGGAACGAAAGGAACTACTTTGGAGGTCTAGGTAGAGGGAGTACCAAACCAATCACAAAACTGCAGAATACTTTTTACGATATGGCAGTCAATCTTCCCGAATGCTGTGTTCGGTGCATTGCGATCAGTAGGGCGGCCGACACGGCTTCCTATGGATAAAGGTTTTAAGCCTATAGGGGTCTCCCAATATATACTCGACGGTACGTGGGAGCATAAGTCTGTACTGGCACTTATCGTCTCAAAGTGGAGGAATCACCCAACCATCAGTGAGGACAACAGTTACCAGGCTTTACGACGCCGGAATATGTCTCTAGCCTAGACCTCTAAATGTTGTGCGTTAAGTTCCAAAGCGTTGTTAAGTTCATTGAGTTTATTTTAAGTTGATCTTTCTTATGAAGTTTGCCTTTTGGGATCACCACGAGATGTAGATGTAATTCCTAAAATGCAATCTAAAGATGATAAACAAACTTTTGTCTCTTTTCAGCAATGAAAATCCTAGCTACTAAGGGAAAAGAAAGACACAATCTTTTCGTAAAGAGCAAAGAGCACACTGTAAATGCACTTTTCCTAAATCAAGCCAAACAGACTGCCAATATGCAAATGCACATGCATGTGTTTTGTTTTTCACTTTCTTAATATTGATGCCTAAAAAGAAAGTTGTTGTACAAATCTGAATTTGCTTTCAAGTGACAAACACAAACAAGCTTCTTTTCGAATTCAAAAGGTAGAGACGATTACGAAACTTTATGATTTTGAAATAAATACTCATTTCGACACTAGAAAGTGACAAATTCAAGCAAAAGGAAAAAGTAAAAGCATAATCGACTATCAACAGCAAATAAACTTTCTCCTATGATCAAAATCGACACTTGCAACAGATCTAAATCAAAGGACGACAGTATGACTATTATACTTTTGCAATGGAAAACTGTAAACGATGTAACAAACACATAAAAACATCTACAGTTTCTTTTGTACAACTGAGGTGGAATATCAGTAAGGAAAAAGGGGCTTGAAACAGTGAAATACTAATCACAGGCTGCAAAAATCAGAGACAAAACTGGAAAAAATGAAGCAAAGAACCTCAGCTGCACAAGGCTAGGTTGATCAGCGCACCTGTTACACAGAGAAACTGCATTGCAGTGCAGGTAGCCCTCTCGGGAAGTGTGTTGAAATGCAAAACCTCTTCACAGAGCCTGCGCTGGGGCAGAAACGAGAGTTCTATCTGGGTTCTGGGTCACGGTTTGCAGTTTAACCTATGGTTTTTGGCCGAGCAAAAGAAATCAGTAATACACAATCAGAGGTAGATCTAAGGGGGGTTCTAAGAGCTATCACAAGGGCAATCAATTGGTCTATGAATCAGCTGTTCAAATCATAAACAGATCCAGTGATTGGATTGAAGCAGCAGATGTCTACTTTGCATTTGTTAATGGCAAATGCAGTTCGATTGCTACTTCTAAGTTTATGAAACAAACAACAAGAGAAACACAAACAAACTAACTAGACACGTTCCCCAGTGGAGTCGCCATTTTGTTATCGGGAAAAGTGTCTATCTAGATCTGCTCTATCCCACTAAGGTGTGACAGCGACCTTAGAAACAAACAGAGAAAACTACTTTTGTATTCTTCTTTATGAATTATAAACAAAGAGGAATAGGATGAACCAACCTGTGTCCTGCGCTAGTCCTTTGATCCAATCTCTCTCCTCTTTGACAGCTTCCAGCTACCTGCTCTCTCACTTGTCCAGCTTCACCAAGTTCCTGTAAGATCACAGAAGAAAGAAACTATACAAAGACATGGGTTTATATTCATAAATAACTTAGGATCAGATTTAAGTTAACCATACAAATGTAACAAGCATCAATGAAACACAAGCATGGAGAAGAAACTCAAATAGTTTTATTGATATACAAGAAGATCCAGGAGGAGTTACAACCGATGATTCCTGACCCAGCATCAGCCTCCCAACAAATAAGTCCCTTCTTCAACCCCAACAAAGCATAGATCACCCAATTCTCTGATATGTATCTCAAAACCAACAACAATTCCTTACAATGTGCAAAATTCCAGCCTCTAGATCTCTGGGATGAGGGATCCATATATAGATGTATGCAAGGAGGATGAGTCAGCTCATGAATTGATTAGTGGCTTCTCTTTGTCAGTTCTTTCTTCCACTTAGAGATTGAGAGCCTCTTACTCATCCTTGGTCGAATTCAGTGAGGCAAGTGTCATTGGAGAAGATTCTGGAAGCTTCCATTGTCTCTCCACCTCGTGGAATGACTCTGCCACTTGTCATTTCCCGCTCAATGCACCCTGGTAGTGCATTTAGGTGTGTTGCAACGCACCTAGCTAGTGGAATTAGGTGCTATGCAACGCACTTGGCTAGTGGAGCAGCTGAAATAATCCTGATTTGACTTATTTTGAGCAGTTTCTGGTGGAGAACTTCTGGGAGAAGCTGTAATTTGTTGACCTTGTTCCTTTAGGAGTTAGAACAACACTTCTAGGGACTTAGGAGCCCTTGGTTTATGGACATTTCATGCTTAGAGCTATAAGGCACACAAATGTCTATAACAAGGGGCATTCAAACATGTGGAGGACAAGTCAAATTGGGCAGCTCGACTCGCCCTTCCAATCATACAAATACAATGAAGGCATGATTCATTTGGACATCGAAATTTCGGTCATCGAACTCGAGCAAGGAGAAGTGTGTAGTTAAGAATTGAAGCTGTAGAAAATAAGGAGAGGTGCAACTCTATGTGCCCAACCTTGGGAAAGGCCACATGAAGGTAAATGCATAGGTCTCGGCCTTGGGTGAGAGCATGGGTAGGAGCACCCGTCATTCAGATGAAGAGCGTGGGTGGAGACTTGGTGAAGTCGCCCACCCAACACATAAACATAATGCGGTGGTGTTTTGGTAAGACCTTCGTGAGAAGGTGAAACGAGAGTGTCTTGGTGACTTGGTGGAGTCGCCCACCCATCGTGCACAAGGTTCGGTTGAGAAGTGCGGTTGGCAGCTCGTGTGAGGGCGCGCCCGCCCAGCTTGGGCAAGGAACTTTGGTTGGCACACGAAGGTGTGACAAGTTGTAAATTTGGCTAAGTATGAAACTTGGTATTTCCCAAGTATAGTTGTAAAGCTTTGTAACATTGAAAGATTGTATAATATATTATTAGGGCAAACTCATTGTTCAACAAGTTGCCCCTCCCTTTATACTATGCAACTGTGTTCTTCATTTATAATTTCTGATGATAATGAATGTGTATGGGTGTTCATTGGCATAAAGGAAACATAATAATTACTTGGTTGAGAAACACAAACTAAGTAGGACATATGGTTAGGCGTAGTCCATGAACATAAGTATTGGTGAAAAGAAAGTGTTTAGTGGTGCTGCACCTCGCCAAGTACGATTGAAAGACTACCGTAGGCCTGGGGGCATGACAGGGCGGGTCAGGCGAGGGCATCCATGTAAACTCATTCAGGCGGGTCAGGCGAGGGCGTCTGTGTAAACTCTTCGGGCAGGTCAGGGAATGGCGTCCGTGTAAACTTGTTCGGGCATGTCATGCCCCTACACTGGCAGTAATCTTCCAACCACACTAGCAAGGTGTGGCACCACTGAACACTTTGTTTTGACCAATACGTATGTTCATGGACTATGCCTAACATTCATACTTAGTTTAATTTTCATTACCAAGTATTATCTTTGTCCTTTATACAAATGAAAACCCATACACATTCATCATCAACAACAATTAACACATATAAAATTGCACAACAGTACAAAGGGACGGGCAACTCCCTACAATATGAGTCTGCTCAATATCAATATATATATATATATATATATATATATATATATATATAGATATATAGATATATAATTTTCCACTTTTACAAGTATAAGCTAAATCTTGGGAAACCCCAAATTCACACTTAACCAAATTTCTTACTTTCGGAAAACTCAGTTGCCCAGCTTGTTGGCGCCTCTGTAGGGTCACCGCATGACTTACCAACCGATCGTTCACCTCATCACACGTCCTCACCTGACTCACTCTCTGTTTGTTCTGCAAATGCCCAAATTGTGCTATCCTGCGTGACCTCCGTTTGGTGAACCACATGCAGTCTTACCTGCCTGAATCTCATTCACGACCTCCAGTTCCAACCTTCGTTTTAGCGTGCATGACATGCCCTCACCTGACCTCCTGTCCGCACGTTCACCTGTGCCTTCGTACAACTCACCCGAGTCACCTTCACACGACTCACCCAAGTCTTCCTGAATGCCTTCACCCGAACTCGTTCACCCTGATGACCTCACTCGAGTCGCCACATGACTTCACCCGGGTTGCCCGATGACTTCAGCCGAACTCACTCGAATGACTTCACCCAAGTCCGCCCGAATGACCACAACCAGTTCGCCCAAACAACCTCACTCGAGTTTTTTGCCCAACGACCTCGCCCAAGTTTCTGGCCCGAAGACCTCACCTGAGTTCTGCCTAAATGACCTCACCCGAGTTCTGCCTAAATGACCTCGCCCGAGTTCTCTACATGAGTTTCTCACCCGACTTTTCTACACGAGTTTCTCACCAAAGTTCTTCCAATCGTGCAGGCTCATTTGAAAACACAGAACTCCTTGATCGAACTTGTGTTGATCGAATGATGATTTTCCTCCACAAACGATTCATCAATATATACGGGCAGGTGGCGGGTTGTGTCACGCAGCCGACCTACACCCAACGCCTAAGCGGACTCGTTCACAATGTGTTGTCTCACCTAGGAGGAGGGTCAGCTCACCCAACTCATGGTACTTCCCCCTCAATTCACCCAACACCTTATAAAATCATTTCTTGGCTCATTCACTTCGCATTTCGCATGAGCTCCTCTCTCATCCTTCGCATGGTGAAGGTGACCTAGACCGCAGGTCCTTACATCCCCCCCCCACCTGAAGTCATTGTCGTCCTTGACAATATCTCATCCCAAAACCCATCTGTCACCAAGATATACATACCAAGGCATACACCCCACCGGTATGTCATACATCGGAAAATCATCTGAATCCATGACCATCAACCACCCTATCACAATCTACACATGCTGCTCCCCATTATGGAAGGCTGGCCCTTCCGTATCAAGTTACATGCTTCCCGCAACATATCGTGTCAACCTCATCATGTATCATCATCATGTGAACTTCTGCCATGATACTCCAATAAATGCTACCACATCCCTGTACATGCTGCAACCATCCCATGTCTGAACCAGTCGAGTGATCAGTCCAACTGTCACGCTCAAACCATGAGAATGCATGTCCTCGTGCCACCATTAGTCATTTCTCATAACATTCTGTCACATCATCAACTCGATCAAAAATCCATCTCCATACAAGTATAATCCATGCTCAGGTCCATGAAGTAATCTCCATCTTGTCTGCAACATGCTGTCCATGATGTTTGGTGTCAATGTGCTATATGAAATCAACTAAATCTATCCCAACATCATCATCCATCTGCAAAACATCCATCTCCTCAAAGTGAAGAGATCATCTCATCATACCCCGACTCTCGATGTCTCACATCCAGGACCATCAGCTCATTTTACCAGCTCTCCCTTGTCCCTTAGTTTCCACTGTGTGGGCACCCATCTAAACTCGTATGGGCAGGTCAAGCGAGGGTGTCTGTGTAAAATCGTTCGGGTGGGTCAAGCGAGGGCATTCTCGGCACATGAGCTCGTATGAAAAATGTTAAGTTATGTCCCAAGGTGGGCTTTGTGCACATTTGTGCAGCTCGCTTTCCCAGCTCTCCCTTGTCCCTTCGTTTCGGTTGTGTGGGCACCCATGTAAACTTGTTTGGGAGGATCATTTGAGGGCGTCCATGTAAACTCGTTTGGGTGTCTATGTAAACTTGTTCGGGTGGGTCGGGTGAGGGTGTCTGTGTAAACTCCTTCAGGTGGGTCTGGCGAAGGCATCCATGTAAATTCGTTCGAGCAGGTCGAGCGAGGGCGCACCCGGGCACACGAGCCCGTATCAAAAATGCTAAGTTGTGACCCAGGGTAGACTTTGTGCATGTTCGTGTAGCTCGTTTGCCCAACTCTCCTTTGTCCCTTCATTTTGATCGTGTGGGTGCCCATGTAAACTCTTTCGGGTAGGTTGTTTGACGGCGTCCGTGTAAACTCGTTCCAGTGGGTCAAGCAAGGGTGTTCGTGTAAACTTGTTCAGGAGAGTCGGGTGAGGGCACGCTGAGGCACATGAACCCATATCAAAAATGCTAAGTTGTGACCTAGGGTGGGCTTTGTCCACGTTCGTGCAGCTCATTTTCCTGGCTCTCCTTTATCCCTTCATTTCAGTCATGTGGGTGCCCATGTAAACTCATTCAGGCCAGTCGTTTGAGGGCATCTACGTCAACTCATTCAGGTGAGTCATTCGAGGGTGTCCCTATACACTCGTTCAAGCAAGTTGTTTGAGGGCATCCATGTGAAGTATTTCAGGCAGGTTGTTCACGCGGGTCGGGCGAGGGCGTTGGTGTAAAATCATTCGGGCAGGTCAGGAAAGGGCATTCGTGTAAACTCGTTCGGGCGGGTCGGGCGAGGGCGTCCGTATAAACTCGTTCAGGTGGGTTGGGCGAGGGCATTCATGTAAAATCATTCAGACGGGTCGGGCGAGGGCTTCCATGTAAACTCGTTCGACCAGTTTGTTTGAGGGTGTCTGTGTAAACTCGTTCGGGCTGGTCGGGTGAGGGTGTCTGTGTAAACTCATTCGGGCGAGTTAGACGAGGGCATTTGTGGTAACTCGTTCGGGCTGTTCGGGCGAGGGTGTCCATGCAAACTTGTTCGGGCGGGTCGGGCGAGGGTGTTCATGTGAACTCATTCAGGTGGGTCATTTAGTGTGAGGGCACGCCCGAGAAAACGAGCCTGTATCAAGAATGTTAAGTTGTGACCTGGGGTGGGCTTTGTGCACGTTCGTGCAACATGTTTGCCTAGCTCTCCCTTGTCCAAATGATACAAGTGACATGTTTTCTTTTCGTGTGAAAGGTGGGTTGGTAATTGAGTTGTGTTTTCAGGCATGCCTGAATGATGGCCTTGGGTCATTTGTAGGGTGTCCGATTTTCATCTTCTCTCCATGCCCACTTGGTAGCACATGAGTGGTAATGTTGGCCATGCTCGCCTCGGGAGGCATATCAGAACAATTCACCTTCCGCTCTCTAATTTCTTGGAGTTGTGTGGGTTGTTGTGGTGTGGCTCCCTGGCTCGTCTTGGTCCCCTCATGCCCATCCAAATGATACAAGTGACAGGTTTTCTTTTTGTGTGAAAGGTGGGTTGGTAATTGAGTTGTGTTTTTGGGTTTTCCTGAAGGATGGCCTCAGGTCATTTGTAGGGTGGCCAATTTTCATCTTCTCTCCATCCCCACTCGGTAGCACATGAGTGGTAATGTTGGCCATGCTCATCCCGGGAGGCATATGTGAACAATTCCCCTTCTACTCTCTAAGTTCTTAGAGTTGTATGGGTTATTGTGGTGTGGTTCCCTGGCTTGTCCTAGTCCCCTCGTGCCCATCCAAATGATACAAGTGATAGGTTTTCTTTTTGTGTGAAAGGTGGGTTGGTAATTGAGTTGTTTTTTTGGGTTTGCCTGAAGGATATCGTTGGTTCATTTGTAGGGTGGCCGATTTTCATCTTCTCTCCATCCCCACTTGATAGCACATGAGCGGTAATGTTGGCCATGCTCATCCCGGGAGGCATATGTGAACAATTCCCCTTCTGCTCTCCAATTTCTTGGAGTTGTATGGGCTGTTGCAATGTGGCTCCCTGGCTCATCTTGGTCCCCTCGTGCCCATCCAAATGATACAAGTGATAGGTTTTCTTTTCGTGTGAAAGGTGGGTTGGTAATTGAGTTGTTTTTTCAGTTTTTCCTGAATGATGGCCTTGGGTCATTTGTAGGGTGGCCGATTTTCATCTTCTCTCCATCCCCACTTGGTAGCGCATGAGTGGTAATGTTGGCCATGCTCGTCTTGGGAGGCATATGTGAACAATTCCCCTTCTGCTCTCCAAGTTCTTGGAGTTGTATGGGCTATTGTGGTGTGGCTCCCAGGCTCGTCTTGGTCCCTTGTGCCCATCCAAATGATACAAGTGATAGGTTTTCTTTTCGTGTGAAAGGTGGGTTGGTAATTGAGTTGTTTTTTTGGGTTTTCCTGAAGGATGGCCTTGGGTCATTTGTAGGGTGGCTGATTTTCATCTTCTCTCCATCCCCACTCGGTAGCACATGAGCGATAATATTGGCCATGCTCATCCTGGGAGGCATATGTGAACAATTCCCCTTCTGCTCTCCAAGTTCTTGGAGTTGTATGGGTTGTTGTGGTGTGGCTCCCAGGCTCGTCTTGGTCCCTCGTGCCCATCCAAATGATACAAGTGATAGGCTTTCTTTCCATGTGAAAGGTGGGTTTGTAGTTGAGTTGTTTTTTTGGGTTTGCTTGAAGGATGGCCTTGGATCATCTATAGGGTGGCCAATTTTCATCTTCTCTCCATCCCCACTCGATAGCACATGAGCTGTAATGTTGGCCATTATTATAGAAATTTTTGGGCACTGCAACCCCAAGCATAAATGTCCATAAACCAAGGGCTCCTAAGTCCCTAAAGGTGTTGTTCCAACCCCTAAAAGAACAAGGTCAACTGATTATAGCATCCCCCAGAAGTTCTCCATGAAAAACTACTCAGAACTGGTCAAAACTGGACCATTTCACCTGTGCCATAGGCAAAGTGCGTTGCATCCCACCTAAATACACACAGTAGGTGTGATGCATGTCAAAAAAACCTTCTATGGGGTGCGATGGGCGAGAAGGGATAAATGGCAGGGTCAATCTGCAAGGTGGAGGAGCATGGAATCTTCCAGAAACCTCTCCTGTGACACTTGCCTCTCTGAATTCGACAAGGGATGAGTAAGAGATCATCAATCTCCAAGTGGAATCAAGAACTATCAGAGAGAAGACACTAATCAAGTCTCAAAAGCTGACTCACCTCCCTTGCAGACATCTATATATGGATCCCTCATCCCAGAGATCCAGAGGCTGGAATTTTGTATCTTGTAAGGAAGTGTTGTTGGTTTCTTGGTGCAATATCATAGTTTTGGGCGATCTAAGCTTTTCATGAGGTGAAGAAGGGCTTTCTTGCTGAGAGGATGATTCTGGGTTAGAACAATTGGTTGTAATCCTCTTTGCTCTTTCTTGATTATCAATAAATATATTCAAGTCCACATTCTTGTATGGTTGATGATTTATGCATTTGTGTGGTCAATGTACATCTGATCCTATATTGTTTATGATAATAGATCTATGTTCTTGGATAGTGTTATGCTGCTTTGATTCTACAGGTACTCCTTGAAGCTAGGTAGACAAGGAAGCGGGTGGCAAAGACCTACCAGAAGAGAGAGGAATCAAGAAAGTAACCAAGCACAAGACAGAAGTTGGTCACCTTATTCTTCTCTTATCTATTTCTCATAAAGGAAAAAGAAAGTAGTTTTTAGTGTGTTTGTTTCTAAGGTAGCTACCAGCCTTAGTGGGACTAGTAGCTCTGTATAGACACTAGTCTTCCCGATAACAAAATGGCGACTCCACTGGGGAGCGAGTAGATTGTTTTTTCATCTACATTTGTTTACTTTATAAAATTACAGATGGAGCCTGAAGTCAAGCCAGTTAGCCTTTGAACTACATTTTCTATGCAAGTTCAAAGTAGATCAACGCTGCTTCAATCAATCTCTAGGTTTTGTTTATGAATTAAATGATTGATTTACAAGCTTTCTAATTTCCCTCGTGGTGGCTCTAGTAACCTCCTTAGATCTACCCCTGTGATTGATTTACTGATTACCACTTGCTCGGCCTAAATACCTGAACTGAACTGCAAACTGTGACCCGAAATCCAATCAAAGTCTCATCCCTGGTCCAGCGCACTGTCTGTTCTGTGAACTTCAAATGCATCACACTTCCCAAGTGTATTAGGTGCGTTGCATTTCAGTTTCACTATGTTACAGGTGCGCTGATCAGACAAGGCCTTGTTCCTAAATTTTGGTTTCTGTGTTCACTCTTTTAAGCTCTATTTAGGATTTTTGCTGCCTATAGTCAGTACACCTCTGTTTGAAACCATTTCCTTGTTGTTATTTCGCCTCCATTGTGAAAAGAACTGTAAATGTTTTTATGTATTTTTTAGTCATTTTCAGTTCTCATTTACAAAGAAGTAGCGTAATTATACTGTCGTTTCTTGATTTGAAAGTGTCACAAGTGTCGTTTTTAGCCATAGAAGAGAATCTGATTGTTCTTGATAGTTGATTACACTATTACTCTTGTATTTGATTTGAGTTAGTAGTTTTCCAAGTGTCAAAAGCAAGTTTTCAATTCCAAATAACAAAGTGTCATCATTGTCCTCATTTTTTTTTGAAAAGAAACTTGTTAGTAATTGTCACTTTGGAAAATAATTCAGATTTGCACTTAGCTTTCTTTTTATCATTCATACATTAAGAAGGCAGAAAACAAATACATGCATGTGCATTTGAATTTAGACTGTTTGTTGGCTTGATTTAGGACAGTGCATATAGTGTGTGCTCTGTGCTCTTTGTTGAAAGAATGCCATCTCTCTTTTTTTAGTAGCTAGGATTTTCATTGCAGAAAGAAGATTAAATGACTGTTTATCATCTTAGATTGCATTTTAGGAATTGTACATCTACATCACGCGGTGAACCTGAAAGGAAAATTTCTTAAAGCAAGATCAACCATAAAATAAATTTAATGAATCTAAAAACTCTTTGGAACCTAACGCACAACATCTAGAAGTCGAGGCTAGAGACGTATTCTGGCGTCGTAAAGCCTGATAACTATTGTTTTCACTATTGGTTGGGTGATTCCTCCACTTTGAGACGATAAGTGCCAGTACAGACTTGTGCTCCCACGTACCGTCGAGTATATTTTGGGAGACCACAATAGGCTTTATCCTTTATCCATAGGAAGCCGTGTCTGCTGCCCTATCAATCGCAATGCACTGAACACAGAATTCGGGAAGATTGACTGCCGTACCGTAAAAAGTATTTTGCAGTTTTGCGATTGGTTTGGTAATCCCTCTATCTAGATTTCTGGAGCAGTCTCTTTCATTCCTTTTCAGACTCCTTAACGGAAAAGGTCCATCTAATCACTTGTCACTTCAAGCTCATTAAAAATCGAAGGCGACTAGAGTCATATTTTGTTTTTTCTCGACTCTTAAAAATTGAAAAAACAAGTTGTGTCAAAGCGTCTAAAATTCATCTAATTCAGAAACATACTTCCCCTTGATTTTTAGTTGATCGAGTAATCCGAAATCGTGGAAGAAAGTCAATTGAAACCCCATTGTTCGCGGAGGCTTACGAGTCAACAGTCTTTGTCTCCAGAGTCGAAACTGTTACAGACAAAGAAAACTCGTTTAACTGGTTCCAAATCCCCTGGTAAAGTTAGAACAAGTGTTCCGACACCATCAGAGACTCGGGTTACTCCAAACATTTCTAGTATCCCTACCTTTATAGAAGAAGTTCAGTAGCCACCAAAGGACAGTAGAACTGATCCTAGTGTGAAGGTAAACACTTGTGTTACTGAACCAGCTCCATCTATAGCTGATTCGGAGGGTGTTATTCCCCAAACATCTGTCGCTGCAAATTCTATACCTTCTTCAGCACCAGAAATATTTTACGGACCTGATGGTCTTCCTCTTCCACCTGGTCGGATTTCTATAGAAGAGATTGTGGAAGATCCTCCATAAAGTACTCCATCGCGATTTGGAGTCGGGATCACTCTATATCCTTATTCATCAGAAATTAGTCTATCGCCATCGGAAGCTCTTGTAGAATCGTTAGGAAATATTTTGGATAGACTAGAAATGTCTGAACAACCGTCAACATATAGGACTGTTTCATCTGACACAGCGACAGCAGAACTCCCTGTTGTCACTCCTAAAATGTTCATCGGCATACCATCTGTCCCAACTAGCTCTCAATCGCTAGACGGGGCCCACTCAGGGGCTATTTCGATAGTATGGTCCGTTCCTGTTTGTTCATCTAGAATAGTATCCGGGAACTCTTATGTTGAGTCTCAACAAATTTATCCTTCAGGGTGTCAATTTGGGCAGTCTAGTCTTCAAGGGCAAACAATTCCTTTAAGTACCTGATTACCGCCGTATGGGGGGCAGTATACCCCTTCATTGTCTCCTCCGGGAGGACAACCATACGGGAGTTCACAACAAAATTCAGGTTATGTTGGAATTACATCCAGCGGTTGGGTGCCGATACTACCTCAACAACCAAGAGTTATATATTCTATGCAACAATGCTTACCTATGTCAAATATACCGACTACGCCAGCTATTGTGACAGTGTGGCAAGTACAAGCATTGCCTGTTGTATGCCAACCTCAGGTTTCTCAGGTGGTAATGCAACAACCTCTTGTCCCTACGACTCAACCACAATCGCCAACTAGTGGTGTGACACAGGCCCAAACGGGTACAATTACCCCTCATCTTCGTCAAACAGTCAGTATTGGACAACAACACATGGCTTCACAACCAGGGCTGGTGCAATAATAACAACCGCAATTCCAAAAAGTATACCAAGGATCTGAGCAACAAATATTTGCAAATAGTGGGTAGCCGTATATTCAAAATGGTCAAAATCAACTGTTCTACAATGGTTATGCCCATCAACCTTACCAAAGTTACCAGCATCAAATGCATTATGCTGGTATGCAAAGACCAACTGCTCAGGAAATTCCATCATATCCTGGGTATGCCTCGCCAAACCTGAATCAACAGTTACCCTTCGTGGCAACTTTGGAGTTACCGGATCTAAATAGGTTAACAAATGATCCAATTTCTTATGCCCCTTGATGGCCAGCGATTCCGTATAAACTTTCGTCAGACCTCATGTGATGAAATTTCATCTGTGGTGTTCATCAAACACCCTAAATGATGATTCGATTAGGCTTCGCCTTTTTCAGAGGACGTTAACTGGTCCGACATCAAAATGGTATATCAAGTTACCCAGAGCTTCATTTGACAACTTCAGTACACTAGCCACAACCTTTTTAACCCATTTTCAGTTACAGATAAGGTACGAAACGGGAACAGAACTTCTTACCAATTTCAAGCAAACAATGGCCACTCACATATCCAATCATATTCATGAGTGGCGACGTCGTCGTAGAATGGTAAAACGTATGTTCCTAATCAACTTTTAGCTGAATGGTTTATTAAGTCTTTATTACCTTCCATTACAGAAGATGTGGCAAAAGGAGGAGTCGTCACCGAAGAGAAAGTTATTGCTCGTGCGCAATATTTAGACTTGATTTATACTCAGTCTAGCACGCTCTACGATAAAATCCTTGACGCTCCCAGACCGGAATTTTCCATCCCCCCTCCTCCTAAATCAAACAATGACTCTCATGCCGGTGATGGTGTGATTGGTACGACAGACACGAAATCGAAAAATGCTACATCTAAAAAGGCCCATAAGATTTCCAGTCAGAATGAAAAAGAAGAACTTCTCGCCTCAGAAGTAAATATCATCTCGACAGATAAAGGCAAAGAAACCAAGCAATCGGGAGGCAAGAAGAAAAACAAAGGGAAGAATAAGAAACAGGAGGAATCATGACCTGAAAAATCTTCTGCAAATCCTCCTGGAGATAGGAAACCAAAAAATCCATGTATAATATGTGATGAGGATCATTGGACAAAAGATTGTCCACATAAGGCTGAGCTTAAAAGATTCATCAAGAATTCAAAAACCTCGGTCGCATTGACTAATCCATTTCCAAATCCAGGAACAAATCTAGTTGCTAGTGAAAATTCTTCCCTATCCCAAGTACTGATGTTGTCGGTTTCGAAACAACAAAATGATGCTTTGATATCGACAAGGAACAAAGATTATGGGAATCCACAGCTATCGAACAACATGGATAAAGATCAACCTAGTAGTTCAACAACAACTTCAACAGAAGTTGTGCTACCTATCATTCCTGAGCTAACAATAAAACCGCCAAAGGGAGTAGTACACAAGTCGACATTTAATCCTCGTGCTAGAGCAACACAACATTATAATATAGTGGAAGATCTGGCCCAATCGCCATCCGCTATGTCGACACTTGAGGTACTACAAAATTTTCCATCCCAAAAGCAATCTTTATTATTAGCTATCAGTGGGATAGACCCAAAGGATTCTGATCTTGTGTCCTTTAATCATAAAGGATACGATCCTCAATTACCAGCTCAACTAGCTTTCCTCATTCAAGTGAAAGCCCTCAACAAAACTGTTCATTGAACAATTATTGATGAGGGGGCATCTACATGTATTATGTTGATGAGTTGCTGGAAAACTTTAGGAACTCAAACCTTGTCGCAATCTTTGACAACATTAAAAGCATTTGACAGACGAATGTATACCCCATACGGTATTATAAGTAACTTGCAAGTTGAACTAGGAGGGAAAATAGTAGAAATAGATGTCGAAGTAATCGACAGAAACCTCGATTACAACATCCTGCTGGGAAGACCATGGATATATGCTATGGCTGCAGTTGTGTCGACCTACTTTAGGAAGATTGCATTTCCTTTTCAAGGAGGAATTATGATCGTCGACTAACAAACATTTCTCCCGAATAGTTCCCATGTTACGGGAAGCATTCCGATGATCCATGGAAGCCCCCATACACTTTAAATTATCGGAGTAGGCCTACTAAAAGACCCTATATTAATGGGGACCTTTTCCCTTTTGCCTCCAATCAATCTGGCGGAAGTAGCGTTAGTAGGAATCTGCAATATGATACCTTCGATTCAAAATATCTCAGAAAACGATATAAAAATGGATCATATGCAGGTATTTCCTCCAAGCCCAATAGAAATATTGTAGCAATCAATGTTTTTGGCATGGGAGGTAGACCCAAATCAATGCTCATCAAGCGTTTGGATAGATAGGTCTAAGGAATATGGCACCCCTTCAAATCCTTGGTCGCAAGTGCATTACACCGACAAAGGAATTGTTCAATCAATGGTAATTGAAGGGGCACCATGGGAAGATTACCACCATCGTTCCCATCTTCTGGATTGTAAAGAAGATACTCCTAATGACCTTCATCATCCCTCAGTTTTTGATTTCCTATCAAATACTGTAAACACGGTGGATTCCGAGCGAAACTTGTCCAACATTGAAGAGACTATCGCCATAAATATCTCGACCAAAGAAAATGTTGTAGAGAATATTTATGTTGGAAAATGTTGTTCTCCTTTAGAACTGGAAATATATAACACTCTTTTTCACAAATTCAGAGATGTCTTTTCTTGGTCATATAATGAAATGCCAGGAATTGACTCGAGTATAGTTGAACACGAAATCAAGATGTATCCAGATGTCAAACCAGTACGACAACAGCTACGGCAGGTGCACCCCAAGAAAGTCGCTGTCATCAAGGGAGAAGTTGAAAAGCTTCTCCATGCTGGTTTCATTTACCTGGTTCCTCTAATCGATTGGGTATCGAGCATTGTTCCTGTTATGAAAAAACAAGGAACGATTAGAGTGTGCGTCGATTATAGGGATGTAAATCAAGCTTGTCCGAAAGACAACTACCCTACACCCTTTATTGACCAGATAATTGATGAATGCGTCGGATGAAAAATATTTTCATTCATGGATAGATTCTCTGGGTATAATCAAATAAATATCCGCCCACAGGACCAATCAAAGACTGCATTTATTTGTCCGTGGGGCACATTCGCATATCACAAATTACACTTTGGTTTAAAGAACGCAGGGTCAACATTTCAGAGGGCAATGAATTATGCCTTCCATGACATCGAAAGCATCGTTCAACCATATCTCGACAAACTTCTGGCTCATTCGCGAAAGCAGACTGATCATCCGCATCATTTGAGAGCGATATTTCTACGTTGTTGACACTACAAGATACGACTAAATCCACACAAATGTGTGTTCTGTGTCAGTTTTGGTTGTTCACTTGGCTTTGTAGTCTCAAAAGACGGGATTCACCTCGACCCACGTAAGGTTCAGGCAATCATAAATTTGCCTCCACCTTCAAATTTTCTTCAGATTTAGAAACTCCAAGGGAAAGCAAACTTTCTGAGGAGCTTCATTCCAAATTACGCCAAACTTGCTAAAGGTTATACACGTCCATTGAAAAAGGAAGTGCCCTTCATCTGGGATCAGGTTGCACAAACCTCCTTTGATGCATTAAAAGAATCCCTAATAAAAGCATCATTAATGTACACTCCTGATTATCAAAAAGACATTAACCTATATCTGGCTGCAGCGGATACAACCATCGCAATGGTCTTAGTTCAAGAAGACAACGGAATTGAACATCCTATATATTATTTAAGTAGGAAATTAAATGATACAGAAAGCAAATTTTCCTATGTTGAAAAGCTGGCACTCGCAGTTGCTCAAGCGATACAAAGATTTCGACATTATGTCCTCTTTCGAAAAACTACCATTCTGTCAGATTGTAACCCCATGACTTATATATTGTCGCGACAGTTGCTAGGGGAAAATATTCAAAATGGATAGAAATTGTATAAGAGTTTGATCTGGAATTTGTAAAATCCAAATCAAAGAAAGAAGTCCTGATGATGGATCCTAGTTGGGATTTGAAACGTTGACGAAAAATGGTTTTTACTGTGGATTCTCTGGTAACTAAGTCAGAAGATATAAACCACAGATGTCTAAAATCCAAAACCCTGGTTTTCACGAAATTACTATGCGATCTCCCATCGTCGTTCAACGATGAAACATCAGATGAAAAAATCATGGATGAATCTTTGTTTCTGATATCTGCAAGCAATCTGTGGTATGGAGATATAATCATCTATCTCCAAACCCAAAAATATAGGCCTAATACCTCCGACACTGAACAAAAATGTATTCGATACCAATCAAAAGACTACATGATCGTTGGTGATACACTTTACTGTCGTGGCGTCGATACAGTTCTGAGGAGGTACCTCACCCATGAGGAAGCCGAAAAAGTCCTGAATGATTGTCATTCAGGCGCATGCGGGGCACATCAATCTGGTTACGCTACGGTGCAAAAATTTTTACGAGCAGGATACTTCTGGCCAACAATGTTCAAAGATTGCATAACCGCAGTCAGAAGTTGCCATGCCTATCAAATTTTCGATAGCAAAACCAAAATACCACCCGCACCTCTGCAGCCAATAGTTGCTATTGGGGCATTCACAAAATGGGGCATTGATTTCATGACATGTAACCCCACCTCGACCGAGGGGCATGGGTATATCATAGTCGTAGTGGACTATTTTACCAAATGGGCCGAGGCGATGCCTACATTAGATAACACTAGTGAAACAACTGCCCTTTTCTTTTTCAATCATGTAGTCGCCAGATTCGGCGTTCCACAGGCTATTGTCACAGATCATGGATCGCATTTTCGCAATCACATGATGGCCGAATTAGCTGCCAAATTAGGGTTGTCTCACGACAGCTCTACTCCATACTACCCGCAGGCCAACGGACAAGTTGAAGCAATCAACAAAGTCCTGAAGTGCATGCTGCAAAGGATGATTGGAGTCCACAAAAGGAGTTGGCACTTAATTCTGTACTCAGCCATGTGGGCATACCGAACATTGGTAAGGAATGCAACCGGGTTTACACCCTTCCAACTGGTGTATGGCCTAGAAGCAATCTTATTAGTTCGGTGTGAAATCTCATCCCTCAAACTCGCAATCGACCTTCTCCCCGGAACTTCAGAAGAGGAGGCTCATTTCTTGGAACTAATCCAATTGGATGAAACCCGTCATGATGCCGCTTTAGCTAACGAAGCCCATAAGAAATGAGTCAAGGCGCAATTTGACAAGAATGTCAAACGTAGAGTTTAGGCTTCTGTGATCCATATCAAGTTTACAAAAAAAAATTCGGCGAAGATCACATGAGACAACATTTGTCGACGCGTTTCGAACCAACCAGTGTGGTTCATCATCAGGACAAGTTGAAGAAACAGATCCAGCCTAGCAGTTTAAATAGACAGAGAAAAGCCCCCAGCGGTTAAAAAGACTAACAGCTACTTTTGACTAGGTACCTTAAAAAATGCTACCCGGGAGGACCAGCCCTTTAAATAAATTAATATTGTGATAAAAATATTAAAAATAATTAAAAATATATAATAGTTAGTTCAATTATAACCTAAAAATAATTTATGTTAATAGTTAGTTAAAGACAAATAAATAAAAATCATCTCTAAGGGGAAAAAATTACCCTAGAGGGGGACAGTCCCTCAGATAATAATGATAAAAAATTAAAAAAAAATTAAAAAATAAATAAACAATTATGTTCAATTAGTAAAAATAATTTATAAAAATAGTTAGTTAGAGATAAATAAATCAAAAAATTATATCTAAGGGAAAAATATTTCTCATGGAGGGACCAATCCCTTAAAAAAAAAAAAAATTATGTGAAAACTTTTTTATTAATGAAACTTAAATGATAATAATTAGTAATGATAAAATTATATTAGAATTAAAATATAATTAAAACTAAATTATATTAAAATTATATTAAAATTAAAATATAATTAAAATTATATCTAAAATCAAATTATATTAAAATTATATTATTAAATTATATTACAATTATGTTAAAATTATATTACCTAGGGGGACCAACCCCCTAAAATAAAATGATTTAATGAAATATATAATTCAAAAATTAAAATTTTTAAGTTAAATTAGTAATTAAAAATACTTCATGATAATATTTCGTTACAAATAAATTATTAAAAATAAGAAAGAAAAATAGGAAGGAAAGACAAAATGAGTAAAATATATATGTATATATAAAAAATAAATAAATATATAAATAATTAAATAAAACTAATAAAATAATTCAGAATAATAATATTTCTCATAGAGGGACCAATCCCTTAGAAAAAATAAAATAATTATGTGAAAACTTTTTTATTAATGAAACTTATATGATAATAGTTAGTAATGCTAAAATTATATTAAATTATATTAAAATTATATTAAAATTAGAATATAATTAAAACTAAATTATATTAAAATTATATTAAAAATAAAAATATAATTAAAATTATATCTAAAATCAAATTATATTAAAATTATATTATTAAATTATATTAAGATTATGTTAAAATTATATTACGTAGGGGACCAACCCCCTAAAATAAAATGATTTAATGATAATATATAATTCAAAAATTAAAATTTTTAAGTTAAATTAGTAATTAAAAATACTTCGTGATAATATTTCGTTACAAATAAACTATTAAAAATAAGAAGGAAAAATAGGAAGGAAAAACAAAATGAGTAAAATATATATGTATATATAAAAATATAAAAATAATAAATAACTAATTAAATAATTAAATAAAACAATTAAATAAATACATAAATAAATAAATAAAAGTAATAATAATAATAATAAATAATTCAAGAATAATAATAAATAAATATGTTAAAAAAAAAAAAAACGAGGACTAGGACGAGAGTGCTGGGACCCAACACCGACTGATTTTCTAGCCATAATCTCTATTGAGATTACTCGACCTCTTTTTAATCTCAAGCGCCTCCCTAAATTTCCGATGATGGAAGTGCGAAACCTTAGCAATAACACTAGCTTCGTCAATACAAACATGATGATTGGTTTTCTTGGCGCGCTCAGCCAAAACGGAAGACTTAGTTCGCCTATGCTTAACATCAGCAGCATGCTCACTAATCCTCTGATTAATGGAGCGACCAAACATGATTATTGGTTTTCTCGGCATGCTCAGCCAAAGCGAAAGACTTAGTACGCCTATGCTTAAGATCAGCAGCATGCTCACTAATCCTCGCTCCATTAATCAGAGGATTAGTGAGCATGCTGCTGATCTTAAGCATAGGCGTACTAAGTCTTCCACTTTGGCTGAGCACGCCGAGAAAACCAATCATCATGTTTGTATTGAGGAAGCTAGTGTTATTGCTAAGGTTTCGCACTTCCATCATCGGAAATTTAGGGAGGCGTTTGAGATTGAAAAGAGGCCGAGTAATCTCAATAGAGATGATGGCTGGAAAATCAGTCGGTGCTGGGTCCCAGCACTCTCGTCCTAGTCCTCGTTTTATTTATTTTTTTAACGTATTTATTTATTATTATTCTGAATTATTTTATTATTATTATTATTATTATTATTATTTATTTATTTATTTATTTATTTATGTATTTATTTAATTATTTTATTTAATTATTTAATTATTTTTTTTATTTTTTATATATTTTTATATATACATATATATTTTACTCATTTTGTTTTTCCTTCCTATTTTTCCTTCTTATTTTTAATAATTTATTTGTAACGAAATATTATCACGAAGTATTTTTAATTACTAATTTAACTTAAAAAATTTAATTTTTGAATTATATATTATCATTAAATCATTTTATTTTAGGGGGTTAGTCCCCCTAGGTAATATAATTTTAACATAATCTATTTTAACATAATCTTAATATAATTTAATAATATAATTTTAATATAATTTGATTTTAGATATAATTTTAATTATATTTTTCTTTTTAATATAATTTAGTTTTAATTATATTCTAATTTTAATATAATTTTAATATAATTTAATATAATTTTATCATTACTAACTATTATCATATAAGTTTCATTAATAAAAAAAAATTCACATAATTATTTTATTTTTTCTAAGGGATTGGTCCCTCTATGAGAAATATTATTATTCTGAATTATTTTATTAGTTTTATTTAATTATTTATCTATTTATTTATTTTTTATATATACATATATATTTTACTCATTTTGTTTTTCCTTCCTATTTTTCCTTCTTATTTTTAATAATTTATTTGTAACGAAATTTTATCACGAAGTATTTTTAATTACTAATTTAACTTAAAAAATTTAATTTTTGAATTATATATTTCATTAAATCATTTTATTTTAGGGGGTTGGTCCCCCTAGGTAATATAATTTTAACATATTTTTAATATAATTTAATAATATGATTTTAATATAATTTGATTTTAGATATAATTTTAATTATATTTTAATTTTAATATAATTTAGTTTTATTTTAGTTTTAATTATATTTTAATTCTAATATAATTTTAATATAATTTAAGATAATTTTATCATTACTAACTATTATCATTTAAGTTTCATTAATAAAAAAGTTTTCACATAATTATTTTATTTTTTTAAGGGATTGGTCCCTCCATGAGAAATATTTTTCCCTTAGATATAATTTTTTAATTATTTATCTCTAACTAACTATTTTTATAAATTATTTTTACTAATTGAACATAATTGTTTATTTATTTTTTAAAAAATTTTAATTATTTATCATTATTATCTGAGGGACTGTCCCCCTCTAGGGTAATTTTTTCCCCTTAGATATGATTTTTATTTATTTGTCTTTAACTAACTATTAACATAAATTATTTTTAGGTTATAATTGAACTAACTATTATATAATTTTAATATTTTTATCACAATATTAATTTATTTAAAGGGCTGGTCCTCCAGGGTAGCATTTTTTAAGGTACCTAGTCAAAAGTAGCTGTTAGTCTTTTTAACCGTTGGGGGCTTTGCTCTGTCTATTTAAACTGCTAGGCTGGATCTGTTTCTTCAACTTGTCCTGACGATGAACCACACTGGTTGGTTCGAAACGCGTTGACAAATGATGTCTCATGCGATCTTCGCCGAATTTGTTTTTGTAAAAAAGAATGTCAAACCCCGTGTCTTCTCAGAAGGTGACCTGGTCTTACTTTACGACCAAGAATCCGATAAATTGGGAGCAGGTAAATTCAAATATTTATGGATGGGCCCCTATATTGTTAAACGTGTATTAGCAAAAGGAGCCTACGAGTTAATGGATTACGACGGAATTCCACTGGCGCAACCCCGTAACGGGTTGTACCTTAAGCGTTACTATGCATGATTCAGTGTGGTAACCTATATGCTTTTGTTACATTTTTGTTTTCGCTAAGGGTAATCATTTTGGTCAAGTAAATCCACTTTTTACATTTGTCGCAGATGTCGAACCTATTGGAATCTTTTGTTGGATACACTGACGGAGCAAGTCGTAGTTCGCGGAACCTATCTTCTGCGGCCTGGGCCATTTTTTATCCAAGCGACGAGTTAGTAAGTTTCAGAGGGGTATGTATTGGTCGATCAACAATTAACATCGCTGAATATAGTGCGTTGATAGAACTTCTCTCTGATGCCATCTCACATGGCATACGCCGACTTGTCGTCAGGCTAGACTCACAGCTCGTCATACTACAACTTACTGGTATCTACTCCGTCCGAAATCTAGCTATCTATCGCATGTTCTTAAGGGTCAAGATTTTGGAAAGGGAATTTAATTTTATTCAATATCAGCATATTTCCAGAAGCTTAAACACATTAACTGACTCATTGGCAAATTATGTGTTAGATAGACATTTGCAACATTTATAAAAAGAAGCATTTCATCAACATTTGCATTCGGATCATGTAACTTAACCAAAATAGAACTCCGAAAATCAAAAAAAAAATATATATATATATATATCTATCTATATATATATATATATATATATAGATATATATATATATATATATATATATATATATATATATAGATATATATATATATATATATATATATATATAATTGTTTATGGTTTACACATAATGTTCTGTAACCGAGACAAAATTGGTCAAATGGCCCAAAACTCAAAGCGCTAGGGGGCACCCTAGTCTAATGATGCTAGTGATAACAAGTCACCACCTGTGCAATCATGTGTAAAAGCCTAGTCCATCGACTTGGCACGCTAGTAGTATGTCGCTACAACCTCAGAGGCAGCTCGTCAGTCCTCACATATGGAATGCTGAGAGTGAGCCCCTCGACCTGATCCTATAATGCTGAAAGAGTCTCGGCCACATCAAGGCCGCGAAGGATAGCCCTTCCCAGAGCCTCTCCTGTTGGAGCGGCAGCTGGCACTCTCAGGCGTACTACTGGCCGAAAGGGACCAACATCTACATGAGCATGAGTTTTGATTAGTCTTGATAGAATAAAGCACAAGGACATTATAAAGAGAAATGATAAACAAAAATATGGTCAAAGAATTTACCAATGACACCCCACTGCTCGCCAGCTGGCAATACCAAATCTGGGTCACCCCGGAAGTCCATACCAGCATATGGTTACTCGGAAAAGACCATCTCCCGATGATCGAACCACCTAAAGAAGGTATCAGAAAAGGAAACCTGAGACTGACCAACATGTCTGAACATATGGTCGACCCATCTCTGCATCCGTGGTTCAGTCGGTGGAGGTAAACCATGTGAAATATACTACGGCTGCATCAGGGGGATCTTTCCAAGGAAAAGGCGGTCAAAATAGAACCATATCCAAAGTTCTTCAATCTTTCGTTTTTCACCTTGGTCAATTGTTCTTTCATCACAAAGAGTACTGCATCACACCAGTTGAACACCTTCGGTTCGAGACATTCTAAGGCATACTACATATAAGACCGGTTGGCCATGTGAAGAGCCGCACCACCAGCCATCCTACCAAAGGTGAACAGAATGGTCATTAGGGACCTGTCAGTGACTACTCGAATGATGATATTGTCGTCTTTACTCGGCTGAGATCCCTCTCTGCAATACCTGCGGATGTAATCTCTCACAAATTCACCCCCACTGGCCGAACCTAATAAGGATATAGGGGCACCCCGCCTCGATAAGTCGGTCAAAAAATAGATGTCCGCGACAGTCAAAGGGATGGATTTGCCCCTAATCTGGAACACCTGGCTGGTAGGGTCCCAGGCATCAAGAAAATACTGCAACAAGTTGATTTTTTGCCTCATGCTAGAGATGCGGAAAAACTTGAGCAGGCCACAGTTCCACAGTGCATTTACCGTAACTGGATCATGTAAAGCAAGCATGTCCTCTTCTTCATGCTCATGTTCTCGCCATGTAATAGGCATTTTTCTCCAATAAATCTCTGAAAACAAACAAGAGAAGAGTTAGATCCTAATTTGGTGAGAAACAGGCAAAAATTTCCATTGAAAACTGTGCATAAATTTCCCTCCTTGCGCCCATCATACCTGCAGTAGTGTTCTGGGTGCATTGCATGCTAACTGTATAGTGAGTAGGCCAACATGTAATGCACCTTTCGATATAGAAAGGGTGCGATGGAGCCAGAGTGAGTTTTTCAAACCCCAGAGGCTCAGAAAAACCAGAAATCAGGCTCAGAATGCAAAATGGAATGGATGAAATGAAAGAGCTCAGGTTTAGCTCCTACCTGGTCCAGAAGGCACCAAAAATTGTCCATAGAATCTTCCGGAATCATCTGGTGAAAATCAAGGGGGAAAGAACCTCCAAGGCTCCAACAGACCAAAGCTCAAATGAAATGGTAAAATGAGGGGTAAAATCACTTTTAAATTACTTTTTACATAATTCAAGTAAAATATTAGTGTCTTAACTCATTTTCCAAACATGTATTGTTCATTTCTAACTAGTTTGATGAAGCAATTAAGCATGCAGCACAACCTTTGAAGGAACAAAGTCATTAATGGTAAAGTCAAGAAATGACCATTATATCAAGCAGTTTTAACGCGGACTTCAAGCTCGTTAAAAAATAAACATAAGCAATGAGCAAGTGTTTCCCCCAGTTTTTAAGCTCATTTTAAAATAAAAAATGAACCAATTTTCGGTAAATAACCATCTTGAATGTATTACTTCAGCCTTTGAAGCCTTGGTCGTGTTCTCATCATCACTCTTCGCAGCTGTTCTCATCACTTCGCATCCGAGTCGGGTTCGGTTATTCCATTCACTGGTCACATCACCATGGTTCCATCACACCATCCACATTTGGGGTTAATACTACCAATCCATCATGTCAGTGTCGCCGATATGTTCAAGAGAAGTCACTTAGAGAATTCACCTATGTCTCACCCACTATAATACATTTTCACTCCATTCTTTCATGACCGCCACCCTGAACCGTATATCACCAGATCGTTTTCACCTCCATTAAAATCATTTGCTCTGTTCCGTGTTATTGATGTGGGATTCACTAAGGCCCTCCTATGACAGATTGCTTCTTGTCGACATCAGCTCATTATCCAAGAAATCGATCTAGGAACAACCCTTTCAGTACTTTGAAGCTTGCATGCCTCAATGGCAAGTTTCTCACTTCTGATGACAGGTTTACATCAATGGCCTTCGACTGAAATATTTTGCGTGGTGTTCGATGCCAAGTCCCTTATTCACACCACATGAATTGTACTGCAGTACCTTGAGGATCATTATCATTATCGGTGATTCCTCTCGCGCTTGTTAACAACTTACATCATTGGCTGGTAATCAGGCGATGTCTTTCCATGTTCGATTCCAGAACATCTCTCACATGGATCAACTTGTACTTTGAGTGAAGATTGAATGAGATTGAAGACCCCGGATCTAGTTTCATCCATCTGAGCTACGATATATATTTAGGAAAATAAAGACATCAAATGTACATCATTGCTGCATAGATAATCATCCAATCTAAGGGATGATGGCTCTACCAAAATCATCAGTCTACACTCAGACGATTGTCTGTCTTATGTAAAAGAAAATGAATTTATAAAGCTGAGCATGGGAATGCCCACCTCAGCTAGATCATGAAAATAATATGAAGATAATTTATTTTATTGTATTTTATTACAGGTCGCCTTCCAGCTCGAAAAAACTTCGGATCCTCATGATAAATCATTTCACCCGACATCAAAATATTAACAACCTCATGCTTTAGCGGGAAACTGTTATTGACATTTTTGGGCACTGCAACCCCAAGCATGAATGTCCATAAACCAAGGGCTCCTAAGTCCCTAAAGGTGTTGTTCCAACCCCTAAAAGAACAAGGTCAACTGATTACAGCATCTCCCAGAAGTTCTCCATGAAAAACTACTCAGAACTGGTCAAAACTGGACCATTTCACCTACTCCATAGGCAAAGTGCGTTGCATCCCACCTAAATACACACAGTAGGTGTTATGCATGTCAAAAGCCCCTTCTATGGGGTGCGATGGGCGAGAACGGACAAATGGCAGGGTCAATCTGCAAGGTGGAGGAGCATGGAATCTTCCAGAAACCTCTCCTGTGACACTTACCTCTCTGAATTCGACCAGGGATGAGTAAGAGATCATCAATCTCCAAGTGGAATCAAGAACTATCAGAGAGAAGACATTAATAAAATCTCAAAAGCTGACTCACCTCCCTTGCAGACATCTAATATGGATCCCTCATCCCAGAGATCTAGAGGCTGGAATTTTGTATCTTGTAAGGAAGTGTTGTTGGTTTCTTGGTGCAATATCATAGTGTTGGGTTGTTACACAACAATTTGTTACCATTTGTCACCTTCCCTATTACCCCTCATCTGCACACTAGAGGACTCATTCTAGGACTTGTGAGAAGTGACATGACTTGAAACCACATGCATCATATTCCTCTAAGTATGAGCTTCATTTGCCCTGAAGACATCTCCTGCAAAATATCCATGAAAACAGCTCTTTTTGCATTAGCGCGGGTCCACAGTTCACTACCCGCGCCAATGAGGGAAATCCTCTAAAAAGGGTGCACCATTGGCGCTCTGTCTCAGAGTCGCACTCGCACCAACCGAATTGAGTAAAGTTTTTAAACAACAAGCTCCTGAAGCTTCTCTTCAACCCATTCACCAACTGAATCTATGTTGAGCTAGGATGGTTTGGCTTCGAATCTCCATAGAAGGGAAAGTGGTTTGCCACCTCTCATGGAAGTTTCCAAGTGATAAAGCCAATCCCATGAATAATGTGGTTGATCTTATCTCTTTCTTCTCTAGCTATAAAAGCTTGCCTCTATGCCTTGAGCAAGCTAGTTACAGTAGTTATAGTTACAGTAGTTCTAGTTCCAGCATAGTGATAGAGAGTTTGAATCTGCAAGAGCCTTCTTTGCACCCATAAGGCCAAATCTAAGTAAGGAGATTCTTGTCACCCAAAGAGAGAGAGGCGTGTTCCTCATCCCAACAAGCTTTGCAAGACTTGTGTAGCTAACTACCTAGCCAAAGGAGTATTTGACGTCAGAACAATGGTTGTATTCTTCTTTGTTATTTATTAATAATAGATGACTATCATTATGGTTCCACTCTCATTGTCTTATGTTTGATGTTGAGTTATATTTTTTTTGACTGATATATAATTGCATCTACTAGATTTTATGCTTGTTTTCATGTTTTTCTTTGCATGTGCAGGTGTCCAATCACGGAGATCATGGGGATCATGACCGGCCAAGGCGAAGGAACGAGGGCGATATCTCTTCTACGAACACTAGCGTTGGAACCCAAGTAGGTTCTCACCATCCACTTTTTATTTGCAATTAGGAACTTGCGTGATAGCATTGTGTGATTGTTGCTAGACTCGGTCTGGGCTAGTAGGGATTGTCTTTGTCCGTAGAGAGGATTTACCTCCACAACAAATTGGTGACTCCGCTGGGGAAGTCTTGTCTCTTTGGTTTCTCATTTTGTTGCTTAGATAGCTTTCTGGGTTGAATTTCTTGTTGTTTCTTGCTCCTGGTTTACCTAGATACTGTTTCCAAGCTGTGGGTTTCTTGCTTTTGTTTTTGACTTAGAAAAATCGATTAGCACGCTTTTTAGCTTTACAGTCGCGCCGATTGGTGCAAGTTGCTCAAAGACAACCCGTGCCAATCCCATAAAAGCGCGAGTTGTAGCCTAACGTCGCGCCAAGCCTGTCAACTTTTCCAGTTCGCTTGTCTTCAAGCCCTCTGAGCTTGGATTTGTATTTTGTTGCGTCTTTTTCAATTACTGGAGTGTGTTTGATCCTTCTTTGACTGGTTTTAGACCTTCATCCTTCGGGTGTTTTCCTTTTTCTATCGATTTCACATTTTATCCCTAGGGCATCTAGTGGCTTTGTGCGTCGAGCCTTCTGTAGGAGTCTTGGGTTCTTTGATCGTCCAGTCGACTTTGTGATTACTTTTTGCACTTGCTCAGTAGTTGTCAAAGCCTTTTGTTGGTATTCAAGTGATTTTCTCCTCTGCTGCTTGGATTTCGCTTGACTTCGTTTAGGCTTATATTACATAGCCCGTAGAGGTCTTTGTGTTTTCTTCTTGGTTTGAAGGACTGTTTTGGTGTTTTGGGGATTCGATTGTGTGCTCATTGAGTGAAATTGTTTTTTTTTACTCGGTGTTACTATCTCTCAAAATTTGTTTAGTGCGCTTTGCCATTGAAAAGAAAACGAACAATCTCTTTTGCGTTGCATTAGTTAATTGAAATTAGAAGCTTTTCATTGATTACACGATCTAAAACAAATAAAATTTTCATTTATTTGTCATTAGTTGCATTAGAGTGGTTCTTGATTATTTATGGTCATTTTGTTTGATTGAAAATTTCTCAACTCTCTCGTAGTTAGTGTTCATCGAACGAAATGATACTTTTTGGAATATAGCTTGCATTTAAGGAATTGTGAGAGATTACATACGGTAGGACCTGGAAATCGAAACCTAATCAAAGATCAACCGTAAAATGAACTAAATAAACTTAAAAACGCGTTGGAACATAACGCTCACTGATTAGAGGTCTAGGCTAGAGACGTTCTGCGTCGTTAAACCTAGTCACTTTTGTTTCACTTAAGGTTGGGTGATTCCTCCTTCCGTGACACAACAAGTGGTCTAGCACGGACTTGAGCTCCCACGTATAGTCGAGTATATGGGGAGACCCCACTAGGTTATCATCCTTTATCCATAGGAAGCCGTGTCTACCGCCTTACAAGCCGTAACGCACTGAACACAGCATTCGGGAAGATTGACTGCCGTACGGAAAGTCCTTGGTTTTCATATGATTGCCAAGGTATATATGCAGTTTTACGGATTGTCTGGTAAACCCTTTGCCTAGTTTCTCCAGAGTAGTCACTTTTGATCCTTTTAAGACTCCTTAAAAGAAAAGGCTCACTTGAGCACTTGTCACTTCGGGCTCACAAAACATTCGAAGGCGACTAGAGTCACCTTTTTGTCCTTTTCTCGACTCTTAAAACATGAAAAGGTCAAGTTCAGTTCCTTTGTCTTAAAATTTATTTGGCCACGTTCACATTTACCCGGTTAGATCTTGTTTGCGTTAGCTTGAGTAGGCTTCTTTTCATTCTCGATGGAAACTTTTCTGGGGTTCACCAACCCAGGGATCCCCTCTTACGGGAACCCTGGTCATTTCGCTCCTTTTGGCAATGTTGGTGCTCCTTATATGGCGACGTTGTCCCTCCCAGGGTTAACTGTTGGGTTGTCGGTTTGGTTGTTCTCAACCTCTTTGGTCCTTGCCGTCTCACCGTCTAGTCAATTCGTCCCTCCACCTGAACAACATCATGTTGATTCTAAGGTGGATCTCTCCCCTTCTATGCCCACTTCTACGTCCTCATCTTCTACTTCACCTGGTGAAAGTCTAGATTCGAGTAACCAGGTGGCTAAGAAGAAGAAGAAGAAGACGAAGAAGAAGAAGGCTCCTAAGGGAGAGGTTACAAGTGCAGCTACCCCCTCGAGTACACCTAAAGTCGGGCCCCTTTCCGCTCCTCCACGGAAGGTCAAGTTTCCTTGTCGATTATGCAAGGAGGACCATCTTCTTTGCGATTGTCCTGGCATTCCTAGGGTACTAGAAGTATGGTCTCGTGATCTGGCCCGCCCCTCATCGTCCACTGAGGCTCACGGCGATGCTACCTTATCAGTCGGGAATGGTAAGGGAAAAGGGAAGATTTGAATCCCCTGTAGACTTTGTGAAGGTAATCATCCCCTTCACCTTTGTCCACTCATGGATAAAGCCTCCGTTGTCTTGGAAAGGCTTACAGATCCTTCACCCCAACTTCCCGTTGGTTACACAACAATTTGTCACCATTTGTCACTGTCCCTATTACCCCTCATCTGCACACTGGAGGACTCATTCCGGGACCTGTGAGAAGTGACATGACCTGAAACCACTTGCACCATATTCCTCTAAGTATGAGCTTCATTTTCCCTCAAGACATCTCCTGCAAAATATCCATGAAAACAACTCTTTTTGCATTAGCGCGGGTCCACAGTTCACTGCCCGCGCCAATGAGGGAAATCCTCTAAAAAGGGCGCACCATTGGCGCTCTGTCTCAGAGTCGCACTCGCGCCAACCGAATTGAGTAAAGTTTTTAACCAACAAGCTCCCGAAGGTTCTCTTCAACCCATTCACCAACTGAATCTATGTTGAGCTAGGATGGTTTGGCTTCGAATCTCCATAGAAGGGAAAGTGGTTTGTCACCTCTCATGGAAGTTTCCAAGTGATAAAGCCGATCCCATGAATAATGTGGTTGATCCTATCTCTTTCTTCTCTATCTATAAAAGCTTGCCTCTATGCCTTGAGCAAGCTAGTTATAGTAGTTATAGTTACAGTAGTTCTAGTTCCAGCATAGTGATAGAGAGTTTGAAGCTGCAAGAGCCTTCTTTGCACCCATAAGGCCAAATCTAAGTAAGGAGATTCTTGTCACCCAAAGAGAGAGAGGCTTGTTCCTCATCCCAACAAGCTTTGCAAGACTTGTGTAGCTGACTACCCAGCCAAAGGAGGATTTGACATCAGAACAATGGTCGTATTCTTCTTTGTTATTTATTAATAATAGATGACTATCATTATGGTTCCACTCTCATTGTCTTATGTTTGATGTTGAGTTATATCTTTTCTGACTGATATATAATTGCATCTACTAGATTTTATGCTTGTTTTCATGTTGTTCTTTGCATGTGCAGGTGTCCAATCACGGAGATCGTGGGGATCGTTACCGGCCAAGGCGAAGGAACGAGGACGATATCTCTTCTACGAACACTAGCATTGGAATCCAAGTAGGTTCTCACCATCCACTTTTTATTTGAAATTAGGAACTTGCGTGATAGCATTGTGTGATTGTTGCTAGACCCGGTATGGGCTAGTAGGGATGGTCTCTGTCCGCAGAGAGGATTTACCTCCACAACAAATTGGCGACTCTTTGTTGTGCAGGTAAATCCTCTCTGCGGACAGAGACGATCCCTACTAGCCCAAACAGGGTCTAGCAACAATCACACAATGCTATCACGCAAGTTCCTAATTGCAAATAAAAAGTGGATGGTGAGAACCTACTTGGATTTCAACGCTAATGTTCGTAGAAGAGATATCGCCCTCGTTCCTTCACCTTGGCCGGTCACGATCCCCACGATCTCCGTGATTGGACACCTGCACATGCAAAGAACAACACGAAAACAAGCATAAAATTTAGTAGATGCAATTATATACCAGTCAGAAAAGATATAACTCAACATCAAACATAAGACAATGAGAGTGGAACCATAATGATAGTCATCTATTATTAATAAATAACAAAGAAGAATACAACCATTGTTCTGATGTCAAATCCTCCTTTGGTTGGGTAGTCAGCTACACAAGTCTTGCAAAGCTTGTTGGGATGAGGAACAAGCCTCTCTCTCTTTGGGTGACAAGAATCTCCTTACTTAGATTTGGCCTTATGGGTGCAAAGAAGGCTCTTGCAGCTTCAAACTCTCTATCACTATGCTGGAACTAGAACTACTATAACTATAACTACTGTAACTAGCTTGCTCAAGGCATAGAGGCAAGATTTTATAGATAGAGAAGAAAGAGATAGGATCAACCACATTATTCATGGGATTGGCTTTATCACTTGGAAACTTCCATGAGAGGTGGCAAACCACTTTCCCTTCTATGGAGATTTGAAGCCAAACCATCCTAGCTCAACATAGATTCAGTTGGTGAATGGGTTGAAGAGAAGCTTCGGGAGCTTGTTGGTTAAAAACTTTACTCAATTCGGTTGGCGTGAGTGCGACTCTGAGACAGAGTGCCAATGGTGTGACCTTTTTAGTGGATTTCCCTCATTGGCGCGGGCAGTGAACTATGGACCCGCGCTAATTCAAAAAGAGTTGTTTTCATGGATATTTTGCAGGAGATGTCTTCAGGGAAAATGAAGCTCATACTTAGAGGAATATGATGCAAGTGGTTTCAGGTCATGTCACTTCTCACAGGTCTCGGAATGAGTCCTCCAGTGTGCGGATGAGGGGTAATAGGGACAGTGACAAACAGTGACAAATTGTTGTGTAACAGATGCCCCTAGAGCATGAGGCCCGAGAGAGAGAGGGGTGAAATGCTTTACAAGAACATGTGTGACTGAAAACACGGCCGCTGGAGAACCTGCGTAAAGAAGTACAACTGATATCTCAAGTACATGATATATGTGGTATGGGCGCAACCATCCATAGCAGAGTACATAATAATCTAGATCCAAGGTATGGGCGCAGCCATCCAGTGAGGATCAATATAGAGACTCAGGCATGGTCACATACATCCAGTGAATGAGTCATGTAATGAACATAATAATCCACAAATCACAACCTGGATTCCAACAACCAAAATCCAGGGTCTTGCGTTCCATCTCGACCCGAACAGAGTACAAGTCCAAACATGTGAATACAGGAGTTGAAGTCGAACATTCATGAACATCTTCTGATTACCAGCCAATAGTGAAAGCTATTAACAGACGCGAGAGGTACCACCAATAATGACAATGGCCCTCAAGGTACTATAGGTACAATCTATGGTGTGCGAATAAGTGAGCCAGCGTCGAACACCCGTAGAATCGTTCGATCAGAGGCCAATGATGAAAAACCTCTTGTCGAACACGAAGAACCTGCCATTGAGGCATGCAGGCTCCAAGGCACCGAAAGGGAGTCTCTAGATCAGCTTCCTGGATAATGAGCTGAAGTCGACAGGAAGTGACCTTGATCAAAGGTGGGCCATAGTGTTTCCCACATCAGTGACACAAGACAGAGGAAGGATGTTGTGGTGAATCAAAATTATGTGAGGTATTAGAGGATGTTGTACTGCTGCAGAGGTCAACTTCTCTTGAACATATCGGCAGCACGACAGTGGACTTGGCAGTATTTGACATGAAATGAGCAGGGGTCATGGTGACAAGGTAATGAGCAGATGAGAGGTCAAATAGGATAACCCAAACCCATGGAAGCAAGTGTAAAACAAGATGAGATGTCCCCACCCAGACACGAATGCAGACTAGTGCCATGTTCAAGAGCGACATACTACCGACATGACAACGATTATGGGTCCATTTTCCCCACCATTTCTGGCGAGTACCCCAATTATTTTTAACAAGCTTGACGGGGATAGCATATGCTTATGAGTGTCATTACGACATAACCCGATGTCATTAAGTTTTAACGAGTCTGACAAAGGAAGAACTCAGTGTATTTTCCTGTTTAGAGAGTCTGAAAAGACGACAGAAAAGAAAACTCTAGGGGGGTCCTTTTTCATAAAGTTGTGTCTCCCGAGCCCGAAAAAGTATAAAACAATGCTCGAAAGAACCGCCTGATCATTACGATCGAGGAGTACTTTTCATATGTGGTGACATTGACCTGAAAAAGTAAAAAAGTGATCAACATCACGTCGTTTCGTAACCATTAACGAACCTGAAATGACAAGGGTCCGACGATCTTTTGTTTTTTACATGGTCGGAAAAGAGTTTAAAGACGACCGCCTCTTATTTATGTTTAACGAGTCAAGAGGGATAACTCGGCGATATTTTCATATTTAGACGGTCAGAAAAGAGCTAAAAGTAGACCTCCATTTTTATTCTCTTTAACGAGTCAAAAAGGGAAAATACTCGGCAATCTTTTCATATTTTACGAGTCAGAAATGAGCTTAAAGGTGACTCATCCTAGAGGAACGAGTGGTATAAAGGGTAGCAACTGGTTCCGGTAATGGTGGAACTGCTCAAAACATGTAATGGTCAAGAGGCTGGCTAATAAAACCACTCATTGTTGTGGTTCCTCAGGGAAGGAAAAACAACCAAGTGAGAGCATATGATCGGCCAAAGAGACGGTGGCGATGGAATGAAACAACCAAGGCTTGTCTAGCAAAATTTAGCAGATAACAACAGCAATCACGAGGTGTAAATCAGGTATGGGTTCATTTTTACACAAGCTTGAACCATGGAGAACTCTGCTTGGATTCGGTTTCATGTTTACACAAGCTTGAAATGAAAAACTATGCTTGTTATCAGTTTGCATGCCCCAGGCATAATAACGCAGATCGAGGTACATGTGTTCGACTTCAACTCCTGTATTCACATGTTTGGATTTGTACTCTGTTCGAGTCGAGATGGATCAGAAGACACTGGATTTTGGCTGTTGGACTCCAGGTTGCGATTTGTGGATTATTATGTTCATTACATGACTCATTCACTGGATTGTTGCGACCATGCCTGAGTCTCTATATTGATCCTCACTGGATGGCTACGCCCATACATTGGATCTAGATTATTATGTACTCTGCTATGGATGGATGCGCCCATACCACATATATCATGTACTTGAGATATCAGTTGTACTTCTTTACGCAGGTTCTCCGGTGGCCGTGTTTTCAGTCACACATGTTCTTGTAAAGCATTTCACCCCTCTCTCTCGGGCCTCATGCTTTAGGGGGCATCTGTTACACAGCAATTTGTCACCGTTTGTCACTGTCCCTATTACCCCTCATCCGCACACTAGAGGACTCATTCCGGGATGTGTGAGAAGTGACATGACCTGAAACCACTTGCATAATATTCCTCTAAGTATGAGCTTCATTTTCCCTGAAGACATCTCCTGCAAAATATCCATGAAAACAACTCCTTTTGCATTAGCGCAGGTCCACAGTTCACTGCCCGCGCCAATGAGGGAAATCCTCTAAAAAGGGTGCGCCATTGGCGCTCTGTATTAGAGTCGCACTCACGCCAACCGAATTGAGTAAAGTTTTTAACCAACAAGCTCCCGAAGCTTCTCTTCAACCCATTCACCAACTGAATCTATGTTGAGCTTGGATGGTTTGGCTTCGAATCTCCATAGAAGGGAAAGTGGTTTTCCACCTCTCATGGAAGTTTCCAAGTGATAAAGCCAATCCCATGAATAATGTGGTTGATCCTATCTCTTTCTTCTCTATCTATAAAAGCTTGCCTCTATGCCTTGAGCAAGCTAGTTACAGTAGTTATAGTTACAGTAGTTCTAGCTCCAGCATAGTGATAGAGAGTTTGAAGCTGCAAGAGCCTTCTTTTCACCCATAAGGCGAAATCTAAGTAAGAAGATTCTTGTCACCCAAAGAGGGAGAGGCTTGTTCCTCATCCCAAAAAGCTTTGCAAGACTTGTGTAGCTGACTACCCAGCCAAAGGAGGATTTGACGTCAGAACAATGGTTGTATTCTTCTTTGTTATTTATTAATAGGTGACTATAATTATGGTTCCACTCTCATTGTCTTATGTTTGATGTTGAGTTATATCTTTTCTGACTGATATATAATTGCATCTACTAGATTTTATGCTTGTTTTCGTGTTGTTATTTGCATGTGCAGGTGTCCAATCACGGAGATCGTGGGGATCGTGACCGGCCAAGGCGAAGGAACGAGGGCGATATCTCTTCTACAAACACTAGCATTGGAATCCAAGTAGGTTCTCACCATCCACTTTTTATTTGCAATTAGGAACTTGCGTGATAGCATTGTGTGATTGTTGCTAGACTCTGTCTGGGCTAGTAGGGATCGTCTCTATCCGCAGAGAGGATTTACCTCCACAACATGGGTGATCTAAGCTTTTCATGAGGTGAAGAAGGGCTTTCTTGCTGAGAGGATGATGCTGGTTCAGAACAATTGGTTGTAATCCTCTTTTCTCTTTCTTGATTATCAATAAATCTATTCAAGTTTTCCTCCACATTCTTGTATGATTGATGATTTATGCGTTTGTGTGGTCAATGTGCATCTGATCCTATATTATTTATGATAATAGATCTATGTTCTTGGATAGTGTTATGCTGCTTTGATTCTACAGGTACTCCTTGAAGCTGGGTAGACAAGGAAGCGAGTGCAAAGACCTACTAGAAGAGAGAGGAATCAAGCAAGGAACCAATGCAAGACAGAGGTTGGTCTCCTTATTCTTTTCTTATCTATTTCTCATAAAGGAAAACGAAAGTAGTTTTTAGTGTGTTTATTTCTAAGGTAGCTACCAGCCTTAGTGGGACTAGCAGCTCTGTATAGACACTAGTTTTCCCGATAATAACCATGCTCGTCTCGGGAGGCATATGTGA
The DNA here is from genome assembly GCA_031772625.1 of Pinus tabuliformis. Taxonomy (NCBI): domain Eukaryota; kingdom Viridiplantae; phylum Streptophyta; class Pinopsida; order Pinales; family Pinaceae; genus Pinus; species Pinus tabuliformis. The sequence goes on along the minus strand of CM062819.1, from coordinate 1,062,554,013 downwards.
ACAATTCCCCTTCTTCTCTCCAAGTTCTTGGAGTTGTATGGGCTATTGTGGTGTGGCTCCTAGGCTCATCCTGGTCCCCTTGTGCCCATCCAAATGATACAAGTGACAAGTTTTCTTTCCATGTGAAAGGTAAGTTGGTAATTGAGTTGTTTTCTCAGGCTTGACTGAATGATGGCCTTGGGTAATTTGTTGGATGGCTGATTTTCATCTTCTCTCCATCCCCACTCGGTAGCACATGAGTGGTAATATTGGCCATCCTCATCCCGAGAGGCATATGTGAACAATTCCCCTTCTACTTTCTAGGTTCTATGAGTTGTATAGGTTTTTGTGGTGTGGCTCCTTGGCTCGTCTTGGTCCCCTCATGCAAATCCAAATGATATAAGTGATAGGTTTTCTTTCTGTGTGAAATATGGGTTGGTAATCAAGTTGTGTTTTCGAGTTTGCCTGAACAATGGCCTTGGGTCATTTGTAGGGTGGCTGATTTTCATCTTCTCTCCATCCCCACTCGGTAGCACATGAGTGGTAATGTTGGCCATGCTCATCCCGGGAGGCATATGTGAACAATTCCCCTTCTGCTCTCCAAGTCCTTGGAGTTGTATGGGTTGTTGTGGTGTGGCTCCCTGGCTCATCCTGGTCCCCTCATGCACATCCAAATGATACAAGTGATAGGTTTTATTTTCATGTGAAAGGTGGGTTGGTAATTAAGTTGTGTTTTTGGGTTTGCCTGAACATGGCCTTGGGTCATTTGTAGGGTGGCCGATTTTCATCTTCTCTCCATCCCCACTCAATAGCACATGAGCAGTAATGTTGGCCATGCTCATCCCGGGAGGCATATGTGAACAATTCCCCTTCTGCTCTCTAATTTCTTGGAGTTGTATGGGTTGTTGTGGTGTAGCTCCTTGGCTTGTCCTGGTCCCTCGTGCCCGTCCAAATGATACAAGTGATAGGTTTTCTTTTTGTGTGAAAGGTGGGTTGGTAATTGAGTTTTTTTGTTGGGTTTTCCTGAACGATGGCCTTGGGTCATTTGTAGGGTGGCTGATTTTCATCTTCTCTCCATCCCCACTCGGTAGCACATGAGCGGTAATGTTGGCCATGCTCGTCCTCGTCCCTCTTGCCCATCTGAACAATAAAAATGTTAAAAGTTTTCTCAGTGCTCCTTTGATCCTTCATTGTTGTGGTCCCAGATGGAAACCCCAAAACTCCATCGTGCCTATGTCACTATCGTGCCCCTCAATTGTTTTGAATAGAAAATTTTGATTTGGTTGGTCATCCATGTGCGGCTCCATTGAAATTGGCTCCTTGTTATATTGTTCACCTCCTCCCTATTTGGTGGGGAGGGTTTTTCTTTTTGTGTGAAAGGTGGGTTGGTAATTGAGTTGGTTTTTTGGGTTTGCCTCAAGAATGGCCTTGGGTCATTTGTAGGGTGGCTGATTTTCATCTTCTCTCCATACCCACTCGGTAGCACATGAGCAGTAATGTTGGCCATGCTTGTCCTGGGAGGCATATGTGAACAATTCCCCTTCTGCTCTAAGTTCTCGGAGTTGTATGGGTTGTTGTGGTGTGGCTCCCTATGACAGCTAGCCTCTTCATTGTTCAGTTGTTTATGGTGCCAATTTCTTGTGCTTGTACTCTTTCTGTGTTGGCATTGTCGGTTGAGATGCATACATTTAAGAGGAATGTGGAAGGGTTTTGGTTGTAAACCACCTACCCTCCCTCTTGCTTTCTTTTTCCGTTGGGCAATGTGAGGCATTGTTCTCCTTATTGTAAAGTTAAGGGTTGGAATTCCTTTCAAAGTTCACATCATCTGTGGTTGCATTGGCTTTGAGGTTTTGATAGATGTGTTGGCCCATATGTTTGATTGAGTGGTCGGATTTTTCCTTGCATCTTGCATGCGTGGCAGGATTTTTCAGTTGGAAATGTTAAGTCACAACATTTATGGGCATTTGTTGTTTCAATTGTGTATGTGCTCATGGTCCAATGGGGAGGAGGCTTGCTACATTGATGGTGGGGGCTATCTGGAAGAAGGATTTCAAGGTGGAATGCTTCAACCTCCCTCCTTTGCATGGAGGTGGTCGTAGGTGAAAATTATTCATTGTCCAGTTGGTAAAGCTGTGGGAAATCTCCTAGGTTTCCTGTATGTAGGGTGCGTGGGGTGCAGAGCTGCCCAATCCCTCCTCCTGTTTGGATATGTTCTTGTATTGTGTAGCGAGCCTCTTGATTTGCATTTATTTCCTTCCTTTGCCTTCGCATCATGGTTGCCGCAGGCGGTCAAGTGATCGAGGTCCACTGTTGCTGCTATCTAGGTGGACTCCTACGTGGTCCCCATGCGCGGCGAGGAGGGTCGGGGGGCATTTCTAAGAGAGGTTGTGGGCTCGGTTGGTCTTGTTTTATTTCCTTCCATTTCCTTTGCATTGAGGCTACCACAGGCGATCATGCGATCGAGGTCCATCGTTGCTGCTGTCCGGGTGGACTCCTAGGTGGCCTCTCTGCGGGGAGGAGGGTTGGGGGGCACTTGTTGTTTCAATTGTGTATGCGCTCATGGTCCAATGGGGAGGAGGCTTGCTACATCGATGGTGGGGGCTATCTAGAAGAAGGATTTTGAGGTGGAATGCTTCGACCTCCCTCCTTTGCATGGAGGTGGCCGTAGGTGAAAATTATTCATTGTCTAGTTGGTAAAGCTGTGGGTAATCTCCTTTGTTGCCTGTATGTAGGGTGCATGGGGTGTGGAGCTGCCCGATCCCTCCTCCTGTTTGGATATGTTCTTGTATTATATTACAAGCCTCTTTATTTTCATTTATTTCCTTCCTTTTCCTTCACATTGTGGTTGCTGCAGGTGGGCAAGTGATCGAGGTCCACCATTGCTGCTGTCCGGGTGGAATCCTAGGTGGCCTCAGTGTGCAGCGGGGAGGGTCGGGGGGCATTTATAAGAGATGTTGTGGGCTTGGTTGGTCTTGTTTTATTTCCTTCTATTTCCTTTGCATTAAGGCTACTGTAGGTGATCACACGATCAAGGTCCATCGTTGCTACTGTCTAGGTGGACTCCTAGGTGGCCTCTGTGTGGGGAGTGGAGGGTTGGGGGCGATTTGTTGTTTCAACTGTGTATGTTCTCATGGTCCAATGGGGAGGAGGCTTGCTACATCGATGGTGGGGGTTATTTGGAAGAAGGATTTCGAGGTGTAACCCTTCGACCTCCCTCTTTTGCGTGGAGGTGGTCGTAGGTGAAAATTATTCACTGTCCAGTTGGTAAAGCTATGGGCAATCTCCTAGGTTGCCTATACATAGGGTGCGTGGGGTGCGGAGCTACCCAATCCCTCCTCCTATTTGGATATGTTCTTATATTGTGTAGTGAGCCTCTTGATTTGCATTTATTTCCTTCCTTTGCCTTCACATCGTGGTTGTCGTAGGCGGTCAAGTGATCGAGGTCCACCATTGCTGCTGTCTGAGTGGACTCCTAGGTGGCCTCGGTGCGCGGTGGGGAGGATCGGGGGGAATTTCTAAGAGAGGTTGTGGGCTCGGTTGGTCTTGCATTATTTCCTTCCATTTCCTTTTCATTGAGGTTGCCACAGGTGATCATGTAATCAAGGTCCATCATTGCTACTGTCCAGGTGGACTCCTAGGTGGCCTCTGTGCGGGGAGGGGAGGGTTGGGGGGAATTTCTAAGGGAGGTTGCGGGCTCAGTTTGTCTTGTATTATTTCCTTCCCTTGCCTTTGTGTCGAGGCTATTGCAGGTGATCATCCGATCGAGGTCCTTTGTTGCTACTGTCCGGGTGGATTCTTAGGTGGCATTAGTGCAAGGCGAGGAGGTTTGTATGGCCTCTCTATGATAAGATTTGCAGTCGGTCATCCTCTTTTTATTTCCTTCCTTTTCCTTTGAATCGAGGCTATTGCAGGTGATCGAGAGATCGAGGTCCATCGTTGCTGCTATTTGGGTGGATTCCTAGGTGGCCTCGGTGCGGGGTGGGGAGGGTTGGGGCTCATTTATAATATAGAGGTTGCGTGGTTGGTCATTCTCCATTTATTTCCTTTGCATCGAGGCTGTTACAGGTGATCGGGAGATCGAGGTCCACCGTTGCTGCTGTCCAGGTGGACTCCTAGGTGGCCTCGGTGCGGGGCATGGAGGCATTTCTAAGGGAGTGGATGAGTGATCACTTGTTTTCTTGTTGGTTGGGGTGTGGTTGAAAAATATGGAGTGGCCTTGGTGCATTGTGGCTCGGTAGGTCTACCCATTTGTTCACCATGTCCTTGGCATGTTGCATGTGCTTCCTTCTTGGGATGCAAGAGGTGCAAGGCATAAAAATTTTACATGATATTTTGACATCTCTTTGACTTGAAGGGTGTTTAGGTTGGCTCTTGGTAAGAGAGCGCCCAGAATTCCCTTTGAAGTGGGAGGATGCTACCTGGTTGATCTTGCCTGTAGTCATGTTCTTGTCTCAAAGATTAAGCCATGCATGTCTAAGTATGAACTAATTCATACTGTGAAACTATGGATGGATCATTAAATCAGTTATATTTTTTTTATGGTACCATACTACTCGGATAAATGTAGTAATTCTAGAGCTAATACATGCACCAAGTCTCGACTCTTTGGAAGGGATGCATTTTTTAGATAAAAGGCCAGTGCAGGCTTTCCCACTTCTTCGGTGAATCATGATAACTCGATAGATCACACAGCACTTGTGCTTCCAATGCTTCATTCAAATTTCTACCCTACCAACTTTCGATGGTAGGATAGAGGTCTAGCATGGTGGTGACAGGTGACAGAGAATTAGTGTTCGATTCCGAAGAGGGAGCCTGAGAAACGACTACCACATCCAAGGAAGGCAGCAGGTGCACAACTTACCAAATCCTGACATGGGGAGGTAGTGACAATAAATAACAACACTGGGCTCATCGAGTCTGATAATTGGAATGAGTACAATCTAAATCCCTTAACAAGGATCCATTGGAGGGAAATTATGGTGCCAGGAGTTGTGGTAATCCAGCTCCAATAGCGTATATTTAAGTTGTTGCAGTTAAAAATCTCATAGTTGGATCTTGGGTCGTAAAGTTCGCTCTACCTACTCGGTGTGCACCTGCTCTTCTGTCCATTTTTTCGGTGGCATGCTCTTGGCCTTAATTGGTTGGGTCGCAGCTCCGGCACTATTACTTTGAAAAAGTTAGAGTGCTCAAAGCAAGATTATGCTCTGAATACATTAGCATGGAATAATGTGATAGGAGTCTGGTCCTATTATGTTGGCCTTTGGGACCAGAGTAATGATTAATAGGGACTGTCAGGGGCATTCGTATTTCATTGTCAAAGGTGAAATTCTTGGACTTATGAAAGACGGACCACTGTGAAAGAATTTTCCAAGGACGTTTTCATTAATCAAGAATGAAGTTGGGGGATCGAAGATGATCAGTTACCATCCTAGTCTCAACCATAAATGATGTCGACCAGGGATCGAAAGATGTTGCTCTAAGGACTCCACCAACACCTTCTGAGAAATCAGAGTGTTTGGGTTCCGGGGGGGAGTATGGTCGCAAGGTTGAAACTTAAAGGAATTGATGAAGTGGAACCACCAGGAGTGGAGCCTACAGCTTAATTTGACTCAAAACGGGGAAACTTACCAGGTCCAGACATAGTAAGGATTGACAGATTGAGAGCCCTTTCTTGATTCTATGGGTGGTGGTGCATGGCCGTTCTTAGTTGGTGGAGTGATTTTTCTAGTTAATTCTGGTAATGAACGAGACCTCAGCCTGCTAACTAGCTACACGGAGATTCCCCTTTGCGGCCAGCTTCTTAGAGGGACTATGGTTGTTTAGGCCATGGAAGTTTGAGGCAATAATAGTTTTGTGATGCCCTTAGATGTTTTGGGCCACATGCACACTACACTGATGCAGCCAATGAGCTTTTCTTCCTCGTTCGAGAGGATCAGGAAATCTTCTCAAATTGCATTGTGATGGGGATAGACCATTGAAATTATTGGTCTTCAACAAGGAATTCCTAGTAAGCACGTGTCATCAACTCGTGTTAACTACATCCCTTCCCTTTGTACACACCGCGCATCGCTCCTATTGATTGAATGATCTAGTGAAGTGTTTGGATTGCATCGATGATGGTGGTTCACTATCGTCAACGTCATGAGAAGTTCATTGAACCTTATCATTTAGAGGAAGGAGAAGTCGTAACAAGGTTACCATAGATGAACCTACGGTAGGATCATTGATAGTAGGGGTTTTCTTTTTTGGTTTGAGTTGGATGGGTTTCAATTGCAATGTGGGACTATGTGGTGTGTCTATAGGGGAGCGGGTTTGGTGTTTGGTGGGAACATTGTTAGTTTCTTGTCTTTTGGTAACGCTTGTTTTTTCGTGTGTGTGCTTACAAGCTATGCTTCTGCTTGTCCCACCCATCCTTTGTTTTTCTTTCCTCCAATGTGTTTCTGTAGGGGGTTCAGAAGCTTGTTTCTTGGGAGCTTTTCCAACGATATGTTCAGTTGGGCATGGTTGTTGCAGTTGAGGTGCATGGGAAATACGATGGATAAAATTTGGACTCATTCGTAGGGGCAGTGCTCGGTCTTTTTTTAATTGGAAGGCATGGACGAAGGGTGCAGGCTTCCATAGTTGGTTCTCTCGAAAAGGCAACAATGGTTGATGTGTTGCTTGGGTGAGCTTTTTTGCTGGTGGTTGGGTCGAGGGAGTGGTTGCGCGTGCGCCTGGTAGCTCAAACCTTCCGTGAGGGGAAATTGTCAGGGTGGGGTCAGTATGGGATGTGTTATACTCCTATACCAATAAGTGTCATATTTCATGATTGACTGGTTGAGATCTGTAATATGTTCATCCATTTCCTTGCTGTAAAGGGTTTCCATATTATCAAAAAATCAAAAAATATAAAAATTGTAAAGAGGGTATGTCCTAAAAGAAAAATCAAAGGGTAAAAAGAATAAAATGGTCAAAAGAAAAAATTAAAGAAATGAACCCCAAATAAAGAAAGACCAAGAAAATGTGCAAGTCCAAAAAGCCACTACTTTTTCATTTTCTATAAATAAGAATTGTGTGCATCTTGTTGAACTTTTTCCACAATTGATGAATGGCCAAATAGTTTAATCTTAGCTAGTTCATGTTTGAATTTCCCGTTTTAGAGATAGAGAATAAAATCTAACCAAACTGTTTAAACTTGGCAGATAAGTAGATAGGTAGAGAAGCAAAGGAGGTCAACAGTTAAATCTGAGCCCTTGGATGTTATAAGGGCAAACTTAGGTAGGCTTACCATGCAAAGAAAAGAAAAAAGTTGATAAAGGTTTGCTAGTCTAAGTGCACCCGTGTAAAGAAGGAAAAAATGCTAGGCAAAGTAGGCAGGGTAGGTATATGATGTTGCAGAAAGATACCTGTGATGGATAATGTCTCTCAATGTGTTAACTTTCTTTCTCGTCACAAGTGCAAGGAAGATATTTTTGATGCAACTCAGGCGAGGAAGATTTCATAAATAACTCCCCTTCATACTTTTCCCTAATCACTTACTAATTTCCCCCTCAAATATTGATATCTTCTTAAATATCACTCACAAGCCACTCCTTCCGTTTCATAAAACATTGCCTAAGTAAAACCCTTTTTTGCTTAGGAAAATGGCAAAAAAATTCTCCATAAAAACCCTTTTCAACCCTAGCCTATGTTTAACTACAAAAGTTAAAGTATTTTTATAACTTAGCACTCAATTCAAAATCATATTAATTTCTAACATGTATTATATAAATCCCATACACTTATTTCCCATCCTGTATTATGTAAATATATTTTAAAAACCCCGATTTTTTATATATCCCCACCCCGGTTAACTATAACCATATTCGCTGTGTATAAAGTTGAGAATTAATTGGTTTATTTGAAACCTATTAATAACCCTCCCCTCCGCGTGCAAATCACAGGATTAATTAACCTCTGGTTAATTAATAACCAAACCCCCTGACCAATAAAACTGCGCTCGATATGATTTATTAACGTTAATTATATTGGGCCCACGCATTAACCTCCTGCCATCTCCACAATGCATCCGCCGCCCGATCCCCGCTCCACCATCCAACGGTTGATGATCGTATCACGACCCCCTTCATCGCCATTGTTTAACTTATGGGGAACCGGTGGTATCATCCCCATACCTCTGCCACGCGTCACCCATCTGGGGTGATCACTCCCCCTCCGCCCAAAATCGCCCAACCCCAAAAGCAGTGTGGGCAAAACCGCTTACCACCGCCCTCTGCTGATGTCATCCGCTGACGTCAGCTATCCTTTGCTAATGTCACCTGCCACATCATCTACCCCGTACTCCTGCTGATGTCATTTTTCCTTCAAATCAAAAGTCCCGCTAAGCTTCATTTTGTCAAATAAAAGGGAAAAAAGGTCATTTTTTGCTATGTTTCTACATACAACACCCCGTGCTCTCCTGCAAAATAAAATCGACTGAGTTCACATTTCTAGCTTCCAACTAGAATGGCTCCATAGATGAACTCCTCTACCTGTCAACTGACCCTCCAGTGTACAGTGTTCCTCCTCAATTACAGGTACCCTTTCAGCTATCTCAGAAAGCCATGAATTGATGAGTCGGTGGCCAAAACTTCTCAGCAATCTCCCCAGAAAGATCCAAAGGCTATGAATTTGAAAGCACAGAAACAACCTCCAGTATCCCGACAATAGGTGTTTATCCATAGTTGCATTGTTACCATTGGAAAAGGGGAAATTTTGGGCTAAATATCAAATCAGAAGTAAAGTGTATCAGTTCAACATTAAAGTGTATCAAATCAGAATTAAAACTGTCAGAGCAGAATTAAAGAGTATTAGGTCAAAATTAAAGAACACAGTTAAGACAGGTAGTCGGTGCAGAGTTATTACAGAGGACAGCTACAAGTCAAACCCTAAAGGCCTACCTCCAACACTACATCAGTTAGTTGTTTCTATTTTACTTGTAAATTATCATTAGGTTAAAAATCCTAGATATTATCTCACAGCTGTTATGAGATAGAGGTTTTACATATTTTGTTGTATAAATACCCCCTCCATTAGAGTATTGAGGAGATCTGGGGTATGTGGATTCCTAGACTATGTGGTAATATTGACTTTCTAGAATAAAAAGTTGTTGGAATCAAACTGTTGCATGGCCTACTGGATGAAGAATTGAAGTAGAGGATTTGTCACAGATTTCTTGAATCAATCACTAGATCAATAAGTCCTCTATATCTTGTGTTTTACAGTTTTCCTCAGAATTAGAATAAGCAGTGAACTCTTAATTGCTCCTGTTTCCTAATTCTTTCATGTTGATTATTTGCTAAAGAATTCTTAACTACTCCTTATCAGTAATTATCCATTTTTCCTCTTTCAATATGGTGAAGGATTCTTAACTGCCCTTCACCCATTTGAGCCCATTCCATCTGTTGCCAGTCTCTATTTGTTCCCTGTTTGACTACCTTGCTCTGTGAAGCCATCCTCTGTTAATAAACCAAATCCGGAAAGCCATATTCTTTGGCTCCATCATGCCTAATGGACTGAAATATTTTGTATTACCTCTATTTTCTATTGAATCTCACCACCCAAACTCAAACAAAACCCTTGAACTTCATAACTAGCCTAATACCTTTAAAAACAAATCTAAAACATAAAGAGAGAGCCCTCTCTGGATATAGATTGGCTAGATTCTGTATCTAAAATATTGGTCTGTGGTTACCTCAGCATTATCCCTTTCTTACAAATTTGGGGAAAACCTAAGTGATAACATCATTGGTGACTCCACTCGGGACCTGAATAATTGTTTGTTACTATTGTTTATTTTATAAGCTACAGAAGGAGCTTGAAGTTAGCCAAGTAGCCTTTGAAATGTGGTTGCTTTGAAATTGCATAAGTAAATGAATGCTACTACAGTCTATCTCTGGTCTAGCTTATAGATTGGACATTTGGTCTCAAATACTTGATCAATCCCTCTTTTCAATAAATCTTTAGGAAAGTTCAAAACCCCCACATCTAAAACCTCCTAGAAGAGACTATTAAAATTGTATTATCAAAACCATTTCAAGAAAAAATCAAAAACATACTTAGAAACTGGCTTTAGAAAGGATTCATCACACCAAATCAAATCCTGATCCTAATCCCCCACCTGTGTTTGAAAATCCTAATCTGATTCCTAGGATTCTTAAAAGACAAGAGATCCAAGAAAATTCTTCTAGTTCTCACCCTCAATATAGATCAAGATCCTGTCCTGTGAGATGGATCTACCCTGAGGATGAACCTGTTGATAATTATGTTGAAAACTCTTTATTTGAGACCTTTTCGAAATTTGGGTTAACCCACACAGTTCAAGATCCAACCTTTATTGAAAATTTGCAGATTGAAGTTGTTACTTCACACCTTGACAGACATTTTCAGAACTCTATTCAATCTGAGCTTACCTCTTAAAAAACACCAAACCTTTCTGTGATTACTACAGCTGCTCCAAGTTCACCATCAGCACCTCCAGCTACCCTTTCCACTCCTCCATCTACAACACACATTCCCATTGTTATCCCTACTCCTGCAGTTGTCACATCTATTTCTGCAACCATCGCAAACTGATATACTCCCCTAAACTTACCTGCCAATCCAGGGGCTATGCCCCAAGACTATCAAAGTAAAATCCCTTCTTTTAAAGGTACCGGCACTTACACAGCTCAACAACATACCAATAAAATGATCGACTATTTTGAAAAATATGAGGTTGATGATGATGATGTTAGAATGAAAGTATTTTTTCAAATTTTAACTGGAGATGTTAGAACCTGGTTTAGAGCCCTCGTTGCAAACAGTATCAATGACCCACAAGATCTTTATCAGAACTTCTTGAACAGATGGGAAAAGAATAAAGATCCTCTCCACATTTTTTAGAGTATGAAAACCTAAGAAGAGGCACACAAGAAACTGTCTAAGATTACTGTACTAGATTCAATAATGTTTATAATGCTATTCCTCAAAATCTCAGACCTCCTCCAGATTTGGCCTTGATCAAATTCCCTGATGCATTTGATTCTGATATGGCATACCAACTTAGGGAAAGAGATCCTAGAAACTTAGAAGAGATGTAGAGTATAGCTGTTAGTGTTGCGACCAACTTGATATCCAAACGATCTAGAGCCAGAGCTGAAAGGAGGACACCTTTCAAAGAAGAACCATCTGCCTTTGAACATAAATTAGATGCTATTATTAAAGGAAGGGATAGACTTGGAGATAGAGTAGAAACAATTGAGAGAAAATCCCCTTGGGATGGTCAACCAAGAAATACTGGGAGAAATCCAAATTTCAGGAAGAACCAAAATCCTGATCAAAATATTAGGCCCCCATTTAAAGAAAATTATGTTGAAGCCTCAACTACTGATGAACCAATAGAAGATAGTCAAATCAAACTGATGGGACTCAAAAATGAACAACAAGTTTTCTTGACCCAAGAGGATCAAGAAGCTCACATCCTCAAAAAATTCCAAACTCAGTCAGGTGAATCATTTTACTTTTGGGAGGGATATGATACAACCATTTATGAAGTCCACAAACAATACAATCTGAGGAGTAGAAGAATAGATGTCCCTGAAACCAGTAAATAGAAAGGTACCAAGCAGCCTAACAAAGGTAAGATCAGTTCTCCCCTGTACATATTCTTTCTAAAACAGATCCTAACCCTAATAACCCAATTGTTGAAGATGTATCGGTAATCATCCACCTAACAGACAACCTTCCACTTCAATTCCTACTAAAGGAAAAGTAGAAGAGCCCCTAGAATTTGATTTGGAAACAACTTCAGCCCATAAATCCACTCCTGAAGAGGAGAAAAACACAGAAAATTCATTGTCCAAAATACAAAAACTCAGACCGAAAAACCTTTCAATCTTGAGACAGAAGTAGGCAAACGAAAGATAGTTGTTCCATTATCAGAATTAGCTAAACATGATGTCTACAGAAGTCAAATCAGTAGATCACTCAAAATTTTTGTGAATGAAGATTTAGTAAACGTTTTTGATGACCAGCCTGAATTGATATTTTGCCCTGGAGTAAATGGAAAAACAGTAGAAGGAGATGTTCCTCCTTTCTATGTGGGTTTAACCATACATGATAAAATACTTCATAATGCCATGTTTGATTCTAGTTCTTCCCATAACTTAATGCCTAAATCTGTAATGGAGAGACTTGACCTTGACATCACCAGACCATATAAAGACCTTTTCTCTTTTGATTCAAGTCAGGTCAAATGTTTGGATTTAATCAAAGACTTATGTGTGTCACTAGTTCAATATCCTACCAAAAACATCTTAATGGACATAGTAGTAGCCGATATTCCACCAAAGTATGGCATGTTATTGTCTAGATCTTGGGGTGCAAAGCTTCAAGGATATCTATAGTTAGACATGTCTTATGCTACTATTTCAGTGTTTAGTCAACTCAAGAGACTATACAAAGAAACCTTAATGAAGTTTGTAGTAAGTAGTCAAGAGAAACCTCAAAATTTCCCTATCTACTCAATACATTCATAAATGGATTCTTTTATCCTTTACAATGCTGAAATTGACCCCCCACATACAATAAAAGTTCTAGTAGATGAAACAGAAAAAATTTCAAATGAGAGGTCTAGTGTTCGAATCCAAGAAATTTCTGAAGATCATGAAACACCAAATAAACCAAAAGAAACTGAAAAACCAAATCTCCTTATTGAATAGATCCCTAAAAATCCAGATATTAATTATGAACATGAAATCCTTTGGTACTTAGAATTTGATGGTTTTGTGAACAAATTAGGAGTAGGGGCAGCAGTCTGCTGCAAAATCTTGAAAAAAATCATGCTGAAGGCCATGCCTACAGGTTAAACTTTAGGTGCAATAATAATATGGCTGAATATGAAGCTCTGTTGCTAGGTCTTAAACTGGTCAAGAAATTGGGAGCAACTAGAGTGTCAGTCCTAGGGGATTCTGATTTAATCATTCAATAGATAAAAGGGAAGTTCTTCACAAATTATCCCAGATTAAGAGAGTATAGAGGGATGGGTATAGAAATCCTCAATACATTTTTAGAAACTTATCTTGCCAAAATCTCGAGAAAACATAACTTACAAGATCATAGCCTAGCAATGTTTGTCATCACCTGTAAATTTCCATTTGAGCCAAATCATCAATTCACAGCTGAAATTAGACACAGGCCAGCCATACCTGATAATGTAAATAATTGGTAGGTGTTTGACAGTGATAATCAGATCAACAATTTTTTAACCCCGGAGGAAGAATTTTCTAGCACGAACATAGATGGAGATACAATTAGTGAGTTTGATCTAGCAAATTAGATAGAAACAAAAATTACAGCAGAAAATGCAACTCAAATCTTCATCCAACGAAATTTACCAAAAAGGAAATACAAGATCTTAATGAAACAAATGTTGATGAGATTATTGAAGGAGAATTTGAAATTATCAATTTGAAAGACAATCTTTTGCCCAAAGGTTTAACTCCTTTGGAAGATCTCTTTGATTTCAACGATATTCCAAAGAAACCCCAGATGGAACCTCTAAAAGCAAACATTGAAGATTACAACATTGGAACTAAAGAGAATCCAAAAATGGTAAAATTGTCCAAATCTTTGCCCCCGAATCAAAAACTTAAGTATGTTGAACTAATAAAAGAATTCCAAGATGTTTTTTCCTGGAGCTACGAAGACTTGAAGTCTTATGACACCTCTATAATTTAGCATATAATACTCCTCAAGGAAAATAAAAAACCATGCAAACAAAAGCTCAGAAGAATCAACCTTGTACTACTTCCTTTAATAGAAAAAGTAATCAGGCGAATGCATGATGCAAGGATAATTGCTCCAATCAGATTTTCAGAGTGGGTGTCTAATTTAGTGCCTACCAGGAAGAAAACAGGAGAAATCAGATTATGTGTTGACTTAAGGAATGTAAACAAGGTTTCTTTGAAAGACAATTACCCTTTACCTAAGATGGATCATATTTTACAAAGAGTAGTAGGTGCTTCTAGGATTTCACTTTTGGATGGGTTTTCAGGTTTTAATTAGATTCTGGTTCATCCTGATGACTAAGAAAAGACTGCATTTACAACACCATGGGGTACATTCAAATATGTTAAAATGCCATTTGGACTTAAGAATGTAGGGGAAAGCTTTCAACGAGCAATGGACATAGCTTTTGCAAAAGAAATTCACAATTTTCTTGTTATATACCTAGATGACCTCACTGTGTTTTCCAGATCGGATTAGCAACATTTAGATCATTTGAGACAAGTGTTTTTAAAATGCAGAAAGTATGGTATTTCACTAAATCCTAAAAATTCTTTGTTTGTTCTAGAAGAAGGCAAACTGTTAGGCCATATCATCTCCAAAGATGGCATCAGAATTGATCCTGCTAGAATAGAAGCTATTCTGCAAATACCCCACCCCAGAAATGTCAAAGAACTTCAAGCTTTACTAGGAAAGATTAACTTTTTGAGAAGATTCATTTCTAATTTGGCTGAATTAATTAGACTAATGAACAATATGTTAAAAAAGGATTCAAAGGTTAAATGGACAGTAGAAGCCAAACAAGAATTTGAAGAGATTAAAATGGCTTTGACCAGAACACCAGTCCTTACAAGTCCAAAGTATGACAAAGACTTCATAATTTTCTCATTTGCATCAGAACATACAATAGCATCTGTTTTACTGCAAAAAGATGATCAAGGATGTGAAAAACCCATAGCCTTTTTAGTAAATCACTCAAAGATGCACCTCTGAATTACAAAATCATGGAAAAATAGGCTTTTGCACTTGTGAAAGCTATTCAAGACTTCAGAGTCTATATATTGTACTCTTATATAGTAGCTTATGTACCAAATGCTGTTGTCAAAGATATCCTAACTCAGGATGGAATTGAAGGCAAACGAGGTAAATGGATCGCTAAAATATTGGAGTATGATATTGAGATAAAACCTACAAAGCTTATAAAAGGACAGGGATTGGCTAAACTCATGAGTGAAACAAACTTTCAAGCCCTGGATATTAATGAACTGGATAACGAACAAGAGATGGGGACTCCACAAATCAGCTAGCCCTTCTTAGAATCACCTTGGTATGCTAATATAACTCATGTATTATTAAACCTACAGGCTCCTACAGGGTTATCCAGAACAAAGAAAAGGTTTTTAAAGATGAAAGCTTCAAAAAAAATTATTTTAGATAATGCTCTTTTTCGGAAAAATCATGAAGGTATTCTATTGAATTGTTTAATAAAATAAGAAGCTGACAAAATTCTCAAAGAATTTCATGCAATGGATTGCGGTGGACACCTTTACTGGAAATCAAATGCAGACAAAATCCTAAGGGATGGATTTTACTGGCCAACCTTGTTCGCTGATGTAAAGAAGTTTTTCATTGCTTGCCACAAATGCCAAATTTTTGAAGGCAAAAGGAAACTGTTACCCCTACCCTTGAGACCAATTTGCACTGAAAAGACCTTTCAACAATGGGGTTTGGACTTCATTGGAGAAATACACCCACCCTCTTCTGGCCAACATAAATGGATTATTACTGCCACAGACTATTTCACCAAATGGATAGAAGCCATTCCTTCTAGATAAGTCAATGATACAGTGATCATAGGATTCTTAGAAACCAACATATTTTCCAGATTTGGATGTCCTGAAAAAATCATAACCGACATTGTTGCTGCCTTCAAGTCCAAGAAGATGATAAATTTCTGTAACAAATACCATATCACTTTAGGCCATTTCACAGCCTATTACCCTTAAGGTAATGGTCTAGCTGAATCTTCCAATAAATTCTTTATTAATATCATTAAAAAGTTGTTGGAAGAGAATAAGAAAAACTGGCATAAGAAGCTTACAAATGCACTATGGGAAAACAGACTTACTACAAAGAGATCTATTGGAACTCGCCCTTATGAGCTAGTTTATGGCATGGAGGCTGTATTTCCTTCATCTTTACGAGTTCCTGTAATGAAATTGCTGCAAGAAGCTTAGGTGGAACCCAATGACATTCAAAGAAGAATAAATCAGACCATCCATTTGCAGCAGACCAGAGAAGAAGTGCACCAAAGATCCCAAGTGTTACAAGAAAGAATCAAGAGAATATTTGATGAAAGGACCAAAACAGAAGCCCTCTACCTTGGAGACAAAGTTCTCAGGTGGGATTACAGGAGAGAAGAAAAAGAAAAACATGGGAAGTTTGACTTCCTGTGGGAAGGGCCATTTATCATCCAGGCATTGCAAGGGAACAATACTTACTTTCTAAAGAGCCTGGATGGCAAAAAAAAAGAAAAAGGACCAGTGAATGGTCGAATGCTGAAACATTACTTTGATCTAATTTTTTGATGAAGTTTGACTCTAACATATACATTCTATATCCTAGATAATGTCACAGTGTTGATTGGATTGTAACTTGTTGCAGTTGAAGCTCGAAGAGAAGGCCCTAAGCTCACAAGTGCAAAGTAGGTAGGGTAGGTAGATGGTGTTGCAGAAAGATACCTGTGATGGATCATGTCTCTCAATGTGTTAACTTTCTTTCCCATCACAAGTGCAAGGCAGATATTTTTGATGTAGCTCAGGCGAGGAAGATTTCATAACTAACTCCCCTTCATACTTTTCCCTAATCACTTACTAATTTTCCCTCTCAAGTATTGAGATCTACTTAAATATCACTCACAAGCCACTCCCATTTCATAAACATTGCCTAAGTAAAACCTTGTTTTTCTTAGGAAAATGGCAAAAAAATTCTCCATAAAAACCCTTTTCAACTCTAGCCTAAGTTTAACTACAAAAGTTAAAGTATTTTTATAACTTAGCGCTCAATTAAAAATCATATTAATTGCTAACATGTATTATATAAATCCCATACACTTATTTCCCATCCCGTATTATGTAAATATATTGTAAAAACCACAATTTTTTATATATCCCCGCCTCGGTTAACTATAACCATATTCGTTGTGTATAAAGTTGGGAATTAATTGGTTTATTTGAAACCTATTAATAACCCTCCCCTCCGTGCACAAATCATGGGATTAATTAACCTCTAGTTAATTAATAACCAAACCCCCCGACCAATAAAACTGCGCCCGGTATGATTTATTAACGTTAATTATATTGGGCCTACGCATTAACCTCCCACCATCTCCACAATGCGTCCGCCGCCTGATCCCCGCTCCACCATCCAACGGTTGATGATCGTATCACGACCCCATCATCGCCACTGTTTAACTCATGGGGAACCCATGGTATTTCCCCCATACCTCTGCCACGCGTCGACCATCCAAGGTGATCGCTCACCCTCCGCCCAAAACCGCCCAGCCCCAAAAGCGGTGCAAGAAAAATTGCTTACCACTACCCTCCACTGACGTCAGCTATCCTTTTCTGATGTCACCTGCCACATCATCTGCCCTGTACTCTTGCTGACGTCATTCAAATCAAAAGTTTCGCCAAGCTTTATTTTGTCAAATAAAAGGGAAAAAAGGTCGTTTCTTGCTATTTTTTTGCATACAGCACCCCGCGCTCTCCTACAAAATAAAATCGACTGAGGTCATGTTTCCAGCTTCCAACCAGAAAGGCTCCATCGATGAGCTCCTCCACCTATCAACTGACCCTCAAGTGTACAGTGTTCCTCCTCAATTATAGGTACCCTTTCAGCTATCTCAGAAAGCCATGAATTGATGAGCCGGTGGATGAAACTTCTTAGCAATCTCCCCAGAAAGATGAAAAGGCTATGAATTTGAAAGCGCGGAAACAACCTCCAGTATCCAGACAACAGGTGTTTATCCATAGTTGCAATGTTACCATTGGAAAAGGGGAAATTTTGGGCTAAATACCATAGCAGAATTAAAGTGTATCAGTTCAGCATTAAAGTGTATCAGATCAGAATTAAAACTGTCAGAGCATAATTAAAGAGTAGCAAGTCAGAATTAAAGAGCACAGTTAAGATGGCTAGTTGGTGCAGAGTTATTACAGAGGACAGCTGCAAGCCGAACCCTAAAGGCCTGCCTCGAGCACTACATCAGTTAGTTGTTTCTATTTTACTTGTAAATTATCATTAGGTTAAAAATCCTAGATATTATCTCACATCTGTTATGAGAGAGAGGTTGTACATATTTTGTTGTATAAATACCCCCTCCATTAGAGTATTGGGGGTCTGGGGTATGTGGATTCCTAGACTATGTGGTAATATTTATTTTCTGGAATAAAGAGCTGTTGGAATCAAACTGTTGCATGGCCTACTAGATGAAGAATTGAAGCAGAGGACTTGTCACAGATTTCTTGAATCAACCACTGGATCAATAAGTCCTCTATATCTTGTGTTTTACAGTTTTCCTGTTTATTATATCACCCGTGTTTCATAATCTAAATGATAAAGAAAAAGGTTAATTCAGAATTTGCTTGATTGCACTCTGTTTTCAGTCTTTATTATTCTCTGTGTTTTCCTTGTAATTAGAATAAGAAGTGAACTCTTAATTTATCCTATTTCCTAATTCTTTCATGCTGATTATTTGTTAAAGAATTCTTAACTTCTCCTTATCAGTAATCTTCTATTTTTCCTCTTTCAATATGCTGAATGATTCTTAACTGCCCTTCACCCATTTGAGCCCATTCCATCTGTTTCCAGTCTCTATTTGTTCCCTGTTTGAATACCTTGCTCTGTGAAGCCATCCTCTGTTAATAAACAAAATCCAGAAATCCATCTTCTTTGACTCCATCATGACCAATGGACTAAACTATTCTGTATTACCTCTCCGTTCTATTGAATCTCACCACCCAGACTCAAACAAAACCCTTGAACTTCATAACTAGCCTAATACCTTTAAAAACAAAGCTAAAACATAAAGAGAGAGCCCTCTCTAGATACAGATTGGCTAGATTCTGTATCTAAAATATTGGTCTGTGGTTGCCTCAACATTATCCCTTTCTTACAACTTTGTGGAAAACCTCAGTGATAACAGGATGGATGAAGAGTGGTTCAACCCATTGGGCTGGACACCCTAGTCTTCCCTACCATTCCTCGACATGCCCTCATGGAAGGGTTAGGTGTCAAGGTAATGGAAAACCCCTCCCTCGTTCTGAGCTCCATCGAAATCACAATTTTCCTTGGCGATGGGTATGAGGGTGGCAATCTTATCTCGTGCCTTTGCCATCGAGGGAATTCCTTCTCCTCTCATGAGCAACTTCCCTTCTAAGGGAGAAAGAAGTAGTGGGTTGTGTCTTTGTTCCTCCCTTTGGATTGTGGATTTTTTGTGGGACATGGTCATTTCTTTGTTTCGTGGTGTGCACTTTGCAAACGTGCCATTGGGTGTCGGCCCGTGACAACTCCTATTTGGATTTTGATTCTTGAACCCTGTTGACTTTCTCACTGGAAAGGTTGTTGGGTGTTTTGTACACGGAGGGGCGCAATAGTGGGGTGGGTTTGTTATTAGTAGCCTATTTGTCATTTGTGGCCTTGTTCTAGGTTGGGGGGTTGTTTACCTCTCAGTAACATGCTCCAGACACTGGTCTCATCGCGGCCCTTGTCTTTTCTAGTGGTCAACTTTAGGTTGTGATTTATTTTCTTGGTTGTTTGATTGTTGTTTGTTATGTTGTAAGCTAGAAAGGGTGTTGTGCCGTAATATATGTGGGAGGGTGTGAAGAAGTGGGATGCTTTTTGATTGGATGCCTTGTTTGATTTATTTTTGGTTAGTGGATGTCTACTTAGCAGTTGAGCTTCTTTATTTTCTTGGGATCTTGTTTCTTTGGTGTTGTTTTCTTCCCTTCTTCCTTTTGTCCCTAGCTTTATGGAAAAGAGGTGGGATTGTTGTGGATTGGTGTTCGAGAAGGATGAAAAGCAGTGCGAGTTCCCGGGGTGGCCACCCTAGTCCTTCTCGATCACCATCTCCTACAGTTCCCCCCTTTTTGCGAAGGCACGGGGTTTGGGAAGCTTGTTCTCTATTTGGGCCTCCCCTTGTGAGTTGGTAGCCATGTTTGATGTCTCTTGATTTCATGTTGTTTTCTTCCCTTCTTGCTTTTAGCCCTGAGCTTTATGGAGAAAAGGTAGGATTGTTGTGGATTGGTGTTCAGGAAGGATGAGAAGTAGTGTGAGTTCTGAGGGTGTCCACATTATTCCTTCTCGATCATTGTCCCCTACAGTTCTCCCCTTTTATGAAGGCACGGGGTCGGTGAAGCTTGTTCTCTATTTGAACCTCCCCTTGTCAGCTGGTAGACATGTTTGATATCTCTCTTTCTTTCATGTTTTTTTCTTCCATTCTTCCTTTTGGCCCCTAGATTTATGGAGAAAAGCTAGGATTGTTGTGGATTGGTGTTCGCGAAGGACGAAAAGCAGTGCGAGTTCCTGGGTAGCCATCCTAGTCCTTCTCGATCATCGTCCCCTGCAGTTCCCCCATTTTTGCGAAGGCACGGGGTTGGGGAAGCTTGTTCTCTATTTGAAGCCTCCCCTTGTGAGCTAGTAGCCATGGTTGATATCCCTTTCTTTCATGTTTTTTTCTTCCCTTCTTCCTTCTGGCCCCTAGCTTTACGGAGAAAAGGTGGGATTGTTGTGGATTGGTGTTCGGGAAGGACGAAACGTAGTGCGAGCTCCCGAGGTGGCCACCCTAGTCCTTCTTGATCGTCGTCCCCTTCAATTCCCCCCTTTTTGCGAAGGCATGGGGCTTGGGAGGCTTGTGCTTTGTTTGAGCCTCCCCTTGTGAGCTGGTAGCCACATTTGATCTCTATTTCTTTCACCTTGTTTTCTTCCCTTCTTCCTTTTGGTCCCTAGCTTTATGGAGAAAAGGGGGAATTGTTGTGGACTGGTGTTCGGGAAGGATTAAAAGCAGTGCGAGCTCTTGGGGTGGCCACCCTAGTCCTTCTCAATTGTTGTTCCATGCATTTCCCCCTTTTTTACGAGGGCGTGGGGCTCGGGGAGATTGTTCTCTGTTTGAGCCTCCTCCTATGAGGGGGGTAGACACCTTTGTTTCTCTTTCTTTCATGTGTTTTTCTTCCTTTCCTCCTTTTGGCCCTTAGCCTTACATTTGTTGTGGGGGGTGCCCCTATTCAATGTTGTGGCAGATTTTTTGATAATATGTGGAAACGACTCTCGATAATGGATATCTCGGTTCTTGTTACGATGAAGAACGTTGAGAAATGCGATACTTAGTGTGAATTGCAGAATTCCATGAATCATCAAGTTTTTGAACGCAATTTGCACTTGAGGCCTCGATTGATGGCACGTCTGTCTGGGTGTCGTATCCCATTCAAATGCACTCCTTGCAATATGTTAGGGAGCAACGGAGCTGGTCATCCGTGCCCAATGTGGTGCGGTTGGCTGAAATACCTCAAGCGATGTTTCGTGGCGTGCATCGATGAGCGGTGATCTTGTCCCCTTGGATGGGCAGTCGACGTTAGTTGATGCGGGCTTTATGTGGCATCGCTCAAACTTGCTTTGCTCTCTCTTGTCCTCCCATCAGGTAGGGCAAATTTAGATCCAACTTTGTGACCTCAGCTCAGGTGAGAACACCTGCTGAGTTTAAGCATATAATTAAGCAGAGGAAAAGAAACTTACAAGGATTCCCCTAGTAGTGGCGAGTGAACCGGGAAGAGCCCAACATGAAAATCAGGCAGCAACGTCGCCTGAATTGTAGTCTGTAGAAGCGTCCTCAGTAGTGGACCTGGGCCAAGTCCCTTGGAAGGGGGCGCCTGAGAGGGTGATAGCCCCATTGGGTCGGGACCCTACCGCATCATGAGGCATTGTCGATGAGTCAGGTTGTTTGGGAATGCAGCCCTAATTGGGTGGTAGATTCCATCCAAGGCTAAATACGACCGAGAGACCGATAGCAAACAAGTACCGCGAGGGAAATATGAAAAGGACTTTGAAAGGAGAGTTAAAGAGTGCTTGAAATTGCTGGGAGGGAAGTGGATGGAGGCCGTTTAGGCATCTCGGTCAGATGTGGAATGGCTCAGGCTGGTCTGCCACTCGACTTGAGGTGCAAACCAACATGGGTTGCTGCATCATCACAAGCATGGGTGGATTACTACCTATCAGTTTGCCGTTGTGGTGGTCGAGGAACGAAGCATGTGCCCTTATGGCGGGCTGTGTGCACCTGCACGCTCGTGGTGTTGGTTGGCAGGCTTTCCATTCAACCCATCTTGAAACATGGACCAAGGAGTCTAACATGTGTGCGAGTCAGTGGGTTTGAAAACCTGTGAGGCGCAAGGAAGTTGACGGGTGAGATCCCCTCTCTTGGGGGGTGCATCGTCGACCAAACTTGAGCTTATAGGAAGGGTTCAAGTGCAAGCATACCTATTGGGACCCAATAGATGGTGGACTATGCCTTAGCAGGGCGAAGCTAGAGGAAACTCTACTCGAGGCTCGTAGTGATACTGACGTGCAAATCGTTCGTCTAACTTGGGTATAGGGATGAAAGACTAATCGTACCATATAGTACCTAGTTTCCTTCGAAGTTTCCCTCAGGATAGCTAGAGATCATGTGCAAGTTTTATCAGGTAAAGAAAATGATTACAGGCATCAGGGGCGTAACACCGTCGACCTATTCTCAAACTTTAAATAGGTAAGAGGGTGCGGCTGCTCCATTAAGCCATGCCATGGAATCAAGAGCTCCAAGTGGGCCATTTTTGGTAAGAAGAATTGGCGATGTGGGATGAACCAAAAGTCGATTTACGGTGCCAAATGCATGCTAACCTACATACGACAAAGGGTGTTGGTTGATTAAGACAGAAGGATGGTGGTCATGGAAGTCGAAATCCACTAAGGAGTGTGTAACAACTCACCTGCCGAATCAAATAGCCCCAAAAATGGATGGCGCTGAAGCGCACAACCTATACTCGACCGTCAGAGCAATTTCCTGGCTCCAATGAGTAGGAGGATGCGGGGGTCGTTGAGAAACCTCAGGCGTGAGCTTGGGTGGATTGGCCCCCGGTGCAGATCTTGGTGGTAGTAGCAAATATTCAAATGATAACTTTGAAGACTGAAGTGTAGAAAGGTTCCATGTGAACAACACTTGGACATGGGTTAGTCGATCCTAAGAGATGGGGAAGCCTTGTATCACCTGTCACGCCCCTACACTAGCGGTAATCTTCCAACCGCACTATAGCAAGGTGCGGCACCACCGAACACTTTCTTTTCATAAATAATTATGTTCATGGACTACGCCTAACCATTCATACTTAGTTTATTTTCGTTACCAAGTATTATCTTTATCCTTTATACAGATGAAAACCCATACATATTCATCATCAATATCAATTAACACATACACAATTGCACAATAGTATAAAGGGAGAGACAACTCCCTGTAATATGAGTCTACCCGATATCAATATATATAATCTTCATTTTTATAAAGTACAAGTTAAATCTTGGGAAACCCCAAATTTACGCTTAGCCAAATTTCCAACTTTGGCAAACTCGGTTGCCCAACTTGTCGACACCTCCGCATGGTCGTCGCACGACTCACCAACCCTTCATTCACCTCGTCGCACATCTTCACCTGACTCGCTCTCCGTTTGTTCAAAAAGCACCCAAATCGTGCTATCCTGCCTGACCTCTATTCGGTGGACCACACGTAGTACCGCCTACCCAACACTCATTCACGACCTTCAATTCCAACCTTCGTTTTGGTGTGCACGGCGTGCCCTCGCCCAGCCTCACATCTGCACGTTCACCCGCGTCTTCACATGACTCACCTAAGTCGCCTTCGCATGACTCACCCGAGTCTTCCCAAACGCCTTCACCCAAACGACTTCACCCGAGTCACCACACGACTTCGCCCAGGACGCCACACGACATCACCCGGTTCACCTGAATGACCTCACCTGGCTCGCCTGAACAACTTCACTAGGGTCGCTCGATGACCTCACCTGGCTCGCCTAAACGACTTCACCTGGGTCACCCAACGACCTCACCCGGCTCGCCCGAACGACTTCACCCGGGTCACCCGACGACCTCACCCGGCTTGCTCGAACAACCTCACCTGCGTTTTTCCTAAACGACCTCACCCGAGTTCTGCTTGAACGACCTCGCTTGAGTTTTGCCTAACGACCTCACCCAAGTTTTCTACATGAGTTTCCTGCAAGAGTTTTTTGCCTGAGTTTCTCACCTGAGATTTTCACCTGAGTTTTCTGCACGAGTTTTTTCACCCGAGTTCCAATCATCATGCAGGCTCATCCATGCATCATAGAACTCCTTGTTCAAACTCGTGTTGGCCAAATGATTGATGGCTCATCTCCACAAACACTCAACCAATATATATGATTGGATGGTGGGTCATGTCACCTAGCCGACCTAGGCCCAATGCCCAAGCCGACTCATTCAACATGTTGCCTTCACCCGAGTGGAGGGTCGGCCCGCCCAACTCATGGGACCACCCCCTCAACTCACCCAACATCATATAAACTCACCTCTTGGTTGCTTTACTTCACATTTCACACGAGCTCCTCACTTGTCCTTCATACGGTGAAGGTGACCCAGACCATAGGTCCTTACAGGGTAGGTCTAGCGAGGTTATCCGTGTGAAATCGTTCGAGCAGGTTGGGCGAGGGCATCCTTGTAAACATCTTCAAGTGGGTCGGGTGAGGGAATCTATGTAATCTTGTTCGGGCTGGTTGGACGAGGGTGCTTCTGGGCACACAAGCCCGTAACAAAAATGCTAAGTTGTGACCCGGGGTGGGCTTTGTAAATATTCGTGCAGATCGTTTTCTCGACTCTCCCTTGTCACTTTGTTTTGGTCATTTGAGTGCTCATGTAAACTCGTTCGGGCGAGTCGTTTGAGGGCGTGCATGTCAACTCATTTGGGTGGGTCGTTTGGATGGGTCGGGTGAGGGCGTCTGTGTGAACTCGTTCGAGCGGATCGGGTGAGGGCGTCCTTGTAAACGCGTTCGGGTTGGTCGGGTGAGGGTGTCTGTGTAAACTCGTTCGGGCAGATAGGGCGAGGGTGCACCCGGGCAGATGAGCTCATATAAAAAATGTTAAATTGTGACCTAGGGTGGGCTCTGTGCACGTTCTTGCAGCTCATTTGCCCGGATCTCCCTTGTCCCTTAGTTTTGGTCATGTGGGTGCCCATGTAAACTCGTTCGGGTGGGTTGTTTGAGGGCATGCATGTCAACTCATTTAGGCAGGTCATTCGGGTGGGTCGGGTGAGTGCATCTGTGTGAACTTGTTCAGGCGGGTCGGGCAAGGGCGTCCGTGTAAACTCGTTCGGGCAAGTCGGGCGAGGGTGTTTGTGTAAACTCATTCGGGCAGGTCGAGAAAGGGTGTCCCTGTAAACTCGTTCGGGTAGGTCGGGCGAGGATGTGCCCCAGCACACAAGATCGTATAAAAAATGCTAAGTTATGATCCGATGTGGGCTTTGTGCACATTCGTGCAGCTCATTTGCCTGGTAGTCCCTTATCCCTTCGTTTCGGTTGTGTGGGCGCCCATGTAAACTCGTTCGGGCAGGTCATTTGAGGGTGCGCGTGTCAACTCATTTGGGCGGGTTGTTCAAGTGGGTCAAGCGAGGGCATCCTTGTAAACTCATTTAGGTTGGTCAGGCGATGGCATCTGTGTAAACTCGTTCAGGCAGGTCGGGCGAGGGCATCCGTGTAAACTCGTTCAGGTGGGTCGAGCGAGGGAATTTGTGTAAACTCGTTTATGTGGGTCAGGTGAGGGTGTCCGTGTAAACTCGTTCAAGCATGTCACAACCCTACACTGGTGGTAATATTCCAATCGCACTAGTGAGGTGCAGCACCACCGAACACTTTCTTTTCACCAATACTTATGTTCATGGACTATGCCCAACATTCATACTTAGTTTATTTTTCATTACCAAGTATTATCTTTGTCCTTTATATAGACGAGAACCCATTCATATTCATCATCAACAACAATTAACACATACACAATTTCACAATAGTATAAAGGGAGGCGCAACTCCCTGCAATATGAGTATGCCCGATATCAATATATATAATCTTCACTTTTATAAAGTACAAGTTAAATCTTGGGAAACCCCAAATTTACACATAGCCATATTTCCAACTTTAGCAAACTCGGTTGCCTAGCTCGTCAATGCCTCCACACGGTTGCTGCATGACTCACCAACCCTTCGTTCACCTTGTCGCACGTCTTCACCTGACTCGCTCTATGTTTGTTCAACAAGCGCACAAATTGTGTTATCCTACTTGACCTCCATTCGATAGACCACACAAAGTCTCGCCTACCCAACTCTTATTCACGACCTTTGGTTCCAACCTTCATTTTGGCGTGCATGGCATGCCCTCGTCCAGCCGCTCGTTCACACGTCCACCTGCATCTTTGTGCAACTCACGCAAGTCTCCTTTGCATGACTCACCTGAGTCTGCCCGAATGCCTTCACCCGAACTTGTTCACTCGGACGACTTCACCCAAGTCGCCACACGACTTCACCTAGGTCGCCACATGACTTCACTTGGTTCACTCGAACGACCTCACCCGGCTAGCTTGAACGACTTCACTCGAGTTGCCGAATGACCTCACCCGGCTCGCCTGAACGACTTCACTCGGATCGCCCAACAACCTCACCCGGCTCACCTGAACGACTTCACCCAGGTCGCCCGAAAACCTCACTCGGCTCGCCCAAACAACCTCACCTGAGTTCTTCCTAAATGACCTCACCCGAGTTCTACTTGAATGACCTTGCCTGAGTTCTGCCCAACAACCTCGCCCAAGTTTTCTACACGAGTTTTTTGCTCGAGTTTCTCACTCGATTTTTTCACCTGAGTTTTTCACCCAACTTTTCTGCACAAGTTTTTTCACCTGAGTTTCAACCGTCGTGCGTGCTCATCCACGCACTACAAAACTCCTTGTTCAAACTCGTGTTGGCTGAATGATTGATGGTTCATCTCCACAAATTCTCCACCAATATATACGGGTGGGTGGTGGGTCATGTCACCCAATCAACCTACGCCCAATGCCCAAGCTGACTCATTCAACATGTTGCCTTCGCCTGAGTGGAGGGTCGGACCGCCCAACTCATGGGACCACCCCCTCAACTCACCCAACATCATATAAACTCACCTCTTGGTTTCTTTACTTCACATTTCACATCAGCTCCTTGCCCATCCTTCGCACAATGAAGGTGACCCGAACCGCAGGTCCTTACAGGGCAGGTCGGGCGAGGGCATCCGTGTGAACTCATTTGCGCAGGTCAGGTGAGGGCGTCCATGTAAACTCATTCGGGAGGGTCGGGCGAGGGCATCTGTGTAAACTCGTTCGGGCTGGTCGGGCGAGGGCACTTTCAGGCACACGAGCCCATATAAAAAATGCTAAGTTTTGACCCAGGGTGGGCTTTGTGAACATTCGTGCAGCTCGTTTGCCTGACTCTCCCTTATCACTTCATTTCGGTCGTGTGGGCGCTCATGTAAACTCATTCAGGCAAGTTGTTTGAGGGCGTTCATGTCAACTCGTTTGGGCGGGTCATTCAGGTCAAGCGGGTCGGGCGAGGGCGTCCATGTAAACTTGTTTGGGCGGGTCAGGCGAGGGTGTCTGTGTAAACTCCTTCGAGTAGGTCGGGTGAGGGCACACCCAAGCACACGAGGCCATATAAAAAATGCTAAGTTGTGACCCAGGGTGGGCTTTGTGCACATTCGTGCAACTCATTTGCCCGACTCTCCCTTGTCCCTTAGTTTCCATCATGTGGGTGCCCATGTAAACTCGTTCAGGTGGGTCATTTGAGGACATGCTTGTCAACTCGTTCGGGTGGGTCTTTCGGGCCGGTCAGGCGAGTTTGTCCACGTGAAATCATTTGGGTGGGTCAGGCAAGGGTGTCTGTGTAAACTTGTTCTGGCGGGTCAGGCAAAGGCGTTTGTGTAAACTCATTTGGGCGGGTCGGGCGACGGTGTCCATGTAATCTCGTTTGGGCTGGTCAGGCAAGGGTGTGCCTCGGCACACAAGCCCGTATAAAAAATGCTAAGTTGTCACCCAAGGTGGGATTTGTGCGCATTTGTGCAGCTCGTTTGCCTTGCTCTCCCTTGTCCCTTCGTTTCGGTCGTGTGGGCGCCCACATAAACTCATTCGGGCAGGTCGTTTGAGGGCGCACATGTCCATTCATTCAGACGGGTCGTTCGGGTGGGTCGGGAAAGGGTGTCCTTGTAAACTCATTCAAGTGGGTTGGGTGAGGGCGTCTATGTAAACTTGTTCAGGTGTGTCACGCCCCCAGGCCTATGGTAGTCTTTCAATCATACTTGGCGAGGTGCGGCACCACCAAACACTTTCTTTTCACCAATACTTATGTTCATGGACTACGCCTAACCATATTTCCTACTTAGTTTGTGTTTCTCAACCAAGTAATTATTATGTTTCCTTTATACCAATGAACACCCATACACATTCATTACCATCAGCAATTATAAATGAAGAACACAATTGCATAGTATAAAGGGAGGGGCAAATCCCTGAACAATGAGTCTGCCCGAATATATATATATATATATATATATATATATATATATATATATATATATATATATATATATATATATATATCAACTTTCGACTTCTACAAAGCTTCATAAGTATACTTGGGAAACACCATGTTTCATACTTAGCCATATTTACAACTTGTCACACCTTCGTGTGCCAACCAAAGTTCATTGCCCAAGCTGGGCGGGTGCGCCCTCACACGAGTTACCAACTGCACTTCTCAACCGAACCTTGTGCATGATGGGTGAGCAACTCCACCAAGTCACCAAGACACCCTCGTTTCACCTTCGCATGGAAGTCTTACCAAAACTCCACCATGTTATGTTTGTGTGCTAGGCGGGTGACTTCACCAAGTCTCCACCCATGCTCTCCATCTGAACAACGGGTGTTCCTACCCGCGCTCTCACCCAACACCCGAGACCTATGCATTTACCTCCATGTGGCCTTGCCCAAGGTTGGGCGCATAGAGTTGCGCCTCTCCTTATTTGTTGCGGCTTCACTTCTTAACTGCGCACTTCTCCTTGCTCGAGTTTAATGACCGAAAGTTCGATGTCCAAATGAATCACGCCTTCATTGTATTTGTATGAGTGGAAGGGCGAGTCGAGATGCCCAAGCTGACTCATCCTCCACATGTTTTAATGCCCCTATGCATCACAAATCCTTCATTATGTTCGTCAGCTCTTGCCAAGCTTGTAGGTTGGCCCATGGATTGAGCCATTGCTCTCCACACTATAAAATTCCTTCGCTCATCCTCTAATGCGCATTATAACCTGTGTTACTTCGCACATTTTGGTCGTGAGCTTCACACTTCATGTTTTCCAACTACTCGTTTTCAAGTCAAGCCGTAGCACTTTGGGTGGGCGTGTCAAGAACCGCAGGTCCTTACATCCTCCTTCACCTGAAGTCGTTTTCGTCCTCGACAACATCCCATCCTGGTATCCATCCACCAAGATCATCATCAGCAATTGTCTCATCCTTGGTCCGTGATATAAACTCCTCCACATACCGTAAACATCCCTGCAACATATGTAGAACTCCCATCTCCATCATGTGTCGTCCCATCCTGTGAACTATCCTCCTTGCTTGCCTAATGCCAACATCTCTCCGTGCACTTCCGGACCCCATGTTTGAACTAGTTGGGTAGCTAATCCAACTGTCACGCTCAAGCAATGAGAGTGAACATACTTATGCCTTCACTAGTCTATCTCGGATTCTGCCACATCCTAGACTCGCCAAGAATCTCACCCATTCTCAGGTCCATGGAAACTCCATCCCATATGCAACATGTTATGATGCTTGATGCCAAACCATCCCTGCACCATCTGTCATACCTGCTCAACCTGTTTTAAGGACTCACTGCCATGAGCAGCTAACAATGAGCCCCATATTCCATGTCATCTAAGAAGATGTAGAGGGAGTAGAGCCTGAAGGCTCACCCTCACTAATAAGCTCAATCCATCTGTCAAGATTCTCTATCTCCATCCTCTATAGATATGCAACCCAATCCTCCTCTCAGACATTCGGCCTCACATAAGCCTCCTCATCATCATCATCATCCTCAACCACTTCTAGCCTTCTTGACAAATCCAGGATACTATTGGATAGTGTCCTGATGACCAATGACTGCTCGGTAAGCTTTGTCTCAACACTAGACAACCACTTACTCATGTCTTCCATGCACTTCTCATCCTCCATTTGCATCACTGCCAGTTTACAATCAGGCTTTGTCACACCAATGGTTGGAACACCAATGGGTACATCTTCCCTTCCATCATAAATGTATAGCTTCTTCAAATGTGGAACAATCATAGCATCAAATTGTTTCAAGAATTCCATCCCCAGCACAGCTTCATAGTCATTAATCCGCACTATAGTGAAGTCGACTTTCCCGGTCCACTCACCTAGTGTTGTGTCCACTCCTTTAGCTACACCAAGAACACAATCAGGAGGAGAATTCAATGTCTTCATTTGTGCCTTCACCGATACAAATTTCAGCCCAATCCTTCTCTAAGTATCTTCACTCATGAAGTTGTGAGTAGCCCCACTATCCACCATAGTGAGTATATCAACACTCCCAATCTTCATCCGAACGTACTCCAAACTGTTCCTCTCAAGATCTCTCCGAGAGACCACCTCTATAGCAGCAGAAGCTCCAAGAATCTACATCATCCCCACAGAAGACTCTTCATTATTCATATTAGATTCTGCAATAGCGGCCACTTTCGGTCTAGAAGGACAATTCTTCACCATATGTGGTTTAGCACATATCCAACACTTCAAGGCTTTCTTTGTCTTCGACTTATCATCCAATTTCGAAGCATCATCGTTCTTCTTCTCTTTCGGCTTATCAGACTTCTTCTTCCTATCATCAGAAGTCTCATCATAATGCTCCACCAACCTATCCACATCAGCAAAAGCTTCCTCAAGTGCCTTAATGTTTTGCCTCTTCACTTCATTACATGCCCAAGGCTTCAATCAAATAATAAAGTTGAACACCTTGTCCCTCTTCGCCATGTTGGCAAGTTCCAAAACCACACTTGAAAACTCCCACTGATATGTCTGTAGGTTCCCTATCTGCTTTATGAACTTAATCTTCATCCTTGCTTCCCATGTTTCATCATGAGTATTGAAGTGGGTCTGCAAAGCCTTCTTCATGTCATCCCATGAAGTTATGTCACCAACATTGCCACTGGCAATCTTATCCATCCTCCTTCACCACCACATCTTAGCATCCTTCGTCAAGAACTGAGAAGTTGCCTTCACCTTTATCTCATCATCAGATAGACCCAAGCGTTCCAAGTATTGCTCCATGTCCCATAAAAATTTGTCAATAGTCTTCACACTCCTTGTACCATCATAATATTCTGGTTCCTTGACTTTCACATGAGGAACTCCTCCACCTGATTTATGCCTCACGGCCCTCTTCAACATCACGATCTCATCTCTAGCTTGATCAAGAGATTTATTCAAGTTCACGATCTCTGCCAAGCCTCGATCTCTTGCTTCTTCAATCTCCTTGAACTTTACTTCAAGTTGTGTACAAATAAGATTAGTGTACTCGTGTTGAGTCCAAAGTTCGTCAAGCTCTTCCCTCATCTTCAAAGTATCCTCTTAATCGTTCAAGACCAAGTCCATCTTCTTAGTCCAGTAAGATTCTAAGTCCTCCATCCTTTCCAACACCTTTTCGATGAAAGCTAGTGAAGCATCCTTCACGACATAGCTAGATTCTCCAACCTAAGATTCACCTACCATTGCTAATAGCTTCCATCTTTGTGATCTAGTTTCAACCATCCAACATCTTCACCAAGTTGCCTGCAACCTGAACTAGCCCTTGTTCCACTTGTATGTGAAGCAACTTCCTTCACCTGCAAGTACCTACTTCACTGTCACCAACTTCCAAGTGTATGCACACCTGCACTTCATCACGAGCAACCTTGCTCTGATAAGCTCTTCACCAAGCTTTGATACCAATTGTCACACCCACAAGCCTACGGTAGTCTTTCAACCGTACTTGGCGAGGTGCGGCACCACTGAACACTTTCTTTTCACCAATACTTATGTTCATGGACTATGCCTAACCATATATCCTAATTAGTTTGTCTTTTTAAACCAAGTAATTATTATGTTTCCTTTATACCAATGAACACCCATACACATTCATTATAATCAACAATTATAAATGAAGAACACAATTGCATAATATAAAGGGAGGGTAACTCCCTGAACAATGAGTCTGCCCAAATATATATATTATTAATCAACTTTCAACTTTTAAAAAGCTTCATAAGTATACTTGGGAAACACCAAGTTTCATACTTAGCCAAATGTACAACTTGTCACACCTTCGTGTTCCAACCAAAGTTCCTTGCCCAAGCTGGGTGGGCGCGCCCTCACACGAGTTGCCAAATGCACTTCTCAACTAAACCTTTTGCACGATGGGTGGGTGACTCCACCAAGTCACCAAGACACCCTCATTTCACCTTCGCACGACGGTCTTACCAAAACTCCACAGCGTTATGTTTGTGTGCTGGGCAGGTGACTTCACCAAGTCTCCACCTGTGCTCTCCATCCGAACGACGGGTGCTCCTACCTGCACTCTCACCCAAGATCGAGACCTGTGTGTTTACCTCCGTGTGGCCTTGTCCAAGGTTGGGCGCATAGAGTTGTGCCTCTCCTTATTTGTTGCAGCTTCACTTCTTAACTTCTCACTTCTCCTTACTCAAGTTCGATGACCAGAAGTTCGATGTCTAATTGAATCACACCTTCATTGTATTTGTATGAGTGGAAGGGCGAGTTGAGCTACCCAAGCTGACTCATCCTCCACATGTTTGAATGACCCTACGCATCGCAAATCCTTCATTATGTCCATCGGCCCTTGCCAAGCTCATAGGTTGGCCCGTGGGTTGAGCCATCACTCTCCATGCTATAAAAGTCCTTCGCTCGTCCCATAATGAGCATTATAACCCGTGTTACTTCGCACATTTTGGTCATGAGCTTCACACTTCATTTTTTCCAACTGCTTGTCCATCAAGTCAAGGCATCGCACTTCGGGTGGGCATGTCAAGAACCGCAGGTCCTTACGAGGCGGGTCGGGTAAGCACATCCGTGTAAACTCGTTTAGGTGGGTCAAGTGAGGGTGTATGTGTAAACTCGTTCAGGCGGGTCAGGTGAGGGCATCCATGTAATCTCGTTCAAACATGTCACACCCCTACACTGGCGGTAATCTTCCAACCACTCTAGCGAGGTGTGGCACCACCTAACACTTTCTTTTCACCAATACTTATGTTCATGGACTATGCCTAACATTCGTACTTAGTTTATTTTTCATTACCTAGTATTATCTTTGTCCTTTATACAGATGAAAACCCATACACATTCATCATCAACAGTAATTAACACATAGAATTTCACATCACTATAAAGGGAGGGGAAACTCCCTGTAATATGAGTCTGCCCGATATCAATATATATGATTTTCCACTTTTAAAAAGTATAAGCTAAATCTTGAGAAACACCAAATTTACACTTAACCAAATTTTCGACTTTTGGCAAACTCGGTTGCCCAGCTCATCTGCGCCGCTACACGATCACCGCACGACTCACCAGCCAATCGTTCACCTCATTGCACATCTTCACCCGAATCTCTCTCTGTTTGTTCAGCAAATTCCCAAATCGTGCTATCCTACCCAACCTCCATTTGGTGGACCACACGCAATCTTGCCTGCCCGAATCTCATTCACGACCTTCGGTTCCAACCTTTGTTTTAGCGTGCACGGCACGCCATCACCCGGCCGCCCATCCGCATGTTCATCCATGCCTTCACATGACTCACCCGAGTTGCCTTCGCACAACTCACCCGAGTCCACCTGAACGCTTTCACCCAAAATCGCTCACCCAAAAAACCTCACCCGATTCACCACATGACTTCACCCGGGTTGCCGAATGACTTCACCCAAACTCACTCGAATGACTTCACCCAGGTTTTCCAACAACTTCACCTGAGTCTGCCCGAACGACCTCACCTAGTTCACCTGAACGACCTCACTCGAGTTTTCTTCCCGACGACCTTACCCGAGTTTCCTGCCAGATGACCTCGCCTGAGTTCTGCCTGAACGACCTCACCTGATTTCTGCCTAAACGAACTCGCCTGAGTTCTCTGCACGAGTTTCTTGCCCATGTTTCTCACCCGAGTTTCTCACCCAACTTTTCTGCACGAGTTTCTCACCTGAGTTCTGCCCGTCGTGCAAGCTCATCTGCAAACGCAGAACTTCTTAATCAAACTTGTGTTGATCGAATGATGATTTGCCTCCACAAACCATTCATCAATATATACAGGTGGGTGGTGGGTTGTGTCACTTGGCCGACCTATGCCCAATGCCCAAGCGGACTCATTCACAATGTGTTGTCTTGTCTAGGAGGAGGGTTGGCCCACCCAACTCGTGGGACTGCCCCCTCAACTTGCCCAACACATTATAAACTCATTTCTTGGCTCATTCACTTCGCATTTCACACGAGATCCTCGCTCATCCTTCGCACGGTGAAGGTGACCCAAACCGCAGGTCCTTACATCCTCCCCCACCTGAAGTCATTGTCGTCCTCAAAGATATCTCATCCCAACAACCATCTGTCACCAAGATATCCATACCAAGGCATACACCCTACTGGTATGTCATACATAGGAAAATCATCTCAATCCATGACCATCAACCACCCTGTCATAATCTCCACATGCTACTCCCCATCATGGAAGGTTGGGCCTTCGATCTCAAGCTACATGCTTCCTGCAACATATTGTGTCAACCTCATCATGTATCATCATTTTGTGAACTTCTGCCATGATACTCCAACAAATGCTAACACATCTCTGTACATGTTGCAACCCTCCCATGTTTGAACTAGTTGGGTGATTAGTCCAACTGTCACGCTCAAACCATGAGAATGGACGTCCTCATGCCACCATCATTTGTTTCTCAGAACATTCTGTCACATCATCAACTCAATCAAGAATCCATCTCCATACAAGTATAAGCCATGCTCAGGTCCATGAAGTAATCTCCATATTGTCTGCAACATGTTGTCCATGATGTTTGGTGTCAATGTGCTGTATGAAATCAGCTGCATCTATCCCAACATCATCATCCATCTGCAAAAAATCCATCTCCTCAAAGTGAAGAGATCATCTCATCAAACCCTGACTCTCGATGTCCCACATCCAGGTCCATGAAGCAACCTCCATCATCCTTGTTATATACCATCCCTCATGTCTACAATAGAAACAAGTATACACATGTCTCATCTATCCATGTACACATGAGCCCATATAAAAAATGCTAATTTGTGACCCGGGGTAGGCTTTGTGTACGTTCATGCACCTCATTTTCCCAACTCTCCCTTGTCCCTTCGTTTCCACCGTGTGGGCGGCCATCTAAACTCGTTCGGGCGGGTTGGGAGAGGGCGTCTGTGTAAACTCGTTCAGGCAGGTCAGGCGAGGGCACGCTCGACACACGAGCCCATATAAAAAATGCTAAGTTGTGACCCAAGGTGGGCTTTGTGCATGTTTGTGCAGCTTGTTTCCCCAGCTCTCCCTTGTCCCTTCGTTTCGGTCGTGTGGACACCCATGTAAACTCATTCGAGCGGGTCATTTGAGGGCGTCCGTGTATACTTGTTTGGGTCAGTCAGGTAAGGGTGTCCATGTAAACTCCTTTGGGTGGGTCTAGCGAAGGCATCCATGTAAACTCATTCGAGCGAGTCAGGGGAGGGCGCACCCAGGCACACGAACCCATATAAAAAATGCTAGGTTGTGACCCATGGTGGGCTTTGTGTACATTCGTGTAGCTTGTTTTCCTGGCTCTCCCCTGTCCCTTCATTTTGGTCATGTGGGCACCCATGTAAACTCACTCGGGCGGGTCATTTGAGGGCATCCATGTAAACTCATTTTGGCGGGTCAGGCGAGGGTGTTCATGTAAACTCATTCGGGCGAGTCGAGCGAGGGTGTTCGTGTAAACTCATTCGGGTGAGTCGGGCAAGGGCACGTCCGGGCACACAAGCCCATATAAAAAATGCTAAGTTGTGACCCGGGGTGGGCTTTGTGCACGTTCGTGCAGCTCATTTTCCCAGATCTCCCTTGTCCCTTCGTTTTGGTTGTGTGGGCACCCATGTAAACTCGTTAGGGCCAATCGTTTGAGGGTGTCTGTGTCAACTCGTTCGGGCGGGTCGTTTGAGGGCATTCGTGTACACTCGTTCAGGTGGGTCATTCAGGCAGGTTGTTTGAGGGCATCCATGTGAAGTCTTTCAAGCAGGTCATTTGGGTAGGTTGGGTGAGGGCGTTGGTGTAAACTCATTCAGGTGGTTTGGGTGAGGGCGTTCCTGTAAACTCGTTCGGGCGGGTCGGGTGAGGGAATCCATGTAAACCCATTTGAGTGGGTTGGGTGAGGACGTTCGTGTAAACTCGTTCGGGCGGGTCAAGCAAGGGCCTCTATGTAAACTCATTCAGGCGGGTTGTTTGAGGGCGTCCGTGTAAACTCATTCAGGTGGGTTGGGTGAGGGCGTCCGTGTAAACTCGTTCGGGAAGGTCGGGCAGGTCGGGCAAGGGCATTTGTGTAAACTCATTCAGGCAGGTCATTTGGGTGGGTTGGGTGAGGGTGTCCGTGTAAACTTGTTCGGGTGGATCGAGCGAGGGTGTTCATGTGAACTCATTCAGGCAAGTCGTTTAGTGTGAGAGCACACCTAGGTAAACGAGCCTGTATTAAAAAATGCTAAGTTTTGACCCGAGGTGGGCTTTGTGCACGTTCGTGCAACATGTTTTCCTAGCTCTCCCTTGTCCAAATGATACAAGTGACAGGTTTTCTTTTCGTGTGAAAGGTGGGTTGGTAATTGAGTTGTGTTTTTGGTCTTACCTGAACAATGGCCTTGGGTCATTTGTAGGGTGGCCAATTTTCATCTTCTCTCCATCCCCACTCGGTAGCACATGAGTGTTAATGTTGGCCATGCCCGTCCCGGGAGGCATATCTGAATAATTCACCTTCTACTCTCTCATTTCCTGAAGTTGTATGGGTTGTTGTGGTGTGGCTCCCTGGATCATCCTGGTCCCCTAGTGCCCATCCAAATGATACAAGTGACAGGTTTTTTTTTCGTGTGAAAGGTGGGTTGGTGATTGAGTTGTGTTTTTGGGTTTGCCTAAAGGATGGCCTTGGGTCATTTTTAGAGCGGTCAATTTTCATCTTCTCTCTATCCCCACTCGGTAGCACATGAGCGGTAATGTTGTCCATGCTCATCCTGAAAGCATATGTGAACAATTCCCCTCCTCCTCTCTAAGTTCTTGGAGTTGTATGGGTTGTTGTGGTGTGGCTCCCTGGCTCATCTTAGTCCCCTCATGCCCATCCAAATGATACAAATGATAGGTTTTCTTTTCGTGTGAAAGCTGCATTAGTAATTGAGTTTTTTTTTCGGGTTTGCCTAAAGGATGGCCTTGGTCATTTGTAGGATGGCCGATTTCCATATTCTCTCCATCCCCACTCGGTAGCACATGAGCGGTAATGTTGGCCATGCTCGTCCTGGGAGGTATATGTGAAAAATTCCCCTTCTTCTCTCCAAGTTCTTGGAGTTGTATGGGCTATTGTGGTGTGGCTCCCTAGCTCATCCTGCTCCCCTCATGCCCATCCAAATGATACAAGTGACAGGTTTGCTTTTCATGTGAAAGGTGGGTTGGTAATGGAGTTTTTTTCTCGGGTTTTCCTGAAGGATGACCTTGGTTCATTTGTAGGTTGGCCGCTTTTTATCTTCTCTCCATCCCCACTCGGTAGCACATGAGCGGTAATGTTGGCCATGCTCATCCCGAGAGGCATATGTGAACAATTCCCCTTCTACTCTCCAAGTTCTTGGAGTTGTATGGGCTATTGTGGTGTGGCTCTTGGGCTCATCTTAGTCCCTCGTGCCCATCCAAATGATACAAGTGATAGGTTTTCTTTTCGTGTGAAAGGTGGGTTGGTAATTGAGTTGTTTTTTTGGGTTTGCCTGAAGGATGGCCTTGGGTCATTTGTAGGGTGGCCGATTTTCATCTTCTCTCCATCCCCACTCAGTAGCACATGAGCGGTAATGTTGGCCATGCTCAAATTAGGAGGCATATGTGAACAATTACACTTCTGCTCTCCAGGTTCTTGGAGTTGTATGGGCTATTGTGGTGTGGCTCCCAAGCTTGTCTTTGTACCTCGTGCCCATCCAAATGATACAAGTGATAGGTTTTCTTTCCGTGTGAAAGGTGGGTTGTTAATTGAGTTGTTTTTCTGGGTTTAATTGAAGGATGGCCTTGGGTCATCTGTAGGGTGGCCAATTTTCATCTTCTCTCCATCCCCACTCAGTAGCATATGAGCTGTAAGGTTGGCCATGCTCGTCTTGGGAGGAATATGTGAACAATTACCCTTCTGCTCTCCAAGTTCTTGGAGTTGTATAGGTTATTGTGGTGTGGCTCTTAGGCTCATCCTGGTCCCCACGTGCCCATCCAAATGATACAAGTGACAAGTTTTCTTTCCATGTGAAAGGTGGGTTGGTAATTGAGTTGTTTTTTTGGGCTTGCCTGAACGATGGCCTTGGGTCATTTGTAGGGTGGCCGATTTTCATCTTCTCTCCATCCCCACTCAGTAGCACATGAGTGGTAATGTTGGCCATGCTCATCCTAGGAGGCATATGTGAACAATTCCCCTTTATATCTCTAAGTTCTTGGATTTTTATGGGTTGTTGTGGTGTGGCTCCTTGGCTCATCTTGGTCCCCTCATGCCCCATCCAAATGATACAAGTGACAGGTTTTCTTTCCATGTGAATGGTGGGTTGGTAATTGAGTTGTGTTTTCGAGTTTTCCTGAACAATGGCCTTGGGTCATTTGTACGGTGGTTGATGTTCATCTTCTCTCCATCCCCACTTGGTAGCACATGAGCGGTAATGTTGGCCATGCTCATCCCAGGAGGCATATGTGAACAATTCCCATTCCTCCCTCCAAGTTCTTCGATTCGTATGGGTTGTTGTGGTGTGGCTCCCTAGCTAGTCTTGGTCCCCTTGTGCCCATCCAAATGATACAAGTGATAGGTTTTCTTTTCATGTGAAAGGTGGGTTGGTAATTGAGTTGTGTTTATGGGTTTTCATGAATGATGGCCTTGGGTCGTTTGTAGGGTGGCCGATTTTCATCTTCTCTCCATCCCCACTCGGTCACACATGAGCTGTAATGTTGGCCATGCTCATCCCGGGATGCATATGTGAACAATTCCCCTTCTGCTCTCTACGTTCTTAAAGTTGTATGGGTTGCTGTGGTGTGGCTCCCTGGCTTGTCCTGGTCCCTCGTGCCCATCCAAATGATACAAGTGATAGGTTTTCTTTCTGTGTGAAAGGTGGGTTGGTAATTGAGTTGTTTTGTCGGGTTTGCTTGAATGATGGCCTTGGGTCATTTGTAGGGTGGCCGATTTTCATCTTCTCTCCATCCCCACTCAGTAGCACATGAGCGGTAATGTTGGCCATGCTCATCCCCGTCCCTCTTGCCCATCCGAACGATAAAAAACGTTAAAAGTTTGCTCGGTGCTCCTTTGATCCTTCATTGTTGTGGTCCCAGATGGAAACCCCAAAACTCCGTCGTGCCTATGTCGCTATCGTGCCCCTCGGTTGTTGCGAATAGAGAATTTTGATTGGGCTGGGCAGCCATTTGTGGCTCCATTGAAATTGGCTCCTCGTTATATTGTTCACCTCCTCCCTATTTGGTGTGGAGGGTTTTGCTTTTCGTGTGAAAGGTGGGTTGGTAATTGAGTTGGTTTTTCGGGTTTGCCTCAAGAATGGCCTTGGGTCGTTTGTAGGGTGGTCGATTTTCATCTTCTCTCCATACCCACTCGGTAGCACATGAGCAGTAATGTTGGCCATGCTTGTCCCAGGAGGCATATGTGAACAATTCCCCTTCTGCTCTAAGTTCTCGGAGTTGTATGGGTTGTTGTGGTGTGACTCCCTATGACGACTAGCCTCTTCATTGTTTGGTTGTTTATGGTGCTGGTTTCTTATGCTTGTACTCTTTCTATGTTAGCATTGTTGGTAGAGATGCATACATTTAAGAGGAATGTGGAAGGGTTTTGGTTGTAAACCACCTACCTCCCTCTTGCTTGCTTTTTTCGTCAGGCGAAGTGAGGTGTTGTTCTCCTTATTGTAAAGTAAGGATTGGCATTCCTTTCAAAGTGCACATCGTCTGTGGTTGCATTGGCTTTGAGGTTTTGATAGATGTGTTGGCCCATATGTTTGATCAAGTGGTTGGCTTTCTCCTTGCATCTCACATGTGTGGTAGGATTTTGCAGTTGGAAATGTTAAGTCACAACGTTTATGGGCATTTGTTGTTTCAATTGTGTATGTGCTTGCGGTCCAATGGGGAGGAGGCTTGCTACGTTGATGGTGGGGGATATTTGGAAGAATGATATCGAGGTGGAATGCTTCGACCTCCCTCCTTTGCATGGAGGTCATTGTAGGTGAAAATTATTCATTGTCCAGTTGGTAAAGCTATGGGCAGTCTCCTAGGTTTCTTGTATGTAGGGTGAGTGGGATGCAGAGACGCCTGATCCCTCCTCCTGTTTGGATATTTTCTTGTATTGTGTAGCGAGCCTTTTGATTTGCATTTATTTCCTTCATTTTCCTTCACATTGTGGTTTCCACAGGCAATCAAGTGATTGAGGTCCACCATTGCTGCTGTCTAGGTGGACTCCTAGGTGGCCTCAGTGCGTGGCAGGGAGGGTCGGGGGGCATTTCTAAGAGAGGTTGTGGGCTCGGTTGGTCTTGTTTTATTTCCTTCCATTTCCTTTGCATTGAGGCTGCCGTAGGTGATCATGCGATCGAGGTCCATCATTGCTGCTGTCTGGGTGGACTCCTAGGTGGCCTCTATGCGGGGAGGGGAGGGTTGGGGGGCATTTGTTGTTTCAATTATGTATGCACTGATGGTCCAATGGGGAGGAGGCTTGCTACATCAATGGTGGGGGCTATCTGGAAGAAGGATCTCAAAGTGGAATGCTTTGAACTCCCTCCTTTGCGTGGAGGTAGTCGTAGGTGAAAATTATTCATTGTCCAGTTGGTAAAGCTATGGGAAATCTCCTAGGTTGCTTGTACGTAGGTTGCGTGGGGTGAAAAGTTGCCCGATCCCTCCTCCTATTTAGATATGTTCTTGTATTTTGTAGCAAGCCTCTTGATTTTCATTTATTTCCTTCTTTTGCCTATGCATCGTTTTTGTTGCAGGTGCTCAAGTGATCGAGGTCCACCATTGTTGCTATTCAGGTGGACTCCTAGGTGGCCTTGGTGCACACCAGGGAGCATCGGGGGGAATTTCTAAGAGAGGTTGTGGGCTTGGTTGGTCCTTTTTTATTTCCTTCCACTTCCTTTGCATTAAGACTACTGCAGGTTATCATGCGATCGAGGTCCATCATTGTTACCATCCGGGTGGACTCCTAGGTGGCCTCTGTGAGGGGAGGAGAGGGTTGGGGGCCTTTTTTTGATTCAAATGTGTATGCGCTCGTGGTCTAATGGGGAGGAGGCTTGTTATGTCAATGGTGGGGGCTATCTGGAAGAAGGATTTCTAGGTGGAACCCTTCGACCTCCCTCCTTTGCATGGAGGTGGTCGTAGGTGAAAATTATTCATTGTCCAGCTGGTAAAGCTGTGAAAAATCTCCTAGGTTACCTATACATAGTGTGTGTGGGGTGCGGAGCTACCTGATCCCTCCTCCTCTTTGGATATGTTCTTGTATTTATTAGTGAGCCTCTTTATTTTCATTTATTTCCTTCCTTTGCCTTCGCATCATGGTTGTCGTAGGCAGTCAAGTGATCGAGGTCCACCGTTGCTGTTGTCTGGGTGGACTCCTAGGTGGCCTCGGTGCAGGGCAGGGAGGGTCGGGGGGCATTTCTAAGAGAGGTTGTGGGCTCAGTTGGTCTTGTTTTATTTCCTTCTATTTCCTTTTGATTAAGGCTAACACAGATGATCATGTAATTGAGGTCCATTGTTGCTGCTGTCCGGGTGGACTCCTAGATGGCCTTTTTGCAGGGAGGGGAGGGTTGGGGGGCATTTCTAAGGGAGGTTGTGGGCTCAGTTTGTCTTGTATTATTTCCTTCCCTTTCCTTTGTGTCGAGGTTTTCACAGGCAATCATCCGATCGAGGTGCACTGTTACTGCTGTCCAGGTGGATTCCGAATTGGATCCATTAAGAAATGTAAAAAAACCATGATTGTATTAGGTCGGGACAAAACATTAAATAATTCCAAAATAGCGATCAAAAACACCCTGAACCAGTGGCAATGGTAGCCAGCATTGAATGACGAGGACCTTGGTCAAAGCACACTGACCGAGGCCCATGGAGACTCTGCAGGAGGTCGAATTAGCCCCTGGGAACCCCGGATCGGGAAAATAAGGAGGTTTTGATGTGAAATGAGCACTAATCATGCATCGCTGGGCGAACAG
Source organism: Pinus tabuliformis (assembly GCA_031772625.1). Taxonomy (NCBI): domain Eukaryota; kingdom Viridiplantae; phylum Streptophyta; class Pinopsida; order Pinales; family Pinaceae; genus Pinus; species Pinus tabuliformis. Next base: position 1,062,511,614 of record CM062819.1, on the reverse strand, counting down.
GGATGAAATGGAGGAAGCCCGAGCACTCTAACGCATGGGGAGCCAGAGAACCACAGGCGAAAAGGTGAACAACACCAAAAGGACAAACGCAGGACCTACACTTTGGAGACCAGCGGTATTGATCAGGGTGCCCTCAAACGGTAAGCGGTTTTGGATGGAAGTGGAGTGATCCCACTCAACGATCGACATGTGGCAAGCACTAGTGAGAGAAAACCACCATTGATTGCGTGTTATCAGTCGAGCAAGTCAACCGCGCAAGACATGCATATGACGTCAGATCTGGGGGACCTAGATCAGATGGCTGAGATGCCCGATGGAGGAAGTGGAATCGATGAAGGAACACGTTGCGGTTTAGAAGGGTTTGGAATTCATTTGACTACAACGGTGGAGGAAAGACTTCATCCACAACGTAACTGAAGAAATGAACCGATGAAGCAGGCTAGCACTATTTAGAGGAGGACATGTGGCCACTCCTTGAGCGTTCATGATGACGTCGAACAGGGAACTACAAGCGTAGCTGTAGAAGGTGAATCGATAGAGGCAGAAGAGGAACTGAACAGGCATGGGGAATGAATGGCTAAAAGCCATGAATAGAGACAGAATACACATAGAGTTTTTTTGGAATCAGTTAGAGTGAACCCCGAGAGGAGGACTGAACACTGAGAGACACAAACCAGAGAAGAAGGTAGTAAAGCAAAAGCAGAAGAGACAGAGGGCCGAGCTGACCAGCAGTAACATCGAGCACTAGAGAGCTTGAGAGATTCAATCCATCCCATAGAGGAATATGTCTGGACTGAGCACCACATTTGGCTCTTTCCACTGTAGACCAGAAGGTCATAGAGCTAGTAGGAAGAAGAAGAGTCTATGTACTCCAGTGGCTTGGGGAATCCAAGAACCGCCCTGCTAAGCAAACTTGCTTCAAGAGAACTCACATTGAGTCCTTGCATTGTAATTCTCTGCTTAAGACACAATAAAACAAGGAAACTACTGAAGTTGGACCGGAGACGTAGCCCTAGAGAATAGGGTGAACTCCTTATTAAAATTCTTGTGTCTTTGTGTTTGCTTACTGTATTTCTCTATTGTCTTTCCATTTAAATGTTTGTGTGTTGGCAATCTGATTGATCCGTTGCTTAAATAACACAGAACACACACCAGCACATGAGTATGTAATACCTCTGTTTAATAAATCTTCAACTGATGTCACTCATAGGGTGATTATCAGATCAAGTGGTATCAGAGCTTTAGGTCATAATGTTAGACAAGCTTGTGTTGGTTTAGCTATGAATTCTCACTAGATCAAAGCTCAAATTAGGAGAGGGAGATTTGGTGGAAACTAATCTTGAAATTGGGATAGTCTATTCTTGGAAGACAATGTCAGAGGAAGGTTCTATGGTGCCAGACCCTCAATTTATAAAGATTTTCCTAGCTATAAAGTCTATGGTAGAAGAAATGTATAGGGACTTTAGAAAGCACAAGGATGAAGATTCATTAGGTTCTAAACAAGATAAAGAAGAGGATGAGTCTCATTCCCATGACCACTCAAAAGAAAAAGGGAAAGAGGAAAGCTTTCTCACACCTCCTAATAGCTGTGTGCATAATAAGAAAGCATCTTTGATTAAACTAGATGTTAAATTTGATTTTCCTATATATGATGGAGAGCTAAATGCTAAAAAGTTTGACAATTGGATTAGACAAATTGATGTGTATTGTAGGGTACAAAACATAGACTCAGACAAGAATAAGATTCAGCTGGCAAGCCTATGCCTAGAAGACACTACCTTGGTTTGGGGGGAAGGTAGAACCCAAGCTGATATGAAAAGACACGGTAAGACCATCTCTGTCTGGAGTGAATTTGTTGTTGTAATTAAAAAGAAGTTCTATCCATTAGCCTATATGCAACAAGCCATGATGAGTTGGCAAACTCTTCCGCAGTTGAAAGGGAAAAGTGTGCAAGGGTATACTCAAGAGTTCAGAAAGAGAGCATTGATGTTGGGTATCTCATTAGACTCACCAGAGACTCTTTTGAAGTACATTGGTGGTCTACATAGCTACATGAGGCATACCATCCTCATGTTTAATCCCACTAGTATAGATGAGGTATCTGTACAAGCTACTCATCTAGAGTCTAGAGGAAAGAATGAAAATATAGAAGTTGGGGGACCATCTCAACCCACTGTGAGCAAGAGCAAGGAGAAAAGAACGCAAGAGTGGAAAGAAAGGAAGGCTAACACTGCACAGAAAGGAAAAGATTCATGCACTCACAGTAAAAAGGATGGGCATGATGATGAGCACTGTTGGATTCTGCATCCAGAGCTGAGACCTAACAAGTCTGAGGGTAAGAAGAAGAAGATTGCTGCAGCTATTCAAAAAGATTTGGGGTCATACTTGGGAGATGAAACAATCATTGCAGCTACATGTATAAAAGGTAAGAATTCTGAAGCATCTACTAGCAATCCTGTTTAATCTGTTATTGATGAAGAACATGAGAGAAAAAGACATGAGCTAGTGTAACATAAACCTAAAAGAGTAAAAGTCAAAGAGCAACATAAACCATAGCAAACCCTAATTCTACCAGCTAGTCTTACTGATGCAAAGGAGAGGATGCAAACTATAGAAAAAGATGCCATTACTTCTACAAAGGTGAAATGCACATGCCTATGTTATCTCTATCTAAAGAACACATTTTTTTTATATTTTTGATTACATTATCAAAATTATCATACATGTACTTTTAATTGGCTTCTTACTATGCAGGGGTGGATCAAGGAGGAGAAATGCTTGGAAAAGGTTCGGAAGGTTCAGAGAGGGTCTAAGGAGTCCCTAACACCCTTCCAGAGAGTTTCACCAAGTTTGGCTATCCATCAACCTCACTGGTGAGCTTCTACAGGAAGTCTGCAGGGATTCTACAGGATGTTTCAGGGATTTCTACAGGATGTTCATAAATTTCTACAGGATGTTTTGACATTGGATTTTGGAAGATGGGTGAGTGAAAGTGGATGCATGAATGGATAGGGAGGTAGGGTAAGGGTCTGAGATGGCCCAGTGACTGATGGATGAAGTGATGAGAGGGTGTGGAGAGCTAACTTGTCTTAAGGAAGGCTAAGGCAATGGAAGAGCAAGAAGGTAGGGTTACGTGGATAGAAGAGGAGTTGTGAGACGAAGAAGTTGACTAGGAGATGGAGCAGCTGGCCTGGACGAAGCTTAGGTGGATGAGAGAAAGATGGATATGCCATGCACGGTGTGCATTTAACTGAATCAACCAAATCCTGCATACAATTGAAATCTTAGCTAATCTATCCAAACTGTCAATGAAACAAATGAACAACAGCTTTATTTCCAAAGAGAACCATGTACAACACTTAATCAAAGGAACATCTAAAAAGGTCTAAACGCATGACTAACTTCTACAAATGAAAAATCATTACACCAATGATTGCATGGTCAAGCAAACTAGTGTTTTTGTTGAGCAGCACTGGCTCCACAATTCCAGCCCCTGATCCAATAAGGGAGAGGTGAAACTGAGAGTGCATGCAACCCTTTTATGGAGCTTTTATCAATCTTTATCTTATCAATCTATTCTACACATCTGAAGTAATTCTATTCCTCAACAATAACCTACTTAACCAACACAACTAAATCTAGCTCAACAAACTTCGTTTCAGATGCATAAAAAGGAAAATCACAGTGCTGAAAGGAAAGATAACAATACAAATAAGGAGGCCCTAGGCTCTTAGGTTGGGCCCAACCCCAAGAGCTATGGTTCCTATAAAAAACTCAGAGCTGATATCAAATATGACTGCTTCCCATTATCAAATAATAATCATAAGTCAAGAGTTATGCCAATAATGGCTACAAAAGAACAAAACAGAGCTAGCAGAACGTAGTGCAGAATATGCAAGAGTTTTTAAAAAGTTATTTTCGAAGGCTGAAGCCTTAACATTTATACATTATGAGGCCCTAGCTGGCCTCCTAAATCTATGGGACATGGCTGCCCAAATTGTGAGTGAACAGATCCTTCCAAGAAATCTGCTTGGCTGCCTTCCAGATCCAGTTTTGGTGGCCTTTGGAGCTCGGAGTTGGGGTTGAAGATACCGATGGAGGCTATTTAATGCCATAGACAAACCCCCTACGAATCCTCAACCCAAGCTTAGCTGTCTCCTAGCCCATGTCTGCTCGGTTTTTCTTCAACATGTGTCAAAAAATCCTGAAATGAGCACGTGTTAGCCACCTAGGAATAGTGACTACCCTTATTCGTACAAATGACATAAACATACTAGAAAATAATGCATAAGTTATGAAAAATGAAGGATTGAACAAGGGTAGTTAGGCCAAATGAGCCCAAAATGTTACCAAATTTTGGGCTCATCATCACCCCCCTGCTAAAATGATTGCTCATCCTTGAGCAACTAATCCAGCTCCTCGCCCTTCATTGCTTTAACCGCCACTCTCACATCCCAGGCTTCTGAAGTCGTATCCTCCTCATTGTCATGGAACCCGGCCTTCTTTTCCACCTCTTCCCATTGCTTATGTTCTTCTTTTTCTGTGCTTCCTTCTATCAATCCCAGAAGCAAAGGTGGGCTTAGCTTGAGGCCAATCCAGCTGGCCTGGAGGTTCTGCATGGAATTATTGTAGAGAGGTACCCGTACTAGGCCCTCCCTCATTCTAGTTGGAGTGTGATACTCCCTGATTTTGAGGCTGTGGGACAATGTGTTCCACCTCCGGGTCCAAGCATGAACACAATTCTCCCCTAGTAGTCGCTCCATATCCTCAAAATGTGCTATAGCCTGAGCCTGCTGATCCATATATTTTAGTAAAGCCTGTGGGTTGGCTGTTAGGTGTTGGTGGGCAGATATCAATGCAGTGGGGTACCCTGGCTCTGCTCTGATTAACAGTGGTTCATGTAACTCCCGGTTCATAACATCTTTGACCTCTGTCGCTCTCTTTTCTTCGTGGTTTAACCATGAGGTAAATGCCATTAGCTACATATCTCCCACAACTGTGTTGGGATCCCATGAAGTTACATTAGGAAGGGCCAAATTATGGAGGTAGAACTCTGATAGCTTGGCCTTGTCCTCTGAGGAGCTACTGTTGCATAAATCTGTGAACTGCTGGGGGTTTTGGATCTGGGAGATACCCCTCTGTGCTAATGCATTAATTTGGAATTGCAGCCACTGGTCCAGTAGGTATAGGCCATAAGATTTGGCCGGCTGCCTACATTGTAGAGCATCCATAGCCCAACTGGCCATGCAGACTAGTTGTGCCTCTTTTTCTTGCAACTGCTGTTTTGAGAGCTTGTATCTCTATGTTTGCTTGCAGTTCCCTTTCCTGTAGATGCTAGTTTAGTTCCTCAAGACCAGCTTGCATTCCTTCTTTGCATTGAGGTTCTGCTGTAGTGTCCTCTGAGGCTATGCCCCTTTCTTTCCTCTGTTCCTGTAGCTACAGTTTGAGCTTCTCATTCTCTTCCTATAGAAATACTCGCTGGCAGTTTCCCACGTGCTTGGCCATAGCTAATTCCCTTCTTGCCTCCTTGAGTTGTTCCTCCAAGGGGCCTATATCTACTACTTCTTTAGATTTAGCTATCCTCATCCACGTGTGGGACCGTACTCTTTCTTCTTCCAATGCAAAGAAGAGCGGTACTGTGAATTTTTGTAGGATAATTTTCCCAGCCTCCAAAAAGTTATAATAAGAGCTCAAGCTGGGCTGGGGGCTAGGCTCCATGATGTGTTCTACCTCTGCTTCCCTTTGTGGTGAGGTGGCTGCCTCCCCCTCCATTCTTTCGGTCTCCTTGAGCCTGGCTAAAGTTTCCTATAGAACTACTTCAGCATCTTGTAGAGGGGTTTTTGACACTGACCTTTCCATTCTCTCCCTCCAGGTAGTTGTCTTGGGGCTCCCCCACTCATAAGTGACTGATACTTTGGAGGGGGACTTCTCCCTTGGCAAGGTAGGGGTGTCTTCGATGGTAATTGGGTCTTTAGATGGAGGTTGGGGCCTGCCAATTTTAATTCTCACACTTCTCCTCGCTTTGAAATACAGAGGAGTCTCCCTTTTGCATTTCTCCTTTGGCTTGGGAGAGGTACTTAGGGTGGCTAGCACAGCTGCTGCCTCCCGAGCAAGAATTTCGGTCGTCTTCTCCTTCTGTGTTCTTTTCGCAGGACTTCCTGTAGAAAGCCCTGTAGTGGCTGATTTCTGGCTTCCTGTAGAAGTCGTTTTCAATTTTCATGTAGAAACAGATGGCACCGTTTTAGCCTATTTGGCTGAGGGTGCTTTTTCTTTCAATTTTGCTGAGGCTACCTTAGAGGTGCCCTCACTGACATGAAACTTTTTAGTCCTTTCCACCCTACTCTGTAGTCATTTCTCCCTGGGGGTTAAAGTGGTTTTGTCACCCTCTGTTTTGGCAGTTTGTTTTTCCTCTTGTTTTCCCTTGTGCTCTTTCTTTGGTGCTTTGGCCATGTTTCCTTGGCCTTTCTCTTTCTTCTCTGTTTGAATTGGTTCCTTCTCCTCGCTACTGGAGGAGGTGAGCTCCTCAGCCAACACTCGGATGTCATCATCCTTAGTCAAATTTTGGAAGGTTTCCCAGGAGAGAGGGACGGTATACGTGTGAAGTGCATCTTCCATGAGGAGATTAATGAGCCCATGATCCACTCTTGAAAAACTCTTGCATATTCTGCACTACGTGCTGCTAGCTCCGTTTTTTTCTTTTGTAGGCATTATTGGCATAACTATTGACTTATGATTATTTTTTGATAATGGGAAGCAATCAAATTTGATATCAGCTCTGAGTTTTTTATAGGAGCCATACCTCACGAGGTTGGGCCCAACCTGAGAGCCTAGGACCTCCTTATTTGTATTGTTATCTTTCCTTTCAGCACTGTCATTTTCCTTTTATGCATCTGAAACAAAGTTTGTTGAGCTAGATTTAGTTGTGTTGGTTAAGTAGGTTATTGTTGAGGAATATAATTACTTCAGATGTGTAGAACAGATTGATAAGATAAAGATTGATAAAAGCTCCATAAAAGGGTTGCCTGCACTCTCAGTTTCACCTCTCCCTTATTGGATCAGGGGCTGGAATTGTGGAGCCAGTGTTGCTCAACAAAAACACTAGTTTGCTTGACCATGCAATCATTGGTGTAATGTTTTTTCATTTGTAGAGTTATTCACACGTTTAGACCTTTTTAGATGTTCCTTTGATTAAGTGTTGTACATGGTTCTCTTTGGAAATAAAGCTGTTGTTCATTTGTTTCATTGACAATTTGGATAGATTAGCTAATATTTCGATTGTATGCAGGATTTGGTTGATTCAGTTAAATGCACACCGTGCAAGGCATATCCATCTTTCTCTCATCCACCTAAGCTTCGTCCAGGCCAGCTGCTCCATCTCCTAGTCAGCTTCTTCGTCTCACAACTCCTCTTCTATCCACGTAACCCTACCTTCTTTCTCTTCCATTGCCTTAGCCTTCCTTAAGACAAGTTAGCTCTCCACACCCTGTCATCACTTCATCCATCAGTCACTGGGTCATCTCAGACCTCTACCCTACCTCCCTATCCATTCATGCATCCTCTTTCACTCACCCATCTTCCAAAATCCAATGTCAGAACATCCTGTAGAAATTTCTGAACATCGTGTAGAAATCCCTGAAACATCCTGTAGAACCCCTACAAACTTCCTGTAGAAACTCACAAGTGAGGTTGATGGATAGCCAAACTTGGTGAAACTCTCTGGAAGGGTGTTAGAGACTCCTTAGACCCTCTCTGAACCTTCCCAACCTTTTCCAAGCATTTCTCCTCCTTGATCCACCCCTGCACAGTAAGAAGCCAGTTAAAAGTACATGTATGATCATTTTGATAACGTAATAAAAAATACAAAAAAATTGTGTTCTTTAGATAGAGATAGCATAGGCATGTGAATTTCACCTTTGTAGAAGTAATGGCATCTTTTTCAATAGTTTTCATCCTCTCCTTTGCATCAGTAGGACTAGCTGCTAGAATTAGGGTTTGCCAGGGTTTATGTTACTCTTTGACTTTCAGTTTCTTTCTGCAAGTAGATCAGCTTCCTTTGAGTTAGCTTCCATCCATCAGGTACAAAGCTTCTTCTAAGAGCTCATAGAAGTTGGCTTGAGCCCCTAGCGGACTTGTTCCAGCTGACCAAGTGACAACTGCGGCAAGAGCTAGTACTTGTGCATACAACACTGTCGCTTCCAAGTTTGTTACGAACTACCGGGTTGATAAGAGTAAAGAAGGGAGTATCAGGAGTTGCAACATTATTGCTGCAATACTGGAGCCCACCATCTTTAATGCTGCAACTCCTATGACTCCCTTCTTTACTCTTATCAACCCGGTAGTTTGTAACAAACTTGGAAGCGACGGTGTTGTATGCACAAGTACTAGCTCTTGCCGCAGCTGTCACTTGGTCAGTTGGCACAAGTCTGCTAGGGGTTCAAGCCAACTTCTATGAGCTCTTAGAAGAATCTTTGTACCTGATGGATGGAATCTAACTCAAAGGAAGCTGATCTACTTGCAGAAAGAAACTGAAAGTCAAAGAGTAACATAAACCCTAGCAAACCCTAATTCTACCAGCTAGTCCTACTGATGCAAAGGAGAGGATGAAAACTATTGAAAAAGATTCCATTACTTCTAGAAAGGTGAAATGCACATGCCTATTCTATCTCTATCTAAAGAACACATCTTTTATGTATTTTTGATTACGTTATCAAAATTATCATACATGTACTTTTAACTGGCTTCTTACTATGCAGAGGTGGATCAAGGAGGAGAAATGCTTGGAAAAGGTTGGGAAAGTTCAGAGAGGGTCTAAGGAGTCCCTAACACCCTTCCAGAGAGTTTCACCAAGTTTGGCTATCCATCAACCTCACTTGTGAGCTTCTACAGGAAATCTGTAGGGGTTCTACAGGATGTTTCAGGGATTTCTACAAGATGTTCAGAAATTTCTATAGGATGTTCTGACATTGGATTTTGGAATATGGGTGAGTGAAAGAGGATGCATGAATGGATAGGGAGGTAGGGTAGGGGTCTGAAATGACCCAGTGACTGATGGATGAAGTGATGAGAGGGTGTGGAGAGCTAACTTGTCTTAAGGAAGGCTAAGGCAATGGAAGAGCAAGAAGGTAGGGTTATGTGGACAGAAGACGAGTTGTGAGACGAAGAAGCTGACTAAGAGATGAAGCAGCTGGCCTGGACGAAGCTTAGGTGGATGAGAGAAAGATGGATATGCCCTGCATGGTGTGCATTTAACTGAATCAACCAAATCCTGCATACAATTGAAATCTTAGCTAATCTATCCAAACTGTCAATGAAACAAATGAACAACAGCTTTATTTCCAAAGAGAACCATGTACAACACTTAATCAAAGGAACATCTAAAAAGGTCTAAACGCATGACTAACTTCTACAAATGAAAAAACATTACACCAATGATTGCATGGTCAAGCAAACTAGTGTTTTTGTTGAGCAGCACTGGCTCCACAATTCCAGCCCCTAATCCAATAAGGGAGAGGTGAAACTGAGAGTGCAGGCAACCCTTTTATGGCGCTTTTATCAATATTTATCTTATCAATCTATTCTACACATCTGAAGTAATTCTATTCCTCAACAATAACCTACTTAACCAACACAACTAAATCTAGCTCAACAAACTTTGTTTCAGATGCATAAAAAAGAAAATCACAGTGTTGAAAGGAAAGTTAATAATACAAATAAGGAGGCACTAGGCTCTCAGGTTGGGCCCAACCTCGAGAGCTATGGCTCCTATAAAAAAGTCAGAGCTGATATCAAATCTGACTGCTTCCCATTATCAAAAAATAATCATAAGTCAAGAGGTATGCCAATAATGGCTAAAAAAGAACAAAACAGAGCTAGCAGCACGTAGTGTAGAATATGCAAGAGTTTTTCAAAAGTTCTTTTCGAAGGCTGAAGCCTTAACATTTATACACTACGAGGCCCTAGCTGGCCTCCTAAATCTATGGGACTTGGCTGCCCAAACTGTGAGTGAACAACTCCTTCCAAGAAACCTGTTTGGCTGCCTTCTAGATCCGGTTTTGGTGGCCTTTGGAGCTCGGAGTTGGGGGTGAAGATCCCGAGGGAGGCTATTTAATGCCATAGACAAACCCCCTATGAATCCTCAACCTAAGCTTGGCTATCTCCTAGCCCATGTCTGCTCGGTTTTGCTTCAACATGTGTCAAAAAATCCTGAAATGAGCACATGTTAGCCACCTAGGAATAGTGACTACCCTTATTCGTACAAATGACATAAACATACTAGAAAATATTGCATAAGTTATGAAAAATGAAGGATTGAACAAGGGTAGTTAGGCCAAATGAGCCCAAAATGTTACCAAATTTGGGGCTCATTAGTATGATAGAAAGGCTATTCTCTATAGAGCTGAGAACAAGTATCTACTTGTTAAAGATGGAATCGAATACTTTGTAAGAGCTCATAAGCTCAAGAATAATTATACTCTCATAAACTCAGGACAGATGAAAAGAATGATAAATTCATGCAAACAGTTCTTAGTGATGGTTTAAAGGAAAAGAAACCTGATAAAACCAATGTATTTGAGGGTTGTAATGTTGATCAGCAAGTTGATATAGAAAAGGTTGTTTCAGAGTATGATGTCTTGTTTCAAGAACATAAAGGTCTGCCACCCAAAAAGGGAATAGTACATGATATTATTTTGCAGCAAGATGTTCCATTGCCTAACATTGGGATGTACAGGTTGTCTACTTTAGAGAATAATGAAATCAAGAAGCAGGTGCAGGATTTGCTTAAGAAAGGGTTCATCAGGCCTAGCACATCACAATGTGGGTCACCAATCATTTTGGTGAGAAAGAAAGATGGCTCATGGAGAATGTGCATTGACTACCGAGCACTGAATAAGATAACAATAAAAAATCATTATCCCCTTCCTCGCATAGATGATCTTTTAGATCAATTAAAGGAAGTTGTTTATTTCACCAAGCTAGAATTGCACAGTGGATACCATCAGGTCAGAGTTGTAGAGCAAGATGCATGGAAGACTGCTTTCAAAACAAAGCAGGGATTGTATGAATGGTTGGTTATGCCTTTTGTCTTAACTAATTCTCCTACTACTTTCATGAGATTAATGAATGATGTACTCAGACCCTTTCTTGATGATTTTGTTATTTTATATCTGGATGACATTCTGATTTTTAGTAAAACATGAGAAGAACATTTAAAGCATGTTAAGAAGACATTAGATGTTCTGAAAAGAGAAAAACTTTATGGTAAACTATCCAAATGTGAATTTGGCAAAACATCTCTAAACTACTTGGGTCATATAGTAGGGGGAGGTGAATTAAAAATAGATCCCTCTAAAGTGGCAGCCATTGTAAACTGGCCTAAACCCAAGTCTGCTATAGAAGTGAGAAGCTTCTTAGGAGTAGCACAATATTGGAGGAAGTTCATTTCTAACTTTTCCTCAATTACAGCTCCCTTACATGCCTTGACAGGATTGAACAAGGTGTTTCAGTGGGGAGGAAAACATCAGAAAGCCTTCGAAACCTTGAAAGAAAAGATTAGTACAACACCTGTATTAGCACTGATAGATCTACAAATACCATTTGAGATCCAAATTGATGCCAGTGACTATGCCATGGAAGTAGAGTTGACACAGCATGGTAAATCCATATGTTATCATTCTGAAACTTTTAATCCTACATATGATAAAGAATTGTATGCATTAGTTCAGAGTGTGAAAAAGTAGAAACATTACTTAATGGGCAAAGAGACAGTAATACATACTGATCATCAACCACTTCAATACCTACACTCCCAAACTAAGTTGCAGCAATCAAGACATTACATATGGATGGGTTTTCTACAACAGTTTCATTTAGTCATCAAATATAAAAAGGGCATACATAACAAGGTTTCAAACATGTTATTTAGACCCATTATAAATGCATCTACCATGCTTAAGCATAATTTTGTGCTACATGAAAGCTACATAGAACAATATGCTCAGGATATGGATTTTAAATATGTATATGAAACTTTGAGTCAAGGCAAAAGAGTAGAAGAATTGGACTATCATGTGAAGGACCAACTCTTATACCATTGTGGGAAACTTTGCATTCCACAAATTGAGAGGGAAGCACACACTTCTCTGATATCAGGTCACTTTAGGGTAAGTAAAACAGTTGCACAACTGCAAAGGTTCTACTATTGGCCAGAAATGAATGAGACAATTTCTAGATATGTAAGAAGGTGTGCCATGTGTGCCAAAAGAAAGCCCAGCAATAGAAAACTAGGCTTGTACACTCCATTGCTAGTTCCTTCTCACCCTTGGGAAAGTGTTTCCATGGATTTTGTTGGAGGACTGCCTAAATCTAGGAAAGGTCATGATTATCTATATGTTATTGTGGATAGGTTTAGCAAAATGTGTATTTTGGTACCTTGTAGTAAAAAGATTACAGTTGAACAAACTGCAAAATTGTTCTTTGAACATGTATGGGTTCATTTTGGATTGCTCAACTCCATTATATCTAATCGAGACACCTGATTTGTGGGGAAGTTTTGGTCGAGTCTATGGGAATTGATGGACACCAAATTAAAGAAAAGCACAACTTTTCATCCACAAACAAATGGCCAGATAGAAGTAGTTAATAGCACAATGATCCAGTTACTGAGAGGATATTGCAGCAAACATCCTAAGCTTTGGGATGAACACTTGTGTTATGTGCATCATGCTTACAACAAAGCCAAACACTCTTCTACACAGAGATATCCTTTTGAGACCTGTTTCAGTTTCACACCAAGGTCTCCTTTGGATTTTTTCTTTGGTAAAGATACCATGGTTGATGGACACAGTGATGTGGACAAGGAAACTAGGTTCATTGAATAGATCCAGGAGATCCACTACGAGGCATAGGAACAACTGGAAAAGAGCCAGGCCAGGTACAAGGTTAGGCATGATAAGCATCAGATGGAGCATAGTTTTCAAGTTGGAGACCAAGTCTAGCTATATATCAGCAAGGACAGGATGCAAGGTGAAGGTAAAAAGCTAAAACCTATCAGGTATGGACCCTTCAGGATACTTGAGAAGGTTGGTGAAAATGCTTTTCGCCTTGATCTACCAACTTACATGCACATCTACTCAGACGTAAATGTAGATTGCTTGAGGTTGTTTGAACCTTCAATGATTGAGGAACCTGAAGAGCAGATTCAATTGCCTTATGTTGATGACCTGCTACCTGAATATCTTAATGAATTGTAGGAAGACACAGTGTTGGACAAGAAGGTAAGGACGACATGCAAGGGAGATGTGGAATACCTTAGGATTGGGCTCAAAGGTTTAAAGCCGAGCAGTGCGAAAGAAATACCCTCACTTAGTCGATGCTTGAAAACCAACTTTTGGTGGTCCAAAAGATTTTTCAATGGGAAGTCTGTGATCTAAATTGGATCCATAAAGAATTGTCAAAAAACCATCACTGTATCAGGTTAGGACAAAACATTAAATAATTCCAAAACAACGATCAAAAACACCCTGAACCAGTGGCAATGGCAGCATGCCTGGAACAACAAGGACCTCGGTCAAAGAGCGCTGACCGAGGCCCATGGAGACTGGGTAGGAGGCCAAATTAGCCCCTAGGAGCCATGGATTGGGAATATAAGGAGTTTTTTGATGCATGATTAGCACTAATCACACACCACTAGGCTAATAGGGCTGAAATCGAGGAAACTCGAGCACTTGAATGCATGGGGAGCCAAAGAACCACGGGCGAAAAGGTGAATAACACTAAAAGGACAAAGGCAGGACCCACACTCTGAAGAATGGCAGTATTGATCGAGGAGCTCTCAAACAGTAAGTGGTTTTGGATGGAAGTGGAGTGATCCCACTAAATGATCGGCACATGGCAAGTGGAGGTGAGAGAAAACCATCGTTGATCACGTGCTATCGGTCGAGCAAGTCAACCGCGCAGGATGTGCGTATGACGTTGGATCTGGGGGACCCAGATCAGAAGGATGAGATCACCCCCGATGGAGGAAGTGGAATCGACGAAGGAACACGCCACGTTTTAGAAGGGTTTGGAATCCATTTGACCTCCACGGTGAAGGAAAGACTTCATCCACGATGTAATTGAAGAAATGGACCGATGAAGCAAGCTAGTGCTGTTTAGAGGAGGACATGTGGCCACTCCCTGAGCGTTCATGATGATGCCGAATAGGGAACTCCAAGTGCAGTTGCAGAAGGTGAATCGATAGAGGCAGAAGAGGAACTGAACAGGCATGGGGAACAAATGGCTAAAATCCATGAACGGAGACAAAATACACAAAGAGTTTTTTTTGAATTAGTCAAAGTGAACCCCAAGAAGAGGATTGAATATTGAGAGACAGAAACCAGATAAGAAGGTAGTAAAGCAAAAGTAGAAGAGACAGAGGACCGAGCTAACCAGTGGCAGCATTGAGCACCAGAGATCTTGAGAGATTCAAGCCATCCCATAGATGAATCTATTTGGAATGAGCACCACATTTGGTTCTTTACACTGTAGACCAGAAGGTCACAGAGCTGGTGGGAAGAAGAAGAGTCTGTGTACTCTAGTGGCTTAGGGAATCCAAAAACCACCCTACCAAGTAAACCTGCTTCAGGAGAACTCACATTGAGTCCCTGCATTGTAATTCTCTGCTTAAAGACACAATAAAACAAGGCCACCATTGAAGCTAGACCAGAGATGTAGCCCTAGAAAATAGGGTGAACTCCTTATTAAAATTCTTGTGTCTTTGTGTTTGCTTACTGTATTTCTCTGCTATCTTTTCATTTAAATGTTTGTGTGTTGGCAATCTAATCGATTCATTGCTTAAATAACATAGAACACACACCAACACACGAGTCTGTAATACCTTTGTTTAATAAATCTTCAATTGATGTCACTCATAGGGTGATTATCAGATCACTTCGTGTCGAGGCTACCACAGGCCATCAAGAGATCGAGGTCCATTGTTGCTGCTGTCTGGGTGGATTCCTAGGTGGCCTCGGTGCGGGGTGGGGAGGGTTGGGGCTCATTTATAATATAGAGGTTGTGTGGTTGGTCATTCTCCATTTATTTCCTTTGCATCGAGGCTACTGCTGGTGATCAAGAGATCGAGGTCCACTATTGTTGTTGTTTGAGTGGACTCCTAGGTGGCCTCGGTGTGGGGCATGGAGGCTTTTGGAGGCATTTCTAAGGGAGTGGGTGAGTGATTGCTCATTTTCTTGTTGGTTGGGGCATGGTTTCAAACTCCAGAGTGGCCTTGGTGCGTTGTGGCTCGGTAGGTCTACCCATTTGTTCACCATGTCCTTGGCATGTTGCATGTGCTTCCTTCTTGGGATGCAAGAGGTGCAAGGCATAAAATGTTTGCATGATATTTTGACATCTCTTTGACTTGATGGGTGTTCAGGTTGGCTCTTGGTAAGAGAGCACCCATAATTCCCTTTGAAGTGGGAGGGTGCTACCTGGTTGATCCTGCTAGTAGTAATATGCTTGTCTCAAAGATTAAGCCATGCATGTCTAAGTATGAACTAATTCAGACTGTGAAACTGTGGATGGCTCATTAAATTAGTTATAGTTTTTTGATGGTACCATACTGTTGGAGAGGCAAATCCCCTCTACGGATAGAGGCGATCCCTACTGGCCCAGAATGGGTCTGGCAACAATCAGTCAATGCTACTACGCAAGTTCCTAGTTGCGATTAAAAGGTAGGAAAAGAACACCTACTTGGAGTCCAACGCTGTTGTTTGGTGAAGAGATGCCACCTTCGCTCCTTCGCTCTGGCTGGTCACGATCCTCCGCGATCTCCACGAATAGATACCTGCACACACGAAGAGAAGACAAACACAAGCGTGAAATCTAATAAAAGAAACTATACATCAGTCATAAAGGATGTAATTCACATTAATCATTGCATAGACAAATGAGAATGGAACAATAATAGTAGTCATCTATTATTAATCAAAACAGAGAAGAGTACAACCAAGTGTTCTGACATCGATATCCTTCTCAGGAGGGGCCAGTCAGCAAGTTCCTCAAGCATTCACCTTTGGAAATGATTCTCCCAAGACAAGAAGCTCTCTCTCTCACACAAGCAACTCAACACAACCTTCCCTAAGCTATCAATCACTTCCACACTTATCACACCAACTACCTATAGTAGCAGCAATCTGAGCACTATAAGCTCCACACAACCCAAGCTATTCCAAGCTATATCCAACTAGCTGCTCATGGTAATGGTAGAGGTTTATATAGGAGGAGTCTCCTTGAATGGTGGAAGGATGAGCTTATCTCAAAGGGAAGTGGTTGCAAAGGGTCGAACAGACATGCCATAGAAGGGAGGCGACATTCACAAGACCAACAACCAAGCCTGTAGTCATCTGGAAGGCTGGCTGTTGGAACAAATTCTCCCAAACTGGATCAGCGCGGGTGCATAACTGGTCTGGCGCGCTGACATCGCAAGGCTATAATAGTCAAGATGTGGTCAGCGCGGGTTGATACAAACGTAGGTAGCACTGGACATGAAATTCGATCAGTGCGGAAAAGCCGTGTGCTTCCGCACTGGCAACGCACGTGGTTTGTTATGAAGTGCCAGTCAGCGCGGGTATTTTAGAAACAGACGCGTTGATGAGGAAAACTTTAGAAAAAGTGGGTTTTTGGCCAGTTCAGAGGGCATGGGCTTGATTATTGTGAATTCATGACACAGTGGGGTGACTGACAGAGAGACAGTGACAAATTACTGTGTAACACATACTACTCAGATAACCATAGTAATTCTATAGCTAATACATGCACCAAGTCCTGACTCTTTGGAAGGGATGCATTTTTTAGATAAAAGGTCAGTGCGGGTTTGCTTGCTTCTCCAATGAATCATGATAACTCGACGGATTGCACAACCCTTGTGCTGGCGATGCTTCATTCAAATTCCTTCCCTATCAACTTTCGATGGTAGGATAGAGGCCTACCATGGTGGTGATGGGTGATGGAGAATTAGGGTTTGATTCCGGAGAGGGAGCCTAAGAAACAGCTACCACATCCAAGGAAGGTAGCAGGCGCGCAAATTACCCAATCCTGACATGTGGAGGTAGTGACAATAAATAACAATACTGGGCTCATCGATTCTGGTAATTGGAATGAGTACAATCTAAATCCCTTAATGAGGATCCATTGGAGGGCAAGTCTGGTGCCAACAGCCATGGTAATTCCAGCTCCAATAGTGTATATTTAAGTTGTTGCAATTAAAAATCTCGTAGTTGGATCTTGGGTCATAAAGGTCGGTCCACCTACTCAATGTGCACCTACCCTTCCATCCCTTTTGTCAGTGGTGTGCTCCTAACCTTAATTGGCTGGGTCACGGCTCCGACATTGTTACTTTAAAAAAGTTAGAGTGCTCAAAGCAAGCTTATGCTCTGAATACATTAGCATGGAATAACGTGACAAGAGTTTGGTCCTATTATGTTGGCCTTCGAGACTAGAGTAATGATTAATAGGGACTATCAGGGGCATTCATATTTCATTTTCAGAGGTGAAATTCTTGGATTTATGAAAGACAGACCACTGCAAAAGCATTTTCCAAGGATTTTTTCATTAATCAAGAATGAAAGTTGGGGGCTCGAAGACGATTAGATACTGTCCTAGTCTCAATCATAAATGATGTCGCCCAGGGACTAACAGATGTTGCTCTAAGGACTCTACCAACACCTTCTGAGAAATCAGAGTGTTTGGGTTCAGGGGGGAGTATGGTTGAAAGGTTGAAACTTAAAGGAATTGACGAAAGGGCACCACCAGGAGTGGAGCCTGCGGCCTAATTTGACTCAACACAGGGAAACTTACCAGGTCCAGACATAGTAAGGTTTGATAGATTGAGAGCTCTTTCTTGATTCTATGGGTGGTGGTGCATGGCATTTGTTAGTTGGTGGAGTGATTTTTCTGGTTGATTCCGATAATGAAAGAGACCTCAACCTACTAACTAGCTATGCGGAGGTTCCTCTTCGTGGCTAGCTTCTTAGAGGGACTATGGTTGTTTAGGCCATGGAAGTTTGAGGCAATAACATGTTTGTGATGCATTTAGATGTTCTGGGCCACACGTGCGCTACACTAATGCAGCCAATGAGTTTTTCTTCTTGGTTCGAGAGGATCGGGAAATCTTCTCAAATTGCATCATGATGGGGATAGACCATTGAAATTATTGGTCTTCAATGAGGAATTCCTAGTAAGCACATGTCATCAACTCGTGTTGACTACGTCCCTGCCCTTTGTACACATTGCCCATCGCTCCTACTGATTGAATGATCCAGTCAAATGTTCGGATTGTGTTGACAATGGTGGTTCACCACCATCGAAGTCGTGAGAAGTTCATTGAACCTTATCATTTAGAGGAAGGAGAAGTCGTAACAAGGTTACTGTAGATGAACCTGCGGTAGGATCATTGATAGCAAGGGTTTTCTTTTTTGGTTTGGGTTGGCTGGGTTTCGATTAAAATGTGGGACTATGTGGTGTGTCTCTAGGGGAGCGGGTTTGGTGTTTGGCGGGAACATTGTTGGTTTCTTATCTTGTGGTAATGCTTGTTTTTTCGTGTGTGTGCTTGTCCCACCCATCCTTTGTTTTTCTTTCCCCCAATGTGTTTCTGTAGGGGGTTCAGAAGCTTGCTTCTTAGGAGACCTTCCAATGATCTGTTCAGTTGGGCATGGTTGTTGTAGTTGAGGTGCTTGGGAAATATGATGGATAAAATTTGGACTCATTCGTAGTGGCGGTGCTCAGTCTTTTGTTCGTTGGAAGGCATGGACCAAGGGTGTGGGCTTCCATAGTTGGTTTTCTCGAAAAGGCAGCAGTGGTTGATGTGTTACTTGGGTGAGATTTTTTGTTGGTGGTTGGGTCGAGGGAGTGGTTGCGCGTGCGCTTGGTAGCTCAAACCTTTTGTGAGGGGAAATTATCGGGGTGTGGTTAGTATGGGATGGATGAGGAGCGGTTCAACCCATTGGGCTGGCCAGCCTAGTTCTCCCAACCATTCCTCGACATGCCCTCATGGAAGGGTTGGGTGTCCACGTAATGGAAAACCCCTCCCTCGGTCTCAACTCCATCGAGATCACAATTTTCCCCGTTGATGGGCATGAGGGTGGCAATCTTATCTCGTGCCTTTTCCATCGAGGGAATTCCTCGTTCTCTCATGAAAAACTCCCCTTCTAAGGGAAAAAGAAGTAGTGGGTTGTGTCTTTGTTCCTCCCTTTGGATTGTGGGTTTTTTGTGGGACTTGGTTATTTCTTTTTTCATGTTGTGTGCTTTGGAACGTGGCATTGAGTGTAAGCCTATGACAAATCCTCTTTGGAGTTTGATTCTTGACCCCCATTGACTTTCTCATTGGAAAGGTTGTTGGGTGTTTTGTACACGAAGGGGTGCAATAGGGAGGTGGGTTTGTTATTAGTAGTTTATTTGTTGTTTGAAGCCTTGTGCTAGGTTGGGGGGTTGTTTATCTCTAAGTAACGTGCTCCAGACACTGGTTGTAGAAACTTTGAATAATATGACACTTATTCACAAAGATTATCCTAATTATACACTATTGTGGAATACATGCACAATACATAATCTCCTCTACGTTGATCATCAATTTAGCAGCATTAAAAACAATGAAACATCAATCGCATGTGCACATTAACACAGTATGTAACCCGGGGAAAGAATATAGCTGAAAAACCCACACTATCTGTATATTAATGATTGAGAACATGTAACAATACATAGTACAATACTCCTCACAAGTACTCAATACTATCTCCACCTGTTACACACAAAACTAGCTCAGATCTGATCAATCACAGCTCAAATCTCCTCCATTGCTTTGCCTGCCTCCACTGTGCAATCTTGCAAGAGAATGAATGATGAATGGCTGATCCAAAATCCTATTTATCTTGGCTGATCCAAAATCACGTGAGCACAAGCTATAATTTCCTTGGTATTGGCCCACACTACGCAATCCTCATTGGCATAACTCAATCCATGCATGTGCAAAATCTCATGCACAACTGATAGTCACAACTCACCCCTTCAATTACCTCTAACACCTGTCTCTGTTGAACTGTCCATGCACTAAGTTAACTGATTTATTCTTTAGTTTATTTATGAGTTAATAATTAGTGAATTAATTAATATTTAATTCACACAACTCATTACTAGAGTATTCTTTAGTTAGACTAAATACAACTAGTTCAACTAAGTCAAACTGAACACAACTCCATCAACTCCACAGAACTCACATGCATGAGTTCTAACTAAAGTCCTCCATGAAATAGCTCAACTAACACATAAGAAACCATGTGATTCCTTTTTTTAGCTACATGTGCCACATCTGTAGGTCGAACTAAAGTGATCCAAGAGAATAAGATAATGTTTAGAGTCCAAATATTACTAAGGGCTAATAATATTTGATTGTTTCTATTTCTAGCCTGGCAGTCTAAAAATAGACTCTGATCACTCCGCTGTGAACCAAAAATAGAAGTCCATCTATTTTTCCCAACATGACCAATCATCCATAAATAGCATCCTGCAACTCATAGACCATGATCCATATGTCTAAAAATAGACATAGTCTAAAAATAGACTTTGCGCCAAAAATAGCCTGCGGGCCCACTTAGTGAAGGCGACTCCTTTCCACTAAGATCCATCATCTTGTTGCATTTTCAACACTCCTCTCAACAAGATATGGATTATCTGCAACCCCTTACCTACAACTCTGGAATGTTCTGCATGCAACACATTTTCCCGGTCCGCTTGCTCCAACAACACTTGGAACAAAAACATTCCCAACTGACCACTCTGTTGGGTTAGGAACATACTCTGATGTTGAAGCTCTACCTGCTATTGACAAGTGCTCCCTCTCTGACATCTGTGCTACTGAAACATCTCCATGCATCTCGCACCATTGCACACCTCTATGTGTCACCTAGCACTGTGAAAAACACTTGTGCCTCTCGCATTGCTGCAGCCTGCTATCTATGCGCTGTCTTGGGATTCCCTGCACTGTCGCTTTCTCTACCACTCCATCCGCATCTGTCTCTACCCAATCAGTCAGTTCTTGCTACTCCACATTGGGGGTCCCATAGCAAGGTATCATCTAAGAGGTTGGGTACCTCAAGGATCTTGCCCCTCCTCCTTGGGACGATTAATCCACATTACCCCACCTCCTACCTGGAGGTATGGCTACATGTGATTCCTCAGCCCACCTGGCCCGAAGTTTCCCCCTGCTGGAGGTCTCTGCATGAGTAGATGTCTCTACTTGATCTCCCCTGAGCTTCCCTTGTTGTGGCTTCTCCACAACCTCCTGAAGCTGCTGCACCAATCGTGGCTTCTCCACAATCGTCTGAGAATTCTTCTGGCTCTGCATGTTGAGAGGTAATATACGCTCCCTCTCAACCACCAAGTCTCCATCAGTTGCCTCACTGCTCAAGGCTTTGCATGCATCTTTAACCTTAAGAGCATACAGGTTATTGACCCGTGAACCAATCTGCTTCACCTGTCTAGTGATGATGTGTCTAAGGAAAACCTTTCCCTTACTGAAGACTACATCGTAGCCTCTGTCTTCCAGCATCACGATCAACACCAAGTTTCTCTTCAGTCCTGGTACATACTTGACATCAATCAAGGTAAGGCGAGCTCCATGCTCCCTCTGAAAAATAATCGTGCCTACACCTGAGACACTATACTTCTAATCATTACCACTATGAGTATCTGGAGATCTTTCTCCTCCAAAGTATTGAACAAACTCTTGTCACCGGTCATGTGGAAAGAAGCTCCACTGTCAAGAAACCAACCACTTCCCACCATGGATGAAACCATGCATGCGAAGAGTGTGAAATCCAACTCAAATTGTGAAGAAAGTGCCTCACCTTGAGATCCTTCCCCAGATCCCTTCTTGGACTTCTTCTTTGGGAAATTAGTAGAATAATGGCCCAACTCATGACAACGAAAGCATCTCACCTTCAACTTGTCAACCTTCTTCCCATCATTGGAAGAACTAGATTTGGAGAGAGAACCCTTGTCCTTCCCCTTCTTTGCTTTGCTCGCTAAGGCACAGTTCTCCTCATCATGCATGCATGAAGAATTGTCTCTGGTGCTCCGTCTGATCTCCTCCTGCACAAGATTTGACAAAAGTCTCTCCCATCTTGGCAATTTCTCCCAACCATTGACAGAGTCCTAATAGGAATTCCAACTCTTCTAAAGACCAAGGAGATCCAAGCTCACCAAGTCCTCATCATCAACAGTCACCCCCACACTTCCTAGCTCATCCCTGCATTGGGTGAACTTTGTGAGATACTGGGGCATACTGTCTCCATTCTCACACTTGAGTGCCAACTTCCTATGGTCACTCTTGCTTTGGAATAGATCTGTCAACGCTTTCCACATCAAATATGGAGAAGCCTTTCCATGCAGGCTGGATACAATGTGATCCTTCATGGCCCCCAACAGAATCCTTAGACACTTTTCTGTCTTCTTTTGCTAAACCACAACTTCAACAACATCAGTAGGTTTTGGGACTTCAGCCTCTATGAAATCCTTCAACCCATTGTCATCTAACACCGCCTCCATCCTGTCTCTCCATGAAATATAGTTTGAGCTGCCTTCAAGAGCATACTCCAATCGCAATAAGTTGAAATACATTTCAACTTTGACACCAAGAAAACATTGTTGCAAATTCGAATTCCACCAGCTCCAAACTCAACCGCTTCTGATCTAAAATTTGTGAGAACAAAGTATTTCTCGTACAGAGATTGATTGTATGGGCTTTTATCGGATATCTCACCTTCCAAAGGAAGGATGAATCCAGAGGCTACCTGGCCCGATTACAGACTCTACCTGAAGAAATAAATTGTAAACACTTTCTGAATAGTAGATCTTATGATCAACAGCTCCAATACCATGTAGAAATTTTTAATAATATGACACTTATTCACAAATATTATTCCAATTATACACTATTACAGAATACTTGCACAATACATAATCTCCTCTACGTTGATCATCAATTTAGTAGCATTAAAAACAATGAAACATCAATCGCATGCGCACATTAACACAATATGTAACCCGGGGAAAGCATACAACTGAAAACCCCACACTATCTGAATATTAATGATTGAGAACATGTAACAATACATAGTACAATACTCCTCACAAGCACTCAGTACTATCTCCACCTGTTACACACAAAACTAGCTCAGATATGATCAATCACAGCTCAAATCTCCTCCACTGCTTTGCCTGCCTCCACTGCGCAATCCTGCAAGAGAATGAATGATGAATGGCTGATCCAAACTCCTATTTACCTTGGCTGATCCAAAATCACGTGAGAACAAGCTATAATTGCCTTGGTATTGGCCCACACTGTGCAATCTCATTGGCATAACTCAATTCATGCATGTGCAAAATCTCATGCACAACTGATAGTCATAACTCACCCTTTCACTTACCTCTAACACATGTCTCTGTTGAACTGTCCATGCACTAAGTTAACTGATTTATTCTTTAGTTTATTTATGAGTTAATAATTAGTGAATTAATTAATATTTAATTCACACAACTCATTACTAGAGTATTCTTTAGTTAGACTAAATACAACTAGTTCAACTAAGTCAAACTGAACACAACTCCATAAACTCCACATCCAACTCCACAGAACTCACATGCATGAGTTCTAACTGAAGTCCTCCATGCAATAGCTCAACTAACACATAAGAAACCACATGATTCCTTTTGTTAGATGCATGTGCCACATCTGTAGCTTAACTGAAGTGCTCCAAGAGAATAAGATAATGTTTAGAGTCCAAATATTACTAAGGGCTAATAATATTTGATTGTTTCTATTTTTAGCCTGGCAGTCTAAAAATAGACTCTGATCACTCCATTGTGAACCAAAAATAGAAGTCCATCTATTTTTCCCAACATGACCAATCATCCATAAATAGCATCCTGCAACTCATAGACCATGATCCATATGTCTAAAAATAGACATAGTCTAAAAATAGACTTTGCGCCAAAAATAGCCTGCGGGCCCACTTAGTGAAGGAGACTCCTTTCAACTAAGATCCATCATCTTGTTGCATTTTCAACAATCCCTCTCAACAAGATATGGATTATCTGCAACCCCTTACTTTCAACTCTGGAATGTTCTGCATGCAACACATTTGCCCGGTCCACTTGCTCCAACAACACTTGGAACAAAAACACTCCCAATTGACCACTTTGTTGGGCTAAGAACATACTCTGATGCTGAAGCTCTACCTGTTGTTGAAAAGTTCTCCCTCTCTGACATCTATGCTACTACAACATCTCCATGCATCTCTCACCATGCACACCTCTCTGTGCCACCTAACACTGTGCAAAACACTTGTGCCTGTTGCATTGTTGCAGCCTGCTAGCTATGTGTTGTCCTAGGATTCCCTGCATTGTCGCTCTCTCTACCACTCCATCCACATCTGTCTCTACCCAATCAGTCAGTTCCTGCTACTCCACAACGGGGCTGTCGTAGCAAGGTCTCATCCAAGAGGTTGGGTACCTCAAGGATCCTGCCCCTCCTCCTTGGGATGATCAATCCACATCACCCCACCTCCTACCTAGAGGTATGGCTGCATGTGATCCCTTAGCCCACCTGGCTCGAATTTTCCCCCTACTGGAGGTGTCTGCATGAGTAGATGTCTCTACTCTATCTTCTCTTAGCTTCCCTTGTTGTGGCTTCCCCACAACCTCGTGAGGCTGGTGCACCAATCGTGGCTCCTCCACAATCGTCTGAGACTTCTTCTAGCTCTACATGTTGAGAGGTAATATACACTCCCTTTCAACCACCAAGTCTCCATCAATTGCCTCGTTGCTCAAGGCTTTGCATGCATATTTAACCTTAAGAGCATACAGGTTCTTGACCCGTGAACCAATCTGCTTCACCTATCTAGTGATGATGTGTCTAAGGAAAACCTTTCCCTTACTGAAGACTACATCGTAGCCTTTGTCTTCCAGCATCGCGATCAACACCAAGTTTCTCTTCAGTCCTGGTACATACTTGACATCGGTCAAGGTAAGGCGAGCTCCATGCTCGCTCCAAAAAATAACCATGCCTACACCTGAGACACTATACTTCTCATCATTACCCATCGCTATGAGTATCTAGAGATCTTTCTCCTCCAAAGTACTGAACAAACTCTTGTCACCGGTCATGTGGAAAGAAGCTCCACTGTCAAGAAACCAACCACTTTCCACCATGGATGAAACCATGCATGTGAAGAGTGTGAAATCCAACTCAAACTGTGAAGCAAGTGCCTCATCTTCATATCCTTCCCCAGATCCCTTCTTGGACTTCTTCTTTGGGCAATTAGTAGCATAATGGCTCAACTCATGACAACGAAAGCATCTCACCTTCGACTTGTCAACCTTCTTCCCATCATTGGCAGAAATGGATTTGGAAAGAGAACCCTTCTCCTTCCCCTTCTTTGCTTTGCTCGCTAAGGCACAGTTCTCCTCATCATTCATGCATGAAGAACTATCTCTGGTTCTTCGTTTGATCTCCTCCTGCACAAGATCCGACCAAAGTCTCTCCCATCCTAGCAATTTCTCTCGACCATTGACAGAGTCTTGATAGGAATGCCAACTCTTCGAAAGACCAAGGAGAGCCAAGCTCACCAAGTCCTCATCATCAACAGTCACCCCCACACTTCCCAGCTCATCCCTGCACTGGGTGAACTTCATGAGATACTGGGGCATACTATCTCCATTCTCACACTTGATGTTTCTAAGTTTATCCTTGAGTGACAACTTCCTCTGGTCACTCTTGCTTTGGAATAGATCTGTCAACACTTTCCACATCAAATATGGAGAAGCCTTTCCATGCAGGCTAGATACAATGTGATCCTTCATGCCCCCCAATAGAATCCTTCGACACTTTGCTATCTTCTTTTGCCAAACCACAACTTCAGCAGCATCAATAGGTTTTTGGGACTTCAGCCTCTATGAACTCCTTCAACCCATTGTCATCTAACACCGCCTCCATCCTGTGTTTCCATGCAATATAGTTTGAGCTGCCTTCAAGAGCATACTCCAATCGCAATCCGTTGAAAGACATTTCAACTTTGACAACAAGAAAACACTGCTGCAAATTTGAATTCCACCAGCTCCAAACTCAACCGCTTCTGATCTAAAATTGATGAGAACAAAGTATTTATCGTACATAGATTGACTGTATGGGATTTTAGCGGATATCTCACCTTCCAAAGGAAGGATGAATCCAAAGGCTACCTAGCCCGATTATAGACTCTGCCTGAAGAAATAAATTGTAAACACTTTCTGAATAGTAGATCTGATGATCAATAACTCTGATACCATGTAGAAATTTTGAATAATATGAAACTTATTCACAGATATTATCCTGATTATACACTATTGTGGAATACATGCACAATACATAATCTCCTCTGTGTTGATCATCAATTTAGCAGCATTAAAAACAATGAAACATCAATCGCATGCACACATTAACACAGTATGTAACCCGGGGAAAGTATACAGCTGAAAACCCCACACTATCTATATATTAATGATTGAGAATATGTAACAATACATAGTACAATACTCCTCACAAGTACTCAGTACTATCTCCACCTATTACACACAAAACTAGCTCAGATCTGATCAATCACAGCTCAAATCTCCTCCACTGCTTTGCCTGCCTCCACTGCGCAATCCTGCAAGAGAATGAATGATTAATGGCTGTTCCAAACTCCTATTTACCTTGGCTGATCCAAAATCACATGAGCACAAGCTATAATTGCCTTGGTATTGGCCCACACTGCACAATCTTCATTGGCATAACTCAATCCATGCATGTGCAAAATCTCATGCACAACTGATAGTCACAACTCACCCTTTCACTTACCTCTAACACCTATCTCTGTTGAACTCTCCATGCACTGAGTTAACTAATTTATTCTTTAGTTTATTTATGAGTTAATAATTAGTGAATTAATTAATATTTAATTCACACAACTCATTACTAGAGTGTTCTTTAGTTAGACTAAATACAACTAGTTCAACTAAGTCAAACTGAACACAACTCCGTCAACTCCACATCCAACTCCACAGAACTCACATGCATGAGTTCTAACTGAAGTCCTCCATGCAATAGCTCAACTAACACATAAGAAACCACGTGAGTCCTTTTTCAGCTTCATGTGCCACATCCGTAGCTCGAACTAAAGTTCTCCAAGAGAATAAGATAATGTTTAGAGTCCAAATATTACTAAGGGCTAATAATATTTGACTGTTTCTATTTTTAGGCTGGGAGTCTAAAAATAGACTCTGATCACTCCACTGTGAACCAAAAATAGAAGTCCATCTATTTTTCCCAACATGACCAATCATCCATAAATAGCATCCTGCAACTCATAGACCATGATGCATATGTCTAAAAATATACATAGTCTAAGAATAGACTTTGCGCCAAAAATAGCCTGCGGGCCCACTTAGTGAAGGCGACTCCTTTCCACTAAGATCCATCATCTTGTTGCATTTTTAGCACTAGTCTCATCGCGGCCCTTGTCTTTTCTAGTGGTCAAGTTTAGGTTGTGATTTATTTGCTTGGTTTTTTGATTGTTGTTTGTTATGTTGTAAGCTAGAAAGGGTGTTGTGCCATAATGTATGTGGGAGGGTGTGAAGAGGTGGGATGCTTTTTGATTGGGTGCCTTGTTTGATTTCTTTTTGGTTAGTGGACATCTACTTGGTGTGTTGTTGAGCTTCTCTCTTTTCTTGGGATCTTTGTTTCTTTGGTGTTGTTTTCTTCCCTTCTTCCTTTTGCCCCTAGCTTTATGGAGAAGAGGTGGGATTGTTGTGGATTGGTGTTCGGGAAGGATGAAAAGTAGTGCGAGTTCCTGGGGTGGCCACCCTAGTCCTTCTCGATCGTCGTCCCCTGCAGTTCCCCCATTTTTGCGAAGGCACAAGGTTTGGGAAGCTTGTTCTCTGTTTGATCCTCCCCTTATGAGCCAATAGCCACGTTTGTTATCTCTTGCTTTCATGTTGTTTTCTTCCCTTCTTGCTTTTGGCCCCGAGCTTTACGAAGAAAAGGTGGGATTGTTGTGGAGTGGTGTTCAGGAAGGATGAAAAGTAGTGTGAGTTATGGGGGTGGCTACCTTATTCATTCTCGATCATCATCCCCTGCAGTTCCCCCCTTTTTGTGAAGGCATGACGTTGGGGAAGCTTGTTCTCTGTTTGAGCCTCCCCTTGTGAACTGGTAGACACGTTTGATATCTCTATTTATTTCATGTTGTTTTCTTTCCTTCTTCCTTTTGGCCCCTAGCTTTATGGAGGAAAGGTGGGATTATTGTGGATTGGTGTTTGGGAAGGATGAAAAGTAGTGCAAGTTCCCAGGGTGGCCACCCTAGTCCTTCTCGATCATCATCCCCTGCAGTTCCCCATTTTTGCGAAGGCACGGGGTTGGGGAAGCTTGTTCTCTATTTGAAGCCTCCCCTTATGAGCCGGTAGCCATGGTTGATATCCCTTTCTTTCATGTTTTTTTCTTCCCTTCTTCCTTCTGGCCCCTAGCTTTACAGAGAAAAGGTGGGATTGTTGTGGATTGGTGTTTGGGAAGGACAAAACGCAATGTGATCTCCCAGGGTGGCCACCCTAGTCCTTCTTGATCATCGTCCCCTTCAATTCCCCCCTTTTTGTGAAGGCATGGGGCTTGGGAGGCTTGTGCTTTATTTGAGCCTCCCCTTGTGAGCTGGTAGCCACATTTGATCTTTATTTCTTTCACCTTGGTTTCTTCCCTTCTTCCTTTTAGTCCATTGCTTTATAGAGAAAAGGGGAAATTGTTGTGGACTGGTGTTCGAGAAGGATTAAAATCAGTA
Organism: Pinus tabuliformis; assembly: GCA_031772625.1. Lineage (NCBI taxonomy): Eukaryota > Viridiplantae > Streptophyta > Pinopsida > Pinales > Pinaceae > Pinus > Pinus tabuliformis. The sequence continues at coordinate 1,062,482,737 of CM062819.1, read as the reverse complement.
AGAGATCCCAGGGTGGCCACCCTAGTCCTTCTCGATTTCTGTTCCATGCATTTCCCCCCTTTTGTGAGGGCGTGGGGCTCGAGGAGATTGTTCTATGTTTGAGCCTCCTCTTGTGAGGGGGGTAGACACCTTTGTTTCTCTTTCTTTCATGCATTTTTCTTCCTTTCCTCCTTTTGGCCCTTAGCCTTACATTTGTTGTGGGGGGTGCCCCTATTCAATGTTGTGGTAGATTTTTCAGTAATACATGGAAATGAATCTCGGCAATGGATATCTCGACTCTTGTTACGATGAAGAATGTAGCGAAATGTGATACTTAGTGTGAATTGCAGAATCTCATGAATCATTGAGTTTTTGAACGCAATTTTCACCTGAGGCCTTGATCGAGGGCACGTCTGTCTAGGCATCATATCCCATTCAAACACACTCCTTGCAATATGTTAGGGAGCAGCGGAGCTGGTCATCCATGCCCAATGTGGTGCGGTTGGCTGAAATACCTCAAGCAATGTTTCGTGGCATGCATCAATGAGCAGTTATCTTGTTACCTTAGATGGGAAGTCAATGTTATATGATGCGGGCTTTTTGTGGCATCGCTTGAACTTTCTTTTCTCTCTCTTGTCCTCCCATCGGGTAGGGAAGATTTAGCTCCATCTTTGCGACCTCAGCTTAGGCGTGAACACCCGCTGAGTTTAAGCATATAACTAAGCGGAGGAAAAGAAACTTAGAAGGATTCCCCTAGTAGCGGCAAGCAAACCGGGAAGAGCCCAGCATGAAAATCGAGTGGCAACATCAAATGAATTGTATTCTATAGAAGCATCTCAACAGTGGACCTAGGCCAAGTCTCTTGGAAGGGGGTGCCTGAAAGAGTGACAACCCTGTCGGACCGGGACCCTACCGCATCATGAGGCATTGTCGATGAGTCAGGTTGTTTGGGAATGTAGCTCTAATTAGGTGGTAAATTTCGTCCAAGGCTAAATACGGGTGAGAGACCAATAGAGAACAAGTATCGCGAGGGAAAGATGAAAAGGACTTTGAAAAGAGATTTAAGGAGTGCTTGAAATTATCGAGAGGGAAGTGGATGGAGGCTGTTGAGGCGTCTCGGTCAGATGTGGAATGGCTTAGGCTAGTCTGCCACTTGACTTGAGGTGTAAACCAACATGGGCTACTGCATTGTCATAAGCGCGGGTGGATTACTTCCTATCGGTTTGTCATTTTAGTGGTCAAGGAATGAAGAGTGCGCCCTTGTGGTGGGCTGTGTGTAACTGTGCACTCGTGGTGTTGGTTGGCGAGCTTTCCATTTGACCCATCTTGAAACATGGACCAAGGAGTCTAACATGGGTGCGAGTTGGCGAGTTTGAAAACCTGTGAGGTGTAAGGAAGCTGATGGGCAAGATCCCCTCTCTAGGGGGGTGCATCATCGATCGACCTTGAGCTTATGTGAAAGGTTCGAGTGCAAGCACACCTGTTGGGACCCGAAAGATGGTGAACTATGCTTGAGCAAGGTGAAGCCAGAGGAAACTCTAGTGGAGACTCGTAGTGATACTAACATGCAAATCGTTCTTTTGAATTAGGTATAGGGAAGAAAGACTAATCAAACCATATAGTACCTGGTTTCCTCTGAAGTTTTCCTCAGGTTAGCTAGAGCTCACGCTCGATTTTTATCAGGTAAAGCAAATGATTAGAGACATTGGGTGCATAACGCCCTCGACCTATTCTCAAACTTTAAATAGGTAAAAGGGTGCGGCTACTCCATTGAGCCATGCCATGGAATCAAGAGCTCCAAGTGGGCCATTTTTGGTAAGAAGAACTAGCGATGCAAGATGAACCAAAAGTTGAGTTACGGTGTTGAATTGTGTGCTAACCTAGATCCCACAAATGGTGTTGGTTGATTAAGACAGCAAGATGGTGTTCATGGAAATCGTAATCCACTAAGGAGTGTGTAACAACTCACCTTCCAAATCAACTAGCCCCAAAAACGGATGGTGTTACAGCGTGCAACCTATACTTGACCGTCGGAGCAATTGCCCTACTCCGATGAGTAGGAGGATGTAGGGCCCATTGAGAAACCTCGGGCATGAGCTTGGGTGGATTGGCCCCTGGTGCAGATCTTGGTGGTAGTAGAAAATATTCAAATGAGAACTTTGAAGACCGAAGTGGGGAAAGGTTCCATGTGAACAACACTTGGACATGGGTTAGTCGATCCTAAGAGACGGGGAAGCCTTGTATCAAGGGTGCACTTTGCACGAGCATTGAAAGGGAATCAGGTTAATATTCCCAAACCTAGATATAGTAGCAGGTAAAAAAGTTAGGAAATCCAGAGACGTCGTCAGGGGTCCCGGGAAGAGTTATCTTTCCTTTTTAACAACTTGCCCACCAAGGAAAATTTTAAGGATGGAAAATTTTCTTGAATTTTAAAACATTGGCGAATCTCACTAATACCTAATATGCAAACTATAAAATGTTTATTGATATATTTGTAAAATTATTCAAATTTATAATGATTTTATATATAGTCTCTATATAATGTTGGCGATTTTTAAGGTAAAATGGTTTTATATTCTAAAATTTGGGCGAATAATCTTTTATAAAAATTGGAAATTGGCGAATATTTTTTGTGGAAAATCATGCAAAATTAGCCCACTGGGCGAACATTAGCCCCTAAAATTTTCCATGTTGCCCACCTTGGAATCAGTTCACCCGGAGATAGGGTAAAGAATCTGGAAGAGAACTGCATGTCTTGTAGTGTCCGATGCACACTTGGTAGCCCTTAAAAATCTAGAGGACCAAGTACCGTTCATGCCTGGTCGTACTTGTAACCGCATCAAGTCTCCAAGGTGAACAACCTTTGGTCAATAGAACAATGTAGGTAAGGGAAGTCAGCAAAATAGATCCATAACTTCAGGAAAAGAATTGGCTCTAAGGGTTGGGCCTATGGGTTTGTACGCTCAACTTGTGGGCTGTCGATAGTCTACCCGAGTTTCTCTTATAGTGAGGTGGGTAGTCACTTACTGATTGGGCTACAAGCGTAGAATGCCTCTTGTCGGGGACTTTTTCCTAGGTGTCGAACAGTCGACTCAAAACTGGTATGGACAAGGGGAATCCTATTGTTTAATTAAAACAAATCATTTTGATGGTCCCTGAAAATGATAACGCAATGTGATTTCTGCCCAGTGCTCTGAATGTCAAAGTGAAGAAATTCAACCAAGCGTGGGTAAATGATGAGGGTAACTATGACTCTCTTAAGGTATTCAAATGCCTCGTCATCTTATTAGTGACATGCATGAATGGATTAATGAGATTCTCACTATCCCTATCTACTATCTAGTGAAACCACAACCAAGGGAATGGGCTTGGTAGAATCAGTGGGGAAAGAAGACCTTGTTGAGCTTGACTCTAGTCCGACTTTGTGAAATGACTTGAGAGGTGTAGAATAAGTGGGATTCATTTTCGGTGCAAGTGAAATACCACTACTTTTAAAGTTATTTTACTTATTCCGTGGGGTAGGGATAGGGCATTGCCCATGTTTTTGGCCTTAAGGCACGTTTTGGCGAGTCGATCCGAGTAGAAGACATTGTCAGGTGGGGAGTTTTGCTAAGGTGGCACATCTATTAAAAGATAATGTAGGTGTCCTAAGATGAGCTCAACGGGAACAAAAATCTCATGTGGAACAAAAGGGTGAAAGCTCATTTGGTTTTGATTTTCCATACGAATACAAACCGTGAAAGCATGGCCTATTGATCCATTAGATTTTCAAAATTTGAAGATAGAGGTGTCAGAAAAGTTACCACAACGATACCTGGCTTGTGGCAGCCAAGTGTTCATAGTGACGTTGCTTTTTTATCCTTCGATGTCGGCTCTTCCTATCATTGTGAATCAGAATTCACCAAGTGTTGGATTGTTCACCCACCAATAGGGAACGTGAGTTGGTTTTATACCATCATGAGATATGTTAGTATTACCCTACTGATGCACCACACCGCAATAGTAATTCAACTTAATACGAGAGGAAATGTTGATTCACACAATCAATCATCCCGCTTGTTATAGACATTTTTGGGTACTGCAACCCCAAGCATAAAATGTCCATAAACCAAGGGCTCCTAAGTCCTTAAAAGTGTTTTTCCAACCCCTAAAGGAACAAGGTCAACTGATTACAGCTTCTCCCAGAAGTTCTCCATGAAAAACTACTCAAAAATGGTCAAAACAGGATCATTTCACTTGCTCCATAGGCAAAGTGCGTTGCATCTCACCTAAGTACACTCAGTGGGTGCGTTGCATTTTAAAAAGCCCTTCTATGGGGTGCGATGGGCGAGAAGAGACAAATGGAAATGTCAATCCGCAAGGTGGAGAAGCATAGAATCTTCCAGAAACTTCTACTGTGACACTTGCCTTTCCGAATTCGACCAGGGATGAGTAAGAGATCATCAATCTCCAAGTGGAAGCAAGAACTATTAGAGGGAAGACACTAATCAAATCACAAGCTGACTCATCTTCCTTACAGATATCTATATATGGATCCCTCATCCAAAAGATCCAGAGGCTGGAATTTTGCATCTTGTAAGGAATTGTTGTTGGTTTCTTGAGGCAACATCATAGTGTTGGGTGATCTAAGCTTTGCATGAGGTGAAGAAGGGCTTACTTGCTGAGAGGATGATGCTAGGTCAGAACAATTGGCTGTAACTCTCTTGGCTCTTTCTTGATTATCAATAAAGCTATTCAAGTTTTCCTCCATACTCTTGTGTAATCTATGTATTGTGCATTTGTATGGTCAATTTACATCTAATCCTAGATTGTTTATGATAATAGATCCATGTTCTTGTATAGTGTTATGCTGCTTTGATTCTACAGGTACTTTGTAAAGCTGGGTATAAAAGGAAGCAAGTAGCAAAGGACTATCAGAAGAGAGAGGAATCAAACAAGGAACCAAGCGCAAGACAGAGGTTGGTATCCTTTATTCTTCTCTCATCTATCTTTCATAAAGGAAAACAAAAGTAGTTTTACTTTGTTTGTTTCTAAGGTAGCTACCACGCCTTAGTGGGATTAGCAGTTCTGCATAGACACTTTTCTCTGTAACAAAATGGCGACTCCACTGGGGAGCGACTAGGTTGTTTGTTTATTTACATTTGTTTACTTTATAAACTTACAGACGGAGCCTGAAGTTGAGCCAGGTAGCCGTCGAACTGCATTTTCTATGCAAATGCAAAGTAGATAAATGCCGCTTCAGTCAATCTCCGGGTTTTGTTTATTAATTAAACAACTGATTTACAAACTCTCTAATTGCCCTTGTGGTAGCTCTAGTAACCTCATTAGATCTACCCCTATTGTTGATTTACTAATTACCACTTGCTGTCGTGGCAGAAAAAGTCGTTTGTGCGGACACATCTGACCTCCCTAGGAGTCTAAACTCTCTAGCGACAAACAAGACAAAATGGAACTATCTTTCTCTAAATACATCTTTCAAAACATGAAAACTACAAGTGTTTAGGCTTACCTTATTCCAAAACGCTGTTGTTGTAGTCCGTCCTTGCCGATCCGGATGAGCTCCTCCTTCACATCAATTCCTGTAACCACAAACAATCAAACAATTACCAAGCACTTGCATTTCATATAATAAAACATATATTCAACATGCAGACCAAGGAACACATGAAATAACTCATTAACACAAGCTATTGAGAAAAATGAACCAGTTTGTATTAATAACGAAACAAAGGAACTCTTACAACCTGGCCTTGGTGTTGTGCAAGATCCTCCCAGGGTCCATCAAGGGTTTTCCTCTACTTTGACAAAGCTCACCCACTTCCAAGTAGAATCAAGCAAAGACAATCTCTCCTCACAAGGTTCTAAATGGGAGTCCTAATTCCTGCAGCATTTACCCAAAGAAAATGTATAGCTTCAACCTCTTCTCCCTTTGGCTCAATGCCTTTATTTATAGTGCTGTAAAGAGGTTATTCAGGTCCACCATCAATGGGATAATCCCCCTCTTTGGGTGGGATAGCTCCCTTATTGATGGGATAAGTTCCTCCTTAATAGGGATACATGAACCAACTAGAGGCGCATCCATTTCATCAAACCGACCTCTAGAATGTTCTAGAAGTAACCACAAGTAACTTTTTTTAAGATGAAACTTGCGCATTTTGCCTTTTACAGAAGGACGCACCTGTCCCTTAACATACAGAGCGTCCAAAGACGCAGCTTTTGTGAACATTGGGAGCGTCCCCGCAGGTAAGGCTTGAGAGAACCTGCGTCCCCAGAGATAAACACATTTTTTACAAGACTCTCTCTCTTCTTTGAGTTTGAGATGGATAGCAGAGGCATAAGACTTGCCTAAGAGGGTAGCATGACTGTTGATTGAGCCATACTAACTGTAAATAGTCATGGTGACATTTTTTAGTGTAACAGATTGCCCCCTAAAGTGCGAAGCCTGGAATAGATTAGGGTTTTGTAATTCTAGGAAGGGTGAAGCGCTTTATCATTTCGAGGATTGTCTTGTGGAGTACCTGGTTGGAACCTGCAATTTTCAACACAAAATACATGTATAAGATTATATCATCACTGAGGTAGGCATTCCCATACTCAGATTTAAAAAACTTTAACTAATGGACTAACTACTCTGATACAGGAATGATCTTGCAGTACATCATTTTCATAGACTTTTGTAGACACAGTATGGACGCAGCCATCTGTTTACGATTAGTCTACATAGATAATGAATACAAAACTCCTCGCAGCCTGGATGGTGGAAACTATATCCAGGGTCTTCATTTCTACTTCTCGAATTGGCACGATTCTAGCCATGTGATTAAATGAGTTGATGTCGAGCATGGTAGAAACCACTTGATTACCAGTCGATGATGTAAACTGTTAACAAGTGTGAGAGAAACCACCAGTAATATCAATGGTTCTCAAAGTACCCAGTACAATCCATGAGATGTGAATAAATGAATTGATGTCGAACACTTCACGGAATCCTTTGATCGAAAGTCAATGATGTAAACTGACGTCAAAGGCGAGAAACCTGCCATTGATGCATGCAGACTTCAAGGTATTGTCGATTCCTAAGTCATCTTTCTAGATAATGTGTTGATGTCGATAGAAAGCGACCCGTTGCAGGCAAGCCCACAACACGAAATCATTGCTCAAGTTGAAGAAATGTTTGCTGTAAGGACCGACTCCAGGGATGGTCAAATGGATGACAAGTATTTTGCAGATGAAAGTTTTGCTCGCAGACCTCTTGAACACATAACGACACGACAGATGGCTTGGTGACGAATAACTCAGAGTTAATCCCGAAACCCGGCTAAAGACTTTCAAAGTGATTTGGTCAACTGTGAGGTAAAAGATTTCCCAACCCAGGTGAATGAAAAAGTGTCGTGTTCAAGAGTGGTAATAAAGTTTCTTCTGAGACAAAAGGTGAAAAATAGGTTCATTCTTCTCTCTTTTCCCCCACCATTTCTGGCAAGTACCTCTTTATTTTTAACAAGCTTGAGGAGGATAACATATGCTTGATTGTAAGCTCATCCTTCGGACGAGTCCAACCTAGTTTAAATTCGAACCCTAGGAAGGAGTGGTTCATTCCTGTTTGTAATTGAACAGGTCCTCTACTGTAAAAGTTTAACGAGCCCAGTATAGGAGAAACTCGGCGTTTTTCAATTTTAGAGAGTCTGAAAAAACTAAAGGAGACTCCACGTTGAACTTTTTCGTACATTTGTGTCCCTCAAGCCCGAAAAAGTATAAACTCATACTTGGGGGAACCGCTTGATCTTGCGACCAAGGAGTACTTTCATAATAGTGTCGTTGACCTGAAAAGTAAAAAGTGATCAAGGACACGTCGTTTTATTTCCAGTATCGAGTTTGAAACGACAAAAACCCGACAAACTTTTCCTGTTTTTACGGTCAGAAAAGGGCTATAAGGGGACCGTCTTTTAATTCTGTTTTAACGAGTGTAAAAGAAACGCTCGGCAATCTTTTCATGTTTTAGGAGTCAGAAAAGGGCTTAAAAGATGACTCTGATGTTTCACTTTTTCGTAAGTTTTAACGAGTTCGAAAAAGGGATAAAAATGTACTCATGGTTTTCACTTTTTCGTAAGTTTTAATGAGTTAGAAAAAGGGATAAAAATGTACTCATGTGGCCGACTTTCAATTTAATTTACGAGTAGGAAAAGACGGAAAGAACTCGGCATTTTCATTTGTTTTACGAGAATGAAAGATAGCAAAATAATCTCGGTATTTTCATGAGTTTAACGAGTCTTGAAAATAACTAAAATTGACTCGAGATAGGTTTCATTTTTACAAAAGCTTGAAACAGATAAAAACTATGCTTCAAAGTAGTTTCATTTTTTCACAAGCTTGAAACAGAGAAAAACTGTGCTTGATGCCCCCTAGCTTCCTTTCATTCAACCAGTCGGATGAAATGAAGGTTGAGTTACGAGATCATTCGAAAGACTCGACCTAAAACAAAAACTGAAATAACTAACCTAAATATACAACCTAACATCTATGAGATCTAGTCAAACTCTCGACTCAATTAGAGGAGGATTTGTTTCATTTTTTAACGAGCATGACACAGGAAAAGAACTATGCTCGGATTCGGTTTCATGTTTACGCAAGCTTGAAACGAAAAACTATGCTTGTTATAATTCACATGCCCCCAGCATAATGACGCAAAACGAGGTACATGCCAATTTGTCGTGGCGGAAAAAGTCGTTTGTGCGGACACATCTGACCTCCCTAGGAGTCTAAACTCTCTAGCGACAAACAAGACAAAATGGAACTATCTTTCTCTAAATACACCTTTCAAAACATGAAAACTACAAGTGTTTAGGCTTACCTTATTCCAAAACGCTGTTGTTGTAGTCCGTCCTTGCCGATCCGGATGAGCTCCTCCTTCACATCAATTCCTGCAACCACAAACAATCAAACAATTACCAAGCACTTGCATTTCATATAATAAAACATATATTCAACATGCAGACCAAGGAACACATGAAATAACTCATTAACACAAGCTATTGAGAAAAATGAACCAGTTTGTATTAATAACGAAACAAAGGAACTCTTACAACCTGGCCTTGGTGTTGTGCAAGCTCCTCCCAGGGTCCATCAAGGGTTTTCCTCTACTTTGACAAAGCTCACCCACTTCCAAGTAGAATCAAGCAAAGACAATCTCTCCTCACAAGGTTCTAAATGGGAGTCCTAATTCCTGCAGCATTTACCCAAAGAAAATGTATAGCTTCAACCTCTTCTCCCTTTGGCTCAATGCCTTTATTTATAGTGCTGTAAAGAGGTTATTCAGGTCCACCATCAATGGGATAATCCCCCTCTTTGGGTGGGATAGCTCCCTTATTGATGGGATAAGTTCCTCCTTAATAGGGATACATGAACCAACTGGAGGCGCATCCATTTCATCAAACCGACCTCTAGAATGTTCTAGAAGTAACCACAAGTAACTTTTTTTAAGATGAAACTTGCACATTTTGCCTTTTACAGAAGGACGCACCTGTCCCTTAACATACAGAGCGTCCAAAGACGCAGCTTTTGTGAACATTGGGAGCGTCCCCGCAGGTAAGGCTTGAGAGAACCTGCGTCCCCAGAGATAAACACATTTTTTACAAGACTCTCTCTCTTCTTTGAGTTTGAGATGGATAGCAGAGGCATAAGACTTGCCTAAGAGGGTAGCATGACTGTTGATTGAGCCATACTAACTGTAAATAGTCATGGTGACATTTTTTAGTGTAACAGATTGCCCCCTAAAGTGCGAAGCCTGGAATAGATTAGGGTTTTGTAATTCTAGGAAGGGTGAAGCGCTTTATCATTTCGAGGATTGTCTTGTGGAGTACCTGGTTGGAACCTGCAATTTTCAACACAAAATACATGTATAAGATTATATCATCACTGAGGTAGGCATTCCCATACTCAGATTTAAAAAACTTTAACTAATGGACTAACTACTCTGATACAGGAATGATCTTGCAGTACATCATTTTCATAGACTTTTGTAGACACAGTATGGACGCAGCCATCTGTTTACGATTAGTCTACATAGATAATGAATACAAAACTCCTCGCAGCCTGGATGGTGGAAACTAGATCCAGGGTCTTCATTTCTACTTCTCGAATTGGCACGATTCTAGCCATGTGATTAAATGAGTTGATGTCGAGCATGGTAGAAACCACTTGATTACCAGTCGATGATGTAAACTGTTAACAAGTGTGAGAGAAACCACCAGTAATATCAATGGTTCTCAAAGTACCCAGTACAATCCATGAGATGTGAATAAATGAATTGATGTCGAACACTTCACGGAATCCTTTGATCGAAAGTCAATGATGTAAACTGACGTCAAAGGCGAGAAACCTGCCATTGATGCATGCAGACTTCAAGGTACTGTCGATTCCTAAGTCATCTTTCTAGATAATGTGTTGATGTCGATAGAAAGCGACCCGTTGCAGGCAAGCCCACAACACGAAATCATTGCTCAAGTTGAAGAAATGTTTGCTGTAAGGACCGACTCCAGGGATGGTCAAATGGATGACAAGTATTTTGCAGATGAAAGTTTTGCTCGCAGACCTCTTGAACACATAACGACACGACAGATGGCTTGGTGACGAATAACTCAGAGTTAATCCCGAAACCCGGCTAAAGACTTTCAAAGTGATTTGGTCAACTGTGAGGTAAAAGATTTCCCAACCCAGGTGAATGAAAAAGTGTCGTGTTCAAGAGTGGTAATAAAGTTTCTTCTGAGACAAAAGGTGACAAATAGGTTCATTCTTCTCTCTTTTCCCCCACCATTTCTGGCAAGTACCTCTTTATTTTTAACAAGCTTGAGGAGGATAACATATGCTTGATTGTAAGCTCATCCTTCGGACGAGTCCAACCTAGTTTAAATTCGAACCCTAGGAAGGAGTGGTTCGTTCCTGTTTGTAATTGAACAGGTCCTCTACTGTAAAAGTTTAACGAGCCCAGTATAGGAGAAACTCGGCGTTTTTCAATTTTAGAGAGTCTGAAAAAACTAAAGGAGACTCCACGTTGAACTTTTTCGTACATTTGTGTCCCTCAAGCCCGAAAAAGTATAAACTAATACTTGGGGGAACCGCTTGATCTTGCGACCAAGGAGTACTTTCATAATAGTGTCGTTGACCTGAAAAGTAAAAAGCGATCAAGGACACGTCGTTTTATTTCCAGTATCGAGTTTGAAACGACAAAAACCCGGCAAACTTTTCCTGTTTTTACGGTCAGAAAAGGGCTATAAGGGGACCGTCTTTTAATTCCGTTTTAACGAGTGTAAAAGAAACGCTCGGCAATCTTTTCATGTTTTAGGAGTCAGAAAAGGGCTTAAAAGATGACTCTGATGTTTCACTTTTTCGTAAGTTTTAACGAGTTCGAAAAAGGGATAAAAATGTACTCATGGTTTTCACTTTTTCGTAAGTTTTAATGAGTTAGAAAAAGGGATAAAAATGTACTCATGTGGCCGACTTTCAATTTAATTTACGAGCAGGAAAAGACGGAAAGAACTCGGCATTTTCATTTGTTTTACGAGAATGAAAGATAGCAAAATAATCTCGGTATTTTCATGAGTTTAACGAGTCTTGAAAATAACTAAAATTGACTCGAGATAGGTTTCATTTTTACAAAAGCTTGAAACAGATAAAAACTATGCTTCAAAGTAGTTTCATTTTTTCACAAGCTTGAAACAGAGAAAAACTGTGCTTGATGCCCCCTAAGCGTAACTGCTAGAGTGCATGCCCCCTAGCTTCCTTTCATTCAACCAGTCGGATGAAATGAAGGTTGAGTTACGAGATCATTTGAAAGACTCGACCTAAAACAAAAACTGAAATAACTAACCTAAATATACAACCTAACATCTATGAGATCTAGTCAAACTCTCGACTCAATTAGAGGAGGATTTGTTTCATTTTTTAACGAGCATGACACAGGAAAAGAACTATGCTCGGATTCGGTTTCATGTTTACGCAAGCTTGAAACGAAAAACTATGCTTGTTATAATTCACATGCCCCCAGCATAATGACGCAAAACGAGGTACATGCCCCCCAAGCTTCATTGCATTCAATGAGGTGGATGGAATGAAGCTTTACTTTCAAGATCTTGGAAAGACTCGTGGGAGTTGTTTCATTTTTTAAACGAGCTTGACACAAGATAAGGAACTATGCTCGTAACTACTCTCTACAATCTACCTAACAAAAACTCTACTCTAAAAACCTTGATTCATTTTTTAACGAGATTGACACAAGACAAGGAACTATGCTCTAAAATCCTTGATTCATTTTTTAATGAGCTTGACACAAGACAAGGAACTATGCTCATGGCTACTCTCTACAATCTACCTACTTAACCTACCCTTGTTTCATTTTTTAACGAGCTTGACACAAGACAAGGAACTATGCTCATGAAGTTCGCATGCCCCCAGCATAACGATGCAAAGCGAGGTACATGCCCCCCAGGCTTCATTGCATTCAATGGGCTGGATGAAATGAAGGTTTACTTTCAATATTTAACTTGAAAAGGGAGTTGTTTCATTTTTAAGGAGGTTGACACAAGAAAAGAACTGTCCTCATACTCACTGATTCATTTTTTAATGAGGTTGACACAGTAAAAAGAATTTTCCTCACGCACACTGATTCATTTTTTTAACGAGGTTGACACAGTAAAAGGAATTTTCCTCACAATCCTACTTTCTAACTATCTATATAACCTAAAAACTACCTACCTGATTCATTTTTTAACGAGGTTGACACAGTAAAAGGAACTTTCCTCGGACTCACTGATTCATTTTTTAAACGAGGTTGACTCAGTAAAAGAGCTATCCTCATGCTAGCCTGTTTCATTTTTTAACGAGGTTGATACAGGAAAAAACTATCCTCGGACTCACTGATTCATTTTTTAACGAGGTTGACACAGTAAAAGAACTATCCTCATAGCACCCTGTTTCATTTTTTAACGAGGTTGACATAGGAACAAAACTATCCTCGTGCACACTGATTCATTTTTTAACGAGGTTGACACAGTAAAAGGAACTTTCCTCACAACTCCTTGTTTCATTTTTTAATGAGCTTGACACAAGACAAGGAACTATGCTCATGACGTCCAGTTTCATTTTTTAACGAGGTTGAGACTAGAAGAAACTATCCTCACAGCTCACTGATCATGGCTTCCAACTGGAAGAAAGACATGTCAATGGACACACCTTGATCATGGCTTCCAAGAGGTCTTCATCAGAAGGAAGAATAGTTCTCTGGAAGGAACACATGTCAAGGGACTCAAAAGGGATAAGGACATCGTGTTCAAGTAATCCCATAGAGTTTTCCATGTCAATTACCGGATCTAAATCAAAGGAAGATGAGCAACCAGTGAGAGACTCACTTACATCGGTAACTGAAAACATGGGACCAGTTGCCACATAATTAACCCGTGGCAGGGTAGATACCACTTTAGAATCAGGAACATTTAGGGGTGTCATATTATTGGTAGTTGAAACAAGACTAGGGAACGAAAGCTGGTCTACAGTCACAATATTGCCATTGTGAGGGAAGGACATCACGCGAAAGAGTGTCGATACGACAGCTTTCATTGCATAAACATAGTCTCGCCCAAGGAGTAAATTGAAATCCAAGGGACCTCGAACTACCATAAGATCAACATAGACAGTTTTACCTTCCAAGGTAATGGAAAAATTAGGAAGGATCCCTAAAGGTTCACTAATGGTTCTGTTAAAAGCTTTCAGATTCTGCGTAATAGGTGCAAGCTGAGGGGAACCCAAAGCTTTCCAAACGGTTGAGGATAAAATACTAACAGAAGCACCTTCATCTACCTGAGTACGATGTATGTCCCTACCACCAGCCTTGACAATGATTTGGAAAGGGATGGAGGAAGGAAGACGAGGTTCTGTCAGTCTATTCCAATCAAAGGAAAAGACCTCAGTACTTGGAGGGGGTTCTGTAGAAACAGGTGAAATGCCCCCCAGCATAGAAGAATCTGATGTAACAAGAAGAACATCAGCGGTATGAAATTTACTCTCGAAAGGGAGAGTGTGGTCGACCGAATGTGAAATTAAATCGACCACTTGATCAACTAATGGATCATCAACCTGAGTGACATGAGTTTCACTCTCCAATGGAAGAGTGTGATCGACTGTACTTGAAGTTAGATCAATCACTCCGTCAGTTGACGGTAGGTTGGGAGAAAGTTTACGGTAACCAGTTGGAAATTCTTGTTGTGGAACAGTAAGGTTTCCCAACAATGTTGAGGCTTCATCCATGTGAGGGCAAATGTGAGTTTGATGACTCCCTTTGCATAACTTACAAGGAAACCTAACTTTACCCTTTTTCCCAGGAACCTGACTATCACTGGTTGATGGATCAACGGAAAGTTGATGAGATTTTTCTGACCATACTTCCAAGACCTTTGGAATACCAGGACAATTGACAAGGAAGTGGTCACCCTTACAAATCCTGCAAGGGTATTTGGGTTTACGGTGCATGTCGGAATTTTCCTCAACACAACTAACACTTACAGCCATGGTTGGTTGGTTGACTTCTTTCTTATCTTGCTTCTTCTTCTTCTTCTTCTTCTTCCCTTTCTTCTTCTTCTTAGCCTCCTGGTTACTAGCATCAAAGCTTTTACCAGGCGAAGAGGAAGAAATGGAGGAAGAAAAATTAGGCGAAGAAGGTAAAGGGTCAACAGAAGGTTGGTGATGTTGAGATGGTAAACTCTGTGAAGGTGAAGCATTCGGTTGAGGTGGAACAATTGGAGTACTTTGGGCCAACGAAGTTGAAAATAACCATATCGGTAAACCTATTGTAAATCCAGGTAATGACAAAGTAGCCATATAAGGAGGACCAACATTTCCAAAGTAAGGAAAAGTACTAGGATTCTCATTAGGAGGGGTTCCTAGGTTGATAAATTCCGGAACATTTGCCATTATATTCAACTTCAGTGAATTTTATTAACAATTTACAAACTAAAATTAACAATTCACAATTCACACTTAACAATTAAAATTCACAATTCACACCTATGGTCTCTAAAAGTAAAAACAAACAAATTAACACACGCTATCAAATCTAGGAGTCAAACCACACACAAACAGTAAGCTCTCCGGACCGAAAACACTAGTTGGTGATGAAGCCCAACCTCGCAGAATTCAGTACAGAAATGGCGGGTGGAACAGTTACCCCAGCAACCTGCTTAATGAATAGACTGGACCAAGTTCCTCCACTTTAACCGTCTCGAGTGAAGTGAACCCCCCAGAAAATCCAAGTGAGTATAACCGACGTCTGCTCCAGGTACAGTGGGATCTTCCCTCCACCGTCACCTTGGGTAGAATCCTAAAGTTTATGGTCACTAAAGTTACCAATCACAACAAGTACACCTGGGGGAACAGTCTAAACTCCGACAGCATGCAAGGGCAGAGTAACAAGCTCAATCCCCTTACCGGCTCCTTGACAGTAATCCAAGGTTTACCGATAAGTGACCCCTGGCTCCTCGACAATGGTTAATCCGAGGTTTACCGTTTGTAATACGTACTGTCTGGCGTCGTTCCCAACGAGGGGGGAATGATCCCCTCACTGGTTCGGACACGAGCTCGTGCTTCTCCTTTAAGAGGAGCTTTCCCAGAGTGCAATTGAAACAATTGGATTTATTCTACCACAAGATGAGCTACTTGTTTGGTTTTGCTGTCTTGGAGAGTTAATTACTCTCCTACTCCAAGACACTAGCCTAAGCTATGTTGGTGTTTCAGAGCCCTAGAAATGTAAAAATTACTAGATGAATTTTAATTAAGCGCTGTGTTATTAAGGCTGTTATTACTCAAATGGGTAAATGGATACGAAACCAATGGTGTTATGACCTGACTCAACTGAATGCAATCGAATATGATAATGTAATCTTTTCAATTCGATGAATCCTAACTAAAGTAAGGAGAGAGTTTCCATTCACTTCCAACAATGCAAAAAATTGATCACTAAGAGAAAATATCAAATTCTCTAATGCACTAATTTTATCAAGAAAAACTAATGCAAATCAATTCCAAACCATTTTTTTATTTTTATTTTTGTGTAAATTCAAATCAAAGAAAGCTGATCTAAATCTACAATTGATTTTTCAGAACGTAAACTATGCAATTGTAATCTATGCACAATTCACTTGAAAAGTATGCAAATGTAATCTATGCACATTTTTCATTCATATTCCGAAAAGGAGAATTCTAATTATGCAAATGTGATCTATGCAAGAGAATTCTCAAACACAAGATGATTCTAATGTGATCTAAGAACCAATCAAGTGCAAGTCGAGAAAACTGGGTGAGAGTTCCAAAGATCAAAAAATAAAAAACACTCAAAGGCGATTAACACTCATACGCAATTTAGCCCCCCCCCCCCGGCGAATGAGGGGGAAATTTTTTTGCAAAAACACAAGCAAAAAGATGCAAAATTGTGAAAGGACTGAGACAAACCTCCAAGTAATGACCAAAGGAAATCAAATTAAGAATTTCTCAAGAAAGAGACTCAAAACACCCAATTGATGAAAGCTTAGAGTAGGAATGCTAATGAAACAAGCTTAGGTGAAGATCTTTGACAAGGGACCTATGGATCTGGGCAGAAAAAACTAAGAAAAAACAAAATCTAAGAGCAAAAAATGCAAAAAATGGAATTTTCTCAAATTTTAGCAGGGGACGCAGGCTACCCGTTTGCACAGGTGCGGGCTCGCTCTGTGCACACAGCAAAAGTGCGTCCAGGGACGCACTGTGCAGCACTCAGAGGGTGCGTCCTTTGGAAAAACTCACGAAAAATCAAAATGAAACTAATCCTAAGCTAACCCACCCACAGACAAAGTCACAGAGCCAAAAACCAGAAAAATAAACCAATTTTCTCAAAGCAAAGTTCATACAAAGGAAAAGTCTTTTCTCAACAATGGAATCCCCAGTGGAGTCGCCAATTTGTCGTGGCGGAAAAAGTCGTTTGTGCGGACACATCTGACCTCCCTAGGAGTCTAAACTCTCTAGCGACAAACAAGACAAAATGGAACTATCTTTCTCTAAATACATCTTTCAAAACATGAAAACTACAAGTGTTTAGGCTTACCTTATTCCAAAACGCTGTTGTTGTAGTCCGTCCTTGCCGATCCGGATGAGCTCCTCCTTCACATCAATTCCTGCAACCACAAACAATCAAACAATTACCAAGCACTTGCATTTCATATAATAAAACATATATTCAACATGCAGACCAAGGAACACATGAAATAACTCATTAACACAAGCTATTGAGAAAAATGAACCAGTTTGTATTAATAACGAAACAAAGGAACTCTTACAACCTGGCCTTGGTGTTGTGCAAGCTCCTCCCAGGGTCCATCAAGGGTTTTCCTCTACTTTGAAAAAGCTCACCCACTTCCAAGTAGAATCAAGCAAAGACAATCTCTCCTCACAAGGTTCTAAATGGGAGTCCTAATTCCTGCAGCATTTACCCAAAGAAAATGTATAGCTTCAACCTCTTCTCCCTTTGGTTCAATGCCTTTATTTATAGTGCTGTAAAGAGGTTATTCAGGTCCACCATCAATGGGATAATCCCCCTCTTTGGGTGGGATAGCTCCCTTATTGATGGGATAAGTTCCTCCTTAATAGGGATACATGAACCAACTGGAGGCGCATCCATTTCATCAAACCGACCTCTAGAATGTTCTAGAAGTAACCACAAGTAACTTTTTTTAAGATGAAACTTGCGCACTTTGCCTTTTACAGAAGGACGCACCTGTCCCTTAACATACAGAGCGTCCAAAGACGCAGCTTTTGTGAACATTGGGAGCGTCCCCGCAGGTAAGGCTTGAGAGAACCTGCGTCCCCAGAGATAAACACATTTTTTACAAGACTCTCTCTCTTCTTTGAGTTTGAGATGGATAGCAGAGGCATAAGACTTGCCTAAGAGGGTAGCATGACTGTTGATTGAGCCATACTAACTGTAAATAGTCATGGTGACATTTTTTAGTGTAACACTTGCTCAACCAAAATCCCTGAACTGAACTACAAACTGTGACCCGGAACCCAAGCAAAGTCTCATTTCTGGTCCAGCGCACTGTCTGTTCTATGAATCTCAAATTCAGCGCATTTCCCAAGTGTAGTAGGTGCGCTGCATTTCAAATTCACTGTGTTACAGGTGTTCTAATTAGACTAGGCATTGTTCCTGAATTTTGGTTTCTATTCACTCTTTTCAGATCTATTCAAGAATTTTGCTACCTATAGTCAGTACACCTCTATTTGAAACCCCTTTCCTTGCAGCTATTCCGCCTCCATTTTGCAAAGAACTATAAATGTTTTTGTGTATTTTTTGAGTCATTTTCAGTTCTCCTTTGCAAAAAAGTAACTTAATTGTACTGTCGTTTCTTGATTTGAAAGTGTCGCAAGTGTCGTTTTCAGTCATAGAAGAGAGTTTGATTGTTCTTGATAGTCGATTACCCTGTTACTATTGTATTTGATCTGAATTAGTAGTTTTTCTAGTGTCGAAAGCAAGTTTTCATTTCCAAATCGCAAAGTGTCGTCATTATCTTCATTTTGATTTTGAAAAGAAACTTGTTAGTAATTGTCACTTTGAAAAGTAATTCAGATTTGCGCATTAGCTTTCTTTTTATCATTCACATATTAAGAAGGCTAAAAACAAATACATGCATGTGCATTTGCATTTAGATTGTTTGATTGGTTTGATTTAGGACAGTGCATATAGTGTGTGCTCTTTGCTCTTTGTTGAAAGAATATTGTCTCTCTTTCCTTAGTAGCTAGGATTTTCATTGCACAGAGAAGATAAAAAGAATGTTTATCATCTTAGATTGCATTTTAGGAATTGTACATCTACATCACGCGGTGAACCTGAAAGGAAAATTTCTTAAGGAAGATCAACTATAAAATAAATTTAATGAATCTAACAACGCTTTGGAACTTAACGCACAACATCTAGAAGTCTAGGCTAGAGACGTATTCCGGCGTCGTAAAGCCTGGTAACTATTGTTCTCACTGTTGGTTGGGTGATTCCTCCACTTTGAGACGATAAGTGCCAGTACGGACTTGTGCTCCCACGTACCGTTGAGTATATTTTTGGAGACCACAATAGGCTTAATCCTTTATCCATAGGAAACCGTGTCTGCCTCCGTATCGATCGCAATGCACTGAACACAACATTCGGGAAGATTGACTGTTGTACCATAAAAAGTATTCTACAGTTTTGTGATTGGTTTGGTAATCCCTTTACCTAGATTTCAAGAGCAATCCCTTTTGTTCCTTTTCAGACTCCTTAACGGAAAAGGTCCATCTGAGCACTTGTCGCTTCAGGCTCATTAAAAATCGAAGGCGACTAGAGTCATCTTTTGTTTTTTCTCGACTCTTTAAAATTGAAAAAACAAGTTGTGTCAAAGCGTCTAAAATTTATTTTTAATGGAATAATCATCACCTTTCCTACATTGGTCTTAGGTTGAGAGAATGGAGTCCACCAACCAAGGAGTTCCCCTTGGAGGAAATCCTAGTCCCTTCTCCTCTTGGGAAGATGTTGGTGCACCCCATATGGCCACATTGTCGCTTCCGGGATTGACAATCGGCTTGCCCGTATGGCTTTTCTCAACCTCTGTCGTTCAGAACAGTGCAATTCCTGAACAATCGAGTCAGCAACTAGACAATTCCATAGTTACCCCCCAACCCTCTACTTTGCCCAATTCTGACTCTCCTCCTTCCTCTTCACTTGATGAGGCTAGTAAAGCCAAAAATCAAGTACCTAAGAAGAAGAAGGAAAAGAAGAAGAAAGAGAAGAAGAAGAAGGAGCCAAATCCACACATTGCACCAAACAGGCCTAAATCACCATGTGTCATTTGCAAAGGAGACCACTATCACAGAGATTGCCCCTGCATCCCTCGGATCTTAAGGGACTGGTCTCCTCGTTTGCACAACCTGGTGTCGTCAACCTCTGATGATCATGTTGAAAGCACACCGTCGACTAGTGAAAGTGAAGTCCCTGGACAAAAAGGAAAGTGAAAATTTCCTTGTAAACTGTGTGAAGGCGATCACGCCATCCACTGTTGTCCCTTCTTAGACGAGGCTAAAATATTTTTGGACGATCGTCCGGTTTCACCTTTACGACTTCCTCCTGGATATAAGAAACTCTTGGCGAGTCCGTCACTACTTGAAAATCTGGCTGACCCGTCCAAGTGGTTGGCCGAAGCGTCTATCATTGAAGATAAACCATCTGAACCCATACCAGACAAAAGTCAAAAGGTCGAGGGGGCATTTGACCCGGTCTTGCCTTCAAAGGTTCCATCTTCAAATGATACAGTCACCGAACAGAACAAGGATGACACTGTCCAAATTCTTTTCGTAAACACAGACTTTGATGTACATGGGGGCAATTTATCCATTCCTTTATCGCAGGAAGGAAGTTTGTCAGAGTCGTTCCCAGCCGTCTATTCGGTCCCACCTCCAAGCAACCTAGTTGTTTCCTTCGACTGGAATCAGCTAGGCAAACCCCATTTACCGGCTAGTGTACCATTCTGAATCATTACTCAAGTATATAGAATGGTTATGGCCGGTACCATCATAGATGAAGGGGCTTCTGTGAGTATCCTTTCCTCGAGTGCTTGGAAAGTGCTTGGTTCATCATCGCTTTTGCCTGATATGAGAAATCTAACAGGCTTTGACAAAGGAACCAGTCAACCGTTAGGGATCCTTTCCAATGTGCCCATAACATTGAGAGGGAAAACCATTCACATGAACGTAATGGTAGTCTAAGGACCCTTGGATTATAATCTACTCCTTGGACGAGACTATATTTATTGCATGGGAGCCATTGTCTCATCACTCTTTAGAGTAATGTGTTTTCCGCACGAAGGAAGAGTGGTCAAGCTCATAGACCAGCTTTCATTCCCTGGTTCACGCATAGAAAATAGTCATATACCATCCTTGAATGGTCTTTTCATGCAAGGAATGTCTCACCAATCTCCAATCCGTCCACCTGATGAGCGCGAGTGATTCGGGGGACATGACTGAAACCCAGGGGGCATGCACCCTGGTTTGCTTCGGCAGGAAAACTTTAGGTATAGGATAGGTTTCCGCGAGAGATATATGACTAGTCTGACACTCTCGTCCGTGATTGGAAAAGGGGGTTGGACTGGAATAAGATTCCCTTGTCAAAGTTATGTGGGTGGAGGCGTCTGCGCCACTCGCCTTTGTCTATTTTGGTAGGCATCGCCGAAGAAGTGTTTTGTTTGCGTTGCAGATAAAACAATCTTTGGTAACCTGAAAGAGGTAAACCTTTCCCGATAAAACAAATGTTTTGTCGGTAGATTGAGAGGGGACCTTGAAACTCTATTTTATACCTGGGGGCATGCAAAGCTTTTGGCGTGCAAGCGAAGAGCGACCATTTATTTTTTAAATTTGTAGGTCCTCTAACCCTTTAAACTCATAGGATTGGTCGTTTCCTAACTTGCATAAAGAAAGGATGTGGGGCTAAACTTTAAAAATCACCATTTTCATATATGAGACATTCTTATTATACGATTGGATTAATCGAGCAGTTTTAACGTGGACTTCATGCTCGTTAAAAAATAAACATAGGC
Source organism: Pinus tabuliformis (assembly GCA_031772625.1). NCBI lineage: Eukaryota > Viridiplantae > Streptophyta > Pinopsida > Pinales > Pinaceae > Pinus > Pinus tabuliformis. The sequence continues at coordinate 1,062,461,132 of CM062819.1, read as the reverse complement.
AATGAGCAAATGTTTCCCCCAGCATTTAAGCTCAATAAAAAATGAACCAATTCCCAGTAAATAACCATTGTGAATGTAGTACTTCAGCCTTTAAAGCCTTGGTCGTGTTCCCATATTCACCTCCACTCTGTATTGGTCGATCATTCACCTCCATTTGATTGTTTACCCCTTTTGAGGAATAGCTGCGAAGAGTGATCCTATTAGCCATCCTTGTAACACTTCCGTGATTGTAAAATTCCAAACCTTACCTGGAATCAGCTGCTACCCAATTTTATCACTCGTTCCTCAAAGACGAGTCTCCTTTAAGCTCTTTTCAACTAACTTGTAAAATATAAAAAGATTGCCAAGCCATTGGCCTCTCCAGCTTGTTAAAGGGACCGGAAGTGTTATCCCTCCTTTAGATTTTAATCTTTTTGGACCTGAGGGATTATTACACAAAAAGATCGAGCGCTTGTTTTGTCCGGCTCGTTAAAAGTATCGAAAATTCATCCCTTTTGTATTGTTTTATACTTTTTCGGACTTAAGGGATTAGATGAAGAAAAAGGATTTTTGGAGTTTCCTTTACGTGCCTTTTCAGACTCTCTAAAGTTGAAAAGGACCGAGTTATCTTTGTCGTTAAACTCGTTAAAACCTAATAGCGACAAACTTGTTCATAGCAGACAAGAACGAGTTTCACTATCTCTAGGTTGTTAAAACATAGTGATGGGTTTACCCGAAGGGAAAATTATAGAACAAGCATATGTTATCCTCCTCAAGCTTGACAAAAATAAAGAGGTACTGGTCAACAATGACTAGGGAAAAATTGGGAAGAAAACTTGAAGAAACTTTGTTGGTAGCAAGTCGCTCTTGAACATGACACTTTCACTCCGCATCCAAGTCGGGTTGGGTTGTTTCATTCACCGGTAACATCACCATGGTCACATCACACCATCCACATCTGGGGTTAATGCTACCAATCCATCATGTCAGTGTCGCCAATATGTTCAAGAGAAGTCACTCAGAGAATTCACCTGTGTCTCACCCGCTGCAATACATTTACATTCCATTCTTTCATGACCGCCACCCTCAACCTTATATCACCAGATCATTTTGACCTCCATTAAAATCATTTGCTATGTTCCGTGTCATTGATGTGGGATTCATTAAGGCCCTCCTATGACAGATCGCTTCTTGTCGACATCAGCTCATTATCCAAGAAGTCAATCTAGGAACACCCATTTCAGTGCTTTGAAACTTGCATGCCTCAATGGCAAGTTTCTCACTTCCGGCGACAGGTTTACATCAATGGCCTTCGACCGAAAGATTTTGCGTGGTGTTCGACACCAAGTCCCTTATTCACACCACGTGAATTGTACTGTAGTACCTTGAGGATCATTATCATTATCGGTGATTCCTCTTGCGCCTGTTAACAGCTTACATCATTGGCTGGTAATCAGGCGATGTCTTTCCATGTTCGACTCCCGAACATCTCTCACATGGATCGACTTGTACTTTAAGTGAAGATAGAATGAGATTGAAGACCCCAAATCTAGTTTCATCCATCCGGGCTGCGATATATATTCAGGAAAATAAAGACATCAAATGTACATCATTGCTGCATAGATAATCATCCAATCTATGGGATGATGGTGTTGAGCTAATTTATTGACTAAATTAACACAAGTATTTAATTATCAATCCGAGTTTGTAAAACTTGGAGGAAAATCCACTGTATATGGACATCAGATATAATCAAGTTTAGAAGGTAAGATTTGGAGATTTAAAGAAGTACATATTACAAATATAAACCGATTTTAACAATTCCTAATTCATTTGTGTAATATATAAGAGAAGAGGCTCCTAACTTAGGAGAACAAGGTTGTCCTTCCCTACAATACTACTTTCATGAAGATGAATCTAAGAGCACTAATTAACAATGGCTTATGATGCAGAAGATGTAAAAAAAGAGGCTCTTAACTAAGGAGGTCCAGATTGTCCTTCTTCACAATTCTACTATATCACCATCACCATTGCTTCAAACCAGAAATGCAGAAATAACTTCAAATGAGAAATGGAGAATGAAATTCAGTTTTAGTTCAAGATCAAATAGAAGGGGAATTTAACTTAAATTCCTTTGTGTCCCTTCATAAGTAGATTAGAATTAAACCAATATTCATTCAACAATCATCACACATCTAAATACATTTGAAACAAGAGCTAATCTATGAAAACTATGAAAATTGAAACAAGAAGTGCACTTAGCTTGGTGTGGGGGCCCTCCACCCTTGCCTTGCACACTTGAAGAAATCTCAGCTACAACAACTTCAGTAAATCAACCAAGCATGAACAACAAATTGGAATGAAACAAGTTCTTCAAATTAGCTCCCAACTCCAATTATACAAAAGCTACATACAAATTCCATTACAAAAGCCATCAAAGTCTTGGATTTAAATAAAGGTTTAATGAAACAAACTGAACTATATTATCTCTAACACTCATATCTACTCATATCCACCTATCTAAGTCGAACTCATCCAATCCATCCCAAGAAATATGGTAAATCCCATAAAATCTCAAAACTGCCCTATTTCCTAGGGATTTTCTGGTGACTAGTCATGTTTGACCAGCCTTGACCAAGCCTAATAAAGCTTGTTCTGGCCGAACCAAGTGGAGTTAGCTTAGTCCTAGTTCCCAAGTTGTCCATCCATGCATCAAACTCGAGCCCAAGTGTCCTGCAAACATGTCATCCACATAGTCCAAAATTGCACTTGAAACTCAATTTTCATAAAAAATTCTAGAAATTGCAAAATTAAAATTAAACACCTAAATATGCATAAAATACATCAAAATTAGATGGATGTGATGGAAAATGGATGGAAAATATAAGGATTAAGTAGGTTTCCCTAAGCAAAAATAGACCAAAACTAAGGGTGAACATCTCCCATGTCCTCATGCTTGCTTCTGCCTTTTGACCTTTTACTTCTCTATGCTGATTGATCTACTGATGTACCTGTGGCTTTGTCCTTTGAATATGAAGCTTTCTCTTGAGCTACTTGTAAAAGGATATCTATGCTTTCATGTACTTCTTCTCTTTTCTTGTGGATGACTTTCTTTACCAATATATCATTTTGGATGAGCAGCTTCAGATGACAAATAAAACTTGAATTTTGCAATACATTCCGACACAGGATTCATGTCCCTCTCAAATCAACAATTTTACTCAAAGGATCTAACATCCAGTTTCCCTTACATCTCATTAAAAGAATCAAATTTGTTTTTATGTCTAGGCATTCACTTTCAATTTAGCCACTCGTTTACCCATGCAATTTGCAAAATAGGGGTTGAAAGAACCATAAAAATATCCCAAACGGAAATGAATTTGAGAAAACTGCCTGCATGGAGTCTAATTAGGCTCATTCTGAAGAAAACCTATGTTTTCGTTTTTCAAATTTCATGTTATTTTACTCAGAAAAAGACAACGAAAAATAGTGGCTTTCAAAAATCAAAATGCCTTTCTGGGACTGACTAAAATTTCATGATCCTTAGATTTGAAATTAATTGAAATCAAATTATTGAAATGAACAATTTTCACAAATCTGAATAATTGTTTTCAAATTCATCTTGTGCGCCTTCTCAAAAATTGAAAGCTGGAGATTTACTCAAGGTAACCACTGCATAACCACTCATTCATTCACTACCTTTTGAGTAATTGTTTCTTGGAAAATGAAAATCAACCTACAAGGCAATCATAATTATGCTTAGTTACATAATATTCCCCAAAAATCGAAATCTAGAAAATAAAAATCATTCTTCTTTGCCTTCAATTTTTGTGTCTTACCAAAATTCATCAAAAATCACCTCTCTGTTTCAAATTTTTTTCACTGTGCCCATACATGGGTGAAACACATTTTTCCCACTGTGTGTAAAAAGAAAGAAGGAAAAATTCTGTTCTCTGTATAAATCTTTATGCAAGCCTAATCCTAGCATTGTATGAAAGGAGAACAAAAATGGTTTTCAACTCTGCCCTGGTTGTAACAACTCTAAAAACAACTTGTTTCTACAAAGAAAACAAGTGATTCAGCCTCTTATAACAACACTTAAAAGAAAATTTTCTTTGTTTTCACAATATACAACCGTTGTTTGACAACAACACACAATACAATCCCCTACAGAAGCACTTAAAATTCATTTATTTACACAATATACACTCTCTGTTATACATTACAATCCCTGTTGTGCAACAACACGCAATATAGCCTTGTATAATAGTAAAAAAAACGTGTCTGCAATAGAACCCCTACTGAAACAACACTTTTAAAAGAAAATTCATCCCCTGCTCTACGTAATACAACCCAGAAAACTTGTTTTTATTAACCAATCTTTTCGTGCATCGAACTGAAACTCGGTTTTTATCATACTGTTTGTCCTCATGTACAGGTGTAGCTTGTAGGCTTGGCATGCTTTCAAAACTTTCTCATTTATTATTTCAACATGCAGTCAACCAGAATAAACACCTTGTTCGTGGAAAATTTGATCTGTGAAGACACCGTGGACAAGATTTGTTTTGATTTTTTCTATCCTACGTTAACAAATCACATGTTAACCTGAAGCTACTTCCTTGTGCATGCAAGCAAAATCACTGTGCAATTAATCTGCAGCCATGTCATCATGCAGACAATCAACTTCAGTATGCAAACATTGTGTTTTAGATGAAAACTTGGCGATTTCATGTAGAATCGATTTACCTGGTTGTGATGAACTGTAGTGATTTCCTCTGCAACGTGGCTCAATTAACCTACATTCCTCCTCATTCTACAGATTTCTTGGAATTTGTTGGCTTATCATGTAGGCAAGACAATTTCAATTTAAAATCTTCTCTCGGCACTTCAAAACAAGAAGGCAGCATGTGGCAGCGTATCTCAAAATCTACAGGTGGCAGAGGATTTTATGCATACGAAATCTAGAACATAAAATCTGGGATTCTTTGCATAAATTACGGCTTGACATTATCTCCATTAATTTACCTACTTATCTCTCCACGGTCTCAGCTATTTTTATCATCCGCTATCAAAACATTTTGCTTCTCGCATCTATTGTCTTTCCTAAGCCTTAAATGGCTGTGATGGCAAAGGAATTTACGGCTCTGAGCTCAACAATGATAGAGCTCTTCTCTGTTAATACGCGCAGGTGTTATTTCTGCTTGTTTCAAAACGATTTTATCATTTTACTATTTGGTTGCTATCAGTTCTGCTTAACTACAACTCCAATGTTTTTTCCACAGCTCACGAGGTTTCAAAACTGCCTAATTCTCTACTGTTTCAAATACATATTTGACTATTTTTTTATTTGATTGTTGTCCTTTGACTAGAATACAAATAGCTCTTAATTCCTATCATTCTCGTTGAGCCTCCAATGGCTATGATGGCATGAGGTTTTTAGGCGGAGCTCATTAACGATGAACAAACAGAGTTTTCTTTGTTGGTTTAAATGCATATTTGACCATTTCATATTTTAATCGTTGTCCTCCTTCATACCAATTCACCATACCTTTGACTGTTGTATATATTGTTTATTTTGATTTCCACATTGGTTGCATAAATCCTATAGCTGCTTGCATCATTTAATCACAGGTTTGTCTTCATGCGGGTTGTGGCTGTCTTTGCCTTGCCAATGCGTGATTCATTTGAAGCTGTCGTTCAATCCATACCATGGCCGTCCTTCTGCATACCAACTCACACTACCGTGACTTATCCGTTGACTATCATATATACCATCGTATTTCAATGCATTACCACCGGCTTACCATAATAACCGTATTATCATAAGGTTTGGTATAATAACCTTGCACCATCACATCGTATTTTCATAAAGTTTGCTATGATAATATCGTATTACCATTTCATGCATTATGATATATTTAATACATTAATCATTCCTATTTTGTATTTTCTTGAAATATATTTCATAATGTGCACATCCCTTATGTTTTACAATATCTCTTTAATTTTAAAATGACCATTTTGGTCATATTTAAAATTATTTCCCATAATACTAATGTTTTATTTGTGGTGCAGGTTTCAACTTATTAAATCCTCACTTTGATCCCTTTTGCTTTATGGAAAGATACTTAGGGTTAGGGTTATGAAATGAATATGGAATGATAGTTAAATGGGTAGGATAATGAATATGGAAATGAATATAATGAATAGGAATGTGGTTAATGGAGGAAAGGATAATGGATATGAATTATAATGAATGGAATGTAAATATAAGATTAGGTCTAAGATAATGGGTGATGTAATGAATATATGCATTCAGGTATTAACTCAATTTTAACAAAGTCTAAAAAATTCTACAAAAATTTGAATTTACAAGAGCAAGAGAACTTACTATACTTGTACTTCCCTGATAGTATTGGATGAATGTTGTTGTTCTTTAACAATATTGGATGAAATTGTCTTGTTCGAATATTGTAGATAGATAGAAACATAGAGCTTATTTCTGCCTTCTATTCTAGCATCCTTCATTGATTCTGGTCCATTGATTGTTGATGTCGTTCAGGTCCCTCTGCAATTGATTCATAATAAATCAGGTCCCTTCTGTCATGTACATTTTTATGCAATATATACATGTGTGTTTTCTAACATTTCAGGTCCCTCTGCAATTGATTTGAAAAATATTTCAGGTCCCAACTGCCAACAATACAAGTTCCGTCGTCGATTCAGCTGCAAAACTAAGTATCTTTTTGTGAACCTTCCCCCCTTGTTGATGGGAAGACTTGTCCTCAAGTCTTGTTTATTTTGGAGGATGATTCCTGCAAACTCAAACTGAAGAAATGGTAAAACAAAATAGAGAATTCATATTGGCCAAACAAGTTGGTTTTCCTATATGAATTAGAGTTTGTATTGTGCCACTTTCGTGGATTTTCACAACCAAACTACTTTATTATTTTTTACCTTTTTCTATTTTTTCTTTTCTGAATGGAGGTGGTGTGTAATGGAGTATGGAAGTATGAAAGCTTATGAAAATAGGTTATATTGAAGTCATGATGTAGTAGTAAGTCTGGACTTCAACATGCTTGGTCATGGAGCTTAACATACAGTATGGAGGATGAACAATATGAATTCAAATCATGAACAAATGATGATGATCAAATTATGAACAATATGAATTCAATATGAAAGGCTTCTTTGGAGATTGATGTGACTTGACATGGTACTGAACTTGACTGCTTCTTCTGATGATTAGCTTCATGTCTTTTTGCCTTGATCTCGATCATGTTGTAGGGTTTGTTAATGTTGGTGGTCAGCATCTAAGAGAAAGCTTCAAGAGTTTGAGTTTCATTGAATGAACTCAACATCAGGTGAATTTTCACTTTTCTTTGACTTGAACATTTTTATCCATATTCTGGAATATGAATTTGACTTTGAAAATTACTTCATCCATGGAATTCACTCCTTCATTCTTCCTATGACCTGCAAAAACATAGCACTTGCCTGCAATACAAAATTAGATGATGGAGGAAGAGAGGTGTACAGTCTCTCTTCTTCCAATAAACATGTAAATCATTACAAGCATTTCTTAGAAAACAAGTCCAAATATGATGGACAAACATAATGCATTTATTTATCCCTTTGAGGAATGGTGGCCAACCTAGACCTCCTAGTGGTATTTTGTTTACAAAATATTCGTTTGACATCCTATTAGAGTGATTACAAAGCCAAGTTGAAGTGAATTCATATGGATACCTCCAGTATAAATAGGTTTTCAAAATTGTTTAAAATGATATGGTAAATATTATAAGGAGTGCCATGTTTGATAGAGCTGCTTGTTAATTTTTAACTAGACCAACAGTCACTGTTTGAAGCGTAACTTCTTTGATAAAGATCAGATCATTGTGATTCCACTTGGAGATTAAATTAGATTCATTTTTTTATTTCCATTAGAAACAGGTTTTAAAATTTTTTATGCTTGATATCACAAAATTGGTGATGAACAGGCCTATGAGGCAGAGTTTTACTACGCTCGTTTGAAGACATGTAGTCACTAAATGTGGCATAATGTCTTCATTTCATCTCCAAATGGAATGATTCAAATTGTGTCTTAAACTAGAATTGAATATATATCTCCCATATAAACAGGTTTTGAAAAGAAGATGATTTGGTATGTCAAATATGCCAATAAACAATCAAGACCTAGAATTGTCACCATGCAGATTTTTCGACAAGCAGTTAGTATTTCAAGAATAACTTTTTCATATGATATCTGATTGAAGTGATTCAAATTTATTTGGAAACTAGATTCCAAGGGCTATCTTCCCTATGAATTTCAGACACCTCAAACATAGTTTGTACTAACTCTGTCCTCAACATTGCACTTGAGACCTAGATATTGATCACATTTTTATTTGTGATATAAATTGAAAACTTCAAAATGGATTTCAAAACTATATTTCAAAATATATGTAAAAAGAAACATGATTTCAGAATGATCCTATATGGTTACCCAAAATAGGCTTGTTCTTGTTGCATTTTTCCATGTAGTCCTTTCAAATGAATATTGAACAATGATTTGAAGAAATTGTTTGAAACAAATTTATTATGGAAGTCTTATTGTGAATTCATTATACCTGTTTATTTATTCTATTCTATCCTATTCTATTTTAGAAAAATAATTCATTCTCTCAAGTATAAGAGAATTTCCAGTGCATCCATTTTCATAACAAGATCATAAGTAAACTCATATCCAAATTTGAAAAATATACTTTAATGAAATTTTGGACATGAAAATTTATTTGATCATAAAGATTTGATGAGAAAGAATGTTGAAGAATGGAGTAGTGTTGTAGCCTATTCTTTAACATCATCTTTTAGATCTTGTTGTTGAAAATGGATTTTGTAGTTATTTTTTTGATTTTATGTTTTTGTTGGGGGGTTTTGTTTTGGAAACCTAATTTTAGGATCTCTATTTCTAGGCATAAAGAAACATAACTAAGAGAAATGTATACTAGATAAATTTTTAGTGTTTTTGTTTATCTTCTATTTGACTATGTTGATAATTACCTCCCCAGTAATGGCGCCAAAATGTTGAGCTAATTTATTGGCTAAATTGACACAAGTATTTAATTATCAATCTGGGTTTGTAAAACTTGGAGGCAAATCCACTGTATATGGACATCAGATATAATCAAGTTTAGAAGATAAGATTTGGAGATTTAAAGAAGTACATATTACAAATATAAACCGATTTTAACAATTTCTAATTCATTTGTGTAATATATAAGAGAAGAGGCTCCTAACTTAGGAGAACCAGGTTGTCCTTCCCTACAATACTACTCTCATGAAGATGAATCTAAGAGCACTAATTAACAATGGATTATGATGCAAAAGATGTAAAAGAAGAGGCTCTTAACTAAGGAGGTCCAGATTGTCCTTCTTCACAATTCTACTATATCACAATCACCATTGCTTCAAACCAGAAATGCAGAAATAACTTCAAATGAGAAATGAAGAATGAAATTCAGTTTTAGTTCAAGATCAAATAGAAGGGGAATTTAACTTAAATTCCTTTGTGTCCCTTCATAAGTAGATTAGAATTAAACCAATATTCATTCAACAATCATCACACATCTAAATACATTTGAAACAAGAACTAATCTATGAAAACTATGAAAATTGAACCAAGAAGTGTACTTAGCTTGGTGTGGGGGCCCTCCACCCTTGCCTTGCACACTTGAAGAAATCTCAGCTACAACAACTTCAATAAATCAACCAAGCATGAAAAACAAATTGGAATGAAACAATTTCTTCAAATTAGCTCCCAACTCCAATTATACAAAAGTTACATACAAATTCCATTAAAAAAGCCATCAAAGTCTTGGCTTTAAATAAAGGTTTAATGAAACAAACTGATCTATATTATCTATAACAATCATATCTACTCATATCCACCTATCTAAGTCGAACTCGTCCAATCCATCCCAAGAAATATGGTCAATCCCATAAAATCTCAAAACTGCCCTATTTCCTAGCGATTTTCTGGTGACTAGTCATGTTTGACAAGCCTTGACTGAGCCTAATAAAGCTTGTTCTGGCCAAACCAAGTGGAGTTAGCTTAGTCCTAGTTCCCAAGCTGTCCATCCATGCATCAAACTTGAGCCCAAGTGTCCTACAAACATGTCATACACATAGCTATTACGGGAATTTCTGATTCAGTCCAAAATTGCACTTGAAACTCAATTTTCATAAAAATTTCTAGAAATTGCAAAATTAAAATTAAACACCTGAATATGCATAAAATACATCAAAATGAGATGGATGTGATGTAAAATGGATGGAAAATATAATGATTAAGTAGGTTTCCCTAAGCAAAAATAGACCAAAACTGAGGGCCAACAGATGGCTCCTCCAGAATCATCAGTCTACACTCAGACGATTGTCTGTCCTATGTACATGAAAATGAATTTATGAAGCTGAGCATGGGAATGCCCGCCTAAGCTAGATCATGAAAATATTATGAATATAATGTATTGTATTGTATCTTATTACAGGTCTCCTCCCAGCTTGAAAGAACTTCGGGTCCTCATGATAAAGCATTTCACCCGACATCAAAAAAAGATTAACGACCTCATGCATTAGGGGGAAACTGTTATAGACATTTTTGGGAACTGCAACCCCAAGCATAAAATGTCCATAAACCAAGGGCTCCTAAGTCCCTAAAAGTGTTGTTCCAACCCATAAAGGAACAAGGTCAACTGATTACAGCTTCTCCCAGAAGTTCTCCATGAAAAACTACTCAGAACTGGTCAAAACAGGATCATTTCACCTACTCCATAGGCAAAGTGTGTTGCATCTCACCTAAATACACTCAGTGGGTGCGTTTCATTTCAAAAATCCCTTCTATGGGGTGAGATGGGCGAGAAGAGACAAATGGCAGTGTCAATCTGCGAGGTGGAGAAGCATAGAATCTTCCAGAAACTTCTATTGTGACACTTGCCTTTCTGAATTCGACCAGGGATGAGTAAGAGATCATCAATCTCCAAGTGGAAGCAAGAACTATCAGAGGGAAGACACTAATCAAATCACAAGTTGACTCATCTCCCTTATAGATATCTATATATGGATCCCTCATCCTAGAGATCCAGAGGCTGGAATTTTGCATCTTGTAAGGAATTGTTGTTGGTTTCTTGAGGCAACATCATAGTGTTGGGTGATCTAAGCTTTGCATGAGGTGAAGAAGGGCTTAATTGTTGAGAGGATGATGCTGAGTCAGAACAATTGGTTGTAACTCTCTTGGCTCTTTCTTGATTATCAATAAAGCTATTCAAGTTTTCCTCCATACTCTTGTGTAATCTATGTTTTGTGCATTTGTATGGTCAATTTACATCTGATCTTAGATTGTTTATGATAATAGATCCATGTTCTCGTATAGTGTTATGCTGCTTTGATTCTACAGGTACTTTGTAAAGCTGGGTATACAAGGAAGCAAGTAGCAAAGGACTATTAGAAGAGAGAGGAATCGAGCAAGGAACCAAGCGCAAGACAGAGGTTGGTCTCCTTTATTCTTCTCTCATCTATCTTTCATAAAGGAAAACGAAAGTAGTTTTACTTTGTTTGTTTCTAAGGTAGCTACCACACCTTAGTGGGATTAGCAATTCTGCATAGACATTTTTCCCTGTAACACCACTTGGTTGAAAAGCCAGTGGCGCAAAGATACCGTGTGTCGGATTATGACTAAACACCTCTAAGTCAGAATCCACACTAGAAGTGGTGCATGTCACTCTTTGACTATATCTCGACTTGTAGCGGGAGCGTCTCTTTGTCACCCCCGGGGGCCTGTGTCATTTACAAACCGCGACCGTGAAGCATCTCGGTCGAGGTAGCTTTGAAGTTCAATTCCAAATGGTCATTGAGAAGAATCCTTTACAGATGACTTAAATACCGACGGGGTATTGTAAGTGGCAGAGTGGCCTTACTGCCATGATCCTCTGAGATTCAGCCCTTGGTCAACTCGATTTAGAGCTTCGCTCTTATCAAAAAGAAATCCGAACAACCATCCCACTCTCACACCTTTTCCTCTTCATCCAAACGATAATTTTTTATTGCATGGGGGTGGGAAATTTTTCATTTCCACAAGGCGATGGAATTTTGATGCAGGAAAGTGTTCCCTCTGTGAACAGAGGCAACCCCTCTAGCCCTAGAGTGGGTCTAGTCATAGAAAAGATAGATCAACAATTGATTTCCTTAAACAGTCATCGTTGGAGGTTTACCTCAAACCAGTGGTCGATGAAGTTTTATTTCGCTACTCCAGCTTCTATTTCCTTCTCCTTAATGAGTGATCAACCTGAAACAATACAAAGAAAATACAACAAAGCACGTAATCGAAAAACAACAATGATTTATTTACTCACAAAGTCAAGAAGTCATGAGCTATCAAATAAATTACATACAAGATATAGGAAAACATCATTGATTGTATTAATAATGAAATAAGAGCAAGCTTACAACCAAGTATTGATGTCACAAGCCTTCTCAGAGGGTCCAGCTAGTATGTTTCTCAATCATTCACTCTTCAAAGATGAATCTCTCAATATACAATGTCTCTCTCTCACTCATAATATTTAACACAAAGTTAAGGGAACTCCACAACCTTCCACAAGCTATCAACAATCCCACACTTGTCACACCCACACCAGCTATCTATCCCACTCAAAAGCACTAGTAGCACTACCCAACCAAAGGAACTACTAACTAGCTGATCACATCAAAGGTGAGTGCTTTAATAGGATAAGGAGTCTCCATGAAATGTGGAAGGAGGAGCTCATCCTCAAGGTAGCACAAATGATGGAACTACCATACCAGAGGGGGATGGGCGACCCAAACTATTCCAACAACTAGGTCTGGAGACATCCAGAAGGCCAACTGTTGAAACGAATTTGCCCCAATCTGGATCGTCGTGGTCCGTAAACTATTATTCGCGACGATATTGTGAGGAGGTAATGAACGCAGACCCATTGTCACCATATACAACTAATAACCTCGTGCTAGGTCTAGAAATCTGACTGTCATGGGAAATAGATGTACACCTATGACAGAGTTGCAACGAGACTGTTATGGACATGGGAATGTTGCTTATATTAAGGTTTTACTTGTGACGAGGCAGAAACTTAGGGAATGAGGGTCAATGGCAATAATAGAGAGCATTTTCTTAATCTTATTACATCAATGGGAACATATTAACATTTTATTTGACACATGACACAACAGAAGGACTAAAATGAGGACAGTGACAAATTATTGTGTAATAGATGCCCCTTAAAGCCTGAAGCCCGAGAGAGTGCGAGGGGTGAAGTGCTTTACGAAACTGTCTGAACTGGAACCACTTTGAAGATCCTGCAGGCGCAAGTACAACTGATATCTATGATAGTGAAATACATATAGTCGAGGCATGGGCACAGCCATCCATAAGACATATGAAACTTGGTCTGTGGTATGGACGTAGCCACCCAGTTGATAAGACCATAATAATGACAAAGGTATGGTCACAACCGTCCATGAAGACTCAGGCATGGTCGCAGCCATCCATCAAGAGTCATATATGTAATCATGAACCAATCCATACAGTCCGAACATATGTAATCTTAGTTCGGGGTCTTGAAACCCAACCAATCAGAGTACAAATCCTATCATGTGAACAAATGTGCTGAAGTCAAACATGATAGAATGTCACTTGATTACCGGTCAATGATAAAAACCATTAACAAGCGCGAGAGAAACCACCAATAATGCAAATGGCTCTCAAGGTATTTTCCAGTACAATCCACTAACTATGAAAAAGAAGCTGAAGTCGAACACTCACGGAATCACCCAATTGAAGACCAATGAGGAAAGTCTATCGTCAGGTGCGAAGAACTTTCCATTGAGGCATGCAAGTTCCAAGGTACTGAAAGGGATATCTAGATCAATCTCCTGGATAATGAGTTGGTGTCGACAAGAGACAATTCATCGCAAGAGGGCCATAATGTTTCCCCCATTAATGACATGAGATAAGGAACAAGTAGTAGATGGTGAAACAGAGTATTAAAGGTGGAGATAAGGATGTGAACTGCAGAAGGATTATACTCTTGAACATATCGGTGACACCACTCCGGAATGTGGCAGCATTTTGGTACCAAGGGATCAGAGGCTTGATGGAGGCAACATGGATCAGATGGAATGAGGAAAATTGGAAACCCAGAACCATGGAAGGCAAAATGAAGATGTATGGATATCCCAACCCGACAAGAAGCAAAAGTGTCGACGTTCAAGAGTGACTAGCTGTCGTAGATAACCAATGATGATTTCCAACTTTTCCCCCACCATTGCTAGCAAGTACCCCAATTATTTTTGAAAACAAGCTTGAAGAGGATAGCATATGCTTGTAATATAAGTTCGACCTTTGGTCGAATCCAACCTAGTGATAGTTTAACGAGCCCTAGGGAGGAGAAGCTCGAGTCTCGTCATGGTGATAAGTCCAATGTCATCGGGGTTTAATGAGTTCGACATAGGTAAAACTCAGAGTCTTTTTCATGTTTAGAGAGTTTGAATAAGACATGGAAAAGAAAACTCCAGGGGGGTACTTTTTCATAGATTTGTGTCCCTCGAGCCCGAAAAATTATAAAATAATACTCAAGAGAACCGCTTGACCATTACGATCAAGGAGTACTTTTCGTAATTAGTGACCTAGATCCGAAAGAGTAGAAAAGCGATTGAAGAAACGTCATTTCGTAACCAATATCGAACTTGAAATGACAAAAGTACGACAATCTTTTCATGTTTATATGGTCAGAAAAGAGCTCAAAGTGGACTGCTTCTTATTTTGTTTAATGATTCAAAAGCAAAAACTCGGTAATCTTTTCATCTTTAAACCGTCAGAAAAGAGCTAAAAGTAGACCGCCATTATTATTCTCTTTAACGAGTCAACAAGGGAAAAATAATTGATAATCTTTTCATCTTTTACGAGTCGGAAAAGAGTTTAAAGGTGATTCATCTTAGAGGAATGCGTGGTATAAAGGGTAGCAACTAGTTTCGACAATGGTGGAACTACTCAAAACATGTAATGATCAAGAGGCTGGCTAACAAAACCACTCATTGCTGTGGTTCCTTAGGAAAGTAAAAACAACCAAGTGAAAGCATATAATCGGCCAAAGAGATGGTGGTGATGGAATGAAACAACCAAGGCTCATCTAGCAGAATTTAGCGGATAAAAATGACAATCACGAGATGTAAATCAGGTATGGATTCATTTTTACACAAGCTTGAACCATGGATAACTCTACTTGGATTCGGTTTCATGTTTACACAAGCTTGAAATGAAAAACTATGCTTGTTATACGTTCGCATGCCCCTAGTATAATGATGCAAATCAAGGTACATGCCCCCTAAGCTTCATTGCATTCAACGAGGTGGATGGAATGAAGGTTCACTTTCGAGGATCTTGGAAAGACTCGACTCGGATTTTACGAGATCTTAATCCAAGACTCGATTTGGAAAAGGGATTTGTTTCATTGTTTTAATGAGGTTGACACAGTAAAAGAACTATCCTCATAACCCTTGTTTCATTTTTTAACTAGGTTGACACAAGATCATGAACTTTCCTCAAGATTCCTTGTTTTATTTTTTAACGAGCTTGACACAAGACAAAGAACTATGCTCCATGATCCTTGTTTCATTTTTTAACAAGGTTGACACAAGACCAAACTATCCTCGAGACTCCTTGTTTCATTTTTTAATGAGCTTGACTCAAGATTGGGAACTATGCTCGTTCTCCTGCTCATGGGCCATATGAGAATATGGCTCCCAATAGGTCTTCACGGGATGGAAGAAACGCTCTCTGGGAGGAATACATGTCATGAGACACTAATGACAGATCAGGTTCCAATGCCCCTAGTACATGATGTATGAGACCATCTGCATGATCATCATCAGATGCAAAGACAGAACATGTAGCCACATAATTGACGTGCGACTGGGAAGGTACTGCTGGTGAGCAAGAACCAATATGGGATGATGGCTGCACAGGAGGCATCGGGGGACTAAATAACGATAATTGATCGATGGTCACCATTCTTCCATCATGTGGAAAACAGACCACACAGAAAAGTGAAGAGACAAGGGCCCCCATGGCATAAACATAGTCACGGCCAAGGAGAAGACTGGAATCTAAATCACCTTGGACAACCATTACATCTATATAGACGGTTTTGCCTCCCAAAGTAATAGAAAACTTCAGAAATATCTCCAAAGGTTAGTTGGTTCCTCCGTCAAATGCCAACAGATTCTACTAGCATGATCTGTGGGGAGCCCAAAGCTTGCCAAGTAGTGAAAGGCATGAGGCTAACTAATGCACCCTCATCCAAGACAGTGCCAAGTACTACCTTATCATAGGCATGTATGGTAATTTGGAAAGGCACATAAGATGGAAGTCAAAATGTAGTCAAATGACTCCAGTCCAAGGAAATGACTGAACTACTTGGTGGGTGTATCATATGATTGCCCCCATGCTCAACAATAACCGAAGAAGGACTCTCTGAATCAACTGGGATAGGAGGGTCATTCTCCGACACTAGAGAATCTAATGAGATGAGAAGAACATGAGCAGTAGAATCATGATGCTCTTCCAGAATAGAGTGATCAACGGGTGGTGAATCCAATTCGACACTCTTTCTGACCAATGGTTGGTCAAGAATGGGCTGAGCACAACCAAGTTCAGGAAGAGAAGGGTGGACAAGAGAAGAATCTAAGTTAATATCTTTGTCAACCGTGAGAGGGTCTGAAGAGAACCTCTAATAACCAACTAGAAGTGGAGGTGAATAAGCTATAAGACTTTCCAAAATAGTTAAAGCTTTATCCATGAGTGGACAAAGGTGAAGGTGATGGTTGCCTTCACACGGTCTACAGGGGAATCAAATCTTCCCTTTCTTCTTACCTTTGCCAGTTGATAGGGTAGCATCATCATGAGCTTTAGAGAATGATGAGGGATGAGTCAGATCATGAGACCATACTTTCAAGATCCTACTAATAGCAGGATATTCATGAAGAAGATGGTCATCCTTGCACAATTTACAAGGAAACTTAACCTTGCCCAATGGAGTCGCCAACTTGTGATGTAGGAAAGTGTTCCCTCTGTGGATAGAGGCAACCCCTCTAGCCCTAGAGTGGGTCTAGTCACAAAAAAGACAAATCAACAATTGATTTCCTTAAACAGTCATCATTGGAGCCTTACCTCAAACCAGTGGTCGATGAAGTTCTGTTGCACTGCTCTAGCTTCTGTTTCCTTCTCCTTAATGAGTGATCAACCTGAAACAATACAAAGAAAATACAACAAAGCATGTAATCGGAAAACAATAATGATCTATTTACTCACAAAGTCGAGAAGTCATGAGCTATCAAGTAAATTACATACAAGATATAGGAAAACATCATTGATTGTATTAATAATGAAATAAGGGTAAGCTTACAACCAAGTCTTGACGTCACAAGCCTTCTCAGAGGGTCGAGCTAGTATGTTTCTCAAGCATTCACTCTTCAAAGATGAATCTCTTAATATACAATGTCTCTCTCTCACTCATAATCTTTAACACAAAGTTAAGGGCACTCCACAACCTTCCACAAGCTATCAACAATCCCACACTTGTCACACCCACACCAGCTATCTATCCCACTCAAAAGCACTAACAACAATACCCAACCAAAGGAACTACTAACTAGCTGATCACATCAAAGGTGAGTGCTTTAATAGGAGAAGGAGTCTCCATGAAATGTGGAAGGAAGAGCTCATCCTCAAGGAAGGTAGCACAAATGATGGAACTACCATACGAGAGGGGGAAGGGTGACCCAAACTATGCCAACAACCAAGTCTGGAGACATCCAAAATGCTGACTGTTGAAACGAATTCACCCAATCTAGATCATCGCAGTCTGTAAACTAATTATTCACGATGGTATCACGAGAAGGCAATGCACGAAGACCCATCATTACCATATACAACTAATAACCTCGCACCAGGTCTAGAAATCCAACCGTCACGGGAAACAGATGTACACCTACAATGAAGTCACGATGAGACCATTATGGACATGGGAACGTCCGTATATTAAGGTTTTGCTCGCGACGAGGCATAAACTTAGGGAATGAGGGTCAATGGCAGAAGCAAAGAGTATTTGCTTAATCTTCTTACATCAGTGGGAAGATATGAACATGTCTATTTGACACATGACACAACAGAAGGACTGAAATGAGGACAATGAAAAATTACTGTGTAACAAGAATAGGCACCGAAGCCTCGGAAAATTGGGATTTCAACATTGCGCCCCGGCGCCCAAAATTTTGGGGTTTGCATGTCGCTCCCTAGCATCCAAAATTTGGGGTTTCTACATTGCGATGAAAAAGGCGCCCAAGCATGGGAAAAATTGGGGTTTCCATACCAAGCCCTGGCACCCAAAATTTTGGGTTTCCACCTGGCGCCTAAAATTTGGGGCTTCTGCCTGGCGCAAAAAAAATTGGGGTTTCCATGCTGTGCCCGAGCACCCAAAATTTGGGGTTTCCACCCAACGCCTAAAATTTGTGGCTTCCACCTGGCGTAAAAAATTTTGGGGTTTCCATGTTACACCCAAAATTTGAGGTTTCCACCCGACACCTAAAATTTGGGGCTTTCGCCCGACGCAAAAGAAATTGGGGTTTCCATGTCACACCCAAAATTTGGGGTTTCCACCAGGTGCCTAAAATTTGGGCTTCTGCCTGGCACAAAAAAATTTGGGGTTTCCATGTCACACCAAAATTTGGGGTTTCCACCCGACGCCTAAAATTTGGGGCTTTCGCCTAGCAAAAAAAAAATTGGGGTTTCCATGTCACACCCAAAATTTGGGGTTTCCACCCGGTGCCCAAAATTTGGGACTCCCACCCGGCGCAAAAACATTTGGGGTTTACATGTCACACCCAAAATTTGGGGTTTCCACCTGGCACCCAAATCTTGGGAAACTTGGGGTTTCCATGTCGCGCCATGGCTGAAACTAGTAGTGCCCAAGCCTGGGGAAACTTGGGGTTTCCATGTCACGCCACGACCGAAACCGACATTGCCCAAGCCTAGGGAAACCTAGGGTTTCCATGTCACGCCCTGGCACCTAAGCCTGGGAAACCTGGGGTTTCCATGTCACGCCTTGGCACCTAAGCCTGGGAAACCTGGGGTTTCCATGTCGCGCCACGACCGAAACCGGTGGTGCCCAAGTTTGGGGAAACTTGGGGTTTCCATGTCCCACCCTTGATGGAACCACGAGTTTCCACATTTTACGGCACGATGGAAATGTGGGTTTTCAACAATGCCCCAACATGGGGAACTTGGGGTTTCCATGATGATGCAAACCAGCTCACAAGTCTGGGGAACTTGGGGTGTTTCGAAACCGCTACCCAAGTCTGGGGAACTCGTGGTTTCCATGTCGTGGCGCAGCTGAAACCACTGACAGAAACCACCCAAGTCTAGGAAACCTGGGGTTTCCATGTCGCGGCACACCCTGAATTGCCCAAGAGTCTATGGAACTTCAGATTTCCATGTCGTGGGGTGATGAAAAGCCGCCAAAGTCTGGGGAACTCGGGGTGTCCATTTCATGGTGCGATGGAAACTGCTACCCAAGTCAGTGGACACACGGGGTTTCCATTTTGCGTCATGACAAAAATTGCTACCCAAGTCTAGGAAACATGGGGTTCGCTCGCGCCGCGGCTAAAACTGCCACCCAAGTCTAGGGAGATTCGGGTTTTCATGTCATTACGTGATAGGGAATGACTATCCAAGTTTGGGGAGCTTCATATTTCCATGTCATCGCGTGACAGGGAATGACCGCTGAAGTCTACCAAATGCAGAGATTTCCATTCTGTGGCATGATGGAAACTGCCCAATTATGGGAAACTCAGGGTCTTCCATGTCCTGCCACGATAGAAACCATGACCTCGGTGCAAGGAACTCGGGTTTCCATGCCATGAAATGGCAGAGAATCGCCCAAGTCCACGGAACCTAGGGGCTTCTGTTTCGTGGCATGAGGGAAACCGCCTAATTCTAGGAACCTCTAGGGTCTCCATCTCCCGCCTGGGTGAAAACTGTGGCCCAATTGCAGGGAACTTGGGTTTCCATGTCACAACACGATCAAAATCGCCCATTTTTATGGAACTCATGGTTTCCATGTTGCGGAACAATGAAGAACCACCAAAGTCTTGCGAACTCGGGGTTTCTGTTTCGTAGCGGGGTGGAAACTGCTTGCATAGTCTGTCTCTGGAACTTGGGGTTTCCATGCCTCATTGTGATGGGAGCTATCCAAGTGCGGGGAAAGTGGCGTTTCCCTGCCCTATCGTGACGAAAACTACTCAAGTGTGTGAAATCTAAGGTTTCCATGTCCCATCGCATCAGAAACCTCTACCACGTACGGGGGGGGCTGAGGTGTTAGGTATTCGAGTCGGGAGTGCCCAAGAGAGTCAAAAGACTGAACTTGTAGTATGGGAACCTACATTTAGTTATATGCGACTCGGGTTAGTGTTTGGTTATATGCAAATACTTGGCATGACGTTCGGTTATGCGTAATGGTGATGGGCGCACTCATAGCAGGTGTGTCGTGTTGGGCATGGCGCATGCCCCTTGATACATGTACAATGGGCGAGTCATGGCGAAAGGTGCATGGGCGACCCTTATTGGGTGCCCGGATGAAAGAGGTGACCATGTGCGGATGAGTTAGGATGCAGGTAGGTGTGCGACGTGCGGAGACGGGTGTAATCAGCTAAGTGTTGGAGCTGACCCATGGGTGCGACGATGCACATGAAGGGATGTGGCAGTTCATTGGAATGGGGTGTGTCGAGGTTATGTGGCAGGTTAGCCGGGCATGCATGTTGATGGAGCTAACCCTTGTTATCTCTGAGAGACATGACCCTTGGGAAAAAGGATGCGTATAAGTAAGGAGGATGACGTTCAATGAAGGGACATCGAACTCAGACTTCCATATTGCAGAACAAGTGCGAAGGAAGGAGTTGGGTGAAAACAAAAGGAAGAGAAGGACATGGGTAAGAGGGCCGCACCATCGGGTGGATTACAGTAGGCGGGTCAGACTTAGTAGTGTGGACAGGCAGAGCGGGGTGGGTTACCGACTAGGTAGGCATGCCACACTGCATGCGGGCCATGCGCCCTCACTAAGGACTGCACCGACGGGCAAAGTTTGGGCACCGCGGAATGGAAAGTCGGGCTGATAAGTTTGCAATTCAGGTGTGGAGTTGTGTCGTGCAGGCCGCAGGAAGTGAAGCACAACCACATGACATGACGGTTTGAAATTATAATTGAATAAGATAAATCGATGTTAAGTTATTTTCGCTGCATTGTTAAGAACAATTCTTGGAAAATTGACTGAGTGTTGAAGTATGCACAGACTGTGTACTCAAGTATTGGTAAAAGGAAAAAGTACG
Source organism: Pinus tabuliformis (assembly GCA_031772625.1). Taxonomy (NCBI): domain Eukaryota; kingdom Viridiplantae; phylum Streptophyta; class Pinopsida; order Pinales; family Pinaceae; genus Pinus; species Pinus tabuliformis. The sequence continues at coordinate 1,062,439,679 of CM062819.1, read as the reverse complement.
GCGGTGCTACACCCACTTATGTGTGGTTGAAATACTACCACTAGGATAGGAGTGTGACATGGGGTCTCCCAGTCCCTCCTCGACAAAAGTCAACAAATTGCGAGGAACTCAGGGATTCCATGTCCCGCCTTGTCAAAAGCCTCCCAAGTGTGCGAAATTTGGGGTTTCCATGTCTTGTCACGATGGAAATTTCTCCAGGTGTAGTAAACTTGGTGTACATCAAGTTTGAAACCTCACATCAAGAAAAAGGCTCAGGTGTTCAAAAGAATGAGGGTTTCTTCATTGGTAAAGGATCTCGCTAAGGATCAAAGGTTGGAATCTCTTCTAGAGCTATTCCACCAAGGACTATCAAAAGTTGAAAGAAGGACACAGTACCAGGGAACGAAGTGCTGAAGAAACAAAGTGCAGAGAGGAGGAAGGACTTGACTTGTGCTTGGAGGATATTATTTTCAAGGGTCTAGGGCTTCACAATGACCAATAAGAAGCTTCAATAAGAGAAATTTACGAAAGGGTTTTCCTCTCTGAGAGAGAGAGGTTTTTCCCTTGCTGAGAGCCAACATCTTGTGTTCTTGTTCTTATGTTTTTGGCACTAGTTTTATGAATTAAACACACATGCATTAATAAGAAGAGAACAAGATTAAGATAACAAGATAAATTTTAAAAGATCTTCACAAATTGTTATCAGGTCTAGAAGAATCCCGTTATACCCCATTTCCCTAGATTCTTCAACACGGTATCGGACCTAAGGTAACACATCAAGGATAGGGAATCTCAAGAACATCCACAAGGTTGAAGCATCAAGCCAAAAAGTCTCAATCACATCAAGGACAATAAGGTCTACCATCTATCATTCATCATGGAAGACTACAAAGCAAGAAGAAACGCCTTGTATAAAGGCACCTACAAGAAGAACAAATCAAAGAGGGACCTACATCAAGCTACACCATCTTGAAAAATGAAAGGCACTATGAGTCAAGTCATCAAGAAAGTCCATTTTAAGAAAGCAACTTGAAGAACATCAAGATCTAAGGAAGGCAAGCCATCAAGTCTTCAAGAAGAAAGCAAGTTCACTACATCTCAAACTCTATCAAGTAAGTATATGTCCCCTTCTGAGTATACCTCAATGTCTTTTTGCAAGGAAAGTAACAAATTGGTTGGGACCACTACATGTCCAAAGTCCAATGATTTGGATGCCAAGAATATGGATGCTACAAAAGGGATTGTCCTAAACTTAAGAAGGACAACAACAACAAGAGAAAAAGGGAAGAAGCTCATGTAACTCAAGAAGTGAAAGAAGATGACAAGAAGCAAAAGAAGGAAGATCCTCCTATGACTAAGTCAACCTCTTTGCTTAAAGTCTTCTTTCAAAGTTTTGAGTAGTATAGGAGCATATAGAAATAGAATAGATTGCATGGTTAAAGATATCTTCTAGAATATAGGAGCATGGTGTAGATATAGCTCAAGATATTCACATAGAAGGAGCATACCTATTATAGGGTCTCATCCACAATGAAAAAATGATTGATCATGATCAAAATTCTTAGAAGGCCTCCATCATCAAAGGAAGAAACATTTGCAAGGTAAGGGTCTTCAAGATCCTCTGATAGAATCTTCAAAATAAGGTTCGTACATAAGGGGGTAGATGTCTCATTGGGAGTCCCATTTATGGGATTCAAGAAAGGATGATATACAGGCGAGAGCAGATGAAGCAAGAAAGGCTACACCAATTGAGGAGAACTATCAAATAAAGCTGAGATGATAAAAGCATAATCAAGATGAGGTATGTATGCATCAAATTTTAAGTCATGTCATCATATATATTGGGTCATGGGAAAAGTTCTAGAATCATGATCAAGAATAAAAGGATCTCTTTCGCCAATGATATGCTCGGAGGCATGTACTACAATGGAGTAAAGGTCAACATGAAGAAGTGCTCTCATAAGGAGTATAAGGTGGTTGACTAATCAATCCAAGAAGAAGAAAATGAAGAAAGAGATCAAGCATGTGAAGAACATCATGGTCACAAAGAATAACTATTTGACAAGATTCCTCAACATCTCTTGAAAGAAGGCATGGAAACTCTGACAAAGGAAGAAAAATATCAAGGGACCCTTGACACCTATGAAGGAATTGGAGATAGTAAGGTGTAGATAATCGATTCAACTCTACAAATATGTCATGATGAAGAGGCCATCCAACAAAAGTACCATTTGATGTTGAAGCAATATCATGATGAAGTCATGAAGGGCCACTAAATCAAAGTATGGGAACAAACAAGTACAACTAAGCATCCATGTGATAAGTATTATGAAGGATAGATAAGATGACAAAGGAGTAGCTAGATGAAAAAAAGGACCAGATATATATCAAGAAGGCCACTTTCCATGAAGGGAGCAATGACATGACAAACTAGGAGGGAAAGTGGTCAATAGTCGGTACCCTGCCAAGAAGAAGTTCAAACAAAGACATCATAACATTGAATGAAAGAAGGAGATCAAGTAGCTAAAGGACCCATGAAGAATACTTTGTTGATGAATGGACAAGTACCTAGCTAAGAGGGAGTTCTAACAAGTTCCCAACTACAAAGGAGCTTGGGCAAGTTCCTTGTAAGAGGAAACTTGGGCATGTCTTCCTCAATCAAGGGGAAGATATAGACACAACATTCTTGTCTTCACTTGGCAAGAAAGAATGGGAGGATTGGGTAATCATCTGGCATCTGATGCTCTTTGAGGAGCGATATTCTTTGAGGGCTGGGAATCCAAGACAAGAATTTTCCTAGAAAGTCATACTTAGGGAACACCTGGGTGGGTATGAACCTTTAGAGACAATGACTAAGGTGTTTATAAGCCATTGGCCTCACCAACATTGTGCTCTAATCTTATGAGAGACAAAGCTGTTAGTTAGGGCCTTGCTATGAACAATGTTGGCTAATATGATGCTATAACAGATGGGTTGCCAATTCAGTTTCTCTTATGTGAATTATTCAAGATTGAAAAATAGCCAAACACCTTGTAATGATTTATGAATACCTCCCTAGTTAAGAGGGGGTGTTGAAGAAAGTGTAACTGGGTTCGATCTTCATAAATGTACTTTTGATATTTGTATTTATTCAAGAAAAGATATATATATATATATAGATATATATAGATATAGATATAGATATAGATATAGATATATATATATATATATATATATATATATATATATATATATATATATATATATATATATATATATATATATATATATATATATATATATATATTATATTTATCATTGAGTTTCTTGCTCATTGAAATAGGCCTAGCACATGTTAAAGTGTTATAGGTGAGTCGAAGAGTCAAAATAAAATGTCGAAGACCTTAAGGGCATGTCACACCAAGTATATTTATGTATTAGAGTCAAAGATATTCCTACCCTTGTTAGAAAATATATTACAGAACAATGGAACACATAGAATATTGCATAAATATAAACACAGAAAACGCATAAAACCAGAGAGACACAGATATACGTGGTTCACCCAGTTTTGGCTATGTCCACCCCAAACAGCCAGTCCTTCCTTTCTATTATCCAACAAAATGAAGAGACACAATCTACATCAGATCCACTGTAATATCCTCTTTTTTCTCTCACAGTCTCACCTCTCTATTTCTTGCTCAAAGAATACACATCTATTACATAGCCTCAATACAATGCCCTCATACAAAGAGAGGGGTTGCCTTCTAGGGAAAAAAACCCTAAACTAAACATAAGTTATACCGTTAGATCATCCACTTAATGAATGGCCTATATTGACTAGAAATTACTATACTTTTACAATGCAATTTTACATCTGTTTTTAGCTTCAGGGGCGCTGCCCCTGAAACCTCCACTAGGGGACTGGTAGCCCCCAGACTGCCCAGCCAGGGGGGATTAGCCCCCCCGAACCCCCATGGGAGGACAAGTCCCCCCCACACCCCCCTGGGTGGAGGGGTGTACAAACTTCCTAGGGTATACATCCAGCTGAAACAAAGACCTCTAAATAATCATGCTCCCAACAATCTCCCACTTGGACAATGATTGTAGCAACTCCACCGCTGCTTCATTTGCTGGAAAATGACTCCTCTTTGGACCTGACTATTTCTCATCTTCATCATCATCCTTGAAGACCAAATGAAACTAATCATATTCTCAGTTTCTCCCTGGTTACAACTTTTGTTAGCATATCTACAGGATTCTAGCTAGAGTGTATCTTTTGTAGCTTCAGCTCTCCATTTTCCAACATTGACCGTATGAAATGGTACTTGAGTTGTATGTGTTTAGTACTGGAATGAAATGCTGAGTTCTTTGCAAGAGGAATGGCACTTTGGCTATCACTGTATAACGTGCTCATATCATGCTCCTTACCCAATTCACCCATAAACCTTTGTAACCAAATCATTTCTTTACTAGCCTCTGTAGCAGCAACATACTCTGCTTCTGTTTTTGAAAGTGCAACAACACTTTAGATTTTTGAGACCCAATTGATAGCTGTTCCACCTACAGTAAATACATATCCTGTAGTGCTCCTCCTATTATCTCTGTCACCTACCATATCTGCATCAACATATCCCTATAGAGAAATGTTTGAACCACCAAAGCATAATGCTTGATTTGTGTACCTTTCAAATATCTAAGAATCCATTTCACTGCCATCCAATGTTCCTTTCCTGAATTGTTCATGTACCTGATTACAACTCCCACTGCATGTGCAATATCAGGCCTTGTGCAGACCATTGCATACATTAAGCTTCCAACTGCTGATGCATATGGAATTTTAGACATGTAATCCATGTCTTCTTGGGTCTTTGGGCACATTTCCTTACTAAGTTTGAAATGGATAGCAAAAGGTGTACTAACTGGTTTTGCATTATGTATATTAAATCTTGTCAACACCTTTTGTATGTACTCATTCTGAGACAATGTTAATTTGCAAATTTTCCTGTCTCTAGTTATTCTCATACCAAGGATTTGTTTTGCAGCTCCCAAATCCTTCATTGCAAATGAATTTGCCAATTTTCTTTTGAGCACATTTATTTTTTGCATGTTAGACCCTGCAACAAGCATGTCATCCACATACAATAACAATATAATATAGCTGCCATACTTTTTCTTTTTCAAATAAACACAATGATCAGAGTGACATCTAGTATAACCTTGTTTAGACATAAACTTCTCAAATTTTAGATACCACTGCCTTGGAGCCTGTTTTAAGCCATACAAGCTCTTCTTCAACCTGCACACTAGTTCCTCCTTCCCTTTTACCTCATATCCTTGTGGCTGCTGCATATATATCACTTCCTCCAAATCCCCATGGAGAAAGGTTGTCTTTACATCTAACTGCAAGATGCAAATCTTCAACTGCTACTAGACTTAAAATAGTTATGATTGAAGTCATTTTAACAACAAGAGAAAATATTTCATCAAAATCAATACCTTTCTTCTGTGCAAACCCCTTCACCACAAGTCTAGCTTTATACCTTTGTTTTCCTCCATCTTCTTCCTTCAGCCTGTAAACCCATTTATTCTATAATTTATTTTTACCTGCAGGCAACCTGACTAAGTCCCAAGTCTGGTTATGCATTAAGAAGTCCATCTCTTCTTCCATGGATAGCTCTCACTTCTTCTTGCTTTCAACCTGCATTGCTTCTTCATAACATTCGGGTTCACCAGAATTAGTCAAAAATAAATAATATAATGAAGGAGAATATCGTTTAGGGGGTATACTTATCCTGGTAGATATTCTAACACCACTTTCAGGTGTTTGGGGTGCCTGTTGCTGTTGTGGTGGTTGATGTTTTTGTGGTTGTTGATTATTATTATTTTCAGGCACCTTTAATTTTTCAGTGATTTCATCAAGAACTGCATATTCCTTGTTTTCTTTTTCCTGTTTCTTTTCTTGCAACTGATTCTTATACAATACCTTTTCATTGAATATTACATCTATGCTCCTAATGATATTTTGATTTCTGTAATCATATAAGCGATAACCAAAATCATTAACACCATATCTAATAAAGGTACATTTGTTTGACTTTGCCTCAAGCTTTGTTCTATTTTCTTTATTAATATGGACAAAGGCCTCACAACCAAAGGCTTTAAAAAGTAGTTTACCTTTTTACCTTTCCATGCTTCCTCTGTAACACCACCATCCAAAGAACTTGAAGGCCCTCTGTTTATTAGATAAACAACAATATCTACAACATCTGTCCAAAATTGTAAATGAAATCCTGCATGCAATCTCATGCACCTTGCACGCTCCATGATTGTTTTGTTCATCCTTTCTAACACACCATTTTCTTGTGGTGTTCTTGGAACTGTTTTCTCTCTGCGAATTCCATGCTCTAAACAGTACCTATCAAACTCTTTACTGCAATATTCACCTCCATTTTCTGATCTGAGACACTTCAATTTCTTTCCTGTCTGAATCTCAACCAAAGCTTTCCATTTCTTGAAATCATCAAATACATCAGATTTATTCTTAATACAATAAATCCAAGTTTTTCTAGTTGCATCATCAATAAAAGTAACATAATAATGAGAGCCACCGAGAGATGATACCTGAGCAGGTCCCCATACATTTGTATGCACAAGCTCTAATTTTTCACTCTTCTTTTCTTTCCCAACTCTAAGAAATCTAAATTTCTTTTGTTTTCCATAAATGAAATTCCAACAGAAGTCCAAATCAACATTCTTCAAACCCAGCAACAAATTCCTTGAGTGAAGAATCTTCATCCCCTTCTCACTCATGTGTCCGAGCCTATGATGCCATAACGCTGCATCTGCTCCATTGGAAGTTAAAGCATTAACAGAGTTAGAAACACCATTGCATAAATACAATGTACCAACCTTTTCGCTTTTTTCTATTACCAATGCTCCTTTGGTGACCTTCCAAGCTTTATCTGTGAAAGTTGTCACACAACCTTCACCACCTAACTACCCTGTTGAAATCAAATTTTTCTTCAGATCTGGAACATGCCTTACCTCCTTTAGTATCCATTGGTTTCCATTCTACTATTTTACAAGAACCTTACTCATTCCAACAATTTTACAGGGCTTATCATCACCCAAATGGACTTGTCCAAAATCTCCTTGAACATAGTCATGAAAATATTTCTTATCAGGTGTGGCATGGAATGAGGTCCCTGAATCTACCACCCAGGAATCAGTAATATTTTCGGAAGAAAGAATCAAAGCATCTTGTAACACCTCACCTGTCACATTTGCTTCATGATTGTTTTCTTGCTATGCATCTCCTTCTTTTCTCTTTTGAGATCTACAGTCTTTCTTTAGGTGTCCTTTCTTTCCGCATTTCTAGCACACTATCCCCGATCTGGACTTGGATCTGCCTTTCCTTGATTTACTGCAATATCATGAGCTCTTTCCTCTTTCCATTTTTCTTCCCCTAGACTTTGCACTCAAATCATTACTCGATGTCTCACCGGAGCTTTTCCGTCGCATTTCATCGCTAAGGATAGCACCGAAAACATCATCAAACTTTAAAGTACTAGATCCAGAAACAGAGTTACTAATGGCCATTACTAAACCATTCCAACTTTCTTGAAATGAGCACAAGAATAACAAAGCTCTAACTTCATCATCAAAGTTTACCCCTACAAAACTTAACTGACTTGTAACAGTATTAAAATCATTTAAATGGTGTGCAACAGATCCACCTTCCGACATCTTCATATTAAATAACTGCTTCATAAGAAATACCTTGTTTCAAGCTAATGGTTTTTCATATAGTTTCGCCAACACCTTAATCAAACCCTCTATCATTGTTTCCTTCGAAATGTTGAAGGTGACCAACGCTGCGAGGCACAACCGTACTGTTCCGAGTGCCTTTCTATCGAGAAGATTCCATTCTTCATCTGTCATACCTGTCGACATCTTTGTTTTTCTACCCAATGGTAGGTACAGATCTTTCTGATACAGATAATATTCCATCTACATATTCCACAACGAGAAGTTTTGGCCGTTAAATTTCTCGACCCTAAACTTACCATCTTTCGCCATTGCTCCCACTCGAACAAGGAACCCTTCTTTCTTGTGATTTTATCAGCCAAATAGACCTTCGAATTTGATACCAGATGGTAGAAAATTATATATTACAGAGGAATGGAACACATAGAATATTGCATAAATATAAACACAAAAAATGCATAAAACTAGAGAGACACAGATATACATGGTTCACCCAGTTTAGGCTACATCCACCCCGAACAGCCAGTCCTTCCTTTCTATTATCTAGCGAAATGAAGAGACACAACCTACATCATATCCATTGTAATATCCTATGTTTTCTCTCACAGTCTCACCTCTTTGTTTCTCTCTTGGAGAATACACATCTATTAAACAACCTTAATACAATGCCCTCATACAAAGAGAGGGGCTGCCTTATAGGGAAAAAAACCCTAAACTAAACATAAGTTCTACCATCAGATCATCTGCCTAATGAATAGCCCAGATTGACTAGAAATTACTATACTTTTACAAGGCAATTTTACATATGTTTTTAGCTTCTCGGGTGATGCCCCCGAAACCCCCACTGGGGGACCACTAGCCCCGGGAACCCCCAGCCGGGGGTGATTAGCCCCCCCCCCGAACCCCCGCAGGGGGGACAAGCCCCCCCTACGCCCCCCCACGTGGAGGGATGTACAAACTTCCTGGGGTATACATCCGGCTGAAACAAAGACCTCTAAATAATTATGCTCCACACCCAACAACCCTCATGCCTTCTTTCGGGTCATGTGCCGATTCAAAACCCAAATTTTCTTCAAGTGGGCTAGGTCATGCCATGTCATGCTATGTGTGGGTGCCTGGGCGCATGTGGCCGTGCCGAAAATGCTAAGTCGTGACCGCCCATTTGTCTTCTGCACGTTCATGTGGCCCGTTCACTTGACGCTCCCTCATGGCTTTGTTTGGGTCATGCACCCATGGAAACCCCAAATTTCATTCGGTTGGGTCGGGTCGGCTCACCCAGGGTAGGTTGGGTTGTGTCGTGCTGTGTGTGTGTGCCTGGGCACACGTGGCTGTGCCAAAAATTCTAAGTTGTCACTGCCCATGTGTCTTCTACATGTTCATAGGGCCCATTTTCCCAAGGCTCCCTCGTGCCATTGTTTGAGTCGTGCTCCCATGGAAACCCAAAAAAAAATTCAGGTCGTGCACAGATGGAAACACCAAATTTCATTCAGGCGGGTCGGGTTGTGTCGTGTGTGGGTGCCCGTGCAAACGCGTTCGAGCGAGCCGGGTCGGGTCGTGCCATGTCATGTGTGGGTGCTCGGGAACATGTGGCCATGCAAAAAATGCTAAGATGTGACCGCCCATGTGCCTTCTACATGTTTGTGTGACCTATTTGCCCAATGCTCCCTCGTGCCTTCATTCGGGTCGTGCACCATGGAAACCCCAAATTTCGTTCAGGCGGGTTGGGTCGTGCCATGTGTGGGTGCTTAGGCACACGTGGCAGTGCCAAAAATGCTAAGTTGTGACCCCCCGTGTGCCTTCTACACATTCGTGCGACCCGTTTTCCCGATGCTCCCTTGTGCCTTCATTTGGGTCGTGCACCCATGGAAACCCCAAATTTCGTTCAGGTTGTGCACCCATGGAAACCCCAAATTTTGTTTGGGTCGGGTTGCATCGTGTCGTGTGTGGGTGCCTGTGCAAACGCGTTCAGGAGGGTCATTTGAGGGTGCCTGCGTAAACTCGTTCGTTCGTGTCATTTAGTGTGACAGCGCGGCCAGGCACATAAGCCTGTATCAAAAATGCTAAGTTGTGACTCGGAGTGGGCTTTGTGCATGTTCGTGCAGCTCATTTTCCCAGCTCTCCCTTGTGCCTTTGTTTCAGTAGTGCGGGAACCCATGTAAAATCATTCGAGAGGGTCATTTGACGACATCCATCTAAACTCGTTCGGGAGGGTCATTTGAGGGCGTTCATGTAAACTCGTTCAGGTGGGTCATTCAAGGGCATCCGTGTAAACTATTTTGGGTGGGTCATTTGAGGGGGTCTGTGTAAACTCATTCAATCATGTCACACCCCTACACTAGCGGTAGTCTTTCAACCACTTATAGTGAGGTGTGGCACCACCGAACACTTTCTTTTCACCAATACTTATGTTCATGGACTATGCCTTAACATTCGATACTTATTTTATTTTTCTTTACCAAGTATTAAGATTAGCCTTTATACCAATGAACACCCATACACATTCATTATCCACAAAAATTAACACATATACACAATTCCAACAATATAAAGGGAGGGGAAACTCCCTGATATGAGTCTGCCTGATTTCAATATATTTCCACTTTTATAAAAAACAACTATTACCTTGGAAACCCCAAGTTTCATACTTAGACAAATTTCAACCTGTGTCCTTGCCATCGAGTTTCCACCTCATGCACACCTTGTATGGTGGTCACCTTACAATCCACACTTAGTCATTTTTCCAAACTTGCCAACTCATGTGCATGGGCACCCTCACTAGTTACCCACCTCGTGCATGACTTGGTTGGGTGGGCACGCCTTCATGCATCCCTCCACCCAACTCATCTCCACCAGAGCTACCAACTCGTCAGGCGGGCGCGCCTTTGTGTGGCCCTCCACCCAAACTCCACACAATCGTCGGGTGGGCATGCCTTCGTGCGACCCTCCACCCGAACTCATTCACTCATCGGGCGAGTGCGCCTTCGCGTGGCCTTCCACCCGAGTTCATTCAACCGTAGGGTGGGCGCACCTTTGTGTGGCCCTTCACCCAAACTCATTCACAATGCATTGGGTGGGCGCGCCTTCATGTGACCCTCCACCCAACTCACCAACTGACCAACATTCACCTTATACTTGCCCCTACAATTGACCTCCCGCACTATACCGTGCAGACCTGCCTGCTTTTTCACCTGAGTCACCCAAACCACTGATCATTGTCTAGATCGCCCGTCATGCGGGCACATTATCCTATGCCCCTTCGTACTTTGACCTGTGCCTCTTGTCACGTGGAATGAGTCGATCTTGAGGACAAGATAGACCTTCCTAGAATCTAAAGAAGACCTAACGACAAGCAAACCAACCAGACACCATCTTTCTCTAAATATGCTTCAATAAACAATAGTAAACAAAGGTTTCTAGGGCCTACCTTTGGTCCAACGCAATCTTGTGGATGCCCTCACTCTTTCGATCCAAATGAGCTCCTCTTCGCGAATCTGCAAACACAAACAAGGCAAAAAAATTAAATAGCACCTAAAAAACCAATTGAAAAACTAATTGCATGAAATATATTTAACATGAAAGTCAAGGAGTCCATGAAACAAACAACATAAGATACTTGTTGAGAAAAATGAGTTTGATTGTATTAATTCAAAAGAAGAAGAACTTTACAACCTTCGCCTTGACATTGTACAAGCTCCTCCCAGGGTCCAACAAGATGTCTCCTCTACTTTGACAAGCTTCACTCACTCTCCAATGGAACCAAGAGGTATGTGATCTCTCCTCTCAAGCTAAACCAAAGAGTCTCAATTTCACCAGCATTTACCCTCAAAATGTTCAGCTTCTAACCTCCCTAGTCCTCACCCCAATGCCTGTATTTATAGTGCAATGGAGGGAAGTTACTAGGTCCTCCTTCAAAGGGATAAAGCCCTCCTTCAAAGGGATAGCTCCTTTAGTCAAGGGATTAGCTCCTTCTCTTTTGGGATGCATGAACCACCTCAGAGCGAACAATCCATGTCAAAATTCCTTCTAGAAAACTCTAGAATTAACCCAAAGTGAGTTTTTTAAGATAAAAATTGTGCCTTTTGACTTTCACAGGGGTCCGCACCTGCACCGTTAGGAACAGAGCAGGTAGGTACGCAGCTTTTGTACACAGAAGGTGCGGGACCGCAGGTGACCATGAGAGAAAGTGCGGAACTAGAGTTACATTGATTTTTAATGTCTTTCTTCCACTTCCAAAGCTTGATTTGAAGAGCTGAGGTTCTAGACTTGCTCAGGAGGACAGTACAAGTGATGATAGACCCATACTGACTGCAAATAATCATGGTGACGATATTTTTGTGTAACAGATTGCCCCCTAAAGTGCAAAGTCTGTAGTAGATGAGGATTTCATTTATCATATAGGAAGAGTGAAGTACTTTATCATTTCGAGGATTATCTTGTGGAGAGCCCGGTCGGAACCTGTAAAAACATTCAATGCAAGATATATATATATATATATATATATATATATATATATATATAGATATATATATATGAGATCATACCATCGTTGAGGTAGACATTCCCATACTCAGATCAAAACTAACTAGAAACCTATCTACTGCTCTGATATAGGAATGATCTTGTAAAACATCATAAGTATAGACTCGTGTGAACACAGTATGGACGCAGCCATCTTTTATGAATAGTCCACAACATAATGAGTACAAAATTCCTCGCAGCCTGGATGGTGGAAACTAGATCCAGGGTCTTCATTTCTACTTCCCGAAATAGTACGATTCTATCCATGCGAATAAATGTGTTGATGTCGAACATGGTAGAAACCACTTGATTACCAGTCAATGATGTAAACTATTAACAAGTGTGAGAGAAACCACCAGTGATGTCAATCGCTCTCAAAGTACCCAGTACAATCCATGAGATGTGAGTAAACGTGTTGATGTCGAACATATCATGGAATCCTTTGATCGAAAGTCAATGATGTAAACTGTCATCAAAGGCGAGAAACCTACCATTGAGGTATGCAGATCCCAAGGTACTGACGATCTCTAGATCATCTTTCTAGATAATGAGCTGAAGTCGATAGAAAGCGATCCGTTGTAGGAAATCCCACAACACGAAATCATAGATCAAGTTGAAGAAATTTTGTTGCAAGGACTGAATCTGGGATGGTCAAGATGGATGACAAATATTTTGCAGATGAATGGCTTATTGGTAGTGACTTCTTGAACACATAACGACACGACAGATGGCTTGGTGACAATTGACCCAAAGTTAATACCCAGAAACCGGCTGAAGACTTTCAATGTGGTTTGATCAACTATTAGGCAAAGGATTTCCCAACCCAGGTGAATAAAAATGTCGTGTTCAAGAGGGGTTACAAAGTATGACAAACAGACTCATTTTCCTCTCTTTTCCCCCACCATTTCTGGCAAGTACCTCTTTATTTTTGACAAGCTTGAGGAGGATTACATTTGCTTGATTATAAGCTCATCCTTCGGATGAGTCCAACTTAGTTTAAATTCAAACCCTAAGAAGGAGTGGTTCGTTCCTGTTTGTAATTGAACAGGTCCTTTACTGTGAAATTTTAACGAGTCTAGTATAGGAGAAACTCGGCGTTTTTCAGTTTTAGAGAGTTTGAAAAAACTTAAGAAAACTCTAGGGTTGATCTTTTTCGTAAATTTGTGTCTCCCAAGCCCAAAAAAGTATAAAATAATACTTGAGAGAACCACTTGATCTTTTACGACCAAGGAGTACTTTTCATTATTATTGTCACTGACCCAAAAAAGTAAAAAAGCGATCAACGACACGTCATTTTATAACCAATATCGAATTTGAAACGACAAAAATCTAGCAATCTTTTCATGTTTTTACAGTCGGAAAAGAGCTGTAAGTGGACCATCTTTTAATTCCATTTTAACGAGTGTAAAAGAAACACTCGGCAATCTTTTCATGTTTTAGGAGTCAGAAAAGGGCTTAAAGATGACTCTACTTGTTTTTTCGTTGAAAATGATAGATTTCGCCTGAATAATCCTGTATTCTGCACAAAGACACAAACATTACTCATACCTGTTTGAAATGGATAAAAGCGTTGCAAAATACCTTTTCGAAGTGAAACATAAACAGATTTGCGATTTATTTACTCAAAAAACTTATAAAAAGGGCCTTTGTCAATTCATTTTTATCGTTCGAGTTTGGGTGAGAAAATAGTGCTTTTGCTTAGAAAACTTCTCGTGAAGATAGTGGAAAATCCAACCGTCGGAATCGAGCGCCGTCTTCTCTAGGTAATCCACATCACCTTACTCTTCATTTTCAACCATTTAGTTTTTTGATTTAGCCCCTCATTTTGTTTTTTGGGAGAGTTTTTAGGCGCAAAACCCGCGCGCGGGGGTCCGCAGGTTTACCATTGCAGACCCGCGGACCCCGACTTTTTCTCCATTGGGAAAAAGCTCGGGGTCCGCACCTTCCATGTAGACAAAGTGCGGACCCATGCACTGTGTCTAACGTGGAGGTTGCGTACCCTGCAGCAAGGGTTTTGAACCTAAAATTCCTCAAAAATGGACCAATCAAAATGTTTTCTAGCAATCTAATTAATCTTTATAATTGATGCAGAGAATATATCATGCTAGATTGGCGAGAAAAGGAGCATGAGGACGTGGATACCGCCGCATGGAATCATCAGCCTTCACTTGATGTTTTGAGGGCATGCAGACTGTACAAATTCTGGACCATTCCTGGCATGAGCGCTCAGGTAGATTTCTTACAGTGGCTAGTGGACAGATGGAGCGTACAGGACCAGTGCTTTTTCATTGGTAGACACCGGCTCGAAATCGAGCTGGAGGACATTTATTTCTTGACTGGTTTTCCTAAGAGAGGTGAGGACTTAACTCTATTCGGGACTAGGGCAGGTGGCTAGTCTGTCGATAGCCTCCAGCTAGAGTACTGCAACATCCAGGCTAAAGACAAAGGGATAGAAATAAAGACCATATCCCATCCTGAGCTCATGGTGATTGCGTTTACTATCACCAGACTTTGCGGAGCTGCCACATTACATGTTGCCACCGGATCCCAGATGCGTATGGCAGTTGATTGCTTTCAGGGCACCATCTTCAACTGGTGCAATGCTGTGCTGGCCAATGTGAAAGGCCAACTGACCAGGGCCAAGAGTGGATGACTAAAGACCTTTGGTTATGGGGCTTTTGTCGTGAGTTTTGGCCTGGAGAGGGTTCCTATGCTGATCCCACAACATCTTACTGTTGGAGCTGGGCTTCCTCGAGAGCCAGAAATAGCCAGCGCGCAATATCGTTTGGGTTGCGGCATACCCAGACATATGACCGCCACATGCTCCAGAGTGACAATCATTTAGAACCCTTTCATCCTCTTCGTGAATTAAGCAACGTCGAAAAATAGAGTCCGCCCCACGGCGATAAAGAGTATCTCCAATAATTTTGAATTGTTGGGACTGGAATCGAATTTTCCGACGTTCCGACCTTGAAATTTCTGGCCGAAAGGATTGGGTCTGGAGAGAGATGATGATATCCCCATACCATGGATCTAAAGTGCTGATTAGAAACAAAGATTCGTCCGCAATGGGCTCCTCTGCCACAGTTTCTATGTCAGCACGCAGGAAATCACACATTAACTCTGCAAAAACTAAAGATTTCTTAGACTTAGATTTCTCAAACTCCAAGTCGAACTCTTGCAGGATAACAATCCATTTAGAGTACTTGTCCCTTAGCAATTTTTTGGTCAAAATGTAGATCATAGGGTTGCAATTCGAAATTACCGTAGTTTTACGTAGTAAAATGTAGTGACGAAAACGTTGGATAGCTTGAACGCCTGCCAATGCCAATTTCTCCAAATGTGAGTATTTTAGCTCAATTGGATTTAACGTGCGACTAAGGTAATATATCACATGTTCCATTCCGAATTCATCTTCCTGAACTAAGACCATTCCAATGGTGGAATGGGAGGTGGCGAGGTACAAAAAGTAATCCTGGTTGTAGTTGGGAGGATGCAACAATGGTGCATGGGTTAACGCGTGTTTTAGTGCATCAAAAGACTTCTGAGCTATCTCATCCCAAGAAAATTGAGTATTTTGTTTCAAAAACCATGTAAAACCCTTTGTAACCTCGGCGTAGTTAGGAATGAATCGTCGTAAATTTTTTTCTTTCCCCTGCAAACTTTGGAGTTGGCGAAGACTCAAAGGAGGAGGAAAATTGATAATAGCTTCGACCTTCGAGGGATCAACATGAATGCTGGCTTTCGAAACTACAAATCCCAGCAATCGACCCGTTTCTATACAGAAGACACATCTATGTGGGTTCAACCAAATACGATAATGCCTACACCTCATAAAGATTGCTCGTAAGTGGACGAGGTGATCAGATCGATGTAGTGAATGAGCAGGCAAGTCATCGAGATAGGGTTGCACAATGTGCTTGATGTCATGAAACGCATAAGACATCGCCCTCTGAAAAGTTGCTCCGACATTCTTAAGCCCAAAAGGTAACTTGAAATAAGCAAATGTCCCCCATGGACAAATAAAAGCCGTTTTTGGTTGATCGGCAGGTAGAATGTTGATTTGATTGTATTCGGAAAAACCGTCCATAAAGGAAAATATCCTGCTGCCGGCACAATCATCAATGATTTGATCGATATAGGGAGTTGGGTAATTGTCCTTTGGACAAGCTCGATTAATATCCCTATAATCGATGCATATTCTTATTGTTCCCTGTTTTTTGTTAACTGGAACAATATTCGATACCCAATCCGTTAGCGGGATCGGATAAATGAAACCTGCTTTAATTGTGGAAGCTTTTCGTGGGTGAATCTGATGCAAACGTTGCCGAACGGGTTTAGCATTCGGGTAAGTTTTGATCTCATGAAAAACAATTGTGGGATCAATTCCTGGCATTTCCTCATAGGACCAGGCAAACACGTCATAGAATTCTTGAAATAGGGCCTTATATAATTGGAATTCGTCATCTGTACACGAGGCACCTATATGAATGTTCTCAACAATTCTAGGCTTAACCGAAATGTCAATGGGAATAGTTCGAGAGATGTTTCCAAAATTTAACTCTAAATCGGGATGTTTCATTGGATTCTGAGGTTCCTTGACATATTCGGTCGTAAAGATTGATGAGAAATTATTTTCAAAATGATCATCCTCAGGTAAAAACAAAGATTTGTGATGGAGATCTTCCCATCATAAATCATCTACACATAGGATTTCACGAATTTGCTCATCAGAGTGAACAAGTTCAGAAAACGTAGTTAAATTCGAGGTTGATGTGAAAAGTGATTCCTCAAGGACCACATTCATTAAGTCTTTTTCGGTCGAACACGGGTCGGCAAAAGACTGCACAGCTTCATAGGCCATTTCATATGGACTCAAAGGCATGGAATTACCAAATGAGTCTATTTCAGATTCAGAAGGAACGATCCAAGGATCATCATAAAAAATAGCGTCTGATGTAATCATATGAATAGTTGCAAATGAAGATGATGCGTTGATTGGAGGAAAAGGAAAAGTTCCCAGTAAACCGACATCTTTAACTAATCCTACTCCAAAATCCTTATATGGGATAGTCGTTTTACCAACATGTTGAATAATCTCCGAAGAGGCTGGGTTGGATGAAAAGTAAGCCAGCTGGTCTATTGTTACGATCTTTCCATTATGTGGAAATTTTATGACTCTAAAGACTGATGAAATGACCGTTGTCATAGCGTAAGACCAACTTCGACCCAAGAGAAGGTTGTAGTCTAGAGGGGCATCAACCACCTCCACATCTAGACTAATGGTTTTTCCTTCAACCCCTATAGGAAAATCCTGTAGAATGCCAAAAGGATGAAACCCACGGCCATCAAAGGCCATAAGAATCGTCGGGGATTGATTTAGTGAAGGAGAACCAAGCGATCTCCAACACTGTATTGACATAATACACATTGAGGCTCCCTCATCAATTACAGTACGATGAATAGGCCTGTTTTTTCCTATCACTGGAATCTGGAAAGCCATTTGATGAGGCAAACGCGGTGTACTATTTTCGAGATCAAAGATTATTAGGTCCGGGTCCTGAACATCAACATCTCCTATAGCCGACAAAAGTAATTTGCATTGTGTTGGGCATGATTGCAGCACTTCCAAAGCCGACATTGTTGAAGGTGAAACAGCTAAATCTTCAACAATGTTATAATTCTGAGCCGCTCTCGCATGTGGATTGAAAGCTGACCTTTGAAGTACACCCTTGGAGGGTGGTTTGATTACTAAGTCTGGATTAGGTTTCTCGATCTGTAGTGGATCGGAACTGGGAGCTGAGGTTGATGGATTAGAATGAGAAGATTCTGCTTCTTTGCCATCAACAGGACTTTTACTGCCATAATCTTGCGATCGAGTCGCAGTCCTTACATGAGACATCATCAATATGGGTTCTTCATTGGCACTCGAGGAAGAACCTATCATCTTGCTATCTTGATTTGGAAATGGATCCTTCAAAACAATAGGAGTTTGGGAACCTTTGACGATCTTCGCAACCTCTGCCCGATGAGGGCAGTCTCTTGTGAAATGTTCTTCGTCACAAATGAGACACGGATAACGAGGTTTGCGCTTTTCATCATTGGATTCCGCCTTTTCAGGTTTCTCCTTTGAACTTTTGTCTGTTTTATTCTTCTTCTTTCCTTTCTTCTTCCCGCCGGATTTTGATTTAGCTGTAGATGATTCTACAACATGAACATCAGCAGAAACCTTTGCAGAAGAATCTCCTGTCGGGGAATCAGGCAAGGTTATGATAGGAGAAGAATTCTTGGAAGACTTCTTCTTACTTTTAGTGTTAACCGTACCAATCATACCGTCAGTGGCATGAGATCCCGAAGGAGCTGCAGTGATTTGATTTGACTTGTGAAGATCAGGGATCTTGTCGTGTAACATACCTGACTGAGTATAGACCAAGTCAAGGTACTGTTCTTGAGCAATCACTTGCTCCTTAGTAACAACTCCGGCTTTAGCAACATCTTCAGTGATCCTTGGCAACAAATATTTTACAAACCACTCAGCCAAGATTTGATCTGGAATGAATACCTTCAGTAAACGTCGTCGACGTCTCCACTCATGAATATGATCTGAAATATACGTGGATGTCGATTGTTTTAGTGAAGTTAACAATTCCGTGCCATTGTCATATCGAACTGGCAACTGGAAATGAATTAAAAACGAGGTAGCTAACTGACTAAAATTATAAAAAGTGCCTCGCGGTAACTCAATGTACCACTTGGCTGCGAGACCAATTAGAATGCGCTGGAAAAATCTAAGATGGATCGAATCATCGGTGATGGAGTTAGATGCACACTAGAGGTGGTAAGTCATCACATGGTTCGACGGGTCCTCTCCAGATTTACCTTCGAACTTGGGAATGTCACTGGGCAACTTATTCGGCATTGGCGTCCAAAACGGAAGATAATTAATCGGATCGTTCGTTAGGTGCGACAAGTCTGGTAAGTCCAAAGTTGCGATAAATGGTAGCTGCCGATTAGGATCCTTAAAACTCTGGGTCATGAGACCAGCCCCAGGAGGAGGATATCCAGGATAACTAGGAATAGGAATCGCGTTCGGGATATTGTATCCTCCCGGAAAACCAGGATTAACCGTACCATACTGGGGTTGTTGAGGTTGTTGATAAGTGTACCCAGGATACGGTTGATACTGATAAACTGGCTGCTTGACAGCAGGACCGAATTGGTACTGTCCCTGGTACGGTTGATTGGTGAATTGAGGTTGACTGGTGACAACCGTACTTAAACCAGGTTGTCCTACAGGCATCTGAACCGTAGTTTGAATGGTGGATCCAGACGGTGGTAAAGATGTCTAAGGAGTAGATACAGAAACAGTAGAAATCGGAGCTGTCGATACTCCAGAAGTAGGTGGGGTAGATGGAACAGATGTTGCGGTAGTTGAAGCAGTCGTTTGAGATGGAGTATGAGGCGCAGTAGGCCCAGACTGAGAAAATACCGAAGGTACAGAAGTTTGAATATTAGACTGGACTAGTTGCTGGGGTGAACCAGAAATTGAGGGTTGTCCAGTTTGAGATGACAACTG
The DNA here is from genome assembly GCA_031772625.1 of Pinus tabuliformis. Classification (NCBI taxonomy): domain Eukaryota; kingdom Viridiplantae; phylum Streptophyta; class Pinopsida; order Pinales; family Pinaceae; genus Pinus; species Pinus tabuliformis. Next base: position 1,062,419,857 of record CM062819.1, on the reverse strand, counting down.
TACACCTGGCTGCAACACCTGTTGAGTTTGCAATGGATCCCACACTATGTTTGTTCCGGGGTATTGACCCATAATAGGTTGAGAATATTGAGGACCATAACCAGGTTGAGGGTAGGTTGGATAGTTGAAAGGTACATTTCTCGTCCCTTGAACATAAGATTGACCTTGGGGTGGTTGGAAACCTTGGTTCGAGTACTAACCTTGGGGTAGATATCCCTGAGGCACGTACTGATACTGGGGTTGACCTTGAGGTATAAATTGATACTGGGGTTGACCTTGGAGTACATATTGAGTCTGGGGTTGACCTTGAGGAACGTATTGTACCATAGGCACGTAATGTCCTTGAGGTTGCCCCCCAGATGCAAATTGTGTACCTTGAGGTTGTCCCCCAGGTGTTAAATGAGGCTGCCCCCCAGGTGGTAACTGGCCACCTTGAGGTTGAGAATTGGGAATAGAACCTGACATCATAAGAATGTCTTCTACGCTCAACAGCTTTGAACCATTGCTTCCAGTGAATAACCCTTGTTCAATGGGTTGAGGAGATGCTCCCGAAAAAGTACCAGAAAGTGACTGATACCCAGAAGGAACAGAAGGACCGCCGTACAAAAAAGATTCAGGCGATTGAGTAAACATGGACGACTAACCTGACATATTTACGGGAGTATAAAAACCTCTAGGATGATAAGGAGTATGAGGTGGTGAAAAACTTAACACTGAATTTTCCAAATAATTAGTCAAAGAAAGATACCAAGTAGTACTTCTAGGTGGACTATAAAAAATTGATTCACGCTCCCTTAGATCAATAACAGGTTGATTTTCAGGGATAGGGATGCCTACTTCTTCTTCCGGAGCAAGTTCTTCAATAGCTATCAAACCAGAAGGAAGATTTTCGGTGATTACTCTTTCTACCCTAGGTGAATTAGGACCACTAGAAGTTGGAGAGACAAACCCTGATGTTGGAGTAACAGATTCAGATATCTCAGGTTCTTCACATATATCACTAGTAGATGAAAAGCTACCAGCAAGTTCGAAAACCGAAATAGATTTAGGATTATAACCTGTTTCTAGAGTTTGGTAATCAGGATGTACAACCAATGAAGACTCTCCTTCTTCAGGTGAACCAACTTTACTGCCACTAGGAGTTACGAGGACTTTCAAGCCTTCAAGATGGCTCGCGATTTCTTCAGGAGGTTGGCCCCGAAGTCTACAGGACTTCCTCAGTAAATCAGCCATGGTTACAAACTCAGGAGACTGGCCCCGAAGTCTACGGGACTGTCTTGGTAATTCAGCCACAGTTAAAAACTTTTAACTACTTCACACGCAAAAAAAGTAAAATCTCAATGAAAAACACCTAAAGCCTCTAAAGAACCAAACAAATTTTAATCACACGCCTAAAGAATCTAGAGATCAAAACACACACAAACAGTAACTTTCCGGACCGAAAACACTAGTTGGTGATGAAATCCAATGTCATAGAATTCAGTACAGAAATGGCGGTTGGAACAGTTACCCTGACAACCTACTTAATGAATAGACTGGACCAAGTTCCTCCACTTAAACGTCTCGAGTGAAGTGAACCCCCCAGAAAATCCAAGTGAGTCTAGCCGACGTCTGCTCCAGGTACAGTGGGATCTTCCCGCCACTGTCACCTTAGGAAGAATCCTAAAGAATATGGCCACTAAGGTTACCAACTGAGACAAATACACCTGGGGGAATAGTCTACGATCCGATACGCATGCAAGGGCACAGTAGCAAGCTCAATCCCCTTGAAGGCTCCTTGACATAATCCAAGGTTTACCAACAAGTGACCCCAGGCTCCTCGACAATGGTTAATTCGACGTTTACCGTTTTTAATACGTGAATATCTGGCGTCGTTCCCAATGAGGAAGGATTGATTCCCACACTGGTTCAGACACGATCTCGTGCTTCTCCTTTAAGAGGAGCTTTCCCAGAGCATAAATGCAACAATTGGATTTCTTCCTACCACAAGATACAACTACTTGTTTGTTTTTACTGTCTTGGAGAGTTAATTACTCTCCTACTCCAAGACACTAGCCTAAGCTAAGTTGGTGTATCAGAGCCCTAGAAATAAAATGGTACTAGGTGAATTTTACTTTAAGCGTTAATTTTAGTGGTTGTTGTTTAAGTCAAGAGGTGGCGGAGATGAAACTCGTGGTGTAAAGACTCGACTCAAAATCACTAAAAAGATGCACCTAGGATGATTTAAACAATCTTTTCTCTTCGATGAACTTCTAAACTAAGAAAGAGTTTGAGAAATGAAACTACTTTGTAAGCACAAATCTTTCTCAATTAAACAAATTAAAAGAAGAGTTTTTCCTTTCCAAAGCACTCAAAATGCGACAACTAGCTATTTCACATAAATTTCCCTTTTCTTTTCAAAGCAAACAATCACTACAAAAGACAAACTTTTCCAAAAGAGATTTTGTTTTTTATATTTCGTAAAATAGACACTCAAAACTAATGAAAATGACTAACTTTGAGAGCTACAAACTATAAAAGCTACTTGAAGTCAAAGCCTACTAAAAGCCTTTTTGAGGATGTTTTACTTAGCTAAATGTGAGCTAAGGACTAATGTATGCAGAATCACAATTAGTCAAAAAACAACCAATCTTTCGTTTTCTTTTTGTAAAAATGAAAATTCCAAACTTTCAACAACAAGCTTTTCGAAATTTTGAAATGAGAAAACTCAAAGCGAATTCCTCAACAAGGGGAGATTTCATAAATGGTCAGACTCACAAGAAGACCAGTAGACACCAAGGTAATCTGAGGTCTCTAGGGCTTCTAAGCTTAGAGCCACTACACAACCAAAACGAAAAACAAACCCAACAAGCAAAATTCCTAGGAATTCCACCTAAAACCCTAATGCTAATGAAATTAAACGAAGGAAAGTTTTTGACAGGGAACAAGCAGGTCTGGGCAATAGCTAAAACTTATAAACAAATTCTAAACTGATAAAAAAGAGGAAAATTTGAAATTCTTCAAATTTTTGACAGGGTACGCAGGTAACCTGTTTACACAGGTGCATCTACGCTCTGTGCACAAAGCAAAAGTGCGTACAAGTACGCACTGTGCTTAACTCAGAGGGTGCGTACCTCTCCCAAAACTATGAAAAATACAAACTGACTCAAAATTAACTAAATTCACCCAATCCCACAATCATCAAGTCAAAAACAGAAACAAAAAATACAGTTTCTCAGGTCAAAGCATAGACAAAGAAAACAATCAAGTCCCCAGCGAAGTCGCCATTCTGTCGCGCGGAATGATTCGATCTTGTGGACAAGATAGACCTTCCCAGAATCTAAAGAAGACCTAACGACAAGCAAACCAACCATACACCATATTTCTCTAAATATGCTTCAATAAACAATAGCAAACAAAGGTTTCTAGGGCCTACCTTTGGTCCAACGCAAGCTTGTGGATGCCCTCGCTCTTTCGATCCAAATGAGCTCCTCTTCGCGAATCTGCAAACACAAACAAGGCAAACAAATTAAATAGCACCTGAAAAAACAATTGAAAAAATAATTGCATGAAACATATTTAACATGAAAGTCAAGGAGTCCATGAAACAAATAACATAAGATACTTTTTGAGAAAAATGAGTTTGATTGTATTAATTCAAAAGAAGAAGAACTTTACAACCTTCACCTTGACGCTGTACAAGCTCCTCCCAGGGTCCAACAAGATGTCTCCTCTACTTTGACAAGCTTCACTCACTCTCCAATGGAACCAAGAGGTATGTGATCTCTCCTCTCAAGCTCAACCAAAGAGTCTCAATTTCACCAGCATTTACCCTCAAAATGTTTAGCTTCTAACCTCCCTAGTCCTCACCCCAATTCCTGTATTTATAGTGCAATGGAGGGAAGTTACTAGGTCCTCCTTCAAAGGGATAAAGCCCTCCTTCAAAGGGATAGCTCCTTTAGTCAAGGGATTAGCTCCTTTTCTTTTGAGATCCATGAACCACCTCAGAGCGAACAATCCACGTCAAAATTCCTTCTAGAAAACTCTAGAATTAACCCAAAGTGAGTTTTTTAAGATAAAAATTGTGCCTTTTGACTTTCACAGGGGTCCGCACCTGCACCGTTAGGAACAGAGCGGGTAGGTACGCAGCTTTTGTACACAGAAAGTGCGGGACCACAGGTGACCATGAGAGAAAGTGCGGAACCAGAGTTACATTGATTTTTAATGTCTTTCTCCCACTTCCAAAGCTTGATTTGAAGAGCTGAGGTTCTAGATTTGCTCAGGAGGACAGTACAAGTGATGATAGACCCATACTGACTGCAAATAATCATGGTGACGATATTTTTGTGTAACACCTCTCCAACTCCTTTGCACCTCCTTGCTTTCTCTTAGATGCTCGAGCTCATTGGATGATAATTGAATTTGATTGATGCCTTTCACTCACCACTCGCTCGCATACATATATGCTTGCATGGTGAGGTCATGCCACCCAGCTGACCTTCAATATTTCGCCCAGTCGACTATCCAAACATACGTTTTCTTGACCGGGAGGTGGGTCAACCCGCCCCAACCGTGGGACTGCCCCCTCATAGCTCACCCTACGCATTCCTCTGTTTGGTCAGCCCATGGGTAGCTCGCTCAGCTTGCCCCGCCATATAAACACACAACTAAACCTTCTCCACGTGCATTTTACACATTGCATTACCTTTGTTTGGCCACAGCTCGTTTGGCTTTGCATAGAGAAGTTTTCCCTGCCCATCGCATGGACTGCAGGTCCTTACATCTGCCTCCACCTGATGTCATTATCGTCCTAAAAAATATCCCATCTTGGTAACCATCTGCCACCAAGATAACCATATCTAAACAGTGTTATCCTGATCCATGATATCACCCAGTCCATATACTGCAAACATCCCTGCAACATATGTGAAACGACCGTCTCCACCATGTGTCATCCCATCCTGTAAACCATCGTCAAGATACTCCAACATAATTCCAACATCTCTCTGCACACTGACATCCCTCATGACTCGAACTAGTCAGGTAGCTAATCCAACTGTCGTGTTCTCATCATAAGAATGCACATCCTTATGTCATCATCAGTCTTTCTCTGACTTCTGGTACATCTCAGACTCATCAAGAATCTTCTCTAACCCCATGCTCAAGTCCATGGAATCTCCATCCCATCTGCAACATGTCCATCCAGTCCATGGTCTTATTGTACAAGAATGCACAACCTCTCCATTGGCTGACATGCATATCTCCATGTCACATTAGCATCTGCACAACATTCCTACCTCGACACTCACCATAGGATGCCCATGAGTGACACCTCTGCATGTGCTCCTACATAATGTCCCTGCATAAAACCACTATGCTTCATGTCTCCAACCTGATGTCCATGACTCTATTTGCTCATGTTGTCCAACCAAGTTGACCCATCACAACTTTTGGTCATCTGCATCAAAGTCTACAAATCTGTCATAAAGAAGCCTCCTCCAAGGCCCCTTTTCAAGGTGGTGCAGCCCCTTCCAATCAAGGTCCCTGCACCAACCCATCTCCAAGGTTGTCTACCAAGAAAGGAGGGCTAGGAAGTTTCATCCCTGACCCTCATCCACCCATGTATCAGAGTGGTGCTATGTCCTCAGGTATCTGTGCACAACCTCAACCTTCTCACATGTACACCCAAGCTCACCAAGCTTGTCTTTCGTCAACTGAAAGTCATATATGCCCATGGCATACTTGAAAAAACTCCACTATACCAGCTAGATCTCTACCTGCATAATCTTCTCGAACCATTACTTCTGAAGTAGTACTCAGACTCCCTTCATCTGCAACTCCATTGTGAAGATCTTCAGTAGAAGATGTCTCTGTCAAGTGCTTCAAGATTCGTGAGATTGATCTTCCACTTCCTTCCTTCTTCCTCGCTCTTGCAACGAAGTCAATCAACTTCCCTTCCTTTGTTGTTTAATTCATACTCCCAAGTCCTCTTTGCTCCACATCCTCATGCTTGACATTCAGATCTTTGGGATACAAAGTCATAGAATTCATCCTCAGTCTATACCCCAAGAAACTCCTTCTATTCATCAGAACCAACATAGTTCTTCCTTCAGCTGTGATCAAGAGAATGTCGTGGTCTACCATTGGTATGGCTTGTGCAAGCTTCATGAAATATTGCCCCAGCACCATAGAATGATCATCCATGTCCACGATCCTCATGTTCAACTTTCCAAACCAAGAGCCCACTCTCACCTGAGTGTTCTCCATTACACCAATAATAGCCTTCATGGTAGAGTTGACTACTCTGAAAGCACTCCACTCTTTCTCCATCTCAACTTTCTTCCCAAAATACTTTCCTGCCTTCTTGCTTAAGAAGCTATGAGTAGCTCCCGTATCTACCAAAGCTGCAAATCTCTTACTTTTCACAATCACCTGCACAAAACTTAGCTTCAAGGCATCACTTCCTTCTGTCGGCTTTATCTTGTGTCTCACATTAGCAACCTTCTTCAAGAATTTGGCCTCAGAAGTGTCCATTGGCTTATGCTCCAATTTGACATTCCTCCTAAGGTACTTCACTTCCTCACTTGGCTCTTCTAAGAAATTTGATCCTGGCTCAGCTTGACTTCCTTCAAGCTTGTCCTCCATCACATTTTGCTCAAGTGCACCAACGAAGTGCCCATTCACTACCTCCATAGAACTAAGCTTCTGAACATCCGCTGGATTGCTATGGTAGTAAGTCCCCAGCCTATCAATCTACTCAAGCTAATCCTGCTCAATTACAACAACCTTCTTACCAAGAAGCTTCTTCTTTATCTCTTCCTCAAGCTGCTTGATTTTGGCCTCCGCCATGGCACTTTTCTTCCTTAGCCGAGCTCTCTCATCCAAGAGCTCTTGAAGACCAAGACCATTCTGTTCGATCTCCTCATCAAGTTTTGTTGTGGGGAAAAGTATCCGACTCGAAATGACCCTATCCCTACTCTAAGGGTGATAGTTCCTTAGCAACAACTGAAAGTAAAGCTTTGATATTTTTCCTTTATGAAAGTACAGAGAAGGAAGAAAAGATTGACCAACTGATGTCTTTCGCTTTTGTTGATCCTGTCTTCTCTCTTTGCCTCTTGCTCCCAGCTCCTTGCTCCCTTGCCGGCCCAGCTACACACAGACCCTGCTAAAACAAGAGAGGGAAACTACAAGAAACATGTACTCATAACTGATGCATGGATTAGAATGAATCAAATATACAGATAAAAACAATACATCATTGCAATACAAGTATATAGGAGAACATCAAAAGCTTTATTGATAGAAGAAAAAGGTTCTGAGAAGGTTACAACCATAAATGGCTCCAATCCAGCAGCACCTCCCCAACAGCAAGAAATCTCCTCTTCTCCTCTATAAAAGCAATCACCCAATAGCTCTAACTGTAAACCAACAGCACTTCCTTGCTTTGCACAAAATTCCAGCCTCCTTAGACCTCATGAGAGAGCTCTATATATAGGAGATTTGGAGAAAGGATGAGTCAGCTTGAGATTGACATGAAGCTGCCTTGTGTCCTCTACCTCTTCAGTTAAACTTCAGTTCTTGAGTCCACTTGGAGATCCTTGCTTCCACATGGAGATCAAGTACCTCTTACTCATCATAGGGCGAATTCCTTGAACCAAGTGTCAGTTTGGAAGCTTCCTGGGCAGTTGACACCTTGCAGAATGACTGTGCCACTTGGCCAATCTCGCCCAGCGCAGGTAGCCTTCATTAGATTTTACTTTCAGCGCAGGTACAAGGAGGAGCAGTTGACATTCAGCGCAGATGCTCAGTGGAGCAGCTGACATGATCCAAAAATAGCCTGTTTTTGAGTGTTTTCAGGTGGAGAATTGATAGGAAGTGCTGTGGTTTGCTGACCTTGTTCCTCTAGGGGTAAGAACAACATGTTTAGGGACTGAGGATCCCTGTAATTATTGACATTTCATGCTCCATGCTGCGAGGCACAAAAATGTCTATAACAGTTGCCCCCTAAAGTATGAGGTCGTTTATCGGGTGAAATGCTTTATCCAGAGGATCCGAAGTTCATTCAAGTGCTGAGAGGTGCCCTGTAATACAATACAATACAATACATTATTTTTCATTCTGTTTTCATGATCTAGCTGAGGTGGGCATTCCCATGCTCAGCTTTATAAATACATTTTGGTACATAGAACAGACGATCGTCTGATGGTAGACTGATAATTCTCTGCTGAAATTATCATCCTTTGAATAGGATGATCATCTGCTGTAATGATGTACATGACAAATGCTTTTATATTTCCTGAATATATATCACAGCCCGGATGGATGAAACTAGATCCGGGGTCTTCAAACTCGTTCGATCTTCACTCTAAGTACAAGTCGATCCATGTGAGAATTGCGCTGAAGTCGAACATGGAAAGACATCGCTTGATTACCGGTCAATGATGAAAACCGTTAACAAGCGCGAGAGGAATCACCGATAATGATAATGACCCTCAAGGTACTGCAGTACAATTCACGTGGCGTGAATAAAGGACTTGGCGTCGAACGCCACGCAAAATCTTCTGGTCGAAGGTCATTGATGTATACCTGTCGCCGGAAGTGAGAAACTTGCCATTGAGGCATGCAAGCTTCAAAGTACAGATGGGGTTGTCCCTAGATCAACTTCTTGGATAATGAGCTGAAGTCGACAAGAAGCGATCCGTCAAAGGAGGGCCTTAATGAATCCCACATCAATGACACGGAACAGAGCTAATGATTTTAGTGGAGGTGAAAACAAACTGTGACATATGATTCAGGGTGGCGATCATGAATGGATGAAGGATAATGAATGGCAGTGGATGGGACACGGTTGACACTTTCAGAATGACCTCTCTTGAACATATAACGACACTGATGCGATGGATCGGTAGCATTACCCCAAATGTGGATGGTTTGGCGAAGACCATGGTGATGAGACCGGTGAATGAAACAACCCAACCCGATGTGGTACGGAGGAAAAGTGTCATGTTCAAGAGCGACTTGCTACCGTTAAGCTTTGATGTTCTCCCAATTTTTCCCCAGTCATTTCTGACCAGTACCTCTTTATTTTTGTCAAGCTTGAGGAGGATAACATATGCTTGTTCTATAACCTGCCCTTCGGGCAAGCCCATCGCTATGATTTAACGGGCTTAGCGATAGGGAAACTCGTTCTCGTCTAAAGACAAGTTTGTCGCTATTTAATCATTTTAACGAGTCTAACGACAAGGAAAACTCGGTCCTTTTCATTTTTAGAGAGTCTGAAAAGGTACAGAAAGTTAACTCCATAATTCCTTTTTCGTCATCTAATCCCTTAAGTCCGAAAAAGTATAAAACAATACAGAAGGGATGGGTGTTCGGTACTTTTAACGAGCCGAACAAAACAAGCGCTCGATCTTTTTGTGTAATAATCCCTCAGGTCCAAAAAGATTAAAGTCTAAATGAGGGATAGCTCTTCCGGTCCCTTTAACGAGCTGGAAGGCCAAAGCTCGGCAAACTTTTCATATTTTACGAGTCAGAAAAGAGCTCAAAGAGGACTCGTCTTTTGAGGAACGAGTGATAAACAGGGATAGCAACTGATTCCAGGTACAAGTTGGAATTTTCCAATCACGGCAGTGTCACAAGGATGGCTAAGTGAAATCACTCTTCGCAGATGTTCCTCAAAATGGGTAAACACACAAATGGAAGTGAATGATCGGCCAAATGAAAAGTGGAGGTGACGGTGCACAAACACGACCAAGGCTTTTATGGCTGATGAATTTACGATCTCAAAAGGTTATTTACCGGGATAGGTTCTTTTTTTAGATAAAAATGAGCTTAAACTCTGGAGGGAACATTGCTCACTGCTTTTATTTATTTTTTAACGAGCCTGAAGACCACGTTAAAACTGCTCGGATCTTGCGTTTATTTTTTAACGAGCATGAACTATGTGCTAAAACTGCTCGATATACCAGTCATAAAACAAGAATGCCTCCTGTGAGATAGCTATTTTTTTAAGGAGCTTTATCTCACGAAGCTATGCTCCAGATTTGGCAAGTTTTCTTTTGCCCCACAGACTTTCTTCATGCAAGGTCGAAATCGGCTAATCCTACGAGTTTAAAGGGTTAGACCTACAGGTTTAAAGGGAGGACCTAAAAATTTAAAAAAATAAATAGTCGTCCCTCGCTCACATTCCAAAAGTTTGCATGCCCCCAGGTATAGGATAGAATTTCGAGGCTGCCCCTCCTCAGGGAGGCTTGCCTCTTTCTTATTATCCAAAGACGGTTCTATTTGCTGCCGCAAATCAATCTCTTCCTTTGGCGATGTCTATCATTAGGTTACTCAAAGATGGTTACCCTCTATCCCAACAATAGAATCTCTTTCTTTGGAGGCTGCCCCTACTTATCCTTCAAAACATTTGTTTTAATGGGTGAGGCTTGCTTTTCCCCAAAGATGGTTACTGCTTGTTGCAATAAGGGAATTCCTACTTGGGCATTGCCCACTTCTTTAGACAAAGGTGAATGACTCCCTTGTCAAACACATAACTTTAACAAAAGAATCCTGTTCTAGAACAACCCCTCTTCCATCCACGGACGGGGTACGAACTAGTCATATTCTTCTGCGGAAATTCTACCTTATACCCAGGGTTTCTTCTGCCCAAAGTAGACCAGGGTGCATGCCCCCTGGGTTCCAGTCCCTCTTTCCGAATCACTCGCACTCATCGGGAAGGAGGACTGGGGGTGGAGGCATATATTGAGTGAACAGACCATTTAGGATTGGTATTTGACTATTTGCGATGCGAGATCCCGGAAATGAAAGTTGGTCTACGAGCTTGACCACCCTTCCTTCGTGTGGAAAACACATTACTCTAAAGAGTGAGGAGACTATCGCTCCCATGCAATAAATATAGTCACGTCCAAGGAGTAGGTTATAATCCAAGGGTCCTTGGACGACCATCACGTTCAAATTAACGGTCTTCCCTTTCAATGTAACAGGCACATTGGGGAGGATCCCTAATGGTCGACTGGTTCCTTTATCAAAACCTGAGAGATTTCTTAACTCAGGTAAAAGCGCCGGGGAACCCAGTGCTTTCCAAGCAACAGAGGAAAGGATACTCACAGACGCCCCTTCATCAATGATAGTACCAGCCATAATCATTCTATAGATCTGGACAATGATTCTGAACGGTATACTGGCTGGTAACTGGGGTCTGCCTAGTTGATTCCAATCAAAGGATACAACCAGGTTGCTTGGTGGTGGGACCGAATATACGGCCGGATATGACCCTGATGATGTTCCTTCCTGTGATAAAGGAATGGGTGCATTGCCCTGACGCTCATCAGAGTCGGTGCTGACGAAAAGAACCTGGATGGTGTCATCCTTCTTCTCTTCAGTGAGGGTGTCGCTTGAAGATGACTCTTCGGCGACGGTGTCATTTGAAGATGAAACTTCTGAAGGTAGAACCGGGTCAACTGCCGTATCGACCTTTGGACTTTCGTCCGGTCTGGATTCAGTAGGTTCATTTTCAGTGACTGACGCTTCAGCCGACCACTTGAGCGGGCCAGCTGTATTTTCAACCAACGAAGGACTTGGCACGAGTTTTTTGTATCCAGGAGGAAGTTTTACCGGTGAAACCGGACGATCTTCCAAAACTCTCTTCGCTTCGTCTAAGAAGGGACAACGGTGGATGGCATGACTGCCTTCACACAACTTACAGGGGAATTTTACTCCCCCTTTTTGTCTTGATCCTTCACTTTCGCTGGTTGACGGAAAGCAATCAACCTGACTGTCAGAGGTTGATGCCCCCGAATTGTGCAGGCGAGGGGACCAGTCCCTTAGTATCCGGGGAATACAGGGACAATCTCTGTGGAAATGGTCTCCTCTACATATGACACATGGCGATTTAGGCCCGGTCTGTGCAGTGGGTGGGTTTTTGTCAGATGTCTTTTGCTTGCCCCCAGTCGCCTTAGGCTCCTTCTTCTTCTTCTCTTTCTTCTTCTTTTCCTTCTTCTCCTTGGGAGGCTGGCTTTTGCCGGCTCTACCTTGCGAAGAGGAAGGATCGGAGGAAGAACTTTTTGAAGTAGAAGGCTGGTGGGCAGCTCTGACTCGATTGATCAGGAACCATGGTGGCCTGAACTACATTGGTTGAGAACAGCCAGACTGGTAGGCCTATTGTCAGTCCTGGAAGCGACAATGTGGCCATATGGGGCGCACCAACTTCTCCCCAAGAGGAGAAGGGACTAGGACTTCCATCTTGTGGACTTCCTTGGTTGGGGCATTCCATGTTCTCAACTTACAGATCAACGCGGGAATAAGAGGTGATTATGTTCCGTTTAAAATGAATTTTATAACGACGCTTTATTAGACACAACTTTGCTTTTTCATGTTTTAAGAGTCGAGAAAAAGCTAAAGATGACTCTAGTTGCCTTCGATGTATTAACGAGCCCGAAGTGACAAATTCTCGGTTGGACTTTTTCAGTTATAGAGTTTGAAAAAGGCCAAAAGAAACTGCTCTGGAGATCTAGGAAGAGGGTGTGCCAAACCTTTCGCGAAACCACAGAATACGTTTTATGGTACGGGTGGTCGATCTTCGTGAATGCTGTGTTCACTGCATCGCGATCAGTAGGGCGGCCGACACAGCTTCCTAAGGATAAAGGCTTTATTCCTATAGGGGTCTCCCAATATACTCGACGGTACGCGGGAGCACAAGTCTGTATTGATACTTATCGCTTCACCGTGGAGGAATCACCCAACCACTCAACACTAAGATATCACGTTTAACGACGCCGGAACACGTCTCTAGCTTAGACCTCTATGTGTTTGCGTTATGTTTCAATGCGTTGTTATGTAAATTCAATTCATTTTAATGTTGATCTTGCTTAGCAGTTTGCCTTTAAGGATCACCACGAGATGTATATACAACTTCCTAGATGCAATCTAAGATGAGAAGCAAGCTTTTCAATCTTTCAACTTTGAAAACCTTAATCTACTGAGGGAAAAGAAAGACATCAACTTTTCACACAGATCATAGAACACACATTAAATGCACTTTTTCCTAAATCAACATGCAAACTGTCAATAATGCACATGCACAATGCAGATATTTCTTTTCTTTTTCCTTAATGTTGATGTAAGACAAAAAGGAAACTGTTGTATAACTTTGAATCTAATTTCAAGCGAAAGTAAACAAGCTTGTCCAAAATCAAAATACACCTTAAGATCGACTTGTTTCGACACTGGAAATGTATAGATTCAAACCATAAAATGAAAAACAAACAAACTCAAACAGCCATGAACAGTAATAAAACTAGCTCTTAAGATCGCAAAGACACTTTTACAGTTCAGGATCTAAGAGGCCACAGCTATACTGGTTTGCCTTTCACAATGGGAAACTGTAACTGAAACAAGAAATACTGAAAGAACAATCACAGTTTCATCATACAACTGAGGCGGAATAATGTCAAGGACAGTTGGTTTACAGCAAGTACAATGACAAGCAATCAGCAGCAAAATAACAGTGAAAACAGGGCCCAGACTCAGTAGGAAACCTCAGCAAGACACTGGCTAACTGGTTCAGCGCAGGCTCTGGTCTGTCAAACTGACTTTCAGCACAGTTCCCGAAGGGAGTACCTACGCTGAAATGCAGACTGCCTTTGGGCAGCCTGCACTGAGACACGAGAGTTGCGTTTACAAGGGTTTCCGGGTCATAAAAAGCTCAAAAATTCACAGTTTTTGCTGAAATAAAAATCTATCGGTCAAGTACAAGCTAAGGGATGATCAAGAGGATGAAAAGCTATCACAAAGAGCACAAGAGTCCTTGTGGATCAGCTCTTCAAATCATAAACTTGCTCAGAAACTGAGCCAGAGCAGCTGCCCTCTACTTTGCAATTGAAGGACTCAATTGCAGTTCGATTTGGTGCTCTCCTTGTTTATGAGACGAATAGCTAGAAACACAACAAACCAACAAGATACTGCTTCCCCAGTGGAGTCGCCAGTTTGTTGTGGGGAAAAGTATCCGACTCGGAATGACCTTATCCCTACTCTAAGGGTGATAGTTCCTTAGCAACAACTGAAAGTAAAGCTTTGATATTTTTCCTTTATGAAAGTACAGAGAAGGAAGAAAAGATTGACCAACCGATGTCTTTCGCTTTTGTCGATCCTGTCTTCTCTCTTTGCCTCTTGCTCCCAGCTCCTTGCTCCCTTGCCGGCCCAGCTACACATAGACCCTGCTAAAACAAGAGAGGGAAACTACAAGAAACATGTACTCATAACTGATGCATGGATTAGAATGAATCAAATATACAGATAAAAACAATACATCATTGCAATACAAGTATATAGGAGAACATCAAAAGCTTTATTGATAGAAGAAAAAGGTTCTGAGAAGGTTACAACCATAAATGGCTCCAATCCAGCAGCACCTCCCCAGCAGCAAGAAATCTCCTCTTCTCCTCTATAAAAGCAATCACCCAATAGTTCTAACTGTAAACCAACAGCACTTCCTTGCTTTGCACAAAATTCCAGCCTCCTTAGACCTCATGAGAGAGCTCTATATATAGGAGATTTGGAGAAAGGATGAGTCAGCTTGAGACTGACATGAAGCTGCCTTGTGTCCTCTCCCTCTTCAGTTAAAATTCAGTTCTTGAGTCCACTTGGAGATCCTTGCTTCCACATGGAGATCAAGTACCTCTTACTCATCATAGGGCGAATTCCTTGAACCAAGTGTCAGTTTGGAAGCTTCCTGGGCAGTTGACACCTTGCAGAATGACTGTGCCACTTGGCCAATCTCGCCCAGCGCAGGTAGCCTTCATTAGATTTGACTTTCAGCGCAGGTACAAGGAGGAGCAGTTGACATTCAGCGCAGATGCTCAGTGGAGCAGCTGACATGATCCAAAAATAGCCTGTTTTTGAGTGTTTTCAGGTGGAGAACTGATAGGAAGTGTTGTGGTTTGCTGACCTTGTTCCTCTAGGGGTAAGAACAACATGTTTAGGGACTGAGGATCCCTGTAATTATTGACATTTCATGCTCCATGCTGCGAGGCACAAAAATGTCTATAACAAGTTTCCCGAGTTCACCATCCATCATACTCCCACATTGACCCTTGAGTCCTTCCAGCTCTTTCCTTAGTTCTGAACAGCTCTCCTGAATATTCATATTCTTTGCCTTCATTGAAACCCATTCAAAACTCCATTTGCTCACCTGTTCCAATGCTTTGTACCGGAAATCCTTACCTGCATCATGGATAGATTCACCTGCTGTAGGTTCTTCTACCATCTTTACCATTCAGCCTTCTTCACTATTCACCAAGAACCTGCACAATTGAACCAGCCGTTGATTCCACCTGTTAGTGAGATCATCTTCCTTCACTTGTACTTCACCTGTTACTTCACTGTCACTTCAGCAAGTTTTCTGCAAACTTGTCCTAGCTTCCACAAAACTTGAGCTCCCTTTCAAGTCTTCAGCCTTGCTCTAATACCAACTGTCACAAAGTGCAGTTGTGTATCAACTTCAACACTTCTACACCAGCACTAGCTTTGATACCACTTGTCACGCCCCTACACTAGCGGTAGTCTTTCAACCACTTATAGTGAGGTGTGGCACCACCGAACACTTTCTTTTCACCAATGCTTATGTTCATGGACTACACCTTAACATTCGATACTTAGTTTATTTTTCTTTGCCAAGTATTAAGAATAGCCTTTATACTAATGAACATCCATACACATTCATTATCCACAGCAACTAACACATATACACAATTGCAACAGTATAAAGGGAGTGGCAACTCCCTAATATGAGTCTGCCCGATTTCAATATATTTCCACTTTTATAAAAATACAAGTATTACCTTGGAAACCCCAAGTTTCATACTTCGACAAATTTCAACCTGTGTCCTTGCCACCAGGTTTCCACCTCATGCACACCTTGCATGGTGGTCACCTTACAATCCACAATTAGTCATTTTTCCAAACTTACAAACTTGTGTGCACGGGCACCCTCATCCGTTACCCACCTCATGCACGACTCGGTTGGGTGGGCGCACCTTCATGCAAGCCTCCACCCAACTCGTCTCCACCTGAGCTTCCAACCTGTCATGTGGGCACACCTTCATGCAGCCCTCCACCCGAACTCCACACAACTATCGGGTAGGCACGCCTTTGTGTGGCCCTCCACCCAAACTTGTTCACTCGTCAACCGAGCACGTCTGCGTGTGGCCCTCCACCCGAGTTCGTTCAACTATCGGGCAGGCGTGCCTTCGTGCACCCTCCACCCAACTACCAACCGACCAACGTTCGCCTCAGACTCACCCCTACAGCTGACCTCCTACACTACACCGTGCAAACCTACCCGCTTGTTCACCCAAGTCACCTGGACTGCCAATCACTGTGCAGCTCACCTGTCGTGTGGGCACATCATCCTGTGCCCCTTCACACTTCAACCTGCACCTCTCGAACTCCTTCGCACCTCCTTGATTTCGCTTAGATGCTTGAGCTTGTTGGATGATCGTTGAATTCGATTGATGCCTTTCGCTCTCCACCTTCTCACATACATATATGCTTGTGTGGTGAGGTCGTGCCACCCAGACAACCTTCAATCTTTCGCACAACCAACTGTCCAAACATATGTTTGCTTGCCTGGGAGGTGGGTCGACTAGCCCCAACTATGGGACCGCCCCCTCATAGCTCGACCAATGCATTCCTCCATTTGGTCAGCCCATGGGTAGCTCGCTCAGCTTGCCCCGCCATATAAACACATAACCAAACCTTCTTCATGTGCATTTTACACATCACATTACCTTTGTTTGGTCGTAGCTCATTTGTCTTCGCACAAAGAAGTTCGCCCTGCCTGTCGCACATACCGCAGGTCCTTATAGGGTGGGCCATTTAAGGGCGTCCATGTAAACTCGTTCGGGTGAGTCGTTTGAGAGTGTTCGCGTAAACTTGTTTGGGCGGGTTGTTCGAGGGTGCTCGTGTAAACTCGTTCAGGCGGTTCGTTTGAGGGTGTTCATGTAAACTCGTTCGATCGAGTCGTTCACTGTGAAGGTGCACCTGGGCACACAACCCCGTATAAAAAATGCTAAGTTGTGACCCGTGGTGGGCTTTGTGCACGTTTATGTAGCTCATTTTCCCAGCTCTCCCTTGTGCCTTCATTTTGGTCGTGTGGGCGCCCATGTAAACTTGTTTGGGTGGGTCGTTTGAGGGTGTCTATGTAAACTCGTTTAGGCGGGTCATTTGATGGTGTCTGTTTAAACTCGTTTGGGTGGGTCGGGTGAGGAAATTTGTGTAAACTCGTTCAGGCGGGTTGGGCAAGGGCGTTCATGTAAAATCGTTTGGGTGGGTTGGGCGAGGGCGTCCGTGTAAACTCGTTCGGGTAGATCGGGCAGGTTAGGTGAGGGCATTCGTGTAAACTCATTTGGGTGGGTCAGACGATGGTGTCTGTGTAAACTCGTTCGGGTGGGTCATTCGGGTGGGTCGGATGAGGGCGTCCATGTAAACTTGTTCCAGTGGGTTGGGCAAGGGCGTTCGTGTAAACTCGTTCAGGAAGGTCGAGTGAGGGCATTCGTATAAACTCATTTAGGCGGGTCGAGCGTGGGCGTTCGTGTGAACTTGTTCGGGTGGGTCGTTCAGTGTGACGGCCTGCCCGAGAACATGAGCCTGTATCAAAAATGCTAACTTGTGACCCGGGGTGGGCTTTGTGCATGTTCATGCAGCTCGTTTGTCTGGCTCTCCCTTGTCCCTTCGTTTCAGTCGTGTGGGTGCCCATGTAAACTCATTCGGGTAGGTCGTTTGAGTGCATGGATGTCAACTCAATCCGGCAGGTCATTTGAGGGTGTGGATGTCAACTCATTTGGACGGGTCGGGCAAGGGCGTCCATGTAAACTCGTTCGGGAGGTGTTGTGCCCTACAACAACCCCCCATTTCATAACATTTTTATCACAAACAATTTACATATGAGATGGGTCCCTTTTAAAATTTTTAATTGGCATTAATAAACTTGTTCCGATAAGGTATGATAATCAAATGAATTTGTGCATAAAACCCTTGTTGAACAAATAATGAGCAATTTTTGAGGTTAATCGCAAAGTTGGTTACCATCTTGGTTCTTCCCGATGCGATATCGCTATCGGCAGTCGGCAGAATCCTACGCAGTTTCATAAGGCGTTCATATCTTTTCCCGATGCGACATCGCTATCGGCATTCGGTAAAGCAATTGATATACATTTCGGGATTATGTACGCGCGCTAATACAATGTCGCAATCGGTGTTCACTAAAGATCTTTCCCAAATGATAATGTCATTCACACTTCCGATGCGATGCGATGACACTTAATGATGACCTCAGTTTCCAAAAGGTGATTATTTCAAAGCATTAAAGTTATAATTAAATCCGATGTGACAAAAGCTCAGATTTCAAAATGCCGTTAAGTAAAGGGATAAGGTAATGCATGCGTATTTAAAGCTTTGCCCCTTCGAATTAACGAGCAATTACGATTAGACCTTTGAAAAAATCTACTGCACGCTTTAAGGGGTCATTCGGTTTAATAACTTAAGTAATGGTCATTTATGGAACTGCAGGCCGTAAAATCATCATCATTACGTCTACGGTGCCTTCTCAAATCATTAGATCCGCAGCCTCTTTTAGAAATAATCTCATCACGCTTCAAATAATATATCTATCCCGTTATGGATTGTCATTGTTATTTCTTTATTACGATTTCTCTTGCATTTGTGTAGAATTCAACTGTCGAGAGAAGTCTGAATATGATGGGAAAGAAGTTCAAGAAGGTGGCAGGTTCTACTGCGACACCTGCCTCAGGCCAAGCTGCTACAGTTTCAAAGAAAGGCTTAATCTCAGATACTACATGCACTGGTCTTACTGGTACTACATGGCAAGGGACATACAATTTGCTAGAAGCAGAACAACCAGAAACGACAGTAACGGAGGCAAGTGTAGATGAACTAAGAAAGTCTGAGGCAACTCTTAAAGATTTGGCTGACTCCTTTCTGCACAGAATAGCAGCCAGAGAACAAGTCTTGCCTTATACTGATGTGGTACGTTGGGCAATTGAAGAAATTACTCTCACTAATAGAACCTTCCATACTAAGGATGGAAGGATTTTCGGTTCCTTCAAGCCTGACGACTTGAGACGGATGTATCATTTGCCCAATCCCGAGCAAGTCTATAACAGAGCCTTTGTCGAGAAATTCGCCAGAGAGAATGAATCACCAACCGAACCTCTCCGAGATTGGAGGCAAAATCCAGCAAAACACAAGCAGGATATGTCGGGTAAGTACTCCAATGCTTCTTTGGCTTCACCTTACTGTTATGCTGGAATTATGATGTGTAGATTGTGGGGATTTCATGATTCTGCAAATATCCATGTTGATATGGTTCCCTTAATGGAAGCGGCCGTCAATAGTATAATCATGGATTGGGCCACTATTCTGTCTGATAAGTTGGTCTTAGCTATTCGTGAGTTTAGGGCCAAAACCAGAGTCACCGAGAGAAAAATCCCACCCTTCTATTACTCTGCCTACATTATGGATACCCTTTGTTTTAATTCTGAGTTTCCTGTCCTTGGTTGGAGATGGACAACCCATGACCCAACACCTATTCATTTGTATCATCGTAAATTGTGGAAACCCTCTCACAAAGACCATTTGTATCAAATTTGCAATGGTTTTATGGTTCCCGTTCACTATTCTATTTTTGACAGACCTATCCCTATAATTTCTTATGAAGCCTCTTTTGACCTACCAGCCGTAGCCCATTGGTTCGGCGAAGAATATTTTTCCTATATCAGAGTTTTTGGAAGCAAGGCTAGGCCACATGTTCTCCCCTTGTACATCCCAGACAAATTGTTAGCCCGAGAAATCTCCTATCAGATCATGTCTGAGGGTGTCACACAAACTCTCAAAGAAGAGAAGAAGAGAGGATGGCCACCTTTTCCTTTGAGAATTGGAGTTTATACGCTGCTAAATTATAAGCATGTAGAAAAGGAAGCAGCAAAACTCCAAATGGTATCTCTAGCTTCTATTCCCAACAGACTCTATGACCCGAAAAAGACTGCTTTCATTGCCTTGGAACAGGCTAAGCTGACAAAGGTTGTTCATCAAGAAGACCAATTTGACGACCTGTTCATGGGTGCCGATTCAATAAGCCAAGTCAGACAACTTGCTGCAATGAGATATGAAGATGTGGAATTAACTGAATTTAATAAACTTAGAAAGCAAAGGTTGCAAACTTTGCCTCTAAATTTATTATCCACAACCCCAGCTTCATCCTCAAGCGAGCCTGATCAGCTGGAAATAAATTCACCTCCTGTTACAACTGGAGAACAGGAGGAAAAGCAAAACAAGCTGCAGGCAGAAAAGCATAGAAGAGAACAAATAGAAAGGCAGGAAAAGGCACAAATTGAACAAGAGCAAAGAAGGCAAAAGGAGCTAGAAGAACAGAGGAAAAGAGAGGAAGAAGAAAAAGCAAAGAAAACTGGAAGATAGGCAGAAAAAGGAATTGGAGGAACAGCAACAGCGGAAGGCATTCGAGGAGCAACAGCGGAAGGCATTCGAGGAGCAACAGAGGATTGAAAAAGAGAAAGAACAGAGTAAGCAAATCTCTGTTGATACTGAATTGATTAAAGAATGGAACCAATTCGATTCCATTATAAGTGGTAAGGAAGCCTCCAAAGACTCAGATGCCTCAAAGACTCCCGATACTATGTTTTCTCCTGTTCTTGAAGGAACCAGCGGCCCACCCATGGTACAGAATGTTGAGGAAATTACTCAAGAATCATCTGATCAAATTGATCTTCAGGTAGAGGAAATTCCTCCCCTAGACATTTTCTACAGCCCTAAGCATAGAGCCGTTGTAAGGCGCTCAAGAAAGAGACGAAGGATTGATCAACTTTCTGTTTCAACTGAGCAAACAGTCACGGGCAATGTCGTCTGGAAGGGAGAATTAGATCCCTCTGAAGATTTGACAAAGCTATCGCAATTTGCGGGAGCTTATTCAGCGGCAACCATTGACAAAGCATCCGAGGTGAGTCTTCTTTTGAAGACTAAAGAGCATGAGGCATATGCATTGCAAGCAGAAGTGATAGAAGCAAGGAATAAGGCAGCACAGGCAGAAGAACAATTGATGGCCCAACAACAAGAGAATCATTTGTTAACCCAGCAAATTGAAAAACTGAGGATAGACCAAAGTGACATTCAAAAAGCACAAGAATTGTCAGAAGCATTATCCCAGTTGGAGGCATCGAATGAGCTGTTGTTGAAATCTAAAGAGGAGCAAATAATTCAGCTGTCAACACAGCTTGAAAGTATCAAAGGTGCCAAGAGTATTGATGATTTCAGAACAGAGGCAACTCTCATAAACGGCGCATTGATATCTCAGACCAGACTCTTGTGCCAACAACTAGTTGAAGCTGAGATACTTTGTGACACATCTACAGCAGTATGTGAGCAAATCGAGAAAGCCAGGGGTAACTTGGATCAGGCCGAAGAAGATATAACAGAGTATATTGAATGGCAAGACACTCCAGAAGGGAAAGCGGCAAATTTTTCCCGAATCTGTGTAACATACAAAGACATACTTTTCATGGAATGGAACACACAGGTAATGAAGGCAGAAAGGGCAGCATCCAGATGCAAAACGATTGCCAGAAACATGATCGATCTAGTCAATGATACATTGTACCTGGCAAACATGATTTCACAATGTACACCTGGAAACATAACAACCGCCAACATGCTGGAGCACAGGAATTATCCTGAGCTGGAGACACAAGGGCGGTTAATTGCTGGAGTGAATACCTTGACTGCCGACGCATACTGGCTTTTCCTGATTAAACCACATTCTCAAAGGTCGGCTCTTAACTGCCTAACAGATGCTCTCCGATACCTGATTGCCGATTTCCAAGATGCCACATACGATGCAAAGCTGACTTCACGCCTCAATACTCCACCAGAAGTAGAGCCAATGCTGGCGATATGTCAGCGAAGGAGTAAAGGCAAAGAGACCTCTGACTGAAGCATCGCCGCCGACTGCCGAATCACCCAAATGCACAATGATATTTGTTAATGCCGATTTAGTTGTTTTTCAGTTTTAGATATTTAGATATTTTTAGATTAGCATAGTATTTATAGACCCTTTCATTGTTTTGGAAAGGGTCGTAAAATTTTGTAAAAGACTTAAAGGCTGAAGTTTGCACTATTGTGCTTCAGTCTATATTCTTTTTGAAACTCGACCACTGGTTCTTAATTTTACTTGGAAGGCTGTTTTAAGTAAATTGTGCACTATTGTCGTTTGCTTGGAATGCTTTCTGGTCTGAAGGAGGAACCGCGACATAGCGATTAATATATTGGATTGATCAAACAGCTTGCATGGTACTATTATCTGTATCTGTTCTTTTTCTATTATATAAATTGTTGTGTTATTACTTTGCTATTATTGATTACATGTATGCGATATAACAACAAATCTGCATTTCATATCACTATTGAATGTTTTGTGATTTGTTATCTCTTTTAATCATGCGTGTAACAATGATATAAATGACTGAGTGCAGTAATTCGCTATTATCGCTCTGCATAACTATTTATGCAGAGCAATCTTAAATGGTTTAAACATTTATGCTTACTGTTAGTGACATCTATATGCCTGCCATTAAGCATAGGTTATCAAACGCTGCATTATCTGAATTGATAAGTCCCGGGATTAGCTTATAGTTATTATATTTCTTTTATAGTTTAGTTATTTGTTTGTTATCACTTCATATCGTAAATCATTCATCCATCCCGTTTACTTATAATCTTTGGGAAACTGGTCCCATTATCCCCAGTCGGAGCCACTATTCCAAACGGAAAAGGAGCTGCACTAAGTTCCGGACCGGGTGGTTTCCCCGATGTTGTTGCAACGAATTTCGGGGCATCAACATTTTTGGCGCTAGAAGGAGGGCCATCAACTGTGAATGGCAAGTAGGTCCAGGTCCACAAACCATTCTAAGAGTAATTCCCCCTCCAAACCCTCTTCTCCTTCTCAATCACATGCTGGTTCTCCAGCACATGATCAAGAAAAAGAAGAATCAACCACCACTGCTCACACCCATCATATTTCAGAACATTTAAGTCTTGAATCCCCTGAAGTTCAGTCTCTTATCCATAAACTTCAGAGCTTCTCGATTTCGCCTCAGAAATCTGAAGTATCACAAAGTAGTGTGACTTCGCAGTTAAGCTTATCTCATCCACTTACCAGACTTCAAAGTGAAAAACTCGGTATTGAACCTACTGAGTTTCCTTTACCAAAAAGGAAAAAGGCTAAAAAGATTACTGAAGTATCTGATAGTGAAGATCTTTCTTCCATATCTTCCATTTCCACTCCTCCTCTGCGAAGCCAACCATCCACTCCTTTATTACACACTGTTGTTTGTCAGGGAATAAACACTACAGCATCTCAAACTACTCACTCTTCAATAACTTCTTCTCCTCAGTCATCTGGAATACCAATAGTAGTAACAACTAATATCGCCAGCATAATGGCAGATCCATGGACTACGCCAGGCGCAGTCAATATGCCTGGACCATTACATGATCTACCTGATGCTCCCGAAAAATGGTTGCCTAAATTTAATCCAGATAACGGAACACAAGCTGAAGAACATATTAACAATTTCATGTTAGCAGTTAACTTAAAAGGAGTGACAGAACAAGATGTTGTTGTCAGACTTTTCCCTTATACTCTGCAAGGATCGGCAGGATCCTGGTACTTCTCTTTACCTTCTAGTTCTATTACCAGCTGGACTACATGCCAAGAGCAGTTCCTTACCAAATATGGAGATGACAGGTCTCTGGCGACTTTAATAAATGACCTCTCCAATTTGAGAATAGAACATAGGGAACCAATAAAGG
Organism: Pinus tabuliformis; assembly: GCA_031772625.1. Lineage (NCBI taxonomy): Eukaryota > Viridiplantae > Streptophyta > Pinopsida > Pinales > Pinaceae > Pinus > Pinus tabuliformis. The sequence goes on along the minus strand of CM062819.1, from coordinate 1,062,395,977 downwards.
AGTTTAATGCTCGATTCAACAAACTCCTAAATAAAATCCCCACCGCTTCAAAGCCAAGTGAACAAATCAGGAGCGAATGGTATATTACTGCCCTCCCTTCCAACATAGCCATTTTTGTTGACAGGGCTGGCAAACCTACCTTAGCCGAGAATATGAAGGAAGCACTTGCCGTTGAAAAGCGTATTAATGCCTTAGAAAAAAAAGCAGCCTTAGAAGATAGAAAATCCAAAAAAGTTTCATTTAAAGAAGATTCTAAGAAAAAGACCCCAAAAGACCCATACGACATGGAAGGTTTACAAAAGGTCCTTAAAACATTGTCTAATGAAATGGTTGAAATTAAAAAACAGGTGGCTGAAACTTCGAACAAAAGACCATTTAGAACTTTCAAGAAAACTGAAACAAAGCCACCCAATGTTATATCTAATGCAGACTCTGAACAGGAAGAAGAAGAAGAGGAATCAACCTCTCAAACGGATGATGAAGAAGAAGTAGTTGAGTGTCACGGCATGTGGGATTTCATACTCCCAAATTCTGACACCGAGAATCAAGAAGAAGCTTTTCCTGTTACTACAAGAAGTAAAATCGCTTCTGAACCTACTCAAACAACTACAAAAAAGAGGAGTGCAGGTGCTGCCACACCAAAAGAAAAAATTCTTCCAAAGAAGTCTCCGGTAGCAGCCCCTCAAAACCAGCCTCCGATTTCTAACTCTCCTTCAACATCCAAGACACTAGTGCTATCTGACTCCATGGAGTATAATATTGTTGATGATATGAAAAAGACTAAGGCAAACATAACCATGTTTGAACTAAGTAAGTTAAAACATCAGCAGAAATTGCTCCTAAGAGAATATAACGCTGTCCCCTCTTCCCCTCTTCCCAGTTCAAAAGCTGCTAATGATTCAGGACATCCCCCTCCAGATATGGTCGAAGCTACCGATTCGGTTCTGATCGGAGATAGATCCAATTCTCATACCCCACCTTTCTTGCTCACCTATGAAATCTATAATCGAAATCTGCATAACTGTTTAATTGATTCAGGGGCTTCATCCAATATTATGCCAGCTTCAGTTTGTTCTAAACTGAACATAGAACCCCAGAAGTCCGCTATTCATATTGTACAGTTAGACAGGACCAAAGTGCAGGTTATAGGAGAAATTAATTCCGTGACTATCAGGTTGTCTGCTGATCCCAGAATAGTACAGAGAATAGATATTTTGATTGCTGACATACCTGAATTCTGTGGTTTAATTCTGAGCAGAGATTGGTCTGAGAAACTGCATGGATACATTTCCACGGATTGGTCACATATGTGGCTCCCCTACAAGGGTAAGCCAAATCAAATAAGGATCGACCGCGAGAAACACATGACTCACACAGTAACCGATTTCGAACAAGAAAACCAGCCTGTAGCCTTCAACAACAACATTTTGGGAAATTATTCCTCAGAATCATTCTTTGGCAACTTTGTTGCCCAATCTTCCCCTTTTTCAGTTAACCATTGTACATCTCAAATAGAAAATTTTTCACAAACCAATTTATCCAAATGCTTCAACGCAAATAAAAAATATGTAAATATTTTTGTTGATTCTCCTTTATTTTGGTCTTTGTATTTTGATGGCTCTAAGTCCAGTGAGGGGTCAAGAGCAGGTTGCATTTTGGTTAATCCGCAAGGCGAAAAAACAATGCTATCCTGTCGATTAGAATTTGAATGCACCAATAACACGACCGAATACGAAGCTCTAGTGCAGGGACTATATAAGGCAATTGACCTTAAAGTCCAATATATAAAAGTATTCGGTGATAGTGAGATCATTGTTAAACAGGTAAGAAATACAATTCATTGCCTTTCAAGCCACCTTAAGCATTATCAATCGCTAGTGCAAGATCTTACTTTGCATTTCTCAGCATTCAACATTTCTTCAATTCAAAGATCACAAAACTCGGCAGCTGATTTACTAGCCAACGTAGCTTCCAAACTCCTCCCTTCCGAAGACTATAGCCTTGATAGATTTTCTATAGAATTAATTTTCAGGCCTTCAGTTCCCGATAACATCACTAACTGGAGGGTTTTCAACCATGACGAGGACATCTTGCAATTCTTAACCTCTGAAAAGTCTTATGACAATCAAATCATTGAAGAGCATGACCATGATTCTCAAATGAAAGAAACATCTCAAGATAACGCGATTCCTAAGCCTGTGGTAAAGCTCGAAGACCTTTATGACATTAAAGATAGGTTCAAACCTGTAATTAATGCAAAACTCCAAAGCTCTACTCTTAGGTTTGAATCAATCAATTTGGGAACAGATCAAGCTCCTCAAAATATCAACTTAGGACTAGGACTTTCTATAGAAGAAAAGGAAGCATTCATCAAACTCTTAAGGAAAAACAAACAAGTTTTTGCTTGGAAGTATGACGACCTCAAGACATATGATACATCTATCATACAACACACTATTCCTATGCTTCCCGATCAAAAACCGATCCAGCAGAAGTTAAGAAAAATACATCCAAATTTGGAGAGCCAGATAAAGTCGGAACTTAATAAGCTCTTAAAAGCTAAGATTATCTTCCCTGTCCGACACTCAAACTGGGTCTCCAATATGGTTCCAGTTAGGAAGAAAAACGGCGACATTCGAATCTGTATTGATTTCAGAAACTTGAATAGGGCAAGCTTGAAAGATAATTTCCCACTGCCTACCATGGAACAAATCCTCCAATCGGTAGCAGGATCTGAATTAATGTCCTTTCTCGACGGTTTCTCAGGATATAATCAAGTGTTGGTCCATCCTGACGACCAACTAAAGACTACATTCAGGACAAAATGGGGGACTTATGCATATCAAAAGATGCCTTTTGGACTCATAAATGCAGGAGCCACATTCCAAAGAGCCATGGATACAGCCTTTAGAGGGTTAATTAATCGCACAGTAGTCGTCTACCTCGATGATATTACTGTGTATTCTAAAAAGAGATATAACCACTTGCATGATTTAAAACAGATTTTTCAACGATGCAAAACATATGGTATCTCTCTCAACCCGAAAAAGTCTTTCTTTGCTCTCAACCAGGGTAAGCTTCTAGGGTTTATTGTATCTAAAGATGGCATTTATGTAGATCCTGATCGAATTAAGGAAATTTCTGAAATTCCTTTTCCGCACAACAAAAAATCGATGCAGTCGTTTCTAGGGCAGATTAATTTCGTTAAACGATTTGTTCCAGATTTTTCACAGATTGTACTACCACTGCAAACGATGATTAAAAAGAATTCAACCTTCAGATGGGGATTAGAAGAAAAGCAAGCTTTTAATGATATTAAGCAATCCATAATCAATGTCCCAGCTCTGAATACTCCAAATCTTTCTAATCATTTTATATTATATACCATTGCATCCGACTTATCTTACGCAGCAGTGCTCACCCAGTTGAATGATGACAATTTGGAAGCGCCTATCTCGTTCTTCAGTGCAAACTTTCAAGGCGCCGAATTGAATTATTCCGAAATTGAGAAACAAGCTTTTGCTGTCTTTAAAGCAGTCAAACATTATCGACCCTTTCTTTTAAAAACCCATACTAAAGTAATAGTTCCTTTCTCAGCAGTTAGGCAACTATTAATCCAAAAGGAATTGGGAGAAAAGAGGGCAAATTGGGTCGCAGCCCTCCAAGAATATGATCTAGAAATAAAGCCAGCAAAGTTTGTTAAAGGTCAAGGTTTTTGCAGGATATTAGCAGGAGCATCAAACATTCCTGAATCAAGTGATACAGAGCAAACCCAAGAAGTTAATCAGCTAAGTATACCGGATTCCGAATCTCAATATTCAGATCTGATCTTTTATTTAAAGAATGGTTATGCACCTACCAATTTGTCCTACAAGAACAAAAGAGCCATTAGATTGAAAGCTAAGAGTTTTTCCCTTATTAATGATGTGCTCTTCAGGAGAAACTATGATTCTGTCCTATTAAGATGCCTTGAGAAACCTGAAGCTCAAAAGGTTTTGCAGGAGCTACACGATGGACCGGCAGGAGGACATTTTGGAGCTGATACAACAGCTCATAAAGTCATTCATGCTGGATATTATTGGCCTACTTTGTTTAAGGACGCTCATGAATATGTAAGGAAATGCATCAAATGCCAAACTGCCAGTGGAAGACAACAAAAGCCAGCTTTCCCTTTGCAACCAATCAACATTGAACAACCTTTTGAACAATGGGGATTGGACATCATTGGAGAAATAAATCCTTCTTCTTCCAAGCAACACAAGTATATCCTTACAGCAACTGATTACTTTACAAAGTGGGTAGAAGCAGTTCCGTTAAAGACAACAAACTCTGAGGCGATCATTGAATTTATAGATCAGTTCATCATTACCAGGTTTGGTGTTCCAAACGCTCTCGTCTTTGATAATGCTTCTTACTTCTCAGGTAATGCAATGATTGATTTCGCTATCAAAAGGGGATTTAAATTAAAGTATTCTGCTAATTACTATCCTTAGGGTAATGGCCTAGTAGAATCAACAAATAAAAACCTAATCAAGATCATTAAGCGAACAATCGAAGAGAATCATAAGAATTGGCATAAATCCTTGGTATTTGCATTATGGGCCGATAGGATAACACAGAAAGCTTCCATAGGGACCTCTCCGTTTAATCTCGTCTATGGAAAAGAAGCAATCGTACCAACCAACCTTCTTCTTCCATCTCTAGCCTTAGTGCAATTTATCGACGAAACTCCTTCTTCTTCTATACAGTATAGATATGATCAAATTCTTAAACTTGAAGAAGAAAGGGAAAAAGCCAAGGTTACACACGCTAAACATCAGCAAGTCATTAAAGCAGCTTTTGACCTGGCCTCATCTAGTCCTAAACAATTCCAAGTCGGAGATCTAGTCCTGAAATGGGACAAAGCCCATGAAGACAAAGGTAAACATACCAAATTTCAAAAACTGTGGCTAGGACCATTTCAGATCTGTGAAAAAGTAGGCCATTCCACGTTCATACTTCAAAATCTATCAGGGGTGAGGGATTCTCTCCCTGTCAATGGTCTAATCTTGAAGAAATTCTTTAATTGAGGAGGTAACCCCTTCTCTTTGTAGTTTGATAGTTTTTATATAGTTTGTAGGATTTGTAGAAATAAGAATGTGGGACATTTCCCATTGACCTTTCGCTGTAATTAAAAGCTGTCTCGCCATGACAATATTAGTATTTACTTTTGGATAATAGCGTCTTAAACCAAGAGAGATCATTTCTAGGAAATTAGATATCTTTTTATTCTGAACATCACAGTCTAATCTTTGTAAACTTCACTCTGAATGAAGTTCTATGAGTTATCTTGGGTGTTCGAAATTAGTCCCCAAAGGTTATCTATATGAAAATAGGAGCTAATTCATCTGCAGTATCTTTAACTCTTAAACCTGTCATCCATTTATTCTTAAGAAGATAGTTATTCATCCCATTCACCAAAAAGTTTATGATTACTCAGAGTGTAATTCTAAAATATAGAAGATTAAAGATAAGAGGTCTTATTACAAGCCTGCTTACCATGTTCATAGGAAAATAATTTAACTGACATTACCAAAACTGCATATCAAACAGGGTAATGGCTTGAAATTTCAAGACAAGGGGTCTCATCACGAGCCAGCTTGTTCAGTTTAAATTACTACCCGTGAATGGCATTGTCATTTATCTGGCCACCAAACCAGGACAATGGCTTTTATCTTAAGCAAAGAAGAAAGTGAAATTCGAAAAATATGAAAATATCTTTTGAATTCATTCTGTTTAGTCACACTCTAAGGTGAATGGAACAATGGACAACAACATGGTTAAAAGGTAACCCTGCCGAGACTATGAATGTTTGCTGGCAGCAGAGGCTCTACCTGTGACAGAGGAGTTTATTTTAAAAAAGCTGATATGGAAAAGTTTTCTATTTTTACCTTTATAAACCAACAAGGACTTATTTTAATACTCAAAGTGCATTTATAAAAAGAGGAAGTCAAATGAAGAAACCTGTTTTATTCAGAATCAATAGACATCTAGTTATATTAGAAAGTTCCTTTCCTTTATAAAGACTCTATTTGAAAAGGTGTAAGTATATTTATTAGTCCAGAGATAACTGGTTCTGCCAGCGAATCGCCAATTGTTGTGCCCTACAACAACCCCCCATTTCATAACATTTTTATCACAAACAATTTACATATGAGATGGGTCCCTTTTAAAATTTTTAATTGGCATTAATAAACTTGTTCCGATAAGGTATGATAATCAAATGAATTTGTGCATAAAACCCTTGTTGAACAAATAATGAGCAATTTTTGAGGTTAATCGCAAAGTTGGTTACCATCTTGGTTCTTCCCGATGCGATATCGCTATCGGCAGTTGGCAGAATCCTACGCAGTTTCATAAGGCGTTCATATCTTTTCCCGATGCGACATTGCTATCGACATTCGGTAAAGCAATTGATATACATTTCGGGATTATGTACGCGCGCTAATACAATGTCACAATCGGCGTTCGCTAAAGATCTTTCCCAAATGATAATGTCATTCACACTTCCGATGCGATGCGATGACACTTAATGATGACCTCAGTTTCCAAAAGGTGATTATTTCAAAGCATTAAAGTTATAATTAAATCCGATGTGACAAAAGCTCAGATTTCAAAATGCCGTTAAGTAAAGGGATAAGGTAATGCATGCGTATTTAAAGCTTTGCCCCTTCGAATTAACGAGCAATTACGATTAGACCTTTGAAAAAATCTACTGCACGCTTTAAGGGGTCATTCGGTTTAATAACTTAAGTAATGGTCATTTATGGAACTGCAGGCCATAAAATCATCATCATTACGTCTACGGTGCCTTCTCAAATCATTAGATTCGCAGCCTCTTTTAGAAATAATCTCACCACGCTTCAAATAATATATCTATCCCGTTATGCATTGTCATTGTTATTTCTTTATTACGATTTCTCTTGCATTTGTGTAGAATTCAACTGTCGAGAGAAGTCTGAATATGATGGGAAAGAAGTTCAAGAAGGTGGCAGGTTCTACTGCGACACCTGCCTCAGGCCAAGCTGCTACAGTTTCAAAGAAAGGCTTAATCTCAGATACTACATGCACTGGTCTTACTGGTACTACATGGCAAGGGACATACAATTTGCTAGAAGCAGAACAACCAGAAACGACAGTAACGGAGGCAAGTGTAGATGAACTAAGAAAGTCTGAGGCAACTCTTAAAGATTTGGCTGACTCCTTTCTGCACAGAATAGCAGCCAGAGAACAAGTCTTGCCTTATACTGATGTGGTACGTTGGGCAATTGAAGAAATTACTCTCACTAATAGAACCTTCCATACTAAGGATGGAAGGATTTTCGGTTCCTTCAAGCCTGACGACTTGAGACGGATGTATCATTTGCCCAATCCCGAGCAAGTCTATAACAGAGACTTTGTCGAGAAATTCGCCAGAGAGAATGAATCACCAGCCGAACCTCTCCGAGATTGGAGGCAAAATCCAGCAAAACACAAGCAGGATATGTCGGGTAAGTACTCCAATGCTTCTTTGGCTTCACCTTACTGTTATGCTGGAATTATGATGTGTAGATTGTGGGGATTTCATGATTCTGCAAATATCCATGTTGATATGGTTCCCTTAATGGAAGCGGCCGTCAATAGTATAATCATGGATTGGGCCACTATTCTGTCTGATAAGTTGGTCTTAGCTATTCGTGAGTTTAGGGCCAAAACCAGAGTCACCGAGAGAAAAATCCCACCCTTCTATTACTCTGCCTACATTATGGATACCCTTTGTTTTAATTCTGAGTTTCCTGTCCTTGGTTGGAGATGGACAACCCATGACCCAACACCTATTCATTTGTATCATCGTAAATTGTGGAAACCCTCTCACAAAGACCATTTGTATCAAATTTGCAATGGTTTTATGGTTCCCGTTCACTATTCTATTTTTGACAGACCTATCCCTAGAATTTCTTATGAAGCCTCTTTTGACCTACCAGCCGTAGCCCATTGGTTCGGCGAAGAATATTTTTCCTATATCAGAGTTTTTGGAAGCAAGGCTAGGCCACATGTTCTCCCCTTGTACATCCCAGACAAATTGTTAGCCCGAGAAATCTCCTATCAGATCATGTCTGAGGGTGTCACACAAACTCTCAAAGAAGAGAAGAAGAGAGGATGGCCACCTTTTCCTTTGAGAATTGGAGTTTATACGCTGCTAAATTATAAGCATGCAGAAAAGGAAGCAGCAAAACTCCAAATGGTATCTCTAGCTTCTATTCCCAACAGACTCTATGACCCGAAAAAGACTGCTTTCATTGCCTTGGAACAGGCTAAGCTGACAAAGGTTGTTCATCAAGAAGACCAATTTGACGACCTGTTCATGGGTGCCGATTCAATAAGCCAAGTCAGACAACTTGCTGCAATGAGATATGAAGATGTGGAATTAACTGAATTTAATAAACTTAGAAAGAAAAGGTTGCAAACTTTGCCTCTAAATTTATTATCCACAACCCCAGCTTCATCCTCAAGTGAGCCTGATCAGCTGGAAATAAATTCACCTCCTGTTACAACTGGAGAACAGGAGGAAAAGCAAAACAAGCTGCAGGCAGAAAAGCATAGAAGAGAACAAATAGAAAGGCAGGAAAAGGCACAAATTGAACAAGAGCAAAGAAGGCAAAAGGAGCTAGAAGAACAGAGGAAAAGAGAGGAAGAAGAAAAAGCAAAGAAAGAACTGGAAGATAGGCAGAAAAAGGAATTGGAGGAACAGCAACAGCGGAAGGCATTCGAGGAGCAACAGCGGAAGGCATTCGAGGAGCAGCAGAGGATTGAAAAAGAGAAAGAACAGAGTAAGCAAATCTCTGTTGATACTGAATTGATTAAAGAATGGAACCAATTCGATTCCATTATAAGTGGTAAGGAAGCCTCCAAAGACTCAGATGCCTCAAAGACTCCCGATACTATGTTTTCTCCGGTTCTTGAAGGAACCAGCGGCCCACCCATGGTACAGAATGTTGAGGAAATTACTCAAGAATCATCTGATCAAATTGATCTTCAGGTAGAGGAAATTCCTCCCCTAGACATTTTCTACAGCCCTAAGCATAGAGCCGTTGTAAGGCGCTCAAGAAAGAGACGAAGGATTGATCAACTTTCTATTTCAACTGAGCAAACAGTCACGGGCAATGTCGTCTGGAAGGGAGAATTAGATCCCTCTGAAGATTTGACAAAGCTATCGCAATTTGTGGGAGCTTATTCAGCGGCAACCATTGACAAAGCATCCGAGGTGAGTCTTCTTTTGAAGACTAAAGAGCATGAGGCATATGCATTGCAAGCAGAAGTGATAGAAGAAAGGAATAAGGCAGCACAGGCAGAAGAACAATTGATGGCCCAACAACAAGAGAATCATTTGTTAACCCAGCAAATTGAAAAACTGAGGATAGACCAAAGTGACATTCAAAAAGCACAAGAATTGTCAGAAGCATTATCCCAGTTGGAGGCATCGAATGAGCTGTTGTTGAAATCTAAAGAGGAGCAAATAATTCAGCTGTCAACACAGCTTGAAAGTATCAAAGGTGCCAAGAGTATTGATGATTTCAGAACAGAGGCAACTCTCATAAACGGCGCATTGATATCTCAGACCAGACTCTTGTGCCAACAACTAGTTGAAGCTGAGATACTTTGTGACACATCTACAGCAGTATGTGAGCAAATCGAGAAAGCCAGGGGTAACTTGGATTAGGCCGAAGAAGATATAACAGAGTATATTGAATGGTAAGACACTCCAGAAGGGAAAGCGGCAAATTTTTCCCGAATCTGTGTAACATACAAAGACATACTTTTCATGGAATGGAACACACAGGTAATGAAGGCAGAAAGGGCAGCATCCAGATGCAGAACGATTGCCAGAAACATGATCGATCTAGTCAATGATACATTGTACCTGGCAAACATGATTTCACAATGTACACCTGGAAACATAACAACCGCCAACATGCTGGAGCACAGGAATTATCCTGAGCTGGAGACACAAGGGCGGTTAATTGCTGGAGTGAATACCTTGACTGCCGACGCATACTGGCTTTTCCTGATTAAACCACATTCTCAAAGGTCGGCTCTTAACTGCCTAACAGATGCTCTCCGATACCTGATTGCCGATTTTCGAGATGCCACATACGATGCACAGCTGACTTCACGCCTCAATACTCCACCAGAAGTAGAGCCAATGCTGGCGATATGTCAGCGAAGGAGTAAAGGCAAAGAGACCTCTGACTGAAGCATCGCCGCCGACTGCCGAATCACCCAAATGCACAATGATATTTGTTAATGCCGATTTAGTTGTTTTTCAGTTTTAGATATTTAGATATTTTTAGATTAGCATAGTATTTATAGACCCTTTCATTGTTTTGGAAAGGGTCGTAAAATTTTGTAAAAGACTTAAAGGCTGAAGTTTGCACTATTGTGCTTCAGTCTATATTCTTTTTGAAACTCGACCACTGGTTCTTAATTTTACTTGGAAGGCTTTTTTAAGTAAATTGTGCACTATTGTCGTTTTCTTGGAATGCTTTCTGGTCTGAAGGAGGAACCGCGACATAGCGATTAATATATTGGATTGATCAAACAGCTTGCATGGTACTATTATCTGTATCTGTTCTTTTTCTATTATATAAATTGCTGTGTTATTACTTTGCTATTATTGATTACATGTATGCGATATAACAGCAAATCTGCATTTCATATCACTATTGAATGTTTTGTGATTTGTTATCTCTTTTAATCATGCGTGTAACAATGATATAAATGACTGAGTGCAGTAATTCGCTATTATCGCTCTGCATAACTATTTATGCAGAGCAATCTTAAATGGTTTAAACATTTATGCTTACTGTTAGTGACATCTATATGCCTGCCATTAAGCATAGGTTATCAAACGCTGCATTATCTGAATTGATAAGTCCCGGGATTAGCTTATAGTTATTATATTTCTTTTATAGTTTAGTTATTTGTTTGTTATCACTTCATATCGTAAATCATTCATCCATCCCGTTTACTTATAATCTTTGGGAAACTGGTCCCATTATCCCCAGTCGGAGCCACTATTCCAAACGGAAAAGGAGCTGCACTAAGTTCCGGACCGGGTGGTTTCCCCAATGTTGTTGCAACGAATTTCGGGGCATCAACAGGAGGGTCGGGGGATAGTGCCTATGTAAACTCGTTCAAGCGGGTCGAGAGAGGGTGTCTATCTAAACTCGTTCGGGTGGGTCGGGCGAGGGCGTCCGTGTAAAATCGTTCAGGCGAGTCGGGCAAGGGTGCACCCCGGCACACGAGCTTGTATCAAAAATGCTAAGTTGTGACCCAGGGTGGGCTTTGTGCACATTTGTGTAGCTCGTTTGCTCAGATCTACCTTGTCCCTTCGTTTCGGTCGTGTGGGCACCCATGTAAACTCGTTCAGGCGGGTCAGGTGAGGGCGTCCGTGTAAACTCGTTCAGGTGGGTCGGGCGAGGGCGTCCATGTAAACTCGTTCGGGCGGGTTAGGTGAGGGCATCCATGTAAACTCGTTCAGGAAGGTCAGGCGAGTGCATCTATGTAAACTCGTTTAGGCGGGTTAGGCGAGGGTGTGCCCAGGCACACAAACTCGTATAAAAAATGCTAAGTTGTTACCCGGGGTGGGCTTTGTGCACATTTGTGCAGCTCGTTTTCACGGTTCTCCCTTGTCCCTCCATTTTGGTCATGTGGGCACCCATGTAAACTCGTTTGGGTGGGTCATTTGAGGGTGTGCATGTCAACTCGTTCGGGCAGGTCATTCGAGCAATTTGGGCGAGGGCGTCCATGTAAACTTGTTCAGGCAGGTCAGGTGAAGGCATCTATCTAAACTCATTTGGGCGGGTCGAGCGAGGGTGTCCATGTAAACTTATTCGAATGGGTCAGGTGAGGGTGTCTGTGTAAACTCGTTCGGGCGAGGGCGTCCATGTAAACTTGTTCGAGTGAGGGTGTCCATGTAAACTCGTTCGAGCGGGTCAGGCAAGGGCACACTCGGGCACACAAGCCCATATCAAAAATGCTAAGTTGTGACTCGGGGTGGGCTTTTTGCACATTCATGTAGCTCATTTTCTCGGCTCTCCTTTGTCCCTTCGTTTCAGTCGTGTGGGCGCCCATGTAAACTCGTTCGGGCGGGTTAGGCTAGGGTATCTGTGTAAACTTGTTTGGGCAGGTTAGGCGAGGGTGTCCATGTAAACTCATTCGGGTGGGTCAGGCGAGGCTGTCCGTGTAAACTAGTTCGGGTGGGTCATGCGAGGGTGCGCTCGGGCACATGAGCCCGTATCAAAAATGCTAACTTGTGACCACAGGTGCACTTTGTGCATGTTTGTGCAACTCGTTTTCCCGACTCTCCCTTTTCCCTTCATTTTTGTCATGTGGGTGCCCATGTAAACTCATTTGGGTGGGTCATTTGAGGGCGTGCGTGTCAACTCGTTCGGGCGGGTCGATCGAGGGCGTCCATGTGAACTCGTTCGGGTGGGTTGGGTGAGGGCATCTGTGTAAACTCAATTGGGTAGGTCGGGTGAGGGTGTCTTTGTAAACTCGTTTGGGTGGGTCGGGTGAGGGTAGGCCTGGGCACACAAGCGCATATAAAAAATGCTAAGTTGTGACCCAGGGTGGGCTTTATGCACGTTCGTACAACTCATTTTCCTGACTCTCCCTTGTCCCTTTGTTTCGGTCATGTGGGCACCCATGTAAACTCATTCGAGTGGGTCATTTGAGGGCGTGCGTGTCAACTCGATCGGGCGGGTCAAGCGAGGGCATCCATGTGAACTCGTTCGGGCAGTTCAGGTGAGGCCATCCATGTAAACTCGTTCGTGCGGGTTGGGCGAGGGAATTTGTGTAAACTTGTTCAGGCGAGTCAGGCGAGGGCATCTGTGTAAACTTGTTCGGGTAGGTTGGGTGAGGGCGTGCCCAGGCACACGAGCCCATATCAAAAATGCTAATTTGTGACTCAGGGTGGGCTTTTTTCACATTTGTGCAGCTCGTTTACCCAGCTCTCCCTTGTCCCTTCGTTTCAGTCGTGTGGGCACCCATGTAAACTCATTTGGGTGGGTCGTTTGAGGGCGCTCATGTCAACTCATTTGGGCGGGTCAGGCCAGGGCATCCGTGTAAACTTCTTCAGGTGAGTCGGGTGAGGGCGTCTGTGTAAACTCGTTCGGGCGGGTCGGGCGACGACATCTGTGTAAACTCGTTAAGGCGGGTCGGGTGAGGGCATCTATGTAAATGCGTTTGAGAAATTCAAGCGAGGGCATCCGTGTAAACTCATTCGGGCGGGTTGGGTGAGGGCGCGCCTGGGCACACGAGCCCGTATCAAAAATGCTAAGTTGTGACCCAGGGTGGGCTTTGTGCATGTTCGTGCAGCTTGTTTGCCCAGCTCTCCCTTGTCCCTTCGTTTCGGTCATGTGGGCACCCATGTAAACTCGTTTGGGTGGGTGAGGCAAGGGCATCCATGTAAACTCGTTCGGGTGGTTTGGGCGAGGGCACACCTGGGCACATGAGCCTGTATCAAAAATGCTAACTTGTGACCCATGGTGGGCTTTGTGCACATTCGTGTAGCTCGTTTGCCTGTCTCTCCCTTGTCCCTTCATTTCAATCGTGTGGGCACCCATGTAAACTCATTCAGGCGAGTCGGGCGAGGGCATCCATGTAAACTCGTTCGAGCGGGTCAGGTGAGGGCACATCCAGGCACACGAGCCCATATAAAGAATGCTAAGTTGTGACCCGGGGTGGGCTTTATGCACATTTTTGCAACTCATTTTCCGGGCTCTCCCTTGTCCCTTCGTTTCAGTCGTGTCGACGTCCATGTAAACTCGTTCGGGCAGGTCATCTGAGGGTGTGCATGTCAATTCGTTCCAGTAGGTCATTCAGGTGGTTCAGGCGAGGGCATCCGTGTAAAGTAATTTGGGCGTGTCAGGCGAGGGAATCTGTGTAAACTCGTTTGGGTGGGTCAAGCAAGGGCTTCGAGGTAAACTTGTTTGGGTAGGTCGGGCGAGGGCACGCCTGGGCACACGAGGCTGTATCAAAAATGCTAAGTTGTGAACCAAGGTGGGCTTTGTGCACGTTCGTGCAGATCGTTTCCCCAGCTCTCCCTTGTCCCTTCGTTTCATTCGTTTGGGTGCCCATGTAAAATTGTTTGGGTGGGTCATTTTAGGGCATCCATGTCAACTCGTTCGGGCAGTTTGTTTGAGGGCATCGATGTAAACTCGTTCAGGCTGGTGGGGTAAGGGCATCCACGTAAACTAGTTGTAGGTTTTAACCCTATACAGAAATTACCTCCATACGAATTCTAAAACAAAGAAAAATAAACAGTGCGAGAGCATAACACATAAAACATGTATACACAGAGATTTTTCCCATTGGATCCCAAAACCAGGACTACTAGCTTGATTTTTCATTATGTTCCTTTCAATGTTATAATATATATTTATACATGTTAAAGCATCCAATACCATGGACTGAAAACCATCGCATCCAATACTATGGACTGAAAACCATCGCGTCGAAAAAACCATGTGCGAAAATCATGCACAAAACCATAGGTGGGTCTGCCCAACCTAACATAGGGTCCAAAACCAAAATTTTCTTGGGCGTTGCCTCGGACCCCATAAAGTGGGGTTATGGTGCCCCTCAAACCCCCTGTTAACTATGTGGAAAGAATATAACACAACCCAACATTCTCCCACTTGTTTTTTTTTCTTTCCACAAGGGGGCACAAGAGAGCTTAGTCATTTTTCCAACCCTGAAATGCCCATTTTCTCTCTGCACCAAGAGAACTTCTTAGAGCTCACAAATTTTTTCAATGCATCTGCAATATTCTTCAAAGTCTCCACCTTTATGAGAAACACCTTTTTGTCTTCTATCATATCCCTCACAAAGTGATACTGAACATCAACGTGCTTTGTCTTTGAATGATATGCAGGGTTATTTGCTAAGAAAATTGCACTTTTGCTGTCACAGTCTATCCTTATAGCTCCCTGTACTAACCCCATACTTTAACACAATCTCTACAACCAAATTGCTTCCTTGCTTGCATGAGTGGTTGCCATGTATTCTACCTCTGTAGTTGATAGTGCCACTAAAGATTGTTTCTTATTCATCCAACTAACTGCACCTCCAAATAGGTTAAACACATACCCACTTGTAGATCTTCTCTAATCCAGATCTCCAGCCTAGTCTGCATCAACAAAGCCAAAAATATCCAACACTCTGTCCAATCCTAGTCTTCCTTGGTAGCACAAATCATAATCACTAGTGCCACGCAAATACCTGAAAACCCACTTCACTGTTGTCCAATGCTCCTTTCCTGGTTTTGACATAAACCTGCTCAATACTCCCACTGCATGTGCAATGTCTGGTCTAGTACAGACCATTTCATACATCAGGCTACTGACTGCACTTGCATATGGAACATGGGACATGTCCTCTTCCTCTTCTTGTGTCTTGGGACACTGTTCACCAGATAACCTCACACCTACAGGAATAGGAACCTTTACCAGTTTATTATATTGAATATTAAACCTCTACAATATTGTCTTGACATACTTCCTCTAGTTTAACCAGAGCTTCTTCTTTTCCCAATCTCTTTTAATTTCCATGCCCAAAATATAGTTTACAGAACCAAGATCTTTCATGTCGAATTAGGAGGACAAATGGGTCTTCAAATCCTAGATAATTTCTTTGTCATTTCGATTGTACACAACCTTCCTTGTTACTGGGTTCCAAAGCTTATAACCCTTTAAACCATCCTTATTTCCAATAAAGATTCACTTTTGAGATTTACTATCCAACTTGGTTGGTTTCTCCTTTGCAACATGTACATATGCATCACATCCAAATACCCTTATATGTGAAAGAGCAGGTTTCTTACCAATCCATACTTCTTGTGGAGTCTTATCCTCCAACATTGATGAAGGTGACCTGTTGACCTGGTAACATATAGTATCCACCGCCTCTGCCCAGAATTCTTGTCCTAACCTGGCACCACTGAGCATGCTTCTTTCCCTTTCCATCAACATCTTATTCATTCTTTCTACAACTCCATTTTGCTGAGGTTTATATGGAGTAGTCTTCTGTCGTGTGATACCACACTTCTTGTAGAATTATTCAAATTCCTTACTGCAAAACTCCCCACCGTTATCTGTCCTCAGCACCTTTATCTTCTTCTCTGTCTAGTTTTCCACCAGAGACTTAAATTCTTTAAACCTGTCAAAGACTTCAGATTTCTTATTAAGGAAATATATCCATGTATTCCCTGAGAAGTTATCTATAAATGATACATAGTACATAGAATTACTCAGTGTTGAACCTTCACAGGTCTAAAAACATCATTGTGCACAAGTTCTAATATTTATTTCGCCCTCTTACTACTAGAGGGGAAACTCACCCGATTCTGCTTCCCATATACACAGTTTTCACAAAAATCAAAATCCAGAGAGCTATTACTCATACCTTTACCATGAAGTATCTGAAGGCCCTTTTCTCCAATATGTCCAAGCCTTTGATGCCACAGCATGGTCTTGTCTCTAGAGACCACTAGGTTTTATGTTCCACTTTCAGGAACCACAGAGCTATTGCACCCATCAACAACAGTGCTACCTTGCAGCTTGTACAAATTTCCAGTTTGAACTCCCAGCATCAATACTAGTGCTCCCCGAACCATCTTGTAGGTATCCTTCTCGAACACTGTTTTTACACCTGCATCATCCAGCTTGCTAATAGAAATCAGATTTCTGGCTAACACAGGAATATGTAAAACACCTGGAAGTGTTCTAACCCTTCCACCTTGCAAATTCAAAATTACTTTTCTGCGACCAACGATTCTAGCCTTCTTGTCATCTCCCAAGAAGACATCACCACCATCATATTTCTCATACTCGCAGAACCACTCTCTATGGGGAGTGAAGTGAAAGGATGCACCTGAGTTAATCAACCATGCCTCATGATCTACATGTGTACTTGAAGAAGCCAAGTACACATCTCCACCTTCATCTGAGGTGGTTTTTGCCTCTGCAGAAGGAGCCTCATCAGATCCCTTTCCTTTGTCAAGAGCTTTAGATTTACAATCCCTTTTGTAGTGCCCTTCCTTTCCACATTTCTAGCACACCACCCTTAAAGGTTTTCCTGGATATTTAGATCTCCCACTCGATGACTTATTTTTGTTTTTGTTTTGGGTCTGCCCTCATACAGACAAGGCATCACCATTTTGGCTCTCCATATTTTTCCATCTCATCTCCTTCGTCAGCAAGGATGAGACTATTTCATCAAAATGCAAGGCAGTTGCATTGCTACCTATTGCAATAACCAAACAAAAACAAACTGATGCACTTATCTTCATCTGAAATTTTAATATCAACAGATGCTAACTGACTTACCAAAGTATTAAATGCATTCAGATGCTCTGTCACTGAGTCTCCATCTTTCATCCTCAGGTTTTCTACAGGAACAGTTTATTCACCAGAGACTTAGATTGGTACAAAGTCCCTAACTTTTCCCACAAAGCCTTCGCCATAGCTTCCCCAGATACATTAAACAATACTAAATCTGAGACACACAATCATATTGTGCTCTTTGCCTTCTGATCCAAATTCTTCCATTCTTCATCGGACACTCCCATTGGTTTAGTACCTAGATCTACCACGATCCATGGGTCTTTATCCACCAACAGGTTCTCCATCTTGAGTTTCCACAACTCAAAAATCTTACCATTAAATTTCTCGATCTTTATCTTTCCACTGCTCGCCATCTTCTTTCACCACCAGAATCGATCTCGCAGATCTCCCACTGAACAGGGTCTACCACAGGCCTGAGCGAAACCCCTCAGCAACAAAGGTGTCCCCTTGAAGCCAAAACAACTCTTATACCAAATGTAAGTTTTAACCCCATACATAAACTACTTACATACGAATTCTAAAACACAGAAAAATAAACAATGTGATAGCATAACACATAAAACATGTATACACAGAGATTTTTCCCACTGGATCACAGAACTGAGACTGCTAGCTTGATTTTTCATTATGTTTCTTTCAATGTTATAATACATATTTATACATGTCAAAGCATCCAATACCATGGACTAAAAACCATCACTCCCAATACCATGGACCAAAAACCATCGCATCCAACCCCCTGTTAACTACGTGGAAATAATATAACACAAACCAACACTCGTTCAGGTGGGTCGGGCGAGGGCGCGCTCGAGCACACGAGCCCGTATAAAAAATGCTAAGTTGTTTCCTAGGGTGGGCTTTGTGCACATTCGTGCAGCTCGTTTGCCCAAATCTCCCACATCCCTTCGTTTCAGTCGTGTGGGCACCCATCTAAACTCGTTCAGGTGGGTCAAGTGAGGGTGTCTGTGTAAACTCATTCAGGTGGGTTGGGCGATGGCATGCCTGGGCACACGAACTCATATCAAAAATGCTAAGTTGTGACCCGAGGTGGGCTTTGTGAACATTCGTGCAGCTGGTTTGCCCGGATCTCCCTTCTCCCTTCGTTTTAGTCGTGTGGGCACCCATGTAAACTCGTTCGGGTGGGTAGTATTAGGGCATGCATGTCAACTCATTCAGGCGGGTCGTTTGGGTGAGTCGGGAGAGGGCGTCCTTGTGAACTCCTTTAGGCAGGTTGGGTGAGGGCTTCTGTGTAAACTCATTCGGGTGGGTCGGGTGAGGTTGTCTATGTAAAATCATTCAGTCGAGTTGGGCGAGGGCACGCCTGGGCACACGAGCCCGTATCAAAAATGCTAATTTGTGACCTGGGGTGGGCTTTGTGCACGTTTGTACAGCTTGTTTGCTTGGCTCTCCCTTGTCCATTCGTTTCAGTCATCTGCATGCCCATGTAAACCCGTTCAGGCAGGTCGTTTGAGGGCATGTGTGTCAACTCGTTCGGGCGCGTCGTTCAGGCGAGGGCGTCCCTGTGAACTCATTCAGGTGGGTCGGGCGAGGGCATCCATGTAAACTCGTTCGGGCAGGTTGGGCAAGGGCATCTGTGTAAACTCGTTCAGGCCAGTTGGGCGAGGGCGCGCCCAGGCACACGAGCCCATATCAAAAATTCTAAGTTGTGACCCGGGTGGGCTTTGTGCATGTTCATGCAACTCGTTTTCCTGGCTCTCCCTTGTCCCTTCGTTTCAATTGTGTGGGAACCCATGTAAACTTGTTCAGGCAGGTTGTTTGAGGGTGTGCATGTCAACTCATTTGGGCAGGTATTTCGGGCGGGTCGGGTGAGGGCGTTTGTGTAAACTCATTCAGGTGGGTTAGGCGAGGGCATCTGTGTAATCACATTTGGGCGGGGCATGCAAGGGTGTCCATGTAAACTCATTTAGACGGGTCAAGCAAGGGAATCTTTGTAAACATTTGGGTGGGTCAGGTGAGAGAATCCCTATAAACTCGTTTGGGCAGGTCAGGGGAGGGTGCGCCCGGGCACACAAGCCTGTATAAAAAATGCTAAGTTGTGACCCAGGGTGGGCTTTGTGCACATTCGTACAGCTCGTTTGTCTGGCTCTCCCTTGTCCCTTCCTTTAACTCGTGTGGGTGCCCATGCAAACTCATTCGAGTAGGTCGGGCGAGGGCGTCCGTGTAAACTTCATTGGGCAGGTCGAGAGAGCGCATGCCCGGGCACACGAGACTATATAAAAAATGCTAAGTTGTGACTCGGGGTGGGCTTTGTGCATGCTTGTGCAGCTCGTTTTCCCAACACTCCCTTGTTCCTTCATTTCGATTGTGTGGGTGCCGATGTAAACTCATTCGGTTGGGTTAGACGAAGGCATCCATGTAAACTCATTTCGGCGGGTCGGGTGACGGCGCACCTGAACACATGAGCCCATATCAAAAATGTTAAGTTGTGACACGAGGTGGGATTTGTGCACGTTCATGTAGCTCATTTGCATGGCTCTCCCTTGTCCATTCATTTCGGTCGTGTCGGCACCCACGTAAACTCATTTGGGTAGGTTGTTTGAGGGTGAGCATGTCAACTCATTTGGGCAGGTCATTCGGGCAGGTTGGGCGAGGGCGTCCATGTAAACTCTTTCGGGCGTGTCGGGAGAGGGCATCTGTGTAAACTCATTCATGCAGGTCGGGTGAGGTATTTCATGTAAACTCATTCGGTTGGGTTGGGCGAGGGCATGCCCGGGCACACGAACTCGTATTAGAAATTCCAATTTGTGACCTGGGGTGAGCTTTGTTCACATTCATGTAGCTCGTTTTCCTGGCTCTCCCTTGTCCCTTCGTTTCGGTCGTGTGGGCACCCATGTAAACTCGTTTGGGTGGGTCGTTTGAGGGCATCCGTGTCAACTCGTTCGAGCGGGTTGTTTGAGGGCGTCGGTGTAAACTCATTCAAGTGGGTCGGGAGAGGGCATCCGTGTAAACTCATTATGTTGGGTCGGGCGAGGGCACACCCGGGCACACGAGCCCGTATAAAAAATGCTAAGTTGTGACCCGAGGTGGGCTTTGTGCACATTCGTGTAGCTCATTTTTTTGGATCTCCCATGTCACTTCGTTTTGGTCGTGTGGGCACCCATCAAAACTCGTTAAGGCAGGTCAGGCAAGGGCTTTCGTGTAAACTTGTTCAGGTAGGTCGGGCAAGGGCACACTCGGGCACACAAGCCTGTATCTAAAATGCTAAGTTGTGACCCGAGGTGGGCTTTGTGCACGTTCGTGTAGCTCGTTTTCTTGGCTCTCCCTTATCCCTTCGTTTCAGTTTGTGGGCGCCCATGTAAACTCGTTCCGGTGGGTCATTTGAGGGCATCTGTGTCAACTCGTTCAGGTGTCTGTGTAAACTTATTTGGGTGGGTCAGGTGAGGGCATCTATGTAGACTCCTTCAGGTGGGTCTAGCGAAGGCGTCCGTGTAAACTCATTCGGGCGATTCAGGCAAGGGCGTGCTTGGGCACACAAGCCCATATCAAAAATGCTAAGTTGTGACCCTGGGTGGGCTTTGTGCATGTTCATGCAGCTCATTTCCCCAGCTCTCCCCTCTCCCTTCATTTTGGTCGTGTGGGTGCCCATGTAAACGCGTTCGGTCAGGTCGATTGAGGGCATCCGTGTAAATGCGTTTCAGTGGGTCGTGCAAGGGCGTTCCTGTAAACTCGTTCGAGCGGGTTGGGAAAGGGTGTACCCGGGCACATGAGCCCATATATAAAATTCTAAGTTGTGACCCGGGGTGGGCTTTGTGCACATTCATGTAGCTCGTTTGTCGGGCTCTTCCTTGTCCCTTCGTTTTGGTCGTGTGGGTGCCCATGTAAAGTCATTCGGGCCAGTCATTTGATGGCGTTTGTGTCAACTCATTTGGGTGGGTCATTTGAGGGTGTGCGTGTGAACTCTTTTAGGTGCGTCGTTTGGATGGGTTGAGCAAGGGCATCAGTGTAAACTCGTTCGGGCGGGTTGGGCGATGGTGTTCATGTAAACTCATTTGAGCGAGTCATTTGGGCAAGTTAGGTGAGGGCGCTCGTGTAAACCTGCTCGGCCGAGTCAGGTGGGTCGGGTGAGGGAATTCATGTAAACTCGTTCAGGTGGGTTGGGTGATGGCATCCATGTGAACTTGTTTGGGCAGTTCAACCAGGTTGCGTGAGGGCATTTGTGTAAACTCATTCGGGCGGGTCGTTCGGGTGGGTCAGGCGAGGGCGTACATGTAAACTTGTTCGAGCGGGTCGGGCGAGGGTGTTCGTGTGAACTCGTTCGGGCAGATCATTTAATGTGAGGGCACACCATAACACATGAGCCTGTATCAAAAATTCTAAGTTGTGACCCGAGGTGGGCTTTCTCCACGTTCGTGCAGCGTGTTTGCGCAACTCTCCCTTTTTCAAATGATACAAGTAACAGGTTTTCTTTTCATGTGAAAGGTGGGTTGGTAATTGAGTTGTGTTTTTGGGCTTGCCTGAACGATGGCCTTGGGTCATTTGTAGGGTGGCCAATTTTCATCTTCTCTCCATCCCCACTTGGTAGCACATGAGTGATAATGTTGGCCATGCTCATCCTGGGAGGCATATGTGAAAATTCCCCTTCTGCTCTCTAAGTTCTTAGAGTTGTATGGATTGTTGTGGTGTGGCTGCCTGGCTCGTCTTGGTCCCATTGTGCCCATCCAAATGACACAAGTGACTGGCTTTTTTTTCGTGTGAAAGTTGGTTTGGTAATTGGGTTTTGTTTTCGAGTTTTCATGAAGGATGGCCTTGGGTCATTTGTAGGGTGGCCGATTTTCATCTTCTCTTGATCCCCACTCGGTAGGAGATGAGTGGTAATGTTAACCATGCTCATCCCATGAGGCATATGTGAACAATTCCCCTTCTGCTCTCTAAGTTCTTGGAGTTGTATGGGTTGTTGTGGTGTGGCTCCCTAGCTTGTCCTGGTCCCCTCGTGCCCATCCAAATGATACAAGTGATAGGTTTTCTTTTCGTGTGAAAGGTGGGTTGGTAATTGAGTTGTTTTTTCAGGTTTGCCTGAAGGATGGCCTTGGGTCATTTGTAGGGTGGCTGATTTTCATCTTCTCTCCATCCCCACTTAGTAGCACATGAGTGGTAATGTTGGCCATGCTCGTCCCAGGAGGCATATGTGAACAATTCCCCTTCTTCTCTCCAAGTTCTTGGAGTTGTATGGGTTGTTGTGGTATGGCTCCCTCGCTCATCCTAGCCCCCTCGTGCCCATCCAAATGATACAAGTGACAAGTTTTCTTTTCGTGTGAAAGGTGGGTTGGTAATTGAGTTGTTTTTTTGGGTTTGCCTAAAGGATGGCCTTGGGTCATTTGTAGGGTGGCTGATTTTCATCTTCTCTCCATCCCCACTCGGTAGCACATGAGCGGTAATGTTGGCCATGCTCATCCCGAGAGGCATATGTGAAAAATTCCCCTTCTTCTCTCCAATTTCTTGGAGTTGTATGGGCTATCGTGGTGTGGTTCCCAGGCTCTTCTTGGTCCCTTTTTCCCATCCAAATGATATAAGTGATAGGTTTTCTTCGTGTGAAAGGTGGGTTGGTAATTGAGTTGCTTTTTTGGGTTTTCTTGAAGGATGGGCTTGGATCATTTGTAAAGTGGCTGATTTTTATCTTCTCTCCATCCCCACTCGGTAGCACATGAGTAGTAATGTTGGCCATGCTCATCCAGGGAGGCATGTGTGAACAATTCCCCTTATGCTCTCCAAGTTCTTGGAGTTGTATGGCTGTTGTGGTGTGGCTCCCAAGCTCGTCCTGGTCCCTCGTGCCCATCCAAATGATACAAGTGATAGGTTTTGTTTCCGTGTGAAAGGTGGGTTGGTAATTGAGTAGTTTTTTTGGGTTTTCCTAAAGGATGGCCTTGGGTCATTAGTAGGGTGGCCGATTTTCATATTCTCTCCATCCCCACTCAGTATCACATGATCTGTAATGTTGGCCATGCTCGTCCTGGGAGGCATATGTGAACAATTCCCCTTCTGCTCTCCAAGTTCTTGGATATGTATGGGTTGTTGTGTTGTGGCTCCCAGGCTCATCCTAGTCCCCTCATGCCCATCCAAATGATACAAGTGACAAGTTTTCTTTCCATGTGAAATATGGGTTGGTAATTGAGTTGTTTTTTCGGTCTTGCCTGAATGATGGCCTGGGTCATTTGTAGGGTGGCCGATTTTCATCTTCTCTCCATCCCCACTCGGTAGCTCATGAGGAGTAATGTTGGCCATGCTCATCCCATGAGGCATATGTGAACAATTCCCCTTTTTCTCTCTAATTCCTTGGAGTTGTATGGGTTGTTGTGGTGTGGCTCCCTGGCTCGTCCTGGTCCCTCGTACCCATCCAAATGATACAAGGGACAGGTTTTCTTTTCGTGTGAAAGGTGGGTTGGTAATCGAGCTATGTTTTCAGGTTTTCCCAAACGATGGCCTTGGGTCATTTGTAGGGTGGCCAATTTTCATCTTTTATCCATCCATACGCAGTAGCACATGAGTGATAATGTTGGCCATGCTTGTCCCGGGAGGAATATGTGAACAATTCCCCTTCTGCTCTACAACTTCTTGGAGTTGTATGGTTTTTTGTGGTGTGGCTCCCTGGCTTGTCCTACTCCCCTTGTGCCCATCCAAATGATACAAGTGATAGGTTTTGTTTTCATGTGAAATGTGGGTTAGTAATTGAGATGTGTTTTTGGGTTTTCCTGAAGGATGGGCTTGGGTCATTTGTAGGGTCACCGATTTTCATCTTCTCTCCATCCCCACTCGATAACACATGAGCGGTAATTTTGGCCATGCTCATCTCGAGAGGTATATGTGAACAATTCCCCTTTTGCTCTCTAAGTTCTTGGAGTTGTATGGGTTGTTGTTGTGTGGCTCTGCGGCTCGTCCTAGTCCCTCGTGCCCGTCCAAATGATACAAGTGATAGGTTTTCTTTCCGTGTGAAATGTGGGTTGGTAATTGAGTTGTTTTGTTGGGTTTGCCTGAATGATGGCCTTGGGTCATTTGTAGGGTGGCCAATTTTCATCTTCTCTCCATCCCCACTTGGTAGCACATGAGCGGTAATGTTGGTCGTGCTAGTTCGGGTCCCTCTTACCCATCTGAACGATAAAAATGTGAAAAGTTTGCTCGAAACTCCTTTGAGCCTTTGTTGTTGTGGTCCCGGATGGAAACACCAAAACTCCGTCGTGCCTATGTTGCTATCGTGATCCTCAGTTGTTGTGAATAGAAAACTTTAATTGGGTCTGGCAGCCATGTGTGGCTCCATTGAAATTGGCTCCTTGTTATATTGTTCACCTCCTCCCTATTTGGTGGGGAGGGTTTTGCTTTTCATGTGAAAGGTGGGTTGGTAATTGAGTTGGTTTTTCAGGTTTGCCTCAAGAATGGCCTTGGGTTGTTTGTAGGGTGGCTGATTTTCATCTTCTCTCCATACCCACTTGGTAGCACATGAGCGTTAATGTTGGCCATGCTTGTCCTAGGTGGCATATGTGAAAAAATCCCCTTCTACTTTACGTTCTCAGAGTTGTATGGAATGTTGCGATGTGGCTCCCTGTGATGGCTAGCCTCTTCATTGTTCGGCTATTTATGGTGCCAGTTTCTTGTACTTGTACTCTTTCTATGTTGGCATTGTCGATTGAGATGCATACATTTAAGAGGAACGTGGAATGGTTTTGGTTGTAAACCACCTACCCTCCCTCTTGCTTGCTTTTTCCATCGGGCGATGTGAGGCGCTGTTCTCCTTATTGTAAATTTAAGGGTTGGCATTCCTTTCAAAGTGCACATCGTTCGTGGTTGCGTTGGCTTTGAGGTTTTGATAGATGTGTTGGCCCATATGTTTGATCGAGTGGTCAGCTTTTTCCTTGCATCTCACGTGTGTGGTAGGCTTTTGCAGTTGGAAATGTTAAGTCACAACATTTATGGGCATTTGTTGTTTCAATTGTGTATGCGCTCATGGTCCAATGGGGAGGAGGCTTGCTACGTCGATGGTGGGGGCTATCTAGAAGAAGGATTTTGAGGTGGAACACTTCAACCTCCCTCCTCTGCATGGAGGTGGTCGTAGGTGAAAATTATTCATTGTCCAATTGGTAAAGCTATGGGCAATCTCCTAGGTTTCCTGTACGTAGGGTGCGTGGGGTGTGGAGCTGCCCGATCCCTCCTCCTGTTTGGATATGTTCTTGTATTGTGTAGTGAGCCTCTTGATTTGCATTTATTTCCTTCCTTTGCCTTCACATTGTGGTTGCCACAGGTGGTCAAGTGATCGAGGTCCACCGTTGCTGCTGTCCGGGTGGACTCCTAGGTGGCCTCAGTGCGTGGCGGGGAGGGTCGGGGGGCATTTCTAAGAGAGGTTGTGGGCTCGGTTGGTCTTGTTTTATTTCCTTCCGTTTCCTTTGCATTGAGGTTGCCGTAGGCAATCATGTGATCGAGGTCCATCATTGCTGCTATCTAGGTGGACTCCTAGGTGGCCTCTATGTGGGGAGGGGAGGGTTGGGGGGCATTTCTAAGGGAGGTTGCGGGCTCGGTTTGTCTTGTATTATTTCCTTCCCTTGCCTTTGTGTCAAGGCTGCTGCAGGTGATCATCCAATCAAGGTCCACTGTTGTTGTCCGGGTGGACTCCTAGGTGGCATCGGTGTGGGGCGGGGAGGTTTGTATGGCCTCTCTATGATAGGATTTGCAGTCGGTTGTCCTCTTTTTATTTCCTTCCTTTTCCTTCGCATTGAGGCTGCCATAGGCGATTGAGAGATCAAGGTCCATCGTTGCTGCGATCTGGGTGGATTCCTAGGTGGCCTCGGTGTGGGGCATGGAGGGTTGGGGCTCATTTATAATATAGAGGTTGTGTGGTTGGTTGTTCTCCATTTATTTCCTTTGCATCGAGGCTGCCACAGGAGATCGGGAGATCAAGGTCCACCATTGCTGCTGTCCAGGTGGACTCCTAGGTGGCCTCGGTGTGGGGCATGGAGGATTTTGGAGGCATTTCTAATGGAGTGGGTGAGTGATTGTTTGTTTTCTTGTTGGTTGGAGTATGGTTGCAAACTTTGGAGTGGCCTTGGTGTATTGTGGCTCGGGAGGTCTACCCATTTGTTCACCATGTCCTTGGCATGTTTCATGTGCTTCCTTCTTGGGATGCCAGAGGTGCAAAGCATAAAAGTTTTACATGATATTTTGACATCTCTTTGACTTGATGGGTGTTTAGGTTGGCTCTTGGTAAGAGAGTACCCAGAATGGCCTTTGAAGTGGGAGGGTGCTACCTGGTTGATCTTGCCAGTAGTCATATGCTTGTCTAAAAGATTAAGCCATGCATGTCTATGTATGAACTAATTCAGACTGTGAAACTGTGAATGGCTCATTAAATCAGTTATAGTTTTTTTGATGATACCATACTACTTGGATAATCGTAGTAATTCTAGAGCTAATACATGCACCAAGTCTCGACTATTTGGAAGGGATTCATTTTTTAGATAAAATGTTGGCATGGGCTTGCTTGCATCTCTGGTGAATCATGATAACTCAACAAATTACATAGCCCTTGTGCTGGCGATGCTTCATTAAAAAATTTTCCCTATCAACTTTCGATGGTAGGATAGAGGCCTACCATGGTGGTGATGGGTGACAGAGAATTAGGGTTCGATTCCGGAGAGGGAGCCTAAGAAATGGCTACCACATCCAAGGAAGGCAGTAGGCACGCAAATTACCCAATCCTGACATGGGGAGGTAGTGCCAATAAATAAAAATATTGGGCTCATCAAGTCTGGTAATTGGAATGAGTACAATCTAAATCCCTTAACGAGGATCCATTGGAGGGAAATTCTGGTACCAGCAGCCATGGTAATTCTAGCTCCAATAGCATATATTTAAGTTGTTGGAGTTAAAAAGCTCGTAGTTGGATCTTTGGTTGTAAAGGTCGGTCCACCTACTTGGTGTGCACCTACCCTTCCGTCCCTTTTTTCAGTGGTGTGCTCCTAGCCTTAATTGGTTGGGTTGCGGCTCTGGCACTGTTACTTTGAAAAAATTAGAGTGCTCAAAGCAAACTTATGCTCTGAATACATTAGCATGGAATAACATGATAGGAGTTTGGTCCTATTGTGTTGGCCTTCGGGACCGGAGTAATGATTAATAGGGACTATCGGGGGCATTTGTATTTCATTGTCAGAGGTGAAATTCTTGGATTTATGAAAGATAGACCACTACAGGAGAATTTTCCAACGATGTTTTCATTAATCAAGAAAAACTCATTCGGGCAGGTAGAGCGAGGGCATCCGTGTAAACTCGTTCGGGCGGGTCGGGCGAGTGCGTTCGTGTGAACTCATTCAAGCAGGTCGTTCAGTGTGAGGGCACGCTTGGGCACACGAGCCTGTATAAAAAATGCTAAGTTGTGACCCGGGATGGGCTTTGTCCATGTTCGTGCAGCTCGTTTTCCCGGCTCTCCCTTGTCCCTTCGTTACGTTCATTTCGGTGCCCATGTAAACGCGTTCGAGCGGGTCCTTTGAGGGTGCGTGTGTCAACTCATTTAGGCAAGTTGTTTGGGTAGGTTGGGTGAGGGCACCCATGTAAACTCGTTCAGGCGGGTCAGGGGAGGGCGTCCATGTAAACTCATTCTAGTGGGTCGAGCGAGGACGCCTGTGTAAACTCGTTCTGGTGGATCAGGTGAGGGCATCTGTGTAAACTCGTTCGGGTGAGTCAGGTGAGGGCGCGCCCAGGCACACGAGCCTATATAAAAATGCTAAGTTGTGACCCGGGGTGGGCTTTGTGCATGTTCATGCAACTCGTTTTTCCGACTCTCCCCTGTCCCTTTGTTTCGGTCGTGTAGGCACCCATGTAAACTCGTTCAAGCGAGTCAGGCGAGGGCGTCCATGTAACTCGTTCAGGCGGGTTGGGCGAGGGTGTCTGTGAAAACTCATTCAGGCAGGTCGGGCGAGGGAATTCATGTAAACTCGTTAGGGTGGGTTGGGTGAGGGCATCCATGTAAACTCATTCGGGTGGGTCGAGTGAGGGCACGCCCAGGCACATGAGCCCATATCAAAAATTCTAAGTTGTGACCCGGGGTGGGCTTTGTGCACGTTCGTGCAGCTTGTTTTCCTAGCTCTCCCTTGTGCCTTCGTTTCGGTCATGTGGGCGCCCATGTAAACTTGTTCGGGTGGGTCATTTGAGGGCACCTGTGTCAACTCGTTCGGGTGGGTCGTTCAGGTGGGTCAGGTGAGGGCGTCTGTGTGAACTCGTTCAAGCGGGTCGGGCAAGGGCATTCGTGTAAACTCGTTCGGGCGGGTCAGGTGAGGGCGATCATGTAAACTCGTTCAGGTGGGTCGGGTGAGGGCACGCTCAGGCGCACAAGCTCATATAAAAAATGCTAAGTTGTGACCTAGGGTGGGCTTTGTGCACGTTTGTGTAGCTTATTTTCCCAGCTCTTCCTTGTCCCTTCATTTCAGTCGTGTGGATGACCATGTAAACTCGTTCGAGCGGGTCGTTTGAGGGTGTGCGTGTCAACTTGTTTGGGCAGGTCAAGCGAGGGTGGCTGTGCAAACTCATTCGGGCGAGTCAGGTGATGGCATCCGTGTATACTCATTCAGGAGGGTTGGGTGAGGGCATCTATGTAAACTCGTTCGGGCGGGTCTAGCGAGGGCATCTGTGAAAACTCGTTCGGGTGGGTCAGGCGAGGGCGTATGTGTAAATTCATTAGGGCAGGTTGGGCGAGGGTGTTCATGCAAATTTGTTTGGGCTGGTCAAGCGAGGGCATGCCCTAGCACACGAGCCCATATTAAAAATGCTAAGTTGTGACCTAGGGTGGGCTTTGTGTATGTTCGTGTAGCTCGTTTTCCTGAC
The DNA here is from genome assembly GCA_031772625.1 of Pinus tabuliformis. Classification (NCBI taxonomy): domain Eukaryota; kingdom Viridiplantae; phylum Streptophyta; class Pinopsida; order Pinales; family Pinaceae; genus Pinus; species Pinus tabuliformis. Next base: position 1,062,366,734 of record CM062819.1, on the reverse strand, counting down.
TCTCCCTTGTCCCTTTGTTTTAGTCGTGTGGGCACCCATGTAAACTCATTTGAGTAGGTCGTTTGAGGGTGCACGTGTTAACTCGTTTGGGCGAATCCAGTGAGGGGATCCTTGTAAACTCTTTCGGGTGGGTCGGGTGGGGGCGTCTATGTAAACTCATTTGGGCAGGTTCGACGAGGGCATTTGTGTAAACTCGTTCAGGTGGGTTGGGCAAGGGCGTTTGTGTAAACACGTTCGGGCAGGTCAGGCAAGGGCGTCCGTGTAAACTTGTTTGGATGGGTCAGGCAAGGGTGCACTCGAGCACATGAACCCATATCTAAAATGCTAAGTTGTGACCTGGGGTGGGCTTTGTACATGTTCGTGCAACTCGTTGGCCCGACTCTCCCTTGTCACTTTGTTTCGGTCGTGTGGGCACCCATGTAAATTCATTCAAGTGGGTCAGGCGAGGGCGTGTGTGTAAACTCGTTCAGGTGGGTCAGGTGAGGGCGCACCCAAGCACATGAGTCCATATCAAAAATGCTAAGTTGTGACCTAGGGTGGGCTTTGTGCATGTTTATGCAGCATGTTTGCCCAAATCTCCCTTTTCCCTTCATTTTGGTGTGTGGGAGCCTATATAAACTTGTTCGAGTGGGTCGGGCAACGACGTCTGTGTAAACTCGTTCGGGTGGGTCAGGTGAGGGTGCGCCTGGTCACATGAGCCTGTATCAAAAATGATAAGTTGTGACCCGGGGTGGGCTTTGTGCACATTCATGCAGCTTGTTTGCTTGTCTCTCCCTTGTCCCTTCATTTTGGTCATGTTAGCGCCCATGTAAACTCGTTCAGGCGGGTCCTTTGTGGGCACACGTGTCAACTCATTTGAGCGGGTTGTTCGAGTGGGTTGGGTGAGAGCATCCGTGTAAACTCATTTAGGTTGTTTGAGTTAGGGCATATGTGTAAACTTGTTCGGGTAGGTTGGGCGAGGGCTTCCATGTAAATTCGTTGGGGCGGGTCGGGCGAGGGCATTCCTGGGCACACGGGCCTGTATCAAAAATGCTAAGTTGTGACCCAGGGTGGGCTTTGTGCATGTTCGTGTAGCTCCTTTCGCCAACACTCCCTTGTCCCTTCGTTTCGGTCGTGTGGGCACCCATGTAAACTCATTTGGGCAAGTCATTTGAGGATGTCAGTGTCAACTTGTTCGGGCGGGTCGTTTGAGGGTGTCGGTGTAAAATCGTTCGAGTGGGTTGGGTGAGATCATCCATGTAAACTCGTTCAGATGGTTCAGGCGAGGGCGCACCCAGGCACACGACCCCGTCTCAAAAAACATAAGTTGTGACCTGGGGTGGGCTTTTTGCATGTTCGTGCATCTCGTTTACCCAACTCTCCCTTGTCCCTTCATTTCAGTCGTGTGGGCACCCATCTAAACTCGTTCAGGTGGGTCGAGAGAGGGCGTCCATGTAAACTCATTTGGGCGGGTCAGGTGAGGGCATGCCCGAGCACTTGAGCCCATATCAAAAATGCTAAGTTGTAACCTGAAGTGGGCTTTGTGCACGTTCGTGCAGATTGTTTGCCAAATTCTCCCTTGTCCCTTCGTTTCGGTCATGTGGGCGCCCATGTAAACTTGTTCGAGTGGGTCATTTCAGGGTGTCTGTGTCAACTCGTTCGGGCATCTGTGTAAACTTGTTTGGGCGGGTCGGGCTAGGGAGTCTGTGTAAATGCCTTTGGGTGGGTCTAGTGAACGCATCCGTGTAAACGCGTTTGGGCGGGTTGGGCGAGGGCGCGCCTGGGCACACGAGCCCATATAAAAAATGCTAAGTTGTGACTCAGGGTGGGATTTTTGCATGATCATGTAGCTCATTTGCCCAGCTCTCCCCTGTCCTTTCGTTTCGGTCATGTGGGAACCCATGTAAACTCATTTAGGAAAGTCATTTAAGGGCGTTCATGTAAACTTGTTCTGGCGGGTTGGGCGAGGGCGTTCATGTAAACTCGTTCGGGCGGGTCGGGCGAGGGCATGCCCAGGCACATGAGCCTGTATCAAAAATGCTAAGTTGTGACCCGGGGTGGGCTTTGTGCACGTTCATGCAGCTCGTTTTCCTGACTCTCCCTTGTCCCTTCGTTTCGGTCATGTGGGCACCCATGTAAACTCATTCGGGTGGGTCGTTTGAGGGCGTCCGTGTCAACTCATTCGGGTAGGTTATTTGAGGGCATTTGTGTGAACTCTTTCGGGCGGGTCGGGTAAGGGCGTCAGTGTAAACTCATCTGAGCGGGTCGAGTGAGGGCGTTCATGTAAACTTGTTCGGGCGGGTCATTCGGGGGGGGGGGGGGGTTTCAGTAAGGGCATCCATGTAAACCCATTCGGGAGGGGTGGCAAGGGCGTCTGTGTAAACCCATTCAGGTGGGTCTGGGGAGTGTGTTAATGTAAACTCATGTGGGTGGGTCGGACGAGGGCATCCGTGTAAACTCATTCAGCCGGGATGTTTGAGGACATCCATGTAAACTCATTCAAGTGGGTCGTTCGGGTGGGTCAGGGGATGATGTCTGTGTAAACTCGTTCGGGCAGGTCGGGCGAGGGCATTTGTGTAAACTCGTTCAGGCGGGTTGGGCAAGGGCATCCTTGTAAACTTGTTTGGGTGGGTCAGGAGAGGGAATTTGTGTCATTTGTAGGGTGGCCTTGGGTCATTTGTAGGGTGGCCAATTGTCATCTTCTCTCCATCCCCACTTGGTAGCACATGAGCGGTAATGTTGGCCATGCTCATCCCGGGAGGCATATGTGAACAATTCCCCTTCTGCTCTCTAAGATATTGGAGTTGTATGGGATGTTGTGGTGTGGCTCCCTGGCTCATCCTGGTCCCCTCATACCTAGCCAAATAATACAAGTGACAGGTTTTCTTTTTGTGTGAAAGGTGGGTTGGTAATTGAGTTGTATTTTCGGGTTTGCCCGTAGGATGGCCTTGGGTCATTTGTAGGGTGGCCGATTTTCATCTTCTCTACATCCCCACTCGGTAGCACATGAGTGGTAATGTTAGCCATGCTTGTCTGGGGAGGCATATGTGAACAATTCCCCTTTTTCTCTCCAAGTTCTTGGAGTTGCATGGGCTATTGTGGTGTGGCTCCCTAGCTTGTCCTGGTCCCCTCGTGCCCATACAAATGATACAAGTGACAGGTTTTCTTTTCGTGTGAAAGGTGGGTTGGTAATGGAGTTGTTTTTTTAGGTTTTCCTGAAGGATGGCCTTCGGTCATTTGTAGGGTGGTTGATTTTCATCTTCTCTCCATCCCCACTCGGTAGCACATGAGCGGTAATGTTGGACATGCTCGTCCCGGAGGCATATGTGAACAATTCTCCTTCTGCTCTCCAAGTTCTTGGAGTTTTATGGGATGTTGTGGTGTGGCTCATGGGCTCATCTTGGTCCCTCGTGCCCATCCAAATGATACAAGTGATAAGTTTTCTTTTCGTGTGAAAGGTGGTTTGGTAATTGAGTTTTTTTTCGGGTTTGCCTGAAGGATGGCTTTGGGTCATTTGTAGGGTGGCCAATTTTCATCTTCTTCCCATCCCCACTCAGTAGCACGTGATCAATAATGTTGTCCATGCTCGTCCGAGGAGGCATGTGTTAAAAATTCCCCTTCTGCTCTCCAAGTTCTTGGAGTTGTATGGGTTGTTGTGGTGTGGCTCCTGGGCTCGTCCTGGTCCCTCGTGCCCATCCAAAGGATACAAGTGATAGGTTTTCTTTCTGTGTGAAAGGCGTGTTGCTAATTGAGTTGTGTTTTCAGGTTTACCTGAAGGATGGCCTTATTTCATTTGTAGGGTGGCCGATTTTCATCTTCTCTCCATCCCCACTGGGCAGCACATGAGCTATAAGGTTGGTCATGCTTGTCCCAGGAGGCATATGTGAACAATTCCCCTTCTGCTCTCCAAGTTCTTGGAGTTGTATGGGCTATTGTGGTGTGGCTCCTGTGCTCATCTTGGTCCCCTCATGCCCATCCAGATGATACAAGTGACAATTTTTCTTTTTGTGTGAAAGGTGGGTTAGTAATTGAGTTGTTTCTTCAGGCTTGCTTGAATGATGGCCTTGGGTCGTTTGTAGGGTGGCCAATTTTCATCTTCTCTCCATCCCCACTCGGTGGCACATGAGTGGTAATGTTGGCCATGTTCATCCTGGGAGGCATATGTGAATAATTCCCCTTCTTCTCTCTAAGTTTTTGGAGTTGTATGGGTTTTTGTGGTGTGGCTCCCTAGCTCATCCTGGTCCCCTCGTGCGCATCCAAATGATACAAGTGATATGTTTTCTTTCCATGCAAAAGGTGGGTTGGTAATCGAGTTTTGTTTTTGGGTTTGCCTGAACGATGGCCTTGGGTCATTTTTAGGGTGGCCGATTTTCATCTTCTCTCCATCCCCACTCAGTAGCACATGAGCAGTAATGTTGGCCATGCTCGTCCCAGGAGGCATATGTGAACAATTCCCCTTCTACTCTCTAAGTTCTTGGATTTGTATGGGTTGTTGTGGTGTGGCTCCCTAGTTCGTCCCGGTCCCCTTGTACCCATCTAAATGATACAAGTGACAAGTTTTCTTTTCGTGTGAAAGGTGGGTTGGTAATTGAATTGTGTTTTTGGGTTTGCCTGAACGATGGCCTTGGGTCATTTGTAGGGTGGCCTATTTTCATCTTCTTTCCATCCCCAATTGGTAGCACATGAGCGGTAATGTTGTCCATGCTCATCCGGGGAGGAATATGTGAATAATTCCCCTTCTGCTCTCTAAGTTCTTGGAGTTGTATGGGTTTTTGTTGTTGTGTGGCTCTACGGCTTGTCCTAGTCCCTCGTGCCCATCCAAATGATACAAGTGATAGGTTTTCTTTTTGTGTGAAAGGTGGGTTGGTAATTGAGTTGTTTTTTTGGGTTTGCCTAAACGATGGCCTTGGGTCATTTTTAGGGTGGCCAATTTTCATCTTCTCTCCATCCCCACTCGGTAGCACATGAGTGGTAATGTTGGCCATGCTCGTCCCCATCCCTCTTGCCCATCCAAATGATAAAAATGTTAAAATTTTGCTTGGCACTCCTTTGAGCCTTCGTTGTTGTGGTCCCAGATGGAAACCCCAAAACTCCATCGTGCCTATGTCACTATCGTGCCCCTCGGTTGTTGTGAATAGAAAATTTTGATTGGGCTAGGTAGCCATGTGTGGCTCCATTGAAATTGGCTCCTTGTTATATTGTTCACCTCCTCCCTATTTGGTGGGGAGGGTTTTGCTTTTCGTGTGAAAGGTGGGTTGGTAATTGAGTTGGTTTTTTGGGTTTGCCTCAAGAATGGCCTTGGGTCATTTGTAGGGTGGTCGATTTTCATCTTCTCTCCATACCCACTCGATAGTACATAAGTAGTAATGTTGGCCATGCTTTTCCCAGGAGGCATATGTGAACAATTCCCCTTCAGCTCTAAGTTCTTGGAGTTGTATGGGTTGTTGTTGTGTGGCTCCCTATGACGACTAGCCTCTTCATTATTCGGCTATTTATGGTGCTCGTTTCTTGTGATTGTACTCATTTTGTGTTGGCACTCTAGATTGAGATGCATACATTTAAGAGGAATGTGGAAGGGTTTTGGTTGTAAACCACCTACCCTCCCTCTTGCTTGCTTTTTCCATCGAGCGATGTGAGGCGCTATTCTCCTTATTGTAAAGTTAAGGGTTGGAATTCCTTTCAAAGTGCACATCATCTGTGGTTGCGTTGGCTTTGAGGTTTTGATAGATGTGTTGGCCCATATGTTTGATCGAGTGGTCAACTTTTTCCTTGCATCTTGTGTGCGTGGCAGGATTTTGCGGTTGGAAATGTTAAGTCACAACATTTATGGGCATTTGTTGTTTCAATTGTGTATGCGCTCGTGGTCCAATGGGGAGGAGGCTTGCTACGTCGATGGTGGGGGCTATCTGGAAGAAGGATTTCAAGGTGGAATGCTTCAACCTCCCTCCTTTGCATGGAGGTGGCCGTAGGTGAAAATTATTCATTGTCGAGTTGGTAAAGCTGTGGGCAATCTCCTAGGTTGCCTTTACGTAGGGTGCATGGGGTGCGGAGCTACCCGATCCCTCCTCCTGTTTGGATATGTTCTTGTATTGTGTAGCGAGCCTCTTGATTTGCATTTATTTCCTTCCTTTGCCTTCGCATTGTGGTTGCCGCAGGCGGTCAAGTGATCGAGGTCCACCATTTTTGTTGTTCGAGTGGACTCCTAGGTGGCCTTGGTGCGCGATGAGGAGGGTCTAGGGGAATTTCTAAGAGAGTTTGTGGGCTCGGTTGGTCTTATTTTATTTCCTTCCATTTCCTTTGCATCAAGGCTATCAAAGGCGATCATGCAATTGAGGTCCATCGTTGTTGTTGTCTGGGTGGACTCCTAGGTGGCCTCTGTGTAGGGAGGGGAGGGTTGGGGGGCACTTGTTGTTTCAATTGTGTATGTGCTCGTGGTCCAATGGGGAGGAGGCTTGCTACATCGATGGTGGGGGCTATCTGGAAGAAGGATTTCGAGGTGGAATGCTTCGACCTCCCTCCTTTGCGTGGAGGTGGCCGTAGGTGAAAATTATTCATTGTCCAGTTGGTAAAGCTGTGGCCAATGTCCCAGGTTGCCTGTACGTAGGGTGTGTGGGGTGCGGAGCTGCCCGATCCCTCCTCCTGTTTGGATATGTTCTTGTATTGTGCAGTGAGCCTCTTGATTTGCATTTATTTCCTTCCTTTTCCTTCACATCGTGGTTGCTGCAGGTGGTCAAGTGTTTGAGGTCCACCATTGCTGCTATCCAGGTGGACTCCTAGGTGGCCTCGTTGTACGGCAAGGAGGGTCGGGGGGCATTTCGAAGAGAGGATATGGGCTCAGTTGGTCTTGTTTTATTTCCTTCTGTGTCCTTTCCATTGAGGCTACTATAGGTGATCATGCGCTCGAGGTCCATCGTTGCTGCTATCCGGGTCGACTCCTAGGTGGCCTTTGTGCGAGGAGGGGATGGTTGGGGGGTATATCTAAGGGAGGTTGTGGGCTCGGTTTGTCTTGTATTATTTCCTTCCCTTTCCTTTGTGTCGAGGCTACTGCAGGTGATCATCCAATTGAGGTCCACTATTGATGTTGTCTGAGTGGACTCCTAGGTGGCATCGGTGCGGGGCGGGGAGGTTTGTATGGCCTCTCTATGATAGGATTTGCGGTCGGTTGTCTTCTTTTTATTTCCTTCCTTTTCCTTCGCATCAAGGCTACCGCAGGGGATCGAGAGATCAAGGTCCATCGTTGCTGCTGTCCGGATGGATTCCTAGGTGGCATCGATGCGGGGCAGGGATGGTTGGGGCTCATTTATAATATAGAGGTTGCGTGGTTGGTCATTCTCCATTTATTTCCTTTGCATCGAGGCTGCCGCAGGTGATCAGGAGATCGAGGTCCACTATTGCTGCTATCCAGGTGGACTCCTAGGTGGCCTCGGTGCGAGGCATGGAGGATTTTGGAGGCATTTCTAAGGGAGTGGGTGAGTGATCGCTCGTTTTCTTGTTGGTAAGGGCGTGGTTGCAAACTTTGGAATGTACTTGGTGTGTTGTTGCTTGGTAGGTCTACCCATTTGTTCACCATGTCCTTGGCATGTTGCGTTTGCTTCCTTCTTGGGATGTGAGAGGTGCAAGGCATAAAAGTTTTACATGATATTTTGACATCTCTTTGACTTGATGGGTGTTCAGGTTGGCTCTTGGTAAGAGAGCGCCCAGAATTCCCTTTGAAGTGGGAGGGTGCTACCTGGTTGATCCTACCAGTAGTCATATGCTTGTCTCAAAGATAAACTCATGCATGTCTAAGTATGAACTAATTCAGACCACGAAACTGTAGATGGCTCATTAAATTAGTTATAGTTTTTTTGATGGTACCATACTACTCGGATAATTATAGTAATTCTAGAGCTAATAGGTGCACCAAGCCCTGACTCTTTAGAAGGGATGCATTTTTTAGATAAAAGGACAGTGAAGGTCGTTTGTTGGGTGGTCGATTTTCATTTTCTCTCCATCCCCGCTTGGTAGCACATGAGTGATAATGTTGGCCATGCTCGTCCTGGGAGGCATATGTGAACAATTCCCCTTCTACTCTCTAGGTTCTTGGAGTTGTATGGGTTTTTGTTGTGAGGCTCCCTAGCTCATCCTCGTCCCCTCGTGCCACTCTAAATGATACCAGTGACAGGTTTTCTTTTTGTGTGAAAGGTGGGTTGGTAATCAAGTTTTGTTTTCAGGTTTGCCTGAACAATGGCCTTGGGTCATTTGTAGGGTGGTTGATTTTCATCTTCTCTCCATCCCCACTCGGTAGCACATGAGCGGTAATGTTGGCCATGCTCATCCCAGGAGGCATATGTGAACAATTCCCCTTCTTCTCTCTAAGTTCTTGGAGTTGTATGGGTTGTTGTGGTGTGGCTCCCTAGCTCATCCTAGTCCCCTCATGCCCATCCAAATGATACAAGTGACAAGTTTTCTTTTCATGTGAAAGATGTGTTGGTAATTGAGTTGTGTTTTTGGGTTTGCATGAACGATGATCTTGGGTCGTTTTTAGGGTGGCTAATTTTCATCTTCTCTCCATCCCCACTTGGTAGCACATGAGCAGTAATGTTGGCCATGCTTGTCTCGGGAGGCATATGTGAACAATTACCCTTCTGCTCTCTAAGTTCTTGGAGTTGTATGGGTTGTTGTGGTGTGGCTCCCTGGCTCGTCTTGGTCCCTCATGCTCGTCCAAATGATACAAGTGATAGGTTTTATTTCCATGTGAAAGGTGGGTTGGTAATTGAGTTGTTTTGTCGGGTTTGCCTGAACGATGGCCTTGGGTCATTTGTAGGGTGGCCTATTTTCATCTTCTCTCCATGCTTGCTCGGTAGCACATGAGTGGTAATGTTGGCCATGCTCATCCCTGTCCCTCTTGCCCATCCGAATGATAAAAATGTTAAAAGTTTGCTCGGCGCTCCTTTGAGCCTTCGTTGTTGTGGTCCCAGATGGAAGCCCAAAACTTTGTCATGCCTATGTCGCTATCGTGCCCCTTGGTTGTTGCGAATAGAAAATTTTGATTGGGCTAGGTAGCCATGTGTGGCTCCATTGAAATTGGCTCCTCATTATATTGTTCACCTCCTCCCTATTTGGTGGGGAGGGTTTTGCTTTTCATGTGAAAGGTGGGTTGGTAATTGAGTTGGTTTTTCGGGTTTGCCTCAAGAATGGCCTTGGGTCATTTGTAGGGTGGTTTATTTTCATCTTCTCTCCATACCCACTTAGTAGCACATGAGCAGTAATGTTGGCCATGCTTGTCCTGGGAGGCATATGTGAACAATTCCCCTTCTGCTCTAAGTTCTCAGAGTTGTATGGGTTGTTGTGGTGTGGCTCCCTGTGATAGCTAGCCTCTTCATTGTTCGACTATTTATGGTGCTGGTTTCTTGTGCTCTTTCTATGTTGGCATTGTCGGTTGAGATGCATACATTTAAGAGGGACATGGAAGGGTTTTGGTTGTAAACCACCTACCCTCCCTCTTTCTTGCTTTTTCCATCGGGTGATGTGAGGCGCTGTTATCCTTATTGTAAAGTTAAGGGTTGGCATTCCTTTCAAAGTGCACATCATTCGTGGTTGTGTTGGCTTTGAGGTTTTGATAGATGTGTTGGCCCATATGTTTGATTGAGTGGTCGACTTTTTCCTTGCATCTTGTGTGCATGGCAGGCTTTTGCGGTTGGAAATGTTAAGTCACAACGTTTATGGGAATTTGTTGTTTCAATTGTGTATGCGCTTGTGGTCCAATGGGGAGGAGGCTTGCTACATCAATGTTGGGGGCTATCTAGAAGAAGGATTATGAGGTGGCACACTTCGACCTCCCTCCTTTGTGTGGAGGTGGTCGTAGGTGAAAATTATTGATTGTCCAGTTGGTAAAGCTCTGGGAAATCTCCTAGGTTGCTTGTATGTAGGGTGCGTGGGGTGCGGAGCTTCCCAATACCTCCTCCTATTTGGATATTTTCTTGTATTATGTAGAGAGCCTCTTGATTTTCATTTATTTCCTTCCTTTTCCTTCGCATCATGGTTGCTGCAGGCGGTCAAGTGATCGAGTTCCACCATTGTTGTTCTCCGGGTGGACTCCTAGGTGGCCTCGGTGTGCAGCAGGGAGGGTCGGGGGCCATTTCTAAGAGAGGTTGTGGGCTCGATTGGTCTTGTTTTATTTACTTCTATTTCCTTTGCATTAAGGCTGCCATAGGCGATCATGTGATCAAGGTCCGTCATTGCTGCTGTCTGAGTGGAATCCTAGGTGACCTTTGTACGGGGAGGGGAGGGTTGGGGGGCATTTGTTGTTTCAATTGTATATGCGCTCATGGTCCAATGGGGAGGAGTCTTGTTACATCGATGGTGGGGGCTATTTAGAAGAAGCATTTCGAGGTGGAATGCTTCGACCTCTCTCCTTTGCGTGGAGGTGGCTGTAGGGAAAATTATTCATTGTCTAGTTGGTAAAGTTGTGGAAAGTCTTCTAGGTTGCTTGTATGTAGGGTGCATGGGGTGTAGAGTTGCCTGATCCCTCCTCTTATTTGGATATGTTCTTGTATTGTGTAGCGAGCCTCTTGATTTGCAATAATTTCCTTCCTTTGCCTTCACATCATGGTTGCCACAGGTGGTCAAGCGATCGAGGTCCAACGTTGCTGCTATCCGGGTGGACTCCTAGGTGGCCTCAGTGTGTGGCAGGGAGGGTACGAGGGCATTTCTAAGAGAGGTTGTGGGCTTGGTTGGTCATTTTTTATTTCCTTACATTTCCTTTGCATTAAGGCTACCGGAATCAATCATGCGATCGAGGTCCATCATCGCTGTTGTCTAGGTGGACTCCTAGGTGGCCTCTGTGTGGGGAGGGGAGGGTTGGGAGGCATTTGTAAGGGAGGTTGCGGGCTCGGTTTTTCTTGTATTATTTCCTTCCCTTGCCTTTTTGTCAAGGATGCTGCAGGTGATCATCCGATCAAGGTCCACTGTTGTTTCTATCTTGGTGGACTCCTATGTGGGATTGGTGTGGGGCAGGGAGGTTTGTATGGCCTCTCTATGATAGGATTTGTGGTTGGTTGTCCCCTTTTTATTTCCTTCATTTTATTTCGCATCAAGGCTTCCACAAGCAATCAGGAGATTGAGGTCCATCGTTTCTGCCATCTAGGTGGATTCTTAGGAGTCCTCGGTGTAGGGTAGGGAGGGTTGGGGCTCATTTATAATATAGAGGTTGCATGGTTGGTCATTCTCCATTTATATCCTTTGCATCGAGGCTACCGTAGGTGATCAAGAGATTGAGTTCCACTGTTGTTGTTGTCCGGGTGGACTCCTAGGTGGCCTCAATGCGGGGTGTGGAGGCTTTTGGAGGCATTTCTAAGGGAGTGGGTGAGTGATCGCTCATTTTCTTGTTGGTTGGGGCGTGGTTGCAAACTCTGGAGTGGCCTTGGTGCATTGTGGCTCGGCAGGTCTACCCATTTGTTCACCATGTCCTTGGCATGTTGCCTGTGCTTCCTTCTTGGGATGTAAGAGGTGCAAGGCATAAATGTTTTACATGATATTTTGACATCTCTTTGACTTAATGGGTGTTCAGGTTGGCTCTGGGTAAGAGAGTGCCTAGAATTCCCTTTGAAGTGGGAAGGTGTTATCTGGTTGATCCTACCAATAGTCATATGCTTGTCTCAAAGATTAATCCATACATGTCTCAATATGAACTAATTCAGACTGTGAAACTGCGGATGGCTCATTAAATTAGTTATAGTTTTTTTGATGGTACCATACGACTCGGATAACCATAGTAATTCTAGAGCTAATACGTGCACGAGGTCCCAACTCTTTGGAATGGATGCATTTTTTAGATAAAAGGCTGGCACGAGCTTGCCCGCTTCTTCTGTGAATCATGATAACTCGACAGATTGCATAGCCCTTGTGCTGGCGATGCTTCATTCAAATTTCTTCCCTATCAAATTTCGATGGTAGGATAGAGGCCTACCATGGTGGTGACAGGTGACAGAGAATTAGGGTTCGATTTCAGAGAGGCAGCCTGAGAAACAGCTACCACATCCAAGGAAGGTAGTAGGTGCACAAATTACCCAATCCTGACATGAGGGGGTAGCGACAATAAATAACAATACTGGGCTCATCGAGTCTGGTAATTGGAATGAGTACAATCTAAATCCCTTAACGAGGATCCATTGGAGGACAAGTCTGGTGCCAGAAGCCATGGTAATTCTAGATCCAATAGTGTATATTTAAGTTGTTGCAGTTAAAAATCTCGTTGTTGAAGAGGTAAATCACCTTTGCGGACAGAGGTGATCCCTACTAGTCCAGACCAGGTCTAGCAACAATCATCAAATGCTATAGTGCAAATCCCTAGTTGCAAATAAACAGACCAACGATGAAAGCCTACCTGGATTCCAACGCTATTGTTTGTAGAAGAGGTGGTGCTCTCGTTCCTTTGCTCCGGCAAATCACAATCCTCATGATCTCCGTGAATGGACACCTACACATGCAAGAAACAATACAAACGCAAGCATAAAATCTAGTATATGCAAATATATGTCAGTCAAAAAATACATAACTCATCATCATCATAAATAATAACAAGAGTAGAACCATAACCAATAGTCGCTCATTAATAATCAATCAAAGGAGAGTACAACCAATGTTCTGACGCTAGATTCTCCTTTGGCAGGTCGTCAGCAGAACATGTCTCGCAAATCCTGTCAGGAATAAGGACAAGCCTCTCTCTTCGGATCTAGACAATAGTCTCCTTGCTTGGATTTGGCCTTAAGGGAATCAAGAAGGCTCTTGCAGCATAAAGCTCTTGGGAATTCTAGAATTCTAGAACTCTGGAACTATAGAACTCTCCAAAAACTAGCTTGCAAAGGAAATGGGCAAGATTTTATGGAGGAAGGGGAGTTGGGATCCCTATAATCATGGGATTGGCCCTATCATCAAGGAAGCTTCCATCAGAGGTGGAAAACCACTTCCTCTCTATAAAAATCCGTAGCCAAACCACCCAACTCAAGATAGATAGCAGTCCAGGAATTTGTTAGGACGAAGCTTCTGCCATTTATTTTTAAAAAACACTTCTTAATATGGTTGGCACGGGTGAGGCTCTATGACAGAGCACCAAAGGGCGCACTCTCTTTAGAGGATTTTCCCCCTTGGCGCGGGGTCTGAACTGTGAAACCGCGCCAATGGAAAAAGAGCTATTTTTAAGGTTTTTCAGCAGGAGATGTCTTCAAGGCAAACAAAGCTCATGCTCAGAGGAATGTAATGAAAGTGTTTTTAGGCCATGCCACTTCTCATAGGTCCTGGAATGAGTCCTCCAAGGTACGGGACAAGGGTAGTAGGGACGGTGAAAAATTGTTGTGTAACACTCGTAGTGGATCTTGGGTTGTAAAGGTCGGTCCGCCTACTCGGTGTGCACCTGCCCTTCTATCCCTTTTTCAGAGCTGTGCTCCTAGGCTTAATTGGCTAGGTCGTGGCTCCAACGCTGTTACTTTGAAAAAATTAGAGTTCTCAAAGCAAGCTTATGCTCTGTATACATTAGCATGGAATAATGTGATAGGAGTTTGGTCCTATTGTTTTAGCCTTCAGGACCAGAGTAATGATTAATAGGGACTATCGGGGGAATTCGTATTTCATTGTTAGAGGTGAAATTCTTGGATTTATGAAAGATGGACCACTGTGAAAGCATTTTCCAAGGATGTTTTCATTATCAAGAATGAAAGGTGGGGGCTCGAAGACGATCAGATGCTTTCCTAGTCTCAACCATAAACGATGCCGATCAGGGATCAACGGATGTTGCTCTAAGGACTCCGTCAGCACCTTTGGAGAAATTAGAGTGTTTGGGTTCTAGGGGGAGTATGGTCGTAGGGCTGAAACTTAAAGGAATTGACGAAAGGGCACCACCAGGAGTGTAGCCTGTGGCTTAATTTGACTCAACAGTGGGAAACTTACTAGGTCCATACATAGTAAGGATTGATAGATTGAGAGCTCTTTCTTGATTCTATGGGTGGTGGTGCATGTTTGTTCTTACTTGGTGGAGCGATTTGTCTGGTTAATTCCGATAACAAATGAGACCTCAGCCTGCTAACTAGCTATGCAGGGGATCCCCTTTGTAGCCAGGTTCTTAGAGGGACTATGGCCATTTAGGCCATGGAAGTTTGAGGTAATAACAGGTCTTTGATGCTCTTAGATGTTCTGGGCTACACGCATGCTACACTGATGCATCCAACGAGTTTTTCTTCCTAGTTCAAGAGGATTGAGAAATATTCTCAAATTGTATCGTGATGGGGATATACTATTACAATTATTGGTCTTCAACGAGGAATTTCTAGGAAGCACGTGTCATCAACTCATGTTGACTACATCACTGCCCTTTGTACGCACTGCTCATCACTCCTACCGATTGAATGATCAAGTGAAGTGTTTGGATTGCGTCGATGATGGTGGTTCGCTGCCATTGACATCATGATAATTTCATTTAAACTTATCATTTAAAGGAAGGATAATTATTAAAAAGGTTACCGTAGGTGAACCTGTGGTAGGATCATTGATAGCAGGGGTTTTCTTTTTTGGTTCGGGTTGGTTGGGTTTCGATTGCAATGTGGGACTATGTGGTGTGTCTCTAGGGGAGTGGGTTTGGTGTTTGGCAGGAACATTGTTGGTTGCTTGTCTTGTGGTAACGCTTGTTTTTTCGTGTGTGTGCTTGCAAGCCATGCTTGTGCTTGTCCCACCCATCCTTTGTTTTTCTTTCCCCCAATGTGTTTCTGTAGGGGGTTCGGAAGCTTGTTTCTTGGGAGCCCTTCCGATGATCTGTTCGGCCGGGCATGGTTGCTATAGTTGAGGTGCTTGGGAAATACGATGGATAAATTTAGACTCATTCGTAGCGGCGGTGCTCAGTCTTTTGTTCGTTGGAAGGCATGGGCCAAGGGTGTGGGCTTCCATAGTTGGTTCTCTCGAAAAGGCGGCGGTGGTTGATGTGTTGCTTGGGTGAGCTTTTTTGCTGGTGGTTGGGTCGAGGGAGTGGTTGCGTGCGCGCCTGGTAGCTCAAACCTTCCATGAGGGGAAATTGTCAGGGTGGGGTCAATATGGGATGGATGAAGAGTGGTTCAACCCATTGGGCTGGCCACCCTAGTCCTCCTGACCATTCCTTGACATGCCCTCATGGAAGGGTTGGGTGTCCAGGTAATGGAAAACCCCTCCCTCGGTCTGAGCTCCATCGAGATCACAATTTTCCCCATCGATGGGCATGAGGGTGGTAGTCTTATCTCGTGCCTTTGTCATTGAGGGAATTCCTTGTCCTCTCGTGAGCTACTCCCCTTCTAAGGGATAAAGATGTAGCGGGTTGTGTCTTTGTTCCTCCCTTTGGATTGTGGGTTTTTTGTGGGACTTGGTCATTTCTTTGTTTCGTGGTGTGCACTTTGCAGACATCCCTCTCTTTAGTGGCCTTGCACCATCGATGTATTTGTGGCCCTATGGCTTTCTCCAGCATTGAGTGTCAACCCGTGACAACTCCTCTTTGGAGTTTGATTCTTGACCCCCATTGACTTTCTCGCTGGAAAGGTTGTTGGGTGTTTTGTACACGAAGGGGTGCAATAGTGGGGTGGGTTTGTTATTAGTAGTCTATTTGTCATTTGAAGCCTTGTGCCAGGTTGGGGGGTTGTTTACCTCTTAGTAACGTGCTCCAGACATTGGTCTCATCGTGACCCTTGTCTTTTCTAGTGGTCAAGTTTAGGTTGTGATTTATTTGCTTGGTTTTTTTATTGTTGTTTGTTATGTTGTAAAGCTAGAAAGGGTGTTGTGCTGTAATGTATGTGGGAGGGTGTGAAGAGGTGGGATGCTTTTTGATTGGGTGCCTTGTTTGATTTCTTTTTGGTTAGCGGACGTCTACTCAGCATGTTGTTGAGCTTCTCTCTTTTCTTGGGATCTTTGTTTCTTCGGTGTTGTTTTCTTCCCTTCTTCCTTTTGCCCCTAGCTTTATGGAGAAGAGGTGGGATTGTTGTGGATTGGTGTTCGGGAAGGAAAAAAAGCAGTGCAAGTTCCCGGTGTGGCAACCCTAGTCCTTCTAAATTTTCGTTCCATGCAGTTCCCCCCTTTTTGCGAAGGCACAGGGTTTGGGAATATTGTTCTCTATTTGAGCCTCCCCTTGTGAGCTGGTATCCACGTTTGATGTCTCTTGCTTTCATGTTGTTTTCTTCTCTTCTTGATTTTGTCCCTAGATTTATGGAGAAAAGGTGGGATTGTTGTGGATTGGTGTTCAGGAAGGAAAAAAAAGTAGTGCGAGTTCCGGGGGTGGCCACCCTATTCCTTCTTGATCATCATCCCCTATAGTTCCCCCCATTTTTGCGAAGGCATGGGGTTGGGGAAGCTTGTTCTCTATTTGAGCCTCCCCTTGTGAGCTGGTAGACACATTTGATATCTCTCTTTCTTTCATGTTGTTTTCTTCCCTTCTTCCTTTTGGCCCCTAGCTTTATGGAGAAAAGGTGGGATTGTTGTGGATTGGTGTTCGGGAAGGATGAAAAGCAATGCGAGTTCCCAAGGTGGCCACCCTAGTCCTTCTTGATCGTCATCCCTTACAGTTCCCCACTTTTTGCAAAGGCACGGGGTTGGGGAATCTTGTTCTTTGTTTGAAGCCTCCCCTTGTGAGTCGGTAGCCATGGTTGATATCCCTTTCTTTCATGTTGTTTTCTTCCCTTATTCCTTTTGGCCCCTAGCTTTAGGGAGAAAAGTTGTGGTTGTTGTGGATTGGTGTTTTGGAAGGATGAAATGCAATGTGAGCTCCCAGGGTGGCCACCCTAGTCCTTCTTGATCGTTGTCCCCTTAAATTCTCCCCTTTTTGTGAAGGTACGGGGCTTGGGAGGCTTGTGCTTTGTTTGAACCTCCCCTTGTGAGCTGGTAGCCACATTTGATCTCTATTTCTTTCACCTTATTTTCTTCCCTTCTTCCTTTTGGTCCCTAGCTTTATGGAGAAAAGGGGAAATTGTTGTGGACTGGTGTTCGGGAAGGATTGAAAGTAATGCGAGCTCCCGGGGTGACCACCCTGGTCCTTCTCGATTGTTGTTCCATGCATTTCCCCCCTTTTTGCGAGGGCATGGGGCTCGGGGAGATTGTTCTCTATTTGAGCCTCCTCCTGTGGGGAGGTAGACACCTTTGTTTCTCTTTCTTTCATGCGTTTTTCTTCCTTTCCTTCTTTTGGCCCTTAGCCATACATTTGTTGTGGGGGGGTGCCCCTATTCAGTGTTGTGGTGATCTTTTTAGTAATACATGGAAACGACTCTTGGCAACAGATATCTCAGCTCTTGTTATGATGAAAACGTAGTGAAATGAAATACTTAGTGTGAATTACAGAATCCCTTGAATCATCGAGTTTTTTAACATAATTTGTGCCCGAGGCCTCGGTCGAGGGCATTTCTGTCTAGGCATCGCATCCCATTCAAACACACTCCCTGCAATGTGTTAGGGAGTAGTGGAGTTGGTCGTCCATGCCCAATGCAGTGCAGTTGGCTGAAATACCTTGAGTAATGTTTCGTGGCATGCATCAGAGAGTGGTGATCTTGTCCCCTTGGATGAGCAGTCGAGGTTAGCTTATGCGGGTTTTGTGTGGCATCTCTCGAACTTTCTTTTCTCTCTCTTTTCCTCCCATTGGGTAGGGCGGATTTAGCTCCAACTTTGCGACCTCAGCTCAAGTGAGAACACCTGCTAAGTTTAAGCATATAATTAAGCGGAGGAAAAGAAACTTACAATGATTCCCCTAGTAACGACGAACGAACCGGGAAGAGCCAAACATGAAAATCAGGTGGCAACATCGCCTGAATTGTAGTTTGTAGAAGCGTCCTCAGTGATAGTCTTGGGCCAAGTCCCTTGGAAGGGGGCACCTGAGAGGGTGGCAGCCCCGTTAGGCTGGGACCCTGCCACATCACGAGGTGTTGTAGGCGAGTCAAGTTGTTTTGGAATGCAGCCCTAATTGGGTGGTAAATTCTATCCAAGGCTAAATACGGGCGAGAGAACGATAGCGAACATGTACCACAAGGGAAAGATGAAAATGACTTTGAAAACAGAGTTAAAGAGTGCTTGAAATTTCCAGGAGGGAAGTGGATGGAGGCTATCGATGCATCTTGGTGGATCGACCCCTGGTGTAGATCTTGGTGGTAGTAGCAAATAGTCAAATGAGAAATTTGAAGACTGAAGTGGGGAAAGGTTCCATGTGAACATCACTTAGACATGGGTTAGTCGATCCTAAGAGATGGGGAAACTTAGTATCAAGGGTGCACTCTGCACGAGCATTGAAAGGGAATCGGGTTAATATTTTCAAATCGGGACACGACGGTGGGTGGCAACATTAGGAAATTTGGAGACATCGTCAGGGGCCCTGGGAAGATTTATCTTTTCTTTTTAATAGCTTGCCCACCCTAGAATCGGTTCACCCAGAGATAGGGTACAACAGCTAGAAGAGCACCACATGTCTTATGGTGTCTAGTACGCCCTCAGCGGCCCTTGAAAATCTAGAGGACCGAGTACTGTTCATGCCCGATCATACTCATAACCGAATCAGGTGTCCAAGGTGAACAACCTCTGATCAAAAGAACAATGTAGGTAAGGGAGGTCAGCAAAATGGATCCGTAACTTTAGGAAAAGGATTAGCTTTGAAGGCTAGGCTTAGGGGTTTGCGCCCTCAACCCATGGGTTGTCGGCAGTCTACCCGAGCTGCTCTCATGGCGAGGGCATGCCGATTGGGCTACAGGCATAGAATTCCCCCTCCCAGGGGCTTTTCCCTAGGTGTCGAACAGTCGACTTAGAACTGGTATAAACAAGGGAAATCCAACTATTTAATTAAAAAAAAGCATTGTGATGGTCCCTGTGGATGCTGACTTAATGTGATTTATGCCTAGTGCTCTGAATGTCAAAGTGAAGAAAATCAACCAAGCGTGGGTAAATGGCGGGAGTAACTATGACTCTCTTAAGGTAGCCAAATGCCTCATCATCTAATCAGTGACGTGCATGAATGGATTAATGATATTCCCATTGTCCCTATCTACTATCTAGCGAAACAACAGCCAAGGGAACGGGCTTGGAAAAATCAGTGGGGAAAGAAGACCCTGTTGAGTTGACTCTAGTCCAAATTTGTGAAATGACTTGAGAGGTGTAGAATAAGTGGGAGTCGTTTTCAGTGCAAGTGAAATACCACTACTTTTAATGTTATTTTACTTATTCCGTGGGGTGGAGATGGGGAACTACCCCTGTTTTTGGCCTTAAGGCACATTTTAGTGAGTCAGTCCGGGCGGAAGACATTGTCAGGTGGGGAGTTTGGCTGGGGCAGCACATCTGTTAAAAGATAAAGCAGGTGTCCTAAGATGAGCTCAACGAGAACATAAATCTCATGTGGAACAAAAGGGTAAAAGCTCATTTGATTTTGACTTTTAGTACGACTACAAACAGTGAAAGCATGGCCTATCGATCCTTCAGATTTTTGGAACTTGAAGCTAGAGGTGTCAGAAAAGTTACCACAAGGATAACTGGCTTATGGCAGCCAAGCATTCATAGCGATGTTGCTTTTTGATCCTTCAATGTTGGCTCTTCCTATCATTGTGAAGCGAAATTCACCAAGTGTTGGATTGTTCACCCACCAATAGAGAACGTGAGCTGGGTTTAGACCATCTTGAGACAGGTTAGTTTTACCCTATCAATGAATCGCACCGGAATAGTAATTCAACTCAGTACGAGAGGAACTATTGATTCACACAATTGGTCATCGCGCTTGGTTGAAAAGCTAGTGGCGTGAACCTACCATGTGTCGGATTATGACTGCATGCCTCTAACTCAGGAACCACGCTAGAAGCAGTGCACGTCACTCTTCAACTGTATCTTGACCCGTAGTAGGGGCATCACTTTGTCATCCCCAGGGGCTCTTGTCATTTGCAAACCACGGCCGTGAAGCATCTCGGTCAGGGCAGCTTTAAAGTTCAATTCCAAAAGATCATTGAGAAGAATCCTTTGCAGATGACTTAAATATGCGATGGGGTATTGTAAGTGGTAGAGTGGCCTTGCTGCCATGATCCACTGAGATTCAGCCCTTGGTCACCTCAATTCAGAGCTTCACCCTTGTCACAAACAAATCTGGATAGTGCTCCTGCTCTCGCACCTTTGCCTCTTCCTCTAGATGACAATTTTTTATTGCTTGGGGACGGGAAATTTGGGGTTTCCATGCCATGACAGAAAAGGAGCCAAAGCCTGAGAAAATTGGGGTTTCCATGTCGTGCTTCGGCACCCAAAATTTTGAGGTTTCCATGTTATGCCTCGGCGCCCAAAATTTTGGGGTTTCCATGTCACGCCCCATGCCCAAAATTTGGGGTTTACAAGTTGGGATGAAAAAGGCACCAAAACTTTGGGGTTTCCACCTGGTGCCTAAAATTTGGGGCTTCCATGTCGCACCAAAAATTTGGGGTTTCCACCTAGCGCCTAAAATTTGGGGGTTCCGCCCAGTGAAAAAAAATTTGGGTTTCCATGTCACGCCCAAAATTTGGGGTTTCCACCTGGCCCCTAAAATTAGGGACTTATGCCTAATGCAAAAAAATTTGGGGTTTCCATGCCGCACCCGAAATTTGGGGTTTCCAAGTCGCACCCTGGCGCCAAATCTTGGGGAAACTTGGGGTTTCCATGTTGCACCACGATCGAAACCAGCGGCACCCAAGCCTAGGGAAACTTGGGGTTTCCATGTTGCGCCTTGGCGGCCAAGCCTGGGAAGCTTTGGGTTTCCATGTCGCGCCATGACTGAAACCGGCAGTGCCCAAGCCTGGGGAAACTTGAGGTTTCCATGTCGTGCCCTAGCACCCAAGCCTGGGAAACTTGGGGTTTCCATGTCCCGCCCTTGATGGAACCACGGGTTTCTTTATTTTATGGCACGATGGAAACGCGAGGTTTTCAACAATGCCCCAATGCGGGGAACTTGGGGTTTCCATGACGATGCAAACTAGCTCGCAAGTCTCAGGAACTTGGGGTGTTTCAAAACCACTACCCAAGTCTAGGGAACTCGCAGTTTCCATGTCGCGGCGTGGTGGGAACCACCAAAAAAAACCACCCCAGTCTGGGAAACATGGGGTTTCCATGTCACAACACATCTGAATCACCCGAGAGTTTGTGGAACTTTGGATTTCCATGTCGGGGGGTGATGGAAACTGCTACCCAAGTCAGTGGACACATGGGGTTTCCATTTCACATCATGACAAAGATTACTACCCAAGTCTGGGAAACGCAGGGCTCCCATGTCACTCGTGCCGCAGCTAAAACTACTGCCCAAGTCTGGGGAGTTTTAGGTTTCCATGTCATCACGCGACAGGGAATGGCTGCCCAAGTTTGGGGAGCTTTGGGTTTCCAGGTCATCACGCGACAGGGAATGACCGCCCAAGTCTACCGAGCATGGGGCTTTCGATTCCGTGGCATGACGGAAACCACTCAATTATGGGAAACTTGGGGTCTCCCATGTCCCACCATGACAGAAACCGTGACCTCGGTGCAGCGAACTCAGGTTTCCATGCCACAAAACGATAGAGAACCACCCATGTCCGTGGAACCCGAGGAATTCTGTTTTGTGGCATGATGGAAACCGCCTAATTCCGGGAACCTCTGGGGTATCCATCTCCCACCCAAGTGAAAACCACAGCCTCGGTGCGGGGAACTTGGGTTTCCTTGTCACAACATGACCGAAATCGCTAAAGTTTATGGAACTCATGGTTTCCATGTGGCGGAACAATGAAGAACCGCCCAAGTCTTGTGAACTGGCGTTTCCATTTTGCAGTGGGGTGGAAACAGCTTGCCTATTCTGTCTCTGGAACTTGGGGTTTCCATGCCTCGTTATGATGGGAGCTATCTAAGTGCGGGGAAAGTGGGGTTTTTCTGCTCTCCTTGATGACAATTGCCCAAGTGCATGAAATCTAGGGTTTCCATGTCCCATCGCGCCAGAAACCTCTACCACGTACGCTTGGGGGGGTTGGGGTGTTAGGTATTCGAGTCAGGAGCACCTGAGAGAGTCGAAATACTGAACCCGTAGTACGGGCACCCGCATTCGGTTATATGTGACTCGGGTGAGCATTCAGTTATATGCGAAGACTTGGCACAACATTCTCTTATGTGCGACGGTGATGGGTGCACTCATAGCGGGTGTGTCGTGTTGGGCATGGTGCACGCCCCTTGATACATGCATGATGGGCGGGTCACCGACGGAAGGCATGTGGGTGACCCTTGTTGGGTGCCCGAATGAAAGAGGTGACCATGTGCGGATAAGTTAGAACGCAAGCAGTTGTGCGATGTGCAGCAGTGGGTGTAATCGGCTAAGTGTTGGAGCCGACCCATGGGTGTGACGATGCACATGAAGGGACGTGGTAGTTCGTTGGAATGGGGTGTGTCAAGGTTATGTGGCAGGTCAACCAGGCATGCATGTTGATGGAGCCGACACTTGTTATCCCCGAGAGACATGGCCCTTGGCTCGAAGGATGCATATAAGTAAGGAGGATGGCATTTGGGGAAGGGACATTGAACTCAGACTTTGACATCATAGAACAAGTGAGAAGGAAGGAGTTGGGCGAAAATGGAAGGAAGAGAAGGACGTGGGTAAGAGGGCCGCACTGGCGAGCAGATTATAGCGGGCGGGTCAGACTTGGTAGTGTGGAAAGGTAGAGCAGGGCGGTTTACTGTCCAGGCAGGCAGACCGCACTGCGTGCGGGCCATGCGCCCTCACTATGGACCACACTGATGGGAAGAGTTTGGGCACCGTGGAACGGAAAGTCGGGCGGACAGGTTCACAGTTCAAGTGCAGAGTTGTGTCGTGAAGGCCGCGGGCAGTGCAGCATGACCACATGACTCAATGGGTTGAAAGAATGATTGAAGAAGATAAATTTATGGTAAGTTATTTTCACTGCAATTTTAAGAACACTTATTGGAAAATTGATTGAGTGTTAAAGTGGGCGCAGACCGTGTACTCAAGTATTGGTAAAAGGAAAAGTACAACAGTGCCGCACCCACTTATGTGTGGTTGAAATGCTACCACTAGGATAGGAGCGTGACATGGGATCTCCCAGTCTCTCCTTGATAAAAGTCACCAAATTGCGGGGAACCCGGGGATTCCATGTCCTACCTTGTCGAAAGCCTCCCAAGTGAGGGAAATTTGGGGTTTCCATGTCTCGTTGCAATGGAAATCACCCTAGGTGCAATAAACTTGGTGTACATCGAGTCTACAACCTTACATTGAGAAAAAGGCTCTATTGGTCAAGAGAATGAAGGTTTCTTCATTGTTAAAGTATCTTGCTAAGGATCAAAGGTTGGAGTCTCTTCTAGAGCTAGTCCACCAAGGACTATCAAAATTTGAAAGAAGGACACAGTGTCGGGGAACGAAGTGCCGAAGAAACAAAGTGCAGAGAGGAGGAAGGACTTGACTTGTGCTTGGAGGATATTATTGTCAAGGGTCTAGGGCTTCACAATGACCAATAAGAAGCTTCAATAAGAGAAATTTATGAAAGGGTTTTCCTCTCTGAGAGAGAGAGGTTTTTCCCTGGCAGAGAGCCAACATCTTGTGTTCTTGTTCTTATGTTTTTGGCACCAGTTTGATGAAGTAAACACACATGCATTAATAAGAAGAGAAGAAGATTAAGATAACAAGATAAATTGTAAAAGAGCTTCACAAATTGTTATCAAGTCTAGAAGAATCCCGCTATACCCCATTGCCCCAGATTCTTCAACGCTATATCAGAGATAAAGTGACACATCAAGGAAAGGGAATCTCAAGAACATCTGCAAGGTTGAAGAATCAAACCAAGAAGTCTCAATCACATCAAGGACAAGAAGGTCTACCATCTATCATTCATCATGGAAGTCTACAAAGCAAGAAGAAACACCTTCTATAAAGGCACCTACAAGAAGAACAAATCAAAGAGGGAACTACATCAAGCTACACCATCTTGAAAAATGAAAGGCACTATGAGTCAAGTCATCAAGCAAGTCCATTTGAAGAAAGAAACTTGAAGAACATCAAGGTATAAGGAATTCAAGCCATCAAGTCTTCAAGAAGAAACCAAGTTCAATACATCTAAAACTCTATCAAGTAAGTATATGTCCCCTTCTAAGTATACCTCAGTGTCTTTTTGCAAGGAAAGTGAAAAATTGGTTGGGACCACTACATGTCCAAAGTCTAATGCTTTGGATGCCAAGAATATGGATGCTACAAAAGGGATTGTCCTAAGCTTAAGAAGGACAACAAAAACATGAGAAAAAGGGAAGAAGCTCATGTAAATCAAGAAGTGAAAGAAGACAACAAGAAGCAAAAGAAGGAAGATCCTCCTATGACTAAGTCAACCTCTTTTCTTAAAGTCTTCTTTCAGAGGGGGTAGATGTCTCGTTGGGGGTCCCATTTATGGGATTCAAGAAAGGATGATATACAGGAAAGAGCAGATGAAGCAAGAAAGGCTACACGAATCGACGAGAACTATCAAATAAAGTTGAGATGATAAAAGCATAATGAAGATGAGGTATGTATGCATCAAATTTTAGGTCATGTCATCATATATATTGATTGGGTCATGGGAAAAGTTCTAGAATCACGATCAAGAATAAAAGGATCTCTTTCACCAACGATATGCTCGAAGGCATGTACTACAATGGAGTAAAGGTCAACATGAAGAAGTGCTCTCATAAGGAGTATAAGGTGGTTGACTAATCAATCCAAGAAGAAGCAAATGAAGAAAGAGATCAAGCATGTGAATAACACCACGGTCACAAAGAATAACTATTTGACAAGATTCCTCAATATTCTCGAAAGAAGGCATGGAAATTCTGGCAAAGGAAGAAAAATATAAAGGACCCTTGACACCGACGAAGGCCTTGGAGATAGTAAGGTGTAGATAACCGATTCAACTCTAAAATTTCATGATGAAGAGGCCATCCAACAAAAGCACCATTTGGTGTTGAAGGAATATCACTATGAAGTCATGAAGGGCCACTAAATCAAAGTATGGGAACAAGCACGTACAACTAAGCATCCATGTGATAAGTATTATGAAGGATAGACAAGATGACAAAGGAGTAGCTAGATGAAAAAAGGGACCTGATATATATCAAGAAGGCCACTTTCCACGAAGGGAGCAATGACATGACAAACCATGATGGAAAGTGATCGATGGACGGTACACTTCCAAGAAGAAGTTCAAACAAAGACTTCATGACATCGAAGGAAAGAAGGAGATCAAGCAGCTAAAGGACCCATGAAGAAGATGTTGTTGATGAATGGACAAGTCCCTAGCTAAGAGGGAGTTCTAACAAGTTCCCAACTACAAAGGAGCTTGGGCAAGTTCCTTGTCAGAGGAAACTTGGGCATGTCTTCCTCAATCAAGGGGAAGAGATAGACACAACATTCTTGTCTTCACTTGGCAAGAAATAATGGGAGGATTGGGTAATCATCTGGCATCTGATGCTCTTTGAGGATGTGTAGGGCATCCAAGACAAGAGTAGGCAAGAGGAGCGATATTCTTTGAGGGTTGGGAACCTAAGACAAGAATTGTCCTAGAAGGTCATACTCAAGGAACACCTGGGTGGGTATGTACCTTTAGAGACAATGACTAAGGTGTTTATAAGCCACTGGCCTCGCCAACATTGTGCTTTGATATTATGAGAGATAAAGCTGTTAGCCAAGGCCTTGCTATGAATAATATTGGATAATATGATGCTATAACATATGGGTTTCCAATCTGGTTTCTCTTATGTGAATTATTCAAGATTGGAAATTAAACACCTTGTAATGATTTATGAATACCTCCCTAGTTAAGAGGGGGTGTTGAAGAAAGTGTAACTGGGTTCGGTCTTCATAAATGTACTTTTGATATTTGTATTTATTCAAGAAAATAAATAATATATATATATATATATATATATATATATATATTTATCATTGAGTTTCTTACTCATTGAAATAGGCCTAGCACATGTTAAAGTGTTATAAAGAGTCAAAAGAAAATGTTGAAGACCTTAAGGGCATATTACACCAGGTATATTTATGTATTAGAGTCAAAGATATTTCTACCCTCATGCTTTCGTTCGGGTTGTGCTCCCATTCAAACCCCAAATTTCCTTTGGGCGGGCCGAGTAATCCCGTGCCATGCTGTGTGTGGGTGCCCGGGCACACATGGTTGTGCCGAAAATGATAAGTCGTGACCACCCGTGTGCCTTCTGCATGTTTTTGTAGCTTGTTTCCTCGATGCTCCCTCATTCCTTTGTTTGGGTCATGCACCCATGGAAACCCCAAATTTCATTCGAGTGGGTAGGGTCAGCTCGCCCAGGGTAGGTCAGGTCATGTCGTGCCATGTGTGGGTGCTCGGGCACACGTGGTCGTGCCAAAAATTCTAAGTCATCACCGCCCGTGTGTCTTCTACACGTTTGTGCGGCCTGTTTTCCCGATGCTCCCTCGGACCTTCATTCAGGTTGTGCACCCATGGAAACCCAAAATTTCTTTCAGGCTGTGCACACATGGAAACCCCAAATTTCGTTCGGGCGAGTCGGGTCGTGCCGTGTGTGGGTGCCCATGCAAACGCGCTTGAGCGAGTTGGGTCAGGTTGCGTCGTGCCGTGTGTGGGTGCTCGAGAACATGTATGTTGAAAATGCAACAATATGATGGAGCTTAGTGGAAAGAAGTCGCCTTCACTAAGTGGGCCCGCAGGCTATTTTTGGCGCAAAGTCTATTTTTAGACTATGTCTGTTTTTAGACATATGGATCATGGTCTATGAGTTGTAGGATGCTATTTATGGAAGATTGGTCATGTTGGGAAAAATAGATGGACTTCTATTTTTGGATCACAGCAAGAGTGATCAAAGTCTATTTTTATACTGCTAGTCAAAAATAGAAAAGTCAAATATTATTGTCTCATAACAATATTTAGACTATAAACATTATCTTATTCTCTTGGAGCACTTTAGTTCGAGCTACGGATGTGGCACATGCAGCTAAAAAAAAGAATCACGTGGTTTCTTATGTGTTAGTTGAGCTATTGCATGGAGGACTTCAGTTAGAACTCATGCATGTGAATTCTATGGAGTTGGATGTGGAGTTGATGGAGTTGTGTTCAGTTTGACTTAGTTGAACTAGTTGTATTTATTCTAGCTAAAGAATACACTAGTGATGAGTTGTGTGAATTGATTGTTAATTAATTCACTAATTATTAACTCATAAAGAAATTAAAGAATACATCAGTTAACTCAGTGCATGGACAGTTCAACAGAGACAGGTGTTAGAGGTAAGTGTTGAGATTGCAACAAGATGATGGAGCTTAGTGAAAAGAGTCGCCTTCACTAAGTGGGCCCGCAAGCTATCTTTGGCGCAAGTCTATTTTTAGACTGTGTCTATTTTTAGACATATGGATCATGTCTATGGATTGCAGGTTGCTGTTTATGGATGATTGGTCAAGTTGGGAAAAATAGATGGACTTCTATTTTTTATCACAGTGTGAGTGACCACAGTGTGAGTGATCACAGTGTGAGTGATCAAAGTCTATTTTTAGACTCGCTGTCAAAAATAGAAAAGTCAAATATTATTGTCTCATAATAATATTTGGACTATAAACTTGATCTTATTCTCTTGGAGCACTTTAGTTTGAGCTACAGAGGTGGCACATGCAGTTGTCAGAAGGAAATACGCTTTTCTTATGAGTCAGTTGAGTTGTTGCATGCATGACTTCAGTTAGAACTCAATCAGTTGAGTTTGGTGGAGTTGATTGTGGAGTTGATGGAGTTGTGTTCAGTTTGACTTAGTTAAACTAGTTGTAATTAGTATAACTGCAAATAGACTAATGATGAGTTGTTAAACTAATTATTAAATCATGATTCAACTAATGAATACATCAGTTAACTCAGTTGCATGTCAGTGCATGTTCAGTTCAACAGGGACAGGTGGTAGAGAATCAGATTGCTATCAGTTGTGACTATAGTTGTGCACCAGATCTTGCACAATCAAGGGATTGAGTATGCCAATGAGTTTGCTCACGTATTTTCCCAGTATTGTAGCCTTTGCTCACGTCCAACAAAGTGTGAGTGATTATTTTGAGGTGAAATACGAGTTTGGTAATCCATTCTCATAAGTTCTTGAGCAGGTATTCAGCAGTGGAGGCAGGCAAGTAGTGGAATAGATTTGGAGATCAAATCTGAGCTGTATTGTGTGTAACAGGTGGAGCTGGTACTGGATTTCTTGTGATAAGCATTGTACTTTGTAATGTTACATGTTCTCAATCATTAATATACAGATAGTTGGGGTTTTTAGCGAGATGCTTTCCTCGGGTTACATACTGTGTTAATGTGTGAATGCTCTTGATGTTTTATTGTTATTGATGCTGCTATATTGATGATCAATGTAGAGGAGCTTATGTATTGTGTATGTATTCCGCAATAGTATATGATCAGGATAATCTCTGTTGAATATGTGTTAAATTATTCAAAATTTCTACATGGTATCAGAGCTAGATAATTGTAGAAAAAGTTTCTACATGGTATCAGAGCTGTTGTTCATCAGATCTACTATTCAGGAAGTGTTTACATTCTATTTCTTCAGGCAGAGTCTGTAAACGGGCCAGGTAGCCTCTGGATTCATCCTTCCTTTGGAAGGTGAGATATCCAGTGAATTCCCATACAGTCAATCTCTGTACGAGAAATATTGTGTTCTCACGAATCTTAGATCCGAGACGGTTGAGTTGGTTGCTGGTGGAATTCGAATTTTCAGCAGTATTTTCTTGGTGACAACGCAACAATGTCTTTCAACGGATTGCGATTGGAGTATGCTCTTGAGGGCAGCTCAAACTAGATTGCATGGAAGGACAGGATGGAGGCAGTATTGGATGATAACGGGCTGAAGGAGTTCATAGATACGGATATCCCAAAGCCTACTGATGCTACTCAAGCTGATGCTTGGAAAAAGAATATCGCAAAATGTCAAAGGATTCTGTTGGAAGGCGTGAAGGATCACATTGTGTCCAGCCTCCACGTAAAGGCTACTGCATATTTGATGTGGAAATCGTTAACATAATTATTCCAAAGCAAGAGCAATCAGAGGAAGTTGGTGCTCAAAGATAAACTCAGAAACATCAAATGCGAGAAGGGTGACAGTATTGCCAAGTATCTCACGAAGTTCACTCAGTGTCGAGATGAGTTGGGAAGTGTGGGGGTTACTATCAATGATGAGGACTTGGTGAGCTTGGCTCTCCTTGGTCTTCCGAAGAGTTGGCATTCCTATCAGGACTCTGTCAATGGTCAGGAGAAATTGCCAGGATGGGAAAGACTATGGTCAGATCTTGTGCAGGAGGATATCAGGCGGAGTACCAGGGACGGATCTTCGTCAAAGGGAGCTGATGAAGAGAATTGTGCTTTGGCTGCCAAAGAAAAGAAAGGGAAGAGCAAGAAAGCTTCTCAGTCTGATGCGAAAGGCAAGAAGCAAGATATGTCCAAGGTGAAGTGTTTTCACTGTCACCAGCACGGACACTATGCCACAAATTGTCCGCAGAAGAAGAAGAACAAGCAAGATGCTGGATCTGCAGGGGGAGAGGCCTTAGCTTCTTAGTTTGAGCTTGATTTTTCATTGATTTCATGCTTGGTTTCAAGTGTGATGGGATCCGTGTGGTTCTTGGACAGTGGTGCGTCTTTTCACATGACGGGAGATAAAGATTTGTTTTCTGATCTGGAGGACAAAGATCTTGGAGTGCACATCGAGATGGGTGATGATGGTAGATATAGTGCGATCGGTATCAGTACCATTTCCTTTGAGAGGGAGTCTAGTAAACCCTTCCTATTGAAGGAAGTCATGCATGTTCCAGGATTGATGAAGAATCTCATCTCATTGGCGATGTTAGAAGACAAGGGGTATGATGTTGTTTTTAGCGAGGGAAAGGCTTTCCTGCGCAGCAAGACAACTGGTGAGACCCGGAAGATAGGGGTTCGAGTGAGGAACCTTTATCAGTTGCATGTAGATGGATGTGCATCAATGGCAAGCAAGGCAGAAGGATTGGTGAGCCGGGATGATGGCGAGTTGTGGCACACGAGATTGGGTCACCTTCACCATGGAGCCTTGAAGATACTGTAGCAGATCACTACAGGGCTTCCTAAAGGCACACTTGCGTAGTCAGATTAGTGCAAGGGGTGTACTTTGGGGAAGTTTGTGAAATCCACCTTTCACGAGAAGGATAGTCGTACCACAACGATCCTTGAGAGAATTCACACAGACGTGTGTGGACCTTTCTCAGTTGCTTCGACAGCAAAACACAGGTATTATGTGATTTTTGTTGATGATTTCTCTCGTAAGTGTTGGATCTTCTTCATGCAGAAGAAGAGCGAGACATATTCAAAGTTCTGTGAATTCAAAGCACTGGTCGAGAAGGAGTCGGGGAAGAAGGTGAAGGCTCTTAGGAGAAATAATGGTGGTGAATACATCTCAGACGAGTTCAAGGATTTCTGCAAGGCAGAAGGGATTCGCAGAGAGCTCATAGCTCCCCATAACCTATAGCAGAACGGGGTAGCTGAGCGGAAGAACAGAACGATCGTGGGTGCTGCACAGGAAATGTTGCATGATCAGGGCCTACCCCTTCACTTGTGGGCGGAAGCATGCAATACAACAGTTTATGTGCAGAACCGTTGTCCTCATAGGATACTTGGCATGAGTACACCTGAGGAGGCTTATTCTGGTAAGAAGCCTGATCTTTCTCATTTGAGTATTTTTGGTGCTAACATTTACATGCATGTGACGAAGGATGCCAGGAAGAAGTTGGAGCCGACCGCAGAGGTTGGGATATTTGTGGGGTACACTGATACGCCCCACAACTATCGTGTGTATTTGCCAGACAGTGGTAAAACTGTTGTGCGACGGGATATAAAATTTCAGGAGGAGAAGGCCATGAAGTGTTTGCTTGAGAGGGAGCTACACTTGCATGCAGATGAGGAGCTATTAGTTCCTAAGGATGAGCTTTAGGATGTGGATCAGCCACAAGATGAGGTTCATGGAGTGGAAGAGACCACTCATGCAGCGCCAACCATCAGAGGGCGAAAGCACTTGACAGAAGCTGAGCGACTGGCTCAAGATGCAGAGAAAGTTGTAGGACCACCTACAGCCCAACGCAGGCAGAGACAGTCACTTGATCGGTACACTGGATACATGGATCTTATGAGCAAGTGTGTTGTGACTGAGCCATCCTCTTTCGAGGAAGCTGTGGAGGATCCCGCATGGGTAGACGCTATGGTGGAAGAGTATGATTCTATTGTCAGAAACAGTGCATGGGAGATTGTTCCTAGACCAGAAGGGAAATCAGTGGTGGGTTCGAGATGGATCTACAAATTTAAGCAGGCATCTGACGGGAGTGTGGAGAAGTACACGGCAAGATTTGTTGCCCGAGGCTTTTCACAGATTGAGGGGATTGATTATGAGGATACCTTTGCACCTGTCGCAAGGTATTCTTCCATACGGACGATTCTTGCTCTCTCAGCGCAGATGGGATGGCACATTCATCAGATGGATGTGAAGACTGTGTTCCTCAATAGATTCATTGAGGAGGAGGTGTACATTGAGCAACCCGAAGGCTTTGAGGTCTTCAGCAGCGAGTCGCATGTGTGCAGGCTCAAGAGAGTGTTGTATGGGTTGAAGCAAGCACCGCGTGCCTGGTACACACGGATAGACAACTATTTCACAGGACTTGGATTCTCCAAGAGCGAGGCCGATCCTAACCTATACCAAATTGTGGTGGAGGGTAAGTTGCTTATCATTGTACTGTATGTTGATGATTTGATTATGACGGGTGATGAGCTGTTGATACTGTCATGCAAGAAGGATCTTGCTACAGAGTTTGAGATGAAGGACTTGGGCCTCCTTCACTATTTCCTAGGATTGGAAATATGGCAGCGCAGTGGTGGATTGTTTGTTTCTCAGGGCAAGTATGCTCGGGAGATACTGGAGAATTTCAACATGCATGGTTGCAAGCCTGTTGATACTCCTCTTCCTGGAGGTTGGAGGAAGGAGGATGCCACTTCGGGAGAAGAAGTGGATGCCATTGTTTATCGACAGTTGGTGGGGTCACTGATGTATTTGGTCAATACACGACCCGATATATGCTATGCAGTTAACCAACTTTCAAAAGCTATGGTTAAGCCTACCAAGCTCTTCTGGAAGGTGGGCAAGCATGTATTGCGTTACTTGAGAGGCACATCAGGATATGGTTTGTGGTACAGACAGGAGGATGAGGTGAAGCTATGTGGCTTCACAGATGCAGATTGGGCAGGGAGCCCAACGGAAAAAAAGAGCACATCAGGAGGGGTCTTCAGTATTAGATCGACAACAGTTTCTTAGTACAGCAGGAAGCAAAGATCCGTGGCACTCAGTTCAGCGGAGGCTGAGTATATGGCATCAAGTTTGGCTGCATGCGAGGCTATATGGATGAGGAAGATCTTGGTTGGTTTGTTCAGTTCTCATTTGGATCCTACTGTGATTTACTATGATAACTAGAGTTGCATTAAACTCTCGGCTAATCCTATATTTCATGATAGATATAAACATATTGACATCAGGTACCATCATATCAGAGATTGTGTGCAGCGGAGGATCATGTTACTTTCGTACATTCCAACGGAGGATTAGGATGCTGATATTCTGACGAAGGCTCTCACTAGGAGCGAATTCGAGTACCACCGAGGCAGGATAGGGGTTGCTGATAATCCATATCTTGTCGAGAGGGAGTGTTGAGATTGCAACAAGATGATGGAGCTTAGTGAAAAGAGTCACCTTCACTAAGTGGGCCCGCAGGCTATTTTTGGCGCAAGTCTATTTTTAGAATATGTCTATTTTTGTCACCGTTTGTCACCGTCCCTGTTACCCCTTACCCGCACACTGGAGGACTCATTCCGGGACCTGTGAGAAGTGACATGACCTGAAACCACTTGCATTATATTCCTCTAAGTATGAGCTTCATTTGCCCTGAAGACATCTCCTGCAAAATATCCATGAAAACAGCTCTTTTTGCATTAGCGCGGGTCCACAGTTTACTGCGCGCGCCAATGAGGGAAATCCTATAAAAAGGGCGTGCCATTGGTGCTTTGTCTCAGAGTCGCACTTGCGCCAACCAAATTGAGTAAAGTTTTTAACCAACAAACTCCCGAAGGTTCTCTTCAACCCATTCACCAACTAAATCTATGTTGAGCTAGGATGGTTTAGCTTCGAATCTCCATAGAAAGGAAAGTGGTTTGCCACCTTTCATGGAAGTTTCAAAGTGATAAAGCCAATCCCATGAATAATGTGGTTGATCCTATCTTTTTCTTCTCTATCTATAAAAGCTTGCCTCTATGCCTTGAGCAAGCTAGTCATAGTCAGAGTTACAAAAGTTCCAGTTCTAGTATAGTGATAGAGAGTTTGAAGCTGCAAGAGCCTTCTTTGCACCGATAAGGCCAAATCTAAGTAAGGAGATTCTTGTCACCCAAAGAGAGAGAGGCTTGTTCCTCATCCCAACAAGCTTTGCAAGACTTGTGTAGCTGACTACCCAGCCAAAGGAGGATTTGACGTCAGAACAATGCTTGTATTCTTCTTTGTTATTTATTAATAATAGATGACTATCATTATGGTTCCACTCTCATTGTCCTATGTTTGATGTTGAGTTATATCTTTTCTGACTAATATATAATTGCATCTACTAGATTTTATGCTTGTTTTCGTGTTGTTCTTTGCATGTGCAGGTGTCCAATCACGAAGATCGTGGGGATCGTGACCGTCCAAGGCAAAGGAAGGAGGGCGACGTCTCTTCTACGAACACTAGCATTGGAATCCAAGTAGGCTCTCACCATCCACTTTTTATTTGCAATTAGGAACTTGCGTGATAGCATTGTGTGATTGTTGTTAGACCCGGTCTGGGCTAGTAGGGATCGTCTCTGTCCACAGAGAGGATTTACCTCCCAACAATTTGGCGACTCCACTGGGGAGTTAACTTGTTGTTTGATTTGTAAACTTTAGACGGAGCCTGAAGTACGGCCAGATAGCCTTCGAAACGCTATTTCTTTGCATTAGCGAAGTAGATCAACGCCACTTCAGTCAATCTCCGGTTTGGTTTACGAACTAAACAACTTGGAGTTTGTCTTGTCTCTTTGGTTTCTTGTTTGATTGCTTAGATAGCTGTCTGGGTTGGATTTCTTATTGTTTCTTGCTTCCTGGTTTGCCTAGATACTATTCTCAGGCCCTGGGTTGCTTGCTTTTGTTTTTAATTTAGCAAACTTGATTAGCGTGCTTTTTAGCCTGACAGTCGCACTATTGGCGCAAGTTGCTCAAAGACAACCCGCGCCAAACCTATAAAAGGGTGAGTTGCAGCTTGACAGTCGTGCCAGGCCTGTCAACTTTTCCAGTTCGCTTGTCTTCAAGCCCTCTGAGCTTGGATTTGTATCTTGCTGTGTCTTTTTCAATTACTGGAGTGTGTTTGATCCTTGTTTGACTGGTTTTAGACCTTCATCCTTCGGGTGTTTACCTCTTTCTATCGATTTCACATTTTAGCCCTAGGGCATCTAGTGGCTTTGTGCGTCGAGCCTCCCGTAGGTGTTTTGTGTTCTTTGATCGTCCGGTCAACTTTGTGATTATTCTTTTGCATTTGCTCAGTAGTTGTCAAAGCTTTTTCTTGATATTCAAATGATTTACTTATTTTTCGCTTGGGTTTCGCTTGGCTTCATTTGGGCTTAGATCACATAGCTCATAGAGGTGTTTGTGCTTTCTTCTTGGTTTGAAGGAATGTTTTGGTGTTTTGGGGATTCGATTGTGTTTTCATTGAGTGAAATTGGTCTTTTTGCTCGGTGTTACTATCTCTCAAAATTTGTTTAGTGCACTTTGCCATTGAAAAGAAAACAAACAATCTCTTTTGTGTTGAATTAGTTAATTGGAATTAGAAACTTTTCATTGATTAAGCGATTTAAAACAAAGAAAAGTTTCGTTTATTTGTCATTAGCTACATTAGAGTGGTTCTTGTTTGTTTGTGGTCATTTTTTTTGTTTGAAAAATTCTTAACTCTCTCGTAGTTAGTATTCATCGAACGAAATGACATTCTTTGGCATATAGCTTGCATTTAGGGAATTGTGAGAGATTACATACGGTAGGACCTGGAAATTGAAACTTAATCAAAGATCAACCATAAAATTAACTGAATGAACTTAAAAACGCATTGGAACATAACGCTCACTAATTAGAGGTCTAGGCTAGAGATGTGCTCCGGCGTCGTTAAACCTAGTCACTGTTGTTTCACACTACGGTTGGGTGATTCCTCCTTTTGTGACTCGATAGTGGTCTAGCACGGACTTGAGCTCCCACGTACCGTCGCGTATATAGGGGAGACCCCACTAGGTTATCATCCTTTATCCACAGGAAGCCGTGTCTGCCGCCTTACAAGCCGTAACACACTGAACACAGCATTCGGGAAGATTGACTGCCGTACGGGAAGTCCTTGGTTTTCATATGACTGCCAAGGTGTATATGTAGTTTTACGGATTTATTTGGTAAACCCTTTTGCCTAGTTCTCCAGAGTAGTCACTTTTGATCCTTTTTAGACTCCTTAAAAGAAAAGGCTCACTTGAGCAGTTTGTCACTTCGGGCTCACAAAACATTCGAAGGCGACTAGAGTCACCTTTTTGTCCTTTTCTCGACTCTTAAAACATGAAAAGGTCAAGTTGTGTCCTTGCATCTTAAAATTTATTTGGCCACGATAAACATTACCTGGTTAGATCTTGTGTGCGTTAGTTTGAGTAGGGTCCTTTATCGTTAGATTCCCTTAGGTTTTGTTTGAAGTTTATCATCCTGGCTGAATCGTCGACTCCCGTTCCAAGAGATCAAGGGTATCCATCTTCCACTACTCCCGAGGTACCAGTTGTAAGTGATACTCTTCCTATTATCCCGAGTATCCAACTGATCAACTCTCGCGCTCCAGACGACGAAGGTTACGAAATTCATTGGAACCCCATCTGGGAGCCTGAAGAGGACGATATTCCTTTTACCCCCCCTGGTGTTTTGTCTCCAATGTCTACCTCTCACATGGATGAGACATCTCCTAGAGTGAGTGAGACACCTGTTTTGTCGAATATCGACACTCCCATCCCAGCTACTTCTCTGCTCCCCCCATGCTACCAGTCCTTGAGGGATAGGGTAAGTGCCAGGATCCCTGCTTCGACTATGTGGGACCCCCATATCACTCCCACCACGGGATCTTTTGTCTCACAAGTCCACACTACACCTGTCACTTCAGTTCCAACAAATCCAACTGTTTGTGTAGCACATTCAACTCCGGTTGTTAGTGCAGTTACAACGTCTTCAGCCTTGAACACTGATGCTGGTCCCCCTCATGGTCAAGTGAGTAGCGGCCAGCCGACACACTCACCTAAATTTGTCCACCCTGCACAAAGTGCTCCACCCTCTTCTGGTCCCATCCCAGGAGGGGGGCCATATGATGCCTATGGACAAGCTGTTCAGGATCCGAATGCACAAGGTCCATTCTATTATTACGATTCTACTAGTCAATACCTTCAGCTTTCTCAACCCTTGCCTACTCAACCTATTGTTGAGGTTTCGGTACCATTATCCGTTGCTTGGAACGGCACCACTTTCCATGGGGGCCAAGCAACGCCTGCACAGCTTCAGGGACCACCTAACCAAGGCCAGCCATCTTATGTGCAAACCCCCCAAGGGCAGCAATATTATGGCTAGTCTTACCCAAGACAACCTGGGGGCCTACAAGGACAACCCTATCAGGGACAACCTTCAGCCACTGGTGGTCCATATTTTACTTATCTGACTCAACCTTCTAGTTATTCGGGGAAACCTGGTACCCAGCAAGGTTACCCGTCTGGACAACCAGGACAACCTTACATCCAACAAGGCCAACCTGGTATTCAGCAGGGTTATCCCTCTGGACAAGTTGGACAAACTTATATTCCACAAGGTCAACCGGTAGTCCAACAGGGGTATCCTTCTGGGAAAGGGGGGCAGCCTTACGTACAGCAGGGCCAACCCACTGCTCAGCCTAGTCATCCTTCTGGGCAAGCGAGTCAGCTTTCTGCACAGCAAGGCCAACCCACTGCCCAGCTTAGTCATCCTTCTGGATAGGCTGGCCAACCTCAAGGTCAATCAGCCGTCTAGCCCGCTCAACCATCTGTTACGCAAGGAAAACCCTTGGTTGCTCAAGGAAAACTTGGTACACAGCAAGCACATCCTTCTGGGCGAACAGGTCCGTCCCAAACCCAACCAGGCCAACCTTCCGGCCAGATGGTCCAAGATCAACCTGTTCAAGGACATCCTTTTGGGCCCCAGACTCAAATTGGTTATCAAATGCAAGGTGGGCCACGACCCCAACCTTCTTACCAAGCGCAGCCTTCTTATCAAGCTCAATATGGAGCTCAGCAAACGTATGGCTACTAGCAACCCCAGGGGCAAACTCAATTTACCCCTTATCAAAATTATCAACAAATGCAGGTCGCTCCTTACCAAAATTATCAGCAACAGTACGTTGCACCTGTAGGTCAAGTTGCTAATCCATGGGGTGCTGGGGGGCAGACCCAGGGTCAACTGTTTGCTTATGGATAGAATCCTTATGGACAGAATCCATATGGACAGAACCCCTATGGGCAAAATCCCTATGGGCAGAACCCTTATGGGCCAGGCCCATCCGGACAAAGTCCATGGGGGCAACCACCACCTGGTTGGAACCCTGGTACTACCTCTC
This sequence comes from Pinus tabuliformis, assembly GCA_031772625.1. Classification (NCBI taxonomy): domain Eukaryota; kingdom Viridiplantae; phylum Streptophyta; class Pinopsida; order Pinales; family Pinaceae; genus Pinus; species Pinus tabuliformis. The sequence goes on along the minus strand of CM062819.1, from coordinate 1,062,329,052 downwards.
TTCCACAGCCAAAAATGTCCTTTAATCCTCAGTTGTCTTTCTTAGCGACGTTGGAACTTCCAGATGTGTCCAAGTTGACGAATGATCCCATTCTTCATAATCCATATTGGCCACCAGTTCCAACTAAAATACCCGGTGATTGCCCAAAATTCGATGGCAAAGCTGGTGAAGATCCTCAAGCCCATGTCATGACCTATCACCTTTGGTTCTCATCCAACTCGTGGCTTGATGACTCCATCCGGCTCCGCCTCTTCCAAAGGACTCTCACTGGCTGGCTCGGCCGCTAAGTGGTATATTGAGTTGAATCGTGGAACATTTCAAGATTTCAACTCGCTGGCTCTGGCATTCCTAACTCATTTTCAGTTACCCATTCGGTATGAGACAGGGACACATCTCCTTACGTCTCTCAAACAGGACACGACCACGCATATATCCGATCATATACATGAATGGAGATGGCGTCGTCGCTTGATCAAATTTTGGATTCCTGATCAGCTCCTGACCGATTGGTTCACGACTTCCTTTGTCCCTGTGATCGTGCGAGACATCGCCATGGGAGCTTGTGTAACTGAAGAGAAAGCTATCGCGCGTGCTCAGTACCCCGACTTAGTATACTCTCAGTCAGGTACTTTATATGATTATTTTCCAAATGCCCCGAGACCCGGAACATCCAAAGCTCCACCAAAACCATCTGTTGACGGAGTTATTGGCTCTGTAAACGCGTCTTCAAAGAAGTCATCTGCGAACCCTGGGAAGCAAAAACAGAATGCTTCTAATGGAAACACTCCTCAGGGTCAATCTAATTCTGGAAGTACCTCCGAGGTTAACGCCATTCAGTCCACCATGGCGGATAAATCCTCGAAAGGGAAAAAGAAAGGGAAAGCCAAGAATAAATCCGAACAGCCCAAACAGGACTCCCCTAAACCTCCACCCAAGGAAGGAGCCAAACGTAAACCTAAGTATCCTTGTCTTATCTATGATGAGGATCACTACACTAAAGACTTCCCTAGGCGGTCCGAAGCTAGTCGATTATTGAAAGGTGCTCCTGGGACTCCTGCTGTGCTTAAAGAACCTTTCCATTCTCAGCAAACTCAAATGGTGGCAGATCCATCGCAACCCTCTTCTTCATTTGGCTCTCAAGTATTCATGGCTGGGACAATTCCCATCCATGTCACTACTCGAGAAAAAGAATATCCATCTCATGCCGGGAAAGAGCTGGAGGTCCCCTACAACACTCCTCTGTCCAGTTCTGGTCCTCTCCTCATCGAAAGACCTAGCACTGAGACAACTATCCGACCCCCTCCCAAAGGTGTACTCCGGAAGTCTTCTTACAACCCTAATGCTCGTGCTGCCCAGCACTACAGCATCGTTGAGGACTTAGCTTAGACTCCATCTTCTATGTCCGCTCTAGAAGTCCTCCAGAGCTTCCCCTCCCAGAGGAAGTCCTTGCTATCGGCCATTGGTGGCATAGACCCGGCTGACTTGGATCTGATTTCTTTTGATCTCGAGGGCTATACGCCAAGACTGCCTCACCAAATCACTTTCCTTATACAGGTCATCATCAATGGTAAAACGATTCATCGTACAGTCATTGATGAAGGTGCCTCAACTTGCATCATGTCTGTTGCTTGCTAGAAAGCTATTGGTTCTCCAACATTGAGCCAGTCTCCTACGACGTTAGAAGCCTTTGATGGAAGAGAGTCCCGTCCTTATGGTATCCTCCAACGCTTGCCCATCTCCTTGGAAGGGAAGATGATAGAAGTGGAGGTCGAAGTTTTCGACGCTAATCTTACCTACAACCTCCTCCTCGGACGTAGCTGGACATACGGTGTCATGCGGAAAGAGTCAATTTTGCGGACAAAACCGACCTCCCTAGAAGCTAAGGCTTTCTAGTGACAAACAAGACAAGTAAACACTACCTTTCTCTAAATATGCATTTAGAATACAAGTAATCAGGTGTTTATAACATACCTTTAGTCCAACACTTTGTAGTAGTCCAGCCTCGTCGATCCGGATGAGCTCCTCCTTCTCTTCGAAACCTGCATTCACTAACAAGCCAAAAGATTACATAACACCTGAATAACTTATAAAATAACACATATTCATCATACAGACCAAGGATTATATAAAATAAATCATGTATAACAACTTTTTGAGAAAAATGAGTTTATTTGCATTAAGTGGAAACAAAAGAACCATTACAACCTGAGCCTTGGTGTTGTGCAAGTCCCTCCCAGGGTCCAGCAAGAGTTTTCCTTTACTTTGATCAGCTCACCCACTTCCAAATGAAGCTAAGAAAGGATGGGAATCTCTCCTTTCAAGCTCTATAAGGGAGTCCTAATCTCAGCAACATCTACCCTTAGGAATGTTCAGCTTTCAACCTCCCCTCCCTCTGGCCCAATGCCTGTATTTATAGTGCTTTGGAGGAAGTTAATCAGGTCCACCATGAATGGGATAAGCCCCTCTTTCAATGGGATAGCTCCCCTCTTCATGGGATAAGTTCCTCTTACATAGGGATGCATGAACCATCTAGAGGCGCTCAATCCACGTCAAACCATCTTCTAGAATGCTCTAGAAATGACCACAAGTAACTTTTTTGAAGTGAAACTTGCACCTTTTGACCTTTACAGGAGTACGCACCCAATCCTTTACATACAGAGCGTACAAGTACGCAGGTTTTATGAACTGGAGGTGCGTACACGCAGGTAAGGCTAAGAGAAACTGCGTAACCAGAGTTAATTGACTTTTAAAGGACTTTCTCTCTTTCTTGGAGTTTAACATGAGGGGCAGAGGTATGAGACTTGCCAAGGAGGATAGTATGATAGTTGATAGAGCCATACTAATTGTAGATAGTCATGGTGACAAATTTTAGTGTCCCACAAGCGATAATCACTGACCATGGGCGCTATTTTTGAAACATTATGATGACAGAACTTACAGGCCAGCTTGGTTTGTGTCACGATAGCTCAACTCCTTATTATCCACAAGCCAACGGTCTGGTTGAGTCCATCAACAAAGTTTTAGTTATCATGATCCGATGAATCATTGGGATTCATCGGTCGAACTGGCACAACATGTTATTTTCCGCGCTTTGGGCATACCAAACTTCAGTGAAAACATCAACAGGGTTCACTCCTTTCCAACTAGTTTATGGTTTGGAAGCTGTGTTGCCCATTGAATGCGAAATCCCATCACTTCAAATGGCTGTCGAATTACTTCCAGCTACTTCCTAAGAGGAGAAGCGTTTATTATACTTAGCTCAATTAGATGAGACTCGACGCGATGCTGCACTGGCAATCGAGACTCATGCAAAACGAATGAAAGCTCAGTATGATCGAAATGTGACCCCTCGAAATTTTTCGGAAGGAGACCTAGTGCTATTGTATGATCAAGCTAACGATAAATTAGGTGCTGGAAAATTTGTTCCTATGTGGCATGGGCCCTACATTGTTAAGTGAAAGCTAGCAAAAGGGGCCTATGAGATGGTTGAATTTGACGGGGACTCTTTGGGTAAACCCAGAAATGGACTTTACCTAAAGAGGTATTATGCTTAAATGATGGGTGTAGAGATTTTAGTTAGGTTAGTTAGGTTAATTTTTCTTTCTAGCTAGTGTGTTTGTTAGTTTAGACAGTGTGCTTAGCTTAGAAAGTGTGTTTTTTCGTCGTTATTCTGCTTATCTTGGTTTTACCCTTGATGTTTGCAGATGTCGATGCCTCTCCAAACGTACATTGGATTCGTTGAAGGTGCTTGTCGTAATACATGGAATATCTCTTCCGCAACTTGGGTTATTTATTTTTCCTCTGACGAGTTAGTTTCTATGCATGGGGTGAGCCTCGGTCAAACAACAAACAATATTGCAGAATATAGTGCAGTGATTGAGTTATTGTCTGAATCTATTTCATTTGGGATTCGGAGTTTGATAGTGAGGTTAGATTCTGAACTCGTTGTATTACAGCTTAATAGAGTTTATGCCATTAGAAATCCAGTGTTATTAAGGTTATTTTTGAGAGTGCGTCTCTTGTAACGTGAGTTTGATTACATTGAATATCAACATATTCCAAGGTCTTTAAATACATTAGCAGATGCAATTGCTTCTCGAATGTTAGACAGACATTTGCGATAATCATACATGTAAATTTAAAAACATTTAATCACACATGTTTAACAAGATAAGCTGGTAATAATGATATATATAGATAGGAGTGTGTCAAAAATACATCGTCTTCGATCATAGGTTGCAAAACACCTTATGATCAGCAAAAATGATAAGTACAAAAAACCAAAATGTCACATGTGTCTACAAAAACGACCATCCAATCACTGGTGATGATCTCTATACGACACCACTGCACGGGCTACCCTACACAAGAACCTCCTAAAAGGTCCTGGAACTCCGACTACATAGCGCTGAAACCTGATAGGAATATCATCTATAATAGTCTCTGGTATATCTGCCGTCAGACGCTCTAGGTCTTGTTCCAACTCAGCTAAGGTCTCTGTAGCCTCGTTCTGTGGGACCGGTGCCAGTGCAACTGGTTGTCTCCTCTCGAAAGGTCGGAGATTGGCTGGACGCCATGGGCCTACATCTGCATTTTGAAAATTGTCACTATCAGTTTTGAGACGATATAAAAAAAAAAGTAGATAATTTAAAAAACTTGTGAAAAATAAAGTACCTGTGTCATCCCACTGTTCTCCCGGTGGAAGAATCATGTCCGGATCACTGCGAAAATCGACTCCGGCATAAGGAAAATCCTGTATCGAGAAGACCTGGTCCTCTAACCAGTGAAAGTACTCCGGTCTAAATCGGACAACCTCCGTGCCCTCATCAGGATGACGGGCTATCACCGCAACCCATCGCATCAACTTAGGCTCTCGGGGAAGCCCAGCCTCAACAGTGAGCTGCTGCGGGATCAACATCGGAACCCTCTCTAGAGCAAAACTCACAACTAAAGGCCCATAACCAAAAGTCTTCAGTTGCCCGTTTTTTTCCCTAGTCAGTTGGCCCTTTAAATTGGCCAACACAGCATCACACCAGTTGAAAATGGTGCCCTGATAGCAGTCAATCACCATCCGCATTTGGGACCCGGTGGCAATATGCAAAGTGGCTACGCCGCAAAGTCTGGTAACTGTAAAGGCAATTACCATAAGTTCAGGTCGGGATATCTTTTTAATTTCTATCCCCCTCTCCTGGTTTTGGTTATTGCACCACTCTAGACGGAGACTAGCGATGGACTGGCCACCCGGCCTAGTCTCAGACAAAGTCAATTGTTCGCCCCTCTTGGGCAAACCAGTGAAAAAGTAAATGTCTGAGGGCTCTATCTCGAGCTGGTGCCCTCAAATGTAAAAGCACTGATCCTGGGCGTTCCACCTTTCGACCAGCCACTCTAGAAATCTTACCTGGGCCCTCATGCCAAGTATGGCCCAGTATTTGTAAAGACCGCATGCCTTTAAAGAATCAATGGAAGGTTGGTGATTAATCACGGCCAAATCAACATCTTCGTGTTCTCTTTCGCGCCAATCAAGCATGGTGGGCAATCTACACACCATAAAACATCTGTTAGAGTCCATAAAATTGAAAGTTTTTGGTTCATTTTGGAGAAATTGGAGTTTAAAAACCCACTCCGCGGTGTACGCAGCCCGCCTTTAGAGACAGAGTGTGTGTACGCAGGCTCTCTTAAGGCAAGCTGCGTACGCTCGGCATTTTCCCAACTGAGAAAATGTCGGGGTACGCAGGTCACCTATGGAGCACCTGCGTACCCCGAAAAGCGGCCTTTGAAACCCTAAGGCCTCCAAAAAATGAAACTAAAGCTTAAAATCAAATTCTAAACGGATGGAAATGCAAGGGAGGATGTTGTAGAATACCTGATGAGACGGCGTTCGGTTTCGACAGTCGGATTCTCCGCAATGACCGCGGGAAGTTTCTTGCCAAAAGCCCTTTTTCTCTCCTCAACAGTAAAATGGTAAAAATGAAATGGTAAAACCCCTTTTTATAGGTTTTTTGAGTAAATGAATGTTAAATTTTTTTATTTTCCACCATGAAAAGGTATTTTTCAAAGAATTTTTATCTATATTAAACAGGTATGAGTAATGGGTTGGTTTTTGTGCAGGATAAAGGATTTTCAGTGAAATTGTCATTTTTCACAAACAAAAACATCAGAGTCATCTTTTAAGCCCTTTTCTGACTCCTAGAATATGAAAAGATTGCCGAGCGTTTCTTTTACACTCGTTAAAACGGAATTAAAAGACGGTCCCCTTATAGCCCTTTTCTCACCGTAAAAACAAGAAAAGATTGTCGGGTTTTTGTCGTTTCAAACTTGATACTGGAAATAAAACGACGTGTCCTTGATCACTTTTTACTTTTCAGGTCAAAGACACTAATTATGAAAGTACTCCTTGGTCGTAAAAAACCAAGCGGTTCTCTCAAGTATTATTTTATACTTTTTCGGGCTTGGGAGACACAAATTTACGAAAAAGTTCAACCCTGGAGTCTTCTTAAGTTTTTCAGACTCTCTAAAATTGAAAAACGCCGAGTTTCTCCTATACTGGACTCGTTAAAATTTCACAGTAAAGGACCTGTTCGATTACAAACAGGAATGGACCACTCCTTCTTAGGGTTCGAATCTAAACTAAGTTGGACTCATCCGAAGGATGAGCTTATAATCAAGCATATGTTATCCTGCTCAAGCTTGTAAAAAATAAAGAGGTACTTGCTAGCAATGGTGGGGGAAAAGAGAGAAGAATGAACTTATTTGTTATCCTTTGTTACACAGTAATTTGTCATTGTCTCCTTGTTAGTCTCCCTACTGTTTCATGAATTCCAATTGACCATTCTCCTGCTCTCTAATCTGGCCAAATGACCCACTTTGCCAAAGTTTATTTCATCATTGTGACTGTTATTAAAATAACCGCGCTAACTGGCACCTGATAGTGCAACTGATGCGCTGCCAGCGCGGAAGCACACGGGTTTTCCGCGCTGGTCGAATTTCATGAACCAACGCATCCTATGTTTGTATTAAGTCGCGCTGACACAACTTGCTCCGTTATTAAGATGTGATTTCAGCGCCCCAGTGCAGTTATACACCCGCGTTGATCCAGTTTGGGCGAGTTTGTTCTAACAGCCAGCCTTCCAGATGACTCCAGACCTGGTTGTTGGCCTTGTAAATGTCGCCCTCCCTTCTATGCCATGTCTGTTCGTCATTTGAACCACCTTCCTTAGAGATAAGCTCATCCTCGCACCATTCATGGAGACTCCTTCTCCTATTTAAACCTCTACCATTGCCATGAGCAGCTAGTTTTTGATAGTGTGGAGTTGATAGTGCTTAGAGTACTGCTGCTAGTAGGTAGTTGGTGTGACAAGTGTGGGATTGCTATAGCTTAAGGAAGGTTATGGAGCGTTGCTTGTGTGAGAGAGAGTTCTTGTCTTGGGAGATCTACCTCCAAGGGTGAATGCTTAAGAGACTTGCTGGCTGGACCCTCTTGAGAAGGATTCGACGTCAGAACATTTGGTTGTACTCTTCTCTGTTATTGATTAATAATAGATGACTACTATTATGGTTCCACTCTCATTTGTCTTTGTAATGGTTAATGTGAGTTATGTCCTTTCTGATTGATGTATAATTGCTTTTATTAGATTTCATGCTTTTGTTTGCCTTTCTCTTCGTGTGTGCAGGTATCTGTTCACGGGGATCGTGGAGGATCATGACCGGCCAGAGCGAAGGAGCGAGAGCGGCATCTCTTCATCAAACAATAGTGTTGGAATCCAAGTAGGTTTTCATTGCCTACCTTTTATTTGCAATTAGGAACTTACATAGTAGCATTGACCGATTGTTTCTAGACCCGTTTTGGGCCAGTAGGGATCGCCTCTGTCCATAGAGGGGATTTACCTCTCCAACAATTTGGCGACTCCGCTGGGGAGTTGGCCTTTGTCTATTTTTGTTCATCCTTGTTTTGAGTTTGATTGTTACTCTCTTTTCAAAGATCAGGGGTTAGTCCTCTGCCTTTAACCTTCCTGGTTCAATCTGGGAGGTGCCTTAATTATTTAAAGAGTTATTGCCTTGGTTTGGGAGTTTTTGGCTTGTTTGTGCTTATTTTTTAGCCTCAGCTCAGTTTATATCAAAACAGTCACGCTGACAGCGCATAGCTGTTTCTTTGATTCCGTGGTCATCGCGCTTGTACACTTAATAGTCGCGACGATTCTGAAAACAAACCAGCGCGACTAAGCCATGTGCTTCCGCGCTGACAGCGCTTTGTTGCTACGCATGACTTCTGGTCAGCGCATTGTTGTTGAGTGTTACCCGCGCTGATCCTGTAGAATTGAATTTGTTTCAATTTTACCTCCTGAGCCTATTGGTTTGACTATCTCCTACTCTTTCCACCTGGTTTATGACTTGATTTTTATTATTTGAACTGTGAAGCACTTGCTTGCGAAGTCTTGTCGGGCGGATCTTGTTTTGTGTCCTGTGACCTGGTGTTATCATCCCGTTTTGCTGGATTGACTTTGTTTTATCACTCGTTCACAAAGATTCGTTGCTACTTGCCTTTGCTTTTGCGAAAACCTTCCTCTTTTGCTTTCTTTGCTTGGTTGTTTAGGTGATTGTCAGCGAACCAGTCCTTGGATTGTTTCGATTACTTCTCGCTACCCAGACACAGATTACAATTGCTTGGGTTCAACCGGCTCTTTTCACGCTTGTTGTGTTTTTCATTGAGTGATTTTATTTCTCTTTACTCGGTGTTGCTGTCTCTCAAAATTCATTTTAAATGCATTGTGCCATTGAAAAAGAAATCGAACTAATATCTTTCGCATTCAATAGTTAATGAAAAGAAGAGCATTTCATTGATTTGTGTTCTCAAAAGAAAAGTCTCATTTCTTTGCCATTAGCTGCATTAGATTGTTTGATTGATTGAGTTCATTTTGTTTGATTGAAAACTCTTAACCCTCTCATAGTTGGAATTCATCGAACAAAATGGTATTCTTTGGCATGTAGTCTGCATCTAGGGGATTGCGAGAGATTACATACGGTAGGACCTGAAAACTGAAACTTAATTCAAGATCAACCATAAAATAAACTGAATAAACCTAAAAACGCATTGGAACTTAACGCAAACATCTAGAGGTCTAGGCTAGAGACGTGTTCCGGCGTCTTTAAACATAATCACTATTGTTTCACATTACGGTTGGGTGATTCCTCCTTCTGTGACTCGATAGTGGTCTAACACGGATTGTGCTCCCATGTATCGTCGCGTATATAGGGAGACCCCACTAGGCTTTTATCCTGATCCATAGGAAGCCGAGTCTGCCGCCCTGCGATCCGTAACGCACCGAACACAGCATTCGGGAAGATTGATTGCAGTACGGAAAGTCCTTGGTTCTCATACGATTGCCAAGGTGTATAAGCAGTTTTACGGATTGCTTGGTAAACCCTTTACCTAGAATCTCCAGAGCAGTCACTTTTGATCCTTTTCGGACTCCCTAAAAGAAAAGTTGCTAGTGAGCATCTTGTCACTTCGTGCTCATTAAACATTCGAAGGAGACTAGAGTCATCTTTTTCCTTTTCTCGACTCTTAAAACATGAAAAGATCAAGTTTAGTTCCAGTGTCTTAAAAATTTATTCGACCACGTTAACATCACCTGGTTAGATCTTGTTTGCGTTAGCTTGAGTAGGCTTCTTTTTGTTTGCCATGGCAACTTTTCCGGGGTTCACCAACCTAATTTCCCCTCCTGACGGGAATCCTGGTCATTTCCCTCCTCTCGGGAATGTTGGTGCCCCTTATATGGCAACGTTATCCCTTCCGGGGTTAACTGTCGGGTTTCCTGTTTGGTTGTTTTCAACCTCTTTGGTCCCTGCCGTATCGGCTGCTAGTCCATCAGTCCCTCCACCTGAACAACATCATGTTGATCCTAAGGTGGATCTCTCCCCTTCGACACCTACTTATACGTCTTCCTCTTGTACTTCGCCTGGTGAAAGTCTCGATTCGAATAACCAGGTGGCTAAGAAGAAGAAGAAGAAGACCAAGAAGAAGAAGTCTCCTAAGGGAGAGGCTACAAGTATAATTATTACTCCCTCGAGTACACCTGAAGCCGGGCCCCCTTCCGCTCCTCCGCGGAAGGTTAAGTTTCCTTGTCGATTATGCAAGGGGGACCATCTTCTTCGTGATTGTCCTGGCATTCCCAGGGTACTAGAAGTATGGTCTGTTAGAAAATTATATATTACGGAGCAATGGAACACATAAAATATTGCAGAAATATAAACACAGAAAACGCACAAAACAAGAGAGACACAGATATACGTGGTTCACCCAGTTTGAGCTACGTCCACCCCGAACAGCCAGTCCTTCCCTTTTATTATCCAGCAAAATGAAGAGACACAACCTACAGCAAATCCGCTGTAATATCCTCTGTTTTCTCTCACAGTCTCACCTCTCTGTTTCTCACTCATAGAATACACATCTATCACACAGCCTCAAATACAATACCCTCATACAAAGAGAGGGGTTGTCTTCTAGGGAAAGAAACCCTAAACTAAACATAAGTTCTACCGTCAGATCATCCACCTAATGAACGGCCCAGATTGACTAGAAATTACTATACTTTTACAAGGCAATTTTACAGATGTTTTTAGCTTCGGGGGCACTGCCCCCGAAACCCCCCACCAGGGGGGGCTCCCAAAGGTCGCAGCCGCCCCCCCCTGGACCCCCCCCTGCAGCGAACATTTTACGGGCGGCGTTGCTGCCCCCATTTCGAGCTGGGGTCCTATGTGGCGATACCTTTGAATATAGAAGATAATCAGGCTCCACACCCAACAATATCCCACTTGGAGACTGATTGTAGCAACTCCACCGCTACTCCATTTGCTGGACAATGACTCCTCTTTGGACCTAAGCAAACCCCTTCACCACAAGTCTAGATTTATGCCTCTGTTTTCCTCCATCTTGTTCCTTCAGCCTGTAAACCCATTTATTCTTCAATGTCGTTTTTCCTACAGGCAACCTGACTAAATCCCAAGTCTGGTTATGCATTAAGGAGTCCATCTCTTCTTCCATGGCTACCTCCCACTTCTTCCTGCTTTCAACCTGCATTGCTTCTTCATAACATTCGGGTTCACCAGAATCAGTCAGCAATAAATAATATAATGAAGGAGAGTATCGTTCAGGGGGTCTACTTATCCTGGTAGATCTTCTAACACCACTTTCAGGTGTTTCGGGTGCCTGTTGTTGTTGTGGTGGTTGCTGTTGTTGTGGTTGTTGATTATTATTATTTTTAGGCACCTTTACTTTTTCAGTGATTTCATCAAAAACTGCGTATTCCTTGTTTTCCTTTTCCCGTTTCTTTTCCTGCAACTGATTCTTATACAAGACCTTTTCATTGAATATTACATCTCTGCTCCTAATGATTTTGTGATTTTCGTAATCATATAAGTGATAACCAAAATCATTAACACCATATCCAATAAAGGTACATTTCTTTGACTTTGCCTCAAGCTTTGTTCTATTTTCTTTATCAATATGGACAAAGGCCTCACAACCAAAAGGCTTTAAAATAGAGTAGTTTACCTTTTTACCTGTCCATGCTTCCTCTGGAACACCACCATCCAAGGAACTTGAAGGCCCTCTGTTTATTAGATAAACAGCAGTATCTACAGCATCTGCCCAAAACTGTAAAGGCAATCCTGCATGCAATCTCATGCACCTTGCACGCTCCATGATTGTTCTGTTCATCCTTTCTGACACACCATTTTCTTGTGGTGTTCTTGGAACTGTCTTCTCTCTGTGAATTCCATGCTCTGAATAGTACCTATCAAATTCTTTGCTGCAATATTCACCTCCATTGTCTGATCTAAGACACTTCAATTTCTTTCCTGTCTCAATCTCAACCAAAGCTTTCCATTTCTTGAAAGTATCAAATACATCAGATTTATTCTTAATACAATAAATCCAAGTTTTTCTAGTTGCATCATCAATAAAAGTAACATAATAACAAGAGCCACCAAGAGATGATACCTGAGCAGGTCCCCATACATCTGTATGCACAAGCTCTAATTTTTCATTCTTCTTTTCTTTCCCAACTCTGAGAAATCTGACTCTCTTCTGTTTTCCATAAATGCAATTCTCACAGAAGTCCAAATCAACATTCTTCAAACCCGGCAACAAATTCCTTGAGTGAAGAATCTTCATCCCCTTTTCACTCATGTGTCCGAGCCTATGATGCCATAATGTTGCATCTGCTCCTTTGGAAGTTAAAGCATTAACAGAGTTAGAAATACCATTTCATAAATACAATGTACCAACCTTTTTGCCTTTTGCTATTACCAGGGCTCCTTTGGTGACCTTCCAAGCTTTATCTATGAAAGTTGTCACACAACCTTCACCGCCTAACTGCCCCGTTGAAATCAGATTTTTCTTTAGATCTGGAACATGCCTTACCTCCTTTAATAGCCATTGGTTTCCATTCTGCTGTTTTAAAAGAACCTTACCCATTCCAACGATTTTACAAGGTTTATCATCACCCAGACGAACTTGTCCAAAATCTCCTTGAACATAGTCATGAAAGTATTTCTTATCAGGTGTGGCATGGAATGAAGCCCCTGAATCTACCACCCAGGAATCAGTAATATTTTCAAAAGAAAGAATCAAAGCATCTTGTAACACCTCACCTGTCACATTTGCTTCATGATTGTTTTCTTGTTGTGCATCTCCTTCTTTTCCCTTCCAAGATCTACAGTCTTTCTTTAGGTGTCCTTTCTTTCCACATTTCCAGCACACTATCCCCGATCTGGACTTGGATCTGCCTTTCCTTGATTTACTGCGATATCCTGAGCTCTTTCCTCTTTCCATTTTTCTTCCTCTAGACTCTGCACTCAAAGAATTTCCCGATGTCTCACCGGAGCTTTTCCATCGCATTTCCTCGCTAAGGATAGCACCGAAAACATCATCAAACTTTAAAGTACTAGATCCAGAAACGGAGTTACTAATGGCCATTACCAAACCATTCCAACTTTCTGGTAATGAGCATAAGAATAACAGAGCTCTAACTTCATCATCAAAGTTTACCCCTACAGAACTTAACTAACTTGTAACTGTATTAAAATCATTTAAATGGTTTGCAACAGATCCACCTTCCGACATATTCATATTAAATAACCGTTTCATAAGAAATACCTTGTTTGAGGCCGAGGGTTTTTCATATAGTTTCGACAACGTCTGCATCAAACCCTCTGTCGTGGTTTCCTTCGAAATATTGAAGGCGACTGATGCAGCAAGGCACAACCGTATTGTTCCGAGTGCCTTTCTATCGAGCAGGTTCCATTCTTCGTCTTTCATACCCGTCGACATCTTTGTTTTTCCGCCCAATGGTAGGTATAGATCTTTCTGATACAGATAATCTTCCATCTGCATCTTCCACAGCGAGAAGTTTTGGCCGTTAAATTTCTCGACCCTAAACTTACCATCTTCCGCCATTGCTCCCACTCGAACCATGAACCCTTCTTTCCTGCGAGTTTATCAGCCAAATAGACCTTCGGCTCTGATACCAGTTGTTAGAAAATTATATATTACGGAGCAATGGAACACATAAAATATTGCAGAAATATAAACACAGAAAATGCACAAAACAAGAGAGACACAGATATACGTGGTTCACCCAGTTTGGGCTACGTCCACCCCGAACAGCCAGTCCTTCCCTTTTATTATCCAGCAAAATGAAGAGACACAACCTACAACAAATCCGCTGTAATATCCTCTGTTTTTTCTCACAGTCTCACCTCTCTGTTTCTCACTCACAGAATACACATCTATCACACAACCTCAAATACAATACCCTCATACAAAGAGAGGGGTTGCCTTCTAGGGCAAAAAACCCTAAACTAAACATAATTTCTACCGTCAGATCATCCGCCTAATGAACGACCCAGATTGACTAGAAATTACTATACTTTTACAAGGCGATTTTACAGCTGTTTTTAGTTTCGGGGGCGCTGCCCCCGAAACCCCCCACTAGGGGGGGGCTCCCAAAGGTCGCAGTCACCCCCCCTGCAGCGAACATTTTACGGGTGGCGTTGCCACCCCCATTTCGAGCTGGGGTCCTATGTGGTGATACCTTTGAATATAGAAGATAATCAGGCTCCACACCCAACATGGTCTCGCGATCCGGCCCACCCCGCACCGTCCTCTGAAGCTCACGGCGATGCTACCTTATCAGTTGGGAATGGTAAGTGAAAAGGGAAGATTTGAATCCCCTGTAGACTTTTTGAAGGCAATCATCCCCTTCACCTTTGTCCACTCATGCATAAAGCCTCCAGTGTCTTGGAAAGTCTCCCAGCTCCCTCACCCCAACTCCCCGTTGGATATCAACGTCTTTTTGCAGCTGCAGATCATCCGCCTCCCGACAATGAGATTGGTTCACATTCTTCTGTTTTCCAGGCCCCTCTTCCCGAACCCGGCTATGTCCAGCCTGTTCCAGACCAACCATTGGTCGGAGAGAGTGTCAACTCGAGTCCACCACTCGCTCACTCTGTTTCAGAAGAGAATCACGCCCATGTTCTTCTCGTCTCTTCAGATTCTCCTGAGTCTCGAAATGACTCTCCTAACCCAGCTGCTCCTGAAGGTTCTCCTTCAGTTCCTTTAGCACGTGGGGGCAATCATACGTTTGCCCCACCAAGTAGTCTGGTCGCTTTCTTTGATTGGAATCTCCTGATCGCCGGTCGCCTTCCATCCCATATGCCTTTCCAGATCACAGTACATGCATGTGCTAAGGCAGTACCTGGCACTGTCTTGGATGAAGGGGCGTCTGTCAGTCTTATGCCGTACACTACTTGGCAAGCCTTAGGTTCCCCGCAGCTTGGGCCAGTCACTCAGAATCTGTTGGCCTTCGACGGAGGAGCCTGTCCATCTCTAGGAGTTCTCCCAAAGTTCCCTCTTACTTTGGGAGGCAAAACCATCTATATAGACGTCTTGGTTACCCAAGGTGTTTTAGACTTTAGTCTTCTCCTTGTTCGCGACTATGTTTACGCCATGGGGGCCCTCTTTTCTTCGCTTTTCCGTGTGGTTTGCTTTCCACATGATGGAAGAATTGTGACTATTGACCAATTGTCATTCGTTAGTCCCCCAATGCCTCCTGCGCAGTTGTCATCCCCTCCTAGTTTTTATCCACCAGTTGTATCCGCCCCACCGTAGATCAACTACGTGGCCACCTACCCCGTGCTTGTATCCAGTGATGACACCATCGTGCATAGTGTCCTGGGGGCATTAGGTCCTAACTTCCAAGATGTGGTCCTTTCACCGGGAGTAACACTCTTGGAAGCACCGACTTCCTGTTCATTATGATGCAGTTCAGTCGGAGCATAGTTCACTTTCCTATGTCAAGCTCCTTAAGAAATGAAACTGGGTCTGGTCTGAGGATAGTTTGTTCTTGTGTCAACCTCGTTAAAAAATGAAACAAATCCCTTTCCAAATCGAGTCTTTTGGTTAAGATCTCGTAAAATACAAGTCGAGTCTTTAATCGATCTCGAGAGTGAACCTTCATTCCATCCACTTTGTTGAATGCAATGAAGCTTGGGGGGCATGTACCTTGATTTGCGTCATTATGTTGGGGGCATGCGAACTCATACCAAGCATAGTTTTTCGTTTCAAGCTTGTGTAAACATGAAACAGAATCCAAGAAAAGTTCTCCATGATTCAAGCTTGTGTAAAAATGAACCTATACCCGATTTACATCTCGTGATTGCCATTTTTATCCGATGAATTCTACTAGATGAGCCTTGGTTGTTTCATTCCATTGCTACCATCTCTTTGGCCGATCATATGCTCTCACTTGGTTGTTTATCCTTTCCTGAGGAACCGCAACGATGAGTGGTTTTATTAGCTAGCCTCTTGACCATTACATGTTTTGAGCAGTTCCACCATTGCCGGAACCAGTTGCTACCTTTTATACCACTCGTTCCTCTAGGATGAGTCACCTTTAAGCTCTTTTCTGACTCGTAAAATGTGAAAAGATTGCCGAGTATTTTTCCCTTTTTGACTCGTTAAAGAGAATAAAATGGAGGTCTGCTTTCAGCTCTTTTCTGACCATTTAAAGACGAAAAGATTGCCGAGTCCCCCTCTCGACTCGTTAAAGAAATGAGAGGCGGTCGCCTTTAAAGCTCTTTTTTCGACCGTTTAAACTAAAAAAGATTGTCGGGTGTCTGTCATTTCGCACTCGTTATTGGCTCCAAAACGACGTACTTATGACCGCCTTTTTACTTTTTCGGGTCGAAGTCACTACTTACGAAAAGTACTCCTCAATCATACTAGTCGGGCGGTTCTTTCGAGTATTGTTTTATACTTTTTCGGGCTCGAGAGACACAAATTTACGAAAAAGGACCCCCCTGGAGTTTTCTTTTCCGCTGTCTTTTCAGACTCTCTAAACAGGAAAAGACGCCGAGTTCTTCCTTTGTCAGGCTCGTTAAAACTTAATGACATCGGACACCGTCGAAATGGCGCTTTCCAAGCATATGCTATCCCCGTCAAGCTTGTCATCCAAAAATACTCGGGGTACCTGCCAGAAATGGTGGGGGAAATGGAACTGTAATAATTGTCGTGTCGGTAGTTTGTCGCTCTTGAACATGGCACTTGTCTGCTTTCGTGTCTGGGTGGGGATTTTCTCATCTTGTTTTACACTAGCCTCCGTGGGTTTGGGTTGTCCTGTTTTGACCTCTCATCTGCTCATTGCCTTGTCACCATGACCTCTGCTCATTTGATGTCAAATACTGCCAAATCCATTGTCGTGCCGCTGATATGTTCAAGAGAAGTTGACCTCTGCAAGCTTACAACCTCCCTCTAATGTCTCACACAAAATATTTTATCTCTTTGTCTCATGTCGATGACGTGGGAAACACCATGGCCCACCTTCAATCAAGGTTACTTCCTGTCGAATTCAGCTCATTATCTAGGAAAGTGACCTAGAGACTCCGTTCAGGTGCCTTAGAGCCTGCATGCCTCAATGGCAGGTTCTTCGTATTCGACGCGAGGTTTTCATCATTGGCCTCTGATCGAATGATTCTGCGGGTGTTCGACACCAGCTCATTGATTCACACACCGCAGATTGTACCTATGAGTACCTTGAGGACCATTGTCATTATTGATGGTACCTCTCGCGTCTGTTAACAGTTTTCATCACTGACTGGTAATCAGACGATGTTCATGCATGTTCGACTTCAGCTCATGTATTCACATGCTTGAACTTGTACTTTGTTCGGGTTGGGATGGAGCACAAGACCCTGGTTTTTGTCTGCTACAAACCAGGTTGCGATTTTGTGGATTATTATTACATGACTCATTGATGGATGGCTGCGCCCATACCTGAGTCTTTTGGGATGGCTACAACCATACCTTTTTGTCATCATGGTCTCTCCAGCTGGGTAGCTGCATCCATACCACAGACCTTCTTCGTATGTCTTTTGGATGGCTGTGCCCATGCCTAGACTACATGTAATCGAGATATCAGTTGTACGTGCAGGTCCTCCCTGGTGGTGTTCCATTTCAGCGAGTTTTGTAAAGCATTTCACCCCTCCCACTCTCTCGGGCTTCATGCTTTAGGGGGCATCTGTTACACAGTAATTTGTCACTGTCTCCCTGTCAGTCTCCCTACTGTGTCATGAATTCCAATTAATCATGCTCCTGCTCTCTAATCTAGCCAAATGACCCACTTTGCCAAAGTTTATTTGATCAGCGCGACTGTTATTAAAATAACCGCGCTGACTGGCACCTGATAATGCAACTGATGCGCTGCCAGCGTGGAAGCACACGAGTTTTCTGTGCTGGTCGAATTTCATGGGCCAGCGCATCCTATGCTTGTATTAAGTCGCACTGACACAGCCTGCTCCATTATTAAGATGCGATGTCAGCGCCCCAGTGTAGTTATACACCCGCGCTGATCCAGTTTGGGCGAGTTTGTTCTAACAGCCAGCCTTCTAGATGACTCCAGACTTGGTTGTTGGCCTTGTAAATGTCGCCCTCCCTTCTATGCCATGTCTGTTTGTCATTTGAACCACCTTCCTTGGAGATACGCTCATCCTCCCACCATTCATGGAGACTCCTTCTCCTATTTAAACCTCTACCATTGCCATGAGCAGCTAGTTTTTGATAGTGTGGAGTTGATAGTGCTTAGAGTACTGCTGCTAGTAGGTAGTTGGTGTGACAAGTGTGGGATTGCTAAAGCTTAAGGAAGGTTGTGGAGCGCTACTTGTGTGAGAGAGAGTTCTTGTCTTGGGAGATCTACCTCCAAGGGTGAATGCTTAAGAGAACTCGCTGAACTGGAACACCACCAGGGAGGACCTGCACGTACAACTGATATCTCGATTACATGTAGTCTAGGCATGGGCGCAGCCATCCAAAAGACATACGAAGAAGGTCTGTGGTATGGACACAGCCACCCAGCTGGAGAGACCATGATGATAAAAAGGTATGGTCGCAGCTGTTGTTGGGAAAAGTATCCAATTCGGAATGCCCCTATCCCAATGTAAGGTGTGATAGTGCCTTAGCAACAAAGAAGGAAAACTATCTGAGTATTCTTCTTTATGAGATGTAAATATAGAAAGAAGGATGTAACTAACCGGTGTCTTCCGCTAGTTTGTCGATCCAATCACTCTCTCTTTTGTTCGCTTCCCGCTTCCTGCTCTTTCACTGGTCCAGCTTCACCCAGTTCCTGCAAGATCACAAGAGAGGAAAACTACACAAAAGACATGGATTTACATTCATAACTAGTTTAGGATCAGATATAAACTAAATATGCAAATATAACAAAACATCATTGAAATACAAGCATATAGGAGAAACTCAAATAGATTTATTGATATGATAATAAAGTTCAAGAGGAGATACAACCAAGTGAGTCCCGATCCAGCATCTACCTCCCAGCAAAGGAATCCCTTCCTCTCCTCCAACAAAGCATAAATCACCCAATATACTAATCTCAATCTCAAACCAACAACAATTCTCTGCAAAGTACAAAATTCCAGCCTCCTGAACCTATGGGTGAGAGATCCATATATAGATGTAAGCATAGAGGATGAGTTAGCTTATGTTTTGACTTGTGGCTTCTCTCTGTCAGTTCTTGCTTCCACTTGGAGGTTGAGAACCTCTTACTCATCACTAGTCGAATTCATTGAGGCAAGTGTCATTGGAGAAGATTCTGGAAGCTTCCATGGTCTTTCCACCTCGTTGAATGAGCTTGCCATTTGTCATTTCCCACTCAGCGCACCCTGGTAGTGCTTCCACCTGCGTTTCAGTGCACCTAGCTAGTGTAACCTCTGCATTTCAATGCAGGCAGCTAGTGGAGCCTCTGAATTGATCCTGAATTGACTGTTTCTGAGTGGTTTTTGGTGGAGAACTTCTGGGAGAAGCTGTCATTGGTTGACCTTGTTCCTTTAGGGGCAGGAACAACTCTTTTAGGGACTTTGGATCCCTTGGATTATGGACATTTCATGCTCAATGCTGTAAGGCACAAAAATGTCTATAACAGTTGCCCCCTAAAGTATGAGGCCGTTTATCGGGTGAAATGCTTCATTAGGAGGATCCGAAGTTCTTCCAATGCTGGGAGGAGACCTGTAATAAGATACAATACAATACATTATTTTTCATACTGCTTTTATGATCTAGCTGAGGCTGGAATTCCCATGCTCAGCTTTATAAATTCATTTTTCTGTACATAGAATAGACAATCGTCTGATGGTAGGCTGATGATTTTGATGAAATCATCATCCTTTTGGTAGGATGATTATCTGCTGTAGTGCTGTACATGTCAATGTCTTTATTTTTCTTGAATATATATCGCAGCCTGGATGGATGAAACTAGATACGGGGTCTTCAATCTCGTCCGATCTTCACTCTAAGTATAAGTCGATCCATGTGAGAAATGTTCTGAAGTCGAACATGGAAAGACATCGCTTGATTACCAGTCAATGATGTAAACTGTTAACAAGCGCGAGAGGAATCACCGATAATGATAATGACCCTCAAGGTACTACATTACAATTCACGTGGTGTGAATGACTTGGCGTCGAACACCACGCAAAATCTTTCGGTCGAAGGTCATTGATGTATACCTGTCGCCGGAAGTGAGAAACTTGCCATTGAGGCATGCAAGCTTCAAAGTACTGAAGGGGGTGTTCCTAGATCAACTTCTTGGATAATGAACTGATGTCGACAAGAAGCGATCCGTCAAAGGAGGGACTTAATGTATCCCACATCAGTGACATGGAACGGAGCAAATGATTTTGATGGAGGTGAAAATGATCTGATGATATATGGTTCAGGGTGGCGGTCATGAAAGGATGAAGGATAATGTATGGTAGTGGATGGGACACGGTTGACTTCTCTTGAACATATCGACGACACTTGTGTGATGGATCGGTAGCATTTACCCCAAATATGGATGGTAGTGGCGAGACCATGGTGATGTGACCGGTGAATGAAACAACCCAACTCGACTCAGGCACGGAGTGGAAGTGTCATGTTCAAGAGCGACTTGCTACCAATAAAAGTTCTTTGAGTTTCTTCCCAATTTTCCCCAGTCATTTCTGACCAGTACCTCTTTATTTTTGTCAAGCTTGAGGAGGATAACATATGATTGTTCTATAATTTTCCCTTCGGGCAAACCCATCGCTATGTTTTAACGAGCCTAGCGATAGTGAAACTCGTTCTTGTCTAAAGACAAGTTTGTCGCTATTAATGTTTTTTAACGAGTCTAATGACAAAGATAACTCAGTCCTTTTCATTTTTAGAGAGTCTGAAAAGGTACGTAAAGATAACTCCGGAAGTTCCTTTTTCGTCATCTAATCCCTTAAGTCCGAAAAAGTATAAAACAATACAGAAGGGATGAGTTTTCGATAGTTTTAACGAGCCGAACAACACAAGTGCTCGATCTTTTTGTGCAATAATCCCTTAGGTCCAAAAAGATTAAAATTTAGAGGAGGGATAGCACTTTCGGTCACTTTAACGAGCCAGAAGGCCAAAACTCGGAAATCTTTTCATATTTTACGAGTCAGATGAAAAGAGCTTAAAGAAGACTCGTCTTTTGAGGAACGAGTGATAAACGGGTAGCAGCTGATTCCAGGTAAGGGTTGGAATTTTCCAATCATGGCAGTGTCACAAGGATGGCTAGTGAAATCACTCTTCGTAGCTGTTCCTCAAAATGGGTAAACAATCAAATGGATGTGAATGATCGGCCAATGGAAAAGTGGAGGTGACGGTGCAAACACGACCAAGGCTTTAATGGCTGATAAATTTACATTCACGGTGGTTATTTACCGGAGGATAGTTCATTTTTTAACGAGCTTAAACGCGGATTGAAACACTTGCTCGATCTTATGTTTATTTTTTAACGAGCATGAACTATGTGCTAAAACTACTCGATTATCCAGTCATATGATAAGAATGTCTCATGTAAGATGCCATTTTTTATGGAGCTTGCGCCTTACAAAGCTTTGCTCCGGAATCCTTTCTTTATGCAAGTTCGGAAACGACTAATCCTACGAGTTTAAAGGGTTAGAGGTCCTAAAAATTTAAAAAATAAATAGCCGCCCCTTGCTTGCACTCCAAAAGGTTTGCATGCCCCCAGGTAGAAAATAGAGTTTCAAGGTTACCCCTCAATTTGCAGATAAATCATTTGTTCTACCAGGAAAGGCCTACCTCTTTCAGGTTACCCAAAGATTGTCTCATTTGCGCAGCAAACAAAACACTTCTTCGGCGATGTCTACCGAGATAAACAAAGGTGAATGATGACACCCGCCGATTCACATAACTTTGACAAAAGAATCTTATTCTAGAACAACCCCTCTTCCAATCACGGACGGGGTACAGACTAGTCATATTCTCTCGCGGAAACCTACCCTATACCCAAAGTTTTCCTGCCGAAGCAGACCAGGATGCATGCCCTTGGGTTCCAGTCATATCCTTCCAAATCACTCGCGCTCATCGGGAGGACGGACCGTGGGTTGAGACATTTCTTGCGTGAAGAGACAATTTAGGGATGGTATATGACTATTTGCGATGCGTGATCCGGGAAATGAAAGCTGGTCCACGAGCTTGACCACTCTTCCTTCGTGCGGAAAACACATTACTCTAAAGAGTGAGGAGACGATGGCTCCCATGCAATATATATAGTCTCATCCAAGGAGTAGGTTATAATCCAAGGGTCCTTGAACGACCATCACGTTCATTTGAATGGTCTTCCCTTTCAATGTGATAGGCACATTGGGGAGGATCCCTAAAGGTCGACTCGTTCCTTTATCGAAGCCTGTCAGATTTCTCATTTCAGGCAAAAGTGCTGGCGAACCAAGCGCTTTCCAAGCAATAGAGGAAAGGATACTCACAGATGCCCCCTCATCAATGATGGTGCCAGCCATGACTATTCTGTATATTTGGACGATAATTCTGAATGGTATGCTGGCTAGCAAGCGGGGTCTGCTTAGTTGGTTCCAGTCGAAGGATACAACTAGGTTGCTTGGTGGTGGGACCGAGTAGACGGCCGGATATCGCTCTGACGAATTTCCTTCCTGTGATAAAGGAATGGGTGCATTGCCCCCGTGTTCTTCGGAGTCTGTGTTGATGAAAAGAATCTTGATGGTGTCATCCTTATCCTTTTCAGTGACTGTATCATTCAAAGATAAATCCTCTGAAGGCAAGACCGGGTCAACTGCCGCCTCGACCTTTTGACTTTCGTCTGGTATGGATTCAGTCGGTTTATCCTCAATGATAGACGCTTCAGCTGACCACTTGAGCGGGCCAGCTGGATTCTCAACTAACGAAGGACTTCGCAAGAGTTTTTTATGTCCAGGAGGAAGTTGTAACGGTGAAACCGGGCGATCTTCCAAGACTCTTTTAGCCTCGTCTAAGAAGGGACAACGGTGGAGGGCATGGTTGCCTTCGCATAGTCTACAGGGAGGTCTAGTTGTCCCTTTTTGTCCTGGAACTTCACTTTCGCTAGTTGATGGTGTACTTTCAACATGGCTATCAGAGGTTGACGACACCGGAATGTGAAAACGGGGAGACCAGTCCCTTAGTATCCGAGGGATGCAAGGACAATCTCTGTGAAAGTGGTCTCCCTTGCAGATGACACATGGCGATTTAGGCCTGGTCAATGCTGTGTGTGGATTTTCATCAGACGACACTTGTTTTCCCTTATTTTCCTTTGGCTCCATCTTCTTTTTCTCTTTCTTCTTCTTTTCCTTCTTCTCCTTAGGAACTTGGTTTTTAGTTTTACCAGTCCCGTCATGCGAAGAGGAAGGAAGAGAGGAAGAATTATAGGAATTAGAAGGTTGGTGGGAAATTCTAGACTCGTCTAATTGTTGATTCGACTGTTCAGGAATAGTGGTGTTCTGAACGACATTGGTTGAGAAGAGCCAGACCGGCAGGCCAATTGTCAGTCCTGGAAGTGACAATGTGGCCATATGGGGCGCACCAACATCTCCCCAAGAGGAGAAGGGACTAGGATTTCCACCAAGGGGAATTCCTTGGTTGGTGGGCTCCATTTTCTGAACCTAAAGATCAACGCAGGAAAAAGGGGTGATTGTTCCGTTTAAAATAAATTTTAACGACGCTTAGACACAACTTGCTTTTTCAATTTTAAAGAGTCGAGAAAAAGCTAAAGATGACTCTAGTCTCCTTCGATGTTTTAACGAGCCCGAAGTGACAAATGCTCGGATGGACTTTTTCCGTTATAGAGTCTGAAAAAGGCCAAAAGGAACTGCTCTGGAGTTCTAGGTAGAGGGTGTGCCAAACTTTTCGCAAAACCGCAGAATACTTTTTAGGGTACGGGCGGTCAATCTTCCCGAATGTTGTGTTCAGTGCATTGCGATCAGTAGGGCGACCGACACGGCTTCCTATGGATAAAGGTTTTATTCCTATAGGGGTCTCCCAATATATACTCAACGGTACGTGGGAGCACAATCCGTACTGGCACTTATCGTCTCTCAGGAGGAATCACCCAACCATCAGTGAGGCGACCAGTGACCAGGTTTTACGACGCCGGAACACGTCTCTAGCCTAGACCTCTATGTTGTGCGTTATGTTACAAAGCGTTGTTAAGTTCATTCAATTTATTTTAGGTTGACCTTTCTTAGAAGTTTGCCTTTTTGGATCACCACGAGATGTATGATACAATTCCTAAATGCAGTCTAAAGATGATAAGCAAGCTTTTATATCTTTTCAACAATGAAAATCCTAGCTACAAGGGGAAAAGAAAGACACCATCTTTTCTCAAAGAGCATAGAGCACACAGTAATGCACTTTTCCCTAAATCAACATACAAACTGTCAAAATGCAAATGCACATATGCATGTATTTGTTTTCACTTTCTTAATATTGATGCCTAAAAAGAAAGCTGTTGTACAAATTTGAATTCAATTTCAAGTGAAAAACACAAACAAGTTCCTTTTTCGAAATCAAAAAGACGATTACGACACTTTATGATTTACTTGTTTTGACACTTGAAATGCATAAATTCAAACCAAAAGACAAAAGTAAAAGCTAAATCAACTGTGAACAGCAAACAAACTCACTCCTAAGATCAAAACGACACTTACGACAGGTCTAGATCTAAGGGCGACAGTATGACTAGTTTACTTTTGTAATGGGAAACTGTAAATGATGTAACAAATACGCAAAGAACAAATACAATTTCTTTATACAACGGAGGCAGAATTGAGGCAAAGAAAAGGGGTTTCAGATAGGTACACTGACTGATAACAGGCTGCAAAAAACAGAGAGAAAACTGAGCCAAAAGAAACAGAGAACCACAACTGCATAAGGCAAAGACTAATCAGCGCACCCTCAGCACAGAGAAACTGAAATTCAGCGCAAGTAGCCTTCACGGGACCTGCGTTGAAATGCAGAACCTCTTCACAGAGTCTGCACTGAAGCAGAAACGAGAGTTGTTTCTGGGTTCTGGGTCACGGTTTGCAGTTTAATCTACGGTTTTTGGCCGGATAAAAGCTATCAATTAGGTACAATTAGAAGGATGATTTAAAGGAGGACTAAGATCTATCACAAAGGGCTGTTAGAGCACTTTTGGATCAGCTGTTCAGATCATAAACAGGCCCAACGAATGGACTAGAGTAGCAGATCTCTACTTTGCATTTGTAAATGACAAATGCAGTTCGATTCGACACTCTTGAGTTTATGAAATGAATAGCAATAGAAACACAAATAAACTAACAAGATACTTTCCCCAGTGGAGTCGCCAATTTGTTGTTGGGAAAAGTATCCAATTCGGAATGCCCCTATCCCACTCTAAGGTGTGATAGTGCCTTAGCAACAAATAAGGAAAACTATCTGAGTATTCTTCTTTATGAGATGTAAATAGAGAAAGAAGGATGTAACTAACCGGTGTCTTCCACTAGTTTGTCGATCCAATCACTCTCTCTTTTGTTTGCTTCCCGCTTCCTGCTCTTTCACTGGTCCAGCTTCACCCAGTTCCTGCAAGATCACAAGAGAGGAAAACTACACAAAAGACATGGATTTACATTCATAACTAGTTTAGGATCAGATATAAACTAAATATGCAAATATAACAAAACATCATTGAAATACAAGCATATAGGAGAAACTCAAATAGCTTTATTGATATGATAATAAAGTTCAATAGGAGATACAACCAAGTGAGTCCCGATCCAGCATCTACCTCCCAGCAAAGGAATCCCTTCCTCTCCTCCAACAAAGCATAAATCATCCAATATACTAATCTCAATCTCAAACCAACAGCAATTCTCTGCAAAGTACAAAATTCCAGCCTCCTGAACCTCTGGGTGAGAGATCCATATATAGATGTAAGCAGAGAGGATGAGTTAGCTTATGTTTTGACTTGTGGCTTCTCTCTGTCAGTTCTTGCTTCCACTTGGAGGTTGAGAACCTCTTACTCATCACTAGTCGAATTCATTGAGGCAAGTGTCATTGGAGAAGATTCTGGAAGCTTCCATGGTCTTTCCACCTCGTTGAATGAGCTTGCCATTTGTCATTTCCCGCTCAGCGCACCCTGGTACTGCTTCCACCTGCATTGCAGTGCACCTAGCCAGTGTAACCTCTGCATTTCAACGCAGGCAACTAGTGGAGCCTCTGAATTGATCCTGAATTGACTGTTTCTGAGTGGTTTTTGGTGGAGAACTTCTGGGAGAAGCTGTCATTGGTTAACCTTGTTCCTTTAGGGGAGGGAACAACTCTTTTAGGGACTTTGGATCCCTTGGATTATGGACATTTCATGCTCAATGCTGTAAGGCACAAAAATGTCTATAACAGCAGCCATCCCAAAAGACTCAGGTGTGGGCGCAGCCATCCATCAACGAGTCATGTAATAATAATCCACAAAATCGCAACCTGGTTTGTAGCAAACAAAAACCAGGGTCTTGCGCTCCATCCCAACCCGAACGAAGTACAAGTTCAAGCATCTGAATACATGAGCTGAAGTCGAACATGCATGAACATCGTCTGATTACCAGTCAGTGATGAAAACTGTTAACAGACGCGAGAGGTACCACCAATAATGACAATGGTCCTCAAGGTACTCATAGGTACAATCTACGGCGTGTGAATCAATGAGCTGGTGTTGAACACCCGCAAAATCATTCGATCGGAGGCCAATGATGAAAACCTCGCGTCGAATACGAAGAACCTGCCATTGAGGCATGCAGGCTCTAAGGCACCTGAAGGGAGTCTCTAGGTCACTTTCCTGGATAATGAGCTGAAGTCGACAGGAAGTAACCTTGATCGAAGGTGGGCCATGGTGTTTCCCACATCATCGACACGAGACAGAGACATAAAATATTTTGTGTGAGACATCAGAGGGAGGTTGTAAGCTTGCAGAGGTCAACTTCTCTTGAACATATCGGCGGCACGACAACAAATTTGGCAGTATTTGACATCAAATGAGCAGAGGTCATGGTGACAAGGCAATGAGCAGATGAGAGGTCAAAACAGGACAACCTAAACCCACGGAGGCTAGTGTAAAAAAAGATGAGAAAATCCCCACCCAGACACGAAAGCAGACAAGTGCCATGTTCAAAAGCGACATACTGCCGACACGACAATTATTACAGTTCCATTTCCCCCCACCATTTCTGGCAGGTACCCCGATTATTTTTGGATGACAAGCTTGACGGGGATAGCATATGCTTGGAAAGCACCATTTCGACAGTGTCCGATGTCATTAAGTTTTAACGAGCCTGACAAAGGAAGAACTCGGCGTCTTTTCCTGTTTAGAGAGTCTGAAAAGACATTGGAAAAGAAAACTCCAGGGGGGTCCTTTTTCGTAAAGTTGTGTCTCTCGAGCCCGAAAAAGTATAAAACAGTACTCGAAAGAACCGCCCAACCAGTATGATCGAGGAGTACTTTTCGTAAGTAGTGACTTCGACCCGAAAAAGTAAAAAAGCGGTCAGAAATACGTCGTTTTGGAGCCAATAACGAGTGCGAAACGACAAACACCCGGCAATCTTTTTTAGTTTAAACGGTCGAAAAAAGAGCTTTAAAGGCGACCGCCTCTCATTTCTTTAATGAGTCGAGAGGGGGACTCGGCAATCTTTTCGTCTTTAAACGGTTAGAAAAGAGTTGAAAGCAGACCTCCATTTTATTCTCTTTAACGAGTCAAAAAGGGAAAAATACTCGGCAATCTTTTCACATTTTACGAGTCAGAAAAGAGCTTAAAGGTGACTCGTCCTAGAGGAACAAGTGGTATAAAAGGTATCAATTGGTTCCGGCAATGGTGGAACTGCTCAAAACATGTAATGGTCAAGAGGCTGGCTAATAAAACCACTCATCGTTGCGGTTCCTCAGGAAAGGATAAACAACCAAGTGAGAGCATATGATCGGCCAAAGAAATGGTAGCAATGGAATGAAACAACCAAGGCTCATCTAGCAGAATTCAGCGGATAAAAATGGCAATCACGAGATGTAAATCGAGTATGGGTTCATTTTTACACAAGCTTGAACCATGGAGAACTTTGCTTGGATTATGTTTCATGTTTACACAAGCTTGAAATGAAAAACTATGCTTGGTATGAGTTCACATGCCCCCAACATAATGACGCAAATCTCTGCGAAACCAGAGATTCTGGGTTCGATCCCCAGCGGAGTCGCCAAATTTTTGGAGAGGTAAATCCCCTCTATGGATAGAGGCGATCCCTACCGGCCCAGAACGGGTCTAGCAACAATCGGTCAATGCTACTATGCAAGTTCCTAATTGCAAATAAAAGGTAGGCAATGAACACATACTTGGATTCCAACGCTATTGTTTGATGAAGAGATGCCGCTCTCGCTCCTTCGCTCTGGCCGGTCACGATCCCCGTGAACAGATACCTGCACACACGAAGAGAAAGGCAAACACAAGCGTGAAATCTAATAAAAGCAATTATACATCAGTCAGAAAGGACATAACTCACATTAACCATTACAAAGACAAATGAGAGTGGAACCATAATAGTAGTCATCTATTATTAATCAATAACAGAGAAGAGTACAACCAAATGTTATGACATCGAATCCTTCTCAAGAGGGTCCAGCCAGCAAGTCTCTTAAGCATTCACCCTTGGAGGTAGATCTCCCAAGACAAGAACTCTCTCTCACACAAGCAACGCTCCACAACCTTCCTTAAGCTATAGCAATCCCACACTTGTCACACCAACTACCTACTAGCAGCAGTACTCTAAGCACTATCAACTCCACACTATCAAAAACTAGTTGCTCATGGCAATGGTAGAGATTGAAATAGGAGAAGGAGTCTCCATGAATGGTGGGAGGATGAGCTTATCTCCAAGGAAGGTGGTTCAAATGACGAACAGACATGGCATAGAAGGGAGGGCGACATTTACAAGGCCAACAACCAGGTCTGGAGTCATCTGGAAGGCTGGTTGTTAGAACAAACTTGCCCAAACTGGATCAGCGCGGGTGTATAACTGCACTGGGGCGCTGACATCGCATCTTAATAACGGAGCAGGCTGTGTCAGTGCGACTTAATACAAACATAGGATGCGCTGGCTCATGAAATTCGACCAGCGCGGAAAACCCGTGTGCTTCCGCGCTGGCAGCGCATCAGTTGCACTATCAGGTGCCAGTCAGCGCAGTTATTTTAATAACAGTCGCGATGATGAAATAAACATTGGCAAAGTGGGTCATTTGGCCAGATTAGAGAGCAGGAGCATGATCAATTGGAATTCATGACACAGTAGGGAGACTGACAAGGAGACAGTGACAAATTACTGTGTAACAAAGGATAACAAATAAGTTCATTGTTCTCTCTTTTCCCCCACCATTTCTGGCAAGTACCTCTTTATTTTTTACAGGCTTGAGGAGGATAACATATGCTTGATTATAAGCTCATCCTTCGGATGAGTCCAACTTAGTTTAGATTCGAACCCTAAGAAGGAGTGGTCTGTTCCTGTTTGTAATCGAACAGGTCCTTTACTGTGAAATTTTAACGAGTCTAGTATAGGAGAAACTCGGCGTTTTTCAATTTCAGAGAGTCTGAAAAACTTAAGAAGACTCCAGGGTTGAACTTTTTCGTAAATTTGTGTCTCCCAAGCCCGAAAAAGTATAAAATAATACTTGAGAGAACCGCTTGGTTTTTTACGACCAAGGAGTACTTTCATAATTAGTGTCTTTGACCTGAAAAGTAAAAAGCGATCAAGGACACGTCGTTTTATTTCCAGTATTGAGTTTGAAACGACAAAAACCCGGCAATCTTTTCTTGTTTTTACGGTCAGAAAAGGGCTATAAGGGGACCGTCTTTTAATTCCGTTTTAACGAGTGTAAAAGAAACGCTCGACAATCTTTTCATATTCTAGGAGTTAGAAAAGGGCTTAAAAGATGACTCTGATGTTTTTGTTTGTGAAAAATGACAATTTCCCTGAAAATCCTTTATCCTGCACAAAAACCAACCCATTACTCATACCTGTTTAATATAGATAAAAATTCTTTGAAAAATACCTTTTCATGGTGGAAAATAAACAAATTTAACATTCATTTACTCAAAAAACCTATAAAAAGGGGTTTTACCATTTCATTTTTACCATTTTACTGTTGAGGAGAGAAAAAGGGCTTTTGGCAAGAAACTTCCCGTGGTCGTTGCGGAGAATCCGACCGTCGAAACTGAACGCCGTCTCATCAGGTATTCTACAACATCCTCCCTTGCATTTCCATCTGTTTAGAATTTGATTTTAAGCTTTAGTTTCATTTTTTGGAGGCCTTAGGGTTTCAAAGGCCGCTTTTCGGAGTACGCAGGTGCTCCATAGGTGACCTGCGTACCCCGACATTTTCTCAGTTGGGAAAATGTCGGGCGTACGCAGCTTTCCTTAAGAGAGCCTGCGTACACACGCTCTGTCTCTAAAGGCGGGCTGCGTACACCACGGAGTGGGTTTTTAAACTCCAATTTCTCCAAAATGAACCAAAAACTTTCAATTTTATGGACTCTAACAGATGTTTTATGGTGTGTAGATTTCCCACCATGCTTGATTGGTGCGAAAGAGAACACGAAGATGTTGATTTGGCCGCGATTAATCACCAACCTTCCATTGATGCTTTAAAGGCATGCGGTCTTTACAAATACTGGGCCATACCTGGCATGAGGGCCCAGGTAAGATTTCTAGAGTGGCTGGTCGAAAGGTGGAACGTCCAGGATCAGTGATTTTACATTGGAGGGCACCAGCTCGAGATAGAGCCCTCAGACATTTACTTTCTCACTGGTTTGCCCAAGAGGGGCGAACAATTGACTCTGTCCGGGACTAGGCCGGGTGGCCAGTCCATCGCTAGTCTCCGTCTAGAGTGGTGCAATAACCAAAACCAGGAGAGGGGGATAGAAATTAAAAAGATATCCCGACCTGAACTTATGGTAATTGCCTTTACAGTTACCAGACTTTGCGGCGTAGCCGCTTTGCACATTGCCACCGGGTCCCAAATGTGGATAGCGATTGACTGCCATCAGGGCACCATTTTCAACTGGTGTGATGCTGTGTTGGCCAATTTAAAGGGCCAACTGACTAGGGCAAAAAACGGGCAACTGAAGACTTTTGGTTATGGGCCTTTAGTTTTGAGTTTTTCTCTAGAGAGGGTTCCGATGTTGATCCCGCAGCAGCTCACTGTTGAGGCTGGGCTTCCCCGAGAGCCTAAGTTGATGCGATGGGTTGCGGTGATAGCCCGTCATCCTAACGAGGGCACGGAGGTTGTCCGATTTAGACCGGAGTACTTTCACTAGTTAGAGGACCAGGTCTTCTCGATACAGGATTTTCCTTATGCTGGAGTCTATTTTCGCGGCGATCCGGACATGTTTCTTCCACCGGGAGAACAGTGGGATGACACAGGTACTTTATTTTTCACAAGTTTTTTAAATTATCTACTTCTTTTTTTGTTTTATATCGTCTCAAAACTGACAGTGAAAATTTTCAAAATGCAGATGTAGGCCCACGACGTCCAACCAATCTCCGACCTTTCGAGAGGAGACAACCAGTTGCACTGGCACTGGTCCCACAGAACGAGGCTACAGAGACCTTAGCTGAGTTGGAACAAGACCTAGAGCGTCTGACGGCAGATATACCAGAGACTACTATAGATGATATTCCTATCAGGCTTCAGCGCTATGTAGTCGGAGTTCCAAGACCTTTTAGGAGGTTCTTGTGTAGGGTAGCCCGTGCAGTGGTGTCGTATAGAGATCATCACCAGTGATTGGATGGTCGTTTTTGTAGACACATGTGACATTTTTGTTTTTTGTACTTATCATTTTTGCCGATCATAAGGTGTTTTGCAACCTATGATCGAAGACGATGTATTTTTGACACACTCCTATCTATATATATCATTATTACCAGCTTATCTTGTTAAACATGTGTGATTAAATGTTTTTAAATTTACATGTATGATTATCTCAAATGTCTATCTAACATTCGAGAAGCAATTGCATCTGCTAATGTATTTAAAGACCATGGAATATGTTGATATTCAATGTAATCAAACTCACGTTCCAAGAGACGCACTCTCGAAAATAACCTTAATAACACTGGATTTCTAATGGCATAAACTCTATTAAGCTGTAATACAACGAGTTCAGAATCTAACCTCACTATCAAACTCCGAATCCCAAATGAAATAGATTCAGACAATAACTCAATCACTGCACTGTATTCTGCAATGTTTTTTGTTGTTTGACCGAGGCTCACCCCATGCATAGAAACTAACTCGTCAGAGGGCGAATAAATAACCCAAGCTACGGAAGAGATATTTCGTGTATTACAACAAGCACCTTCAACGAATCCAATGTACGTTTGGAGAGGCATCGACATCTACAAACATCAAGGGTAAAACCAAGATAAGCAGAATAACGACGAAAAAACACACTTTCTAAGCTAAGCACACTGTCTAAACTAACAAACACACTAGCTAGAAAGAAAAATTAACCTAACTAACCTAACTAAAATCTCCACACCCATCATTTAAGCATAATACCTCTTTAGGTAAAGTCCATTTCTGGGTTTACCCAAAGAGTCCCCGTCAAAGTCAACCAACTCATAGACCCCTTTTGCTAGCTTTCGCTTAACAATGTAGGGCCCATGCCACATAGGAACGAATTTTCCAGCACCTAATTTATCGTTAGCTTGATCATACAATATCACTAGGACTCCTTCCGAAAAATTTTGAGGGGTCACATTTTGATCATACTGAGCTTTCATTCGTTTTGCATGAATCTCGATTGCCAGTGCAACATTGCGTCGAGTCTCATCTAATTGAGCTAAGTATAATAAACGCTTCTCCTCTTCGGAAGTAGCTGGAAGTAATTCGACAGCCATTTGAAGTGATGGGATTTCACATTCAATGGGAAACACAGCTTCCAAACCATAAACTAGTTGGAAAGGAGTGAACCCTGTTGATGTTTTCACTGAAGTTCGGTATGCCCAAAGCGCGGAAAATAACATGTTGTGCCAGTTCAACTGATGAATCCCAATGATTCGTCGGATCATGATAACTAAAACTTTGTTGATGGACTCAACCAAACCGTTGGCTTGTGGATAATAAGGAGTTGAGCTATCGTGACACAAACCAAGCTGCCTGTAAGTTTTGTCATCATAATGTTTTGAAAATGGCGCCCATGGTCAGTGATTATCGCTTGTGGGACACCAAACCTAGCAATAATGTGATTGAATACGAAAATCGCAGCTGTCTTGCCCAGGGCAGAGTAACAAGCTCAATCCCCTTACCGGCTCCTTGACAATAATCCAAGGTTTACCGACAAGTAACCCTAGGCTCCTCG
The DNA here is from genome assembly GCA_031772625.1 of Pinus tabuliformis. Lineage (NCBI taxonomy): Eukaryota > Viridiplantae > Streptophyta > Pinopsida > Pinales > Pinaceae > Pinus > Pinus tabuliformis. The sequence goes on along the minus strand of CM062819.1, from coordinate 1,062,295,801 downwards.
ACAATAATCTGAGGTTTACCGTTTGTAATACGTGCGTATCTGGCGTCTTTCCCAATGAAGGAGGATTGATCCCCTCACTGGTTCGGGCACGGTCTCGTGCTTCTCCTTTAAGAGGAGTTGTCCCAGAGTACAAATGAAACAGTTGGATTTATCCTACCACAAGATAAGCTACTTGTTTGGTTTTACTGTCTTGGAGAGTTGATTACTCTCCTACTCCAAGACACTAGCCTAATCTATATTGGTGTTTCAGAGCCCTAGTAAATAAAAAGTTACTAAGTTGATTTTACTTTAAGCGTTAATTTTTTATGGCTTTTCTTTAAGACAAAAGGTAGCGGAGATGAAACTGATGGTGTGTAGACCCAACTCAAATCCACTAAAAAGATGCACTTAGGATGATTTATACTAATTTTCTTTTTCAATGAATTCCCTAGCTAAGAGAGTTGGAGAATGCAAAATTGATATAAAGACAACTTTCTTGGCAATGAAAATCAAAGAAACAATCTCTTTATCTTTTCCAAAGCATACAACACATGACCACTAATTATTTCGCGAAAATTCCTTTTCCTTTCAAAGACTCAAATGCCACTAAGAAAACTTTTCCTTCAAAAGAGATTTTTAGATTTTTCCTACTTAACAAAGCATATAAAAATCAAAAATCAAACTTTTTTAAAAAATCTATGACAATCAAATCAAAGCTACTTAAAAGCAAATCAAAAAGAAATTCACCTAATAAGAAAATCTAATGAGGCCAAAATCTACAAAGTATGATCCCAAGATGTTTTACTCAGTCATGATTTAACTAAGGACTAGTCAATGCAGAATCAAAAACTAGCCAAAAACAAACATCAAAATCTTTTGTTCTTTTTCTTAAAATGAAATTCACAGTTCAATCAACAAATTTTTTCGAGATTCGGCAAAGAGACAAAACAAAGGTAGGTGTCTCACAAGGGTGGATTCTGTGAAAGGTCCGACTCCTAAGAAGACTGCAAACACCAGGGATATCCAAGGTTTTACGACTTCTAAAGCCGAAGTCACTACAGGACCAATGCAAAAATCAAACCCTAAGGCTAGAACCTCTACGAATTTCACTAAATATCTTGACACTGATGAAACAAGTTTAGATAAAGATCTCTGGCAGGTAACTAGTGGATCTGGGTGGTAAAAACAACTTATAAACAAAATCTAAGAAGCAAAAAGGAGAAAATTGAAATTTTCTCAATTTTGACAGGGTACGCAGGCAACCTGTTTGCACAGGTGCGTGTACGCTCTGTGCACAAAGCTGCAGTGCGTACAGGTACACACTGTGCTTAACGCAGAGGCTGCGTACTTCTAGCAAAACCAAGAAAAACTAAAATCTCATTTAACCCTAAGCTAAGCCACCCAAATACACAGTAAGACAACCAAAAACCAGAAAGAAAACGACTTATCTCAAATCAAATTTTTAGACAAAGGAAAAATCATTCACATCAATGGAGTTCCCCAGTGGAGTCGCCATTTTGTCATGTGGAAAGAGTCAATTTTGCAGACAAAACCGACCTCCCTAGAAGCTAAGGCTTTCTAGTGACAAAAAAGGCAAGTAAACACTACCTTTCTCTAAATATGCATTTAGAATACAAGTAATCAGGGGTTTATAACATACCTTTAGTCCAATGCTTTGTAGTAGTCCAGCCTCGCCGATCCGGATGAGCTCCTCCTTCTCTTCGAAACCTGCATTCACTAACAAGCTAAAAGATTACATAGCACCTGAATAACTTATAAAATAACACATATTCATCATACAGACCAAGGATTATATGAAACAAATCATGTATAACAACTTGTTGAAAAAAATGAGTTTATTTGCATTAAGTGGAAACAAAAGAAACCATTACAACCTGAGCCTTGGTGTTGTGCAGGTCCCTCCCAGGGTCCAGCAAGAGTTTTCCTTTACTTTGATCAGCTCACCCACTTCCAAATGAAGCTAAGAAAGGATGGGAATCTCTCCTTTCAAGCTCTATAAGGGAGTCCTAATCTCAGCAGCATCTACCCTTAGGAATGTTCAGCTTTCAACCTCCCCTCCCTCTGGCCCAATGCCTGTATTTATAGTGCTTTGGAGGAAGTTAATCAGGTCCACCATGAATGGGATAAGCCCCTATTTCAATGGGATAGCTCCCCTCTTCATGGAATAAGTTCCTCTTACATAGGGATGCATGAACCATCTGGAGGCGCTCAATCCACGTCAAACCATCTTCTAGAATGCTCTAGAAATGACTACAAGTAACTTTTTTGAAGTGAAACTTGCGCCTTTTGACCTTTACAGGAGTACGCACCCAGCCCTTTACATACAGAGCATACAAGTACGCAGGTTTTATGAACTGGAGGTGCGTACATGCAGGTAAGGCTAAGAGAAACTGTGTAACCAGAGTTAGTTGACTTTTAAAGGACTTTCTCTCTTTCTTGGAGTTTGACATGAGGAGCAGAGGTATGAGACTTACCAAGGAGGATAGTATGACAGTTGATAGAGCCATACTAACTGTAGATAGTCATGGTGACAAATTTTAGTGTAACATACGCCATGCAAGCCGTGGCCTCCTCCCTTTTCCGTGTCATTCGTTTCCCTCATCAGGGGAAGATTGTCACAGTGGACCAGCTCTCCTTCTTCGCCTCTTCTTCTGAAGGTAATGTGCCTTTCGTGGAGAATACCTCCAAATTATTTGAGAGTGTGCGAGCCAGGTTCTTTAAGGATCCCGCCCTAATGGGTGTCTTTCCACTTCCACCTCTGAATCTCGCCCCTATTAACATGATTTCCGTGCGTTCTGATCCGTGGGTCCTTCCTCCCGCTAATCAGATCAGATCTTGGGGTGATATGATGCCATTCGAGCGCAATAATGGTGATGTCAACCTTCACTCCATTTTCAATGGACTGAAGCTTGGGGGGCATGTACCTCGAATTGAGACACCATGCTAGGGGGCATGTCCGTCCCTTTATTCTCAAGTTTAGTGCGCTTCGATTGGTACATACGTGTGTGTGTGTGGGAGTTTTCATGTTTTCGGTTTGGTGTGAAAGCGTGCTCGCCCCTTATTGTGTCTTTTTGCTTCTTGTGTAGATTTCGGGTGCACCTTACATTGGTTTCGCTGATGGTGCCTGCCGCAGCACTCGTAATTTGTCCTCTGCGGTGTGGGTGATCTACGATCCTCACGGTGAGTTGATAGATCTTCAAGGTGTCTGTTTAGGCTGTACTACAAACAATGTTGCTGAATATAGCGCTGTTATTGAATTATTAGCCGAGGCAATTTATCTCGGTATTTGTACATTGCTTGTTAACCTAGACTCCCAACTTGTCATCTATCAGCTCAATGGGCGATATTCCGTCAGAGACCGTCACATTTTAAGGTTGTACTTACGTGTTAAATTGTTAGAATGGAATTTTGACTTTATTACATACCAACATATTCCAAGACGATTAAACACATTATCTGATGCATTGGCTAATCATGTATTAGATAGACATTTGCGTAATTTATAATCAAAACATTATACAAGCAAGCATATAAAAGCACAATAATAAACCATAGGCATATGTATATATATATGTGTGTCGAAAAGTTTTGCACCGCGTGCATTACATAAGTCCAAAAAATAATACATGTTCATCCTGATACATCCTCGGACAACATGTCCCTCAAAAAATATGCATGAAAGAAGCCTAGAAGTCTATTCGTGGTGGTGCTCATGATAGCACGTCACCGCGCGCACCAAGCGTCTCAACAGACGATGGTTGCGGCTCAGCACCCCCATTGTGTGCCTCCGGTATGCAAAAGGCACGTCCGCCAATCAAGCATAACCCGGAATCCCTTGGGTCAGTCCCTTGATATTATGCACCAGCTCTTCCCCCATGACACCCCTTGCCTGAGGATCAGCTGCAGGTTGGCACCTCCGTGCTATAGGAGACAAGCCGTGTTATAGAAATTTTTGTGCCTTACAGCTATAAGCATGAAATGTCCATAAACCAAGGGATCCTAAGTCCCTAAAGATGTTGTTCCAGCTCCTAAAGAAACAAGGTCAACAAATTACAGCTTCTCCCAGAAGTTCTCCACCAGAAACTGCTCAAAACTAGTCAAAACAGTATCATTTCAAGTGCTCCACTAGCTGGCTGCGTTGCAAAGCACCCAAATACACTGGTTAGGTGCATTGAAACTCACTTGAATGCACTACCAGGGTACGTTGAGCGGGAAATGACAAGAGGCAGAGTCATTCAACGAGGTGGAGAGACAATGGAAGCTTCCAGAATCTTCTCCAATGACACTTGCCTCACTGAATTCGATCAGTGATGAGTAAGAGGCTCTCAGTCTCCAAGTGGAAGCAAGAACTGACAGAGAGAAGCCACTAATCAATTCATGAGCTGACTCATCCTCTTTGCATACATCTATATATGGATCCATCACCAAGAGATCCAGAGGCTGGAATTTTGTACATTGCAGAGAATTGTTGTTGGTTTTGTGATTGATATCAGAGTATTGGGTGATTTATGCTTTATTGGAGGTGAAGAAGGGATTCTATGATGGGAGGCTGATGCTGGATCAGGAATCATCGGTTGTAACTCCTCCTGGATCTTCTTGTTTTATCAATAAAACTACTTGAGTTTCTCCTACATGCTTGTATATCTGATGTGAGTTATATTTGTATGTTTAGCTTAAATCTGATCCTAAGCTTTTTATGAACATAAATCCATGTCTTTGTGTAGTTTCTCTCTTCTGTGAACTTGCAAGAAATTGGTGACGCTGGGCAAGTGAGGGAGCATATCAGTGGAAGCTGGCAAAGAGAGGATAGATTGGATCGAACAACTAGCGCAAGGCACAAGTTAGTTCATCTTAATCATCTTCGTTTATAGTTCATAAAGAAGAATAAAAGAGTAGTTTCCCTTGTTTGTTTCTGAGGTCTCTGTCACAACCCTGTGGGATAGGGTCGTTCTGAATAGACACTTTTCCCGAAAACAAAATGGCGACTCCACTGGGGATCGTGTCTAGTTAGTTTATTTGTGTTTCTATTGTTGTTCATCTCATCAACTTAGGAGTGGCGAATCGAACTGCATTTTCCATTTACAAATGCAAAGTAGACATCTGCTACTCTAATCCATTCACTGGGCCTATTTATGATCTGAACAGTTGACTCACAAATGATCTGATTACCCTTTATGATAGCTCTCAAACCTCTTGTAAATCAACCCTCTGATTGTGCACATTTGATTGCTTTTATCCGGCCAAAAACCATAGATTAAACTGCAAACCGTGACCCAGAACCCAGAAATAATTCTCGTTTCTACTTCAGCGCAGGCTCTGTGAAGAGACTCTGCATTTCAGCGCAGTTCCTGAGAGGGCTACCTGCGTTGCAATTCAGTTTCTCTGTGTAGCAGGTGCGTTGATCAGCCTAGCCCTGCCTAGCTGAGGTTCTTTGCTTACTTTTTCGAGTTTTGCCTCTGATTTTTTGCAGCCTGTGATCAATGTGTTTATCTATTTAAAAGCCCCTTTTCTTTGCCTTAATTTCGCCTCAGTTGTATAAAAGAAACTGTATTTGTTTTTGTGTATTTGTTACGTCATTTACAGTTTCCCATTGCAAAAGTAAACTGGTCATACTGTCGCCCTTAGATCTAGATCTGTCGTAAGTGTCGTTTTGATCTTAGGAGAAAGTTTATTTGTTGTTGACAGTTGATTACGCTTTTACGTTTGCCTTTGGTTTGAATTTGTGACTTTCTAGTGTCGAAACAAGTGTTTACTTCAAAATCATAAAGTGCCATAATCGTCTCTACCTTTTGATTTCGAAAAGAAGCTTGTTTGTGTTTTTCACTTGAAATCGAATTCAAATTTGTGCAACAACTTTCTTTTTAGGCGTCAATATTAAGAAAGTGAAAAACAAATACATGCACAAGTGCATTTGCATATTGACAGTTTTTATGGCTTGATTTAGGAAAAGTGCATTTACAGTGTGCTCTTTGCTCTTTGAGAAAAGATTGTGTCTTTCTTTTCCCCTTGTAGCTAGGATTTTCATTGCTGAAAAGAGATAAAAGCTTACTTATCATCTTTAGACTGCATTTTAGGAATTACATCTACATCTTGTGGTGAACCCAAAAGGCAAACTTCATAAGAAAGATCAACCTAAAATAAATTCAATGAACTTAACAACGCTTTGTAACTTAGCGCACAACATCTAGAGGTCTAGGCTAGAGACGTATTCCAGCGTTGTAAAGCCTGGTAACTGTTGTCCTCACTGTTGGTTGGGTGATTCCTCCACTTTGAGACGATAAGTGCCAGTACGGACTTGTGCTCCCACGTACCGTCGAGTATATATTGGGAGACCCCTATAGGCATAAAACCTTTATCCATAGGAAGTCGTGTCGGCCGCCCTACTGATCGCAATGCACTGAACACGACATTCGGGAAGATTGACCGCCCGTACCCTAAAAAGTATTCTGCGGTTTTTCGATTGGTTTGGCACTCCCTCTACCTAGACCTCCAGAGCAGTCCCTTTCGTTCCTTTTCAGACTCCTTAACGGAAAAGGTCCATCTGAGCACTTGTCACTTCAGGCTCATTAAAAATCGAAGGAGACTAGAGTCATCTTTTGTTTTTTCTTGACTCTTTAAAACTGAAAAAACAAAGTTGTGTCAAAGCGTGTTAAAATTTATTTTAAACGGAATATTCATACCCCTTTTTCCTGCGTTGATCTTTAGGTTGAGAAAATGGAGCCTACCAACCAAGGAATTCCCCTTGGTGGAAATCCTAGTCCCTTCTCCTCTTGGGGAGATGTTGGTGCGCCCCACATGGCCACATTGTCGCTTCCAGGACTGACAATTGGCCTGCCAGTATGGCTCTTCTCAACCAATGTCGTTCAGAACACCACTATTCTTGAACAATCGAATCAGCAATTAGACGAATCCAGAGTTTCCCACCAACCTTCTACTTCCTCTAATTCTTCCTCTCCTCCTTCCTACTCGCTTGACGGAACTGGTAAAGCTAAAGGCCAAGTTCCTAAGGAGAAGAAGGAAAAGAAGAAGAAAGAGAAAAAGAAGAAGGAGCCAAAGGCAAATAAGGGAAAACAAGTGTCGTCTAATGAGAATTCACACACAGCACCGACCAGGCCTAAATCGCCATGTGTCATTTGTAGAGGAGACCACTTTGACAGAGATTGTCCTTGCATCCCCCGGATACTAAGGGACTGGTCTCCTCGTTTTCACAATCCGGTGTCATCAACCTCTAGAGATCATGTTGAAAGTACACCGTCAACTAGTGAAAGTGAAGCCCCAGGACAAAAAGGGAAAGCTAGATTTCCCTGTAGGCTGTGTGAAGGCGACCATGCCCTCCACCGTTGTCCCTTCTTAGACGAGGCTAAAAGAGTTTTGGATGATCGTCCGGTTTCACCATTACGACTTCCTCCTGGATACAAAAAACTCTTGCCAAGTCCGTCACTAGTTGAGAATCCAGCTGGCCCGCTCAAGTGGTCGGCTGAAGCGTCTATCATTGAAGATAAACCAACTGAATCCATACCAGACTAAATTCAAAAGGTCGAGGCGGCAGTTGACCCGATTTTGCCTTCAGAGGTTTTATCTTCGAATGATACAGTCACTGAAGAGGATAAGGATGACACCATCCAAATTCTCTTCATCAACACAGACTCCGACGAACATGGGGGCAATCCACCCATTCCTTTGTCACAGGAAGGAAGTTCGTCAGAGCCATACCCGACCATCTACTCGGTCCCACCTCCAAGCAACCTAGTTGTATCCTTCGACTGAAACCAACTAGGCAGACCCCGTTTGCCAGCAAGCATACCATTCCAAATTATCGTTCAAATATACATAATGGTCATGGCTGGCACCATCATAGATGAGGGGGCGTCTGTGAGTATCCTTTCCTCTATTGCTTGGAAAGCGCTTGGTTCACCATCGTTGTTGCCTAAAATGAGAAATCTGACAAGCTTTGATAAAGGAACCAGTCGACCTTTAGGGATCCTTCCCGATGTGCCCATAACATTGAGAGGGAAGACAGTTCGCCTGAACGTCATGGTCATTCAAGGAACCTTGGATTATAACCTACTCCTTGGACGAGACTATATTTATTGCATGGGAGCCATCATCTCCTCACTCTTTAAGTAATGTGTTTTCCGCACGAAGGAAGAGTGGTCAAGCTCATGGACCAGCTTTCATTTCCCGGATCACGCATAGAAAATAGTCATATACCGTCCCTAAATGGTCTCTTCACGCAAGAAATGTCTCAAGTCCCAGTTCGTCCTCCCGATGAGCGCAAGTAATTCGGAGGGATATGACTGAAACCCAGGGGGCATGCGTCCTGGTCTACTTCGGCAGGAAAACTTCGGGTATAGAGTAGGTTTTCGCGGGAGAATATGACTAGTCCGTACCCCATCCGTGATTGGAAGAGGGGTTGTTCTAGAATAAGATTCTTTTGTCAAAGCTATGTGAGTTGACAGACGGAGTCACTCACCTTTGTCTGCTTTGGTAGACATCGCCAAAGAAGTGTTTTGTTTGCACCGCGAATAGAACAATCTTTGGGTAACCTGTAAGAGGTAGGCCTCTCCTGATAGAACAAATGTTTTGTCTGCAAATTGAGGGGTAACCTTGAAACCATATTTTATACCTGGGGGCATGCAAATCTTTTGGAGTGCAAGCAAAGGGCGACTATTTATTTTTTAAATTTTTAGGTCCTCCCTTTAAACCCGTAGGCTAACCCTTTAAACTCGTAGGATTAGTCGTCACCTAACTTGCATAAAGAAAGGATGTGGGGCAAAAATCTAAAAGTTGTCGTTTTATATGAGACATTCTTATCATATGACTGGATTAATCGAGTAGTTTTAGTGCATAGTTCAATCTCGTTAAAAAATAAACATAAGATCGAGCAAATGTTTCCACCCGCGTTTAAGCTCGTTAAAAAATGAACTATCCTCCGGTAAATAACCACCGTGAATGAAGCATTTTCAGCCATTAAAGCCTTGGTCGTGTTTGCACCATCACCTCCACTTTTCCATTGGCCGATCATTCACCTCCATTTGATTGTTTATCCATTTTGAGGAACAACTGCGAAGAGTGATTTCACTAGCCATCCTTGTGACACTGCCGTGATTGGAAAATTCCAAACCTTACCTGGAATCAGCTGCTACCCGTTTTATCACTCGTTCCTCAAAAGACGAGTCTCCTTTAAGCTCTTTTCATCTGAATCGTAAAATATGAAAAGATTGCCGAGTTTTGGCCTTCCAGCTCGTTAAAGCGACAGGAAGTGCTATCCCTCCTCTAGATTTTAATATTTTTGGACCTTAGGGATTATTGCACAAAAAGATTGAGTGCTTGTTTTGTTCGGCTCGTTAAAACTATCGAAAATTCATCCCTTCTGTATTGTTTTATACTTTTTCGGGCTTAAGGGATTAGATGATGAAAAAGGAATTCTGGAGTTATCTTTACGTACCTTTTCAGACTCCCTAAAAAGGAAAAGGACCGAGTTATCTTTGTCGTTAGGCTCGTTAAAAAGATTAATAGCGACAAACTTGTCTTTAGACGAGAACGAGTTTCACTATCGCTAGGCTCGTTAAAACATAGCGATGGGTTTGCCCGAAGGGAAAATTATAGAACAAGCATATGTTATCCTCCTCAAGCTTGACAAAAATAAAGAGGTACTAGTTAGAAATGACTAGGGAAAAATTGGGAAGAAAAATCAAAGAAACTTTATTGGTAGCAAGTCACTCTTGAACATGACACTTCCACTCCGTGCCAGATTCGGGTTGGGTTGTTTCATTTACCGGTCACATCACCATGGTCACGCCATACCATCCACATTTGGGGTAAATGCTACCAATCCATCACATAAGTGTCGCCGACATGTTCAAGAGAAGTCATCCAGAGAAGTCACCTGTGTCCCATCCACTACCATACATTATACTTCACTCTTTCATGACCGCCACCCTGAACCGTATGTCACCAGATCGTTTTCACCTCCATCAAAATCATTTGCTCTGTTCCGTGTCATTGATGTGGGATTCATTAAGGCCCTCCTTTGACGGATTGCTTCTTGTCAACATCAGCTCATTATCCAAGAAGTTGATCTAGGAACACCCCTTCCGTACTTTGAAGCTTGCATGCCTCAATGGCAATTTTCTCACTTCTGGCGACAGGTATACATCAATGACCTTCGACCGAAATATTTTTCGTGGTGTTCGACGCCAAGTCCTTTATTCACACCACGTGAATTGTATTGTAGTACCTTGAGGGTCATTATCATTATCGGTGATTGCTCTCGTGCTTGTTAACAGTTCACATCATTGACTGGTAATCAAGCGATGTCTTTCCATGTTCGACTTCAAAACATTTCTGACATGGATTGACTTGTAATTAGAGTGAAGATCGGACGAGATTGAAGACCCCGGATCTAGTTTCATCCATCCGGGCTGCGATATATATTCAGGAAAAATAAAGACATTGAAATGTACAGCATTGCAGCACAAATAATCATCCTACCAAAAGGATGATGACTTCACCAGAATCATCAGTCTACCATCAGACGATTGTCTGTCCTATGTACATGAAAATGAATTTATAAAGTTGAGAATGGGAATGCCCGCCTCAGCTAGATCATGAAAACAATATGAAAATAATGTATTGTATTGTATCTCATTACAGATCTCCTCTCCAGCATTAGAAGAACTTCGGATCCTCCTAATAAAGCATTTCACCCGATAAACGGCCTCATACTTTAGGGGGCAACTGTTATAGACATTTTTGTGCCTTACAACTATAAGCATGAAATTTCCATAAACCAAGGGATCCTAAGTCCCTAAAGATGTTTTTCCAGCTCCTAAAGAAACAAGGTCAACAAATTACAGCTTCTCCCAGAAGTTCTCCACCAGAAACTGCTCAAAACTAGTCAAAATAGGATCATTTCAAGTGCTCCACTAGCTGGCTGCGTTGCAAAGCACCCAAATACACTGGCTAGGTGCGTTGCAACGCACTTGAATGCACTACCAGGGTGCGTTGAGCGGGAAATGACAAGTGGCAGAGTCATTCAACGAGGTGGAGAGACAATGGAAGCTTCCAGAATCTTCTCCAATAACACTTGCCTCACTGAATTCGACCAGTGATGAGTAAGAGGCTCTCAGTCTCCAAGTGGAAGCAAGAACTAACAGAGAGAAGCCACTAATCAATTCATGAGCTGACTCATCCTCTTTGCATACATCTATATATGGATCCCTCACCAAGAGATCCAGAGGCTGGAATTTTGTACATTGCAGAGAATTGTTGTTGGTTTTGTGATTGATATCAGAGTATTAGGTGATTTATGCTTTGTTGGAGGTGAAGAAGGGATTTTATGCTGGGAGGCTGATGCTGGATCAGGAATCATCGGTTGTAACTCCTCCTGGATCTTCTTGTTTTATCAATAAAACTACTTGAGTTTCTCCTACATGCTTGTATATCTGATGTGTGTTATATTTGTATGTTTAGCTTAAATCTGATCCTAAGCTTTTTATGAACATAAATCCATGTCTTTGTGTAGTTTCTCTCTTCTGTGAACTTGCAGGAAATTGGTGACGCTGGGCAAGTGAGGGAGCAGATCAGTGGAAGCTGGCAAAGAGAGGATAGATTGGATTGAACAACTAGCGCAAGACACAAGTCAGTTCATCTTAATCATCTTCGTTTATAGTTCATAAAGAAGAATACAAGAGTAGTTTCCCTTGTTTGTTTCTGAGGTCTCTGTCACAACCCTGTGGGATAGGGTCGTTCTGAATAGACACTTTTCCCGAAAACAAGCCAGCTGGTCGCTTTGGGCGCACATCTGCATATACATAAAAATGTCATCAGAACATGCATGTATTGACAAAAAAAAAATGAAAATACATAAAACATCAAAAAGAGAAGATCACACCTAACTCCTCTTCCCACTCCTCTCCCTCTGGCAGTGGGAGGTCTGGGTCCCCCATGAAGTTGGTTCCCGCGTATGGCCAATCCTCTACCACGATCAGCTGACGGTGAAGCCATATGAAGAACTCGGGCTGCCAAGACATCTGTTGGCCCCCTCCTCCTCTGGGCATCAATGTTGCCCAGCGAGCCATTCTAGGCTCTCGTGGCAATGGGTCCGCCACTACAGCACCCTGGTACTGGAAGACGGGTAATCGTTCCAAGAAGAATGACACCACAAGCGAGCCATACCCAAACTGTTTCACTCCCCCGCGCTTACACTTTGTAAGCTACCGTTTGATATTTGTAGTCACCGCTATAGCCCAGTCAAAATGGGTGGGGCTAAGGCATTCTGTCGCTAGTAACAGATGATTCTTGCTTGCCTCATGGGTCGCCTGTACCCCAGCTGCAAGTGTGATGGTGAACAGTATCACCTTAAGAACCAAGTCATGGATGGTGGCGATATCCACCTTGGCACTGTTTTTCCCAAATTGTGCCTCTAGACACACATGGGCCTTCACTTCACCTATTTTCTCTCCGGAAGGCCTGCTTCTGGTCAAAATGGGGCTCGCCCCTCTCCGTGACAACCCAGTAATGAAGTACACATCAGATACATCGAGCTCTAAGGTCTGATCCTATAAGCGAAATACTTGGTCATCAACATCCCAAGCATCCACTATGAACTGTAATAGCTCCGGTTGAGCTCGCAGATAAGAGGTGAGGAAGAACTTCTTGAGACCACAGTCTCTCAAAGCATTCATACATCCCTCATCCACTATGGCCAAGGCATCTACGGCATCATGCTCCCGTTATTTCCATTCCACCACCACTTTTGCTTGTTTCCTGCACCCACAAGGATGAATAAATCATTAATGAAACCCTGGTAGGCTTACAAACCGGAAAAATTTCAAAAATGATGGGAAAATTCAAGTAAAAAGTTAGGTCGCGCGGTTGGCGCGACTGTTTCTAAAACAGTCGCGCCAATGGCGCGACACCTTTGGGCAAATCACCCCATTGGCGCGAACCCGTGCCGGATACCCGCGCCAATGGGGCGCAACCCTAAATTTTAAAATCCTCCTTGCAGAGGCTCAATCAGGGAACAAAATGCATAAAAAGAGTATGAAAATGGAGCTAAGGGAAGCGCCTCTTACCTGGAACTGGTGGAATCTCAAATGGTTGCACGGATTGGCGGTAATCACTACTCGAAGATTGCTCCCCAAATGGACCACTACTACTATGCAAGAGGTAAAAAGTAAAAGTAATTCTATTTTTTACATTTTCACCATATTTATAGACTTTTTGACTTGTAATTAGGTTTAAAGAGTTGTTTTTTGAATATTTCAATATATTTTTGGTTGAAAATGGATTTTACGCTTGCTTTTGGTGCTATGACAGGTCCTTTTTTGCAACTTCGATGGTGAAGTGAGTTGTATTTTATACTTTTTCGGACTCGGTATATACACGAAAAAGTTACTGCGGATTAATCTTTCAGCTCTTTTCTGACTCGCTAAAAATGAAAAGATCGCCGAGTTATCCCTCTTGACTCGTTAAAATGTAAATAAGAGGAGGTCATCTTTAAACCCTTTTCCGACCATGTAAAAACGGAAAGATCGTTGGACCCTTGTCATTTCAGGTTCGTTAATGGTTACGAAAACGACATGATATTGATCACTTTTTTACTTTTTCAGGTCAATGTCACTAACATGAAAAGTACTCCTCGATCGAAATGGTCGGGCGGTTCTTTCGAGCATTGTTTTATACTTTTTCGGGCTCGGGAGACACAACTTTATGAAAAAGGACCCCCCTGGAGTTTTCTTTTCTGTTGTCTTTTCAGACTCTCTAAACAGGAAAAGACGCCAAGTTCTTCCTTTGTCAGACTCGTTAAAACTTAATGACATCAAACTCCATCAAAATGACGCTCACAAGCATATGCTATCCCCGTCAAGCTTGTTAAAAATAACTGGGGTACTCGCCAGAAATGGTGGGAAAGTGGACCCATAATTATTGTCGTGTCGGCAGTATGTTGCTCTTGAACATGGCACTAGTCTGCATTCGTGTCGGGGTGGAGACGTCTCATATTGTTTTACACTAGCCTCCGTGGGTTTGGGTTATCCTATTTGACCTCTCATCTGCTCATTGCCTTGTCACCATGACCTCTGCTCATTTGATGTCAAATACTGCCAAGTCCACTGTCGTGCCGCCAATATGTTCAAGAGAAGTTGACCTCTACAGAATTACAACCTCCCTCTGATGCCTCACATAATTTTGATCCACCACAACATTCTTCCTCTGTCTCGTGTCAATAAGGTGGGAAACACTATGACCCACCTTTGATCAAGGTCACTTCCTGTCGACTTCAGCTCACTATCCAGGAAGCTTATCTAGAGACTCCCTTCCGGTGCCTTGGAGCCTTCATGCCTCAATGGCAGGTTCTTCGTGTTCGACGAGAGGTTTTCATCATTGGCCTACGATCGAATGATTCTGCAGGTGTTTGACGCCAGCTCACCTTGAGGGCCATTTTCAATATTGGTGGTACCTCTCGCGTCTGTTAACAGTTTTCATTATTGACTGGTAATCAGACGATGTTCATACATGTCCGACTTCAACTCATGTATTCGCATGCCTGAACTTGTACTCTGCTTGGGTCGAGATGGAGCGCAAGACCCTAGATTTTGTCTATTGGAATCCAGGCTGCGATTTGTGGCTTATTATGATCATTACATGACTCATACATTGGATGGTTGCGACCATGCCTGAGTCTATTTGTCGATCCTCTCTGGATGGCTGTTTCCATGCCTTGGATCTATATTATTATGTACTCTATTATGGATGGCTGCGCCCATACCACATATATCATGTACTTGAGATATCAGTTTTACTTCTTTACGCAGGTTCTCCGACGGCTGTGTTTTCAGTCACGCGTGTTCTTGTAAAGCATTTCACCCCTCTCTCTCTCGGGCCTCATGCTTTAGGGGGCATCTATTACACAACAATTTGTCACCGTTTCTCACCATCCTTGTTACCCCTTACCCACACACTGGAGGACTCATTCCGAGACCTGTGAGAAGTGACATGACCTCAAACCACTTACATTATATTCCTCTAAGTATGAGCTTCATTTGCCCTGAAGACATCTCCAGCAAAATCTCCATGAAAACAACTCTTTTTGCATTAGCGCGGGTCCACATTTTACTGCCCGTGCCAATGAGGGAAATCCTATAAAAAGGGCGCGCCATTGGTGCTCTGTCTCAGAGTCGCACTCGCGCCAACCGAATTGAGTAAAGTTTTTAACCAACAAACTCCTAAAGGTTCTCTTCAACCCATTCACCAACTGAATCTATGTTGAGCTAGGATGGTTTGGCTTCGAATCTCCATAGAAAGGAAAGTGGTTTGCCACCTTTCATGGAAGTTTCAAAGTGATAAAGCCAATCCCATGAATAGTGTGGTTGATCCTATCTTTTTCTTCTCTATCTATAAAAGCTTGCCTCTATGCCTTGAGCAAGCTAGTCAAAGTCAGAGTTACAATAGTTCCAGTTCTAGTATAGTGATAGAGAGTTTGAAGCTGCAAGAGCCTTCTTTGCACCCATAAGGCCAAATCTAAGTAAGGAGATTCTTGTCACCCAAAGAGAGAGAGGCTTGTTCCTCATCCCAACAAGCTTTGCAAGACTTGTGTAGCTGACTACCCAGCCAAAGGAGGATTTGACGTCAGAACAATGGTTGTATTCTTCTTTGTTATGTATATATAATAGATGACTATCATTATGGTTCCACTCTCATTGTCCTATGTTTGATGTTGAGTTATATCTTTTCTGACTGATATATAATTGCATCTACTAGATTTTATGCTTGTTTTCGTGTTGTTCTTTGCATGTGCAGGTGTCCAATCACGAAGATCGTGGGGATCGTGACCGACCAAGGCAAGGGAACGAGGGCGAAGTCTCTTCTATGAACACTAGCATTGGAATCCAAGTAGGTTCTCACGATCGACTTTTTATTTGCAATTAGGAACTTGCGTGATAGCATTGTGTGATTGTTGCTAGACCCGGTTTGGGCTAGTAGGGATCGTCTCTGTCCGCAGAGAGGATTTACCTCCACAACAAGCCCAACGGACAGAAAGAGCACATCAGGAGGGGTCTTCAGTATTGGATTGACAACAATTTCTTGGTACAACAGGAAGCAGAGATCTGTGGCACTCAGTTCAGTGGAGGCCGAGTATATGGCAGCAAGTTTGGCTGCATGCAAGGCTATATGGATGAGGAAGATCTTGGTTGGTTTGTTCAGTTCTCATTTGGATCCTACTGTGATTTACTGTGATAACCAGAGTTGCATTAAACTCTCAGCTAATCCTATATTCATGATAGATCTAAACATATTGACATCAAGTACCATCATATCAGAGATTGTGTGCAACGGAGGATCATGTTACTTTCATACATTCCAATGGAGGATCAGGATGCTGATATTCTGACGAAGGCTCTCACCAAGAGCAAATTCGAGTACCACCGAGGCAGGATAGGGGTTGCTGATAATCCATATCTGGTCGAGAGGGAGTGTTGAGGTTGCAACAAGATGATGGAGCTTAGTGAAAAGAGTCGCCTTCACTAAGTGGGCCCGCAGGCTATTTTTGGCGCAAGTCTATTTTTAGACTATGTCTATTTTTAGACATATGGATCATGTCTATGGATTGCAGGTTGCTGTTTATGGATGATTGGTCAAGTTGGGAAAAATAGATGGACTTCTATTTTTTATCACAGTGTGAGTGACCACAGTGTGAGTGATCACAGTGTGAGTGATCAAAGTCTATTTTTAGACTGGCTGTCAAAAATAGAAAAGTCAAATATTATTGTCTCATAATAATATTTGGACTATAAACTTGATATTATTCTCTTGGAGCACTTCAGTTTGAGCTACAGAGGTGGCACATGCAGCTGTCAGAAGGAAATACGCTTTTCTTATGAGTTAGTTGACTTGTTGCATGCATGACTTCAGTTAGAACTCAATCAATTGAGTTTGGTGGAGTTGATTGTGGAGTTGATGGAGTTGTGTCCAGTTTGACTTAGTTAAACTAGTTGTAATTAGTCTAACTGAAAATAGACTAATGATGAGTTGTTAAACTAATTATTAACTCATGATGCAATTAATGAATACATCATTTATATCAGTTGCATGTCAGTGCATGTTCAGTTCAACAGGGACAGGTGGTAGAGAATCAGATTGCTATCAATTGTGACTATAGTTGTGCACCAGATCTTGCACAATCAAGGGATTGAGTATGCCAATGAGTTTGCTCACGTATTTTCCCAATATTGTAGCCTTTGCTCACGTCCAACAAAGTGTGAGTGATTATATTGAGGTGAAATACGAGTTTGGTAAGCCATTCTCATAAGTTCTTGAGCAGGTATTGAGCAGTGGAGGCAGGCAAGGAGTGGAATAGATTTGGAGATCAGATCTGAGCTGTATTGTGTGTAACAGGTGGAGTTGGTACTAGATTTCTTGTGATAAGCATTGTACTTTGTAAAGTTACATGTTCTCAATCATTAATATACAGATAGTTGGGGTTTTTAGCGAGATGCTTTCCCCGAGTTACATACTGTGTTAATGTGTGAATGCTCTTGATGTTTTATTGTTATTGATGCTGCTATATTGATGATCAACGTAGAGGAGCTTATGTATTGTGTATGTATTTTGCAATAGTACATGATCAGGATAATCTCTGTTGAATATGTGTTAAATTATTCAAAATTTCTACAGTAAGTGAAAGGGTGAGTTGTGACTATCAGTTGTGCATGAGATTTTGCACATGCATGGATTGATTAATGCCAATGAGGATTGCATAGTATGGGCAAATATCAAGGAAATTGTAGCTTATGATCACGTGATTCTCTTGCAGGATTGTGCAGTGGAGGCACGCAAAGTAGCGGTGGAGATTTGAACCTGTGACTTGTTCGGATCTAAGCTAGTTTTGTGTGTAACAGGTGGAGATAATGTTGGATACTTGTGAGGAATATTGTACTATGTATTGTTACATGTTCTAAATCATTAATATACATATAGTGTGGGGCTTTCAGCTGTAAGATTTCCCCGGGTTACATACTGTGTTAATGTATGCATGCGATTGATGTTTCATTGTTTTGAATGCTGCTAAATTGATGATCAATGTAGAGGAGGTTATGTATTATGCATGTATTCCGCAATAGTGTATAATCGAGATAATCACTGTGAATAAGTGTTTATTATTCAAAGTTTCTACAAGGTATCTGAACTCTTTGATTTGTAGAAAAAGTTCTACAGGATATCGGAGTGAGGATTGATCATCAGATCTATTATTCAGAAAGTGATTACAATTTATTTCTTCAGGCAGAGTCTGTAATCGGGCTAGGTAGCCTCTGGATTCATCCTTCCTTTGGAAGGTGAGATATCCGGTAAAAGCCATACAGTCAATTTCTGTACGAGAAATACTTTGTTCTCACGAGTTTTAGATCAGAAGCGGTTGAGTTTTAAGCTGGTGGAATGGCGCTGAAGGATAAACTCAGAAAAATCAAAGATGATAATGGAGATGCCACAGATTGTCTATAGAAGAAGAAAAATAATCAAGCTGTTGGATCTGTAGCGGGAGAGGCCTTAGCCTTGCAGTTTGAGCTAGATTTTTTGTTGATCACATGCTTGGTATCAAGTGTGATGGGATCAGTATGGTTCTTAGACAGTGGTGAGTCTTCTCACATGACAGGAGATTGAGATTTGTTTTCTGATCTGGATGAGACAGATCTTGGAGTGCACATCAAGATGAGCGATGATGGTAGATACAATGCGACTGGTATCGGTACCATTTCCTTTGAGAGGGAGTCTGGTAAACCCTTTAGATTGAAGGAAGTGATGCATGCTCCAGGATTGAAGAAGAATCTTATCTCTGTGGTGATGTTAGAAGACAAGGGATATGATGTTTTCTTCAGCGAGGGAAAGGCTTTCCTGTGCAGCAAGACAACTGGAGAAACCCGGAAGATAGGGGTTCGAGTCAAGAACCTTTATCGGTTGCATGTAGATGCATGCAAAGTCTTGAGCAGTGAGGCAACTGATGGAGAATTGGTGGTTGAGAGGGAGCATATATTACCTCTCAACATGCAGAGCCAGAAGAAGTCTCAGACGATTGTGGAGGAGCCACGATTGGTGCAGCAGCTTCAAGAGGTTATGGAGCAGCCACAACAAGGGAAGCTGAGAGGAGATCGAGTAGAGACATCTACTCATGCAGAGACCTCCAGTAGGGGGAAACTTCAAGCCAGGTGGGCTGAAGGATCACATGCAGCCATACCTCCAGGTAGGAGGTGGGGTGATGTGGATTGATCGTCAAAGGAGGGGCAGGATCCTTGAGGTACCCAACCTCTTCAATGAGACCTTGATATGGGAGCCCCAATGTGGAGTAGTAGGAACTAATTGATTAGGTAGAGACAGATGCAGTTGGAGTGGCAGAGAGAGCGACAGTGTAGGGAATCCCAAGACAACGCATAGCTAGCAGGTTGCAGCAATGCGAGAGGCACAAGTGTTTTACACAGTTCTAGGTGGCGCAAAGAAGTGTGTAATGGTGTGAGATGCATGGAGATGTTGCAGTAGCGCAGATGTCAGAGAGGGAGCACTTGTCAGCAGCAGGTAGAGCTTCAGCATCAGAGTATGTTCCTAGCCCAATAGAGTGGTGAATTGGGAGTGTTTTTGTTCCAAGTGTTGTTGGAGCAAGTGGACCAGGAAAATGTGTTGCATGCAGAACATTCCAGAGTTGCAGGATATGGGTTGCAAATAATCCATATCTTGTTGAGAGGGAGTGTTTAAAATGCAACAAGATGATGGAGCTTAGTGGAAAGGAGTCGCCTTCACTAAGTGGGCCCGTAGGCTATTTTTGGTGCAAAGTCTATTTTTAGACTGTCTATTTTTAGACATATGGATCATGGTCTATGAGTTGTAGGATGCTATTTATGGATGATTGGTCATGTTGGGAAAAATAGATGGACTTCTATTTTTGGATCATAGCAAGAGTGATCAGAGTCTATTTTTAGACTGCTAGTCAAAAATAGAAAAGTCAAATATTATTGTCTCATAATAATATTTAGACTATAAACATTATCTTATTCTCTTGGATCACTTTAGTTCGAGCTACGGATGTGGAACATACAGCTAAAAAAAAGAATCACGTGGTTTCTTATGTGTTAGTTGATCTATTGCATGGAGGACTTCAGTTAGAACTCATGCATGTGAGTTCTGTGGAGTTGGATGTGGAGTTGATGGAGTTGTGTTGAGTTTGACTTAGTTGAACTAGTTGTATTTAGTATAACTAAAGAATACACTAGTGATGAGTTGTGTGAATTGATTTTTAATTAATTCACTAATGATTAACTCATAAAGCAACTAAAGAATACATCAGTTAACTCAGTGCATGGACAGTTCAACAGAGACAGGTGCTAGAGGTAAGTGAAAGGGTGAGTTGTGACTATCAGTTGTGCATGAAATTTTGCACATGCATGGATTGAGTAATGCCAATGAGGATTGCGTAGTATGGGCCAATATCAAGGCAATTGTAGCTTGTGCTCACGTGATTCTCTTGTAGGATTGTACAGTGGAGGCAGGCAAAGCAGCGGTGGAGATTTGAACCTGTGACTTGTTCGGATCTGAGCTAGTTTTGTGTGTAACAGGTGGAGGTAGTGCTGGATACTTGTGAGGAGTATTGTACTATGTATTGTTACATGTTATCAATCATTAATATACATATAGTGTGGGGTTTTCAACTGTAATCTTTCCCCGGGTTACATACTGTGTTAATGTGTGCATGCGATTGATGTTTCATTGTTTTTAATGCTGCTAAATTGATGATCAACGTAGAGGAGGTTATGTATTATGCATGTATTCTACAATAGTGTATAATCGGGATAATCTCTGTGAATAAGTGTTTATTATTCAAAATTTCGAGAATGTGGTTGTGAAAAAAATGCTAAGACGTGACTGCCCGTGTGCCTTCTGCATGTTTGTGCGACCTATTTTCCCGACGCTCCCTCATGCCTTCATTCGGGTCGTGCACCCATGGAAACCCCAAATTTCGTTTGGACTGGTCGGTTTGTGCTATGCGTGGGTGCTCGAGCACACATGCTAGTGCCAAAAATGCTAAGTCATGACCCCCTGTGTGATCCAGGTGGATATTGGTGGCCACCTGCCAAGCCCACCTGGACCCCCACCACTATTTCTCTCAGCATTTTCAGTTTCCTTAATTGTAGCACAACTTACTATTTTTAGCAGTTTTTCGGCTCGTAAACTTCTGAAGCCATTTTGAGGCCCTAAACAATGTTTTTTGGGAAATATGGGGGAAACATGGGTCCATGGACCGATGTTGCCCTTCCCAAAGTTGTAGTTCTCAGATAGATCTTTCTAATGAGCTATTGTACACGTCAAACGGAGATCGTATGCCAAAGTTACGACCCTGGGAAGTTGATGTACCAATTTATACAAACGGGGCCCACAATTTGGCATTTCATCTTTTAGGGTTAGGTTTTGGAATGCTAATGGTTTTCCATTGTTTCTCAACAATAAATAGGCCTTCGAGCCTCATTGTAACACAGTTCAAAGGCATGTAGCCGCCACATCTCTTCTCAGAGATAAGATACCATCGCCCTACCTGGTTTATTTCCATTACTGTTTGTAAGAATATTTCAGTATTTTACATTAATGAAATGAAGTATTCTTTCCACTACATATCTATGTTTATGGTTATCTCTGTAATTTGTTGTGTTCCTATTTAAATCCGGATCACCGTGTGTCTTCTACACATTCGTGCGGCCCGTTTGCCCGACACTCCCTTGTGCCTTCATTCGGGTCACACACCCATGGAAACCCCAAATTTAGTTCGGGTTGTGCATACAAGGAAACCCCAAATATTTTTTGGTTTAGTTCGTGTCATGTCATGTGTGGGTGCCCCTGAAAATGAATTTGGGCAGGTCGGGTCAACTCGCCCAAGGCCAGTTGGGTCGTGTCGTGCCGTGTGTGGCTACCCAGGCACACGTGGCTATGCCAAAAACGCTAAGTCGTGACCACCCATATGTCTTCTGCTCATTTGTGCGACTTGTTTTCCTAATGCTCCCTTGTGCCTTTGTTTTGGTTGTGCACCCACAGAAACCCCAAATTTTGTTTAGGTTGTGCACCCATGGAAACCCCAAATTTAGTTCGGGCGGGTCGGGACATGTCGTGTGTGGGTGCCCATGCAAATGTGTTGGGGTGGGTCGGGACGGGTTGGATCGTGTCATGTGAGGGTGCCCAGGGCACATGTGGCAATATCAAAAATGTTAAGTTGTGACTGGGGGTGGGCTTTGTGCATGATCGTGCTGCCCGTTTGCCCCACTCTCCCTTATGCCTTCATTTTTGTCATGTGTCGGAGCCCATGTAAATTCGTTCGCGCGGGTCGTTTGAGGGTGCCTGTGTAAACTCATTTGGGAAGTTTGTTTTCCATGTAAACTTGTTCAGGCGGGTCATTTGAGGGCGGCAATGTAAACTCATTCGGTCGGGTCGTTTGAGGGCACCTATGTAAACTCGTTCAGGCGAGTCGTTTGAGGGCGCCCGTGTAAACTCGTTCCGGTGGGTCGGTTGAGGGAGCCCATGTAAACTTTTTTGGGCGGGTCATTTGCCATGTAAACTCATTTGATAGGTCGTTTCCCATGTAAAATTGTCTGGGAGGGTCGTTTTAGGGCGCCTGCGTAAACTCGTTCGGTCATGTCATTCAGTGTGAGGGCACACCTAGGCACACAAGACCATATCAAAAATGCTAAGTTGTGACCCAAGATGGGCTTTGTGCACATTCGTATAGGTCATTTGCCCAGTTCTCCCTTGTGCCTTCATTTCAGTAGTGTGGGCGCCCATGTAAACTCATTTGGGCGGGTCATTTGAGGGCGTCCATGTAAACTCATCTGGGCGGGTCATTTGAGGGCGTCCATTTAAACTCGTTCGGGTGAGTCATTCGAGGATGTTAGTGTAAACTCGTTTAGGCGGGTCATTTGAGGGCATCGGTGTAAACTCGTTTGGGTGGGTCGTTTGAGGGAATTCGTGTAAACTAGTTCGGGTGGGTCATTTGGGCGAGTCGTTCGAGGGCATTCGTGTAAACTCATTTGGGCGGGTCGTTCAGGCAGGTCATTCAAGGGCACTCGTGTAAACTAATTTGGGTGGGTTGTTTAAGGGAATTCATTTAAACTCATTCGTTCGGGTCATTCAGTGCACACCCGGGCACATGAGCCCGTATCAAAAATGCTAAGGTTTGAGATGTGGTGGGATTTGTGCACATTCGTGCAGCTCGTTTTCTCAGCTCTCGCTTGTGCCTTCGTTTCGGTCATGTGGGCACCCATGTAAACTCGTTTGTGTAGGTCATTTGATGGTGTCCGTGTAAACTCGTTCTGGCGGGTCATTTGAGGGTGTCCGTGTAAACTCGTTGGGGCGGGTCGAGTGAAGGCATATGTGTAAACTCAGTCAGGTGGGTCATTCGGGTGGGTTGGGCTAGGGTGTCCGCCTAAAATCATTCGGGCGGGTCGAGCAAGAGTGTCCATGTAAAGTCGTTTGTGTGGGTAGGGCGTGGGCATGCCTGGGTGAACGAGCCTGTATAAAAAATGGTAAATTGTGACCCGAGGTTGCCTTTGTGCACGTTCGTGCAGCTCATTTGCCCGACGCTCCCTTGTCTCTTTGTTATGGCCATGTGGGCGCCCATTTAAACTCATTCGGGCGGTTCATTTGAGGGCATCCATGTCAAATCGTTTGGGTGGGTCATTCAATCGGGTCGATCGAGGGTGTCCGTGTAAACTCGTTCAGGCAGGTCGGGCGAGGGCATTTGTGTAAACTCATTCAGGCGGGTCGGGTGAGGACGCACTCAAGCAAACGAGCTGTTAGAAAATTATATATTACGGAGCAATGGAACACATAAAATATTGCAGAAATATAAACACAGAAAATGCACAAAACAAGAGAGACACAGATATACGTGGTTCACCCATTTTGGGCTATGTCCACCCTGAATAGCCAGTCCTTCCTTTCTATTATCAAGCAAAGGAAGAGACACAACCTACAACAAATCCATTGTAATATCCTCTGTTTTCTCTCACAGTCTCACCTCTCTGTTTCTCGCTCACAGAATACACATCTATATCTCAGCCTCCAATACAATGCCCTCATACAAAGAGAGGGGTTGCCTTCTAGGGCAAAAAACCCTAAACTTAACATAAGTTCTACCGTCAAATCATCTGCCTAATGAACGGCCCAGATTGACCAGAAATTACTATACTTTTACAAGGCAATTTTACATTTTTTTTTAGCTTCGAGGGCGCTGCCCCCGAGCCCCCACTGGGGGACTGCTGGCCCCCAGACCCCCCAGCCAGGGGGGATCGGCCCCCGCAACCCCCCTCGCGTGGCAATTTTACATTTTTTTTTAGCTTCGGGGGCACTGCCCCCGAGCCCCCGCATGGCAATTTTACATTTGTTTTTAGCTTCGGGGGCGCTGCCCCCGAGCCCCCACCGGGGGACCACTGGCCCCCGGACCCCCTAGCCGGGGGGGATCCCCCTCGCGTGGAGGTGTGTACAAACTTCCTGGGGTATACATCCAACTGAAACAAAGACCTCTGAACAATCATGCTCCACACACAACACGAGCCCGTATCAAAAATGCTAAGTTGTGACCCAAGGTTGGCTTTGTGCACGTTGATGCAGCTCGTTTGCCTGGCTCTCCCTTATCCCTTCATCTCGGTTGTGTGGGCGCCAATTTAAACTCATTCGGGAAATTTGTTTGAGGGTGTCCTTGTCAACTCATTCAGGCAGGTCAGGAGAGGGCATCTGTATGAACTCAATCAAGCGGGTCAGGCGAGGGCACACCTAGGCGAACGAGCCCATATCAAAAATGCTAAGTTGTGACCCTAGGTTAGTTTTGTGCACGTTCATGCAGCTCATTTTCCTAGGTATCCCTTGTCCCTTTGTTTCGGTCATGTGGGCGCCCATGTAAATTCATTCGGGCGGGTCGTTTGAGAGCGTCCGCGTCAACTCGTTTGGGTGGATTGTTTAGGTGGGTCGGGGGAGGACGTATGTGTGAACACGTTCAAGCGAGTCGGGTGAGGGTGCACTAGGGCGAATGAGCCCATATCAAAAATGCTAAGTTGTGGCCCGAGGTTGGCTTTATGCATGTTCGTGCAGCTCATTTTCCTAGCTCTCCCTTGTCCCTTGGTTACGGTCATGTGGGCACCCATATAAATTCGTTCTGGCAGGTCATTTGAGGGCGTCCGTGTCAACTCATTCGGGTGGGTCATTCGGGCTGGTCGGGCAAGGGCACACCCGGGAAAATGAGCCTGTATAAAAAATGTTAAGTTGTGACCCAAGGTTGACTTTGTGCACGTTCATGCAACTTGTTTGCCCAGCTCTCCCTTGTCCCTTTGTTTCGGTCATGTGGGTGCCTATGTAAACTCATTCGGGCGGGTCATTTGAGGGCGTGTATGTCAACTCATTTGGGCGGGATGGGCGAGGGCATCTGCGTGAACTCGTTCAGGTGGGTCGGGCAAAGGCATGCCCTAGTGAACGAGCCCATATAAAAAATGCTAAGTTGTGACCCAAGGTTGCATTTGTGCATGTTCGTGCAGCTCATTTGCCTGGTTCTCCCTTGTCCCTTCGTTTCGGTCATGTGGGTGCCCATGTAAATTTGTTCGGGCTGGTCATTTGAGGGCGTCCATGTCAACTTTGTTGTTGGGAAAGGTATCCAATTCGGAATGCCCCTATCCCAATCTAAGAGGTGATAGTGCCTTAGCAACAAACAAGGAAAACTAACTGAGTATTCTTCTTTATGCGATGTAAATAGAGAAAGAAGGATGTAACTAACCAGTGTCTTCTGCTAGTTTGTCGATCCAATCACTCTCTCTTTTGTTCGCTTCCCGCTGCCTGCTCTTTCACTGGTCCAGCTTCACCCAGTTCCTGCAAGATCACAAGAGAGGAAAACTACACAAAAGACATAGATTCACATTCATAACTAGTTTAGGATCAGATATAAACTAAATATGAAAATATAACAAAACATCATTGAAATACAAGCATATAGGAGAAACTCAAATAGCTTTATTGATATGATAACAAGGTTCAAGAGGAGATACAAGCAAGTGAGTCCCGATCCAGCATCTACCTCCTAGCAAAGGAATCCCTTCCTCTCCTCCAACAAAGCATAAATCACCCAATGTAGTAATCTCAATCTCAAACCAACAGCAATTCTCTGCAAAGTACAAAATTCCAGCCTCTTGAACCTCTGGGTGAGAGATCCATATATAGATGTAAGCAGAGAGGATGAGTCAGCTTATGTTTTGACTTGTGGCTTCTCTCTGTCAGTTCTTGCTTCCACTTGGAGGTTGAGAACCTCTTACTCATCACTTGGTCGAATTCATTGAGGCAAGTGTCATCGAGGAAGATTCTGGAAGCTTCCAGGGTCTTTCCACCTCGTTGAATGAACTTGCCATTTGTCATTTCCCTCTCAGCGCACCCTGGTAGTGCTTCCACCTGCGTTGCAGTGCACCTAGCCAGTGTAGCTTCTGCATTTCAACGCAGGCAGCTAGTGGAGCCACTGAATTGATCCTGATTTGACCATTTCTGAGTTGTTTTTAGTGGAGAACTTCTGGGAGAAGCTGTCATTGGTTGACCTTGTTCCTTTAGGGGTAGGAACAACTCTTTTAGGGACTTTGGATCCCTTGGATTATGGAAATTTCATGCTCAATGCTGTAAGGCACAAAAATGTCTATAACAGTTGCCCCCTAAAGTATGAAGCCGTTTATCGGGTGAAATGCTTTATTAGGAGGATCCGAAGTTCTTCCAATGCTGGGAGGAGACCTGTAATAAGATACAATACAATACATTATTTTTCATACTGCTTTCATGATCTAACTGAGGCAGGCATTCCCATGCTCAGCTTTATAAATTCATTTTTCTGTACATAGAACAGACAATCGTCTGATGGTAGACTGATGATTTTGATGAAATCATCATCCTTTTGGTAGGATGATTATCTGCTGCAATGTTGTACATGTCAATGTCTTTATTTTTCCTGAATATATATCGTAGCCCGGATGGATGATACTAGATCCGGGGTCTTCAATCTCGTCTGATCTTCACTCTAAGTACAAGTCGATCCATGTGAGAAATGTTCTGAAGTCGAACATGGAAAGACATCGCTTGATTACCAGTCAATGATGTAAACTGTTAACAAGCGCGAGAGGAATCACCGATAATGATAATGACCCTCAAGGTACTGCAGTACAATTCACGTGGTGTGAATAAAGGACTTGGCATCGAACACCACGCAAAATCTTTCGGTCGAAGGTCATTGATGTATACCTGTCGCCGGAAGTGAGAAACTTGCCATTGAGGCATGCAAGCTTCAAAGTACTGAAGGGGGGTGTTCCTAGATCAACTTCTTGGATAATGAGCTGATGTCGACAAGAAGCGATCCGTCAAAGGAGGGCCTTAATGTATCCCACATCAGTGACACAGAATGGAGCAAATGATTTTGATGGAGGTGAAAACGATATGATGATATATGGTTCAGGGTGGCGGTCATGAAAGGATGAAGGATAATGTATGGTAGTGGATGGGACACGGTTGACTTCTCTTGAACATATCGGCGACACTTGTGTGATGGATCGGTAGCATTTACCCCAAAGGTGGATGGTATGGTGAGACCATGGTGATGTGACCGGTGAATGAAACAACCCAACCCAACTCAGGCATGGAGTGGAAGTGTCATGTTCAAGAGCGACTTGCTACCAATAAAAGTTCTTTGAGTTTCTTCCCAATTTTCCCTAGTCATTTCTGACCAGTACCTCTTTATTTTTGTCAAGCTTGAGGAGGATAACATATGCTTGTTCTATAATTTGCCCTTCGGGCAAACCCATCGCTATGTTTTAACGAGCCTAGCGATAGTGAAACTCGTTCTCGTCTAAAGACAAGTTTGTCGCTATTAATGTTTTTTAACGAGTCTAACGAGAAATATAACTCGGTCCTTTTCAATTTTAGAGAGTCTGAAAAGGTACGTAAAGATAACTCCAAAGTTCCTTTTTCGTCATCTAATCCCTTAAGTCCAAAAAAGTATAAAAAAATACAGAAGGGATGGATTTTCGATAGTTTTAACGAGCCGAACAAAACAAGTGCTCGATCTTTTTGTGCAATAATCCCTCAGGTCCAAAAAGATTAAAATCTAGAGGAGGGATAGCACTTCCTGTCGCTTTAACGAGCTGGAAGGCAAAAACTCGGCAATCTTTTCATATTTTACGAGTCAGATGAAAAGAGCTTAAAGAAGACTCGTCTTTTGAGGAACGAGTGATGAAACGGGTTAGCAGCTGATTCCAGGTAAGGGTTGGAATTTTCCAATCACTGCAGTGTCACAAGGATGGCTAGTGAAATCACTCTTCGCAGCTGTTCCTCAAAATGGGTAAACAATCAAATGGAGGTGAATGATCGGCCAAATGAAAAGTGGAGGTGATGGTGCAAACACGACCAAGGCTTTAATGGCTGATAAATTTACATTTGCAGTGGTTATTTACCGAAGGATAGTTCATTTTTTAACGAACTTAAACGCGGATTGAAACACTTGCTCGATCTTATGTTTATTTTTTAACGAGCATGAACTATGTGCTAAAACTGCTCGATTTTATGTTTATTTTTTAACGAGCTTGAAATATACGCTAAAACTGCTCGATTCCAGTCATATGATAAGAATGTCTCATTTAAGATGCCATTTTTTATGGGGCTTGCACCTCATAAAGCTTTGCCCCGAATCCTTTCGTTATGCAAGTTCGGAAACGACTAATCCTACGAGTTTAAAGGGTTAGACCTATAGGTTTAAAGGGAGGACCTAAAAATTTAAAAAATAAATAGTCGCCCCTTGCTTGCACTCCAAAAGGTTTGCATGCCCCCAGGTATAAAGTACGATTTCAAGGTTACCCCTCAATTTGCAGATGAAACATTTGTTCTACCAGGAAAGGCCTACCTCTTTTAGGTTACCCAAAGATTGTTTCATTAATGCAGTGAACAAAACACTTCTTCGGCGATGTCTACCGAGATAGACAAAGGTGAGTAACAACGAGCGCCAAACACATAACTTTGACAAAAGAATCTTATTCTAGAATAACCCTCTTCCAGCATGGGCGAGGTACAGACTAGTCATATTCTCCCGCGGAAACCTACCCTATACCCAAATTTTTCCTGCCGAAGCAGACCAGGACGCATGCCCCCTGGGTTCCAGTCATATCCTTCTGAATCACTCGCACTCATCGGGAGGACGGACCGTGGGTTGAGACATTTCTTGCGTGAAGAGACCATTTAGGGATGGTGTGTGACTATTTACGATGCGTGATCCGGGAAATGAAAGCTGGTCCACGAGCTTGACCACTCTTCCTTCGTGCGGAAAACACATTACTCTAAAGAGTGAGGAGACGATGGCTCCCATGCAATATATATAGTCTCGTCCAAGGAGTAGGTTATAATCCAAGGGTCCTTGAACGACCATCACGTTCATTTGAATGGTCTTCCCTTTCAATCTGATAGGCACATTGGGGAGGATTCCTAAAGTTCGACTGGTTCCTTTATCGAAGCCTGTCAGATTTCTCATTTCAGGCAAAAGCGCTGGCGAACCAAGCGCTTTCCAAGCAATAGAGGAAAGGATACTCACAGATGCCTCCTCATCAATGATGGTGCCAGCTGTTATCACTGACAAAATTTCAATGCCAAATGTCTTACATTTGTTTGATGGTAAAACACATAAATCCTTTTTAGCAGTTTCGCAGCGCAACATCTTTTAGGTGATTTCGCAGCGCGCTGCGAAACTCCTGTAGCAGCCTGTTTTAGCTGAAGAAACTCTGTTTTCTGCTTTTACTAGTCAATTTCTAAAAGCTTTCCTGAGCAGCTGAGAACTTAATTTTGCAAACTGAAAGAGGCTTTTCTTCCTAACCTGCTGCACTACAAAAACCGCTTTCAGTTTCTTCAAATTCGTTCTGAGGTGGGAGGAATTTATGGTTAAACCTGCGCTACGAAACTGCAGAAAGTCAAGCTTTGTCTACTGGTTTTAGTAGTGTTTTTCAAAATCCGTTTCTGGTCACATGAAAGGCTATCTTGGAATTATGAAGGAGGTTTCTCTTCATAACATGTCCAGCTACAATAACCTATCTCACTTTATTCTTATGTGTTTTCAGTTGGGAGATAAGAAGCTTTCATTGAGACCCTAATTTCAGAAAACGGATTTTTCCCTGTTTGCCACGTGTTTTTCAAGGACAGTTTCTGGACAGCTGGAGAAATATTTTCAAAAACCAGGAGAGGTTTTTGTTTTGGACAACATGGGCTACAAAAACCTCCTTCAGTTTCGTAAAATGTGTCATGGATGAAGAGATAAAGGCTCTGCAATTTTCAAGGATCTAACCCTAAAAACAGGGAAACATGTTCCCTAATTTCTAGGGTTTCTCATCAGCAGTTGGGTGACCACGTGGGAGGCTTCATCAAATTCGACTTCATGGAGTGTTAGGTGTCAATTAATGCTTTAAATTTTTAGATAAGTTTGTTGTAATCATAATAAGGAGTTACACTCCTAGTTGTATTAGGTCTCTAGGACTCCTAGTTAGCTGTCCTTTGCATTTAATAGTTAGTTTTGAATGTCATTAGGTGTCAAATTAAGAGGAATTCGAATTCCCCTCATGCTGGAGGAAGGAATCTACATGAACTCTATATATGGGAGAAGAACTGATGTACAAAGGGTTGGAAAATGTTAGAGAAAAAGACTACTTTTGTAAATGCTATGCAGGGATTGATATATAAAGAAGCAGTTGGACTTTTCTGAAGCTGAGATTCTTAGTGTACTTCAGTGAGCTTCATCTTTCATCTTTGATATGCTTTACTTCCATAGTCTTAATGCTTATTACTCAGAATTCATGGAGGAACATGCTCTGACTTCCTTTAAGTGTTAAACTATGGTGAATTGAGTTTTTGAGTCCTATCTTTTGGATGTTTTTCTTCAATGTTTTAATACTTATTACTCAGAATTCATGGTTACTCATGCTCTGACTTCCTTTAGGTATTAAACTCTGATATATCACTTTAAATTCTCTCCTTTTAAATACCTTGATGTATCATTATTCAGAATTCATGCCCACATGCTCTGACTCCTATGAACTTCAAGTTATTTGAGACTTTCTTGAATGTGTCACTCTTTCATTGAAGTATATACAAGCCTCAGTTTTATAAGAAGAGCCATTTGTTATCCTTATCTCTGTCACTGACTCCATAGCCCAATGGTAGCAAGTCTCCATCTTCCAATCTACAAACATATAAAATCACAAACCATAGAGTTAGCCATCTATTCATATCTTTAATCTAAATCATTAACCCTTTGAGAGAGCCCTCTCAGGCTAAGGAGGCTAAGCCTTAGCTAAAAGATTGGTTTGAAATAGTTACATGAAGTCTTCCTGGGTTGCAGCCTTCCAGTGCTTGATTTTGTGATAACATTTTGGTGCGTCTGCCGGGAGCCTGAAGTCTATTCATTCCCGAAATTTAGAGGCTGAACTTCTGAAGGTAGCAGGAGCTCAGAGATCTTTTTGAGGCTGCAAAACTACCTTGGCGACTCCACACATCGAATAAGAAATTGGAAGGTGACTCCACTGCTAGAAGATCAGTAGCTTGATGAAGTTTCAAAATGAGTTCCACTGCAAGAATGAATGCCAGGTATGCTCCTATGAATCGGTCTCATATCCCTGGTTTTCCAAATCCTATGCCAAAGGTTGATTGGTTAGAGGATCTTCCAATATTCAAAGATGAAAAAAAAGACAATGTTGCTCTTCATTTGGTTAGGTTTCATATGCATGTACGCAGTCTTAAGGTTCACTTTCCTGAGGATTGTCTCATGAGGATGTTTATGGCCACTTTAGAAGGAAAAGCATGGTCTTGGTATAAAAGTTTGGAAAATGGTTCATTATCTTCTCTTGCTGATTTCCATGATGTGTTCTATGACACGTATAAAGAATTTCATCCTTCATTATTGTTGCTCAAAGATTGTTGTAGACATTCTTTAAATCTCATTCAGTACTTGGAGGATTGTTATGATGATGATGAGTTTATGGATGAAGAAATTTTAGAGGCTCTTCATAACAATGCATTTCAGCACCAAGAAGAAAGTACAACATCTCATGAAATGCAGCATGAAGATCAGCATGGGTTTACTTATGAAAACCATGTTCAATCCTTTGATATTGATGTAGAGATGCAGCAGACTTGTCAGTCTTCGGATCATTATCAAAATGAACATGATTACAAAAACCAAGAAGAAATGTTGGAAGAAATTTTTTATGACCCTCAGGCAGAGGAAAAGATTGTTCATTTTTGTAATTTCTTGCATCAGCTTACACCAAAGAATGATGATAATAATGAGGAAAATTCCATTGTTTGTTGGAATGATTCAGAAAAGCAGTTGGATAGCTTGTCAAATAGAAAATTGGATAGCACATCAAAGGGGTCTTGTGTGGTTGAGAATCATTTGTCTAAAGAGATAGAATGTTATGATGATTATCAAACTAACCATGTGTTTTTTGACCCTATAGCTGACTACATGGAAAAGATTTACTGTTCAGGCTTCCAATTATATGTTCATCTTGAAGAACAGTTGCACCTCATGCTACCTTGGTTATTTCAGTATCTGGTTTATTTATGCTTCAAGCACAGTAAGGAGATCCAAGTTTCAGATCAGATTGATGATTGGCTTCATTGGAAGTTTCATGTTCCTTGAGCTACAATTGGAGAATGTAGCTGATAGGGTAGGTAGGTAGGAAAGTGCAAATAAGCTCAAGGTTGATTGAGCAATTTTTCAGTAGTGGTAGCTTTCTTTTTCCCACAGTCATCATCAATCTTAAGCCCGAGGTGAAGGCTCAAGAAGCTGAAAGAAGATGTTTGTCAAATAAATTTTACAAGGCACTGGAACTGCAGGTTCTTAGTGTACCACAAGGGCACACTATCCCAAGTGGAGCCACTGTTATCACTGACAAAATTTCAATGCCAAATGTCTTACATTTGTTTGATGGTAAAACACATAAATCCTTTTTAGCAGTTTCGCAGCGCAACATCTTTTAGGTGATTTCGCAGCGCGCTGCGAAACCCCTGTAGCAGCCTGTTTCAGCTGAAGAAACTCTGTTTTCTGCTTTTACTAGTCAATTTCTAAAAGCTTTCCTGAGCAGCTGAGAACTTAATTTTGCAAACTGAAAGAGGCTTTTCTTCCTAACCTTCTGCACTACAAAAACCTCTTTCAGTTTCTTCAAATTCGTTCTGAGGTGGGAGGAATTTATGGTTAAACTTGCGCTACGAAACTGCAGAAAGTCAAGCTTTGTCTACTGGTTTTAGTAGTGTTTTTCAAAATCAGTTTCTGGTCACATGAAAGGCTATCTTGGAATTCTGAAGGAGATTTCTCTTCATAACATGTCCAGCTACAATAACCTATCTCACTTTATTCTTATGTGTTTTCAGTTGGGATATAAGAAGCTTTCATTGAGACCCTAATTTCAGAAAACGGATTTTTCCCTGTTTGCCACGTGTTTTTCAAGGACAGTTTCTGGACAGCTGGAGAAATATTTTCAAAAACCAGGAGAGGTTTTTGTTCTGGACAACATGGGCTACAAAAACGTCCTTCAGTTTCGTAAAATGTGTCATGGATGAAGAGATAAAGGCTCTGCAATTTTCAAGGATCTAACCCTAAAAACAGGGAAACATGTTCCCTAATTTCTAGGGTTTCTCATCAGCAGTTGGGTGACCACGTGGGAGGCTTCATCAAATTCGACCTCATGGAGTGTTAGGTGTCAATTAATGATTTAAATGTTTAGATAATTTTGTTGTAATCATAATAAGGAGTTACACTCCTAGTTGTATTAGGTCTCTAGGACTCCTAGTTAGCTGTCCTTTGCATTTAATAGTTAGTTTTGAATGTCATTAGGTGTCAAATTAGGAGGAATTCGAATTCCCCTCATGCTGGAGGAAGGAATCTACATGAACTCTATATATGGGAGAAGAACTGATGTACAAAGGGTTGGAAAATGTTAGAGAAAAAGACTACTTTTGTAAATGCTATGCAGGGATTGATATATAAAGAAGCAGTTGGACTTTTCTGAAGCTGAGATTCTTAGTGTACTTCAGTGAGCTTCATCTTTCATCTTTGATATGCTTTACTTCCATAGTCTTAATGCTTATTACTCAGAATTCATGGAGGAACATGCTCTGACTTCCTTTAAGTGTTAAACTATGGTGAATTGAGTTTTTGAGTCCTATCTTTTGGATGTTTTTCTTCAATGTTTTAATACTTATTACTCAGAATTCATGGTTACTCATGCTCTGACTTCCTTTAGGTATTAAACTCTGATATATCACTTTAAATTCTCTCCTTTTAAATACCTTGATGTATCATTATTCAGAATTCATGCCCACATGCTCTGACTCCTATGAACTTCAAGTTATTTGAGACTTTCTTGAATGTGTCACTCTTTCATTGAAGTATATACAAGCCTCAGTTTTATAAGAAGAGCCATTTGTTATCCTTATCTCTGTCACTGACTCCATAGCCCAATGGTAGCAAGTCTCCATCTTCCAATCTAAAAACATATAAAATCACAAACCATAGAGTTAGCCATCTATTCATATCTTTAATCTAAATCATTAACCCTTTGAGAGAGCCCTCTCAGGCTGAGGAGGCTAAGCCTTAGCTAAAAGATTGGTTTGAAATAGTTACATGAAGTCTTCCTGGGTTGCAGCCTTCCAGTGCTTGATTTTGTGATAACATTTTGGTGCGTCTGCCGGAAGCCT
This sequence comes from Pinus tabuliformis, assembly GCA_031772625.1. Lineage (NCBI taxonomy): Eukaryota > Viridiplantae > Streptophyta > Pinopsida > Pinales > Pinaceae > Pinus > Pinus tabuliformis. The sequence continues at coordinate 1,062,261,028 of CM062819.1, read as the reverse complement.
GAAGTCTATTCATTCCCGAAATTTAGAGGCTGAACTTCTGAAGGTAGCAGGAGCTCAGAGATCTTTTTGAGGCTGCAAAACTACCTTGGCGACTCCACACATCGAATAAGAAATTGGAAGGTGACTCCACTGCTAGAAGATCAGTAGCTTGATGAAGTTTCAAAATGAGTTCCACTGCAAGAATGAATGCCAGGTATGCTCCTATGAATCGGTCTCATATCCCTGGTTTTCCAAATCCTATGCCAAAGGTTGATTGGTTAGAGGATCTTCCAATATTCAAAGATGAAAATAAAGACAATGCTGCTCTTCATTTGGTTAGGTTTCATATGCATGTACGCAGTCTTAAGGTTCACTTTCCTGAGGATTGTCTCATGAGGATGTTTATGGCCACTTTAGAAGGAAAAGCATGGTCTTGGTATAAAAGTTTGGAAAATGGTGCATTATCTTCTCTTGCTGATTTCCATGATGTGTTCTATGACACGTATAAAGAATGTCATCCTTCATTATTGTTGCTCAAAGATTGCTGTAGACATTCTTTAAATCTCATTCAGTACTTGGAGGATTGTTATGATGATGATGAGTTTATGGATGAAGAAATTTTAGAGGCTCTTCATAACAATGCATTTCAGCACCAAGAAGAAAGTACAACATCTCATGAAATGCAGCATGAAGATCAGTAGGGGTTTACTTATGAAAACCATGTTCAATCCTCTAATATTGATGTAGAGATGCAGCAGACTTGTCAGTCTTCGGATCATTATCAAAATGAACATGATTACAAAAACCAAGAAGAAATGTTGGAAGAAATTTTTTATGACCCTCAGGCAGAGGAAAAGATTGTTCATTTTTGTAATTTCTTGCAGCAGCTTACACCAAAGAATGATGATAATAATGAGGAAAATTCCATTGTTTGTTGGAATGATTCAGAAAAGCAGTTGGATAGCTTGTCAAATAGAAAATTGGATAGCACATCAAAGGGGTCTTGTGTGGTTGAGAATCAGTTGTCTAAAGAGATAGAATGTTATGATGATTATCAAACTAACCATGTGTTTTTTGACCCTATAGCTGACTACATGGAAAAGATTTACTGTTCAGGCTTCCAATTATATGTTCATCTTGAAGAATAGTTGCACCTCATGCTACCTTGGTTATTTCAGTATCTGGTTTATTTATGCTTCAAGCACAGTAAGGAGATCTAAGTTTCAGATCAGATTGATGATTGGCTTCATTGGAAGTTTCATGTTCCTTGAGCTACAATTGGAGAATGTAGCTGATAGGGTAGGTAGGTAGGAAAGTGCAAATAAGCTCAAGGTTGATTGAGCATTTTTTCAGTAGTGGTAGATTTCTTTTTCCCACAGTCATCATCAATCTTAAGCCCGAGGTGAAGGCTCAAGAAGCTGAAAGAAGATGTTTGTCAAATAAATTTTACAAGGCACTGGAACTGTAGGTTCTTAGTGTACCACAAGGGCACACTATCCCAAGTGGAGCCACTGTTATCACTGACAAAATTTCAATGCCAAATGTCTTACATTTGTTTGATGGTAAAACACATAAATCCTTTTTAGCAGTTTCGCAGCGCAACATCTTTTAGGTGATTTCGCAGCGCGCTGCGAAACCCCTGTAGCAGCCTGTTTCAGCTGAAGAAACTCTGTTTTCTGCTTTTACTAGTCAATTTATAAAAGCTTTCCTGAGCATCTGAGAACTTAATTTTGCAAACTGAAAGATGCTTTTCTTCCTAACATGCTGCACTACAAAAACCTCTTTCATTTTCTTCAAATTCATTCTGAGGTGGGAGGAATTTATGGTTAAACTTGCGCTACGAAACTGCAGAAAGTCAAGCTTTGTCTACTGGTTTTAGTAGTGCTTTTCAAAATCCGTTTCTGGTCACATGAAAGGCTATCCTAGAATTCTGAAGGAGGTTTCTCTTCATAACATGTCCAGATACAATAACCTATCTCACTTTATTCGTATGTGTTTTCAGTTGGGAGATAAGAAGCTTTCATTGAGACCCTAATTTCAGAAAACGGATTTTTCCCTGTTTGCCACGTGTTTTTCAAGGACAGTTTCTGGATAGCTGGAGAAATATTTTCAAAAAACAGGAGAGGTTTTTGTTTTGGACAACATGGGCTACAAAAACCTCCTTCAGTTTCGTAAAATGTGTCATGGATGAAGAGATAAAGGCTCTGCAATTTTCAAGGATCTAACCCTAAAAACAGAGAAACATGTTCCCTAATTTCTAGGGTTTCTCATCAGCAGTTGGGTGACCACGTGGGAGGCTTCATCAAATTCGACCTCATGGAGTGTTAGGTGTCAATTAATGCTTTAAATTTTTAGATAAGTTTGTTGTAATCATAATAAGGAGTTACACTCCTAGTTGTATTAGGTCTCTAGGACTCCTAGTTAGCTGTCCTTTGCATTTAATAGTTAGTTTTGAATGTCATTAGGTGTCAAATTAGGAGGAATTCGAATTCCCCTCATGCTGGAGGAAGGAATCTACATGAACTCTATATATGGGAGAAGAACTGATGTACAAAGGGTTGGAAAATGTTAGAGAAAAAGACTACTTTTGTAAATGCTATGCAGGGATTGATATATAAAGAAGCAGTTGGACTTTTCTGAAGCTGAGATTCTTAGTGTACTTCAGTGAGCTTCATCTTTCATCTTTGATATGCTTTACTTCCATAGTCTTAATGCTTATTACTTAGAATTCATGGAGGAACATGCTCTGACTTCCTTTAAGTGTTAAACTATGGTGAATTGAGTTTTTGAGTCCTATCTTTTGGATGTTTTTCTTCAATGTTTTAATACTTATTGCTCAGAATTCATGGTTACTCATGCTCTGACTTCCTTTAGGTATTAAACTCTGATATATCACTTTAAATTCTCTCCTTTTAAATACCTTGATGTATCATTATTCAGAATTCATGCCCACATGCTCTGACTCCTATGAACTTCAAGTTATTTGAGACTTTCTTGAATGTGTCACTCTTTCATTGAAGTATATACAAGCCTCAGTTTTATAAGAAGAGCCATTTGTTATCCTTATCTCTGTCACTGACTCCATAGCCCAATGGTAGCAAGTCTCCATCTTCCAATCTACAAACATATAAAATCACAAACCATAGAGTTAGCCATCTATTCATATCTTTAATCTAAATCATTAACCCTTTGAGAGAGCCCTCTCAGGCTGAGGAGGCTAAGCCTTAGCTAAAAGATTGGTTTGAAATAGTTACATGAAGTCTTCCTGGGTTGCAGCCTTCCAGTGCTTGATTTTGTGATAACACCAGCTATGACCATTCTATATATTTGAACAATAATTCTGAATGGTATGCTGGTTGGAAACTGGGGTCTGCCTAGTTGGTTCCAGTCGAAGGATACAACTAGGTTGCTTGGTGGTGGGACCGAATAGACGGCCGGATATCGCTCTGACGAACTTCCTTCCTGCGATAAAGGAATGGGTGCATTGCCCCCGTGTTCGTCGGAGTTTGTGTTGATGAAAAGAATCTGGATGGTGTCATCCTTATCCTCTTCAGTGACTGTATCATTCGAAGATAAATCCTCTGAAGGCAAGACCAGGTCAACTGTCGCCTCGACCTTTTGACTTTCGTCGGGTATGGATTCAGTCGGTTTATCCTCAATGATAGACGCTTCAGCTGACCACTTGAGCGGGCCAGCTGGATTCTCAACTAATGAAGGACTTGGCAAGAGTTTTTTATATCCAGGAGGAAGTCGAAACGGTGAAACCGGGCGATCTTCCAAGACTCTTTTAGCCTCGCCTAAGAAGGGACTACGGTGGAGGGCATGGTTGCCTTCGCATAGTCTACAGGGAGGTCTAGTTCTCCCTTTTTGTCCTGGAACTTCACTTTCGCTAGTTGACGGTGTACTTTCAACATGGCTATCAGAGGTTGACGACACTGGATTGTGCAAACGGGGAGACCAGTCCCTTAGTATCCGAGGGATGCAGGGACAATCTCTGTGAAAGTGGTCTCCCTTGCAGATGACACATGGCGATTTAGGCCTGGTCAGTGCTGTGTGTGGATTTTCATCAGACGACACTTGTTTTCCCTTATTTGCCTTTGGCTCCTTCTTCTTTTTCTCTTTCTTCTTCTTTTCCTTCTTCTCCTTGGGAACTTGGTTTTTAGTTTTACCAGTCCCGTCACGCGAAGAGGAAGGAAGAGAGGAAGAATTATAGGAAGTAGAAGGTTGGTGGGAAATTCCGGATTCGTCTAATTGTTGATTCGACTATTCAGGAATAGTGGTGTTCTGAATGACATTGGTTGAGAAGAGCCAGACCGGCAGGCCAATTGTCAGTCCTGGAAGCAACAATGTGGCCATATGGGGCACACCAACATCTCCCCAAGAGGAGAAGGGACTAGGATTTCCACCAAGGGGAATTCCTTGGTTGGTGGGCTCCATTTTCTCAACCTAAAGATCAACACAGGAGAAAGGGGTGATTGTTCCGTTTAAAATAAATTTTAACGACGCTTAGACACAACTTGTTTTTTCAATTTTAAAGAGTCGAGAAAAAGCTAAAGATGACTCTAGTCTCCTTCGATGTTTTAACGAGCCCGAAGTGACAAATGCTCGGATGGACTTTTTCTGTTATAGAGTCTGAAAAGGGCCAAAAGGAACTGCTCTGGAGTTCTAGGTAGAGGGTGTGCCAAACTTTTCGCAAAACCGCAGAATACTTTTTAGGGTATGGGCGGTCAATCTTCCCGAATGTTGTGTTCAGTGCATTGCGATCAGTAGGGCGGCCAACACAACTTCCTATGGATAAAGGTTTTATTCCTATAGGGGTCTCCCAATATATACGCGACGGTATGTGGGAGCACAATCCGTACTAGCACTTATCGTCTCTCAGGAGGAATCACCCAACCATCAGTGAGGCGACCAGTGACCAGGTTTTACGATGCCGGAACACGTCTCTAGCCTAGACCTCTATGTTGTGCGTTATGTTACAAAGCGTTGTTAAGTTCATTCAATTTATTTTAGGTTGATCTTTCTTAGAAGTTTTCCTTTCTGGATCACCACGAGATGTATGATACAATTCCTAAATGCAGTCTAAAGATGATAAGCAAGCTTTTATATCTTTTCAACAATGAAAATCCTAGCTACAAGGGGAAAAGAAAGACACCATCTTTTCTCAAAGAGCATAGAGCACACAGTAATGCACTTTTCCTTAAATCAACATACAAACTGTCAAAATGCAAATGCACATATGCATGTATTTGTTTTCTCTTTCTTAATATTGATGCCTAAAAAGAAAGTTGTTGTACAAATTTGAATTCGATTTCAAGTGAAAAACACAAACAAGTTCCTTTTTCGAAATCAAAAAGACGATTACGACACTTTATGATTTACTTGTTTCGACACTTGAAATTCATAAATTCAAACCAAAAGACAAAAGTAAAAGCTAAATCAACTATGAACAGCAAACAAAATCACTCCTAAGATCAAAACGACACTTACGATAGGTCTAGATCTAAGGGCGACAGTATGACTAGTTTACTTTTGTAATGGGAAACTACAAATGATGTAACAAATACACAAAGAACAAATACAGTTTCTTTATACAACCGAGCCAAAATTGAGGCAAAGAAAAGGGGTTTCAGATAGGTACACTGACTGATAACAGGCTGCAAAAAACAGAGAGAAAACTGAGCCAAAAGAAACAGAGAACCACAGCTGCCCAAGGCAAAGACTGATCAGCGCACCCTCAGCACAGAGAAACTGAACTTCAGCGCAGGTAGCCTTCATGGGACCTGCGTTGAAATGCAGAACCTCTTCATAGAGTCTGCGCTGAAGCAGAAACGAGAGTTGTTTCTGGGTTCTGGGTCACGGTTTGCAGTTTAATCTACAGTTTTTGGCCGGATAAAAGCTATCAATTAGGTACAATTAGAAGGATGATTTAAAGGAGGACTAAGATCTATCACAAAGGGTTGTTAGAGCACTTGTGGATCAGCTGTTCAGATCATAAACAGGCCCAGTGAGTGGACTAGAGTAGCTGATCTCTACTTTGCATTTGTAAATGGAAAATGCAGTTCGATTCGGCACTCTTGAGTTTATGAAATGAATAGCAATAGAAACACAAGTAAACTAACAAGATACTGTCCCCAGTGGAGTCACCAATTTGTTGTTGGGAAAAGTATCCAATTCGGAATGCCCCTATCCCACTCTAAGAGGTGATAGTGCCTTAGCAACAAACAAGGAAAAATATTTGAGTATTCTTCTTTATGAGATGTAAATAGAGAAAGAAGGATGTAACTAACCGGTGTCTTCTGCTAGTTTGTCGATCCAATCACTCTCTCTTTTGTTCGCTTCCCGCTGCCTGCTCTTTCACTGGTCCAGCTTCACCCAGTTCCTGCAAGATCACAAGAGAGGAAAACTACACAAAAGACATAGATTCACATTCATAACTAGTTTAGGATCAGATATAAACTAAATATGCAAATATAACAAAACATCATTGAAATACAAGCATATAGGAGAAACTCAAATAGCTTTATTGATATGATAACAAGGTTCAAGAGGAGATACAACCAAGTGAGTCCCGATCCAGCATCTACCTCCCAGCAAAGGAATCCCTTCCTCTCCTCCAACAAAGCATAAATCACCCAATGTACTAATCTCAATCTCAAACCAACAGCAATTCTCTGCAAAGTACAAAATTCCAGCCTCCTGAACCTCTGGGTGAGAGATCCATATATAGATGTAAGCAGAGAGGATGAGTCAGCTTATGTTTTGACTTGTGGCTTCTCTCTGTCAATTCTTGCTTCCACTTGGAGGTTGAGAACCTCTTACTCATCACTTGGTCGAATTCATTGAGGCAAGTGTCATTGAGGAAGATTCTGGAAGCTTCCAGGGTCTTTCCACCTCGTTGAATGAACTTGCCATTTGTCATTTCCCGCTCAGCGCACCCTGGTAGTGCTTCCACCTACGTTGCAGTGCACCTAGCCAGTGTAGCTTCTGCATTTCAACGCAGGCAGCTAGTGGAGCCACTGAATTGATCCTGATTTGACCATTTCTGAGTTGTTTTTGGTGGAGAACTTCTGGGAGAAGCTGTCATTGGTTGACCTTGTTCCTTTAGGGGTAGGAACAACTCTTTTAGGGACTTTGGATCCCTTGGATTATGGACATTTCATGCTCAATGCTATAAGGCACAAAAATGTCTATAACAAACTCTATCAGGCGAGTCGTTCGGGCGGGTCGGGCAAGGGCATCCATGTGAACTTGTTCAGGAGGGTTGGGCGAGGGTGCTGCTGGGCGAACAAGCCCATATCAAAAATGCTAAGTTGTGACCCGAGGTTGGCTTTGTGCACGTTAATGCAACTTATTTGCCCGGCTTGCCCTTGTCATTTCGTTTCGGTCGGGTGGGCACCCGTGTGAACTTGTTTGAGTGGGTCTTTTGAGGGCGTCGATGTTAACTCATTTGGGGGTGTCGTTTGGGTGGGTTGGTCGAGGGCGTCCGTGTGAACTCGTTTGGTCGGGGGGTGAGGGCGCACCCAAGTGAATGAGCACATAACGAAAATGATAAGTTGTGACCCGAGGTTAGCTTTGTGCACGTTCGTGTAGCTCGTTTGCCTGGCTCTCCCTTGTCCCTTTGTTTCGGTCATGTGTGCACAAATGTAAATTAGTTCGGGCAGGTCATTTGAGGGTGTCCATGTGAACTCGTTCGGGCGGGTCAGGTGAGGGCATCCATGTGAACTTGTTCGAGTGGGTCGGGCGAGGGTGCGCCTGGGCAAACAAGCCAGTATCAAAAATGCTAAGTTGTGACCCGAGGTTGGCTTTGTGCACATTCGTGTAGCTCATTTGCCCAATTATCCCTTCTCATTTTGTTTTGGTCATGTGGGCACCCATGTAAAATCGTTCAGGTGGGTCATTTGAGGGCATCCATGTCAACTCATTTGAGCATGTCATTCGAGCGGGTCGAGCGAGGGCATTTGTGTGAACTCGTTTGGGTGGGTCAGGCAAGGGCATGCTTGGTCGAATGAGACTATATCAAAAATGTGAGGTTGTGACCTGAGGTTGGCTTTATGCACGTTTGTCCAGCTCATTTTCCTAGCTCTCCCTTGTCCCTTCGTTTCTGTCATGTGGGCGCCCATGTAAATTCGTTCGGGTAGGTCATTTGAGCACGTTTGTGTTAACTCATTTGGGTGGGTCGGGCAAGGCCGTCCGTGGGAACTCATTCATGCGGGTTGGGTGAGGGCACACTAGGCGAACGCGCCTGTATCAAAAATGCTAGGTTGTGACCTGAGGTTGGCTTTGTGCATGTTTGTGTAGCTTGTTTGCCCAGCTCTTCCTTGTCCCTTCATTTTGGTTGTGCGGGCACCCATCTAATTTTATTCGGGCAGGTCTTTTGAGGGTGTCCATGTTAACTCATTCAAGCGGGTTTTTCGGGCGGGTTGGGTGAGGGCGTCTGTGTGAACTCGTTTGGGCGGGTTGGACGACGGTGTGCTTGGGCGAATGAGCCCGTATGAAAAATGCTAAGTTGTGACCTGAGGTTGGCTTTGTGCATGTTCATACAACTCATTTGCCCGACACTCCCTTGTCCCTTTGTTTCGGTCATGTGAGCACCCATGTAAATTCGTTCGGGCAGGTCTTTTGAGGGCATCTGTGTGAACTTGTTGAGGCAGGTCATTTGGGCAGGAGAGGTGAGGGCGTTCGTGTGAACTCGTTCAGGTGGGTCGGGCAAGGGTGAGCCCGGGTGAATGAGCCCATATCAAAAATGCTAAGTTTTGACTCGAGGTTGGCTTTGTGCACATTCGTGCAACTCGTTTGCCTGACTGTCCTTTTCCCTTCGTTTCAATCGTGTGGGGGCCCCCGTAAACTCGTTTAGGCGGGTCATTTGAGGGCGTCTGTGTCAACTCGTTCAGGCGATTCATTCGAGCGGGTCGGGCGAGGATGTCCATGTGAACTCATTGGGGCGGGTCAGGTAAGGCTGCGCCTGGGCGACTGAGCCCATATAAAAAATGCTAAGTTGTGACCCGGGGTTGGCTTTGTGCATGTTCGTGCAGCTCGTTTTCCTGGATCTCCCTTGTCCCTTCGTTTCGGTTGTGTGGGCACCCATGTAAATTCATTCAGGCAGGTCGTTTGAGTGCATCTGTGTCCACTCGTTCGGGTGGGTCAGGCGAAGGTGTCTGTGTAAACTCGTCCAGGCAGGTCAGGTGAGGGCGTGCCTAGGCTAACGAGCCTGTATAAAAAATGATAAGTTTTGACCTGAGGTTGGCTTTGTGCATGTTCGTGCATCTCATTTTCTAGGCCATCCCTTTTCCCTTCCTTACGGTCGTGTGGGTGCCCACGTAAACTCTTTCGGGTGGGTCATTTGAGGGCGTCCATGTCAACTTGTTTGGGCAAGTCGTTCAGTTGGATCAGGCTAGGGCGTCCGTGTAAACTTGTTTGGGCGGTTCTGGTGAGGGTGTGCCCGGGCGAACGAGCCCATATTAAAAATTTTAAGTTGTGACCTGAGGTTGGATTTGTGCACATTCGTCCAGCTCGTTTTCCCGATTCTCCCTTGTCCCTTCGTTTCGGTCATGTGGGCACCAATGTAAACTTGTTTGGGCGGTTCATTTGAGGGCGTCCGCGTCAACTCATTCGCATAGGTTGGGTGAGGGCGTCCGTGTGAACTCATTTAGGCGGGTTAAGTGAGGGTGCGCCCGGGCAAACGAGCCCGTATAAAAAATGCTAAGTTGTGACCCGAGGTTGGCTCTGTGCACGTTCATCCATATTGTTTTCCTGGCACTCCCTTGTCCCTTGATTTTGATCGTGTGGGCACCCATGTAAATTAGTTCGAGCGGGTCATTTGAGGGCATCCGTGTCAACTCGTTCTGGTGGGTCGGGTGAGGGCGTCTATGTGAACTCATTCGGGCAGGTCGGGTGAGGGCACGCCAAGCGAACTTGCCCATATCAAAAATGTTAAGTTGTGACCCTAGGTTGGCTTTACACACATTCATGCAGCTCATTCGCCTGGCTCTTCCTTGTCCCTTCATTTTGGTTGTGTGGGCACCCATGTAAATTCGATCGGGCAGGTCTTTTGAGGGCGTCTGTGTCAACTCGTTTGGGTGGGTCATTTGGGTGGATCAGGCGAGGGCGTTCGTGTGAACTCATTCAGGTGGGTTGGGCTAGGGCGTGCCCAAGTGAATGAGCCCGTATAAAAAATGCTAAGTTGTGACTTGAGGTTGGCTTTATGCACATTCATGCAGCTCGTTTTCCTGGCTCTCCCTTGTCCCTTCATTTCGGTCGTGTGGGCACCCATGTAAATTTGTTCAGGTGGGTCTTTTGAGGGCGTTCGTGTCAACTTATTCGGGTGGGTCGGGTGAGGGTGCGCTCGAGCGAATGAGCCCGTATAAAAAATGCTAAGTTTTGACCCGAGGTTGGCTTTGTGCACATTCGTGAAGCTCATTTTCCCGGCTATCCTTGTCCCTTCATTTCGATCGTGTGGGCACCCATGTAAACTCGTTCGGGCGGGTCATTTGAGGACGTCAGTGTCAACTCGTTCGGGTGGGTCGTTCGAGTGGGTTAGGTGAGGGCATCCATGTGAACTCGTTCAGGCAAGTCAGGTGAGGGTGTGCCAGGGCGAACAAGCCCATATAAAAAATGCTAAGTTATGAACCGAGGTTGGCTTTGTGCACGGTCATTCAGCTTGTTTTCCCGGCTCTCCCTTGTCCCTTCATTTCACTTGTGTGGGTGCCCATGTAAATTCATTTGGGTAGGTCGCTTGAGTACGTCTGTGTCCACTCATTCGGCCGGGTCGTTCAGGCGGGTCGGCCGAGGGCATCCGTGTTAACTTGTTCGGGTGGGTTAGGTGAGGGCACGCCTGGACGAATGAACCCGTATCAAAAATGCTAAGTTGTGACCCGAGGTTGGCTTTGTGCGCATTTGTGTAGTTCATTTTCCCAGCTCTCCCTTGTCCCTTCATTACAGTCATGTGGGTGCCCACGTAAACTCATTCGGGCATATCGTTTGAGGGTGTCTTTGTCAACTCGTTTGGGCGGGTCGTTCGGGTGGATCGGGTGAGGGCATCCGTGTAAACTCGTTCTGGTGGCTCGGGCGAGGGAATGCCCAGGCGAACAAGCCTGTATTAAAAATGTTAAGTTATGACCTAAGGTTGGCTTTGCGCACATTCGTGCAGCTTGTTTTCTTGGCTCTCCCTTGTCCCTTTGTTTCGGTCATGTGGGCACCAATGTAAACTAATTCGGGTGATTCGTTTGAGGGCGTCCGTGTCAATTCATTTAGGCAGTTGGTACGAGGGCATCCGTGTGAGCTTGTTCGGGTGGGTGAGGGCGTGCCTGGTCGAACGAGCCCATATAAAAAATGCTAAGTTGTGACTCGAGGTTGGATTTGTGCACGTTTGTGCATCTCGTTTTCCTGGCTCTCCCTTTCCCCTTCATTTCATTCGTGTGGGCGTCAATGTAAACTCGTTCGGGCGGTTTGTTTGAGGGCATCCATGTCAACTTGTATGGGTAGGTCGGGCGAGGGCGTCTGTGTGAACTTGTTTGGGCGGGTCGGGTGAGGGTGTACTCGGGCAAATGAGCCCTTATCAAAAATGATATGTTATGACCCAATGGTGGCTTTGTGCATGTTCGTGCAACTCGTTTTCCTAACTCTCCCTTGTACCTTCGTTTCGGTCATGTGGGCACCCATGTAAATTCGTTTGAGTGGGTCGTTTGAGGGCATCTGTGTCAACTCGTTTGGGCAGATCGTTCGAGCGAGTTAGGGGAGGATGTCCTTGTGAACTCATTCGAGTGGGTTGGGTGAGTTCACACCCAGGTGAACAAGCCCATATAAAAAATGCTAACTTGTGACCTGGGGTTAGCTTTCTGCATGTTCATGTAGCTTGTTTTCTCGGATCTCCCTTGTCCCTTCATTTTGGTCGTGTGGTCACCCATGTAAACTTGTTCGGGCAGGTCGTTTGAGGGCATCCATGTCAAGTCGTTCAGGCGGGTTGGGTGAGGGCATTCGTGTGAACTTGTTCAACCAGGTCGGGCGAGGGTGCGCCTGGGCGAACGAGCCCATATAAAAAATGCTAAGTTGTGACCAGAGGTTGGTTTTGTGCACATTCGTGCATCTCATTTTCCTGGCTCTCCCTTGTCCCTTTTTTTCAGTCGTGTGGGCGCCTAAGTAAACTCGTTCGGGTGGGTCGTTTGACGGCGTCCATGTCAACTCGTTTGGGTGGGTCAGGTGAGGGCGTGCATGTGAACTTGTTCAGGCGAGTCGGGTGAGGGCATGCTTGGGCGAACCAGCCCATATCAAAAATGCTAAGTTTTGACCTAAGGTTGGCTTTGTGCACGTTCGTGCAGCTCGTTTTCCCGGCTCTCCCTTGTCATTTTCATTTCAGTCGTGTGGGTGCCCATGTAAACTCATATGAGAGGGTCATTTGAGGGCATCCAGGTCAACTCGTTCGGGCGGGTCATTCAGGTGGGTCAAGTGAGGGAATCTGCGTGAACTCGTTCGGGCGGGTCAGGTGAGGGTGCACCCGGGAAAATGAGCCTGTATAAAAAATGATAAGTTGTGACCCGAGGTTGGCTTTGCGCACATTCGTGCAGCTCGTTTTCCTTACTCTCCCTTGTCCCTCTGTTTCAGTCGTGTGGGCACCCATGTAAATTTGTTCGGGCGGGTCATTTGAGGGCATCCCTGTCACTTGGTTAGGCGGGTCGGGCGAGGGCATCCGTGTGAACTCGTTCTAGTGGGTCAGGCGAGGGCGCGCCTGGGCAAATGAGCCTGTATCAAAAATGCTAAGTTGTGACCTATGGTTAGCTTTGTGCATGTTTGTGCAACTCATTGACCGACTCTCCCTTGTCATTTCGTTTTGGTCATGTGGGCACCCATGTAAACTCATTCGGGCGTGTCATTTAAGGGTGTCCGTGTCAACTTGTTTGGATGTGTCGTTAGGGTGGGTCTGGCGAGGGCGTCCATGTGAACTCGTTCGGGCGGGTTGGGCGAGGGCGTCCATGTGAACTCGTTCGAGCGGGTCAGGCGAGGGTGCACCTAAGCGAATAAGCTCGTATCAAAAATGCTAAGTTGTGACCCGCTTTGTGCACATTCGTGTAGCTTGTTTTCGCGGCTCTCCCTTGTCCCTTCATTTCGGTCGTGTGGGCACCCATGTAAATTCGTTCGGGTGGGTTGTTTGAGGGCATCCATGTCAACTCGTTCGGGCAAGTCAGGCGAGGGTAGCCGTGTGAACTCATTCGAGTAGGTTGGGCGAGGGCGCACCAGGTGAACGAGCCCGTATCAAAAATGCTAAGTTGTGACCTGAGGTTGGCTTTGTGCACATTTGTGCAGCTCATTTTCCTGGCTCTTCCTTGTCCCTTCATTTCAATCATGTGGGCACCCATGTAAATTTGTTCGGTCGGGTCTTTTGAGGGTGTCCGTGTCAACTCGTTCAAGCAAGTCGTTTAGGCGGGTCGGGTGAGGGTGTCCATGTGAACTCATTAGGGCAAGTTGGGCAAGGGTGTGCCTAGGCAAATGAGCCCGTATCAAAAATGATAAGTTGTGACCTGAGGTTGTCCTTGTGCACATTCGTGCAACTCGTCTGCTTGGCTCTCCCTTGTCCCTTCATTTCGGTCATGTGGGTGCCCAGGTAAATTTGTTCAGGCGGGTCTTTCTAGGGCGTCCATGTCAACTTACTCAGGTGGGTCGTTGGGGTGGGTCGGGCGAGGGCATCCATGTGAACTCATTCGAGCAAGTCAGTGATGGCGCGCCCGGGCGAATGAGCTCGTATAAAAAATGCTAAGTTTTGACCTGAGGTTGGCTTTGTGCATGTTGGTGAAGCTCGCTTGCTTGGCTATCCTTGTCCCTTCGTTTCAGTCATGTGGGCACCCATGTAAACTCGTTCGGGTGGGTCATTTCAAGGTGTCCGTGTCAACTCATTCAGGCAAGTCGTTCGGGTGGGTCGGCTGAGGCCGTCCATGTGAAATCGTTCAGGCGGGTCAGGTGAGGGCGCGCCTGAGCGAACAAGCCTGTATCAAATATGCTAAGTTTTGACCCAAGGTTGGCTTTGTGCACATTTGTGCAGCTCGTTTGCCCGCCTCTCCGTTGCTCCTTCATTTCGGCTGTGTAGGCGCCCATCTAAACTCGTTCAGGCAGGTCGTTTGAAGGTGTCCGTGTCAACTCATTCGGGCGGGTCGTTCGGGTGGGTCGGCTGAGGCCATCCATGTAAACTCGTTCGGGCGGGTCGGGTGACGACGCGCCTGGACAAATGAGCCCATACCAAAAATGCTAAGTTGTGACCTGAGGTTGGCTTTGTGCACAATCATGCAGCTTGTTTTCCTGACTCTCCCTTGTCCCTTCATTACGGTCATGTGGGTGCCCACGTAAACTCATTTGGGCAGGTCATTAGGGCGGATCGGGCGAGGGCGTCTGTGTAAACTCATTCGGGTGGGTCGGGCGAGGGTGTGCTCTGGTGAATGAGCCCATATTAAAAATGTTAAGTTGTGACCCAAGGTTGGCTTTGTGCACGTTCGTGTAGCTTGTTTTCCTGACTCTCCCTTGTCCCTTCGTTTCGATCATGTGGGCGCCCATGTAAATTTGTTTGGGTGGGTCATTTGAGGGCATCCGTGCCAACTCGTCCAGGTGGGTCATGTAAGCGCTTCCGTGTAAACTCGTTCGGGTGGGTCATGTAAGCGCTTCCGTGTAAACTCGTTCGGGCAGGTCGGCCGAGGGCGCATCCGTGTGAACGAGCCCGTATAAAAAATGCTAAGTTATGACCCGAGGTTGGCTTTGTGCAAGTTTGTACAACTCGTTTTCCCAGCTCTCCCTTGTAGCTTCGTTGCGGTGTGTGGGCACCCATGTAAACTCGTTCGGGCAGTTTGTTTGAGGGCGTCCATGTCAACTTGTTCAGGCGGGTTGAGTGAGGGCGTGCCCGGACGAACGAGCTAGTATCAAAAATCCTAAGTTGTGACTCGAGGATGGCTTTGTGCACATTCGTGCAACTTGTTTTCCCAGCACTCCCTGTCACACGGAATCTGTCAAGGGTGCGGACACGACTGACCTTCCTAGAAGTCTAAGACATTCTAATGACAAACAAGACAAAATGGAGTGATCTTTCTCTAAATACACCTTTTACAACATGAAAACTACAAGTGTTTAGGCTTACCTTATTCCAAAACGCTGTTGTTGAAGTCCGTTCTTGACGATCCGGATGAGCTCCTCCTTCAAGTCAATTCCTGCAACCACAAACAATCAAACAATTACCAAGCACTTGCATTTCATATAATAAAACATATATTCAACATGCAGACCAAGGAACACATGAAATAACTCATTAACACAAGCTATTGAGAAAAATAAACCAGTTTGTATTAATAACGAAACAAAGAAACTCTTACAACCTGGCCTTGGTGTTGTGCAAGTTCCTCCCAGGGTCCATCAAGGGTTTTCCTCTACTTTGACAAAGCTCACCCTCTCCCAAGTAGAATCAAGTGAAGACAATCTCTCCTCACAAAGGCTCTAATGGAAGACCTAAATCCTGCAGCATTTACCCAAAGAAAATGTATAGCTCCAACCTCCTCTCCTTCTGGCTCAATGCCTTTATTTATAGTGCTGTAAAGAGGTTATTCAGGTCCACTATCAATGGGATCATCCCCCTCTATGGGTGGGATAGCTCCCTTATTGATGGGATAAGTTCCCCCTTAATAGAGATACATGAACCAACTGGAGGCGCATCCATTTCATCAAACCGACCTCTAGAATGTTCTAGAAGTAACCACAAGTAACTTTTTCAAGATAAAACTCGCGCATTTTGCCTTTTACAGAGGGACGCACCTGTCCCTTAACATACAGAGCGTCCATGGACGCAGATTTTGTGAACATGGTCAGCGTCCCCGCAGGTAAGGCTAGAGAGAACCTGCGACCCCAGAGATAAACATAGTTTTTACAAGACTTTCTCTCTTCTTTGAGTTTGAGATGGATAACGGAGGCATGAGACTTGCCTAAGAGGGTAGCATGACTGTTGATTTGAGCCATACTAACTGTAAGTAGTCAAGGTGACATTTTTTAGTGTAACAGATTGCCCCCTAAAGTGCGAAGCCTGGAATAGAATAGGGTTTTGTAATTCTAGGAAGGGTGAAGCGCTTTATCATTTCAAGGATTGCCTTGTGGATGGCCTGGTTGGAACCTGCAATTTTCAACACAAAATACATGGATAAGATTATATCATCACTGAGGTAGGCATTCCCATACTCAGATTCAAAACTTTAACTAATGGACTAACTATTCTGATACAGGAATGATCTTGCAGTACATCATTTTTATAGACTTTTGTAGACACAGTATGGACGCAGCCATCTGTTTATGATTAGTCTACATAGATAATGAATACAAAACTCCTCGCAGCCTGGATGGTAGAAACTAGATCCAGGGTCTTCATTTCTACTTCCCGAATTGGTACGATTCTAGCCATGTGATTAAATGATTCGATGTCGAACATGTTAGAAACCACTTGATTACCAGTCGATGATGTAAACTGTTAACAAGCGTGAGAGAAACCACCAGTAATGTCAATGGTTCTCAAAGTACCAAGCACAACCCGTGAAATGTGAATAAATGTTTTGATGTCGAACACTTCACGGAATCCTTTGATCGAAAGTCAATGATGTAAACTGACGTCAAAGGCGAGAAACCTGCCATTGATGCATGCAGACTTCAAGGTACTGTCGATTCCTAAGTCATCTTTCTAGATAATGTGTCGATGTCGATAGAAAGCGACCCGTTGCAGGCAAGCCCGCAACACGAAATCATTGTTCAAGTTGAAGAAATGTTGCTGTAAGGACTGACTCAGGGATGGTCAAATGGATGACAAGTATTTTGCAGATGAAAGTTTTTGCTTGCAGACCTCTTGAACACATAACGACACGACAGATGGCTTGGTGACGAATAACTCAAAGTTAATCCCCGGAACCCGGTTAAAGACTTTCAAAGTGATTTGGTCAACTGTGAGGTAAAAGATTTCCCAACCCAGGTGAATGAAAAGTGTCGTGTTCAAGAGCGGTAATAAAGTTTCTTCTGAGACAAAAGGTGACAAATAGGTTCATTCTTCTCTTTTTTCCCCCACCATTTCTGGCAAGTACCTCTTTATTTTTAACAAGCTTGAGGAGGATAACATATGCTTGATTATAAGCTCATCCTTCGGACGAGTCCAACCTAGTTTAAATTCGAACCCTAGGAAGGAGTGGTTCGTTCCTGTTTGTAATTGAACAGGTCCTCTACTGTAAAAGTTTAACGAGCCCAGTATAGGAGAAACTCGGCGTTTTTCAATTTTAGAGAGTCTGAAAAAACTAAAGGAGACTCCACGTTGAACTTTTTCGTATATTTGTGTCCCTCAAGCCCGAAAAAGTATAAAATAATACCTGGGGGAACCGCTTGATCTTGCGACCAAGGAGTACTTTCATAATAGTGTCGTTAACCTGAAAAGTAAAAAGCGATCAAGGACACGTCGTTTTATTTCCTTATCGAGTTCGAAACGACAAAAACCCGGCAATCTTTTCCTGATTTTGCGGTCAGAAAAGAGCTAAAAGGGGACCGTCTTTTAATTCCGTTTTAACGAGTGAAAAAGAAACACTCGGCAATCTTTTCATGTTTTAGGAGTCAGAAAAGGGCTTAAAAGATGACTCTGAAATTTTGTTTGTGAAAAATTACAATTTCCCTCGAAATCCCTTTGTCCTGCACAAAAGCGACACATTACTCATACCTGTTTAAAATAGGCAAAAATACATTCAAAAACATCTTTTCATGGTAAAAAATGAACTAATTCATCCAAAAAACCTATAAAAAGACCTTTTACCATGTCATTTTTACCGTTTCACTGTTGAGGTTGAAAAAGGAGCTTTTGACAAGAAACTTCCCGTGGTCGCTGCGGAAAATCTGACCGTTGGAATCGAACGCCGTCTCATCCAGGTATTTTACACATCCTACTCTGCATTTCTATCCGTTTAGAATCAATTTTTAGGTTTTAGTTTCATTTTTTGGGGGGGTTTTGGTTTTGGAATGCGCCTCTCGGCGGACGCAGGTGCCCTTCGGGTGACCTGCGTCCCCCGACTTTTTCTCATACGGGGAAATGGTCGGAAGACGCAGCCCGCCTTCAGGCCAGCTGCGTCCGGGCGCCCTGTGCTACAAAGCCGGGGTGCGTCCTCCGAGAAACGCGCATTTCAAAACCCCAACTCTCTCAAAAAACCACCAAAAATTCCCAAATTAATTTCTAATTGCTATTTTTGATATGCAGGGCATTAATCATGTTAGACTGGAGAGAAAGAGAGCATGTAGAGGAAGATGAAGCTGCGATAAATCATCAACCTTCCCTGGATGCCCTAAGAGCATGCGGATTATACAAATATTGGACCATACCGGGCATGAGGGGCCAGGTAAGATTCTTGGAATGGCTGGTTGAGCGATGGAACGTACAAGAACAATGCTTTTACATAGGAGGGCACCAGCTCGAGATAGAGCCCTCGGATGTATACTTTCTCACTGGCTTGCCAAACAGAGGTGAGCAACTCAGTCTTGCGGGGACTAGGCCGGGTGGCCAATCCCTTGATAGTCTCCGCGAGAATTGGTGCACACCTGGGGCTCACCATTCAAAAGGCATAGAGATAAAACACATCACTCTACCGGAACTCAAAGTCATAGCGTTCACGGTTACCAGAATTTGCGGCGCGGCCGCTTTACACATTGCTTCCGGATCCCAAATGCGGATGGCAATTGACTGTTACCAAGGCACCATTTTCAACTGGTGTGAAGCTGTGTCGGCTCATATGAAGAGCCAACTGACCAAGGCAAAGAACGGACGACTAAAGACTTTTGGATATGGGCCTATAGTCGTGAGCTTTGCCTTGGAGAGAATTCCAATGCTGATCCCTCAGCAACTCACTGTTGATATCTTGGGTCCCCAGCAGCCAAAGCTGATACGATGGGTTGCGGTGATGGCCCGGCATCCTGACGAGGGCGCGACAGTAGTTCGATTCTCAGATAGTTATTTTGACTGGTTAGAGGGCCAGCTTTTTGTGATACAGGACTTTCCGTATGCCGGAATGGATTTCAGAGGTGATCCGGACATGGTTCTTCCACAGGGAGAACAATGGGACGACAGAGGTACTTTTTATTTTCACAAGTTTTCTAGTTATGTATTTTTTGTATTTTTTATATATATCGTCTCAAAACTAATAGTAAATCTTTCAAAATGCAGATGTTGGTCCACAGCGTCCAGCCAACCTCCGGCCTTATGATAGACTACATCCAGCTGCACCGGTACCGGCCCCACAGGATGCGACAGCAGAAGTACTAGCTGAGTTGGAGCATGATCTAGAGCGTCTCACGGCAGATATACCTGAGACTACTATGGACGACATTCCTATCAGGCTTCAGCGCTTCGTAGTCGCGGTCCCTGGACCGTTTAGGAGATTTTTGCGTAAGGTAGCGCGCGCAGTGGTGTCGTACAGAGAGCACCACCAGTGATTGACTAGTCACTTTTGTAGTCACATGTGACATTTTTGACTTTTTGTACTATCATTTTGCCGATCATAAGGTGTTTTAAACCTATGATCGAAGACGATGTATATATTTTTTGACACACTTCTATCTATATATATCACTATTACCGGCTTATCTTGTTTAACATATGTGATGAAATGTTTTTAAATTTACTTGCATGATTATTGTAAATGTCTGTCCAACATTCGAGAAGCAATTGCATCTGCTAATGTATTCAAAGACCTTGGAATATGTTGATATTCAATGTAATCAAATTCACGTTCCAAGAGACGCACTCTCAAAAACAACCTTAATAACACAGGATTTCTAATGGCATAAACTCTATTAAGCTGTAATACAACAAGTTCAGAATCTAACCTCACTATCAAACGTCGAATTCCAAATGAAATAGATTCGGATAATAATTCAACCACTGCACTGTATTCTGCAATGTTATTCGTTGTTTGACCGAGGCTTACCCCATGCATAGAAACTAACTCGTCAGAGGGCGAATAGATAACCCAAGCTGCGGAAGAGATATTCCGTGTATTACGACAAGCACCATCAGCAAATCCAATGTATGTTTGGAGAGGCGTCGACATCTACAATATCAAGAGTAAAACCAAGATAAGCCAGAATAATGACGAAAAACCACACTTGCTAAGCTAAGCACACTGACTAAACTAACACACTTGCTAGCTAGAAAGAAAATCTAACCTATCTAAAAATTTCTCCATACCCATCATTTTAAGCATAATACCTCTTTAGGTAAAGTCCATTTCTGGGTTTACCCAAAGAGTCCCCATCAAAATCAACTAACTCATAAGCCCCTTTTGCTAGCTTTCGCTTTACAATGTAGGGCCCATGCCACATGGGAACGAATTTTCCGGCACCTAGCTTATCGTTAGCTTGATCATATAATAGTACTAGGTCTCCTTCCGAAAAACTTCGAGGGGTTACATTTTTATCGTACTGAGCTTTCATTCGTTTCGCGTGAGTCTCGATAGCTAAAGTAGCGTCACGTCGAGTCTCATCTAATTTAGCCAAGTATAATAACCGTTTCTCCTCTTCGGAAGTAGCTGGAAGTAATTCGACAGCCATTTGAAGTGATGGGATTTCGCATTCAATAGGTAACACAGCTTCTAAGCCATAAACTAGCTGGAAAGGGGTGAAACCTGTTGAATTTTTCACTGAAGTTCGATATGCCCATAGCGCCGAAAATAACATGTTATGCCAATTCGTTCGATGGATACCAATGATCCGTCGAATCATGATGACTAGAACTTTGTTGATTGACTCAACCAAACCGTTGGCTTGCGGATAATAAGGAGTAGAGCTATCGTGGCGCAAACCAAGCTGGCTTGTAAGCTCAGTCATCATGACGTTTCGAAAATGGCTCCCATGGTCAGTAATGATTGCTTGTGGGACACCAAACCTAGTTATGATATGATTGAATACGAAAACTGCAGCTGTCTTGCCGCTTGCGTCGAATGTAGGCATCGCCTCGGCCCATTTTGTAAAATAATCAACCGCGAGGATGATATACGCATGCCCCCCGGCCGAGTGAGGGTTACAAGTAATAAAGTCAATGCCCCATTTGGCGAATGGACCAGCGGCAATTATAGGGTGGAGAGGAGCAGGTGGAGCGCGCATCTTTCGATCAAACACTTGACAGTTGTGGCATGTTCTGACAGCAAGGATACAATCTTTAAACATAGACGGCCAGAAATAGCCAGCGCGCAACACCTTCTGAGCTGTGGCATACCCAGACATATGACCGCCACATGCTCCAGAGTGACAATCATTCAAAACTCTCTCAGCCTCTTCGTGAGTTAAACAACGTCGAAAAACTAAGTCTGCCCCCCGGCGATAAAGTGTATCTCCAATAATTCTGTATTGCTGGGATCGAAACCGAATTTTTCGACGGTCTTCCTTGGAAGCTTCAGGCCGAAAGGTTTGGGTTTGGAGATAGATGATTATATCCCCATACCACGGATCTAAAGTGCTAATAAGAAACAAAGATTCGTCCACAATGGACTCCTCTGCCACAGTCTCTGTGTCAGCACTCGGGAAATCACACATCAATTCCGCAAAAACTAAAGATTTCTTAGACTTGGACTTCTCGAACTCCAAGTCGAACTCTTGCAGGATAACAATCCATTTAGAGTACTTGCCCCCTAGCAGTTGTTTTGTCAAAATATAAATCATAGGGTTGCAATCCGAAATAACTGTAGTCTTGCGGAGAAGAATGTAGTGACGAAAACGCTGGACAGCTTGAACGGCTGCCAGGGCCAATTTCTCCACATGCGAATATTTTAACTCAGTGGGATTTAAGGTTCTACTAAGATAATATATCACATGCTCTGCTTTGAATTCATCTTCTTGAACTAACACCATTCCAATGGTGGAATGCGAAGCTGCGAGGTATAAGAAGTAGTCCTGGTTGTAGTTGGGAGGATGCAATAACGGTGCATGGGTCAACGCGTGTTTTAGTGCATCAAAAGATTGTTGGGCAATCTCGTCCCAAAAGAATTGTGCGTTCTGTTTCAACAACCGTGTAAAACCTTTAGTGACCTCGGCGTAGTTTGGGATGAATCGGCGTAAAAAGTTCGCTTTCCCTTGCAAACTTTGGAGTTGGCGCAAACTCGAAGGAGGAGGCAATTTGATGATAGCCTCGACTTTCGAGGGATCGACGCGAATGCCGGCTTTTGAAACAACAAATCCCAGCAATCGACCTGTTTCTATACAGAAAACACACTTGTGGGGATTCAACCGAATTCGATAATGCCTACACCTCATAAAGATTGCTCGTAGGTGGACAAGGTGATCAGCTCGTTGTAAAGAATGAGCAGGCAAATCATCGAGATAGGGTTGCACAATGTGCTTGATGTCATGAAATGCATAAGACATCGCCCGTTGAAAAGTGGCCCCGGCATTCTTAAGTCCAAAAGGTAATTTGCAATAAGCAAATGTCCCCCATGGACAAATGAATGCCGTTTTTGGTTGATCGGCAGGTAGAATATTGATTTGATTATAGCCTGAGAAACCATCCATGAAGGAAAACATCTCACTTCCGGCACAATCATCAATGATTTGATCGATATAAGGCGTAGGATAGTTGTCTTTTGGACAAGCTCGATTGATATCCCTATAGTCGATACAGATTCTTATTGTTCCTTGTTTTTTATTGACGGGAACAATATTCGATACCCAATCCGTTAACGGGATCGGATAAATGAAACCTGCTTTCAACAGCTTTTCGACTTCTGCTTTAATCGCAGCCGCTTTTCGAGGGTGAATCTGACGCAACCGTTGCCGAATGGGTTTAGCATCCGGGTAGGTTTTGATTTCATGAACAACAATGGCAGGATCAATTCCCGGCATTTCCTCGTAAGACCAGGCAAACACGTCGCGGAATTCTTGGAATAGGGCCTTGTAAGTTTGGATTTCTTCTTCAGTACATGCGGCACCTATATGAATGTTCTCCTCGATTCCGGGCTTCACTGAAATATCAATGGGAATAGTACGAGAAATATTCCCTAAATTCAGCTCTGAATCAGAATGTTTCGTTGGATCCTGAGCGTCTTTGACATATTCAGCGGTAAAGATAGATGAAAAATCATTTTCAAATGCATCATCCTTAGGTAAAAACGAAGATCTGTGATGGAGATCTTCCCATGGTAGATCATCTACACTTAGGATTTCGCGAAGTTGTTCGTCAGATGACACTTCTTCGGGAAACGTTATCCGTTCTAAGGGTGAGGTGAAAAGTGACTCTTCACTGACCACATTCATTTGGTCGGTTGAATGAAAGTCGGTAAAAGACATAAGAGCTTCATAAGCAATCTCATACGGACTCAACGGCATAACATCACCGAGTGAGTCTAGCTCAGAGTCAGAGGGAACATACCAAGGATCATCATAAATAATGTTTTCTGACGTGATCATATGAATTGTTGCAAACGAAGGGTCTGCATTGAGTGGAGGGAGAGGAAAAGTTCCCAGTAAACCGGAATCCTTAACTAAACCTACACCAATGTCCCTATAAGGGATTGTCGTTTTACCAACATGCTGGATAGTTTCTGAAGAGGTTGGGTCGGATGAAAAGTATGTCAGCTGATCAATAGTCACGATCTTACCGTTATGTGGAAACTTAATGACTCTGAAGACCGATGAAACGACCGCTGTCATAGCATATGACCAACTTCGACCCAAAAGAAGGTTGTAGTCTAGAGGGGCATCAACCACTTCCACATCCAGACTAACGGTTTTACCTTCGACCCCTATAGGCAATTCTTGTAGAATACCAAACGGACGGAACCCACGGCCATCAAAGGCCTTAAGGATGGTGGGGGATTGGTTCAACGAAGGAGAACCAAGCGATCTCCAACATTGAATCGACATAATACACGTAGAAGCTCCCTCATCAATCACAGTCCGATGAATAGGCCTGTTTTTGACTATCACTGGAATTTGGAAAGCCATTTGATGGGGGAGACGCGGTGTACTACTTTCTAGATCAAAGATCATTAGGTTCGGGTCCTGAACATCGACAGCTCCAATAGCCGACAAAAGCAATTTTCGTTGCGCTGGACATGATTGCAGCACTTCGAGTGCCGACATTGCTGAAGGTGAAACAGCTAAGTCTTCAACAATGTTGTAATTCTGGGCTGCTCTCGCATGTGGATTGAAAGCAGACCTTCGAAGTACACCCTTGGCGGGCGGCTTAATCACTAAGTCTGGGTTAGGTTTTTCGATCTGTAGTGGATCGGAACCAGGAGCTGAGGTTGATGGGTTAGAGTGAGAAGATTCTGCTTCCTTACCATCAACAGGAGCCTTACTACCATAATCTTGCGATCGAGTCGCAATCCTGACATGAGACATCATCAAAATGGGTTCTTCACTGGCATTCGAAGAAGAACCTATCATCTTATTCTCCTGCTCTGGAAATGGATTTTTTAACACAGCAGGAGTGGGAGAACCTTTGACTATTTTCACTACCTCGGCCCGATGAGGGCAGTCTCTCGTAAAATGATCTTCTTCACAAATAAGACAAGGATAGCGAGGTTTGCGCTTTTCGTCATTGGTTTCCGACTTTTCCGTTTTCTCCTTTGGAGCCTTGTCTGCTTTAGCCTTCTTCTTTCCTTTCTTCTTTCCACCGTTTTTTGATTTGGCCGTAGATGACTCTACAGCGTGAATGTCGGCGGTAAGTTCAGGAGGAGAAGACTCTCCTGTCGGAGAATCAGGCAAAGTGATAATTGGAGTATTGGAGGCCTTGGAAGACTTCTTCTTACTCTTCGTAGTCACGATACCGATCATACCATCAGCGGCATGAGATCCCGAAGGAGCAGCAGCGATTTGGTTTGACTTTGGAAGATCCGGAATTTTCTCATGTAACGTACCCGACTGAGTGTAAACTAAGTCAAGGTATTGTGCCTGAGCAATGACTTGCTCCTCAGTAACTACTCCGGCCTTAGCTACATCTTCAGTAATTCTTGGTAATAATGATTTGACAAACCATTCAGCTAAGATTTGGTCCGGGATAAAAACTTTCACTAATCTTCTTCGACGTCTCCACTCATGGATGTGATCAGAAATGTACGTGGATGTCGATTGTTTTAGCGAAGTTAATAACTCTGTACCATTATCGTATCTGACTGGTAACTGAAAATGAGTTAAGAACGAGGTAGCTAACTGGCTAAAGTTGTAAAAAGAGGCCCGTGGTAACTCAATGTACCACTTGGCTGCGAGACCAATGAGTGTACGCTGGAAAAGACGTAAGCGGATGGAATCATCTGAGATGGAATTTGATGCACACCAGAGGTGGTAAGTCATCACGTGATTAGACGGATCCTCTCCAGACTTACCTTCGAACTTGGGTATATCGCTGGGCAACTTATTTGGCATTGGCGGCCAGAACGAAAGATATTGAATTGGATCGTTCGTTAGGCGCGTCAAGTCGGGTAAATCTAAAGTTGCAATAAACGGTAACTGCCGGTTAGGATCTCTAAAACTCTGAGTCACAATACCAGCCCCAGGAGGAGGATATCCAGGATAACTAGGAACAGGAGTCGCATTTGGGATATTATATCCTCCTGGAAAACCAGGATTAACCGGACCGTACTGGGGTTGCTGAGGTGGTTGATAAGTGTACCCAGGATACGGTTGATACTGGTAAACCGGTTGTTGGGCAGCTTGCCCAGGTTGATACTGTCCCTGGTACGGAGGTTGAACAAATTGAGGTTGAGTAGTAACAACCGTACTTGTACCAGGTTGGCCTGCAGGCATCTGGACTGTGGTTTGAACCGTGGGTCCAGACAACGGTACAGATGTCTGAGGAGTGGTTACAGGGACAGTAGAAACCGGAGCTGCCGATACTCCAGAAGTAAGCATGGTAGATGAAGCGGTAGTTGCTGCAGCCGTGTGAGGTGGAGTACCAGGTGCAATTGGCGGCTGAGTAACTACAGAAGTTACAGGGGTCTGAACACTTGACTGGACAGGTTGCGGTTGCTGGGGTGGACCAGGAACTGCAGGTTGTCCTGCTTGAGGTACCGACTGTATACTTGGTTGCGACATCTGTTGACCCTGTGACGGATCCCATGTTAACATTCCAGGGTATTGACTCGTAACAGGTTGAGGATACTGAGATCCATAGCCGTATTGAGGATAGGGTTGATAACTGTAAGGTGCAGTCCCATATGATTGCCCTTGAGGTGGTTGATAACCTTGACCAGGGTATTGACCCGTAGGTTGATAACCTTGAGGTAAATACGAATACTGGGGTTGACCTTGACCTTGAGGTTGGTATCCTTGAGGTTGATACCCTTGGGGTTGATACCCTTGGGGTTGCCATCCTTGAGGTTGCCATCCTTGAGGTTGATACTGATACTGAGGTTGACTTTGGGGTACATATTGAGGCTGGGGTTGATACCCTTGAGGTTGCCCCCCAGTCACAAATGAAGTACCTTGAGGTTGCCCCCCAGGCATTAACGAAGGTTGCCCCCCAGGCGGTAATTGGCCACCTTGAGGTTGGTTAATGGGAGTTGAACCTGACATCATATAAACTTCACCTATACTCAATGGTACATTACCACTGTTTCCAACTAATAACCCATGATCAATGGGTTGAGGAGATGCTCCCGCAAAGGTACCAGAAAGTGATTGATACCCAGTAGGAACAGAAGGACCGCCATGTAAAAATGATTCAGGACTTTGTGAAAACACAGATGACTGACCAGACATATTTACAGGAGAATGAATTCCTCTAGGTGGAACCGGAGTACGAGGTGTAGAAAAACCTACTGAGTTGTCTAAAAAATTGGTTAATGCAAGGTACCAAGATTCACTTCTAGGAGGACTGTAAAAGATGGATTCACGCTCCCTTAGATCAAGGGTAATTAGATCTTCAGAATCAGAAACGCCTATTTCTTCCTCTGGAACAAGTTCTTCTATAGCAATTAATCCAACAGGAAGATTTTCGGTGATAATTCTTTCTATTCTTGGTGAATCAGGAACACTAGGAGTTGGAGTAACAGGTTCTGAAATTTCAGGTTCTTCGCCTGTTTCACTGGCAGATGAAAAACTACCAGCAAGCTCGGAAACTGTAACAGCTTCGGGATTGTAACCTGTTTCTAAACTTTGGTAATCTGGATGGACTACCAAGGAAAATTCTCCTTCTTCAGGTGATCCTACTCTACTGCCACTAGGAGGAGTTACAAGGACCTTTAACCCTTCTAAATTACCTGGGTCGTCTCGAGGAGGGGATCCCCTAAGTCTACGGGATCTTCTCAACAATTCGGCCACAGAAACAACTTCAGGAGACTGGCCCGCAATTCGACGGGACCTTCTCGGTAATTCCGCCACAATTAAAGATTTTAACTACAACACACGAAAACAAAGTAAAAAATTTCAAATCAAACCACCTAAAGTCTTCTAAAGAACCAATCAAATTTGAAGCACACGCCTAAATAATCTAGAGCGTCAAACCACACACAAACAGTAGTCTTCCGGACCAAAAACGCTAGTTGGTGATTAGGCCCAACCTCGCAGGATTCAGTACAGAAATAGTGGGTGGAACAGTTACCCCGGCAACCTGCTTAATGAATAGACTGGACCAAGTTCCTCCACTTTAACCGTCTCGAAGTGAAGCGAACCCCCCAGAAAATCCAAGTGAGTATAACCGACGTCTGCTCCAGGTACAGTGGGACCTTCCCTCCACCGTCACCTTGGGTAGAATCCTAGATATTATGGCCACTAAGGTTACCAATCACAACAATTACACCTGGGGGAACAGTCTAAACTCCGACAGCACGCAAGGGCAGAGTAGCAAGCTCCAATCCCCTTACCGGCTCCTTGACAACAATCCAAGGTTTACCGATAAGTGACCCCTGGCTCCTCGACAATGGTTAATCCGAGGTTTACCGTTTGTAATACGTACTGCCTGGCGTCGTTCCCAACGAGGGAGGAATGATCCCCTCACTGGTTCGGACACGAGCTCGTGTTTCTCCTTTAAGAGGAGCTTTCCCAGAATGTAACTGAAACAATTGGATTTGTTCTACTCAAGATAGACTATCTGTTTGGTTTTGTAGTCTTGGAGAGTTAAGTACTCACCTACTCCAAGACCCTAGCCTAAGCTATGTTGGTGCTTCAGAGCCCTAGAAAAATAAAGATTACTAGATTGATTTTAATTTAAGCGTTACTTTTAAGGTTGTTTCTTAAGTCAAAAGGTGATGGAAGTGAAACTAGTGGTGTGTTGACTCGACTCGAAACCACTACAAAATGCACCTAGAATGATTTATCCACTACTTTACTTTTTCGATGAATTGCTTAACTAAAAAGTTGAGAGAATGCAATCTTTATAAAAGCAACTTCTTAATTGAAGACAATCAAAGAAACAATTCGTTTTTCTTTTCCAAGCATAAAAACATAACTTCTCTTTACATGCACGAAAAAACTCTTTTCTTCTTTTGAAAACAAAAAGCTACTTGAAACAAGACTTTTTAAGAAGATGTTTTTGTATTTTTCTTTTAATAAAGCAAGTAAATCTAATGTAACTAAAAAAAATCAATCTTAACAACTCTTAAAATCTATGAAAATGCACTCATAAGCAAACTAAAGGCAAATTTACTCTAAGCAATCTTAACGAGGCCAAAACTAACAATGATTATTTCTAAGGTGTTTTACTTGATCACAATCAAATCAAGGACTAGCTTATTGCAGAATCAAAAACTAGTCAAAACAAAACTCTAATCTTTTTGTTCTTTTTGTAAAATGGAAATCAATACTTTATAAACAAGTAATTCGAAATTTGACCCAAAACAACTCAAATGGCAAGTTGCTCACAAAAGGAGACTTTACGACAGGCCCGACTTCTAAGAAGGTTGACTAACCAGAGAGATCTAAGGCTGGACAACTTTCTACTATCAAAGTCACTACAAAGCCTTTCGAAAAATCAAACCCTAGGTCGAAACTTCGTTGAAAACCACTAAAACACTCAAAGCTCACAAAACAAGTTTAGGTGAAAATTCTTGACAGGGTACTAAAGGATCTGGGCAGAAAACACTAAGGAAAAACAAAATCTAAAAGTAATTTGAAGCAAAAATGGAATTTTCTTAAGTTTTACAGGAAGACGCAGGCAACCCGTTGTCACAGGTGCGGCCCCGCTCTGTGCAGATGGCAACAGCGCGTCCAAAGACGCACTGTGCAGTACTCAGAGACTGCGTCCTTCTGGGAAAATGAAGAAAAACCAAATCTAACTAAATCTAAAGCTAAGCCACCCAAATACTAATTCTCACAGTCAAAAACCAGAAAATAAAAATGATTTTCTCAAAGCAAAGTTCATATAAAGGAAAAGACTCTCTCATTAATGGATTCCCCAGCGGAGTCGCCAATTTGTCACACGGAATCTGTCAAGGGTGCGGACACGACTGACCTTCCTAGAAGTCTAAGACATTCTAATGACAAACAAGACAAAATGGAGTGATCTTTCTCTAAATACACCTTTTACAACATGAAAACTACAAGTGTTTAGGCTTACCTTATTCCAAAACGCTGTTGTTGAAGTCCGTTCTTGACGATCCGGATGAGCTCCTCCTTCAAGTCAATTCCTGCAACCACAAACAATCAAACAATTACCAAGCACTTGCATTTCATATAATAAAACATATATTCAACATGCAGACCAAGGAACACATGAAATAACTCATTAACACAAGCTATTGAGAAAAATAAACCAGTTTGTATTAATAACGAAACAAAGAAACTCTTACAACCTGGCCTTGGTGTTGTGCAAGTTCCTCCCAGGGTCCATCAAGGGTTTTCCTCTACTTTGACAAAGCTCACCCTCTCCCAAGTAGAATCAAGTGAAGACAATCTCTCCTCACAAAGGCTCTAATGGAAGACCTAAATCCTGCAGCATTTACCCAAAGAAAATGTATAGCTCCAACCTCCTCTCCTTCTGGCTCAATGCCTTTATTTATAGTGCTGTAAAGAGGTTATTCAGGTCCACTATCAATGGGATCATCCCCCTCTATGGGTGGGATAGCTCCCTTATTGATGGGATAAGTTCCCCCTTAATAGAGATACATGAACCAACTGGAGGCGCATCCATTTCATCAAACCGACCTCTAGAATGTTCTAGAAGTAACCACAAGTAACTTTTTCAAGATAAAACTCGCGCATTTTGCCTTTTACAGAGGGACGCACCTGTCCCTTAACATACAGAGCGTCCATGGACGCAGATTTTGTGAACATGGTCAGCGTCCCCGCAGGTAAGGCTAGAGAGAACCTGCGACCCCAGAGATAAACATAGTTTTTACAAGACTTTCTCTCTTCTTTGAGTTTGAGATGGATAACGGAGGCATGAGACTTGCCTAAGAGGGTAGCATGACTGTTGATTTGAGCCATACTAACTGTAAGTAGTCAAGGTGACATTTTTTAGTGTAACACTCCCTTGTCTCTTCGTTTCAGTCGTGTGGGTGCCAATGTAAATTCGTTCGGGCGAGTCATTTAAGGGCATTCGTGTCAAGTCGTTCTGGTGGGTCGGGATAGGGCATGCCCGGGCGAACGAGCCCGTATCAAAAATGTTAGGTTGTGACCCAAGGTTGGCTTTGTGCACGTTCATGCAGCTTGTTTTCCTGGCTCTCCCTTGTCCCTTCGTTACGGTCGTGTGGGAACCCATGTAAACTCATTTATGGGAGTCGTTTGAGGGTGTCCATGTCAACTCATTCGGGTGGGTCGTTCAAGTTGGTCAGGCGATGGCATCCATGTAAACTCGTTTTGGCAAGTCAGGCGAGGGCGCGCCTGGGCGAACGAGCCCATATCCAAAATGCTAAGTTGTGAGCCGAGGTTGGCTTTGTGCACATTCATGCAACTCGTTTGCCTGGCTCTCCCTTGTCCCTTCGTTTTGGTCATCTGGGCACCCATGTAAACTCGTTTGGGCTGGTCGTTTGAGGGCGTCCATGTCAATTCGTTTGGTTGGGTCGTTCAGGAGGGTCGTGCAAGGGCATCCATGTAAAGTCCTTCAGGCGGGTCGGGCGAGGGCGCGTGTAGGCGAATGAGCCCATTCAAAAAAGCTAAGTTGTGACCCCAGATTGGCTTTGTGCACGTTCGTCTAGCTCGTTTTCCTGGCTCTCCCTTGTCCCTCCGTTACAGTCATGTGGGCGCCCATGTAAACTCGTTCGGGCGGGTCATTTGAGGGCATCTGTGTCAACTCATTTGGGCAAGTCATTTGAGGGCATCTGTGTAAACTCATTCAAGTAGGTCGTTTAGTGTGAGGACACACCTAGGCAAATGAGATCATATCAAAATTGCTAAATTGTTACCAGGGGTGGGCTCTGTGCACATTTCTGTAGCTTGTTTTCCCGGCTCTCCCTTGCGCCTTTGTTTTGGTTGTGTGTGGGTGCCCATGTAAAATTCGTCAGGTCACATCAGTCATCAAGTTGCGTTGGGTCATGTCATGTGAGGGCACCCATGAAAACTCATTCCGTTTGGTCGGGTCGAGTCATGTGAGGGTGCCCATGTAGACTCGTTCATTTCTTGCTTTTCGTGTGAAAAGTGGGCTGGTAATTGAGATGTTTTTTCAGTTCTGCCTGAAGGATGGCCTTGGGTCATTTGTATGGTGGCTGATTCTCATTTACTCTCCATCCCCACTCAGTAGCATATGAGTGATAATGTTGGCCATGCTCGCCTTGGTTCCTCAGTCATCTTTCGTGTGAAAGGTGGGTTGGTAATTGAGTTGTTTTTTCGGGTTTTCTTAAAGAATGGCCTTGGGTCATTTGTAGGGTGGCCAATTTTCATCTTCTCTCCATCCCCACTTGGTAGCACATGAGCGGTAATGTTGGCCATGCTCGTCCCAGGAGGCATATGTGAACAATTCCCCTTCTGCTCTCCAAGTTCTTAGAGTTGTATGGGTTGTTGTGGTGTGGCTCCCAGGCTTGTCTTGGTCCCTCGTGCCCATCCAAATGATACAAGTGATAGGTTTTCTTTTCATGTGAAAGGTGGGTTGGTAATTGAGTTGTTTTTTTGGGTTTTCCTAAAGGATGGCCTTGGGTCATTTGTAGGGTGGCCAATTTTCATCTTCTCTCCATCCCCACTCGATAGCACATGAGCGGTAATGTTGGCCATGTGTGTCCCGAGAGGCATATGAGAACAATTCCCCTTATTCTCTCTAAGTTCTTGGAGTTGTATGGGCTATTATGGTGTGGCTCTCGGGCTCGCCTTGGTCCCTCGTGCCCATCCAAATGATACAAATTATAGGTTTTCTTTTCGTGTGAAAGGTAGGTTGGTAATTGAGTTATTTTTTCGGGTTTTCCTGAAGGATGGCCTTGGGTCATTTGTAGGGTGGCCAATTTTCATCTTCTCTCCATCCCCACTCGATAGCACATGAGCGGTAATGTTGGCCATGCTCGTCCTAGGAGGCATATGTGAACAATTCCCCTTCTACTCTCTAAGTTCTTGGAGTTGTATGGGTTGTTGTGGTGTGGCTCCCTGGCTTGTCCTAGTCCCTCGTGCCCATCCAAATGATACAAGTGATAGGTTTTATTTCCATGTGAAAGGTGGGTTGGTAATTGAGTTGTTTTGTCAGGTTTGCTCGAATGATGGCCTTGGGTCATTTGTAGGGTGGCTGATTTTCATCTTCTCTCCATCCCCACTCGGTAGCACATGAGCGGTAATGTTGGCCATGCTCATCCCCATCCCTCTTGCCCATCTGAATGATAAAAATGTTAAAATTTTGCTCAGTTGCCCTTTCAACCTTCGTCGTTGTGGTCCCAGATGGAAGCCCCAAAACTCTACCGTGCCTATGTTGCTATCGTGCCCCTCGATTGTTGCAAATAGAAAATTTTTATTGGGCTGGGCAGCCATGTGTGGCTCCATTGAAATTGGCTCCTCGTTATATTTTTCACCTCCTCCCTATTTGGTGGGGAGGGTTTTGCTTTTCGTGTGAAAGGTGG
The DNA here is from genome assembly GCA_031772625.1 of Pinus tabuliformis. Classification (NCBI taxonomy): domain Eukaryota; kingdom Viridiplantae; phylum Streptophyta; class Pinopsida; order Pinales; family Pinaceae; genus Pinus; species Pinus tabuliformis. The sequence goes on along the minus strand of CM062819.1, from coordinate 1,062,228,119 downwards.
GTTGGTAATTGAGTTGGCTTTTCAGGTTTTCCTCAAGAATGGCCTTGGGTCATTTGTAGGGTGGCCGATTTTCATCTTCTCTCCATATCCACTCGGTAGCACATGAGTAGTAATGTGAAAAATTCCCCTTGTGCTCTAAGTTCTTGGAGTTGTATGGGTTGTTGTGGTGTGGCTCCCTGTGACGGCTAGTCTCTTCATTATTCGGCTATATATGGTGCTGGTGTCTTGTGCTTGTACTCTTTTCGTGTTGGCATTGTCGGTTGAGATGCATACATTTAAGAGGGACGTGGAAGGGTTTTGGTTGTAAACCACCTACCCTCCCTCTTTCTTGCTTTTTCCATCGGGCGATGTGAGGCGCTGTTCTCCTTGTTGTAAAGTCAAGGGTTGGCATTCCTTTCAAAGTGCACATCGTTCGTGGTTGCGTTGGCTTTGAGGTTTTGATAGATGTGTTGGCCCATATGTTTGATCGAGGGGTCAGCTTTTCCCTTGCATCTTGCGTGCGTGGCAGGCTTTTGCGGTTGGAAATGTTAAGTCACAGCGTTTATGGGCATTTGTTGTTTCAATTGTGTATGGGCTTGTGGTCCAATGGGGAGGAGGCTTGCTACTATAGTCATCGATGGTGGGGGCTATTTGGAAGAAGGATTTCGAGGTGGAACGCTTCGACCTCCCTCCTTTGCGTGGAGGTGGCCGTAGGGGAAAATTATTCATTGTCGGGTCGGTAAAGCTGTGGGAAATCTCCTAGGTTGCCTGTACGTAGGGTGTGGGGGTGCAGAGCTACCCAATCCCTCCTCATGTTTGGATATGTTCTTGTATTATGTAGCGAGCCTCTTGATTTGTATTTATTTCCTTCCTTTTCCTTCGCATCGTGGTTGCCGCAGGCAGTCAAGTGATTGAGGTCCACTGTTGTTGCTGTCTGGGTAGACTCCTAGGTGGCCTTGGTGCACAATGGGGAGGGTCGAGGGGCATTTCTAAGAGAGGTTGTGGGCTCGGTTGGTATTATTTTATTTCCTTCTATTTCCTTTTCATTGAGGCTGCCATAGGCAATCATGCAATCGAGGTTCATCGTTGTTTCTATCTGGGTGGACTCCTATGTGGCCTCTGTGCAGGGAGGGGAGGGTTGGGGGGCATTTTTTGTTTCAATTATGTATGCGCTCATGGTCCATTGGGGAGGAGGCTTGATACGTCGATGGTGGGGACTATTTGGAAGAAGGATTTCGAGGTGGAATGCTTCGACCTCCCTCCTTTGCATGGAGGTGGCTGTAGGGGAAAATTATTCATTTTTTAGTTGGTAAAGTTGTGGGAAATCTCCTAGCTTGCTGGTACGTAGGGTGCGTGGGGTGTGGAGCTGCCTGATCCCTCTGTTTGGATATGTTCTTGTATTGTGTAGTGAGCCTCTTGTTCTGCATTCATTTCCTTCCTTTGCCTTCACATCATGGTTGCTATAGGCAGTTAAGTGATTGAGGTCCACCGTTGTTGTTGTCTGGTTGGACTCCTAGGTGGCCTCGGTGCACGGTGGGGAGAGACAGGGGGAATTTCTAAGAGAGGTTGTGGGCTTGGTTGGTCTTATTTTATTTCCTTATGTTTCCTTTGCATTGAGGCTGCCGTAGGCGATGATGCGATCAAGGTCCATCGTTGCTGCTATCCGGGTGGACTCCTAGGTGGCCTTTGTGTGGGGAGGGGAGGATTGGGGGGAATTTCTAAGGGAGGTTGCATGCTCGGTTTGTTTTGTATTATTTCCTTCCCTTACCTTTGTGTCGAGGCTACTGCAGGCGATCATCCAATCGAGGTCCAGTATTACTGCTATCCAGGTGGACTCCTCGGTGGCATCAATACGAGGCGAGGAGGTTTGTATGGTCTCCCTATGATAGGATTTTCGATTAGTCATACTATTTTTATTTCCTTCCTTTTCCTTCACATCGAGGTTACTGCAGGCGATCGAGAGATCGAGTTCCATCATTTCTATTGTCCGGGTGGATTCCTAGGTGGCCTCGGTGCGGGGCGGGGAGGGTTGGGGCTCATTTATAATATAGAGGTTGCATGGTTGGTCGTTCTCCATTTATTTCCTTTGCATCGAGGTTATTGCAGGTGATTGGGAGATCAAGGTCCACCATTGTCGCTGTTCGGGTGGACTCCTAGGTGGCCTCGGTGCGGGGTATGGAGGCTTTTGGAGGCATTTCTAAGGGAGTGGGTGAGTGATCACTCGTTTTCTTGTTGGTTGGGGCATGGTTGCAAACTCCAGAGTGGCCTTGGTGTGTTGTGGCTCGGCAGGTCTACCCATTTGTTTGCCATGTCCTTGGCATGTTGTGTGTGCTTCCTTCTTGGGATGCAAGAGGTGCAAGGCATAAAAGTTTTACATGATATTTTGACATCTCTTTGACTTGATGGGTGTTCAGGTTGGCTCTTGGTAAGAGAGCACTCGAAATGCCCTTTGAAGTGGGAGGGTGCTACTTGGTTGATCCTGCCAGTAGTCATATGCTTGTCTCAAAGATTAAGCCATGCATGTCTAAGTATGAACTAATTCAGGCTGTGAAAATGTGGATGGCTCATTAAATCAGTTATAGTTTTTTTGATGGTACCATACTACTCAAATAACCGTCGTAATTGTAGATATAATACCTGCACCAAGTCCCTACTCTTTAGAAGGGATAAATTTTTTAGATAAAAGGCTGGCGCGGGCTTTCCTGCTTCTTCGGTGAATCATGATAACTCGACGGATCGCACAACCCTTATGTTAGCAATGCTTCATTCAAATTTCTGCCCTATCAACTTTCGATGGTAGGATAGAGGCCTACCATGGTGGTGACGGGTGATGGAGACTTAGGGTTCGATTCCATAGAGGGATCCTGAGAAATAGCTACCACATCCAAGGAAGGCAGCAGGCATGCAAATTACCCAATCCTGACATGGGGAGGTAGTGACAATAAATAACAATACTCAGATCATCAAGTGTGGTAATTGGAATGAGTACAATCTAAATCCCTTAACGAGGATCCATTGGAGGGCAAGTCTAGTGCCTCAGCCATGGTAATTCTATCTCCAATAGCGTATATTTAAGTTGTTGCAGTTAAAAAGCTCATAGTTGGATCTTGGGTTGTAAAGGTAGGTCTGCCTACTCGGTGTGCACCTGCCCCTCCATCCCTTTTGTCGGTGGTGTGCTCCTGGCCTTAATTGGTGGTTCGCACTACGACATTGTTATTTTGAAAAGATTAGAGTGCTAAAAGCAAGATTATGCTCTGAATACATTAGCATGGAATAACGTGATAGGAATCTGGTGCTATTGTGTTGGCCTTCGAGACCGTAGTAATGATTAATAGGGACTATCAGGGGCATTCGTATTTCATTGTCAGAGGTGAAATTCTTGGATTTATGAAAGATGAACCACTACAAAAGCATTTTCCAAGGATGTTTTCATTAATCAAGAATGAAATTTGGGGGCTCGAAGACGATCAGATACCATCCTAGTATAAACCATAAATGATGCCGACCAGGGATCAGCGGATGTTGCTCTAGGACTCTGCTAGCACCTTCTAGAAATCAAAGTGTTTGGGTTTGGGGGGGAGTATGGTCACAAGGCTGAAACTTAAAGGAATTGACAGAAGGGCACGACCAGGAGTGGAGCATGTGGCTTAATTTTACTCAACATGGGGAAACTTAGTAGGTCTAAACATAGTAAGGGTTGAAAGAGTGAGAGCTCTTTCTTGATTCTATGGGTGGTGGTGCATGGTCATTCTTATTTGGTGGATCAATTTGTCTGGTTAATTCTGATAACGAATGAGACCTCAGCCTACTAACTAGCTACGTGGAGGTTCCCCTTTGTGGCCAGCTTCTTAAAGGGACAGTTACACAGCAATTTGTCACTGTTTGTCACCGTCCCTGTTACCCCTCACCCGCACACTGGAGGACTCACTTCGAGACCTGTGAGAAGTGACATGACCTGAAACCACTTGCACCATATTCCTCTAAGTATGAGCTTCATTTGCCTGGGAGACATCTCCTCCAAAATCTCCATGAAAACAACTCTTTTTGCATTAGCGCAAGTCCACAGTTCCCTGCCCGCGCCAATGAGGGAAATCCTCTAAAAAGGGCGCGCCATTGGCGCTCTGTCCCAGAATCGCACTCGCACCAACCGAATTGAGTAAATTTTTTAACCAACAAACTCCTGAAGGTTCTCTTCAACCCATTCACCAATTGAATCTATGTTGAGCTAGGATGGTTTGGCTTCCAATCTCCATAGAAGGGAAAGTGGTTTGCCACCTTTCATGGAAGTTTCCAAGTGATAAAGCCAATCTCATGAATAATGTGGTTGATCCTATCTCTTTCTTCTCTATCTATAAAAGCTTGCCTCTATGCCTTGAGCAAGCTAGTCAGAGTTACAATAATTCCAGTTCTAGTATAGTGATAGAGAGTTTGAAGCTGCAAGAGCCTTTTTTGCACCCATAAGGCCAAATCTAAGTAAGGAGATTCTTGTCACCCAAAGAGAGAGAGGCTTGTTCCTCATCCCAACAAGATTTGCAAGACTTGTGTAGCTGACTACCCAGCCAAAGGAGGATTTGACGTCAGAACAATGGTTGTATTCTTCTTTGTTATTTATTAATAATAGATGACTATCATTATGGTTCCACTCTCATTGTCTTATGTTGATGTTGAGTTATATCTTTTCTGACTGATATATAATTGCATCTACTAGATTTTATGCTTGTTTTCATATTGTTCTTTGCATGTGCAAGTGTCCAATCACGGAGATCGTGGGGATCGTGACTGGCCAAGGCAAAGGAATGAGGGCGACATCTCTTTGACGAACACTAGCGTTGGAATCCAAGTAGGTTCTCACCATCCACTTTTTATTTGCAATTAGGAACTTGCATGATAGCATTGTGTAATTGTTGCTAGACCCGGTCTGGGCTTGTAGGGATCGTCTCTGTCCACAGAGAGGATTTACCTCCAAAAAAATTTGGCGACTCCACTAGGGAGTTAGCTTGTTGTTCGATTTGTAAAGTTTAGACGAAGCCTGAAGTACGACCAGATAGCCTTCAAAATGCTATTTCTTTGCATTAGCGAAGTAGATCAACGCCACTTCAGTCAATCTCCAGTTTGGTTTATGAACTTAACAACTTGGAGTTTGTCTTGTCTCTTTGGTTTCTCTTGTTTTGATTGCTTAGATAGCTTTCTGGGTTGGATGCTCTATTTTCTCTTGCTACCTGGTCTGTCTGGATACTGTCAACCAAGCCTTGGATTGCTTGTTTTTATTTTTAAGCTAGCAAACTTGATTGGCGCTCTTTTTTGCATGACAGTCACGCCAATTGGCGCCACTTGCCAGTGTACAGCCCGCACCAATCCTCAATTGGTGCTAGTTTTCTGCCTGACAGTCATGCCAGGCCTGTGAACTTTTCTAGTTTGCTTGTTTGCAGCCTTCCAAGCTTCGGTTTTGTGTCTAGCTACACCTTTTTCAATCACTTGAGTGTGTCAGAGCCTTGTTTGACTGGTTTTGAGTTTTTTTGGCAAATTATTAATTTGATTTCCTTTGATCATTACTTGGAGGTTTGTCTCAGTATTTTCACAATTTTGCATCTTTTTGCTTTTGTTTTTGCAAAAAAAAATCCCCCTCATTCGCCGGGGGGGGGGCTGAATTGTGTATGAGTGTTAATCGCCTTTGAGTGTTTTTAGTTTATGATCTTTGGAGCTCACACCCGTTTTTCTTCATTTGCACTTGATTGGTTCTTAGATTACATTAGAATCATCGCGTGTTTGAGAATTCTCTTGCATAGATCACACTTGCATAATTAGAATTCTCATTTTCAGGATATGAATGAAAAGTGTGCATAGATTACATTTTCATACTTTGGGTGTTTTCCATTTTCCACCGATTTCACGTTTTAGCCCTAGGACATCTAGTGGCTTTGCGTGTCGAATTTTTGGTCTTCTATCATTCCAGTCGACTTTTTGGTTACTCTCTTGCACTTGCTCAGTGGTTTTCAAAGCTTTTTATTGTTATTCAAGCGATTTTCTCCTTTTCCGCTTGGATTTCGCCTAGCTTCGTTTGGGCTTAGATCACATAACTCATAGAGGTCTTTGTGTTTTCTTTTTGGTTTGAAGGATTGCCTTGGTGTTTTGGGGACTTGATTGCATTCTCATTGAGTGAAATTTGTCTCTTTTACTCGGTGTTATTATCTCTCAAAATTTGTTTAGTGCACTTTGCCATTGAAAAGAAAACAAAGAGTCTCTTTTGCGTTGCATTAGTTAATGGAAAATAAAGCTTTTCGTTGTTATTAGCGATTAGTAACTTCAGAGAAAAGTTTTGTTAATTGCCATTAGCTACATTAGAGTTATTGTTGATTGTTTTATGGTCATTTTTGTTTGTGTGAAAGCTCTCAACCCTCTCGTAGTTAGCATTCATCGAACGAAATGATAATCTTTGGCATATATCTTGCATTTAGGGAATTGTGAGAGATTACATACGGTAGGACCTAGAAATCGAAACCTAATCAAAGATCAACCGTAAAATGAACTGAATAAACTTAAAAATGCATTGGAACAATCCTTTTCAGACTCCTTAAAAGAAAAGGCTCACTTGAGCACTTGTCACTTCGGGCTCACAAAACATTCGAAGGTGACTAGAGTCACCTTTTTGTCCTTTTCTCGACTCTTAAAACATGAAAAGGTCAAGTTCAGTTCCTTTGTCTTAAAATTTATTCGGCCGTGTTCACATTTACCCGGTTAGATCTTGTTTGCGTTAGCTTGAGTAGGTTTTTTTTTTCGTTCTTGATGGCATCTTTTCTGGGGTTCACCAACCCAGGGATCCCCTCCGACGGGAACCCTGGTCATTTCGCTCCTTTTGGAAATGTTTGTGCTCCTTATATGGCGACGTTGTCCCTCCCAGGGTTAACTGTTGGGTTACCGGTTTGGTTGTTCTCAACCTCTTTGGTCCCTGTCGTCTCACCGTCTAGTCAATCCATCCCTCCACCTGAACAACATCATGTTGATTCTAAGGTGGATATATCCCCTTCTACGCCCACTTCTACGTCCTCATCTTCTACTTCACTTGGTGAAAGTCTAGATTCGAGTAACCAGGTGGCTAAGAAGAAGAAAAAGAAGATGAAGAAGAGGAAGGCTCTTAAGGGAGAGGTTACAAGTGTAGCTACCCCCTCGAGTACACCTGAAGTCGGGCCCCCTTCCGCTCCTCCGCGGAAGGTCAAGTTTCCTTGTCGATTATGCAAGGAGGACCATCTTCTTCGCGATTGTCCTGGCATTCCCAGGGTACTAGAAGTATGGTCTTGCGATCCGGCTCGCCCCTTATCGTCCTCTGAAGCTCACGACGATGCTACCTTATCAGTTGGGAATGGTAAAGGAAAAGGGAATATTCGAATCCCCTGTAGACTTTGTGAAGGCAATCATCCCCTTCGCCTTTGTCCACTCATGGATAAAGCCTCCGTTGTCTTGGAAAGTCTTACAGCTCCTTCACCCCAACTTCCTGTTGGTTATCAACGTCTCTCTGTAGCCGTAGATCATTCCCCTGCTGACAAAGAGACTGATTCATATTCTTCTCTTGTCCAGCCTCCTCTCCCCGAACCTGGCTGTGCCCAGCTTGTTCAAGACCAACCATTGGTCATAAAGAGTGTCGATTCGATTTCACCACCCATCGATCACTCTGTTTCGGAGGAGCATCACGCCCATGTTCTTCTTGTCTCTTCAGATTCTCCTGAGTCCCGAAATGACTCTCCTAACCCAGCTGCTCCCGAAGGTTCTCCTTCGGTTCCTTTAGCACATGGGGGCAATCATATGATTCCCCCACCAAGTAGTCTGGTCGCTTCCTTTGATTGGAATTGCCTGATCGTCGGTCGCCTTCCATCCCACATGCCTTTCCAGATCACAGTACATGCTTGTGTTCAGGCAGTACCTGGCACTATTTTGTATGAAGGGGCATCTGTCAGTCTTATGTCGTACACTACTTGGCCTTCGATGGAGGAGCCTGTCCATCTCTAGGAGTTCTCCTGAAGTTCCCTATTACTTTGGGAGGAAAAACCGTCTATATAGACGTCTTGGTTACCCAAGGTGTTTTAGACTTTAGTCTTCTCCTTGGTCGTGACTATGTTTATGCCATGGGGGCCCTCATTTCTTCGCTTTTCCATGTGGTTTGCTTTCCGCATGATAGAAGAATTGTGACTATCGATCAAGTGTCATTCGTTAGTCCCTCAATGCCTCCTGTGCCGTTGTCGTTCCCTCCTAGTTTTCATCCACCAGTTGCATCTACCCCAGCACAGATCAACTACGTGGCCACCTATCCCATGCCTGGATCCAGTGATGCTGCCATCGTGCATAGTGTCCTGGGGGCATTGGGCCCTGACTTCTAAGATGTTTCCCTTCCACCGGGAGTGGCAATCTTGGAAGCCCCGACTTTCTATTCATTATGATGAAGTTCGGGTGGATCATAGTTCACTTTCCTATGTCAAGCTCCTTAAAAAATGAAACTGGGTCTGGCCGAGCATAGTTCTTGATCTTGTGTCAAGCTCGTCAAAAAATGAAACAATTCCCCCTTTGCAAATCGAGTCTTTTGATTAAGATCTCGTAAAATACAAGTTGAGTCTTTTATCGATCTCGAGAGTGAACCTTCCTTCCATCCACTTTGTTGAATGCAATGAAGCTTGGGGGGCATGTACCTCGATTTGTGTCATTATGCTGGGGGCATGCGAGCTTATAACAAGCATAGTTTTTCGTTTCAAGCTTGTGTAAACATGAAATCGAATCCAAGCAAAGTTCTCCATGGTTCAAGCTTGTGTAAAAATGAACCCATACCCATTTTACATCTCATGATTGCCATTTTTATCCGCTGAATTCTGCTAGATGAGCATTGGTTGTTTCATTCCATTGCCACCATCTCTTTGGTCGATCATATGCTTTCACTTGGTTGTTTTTCCTTTCCTGAGGAACCGCATCGATGAGTGGTTTTCTTAGCCAGCCTCTTGATCATTACATGTTTTGAGTAGTTCCACCATTGCCGGAACCAGTTGCTACCCTTTATACCACTCGTTTCTCTAGGATGAGTCACCTTTAAGCTCTTTTTTGACTCGTAAAATATGAAAATATTGCCAAGTATTTTCCCTTTTTGACTCGTTAAATAGAATAAAAATGGAGGTCTGATTTTAGCTCTTTTCCAACCATTTAAAGATGAAAAGATCGCCGAGTTATCCCTCTTGACTCGTTAATCGTAAATAAGAGGCGGTCGTCTTTAAACCCTTTTCCGACCGTGTAAAAACGAAAAGATCATCGGACCCTTGTCGTTTCAGGTTCGTTAATGGTTACGAAACGACGTGATGTTGATCGCTTTTTTACTTTTTCAGGTCAGTGTCACTATACATGAAAAGTACTCCTCGATCGTAATGGTCAGGCAGTTCTTTCGAGCATTATTTTATACTTTTTCGGGCTCGGGAGACACAACTTTACGAAAAAGGACCCCCCATGGAGTTTTCTTTTTTGTAGTCTTTTCAGACTCTCTAAACAGGAAAAGACGTCGAGTACTTCCCTTGTTAGACTCGTTAAAACTTAATGACATCAGATTCTGTCATAATGACACTCACAAGCATATGCTATCCCCGTCAAGCTTGTTAAAAATAATTGGGGTACTCGCCAGAAATGGTGGGGAAAATGGACCCATAATTATTGTCGTGTTGGCAGTATGTCGCTCTTGAACATGGCACTAGTCTGCATTCGTGTCGGGGTGGGGACCTCTCATCTTGTTTTACACTAGCCTCTGTGGGTTTGGGTTATCCTATTTGAACTCTCATCTGCTCATTGCCTTGTCACCATGACCTCCACTCATTTGATGTCAAATACTGCCAAGTCCACTATCGTGCCGCCAATATGTTCAAGAGAAGTTGACCTCTGCAGAATTACAACCTCACTCTGATGCCTCACATAATTCTGATTCACCACAATATTCTTCCTCTGTCTCGTGTCAATGATGTGGGAAACACTATGGCCCACCTTTGATCAAGGTCACTTCCTGTCAACTTCAGCTCATTATCCAGGAAGCTGATCTAGAGACTCCCTTCCGGTGCCTTGGAGCCTGCATGCTTCAATGGTAGGTTCTTCGTGTTCGACGAGAGGTTTTCATCATTGGCCTCTGATCGAATGATTCTGTGGGTGTTCGACGCTAGCTCACCTATTCGCACACCGCAGATTGTACCTATAGTACCTTGAGGGTCATCGTCATTATTGGTGGTACCTCTCACGTCTGTTAAGAGTTTTCATCATTGACTGGTAATCAGACGATGTTCATGCATGTTCGACTTCAACTCATGTATTCGCATGCCTGAACTTGTACTTTGTTCGGGTCGAGATGGAGCGCAAGACCCTGGATTTTGTCTATTGGAATCTAGGCTGCGATTTGTGGATTATTATGATCATTACATGACTCATACACTGGATGGTTGCGACCATGCCTGAGTCTATTTATCGATCCTCTCTGGATGGTTGTGTCCATGCCTTGGATCTAGATTATTATGTACTCTATTATGGATGGTTGCGCCCATACCACATATATCATGTACTTGAGATATCAGTTGTACTTCTTTACGCAGGTTATCCAGCGATCGTGTTTTCAGTCACACATGTTCTTGTAAAGCATTTAACCCTTCTCTCTCTCGGGCCTCATGCTTTAGGGGGCATCTGTTACACAGCAATTTGTCACCGTCCCTGTTACCCCTCACCCGCACACTAGAGGACTCATTCCGGGACCTGTGAGAAGTGACATGACCTGAAACCACTTGCACCATATTCCTCTAAGTATGAGCTTCATTTGCCCTGAAGACATCTCCTACAAAATCTCCATGAAAACAGCTCTTTTTGCATTAGCGCGGGTCCACAGTTCACTGCCCGCGCCAATGAGGGAAATCCTCTAAAAAGGGCACGCCATTGGCGCTCTGTCCCAGAGTCGCACTCGCGGAAACCAAATTGAGTAAAGTTTTTAACCAACAAACTCCCTAAGGTTCTCTTCAACCCATTCACCAACTAAATCTATGTTGAGCTAGGATGGTTTGGCTTCGAATCTCCATAGAAGGGAAAGTGGTTTGCCACCTTTCATGGAAGTTTCCAAGTGATAAAGCCAATCCCATGAATAATGTGGTTTATCCTATCTCTTTCTTCTCTATCTATAAAAGCTTGCCTTTATGCCTTGAGCAAGCTAGTCAGAGTTACAATAGTTCCATTTCTAGTATAGTGATAGAGAGTTTGAAGCTGCAAGAGCCTCTTTGCACCCATAAGGCCAAATCTAAGTAAGGAGATTCTTGTCACCCAAAGAGAGAGAGGCTTGTTCCTCATCCCAACAAGCTTTGCAAGACTTGTGTAGCTGACTACCCAGCCAAAGGAGGATTTGACGTCAGAACAATGGTTGTATTCTTCTTTGTTATTTATTAATAATAGATGACTATCATTATGGTTCCACTCTCATTGTCTTATGTTGATGTTGAGTTATATCTTTTCTGACTGATATATAATTGCATCTACTAGATTTTATGCTTGTTTTCATATTGTTCTTTGCATGTGCAGGTGTCCAATCACGGAGATCGTGGGGATCGTGATCGGCCAAGGCAAAGGAACAAGGACGACATCTCTGCGACGAACACTACGTTGGAATCCAAGTAGGTTCTCACCATCCACTTTTTATTTGCAATTAGGAACTTGTGTGATAGCATTGTGTGATTGTTGCTAGACCCGGTCTGGGCTAGTAGGGATCGTCTCTGTCCGCAGAGAGGATTTACCTCCACAACAGGGACTATGGCCATTTAGGCCATGGAAGTCTGAGGCAATAACAAGTCTGTGATTCCCTTAGATGTTCTGAGCTGCACGCGTGCTACACTGATGCATCCAACGAGTTTTTCTTCCTGGTTCGAGAGGATCAGGAAATATTCTCAAATTGCATCGTGATGGGGATAGACCATTGCAATTATTGGTCTTCAGCGGGGAATTCCTAGTAAGCGCGTGTCATCAACTCATGTTGACTACTTCCCTGCTGTTACACAGTAATTTGTCACTGCCTTCACTCCTAGTCCTTCTACTATGTCATGTGTCCAAGTAAAACATGCTCATACTGAACAAATGCTCTCTTATGTTGCCAATTGACCCACTTTTCCAAAGTTATCTACCTCATCATGAGAATGGACTTAATACGTGTGACGAACAATGGTCGTAAATAGTCCAGTCATGATTCTAGTGTGGAAGTACATCTGTTTCCCGTGACAGACTGATTTCATGCTCCAGCACGAGGTTGTTTGCTATCTTTGGTGACGATCTGACTAGCTATATTTCTCACTAGTGATGCCAGCGCTAAAGCTTATTTATAGACCTGTGATGATCTAGATTGGGCAAATTTGTTCCAACAGTCAGCCTTCTAGATGACTCCAGACCTGGTTGTTGGCATAGGTTGTGTCACCCTTCCTTCTTTGGTATGGTAGTTCCATCAATTGTGCTACCTTGCTTGGGGATAAGCTCTCTCTTCCACCTTTCATGGAGACTCCTTCTCCTATTAAACACTCACCTTTGCTATGAACAACTAGTTGGTAAATTCTTGGATTGAGCGGTGCTATTAGTTTTTTTGCTTTTGATAGTTAGCTGGTCTGGGTGTGACAAGTGTGAGAGTGTTGGTAGCTTATGGAAGGTTGTGAATTGCCCTTAGCTTTGAGTAAGAACTTATGAGTGAGAGAGAGATTTTGTACATTGGGAAATCCATCTGCAAAGAGCGAATGCTTGAGGAACATACTGGCTGGATCCTCTGAGAAGGCTTGCGATGTCAAGACTTTGGTTGTAAGCTTGATCTTATTTCATTATTAATACAATCAATGATGTTTTCCTATGTCTTGTATGTAATTTACTTGATAGCTCATGACTTCTTGACTTTGTGGGTAAATAGATCATTGTTGTTTTCTAGTTACGTGCTTTGTTGTATTTCCTTTGCATTGTTTCAGGTTGATCACTCATTGAGGAGAAGGAAGCGAAAGCTGGAGTAGCGCAATGGAACTCCATAGACCACCAGTTGAGGTAGGCCTCCACTTCTGGTTGTTTAAGGAAATCTATTGCTGATCTGTCCTTGCTGTGACTAGACCCACTCTAGGGCTAGAGGGGTTGCCTTTGTCTGGAGAGGGAGCACTTTCCTGCATCACAAGTTGGTGACCATACTGGGGACTCTGTCCTATGTTCTTCTCTAGTTTGATCTTGTTTTGATTTTGATTTGGTCTCTCTTGAATTTTTGGGGATTGATTATCAGTCTTTTGGGACAACTAGATCGATCTAGGGAATCCCTCTATTGTCTGTTGGATTGACTGGTTCTTTTTTGGGAGTATTTGCCATTGTTTTGAACATCATAGCGGATAAAAGTTTAAAAGTCACGTTTTCATCACGCTCACTCTTTTGTAAAATCATGTGCGTCACTGAATAACATCTCACAGTCACGACGACTCTGAAAATCGTTCCATCGCAGAAAAGACGTGTACTTCCGCGATGATGTCGCTCTGTTACTACAGCTAGTTGCTTATCAGCACTAGTTGCTTTTGTAGTTCCCGCGATGATTCCGTTAGAATTGATTTTTTCAATTCTGCCTCCTGAGTCCATCAATCCTGTTGATCCCTTGCTTTTTTCACTTGCTCAGTAGCTTGTTTTTCACTGTTTATGGTTAAGGCACTCTTGCTTTGGGCTTTGTTGGATGAATCTTGCATTTTCTTCCTATGTTACCTAGTTCATTCTTTCAAGTTTTTAAATTAATTGGCTTGGTTGCTAGTTTTCTCAAGGTTCGTTTGCAGCTTTCTTGTTGGATTGATTGAGCCTTCCCCATTGCTTGTTTCTGGTTGATTTTTAGTGACAATTATTGAACCAATCTTTGTTATTGCTTCGATTTCTTTTCACTGCCGAATATAGATCACGATTGTTTGGATCAATCGGTTTTTTCCATGCTTGCTTGTTTGCTTCTTTTTAATTTAAAACATCAAAATCAAAAGTTTGCATTCATTTAGCATAAGAAAGTGAAAGTACATTTTCATTACTAATTTTCATGTTTGAGAAATTGGAAAGCGAATTTTAAATCTTTCATTAGTAGTATCAATGCATCGTGAGATTAGTGTATTGATGCATTGTGTTTATTAGTGTTTCATTCACTTGTCTTGGTTTTCTTGGTTCGGGAATTATCTCTCTACCCTCCTGTAGGTAGGTGTTCATTGAAATGGAAGGTGATTTACTCATTCTAGCTGCATCCCAGGTTATTTGATATACATACGATAGGGCTTGGAAATTGAAACATAATTCAAGATCAACTCTAAAATGAACTAAATAAACCTAACAACACATTGGAACATAACGCTCATTATTTAGAGGTCTAGGATAGAGACATTCTCCGACATCGTTAAACCTAGTCACTATTGCTTTCACTCAAGGTTGGGTGATTCCTCCTTCTGTGACTCAATAGCGGTCTAGTACGAAATTTTTCTCCCATGTACCGTCGAGTATATGTTGGGAGACCCCACTAGGTTATCATCCTATATCCTTAGGAAGACGTGTCTTCCACCTTACAAATTGTAACGCAATGAACATAGCATTCGGGATGATTGACTATCGTACAGAAAGTCCTTGGTTTTCATATGATCACCAAGGTGTATAAGAAGTTTTACAGGATGTTTGGTAAACCTTTTGCCTAGTTTCTCCAAAGTAGTCACTTTTTCTCCTTTTCAGACTCCCTAAAAGAAAAGATCCATCTAAGCACTTGTCCTTTCAGGCTCATTAAACCTCGAAAGAGATAGAGTCACCTTTTCGTCCTTTTCTCGACTCTTGAAACATGAAAAGGTCAAGTTTTGTTCCTATGTCATAACATTTACTGCCCACAAAATATTCTTGGTTGTGAAAAGAGTGTTTTTCAGGCTCGTTCTTGATGGAAACATTCCCCAAGTCTACCAGCCAAGGTCTTCCCCCAGATGGAAATCCTGGTCCGTTTCCTCCATTTGGAAATGCTGGTGCTCCATATATGGAAACATTGTCTTTGCCTGGGTTAACCATCGGTTTTCCCATTTGGTTGTCTTCAACCTCAGTGGTCTTGAGTGTCATGACTCCTGTTCCACTGTCTCCTTCGTCTGAACCACGAAATGTTGATTCCAAGGTTGATCCTATGCCTTCTTCCCCTATTTCTTCATCTTCATCTCCTCCTTCGTCTAGTGAAAGTTCCACATCTAGTAACTAGGAGACTAAGAAGAAGAAGAAGATGATGAAGAAGAAGAAGAAGTCTAATAAACGTGAGGCCACCTGTGCAGCTACTGCTCTAAGTACATCTCAGGTCGGACCACCTTCTACTCCTCCGTGGAAGGTTAAGTTTCCTTGTAAATTGTGCAAGGGTGACCATCTTCTTTGTGATTATCCTGGCATTCCTAGGATCTTAGAAGTATGGTCTCATGATCCGACTCATCCCTCATCATCCTCTGAAGCTCATGGCGATGCTAACCTATCAACTAGAAATGATAAGAATAAAGGGAAGATTCGATCCCCCTGTAGGCTATGTGAAGGAAACCATCCCCTTCACCTTTGTCTGCTCATGGATAAAGCTTCCACCGTTTTGGAAGAATCAGAGGCTCTCTTCAGACCATCTCCCCGTCAACCAAGAAATTGACTTATATTCTTTTCTTTTCCGTCCTCCTCTTTATGAACCTGGCTGTGCTAATCCTGTTCCAGAACAACCATTGGTCAGAGAGAGTGTCAACTTGGGTTCACCACCTGTTGATCTCTCTATTTTGGAAGAGTGTCATTCTCATGTTCTTCTCGTCTCGTCAGATTCTCCTGAGTCCGAAAATGACCATCCTATCCCTGTTGGTCAAGAGAGTCCTTCGATTCCTGTAGAGTAGGGGGGGGAATCATACGATTC
The DNA here is from genome assembly GCA_031772625.1 of Pinus tabuliformis. Lineage (NCBI taxonomy): Eukaryota > Viridiplantae > Streptophyta > Pinopsida > Pinales > Pinaceae > Pinus > Pinus tabuliformis. The sequence goes on along the minus strand of CM062819.1, from coordinate 1,062,212,233 downwards.
CCCCACTAAGTAGTTCGGTCGTTTCCTTCGACTGGAGTCATTTGACTACATTCTGCCTTCCATCCTATGTGCCTTTCCAGATTACAGTACATGCCTATGATAAGGCAGTACCTGGCACTGTCTTGGATGAGGGTGTGTCAGTTGATCTTATGCCTTCCACTACTTGGCAAGCTTTGGGCTACCCATAGCTTGTGCCAGTCACACAGAATCTGTTGGCATTTTATGTAGGAACCTGTTAACATTTAAGGGTCCTCCCGAAGCTTCCTGTTACTTTGGGGGGCAAAACTGTCTATATAATGTCATGGCTGTCCAAGGTGCTTTAGATTTCAATCTTCTCCTTGGTCGTGACTATGTTTATGCCATGGGAGCTCTCGTTTATTCACTTTTCCGTGTGGTATTTTTTCCACACAATGGAAGAATGGTGACCATAGATCAATTGTCATTCTTTAGTCACTCGGTGCCTCTTGCACCACCATCATCTCCCATCGGTTCTTATCCACAAGCAGTACCTTCCTTGCCACAGGTCAATTATGTGGCTACTTGTTCCATCTCCACCTCTGCTAATTATCATGTAGATGGTCTTATACATCATGTACTGGGGGCATTGGAACCTGATATGTCATTAGTGCCTCATGACATGTATTCCTCCCAGAGTGCATCCCTTCCATATTGTGAAGACCTCTTGGGAGCCATGCTCTCATATGTCCCATGAAAAGGAGTCACAAGGATAGTTTGTTCCTGTCTCAACCTTGTTAAAAAATGAAACTGGGTGTCCTAAGGATAGTTCTGATCTTGTGTCGACCTCGTTAAAAAAAGAAACAAGGTGTACGAGGATAGTTTGATCTTGTGTCGACCTCATTAAAAAATGAAAAAAAGAGTCCCGAGGATAGTTTGTTCCTATGTCAACCTCGTTAAAAAATGAAACAAGGGTTATGAGGATAGTTCTTTTACTGTGTCAACCTCATTAATAAAAATGAAACAACTCCCTTTTCCAAATCGAGTCTTTGATTAAGATCTCATAAAATACAAGTCGAGTCTTTCCAAGATCTTGGAAGTGAACCTTCATTCCATCCACCTTGTTGAATGCAATGAAGCTTGGGGGGCATGTACCTCGATTTTTGTCATTATGCCTAGGGGAATGTACCACGATTTGTGTAAAAACGAACCCATACCTGATTTCCATCTCATGATTGCCGTTTATCTGCTAAGTTATGCTAGATGAGCCTTCATTGCTTCATTCCATCGCCACCATCTCTTTGGACGATCATATGCTTTCACTTGGTTGTTTTTCCTTTCCTGAGGAACCATAGCAATGAGTGGTTTTATTAGCCAGCCTCTTGACCATTACATGTTTTGAGCAGTTCCACCATTGCCAGAACCAGTTTCTACCCTTTATACCACTCGTTCGTCCAGGATGAGTCTCCTTTAAGCTCTTTTCTAACTCGTAAAAGATGAAAAGATTGCCGAGTTTCCCTTTTTGACTCGTTAAATGGAATAAAAAGGCGGTCACTTTGAGCTCTTTTCTAGCTGTATAAACATGAAAAGATTGTCGGGCTTTTGTCATTTCGGGCTTGTTATTGGTTACAAAACGACGTGGCTTCGATTGCTTTTCTACTTTTTCAGGTCGAAGTCACTAATCACGAAAAGTACTCCTTGATCGTAATGGTCAAGCGGTTCTTCCGAGTATCATTTTATACTTTTCTAGGCTCGAGAGACACCAATCTACGAAAAAGGACCCCCCTAGAGTTTTCTTTTCCGTGTCTTTTTCAAACTCTCTAAACACGAAAAAGACTCCGAGTTTTACCTATGTTGGACTCATTAACCCCTGATGACATCGGACTCGTCACGATGATGAGACTCGAGCTTCTCCTCCCTAGGGCTTGTTAAACTATTACTAGGTTGGATTCGACTGTAGGTCAACCTTGTATTACGAGTATATGTTATCCCCTTCAAGCTTGTTTTCAAAAATAATTGGGGTACTCGCCAGCAATGGTGGGGGAAAATTTGGAAATCATCATTTATCATCCATGGCAGCTAGTCAGTCTTGAACATTGACACTTTTGCTTCTTGTCAGGTTGGGATATCCATACATCATCATTTGGCCTTCTATGGGTTTGGGTTGTCGTTTAGCCTCATTCCATCTGATCCATGTTGTTTCCATCAAGCCTCTGATCCCTTGGTACCTGAATGCTGCCACTCTTCGGAGTCGTGTCGCTAACATCTTCAAGTGTATAATCCTTCTCCAGTTTACACCCTTGCCTTCTCCTCTGATATTCTGTTTCACCATCTACTGCTTGTTCCTTGTCTCGTGTTGTTGAAGGGGGAAACATTATGGCCCTCCTACGATGGATCATCTCCTTTCGACATCATCTCATTATCCAGGAGATTGATCCAAAGATCCCCTTTGGTACCTTAGAGCTTGCATGCCTAAATGGCAAGTTCTTCACACCTGACGGTCGACTTTCATCATTGGTCATCGATTGGGTGATTTCACAAGTGTTTGACTTCAGCTCATTCTTCACACTTTGTGGATTGTACTGAACAGTACCTTGAGAGCCATTGGCATTATTGGTGGTTTCTCTCGCGCTTGTTAACGGTTTTACTCATTGGCAAGTAATCAAGCGACTTTCTATCATGCTCGACTTCAGCACCTCTATTCGCATGCTAGAATTTTTACTATGGTCGGTTGGGTTCACAACCTGAACTCAGATTACATATGTTCGGGTTGTGTGTATTGGTTCATGATTGCATGACTCATTGATGGATGGTTGCGACCACACCTAAGTCTTCATGGATGGCTGTGACCATACATTTATCATTATCATGGTCTTATTAGTTGGATGGCTGCATCCATACCACATACCCAGTTCGTATGTCTTTTGGATGGCTGTGCCCATGCCTAGACTACATGTATTTCACTATCAGAGATATTGTACTTGCTCCTGTAGGCTCTTCCAGATGGTGTTCCAGCTCAGTCAGTTTTGTAAAGCATTTCACCGCTCCCACTCTATCGGGCTTCATACTTTAGGGGGCATCTGTTACACAGTAATTTTTCATTGCCTTCACTCCCAGTCCTTCTACTATGTCATGTGTCCAAGTAAAACATGCTCATACTGAACAAATGCTCTCTTATGCTGCTAATTGACCCACTTTTCCAAATTTATTTGCCTCATCGCAAGAATGGACTTAATACGCGTGATGAACGGCAGTCATAAACAGTCTAGCCACACTTCCAGCGCGGAAGTACATCTATTTCCCACGATGGATCGATTTCATTCTCCGGTGTGAGGCTGTTTGCTATCATTGGCAACAATTTGACTAGCTACATTGCTCACTAGTGATGCTAGTGCTAAAGCTTAGTTATAGACTCGTGATGATCTAGATTGGGCGAATTTGTTCCAACAGTCGGTCTTCTGGATGACTCCAGACCTAGTTGTTGGCATAGATTGTGTTGCCCTTCCTTCTCTGGTATTTCAGTTCCATCAATTGTGATACCTTCCTTGGGGATAAGCTCTCTCTTCCACCTTTCATAGAGACTCCTTCTCCTATTTAAACACTCACCTTTGTTATGATCAGCTAGTTGGTAAATTATTGGATTAAGCTGTGATGTTAGTGCTTTTGCTTTTGATAGTTAGCTGGTGTGGGTGTGACAAGTTTGAGAGTGTTGGTAACTTGTGGAAGGTTGTGAAGTGCCCTTAACTTTGTGTAATAACTTATGAGTGAGAGAGATATTTTGTCTGTTGGGAGATCCATCTTCAAAGAGTGAATGCTTGAGGAACATGTTGGCTGGATCCTCTATGAAGGCTTGTGACATCAAGACTTTGGTTGTAAGCTTGCTCTTATTTTTATTAATACAATCAATGATGTTTTCCTATGTCTTGTATGTAATTTACTTGATAGCTCATGACTTCTTGAATTTTTGAGTAAATAGATCATTTTTGTTTTCTAGTTACATGTTTTGTTGTATTTCCTTTGCATTGTTTCAAGTTGATCACTCATTGAGGAGAAGGAAGCGAAAGTTGGAGCAACGCAATGGAACTCCATCAACCACTGATTGAGGTAGGCCTCCAACTCTGATTGTTTAAGGAAATCTGATCTGTCCTTGTTGTGACTAGACCCACTCTAGGGCTAGAGGGGTTGCCTTTTTCCGCAAAGGGAACACTTTCCTACATCACAAGTTGTGTCCCCAGTGGAGTCATCAACTTGTGATGTAGGAAAGTGTTCCCTCTGTGGATAGAGGCAACCCCTCTAGCCCTAGAATGGGTCTAGTCACAGCAAAGACAGATCAACAATAGATTTCCTTAAACAGTCAGAGTTGGATGCCTACCTCAACTGGTGGTCAATGGAGTTCCGTTGTGCTACTCTAGCTTTCGCTTCCTTCTCCTCAATGAGTGATGAACCTGAAATAATGCAAAGGAAATACAACAAAGCACATAACCAGAAAACAACAATGATCTATTTACTCACAAAGTCAAGAAGTCACGAGCTATCAAGTAAATTACATACAAGACATAGGAAAAAATCATTGATTGTATTAATAATGAAATAAGAGCAAGCTTACAACCAAAGTCTTGACATCACAAGCCTTCTCAGGGGATTAAGCCAGCATGTTCCTCAAGCATTCACTCTTTGAAGATGGATCTCCCAACATACAAAGTCTCTCTCTCACTCATAAGTTCTTACACAAAGTTAAGGGAACTTCACAACCTTCGACAAGCTATCAACACTCTCACACTTGTCACACCCACACCAGCTATCTATCAAACCCAAAATCACTAACAGCACTGCTCAATCCAAGAATTTACCAACTAGCTGATCATAGCAAAGGTGAGTGTTTAAATAGGAGGAGGAGTCTCCATGAAAGGTGGAAGAGAGAGCTTATCCCCAAGGAAGGTAGCAAAATTGATGGAACTGCCATACCAGAGAAGGAAGGGTGACACAACGTATGCCAACAACCAGGTCTGGAGTCATCCAGAAGGCTGATTGTTGGAACGAATTTTCCCAATCTGGATCATCGTGGGTTTATAACTAAGCTTTAACACTGGCATTGCTAGTGAGCAATGTAGCTAGTCAGATCGTCGCCAAAGATAGCAAAAAACCTCATTCTGGAGCATGAAATCAGTCTGTCATGGGAAACAAATGTACTTCCATGCTGGAAGCATGGCTGGACTATTTATGACCACCATTCGTCGTCCGTATTAAGTCCATTCTCACGATGAGGCAGATAACTTTGGAAAAGTGGGTCAATTGGCAGCATAAGAGAGAATTTGTTCAGTATGAGCATGTTTTACTTGGACACATGACACAGTAGAAGGACTGGGAGTGAAGGCAGTGAAAATTACTATGTAACACCTGCCCTTTGTACACATCACCCATCACTCCTACTAATTGAATGATCCGGTGAAGTGTTTGAATTATGTCGATGATAGTGGTTTGTCGTTGTCGACGTCGTGAGAAGTTCATTGAACCTTATCATTTAGAGGAAGGAGAAGTCATAACAAGGTTACCGTAGGTGAGGCTATGGTAGGATCATTGATAGCAGGGGTTTTCATTTTTGGTTCGGGTTGGTTGGGTTTCGAGTGCAATGTGGGACTGTGGTGTGTCTCTAGGGGAGCGGGTTTGGTGTTTGGCGAGAACATTGTTGGTTGATTTTCTTGTGGTAACACTTTTTTTTCCATGTGTGTGCCTACAAGCCATGCTTGTGCTTGTCCCACCCATCCTTCATTTTTCTTTCCCCCAATGTGTTTCTGTAGGGGTTCGGAAGCTTGTTTCTTGGGAGCCCTTTCGACGATCTATTTGGCCAAGCATGGTTGTTGTAGTTGAGGTGCTTGGGAAATAGGATGGATAAATTTAGATTCATTCATAGTGACGGTGCTTAGTCTTTTGTTCGTTGGAAGGCATGGGCCAAGGGTGTGGGCTTCTATAGTTGGTTCTCTCGAAAAAGCGACAGTGGTTGATGTGTTGCCTGGGTGAGCTTTTTTTCTGGTGGTTAGGTCGAGGGAGTGGTTGCGTGCACGCCTGGTAGCTCAAACCTTCCATGAGGGGAAATTGGAAGGGTGGGGTCAATATGGAATGGATGAAGAGTGGTTTAACCCATTGGGTTGGCCACCCTAGTCCTCCCGACCGTTCCTTGACATGCCCTTGAAGAAGGGTTAGGTGTCCAGGTAATGGAAAACCCTTCCTCGATCTGAGCTCCATTGAGATCGCAATTATCCCCACCGATGGGCATGAGGGTGGCAATCTTATCTCATGCCTTTTCTATCAAGGGAATTCCTCGTCCTCTCATGAGCCACTCCCCTTCTAAGGGAAAAAGAAGTAGCGGGTTGTGTCTTTGTTCCTCCCTTTGGATTGTGGGTTTTTTGTGGGACTTGGTCATTTCTTTGTTTCGTGGTGTGCGCTTTGCGGACGTCCCTCTCTTTAGTGGCCTTGCACCATCGATGTATTTGTGGCCCATGGCTTTCTCCAGCATTGAGTGTCAGCCCGTGACAACTCCTCTTTGGAGTTTGATTCTTGACCCCTGTTGACTTTCTTGCTGGAAAGGTTGTTGGGTGTTTTGTACACGGAGGGGTGCAATAGTGGGGTGGGTTTGTTATTAGTAGTATATTTGTCATTTGAAGCCTTGTGCTGGGTTGGGGGGTTGTTTACCTCTCAGTAACATGCTCCAAAAACTAGTCTCATTGCGGCCCTTGTATTTTCTAGTGGTCAAGTTTAGGTTGTGATTTATTTGCTTGGTTGTTTGATTGTTATTTGTTATGTTGTAAAGCTAGAAAGGATTTTATGCCGTAGTGTATGTGGGAGGATGTGAAGAGGTGGTATGCTTTTTGATTGGGTGCCTTGTTTGATTTCTTTTTGGTTAGCGGATGTCTAGTCGGTGTGCTGTTGAGCTTCTCTCTTTTCTTGGGATCTTTGTTTCTTCAGTGTTGTTTTCTTCCCTTATTCCTTTTTCCCCTAGCTTTATGGAGAAGAGGCGGGATTGTTGTGGATTGGTGTTTGGGAAGGATGAAAAGTAGTGCGAGTTCCCAGGGTGGCCACCCTAGTCCTTCTCGATCGCCATCCCTTGCAATTCCCCCCTTTTTGCGAAGGCACGGGGTTTGGGAAGCTTGTTCTCTATTTGAGCCTCCCCTTGTTAGCCAATAGCCATCTTTGATGTCTCTTGCTTTCATGTTGTTTTCTTCCCTTCTCGCTTTTGGCCCCTAGCTTTACGGAGAAAAGGTGGGATTGCTATGGATTGGTGTTTAGGAAGGACGAAAAGGAGTGCAAGTTCCGGGGCTGGCCACCCTATTCCTTCTCGATCATCGTCCCCTATAGTTCCCCCATTTTTGCAAAGGCACGGGGTTGGGGAAGCTTGTTCTCTATTTGACCTTCCCCTTGTGATCCAGTAGACACGTTTATCTCTCTTTCTTTCATGTTTTTTTCTTCCCTTCTTCCTTTTGGCCCCTAGCTTTGCGGAGAAAAGGTGGGATTGTTGTGGATTGGTGTTCAGGAAGAACGAAAAGCAATGCAAGTTCCCGAGGTGGCCACCTTAGTCCTTCTCGATCATCGTCCCCTGTAGTTCCCCCATTTTTACGAAGGCAGGGGGTTGGGGAAGCTTATTCTCTGTTTGGGTCTCCCCTTGTGAGCCGGTAGCCATGTTTGATGTCTCCCGCTTTCATTTTGTTTTCTTCCCTTCTTTCTTTCGGCCCCTAGCTTTACGGAGAAAAGGTGGGATTGCTGTGGATTGGTGTACAGAAGGACGAAAAGTAGTGCAAGTTTTGGGGGTGGCCACCCTATTCCTTCTTGATCGTCATCCCCTGCAGTTCCCCCCTTTTTGTGAAGGCACGGGGTTGGGGAATCCTGTTCTCTGTTTGAGCCTCCCCTTGTGAGCCGGTAGACACATTTGATATCTCTCTTTCTTTCATGTTGTTTTCTCCCTTCTTCCTTTTGGCCCCTAGCTTTATGGAGAAAAGGTGGGATTGTTGCGGATTGGTGTTCGGGAAGGAGAGTTCCTAGGGTGGCCACCCTAGTCCTTCTTGAATGTCGTCCCTTGTAGTTCCCCCCTTTTTTCGAAGGCACAGGGTTGGGGAAGCTTGTTCTCTGTTTGAAGCCTCCCCTTGTGAGTCAGTAGCCATGATTGATATACCTTTCTTTCATGTTGCTTTCTTCCCTTCTTCCTTCTGGCCCCGAGCTTTAGAGAGAAAAGGTGGGATTGTTGTGGATTGGTGTTCGAGAAGGACGAAATGCAGTGTGAGCTCTCGCGATGGCCACCCTAGTCCTTCTTGATCATCATCCCCTTCAATTTCCTCCTTTTTGCGAAGGAACGAGGCTTGGGAGGCTTGTGCTTTGTTTGAGCCTCCCCTTCTGAGCCTGTAGCCATGTTTGATCTCTATTTCTTTCACCTTGTTTTCTTCCATTCTTCCTTTCTGTCCCTAGCTTTACGGAGAAAAGGGGGAATTGTTCAGGACAGGTGTTTAGGAAAGATTAAAAGTAGTGCAAGCTCCTAGGGTGGCCACCCTAGTCCTCGATTGTTGTTCCATGCCTTTACCCCCTTTTTGTGAGAGTGTGGGGCTCAAGGAGATTGTTCTATGTTTTAGCCTCCTCCTATGAGGGGGCCAGACACCTTTGTTTCTCTTTCTTTCATGCATTTTTCTTCCTTTCCTCCTTTTGGCCCTTCGCCTTACATTTATTGTGGGGGGTGCCCCTATTCAGTTTTGTGGAGGATTTTTCAGTAATATGTGGTGTTAGCTTTGCTATGCAAATGGATTAAAAATAGATTAAAAAAGCTTTCAAAGGCTGCAAATATGCTTATGGTCATGCCCAAAACCCATGTTTGCTGTTCAAATCATCAAGACATGACAAAAGCTACCCACCGATCAAAGAGGTTGCAAGAGGGAAGCCCTTTGGAGGGCAGAATTACACTATCAGAAGGTGAAAATACCCAAAAAATCACATAAAAACCAAAGTTGTAGGCTTAAGGGTCCGAAATCATATCAGCCGTTGGATCTGGCCGGTCAATGGTCTAGATCGCATCGGCATTTCGCTATCGGTGATGACGAGGGGCAGGATTTAACATAAGTTATGTGCCGATGCGATGGGCCGGACCCGATGGCCCTTCAACACTCCATTTTATAAAATATCGGGTCTGCGGCAATATTGGCGATCGGCGGGTCGGTGGTATCGGCAGTGGCATTGCGATTGTGGTCTAGCGATTTGATCAGGGTCGTTAATCGCTTGCACAGATCAATGGCTCACATCACGTCAGCATTTCGCTATCGGGGCTGCCAAAGAGTAAAGGGCCTTCACATATGTTATGCGCCAATGCGATGGGCCGGACCCGATGGCCCTTCAACACTCCATTTTATAAAATATCGGGTCTGCGGCAATATCGGCGATCGGCGGGTCGGCGGTATCGGCAGTGGCATTGCGATTGCGGTCTAGCGATTTGATCAGGGCCGTTAATCGCGTGCACAGGTCAACGGCTCGCATCACGTCGGCATTTCGCTATCGGGGCTGCCAAAGAGTACAGGGCCTTTCACATATGTTATGCACCGATGCCATGGGACGGACCCGATGACCCTTCAACACGCCATTTTATAAAATATCGGGTCCGCGGTGACCGCCGATATCGCATCGGCACTTTCAAAGGGGCGGGGCTTTAACACAAATGATGGTGCAGGCTGATGGGCCGGACCCGATATATGCACAACACTCCATTTCATATTTTTTAAAGTCCGTGCCCATATTGTTTTCAATGTATTTGGTGTATTTTCTTTGTATAAAGAAAATATAAAGGGAAGCCCTGGGCAGATGCCGATTATGATGGGTTTTGGATCCGATGGGATTCGAAAGTAAAATATATATATTCTTCAAATACGCCAGAGCCATTTTTCATGATTTTGCAGCTGTTTTATGTATATTGTTCAAATATTAAAAAAACAAGGGACCGGTGCAGGGATTTCATAAGAACGGCAGCCACTCCATTGCAAGTTCAAGCGGCAAGCCATCCTTGAAGGAACCGTGTAGTTATGTTATATACGAGAAGAAGGATTCGGCGAAGGGACAGCGGCTGGCAAACAGAACCCAGAAAGGGAAGGGGAAGGGCCACTACACGCCTCAACCCAAATCAAATAAAATCATGGAGCATTAATGGCCCTGCCAGTGCAGCAGTCATCCTAACGAACTTAATGGGGCATATTTGGCATGAGGGAGCTCCTATGCATCACAGAAGGCCACCCAAAATATCTGAGTATGGTTATTTCTCTGTCAGAAGAGGAAGACCGCCGAGCCATGCCTACCTATTGAGGGAATCAATCAGTTAAACAAGATAGAAGGATAGATTAAGACACCTGAAGCCTCAAAAGGCTGAGGACCATTGTAAACAAGCTATAAATAGCTAAAAACAAGATGTAACAAGGGTTCAACTTTTGGAGATTATTCCTCCCCTGTTTTCTCAAGCTTCTCATATGTAGTCTTTAGTAATATAAGCTTCTTTTGCTGCTACATGTTTAATGTCCATTTCTCTTCTGTTCTATGCTTGCACCTGAACATTTTGTTCAGTTTTTCTGTGTGTTCAAGGCCAGATAACTGTCATCTTATCTCTGCTTTGATATATTAGATTTGCAAGCTTCTTTGCTGCCTATGGCTAGCCATTTATATGTGTAATTATATACGCATCTGCCGGTATAGTCAGTAAGTTCATTTGCTGCCTGTAGCTAGCCATTCGTATAGGTCCATGTATGCAACCTGCTGGCATAGTCAGTGTTCTCCATCTATCCATTAAATCTACAAACTATTGAGCATTAGCAGTCTAAAGACTTGTGTTATTGGGGGTGTTCATGCATGCCTTGAGTGTGAATAGAGCTTAAATGGTTATCCGACTTGATCCAAACCATCTTTCATTCCAATATTTCAGAGAACAATATTAAAATTTATATGTTACCAGGCATCTCTGATTTACAACCTCGGAGAGTTTCCTGGAATGATAACTTAATTGGTGTCGTTTCCGAGGAGAAGAGAATCGAAGCTCAGCTTCCCTGGGAGACGACACAGCTTCAAGCTTTGATGACAGACAAGGTTTGAACATAGACGTTGGTTGTAATCATCTGTCTGGCGACTCCACTGGAGTAAGGCCATCCTTTGGCGACTCTACTTTGAACTTCTGGCTTAGTTTGTGAGGCATACTAGAAGAAATCCACAGAAGTCTCCAGTTGTCCCAGTGCCGGACCCTGAGAAGATTGTTAACCCGAAGAAAACATCACAGAAGGGAGCATCAAAATCAGGTAAGCAACAGAAGTCTTATTTGTCTCTGCATGAGAAGTTCTTAGTTGAGGATACACAGTTTGAAGATTTAAAGCCTAGTATTGCTAATGAAGAAGTACCTGCAGAGATTCATAAAGCTCCTTGCCCATTTAGTTCCCCTTTGAATATCAATCCAAAGAAAGCTTCTCATACTGTCCAAAACATCCCAATATCTCTGCCATCCATTACATTATTTCCTACTGCCCCATCTGCTAATGTCCTTCCACAAATTCCAAACATGGCAGGACCACAAGCACCCACCAAAATGGAAAGAATCATAGCCGCCAGGTATGGACCTTTAATACTGCCCACTCCCTTGAATGATATGCCCACTGGAGAATATCAAAAGTATATGCCCAAGTTCACTGGGACTGAAGGTGTCACTGTTGAAGAACACCTTGAGTCATTTTATAGCTATGCTGATAATCTGGATATTAGTGAAGATGATGTGTGGATGAGAGTCTTTGTCTAAAGTCTAGATGGGGAGGCTAGGAAATGGTTTAGAGAACAAGCCCCAAGATCTATAGCAGATATCGAAGCTTTAGATGATACGTTCCTAAAACACTGGGGAGATAAAAAGGACTTGCTATACTATCATACGGAGTTTGGAAACCTGAAGAGGGAAAATGGGGAATCCTTGTCTGATTTTAATAAAAGATTCAATCGTATGTATAGTAAGATACCAGCTGAGGTAAAGCCTACCCCCACCTCTGCCAAACTTGCCTACACCAGTGCCTTTGACTCTGAGTTTTGTTCGCTGTTGAGAGAAAGAAGATGTGCCACCCTAGCTGAAATGCATGATGTGGCACTAGAATTCGAATCTAACATTATGGTTGCAGAAAAGCTCAAAAGTCACGCTGATAGAAGGAGACCGAGAGGTGAGGCTTCTTCAGCTTCATCCTCAGATACCAAACTTGATAAAATGACTAGAATGATCGAGTCACTGTCTGCTAAAATTTCTAAGCTGGAGATTGAGCAGAACCCTGGGAAGACAAGGCTCCCAGGCACATTTGCACCAAGAAATCCGAATCCATTCAGAAGAGCCAACGAACAATCACAAACCATTTAGAGGGGTAAAGAAACTAACGAAGATCAAAAGGTTAAGGCTCCTTTCCAGAATGTGGTCATGGAGGAGGAACATATTGAAGATGAGGATGAAATTCTCTGTATGGAAGATAAAGGCAGTGATGCCTTTTTGACATTGGCTGCATACGAAGAGTCTTTGCTGCAGGAGCAAGACAGTCAAAGGTGGGACAGAGGGGCTGTTCTACAAACGGGAGAGCAGAAAAGATATAATCTAAGGTCAAATGCAAATAATATCAAGGAGAATCCTGCCCAAAAAGCTGCCATCCAAACAGAGACCCAGAATAGCATACACAGAAGACTAGCAGCTGATCCAGTCACCCTCAAAGCACTAGTTCAAGAGGTAAAAAGTCCTGACAAGCTACCTCTCTCTTTTAGATTCAAATCAGAAGTTCAGAAGTTAAAAATAACCGTTCCTCTGACAGAACTGGTAAAGAGTGAGATGTTTAGAAAGCCTATCCTTGAGGCTCTCGAGCTGAAGATCACTCGAACCTCCACTGACTTTGTCAATTTGCAAGACGATAGGCCTGCAGTTGTGTTAAGCCCAATGACTGAACCTGCCAAGAATAATTCCCCATCTTTTTATGTCTCCTTGACCATTCATGACAAAATTCTCCACAACTGCCTCCTAGATACAGGTTCCAGTCACAATCTGATGCCTAAAACCGTCATGGAAGAGTTAGGCCTTGACATCACCAGACCATATCATGACCTATTCTCGTTTGATACAAGGAAGGTGAAATGTCTGGGATTGATTAAAGATTTAGCCATTTCCCTAACCCAGCTGCCCATGAAGAGCATGATAATGGATATTGTGGTGGCAGATGTCCCTCCTAAGTTTGGCATGCTGTTGTCCAGAGGGTGGATTAAGAGACTAGGTGGAACATTGCAGAACGATTTATCTTATGCAACTGTCCCAGTGTTCGGAGGAGAGAGCAGAAGGTTATATAGAGAAGCACAACTAGCATATATCATTAGCGATGAGAAGAATCCTACAAACCATCCCATATATGCAGTGGACACTGATTTTGGAGCTTGCATTCTCCAAATAGAAGAATCTCATAAGGCTGCATTGCAGATCAGGAAACCAACAGCTCAGGCTGAGCATAATACAGGAGGTCAGATTTGGGAGATGTTCTTTGATGGAGCATGTACCAAGGAGACTACAGGAGAAGGGGTGGTGCTAATGTCTCCACAACAAGAAACAGTTCAATTGTCTCTAAAGCTGGTTTTTCAGTTGACAAACAACATAGCAGAATATGAAGCACTGTTGTTGGGCCTTCATGTCGCCAAAGACAGAGGAATAAAGAAGCTGAAGGTATTCGGAGATGCTGATCTGATAATTCAGCAAGTGAACAAAACATTCCAAGAAAAGAACCCAAGGCTAAAAGCGTACAGAGATGAGGTATGGAGAACCAAAGAGTTCTTTGAATTTTTCTGCATTTCATATATTCCTAGAGCCCAAAATCAGCTTGCCGACTCCCTTGTTGTCTCAACTAGTTTGTTTATACCTCCATCGCCTCCCAAACTAGTTTATGAGGTACAAATGAAGTATAGACCCTCCGTGCCTGATAATGTCCACCATTGGAGGGTTTTTGATGATGATGATGAGCTAAATAGGTTTCTTCAAGTTATTGATGAGTTTTCTGAAATGAAAATTGACCAAAATAATGATGCTTTGTTAGAAGATCCCAAGTCCAAGCTTAGAAATAAGATTGGAAAGAATAGCATAGTCCAACTCCCTAGCAACCATATTCCTAAGGGTCTAATTCCTCTTGAGAGATTGTTTGATCACAATGATGTGCCTTACAAAGTTGCCCAAAAAGAAGATCAAACTGCAGTTTGCAAACATGATATAGGAGGTCCAGGCCACCCCAAATTCATAAATCTGTCCACCAATCTATCTGCTGACCAAAGTGTTGAATACTGCAAATTAATGAGGCAATTTGCTGATGTGTTCGCTTGGGAGTACAACGATCTGAAGACATATGATGAAAATATAATTCAGCATAAAATTCCGCTTGAGAAAGACACTATTCCTTTCAAACAGAAGCTGAGACCAATGAATCCTATGCTCCTTCCTCTAGTTGAGAAAGAAATTAAAAAGTTGTTGGCTGCTAAGATCATAGTGCCTCTCAGATATTCTAAATGGGTGGCCAATCTAGTTGTTGTGAGGAAGAAGAGTGGAGAAATCAGACTATGTGTTGATTTCATGAATCTAAATAAATGTTCCAAAAAGGATAATTATCCTCTACCAAAAATGGAGCATTTGTTGCAGCAAGTCTCAGGTGCCAAATTAATGTCTTTTATAGATGGTTTTTCAGGTTATAATCAGGTTGTTGTGCATCCAGATGATCAGGAGAAGACTGCATTCACCACTCCTTGGGGTACCTTTATGTATTCCAAGATGCCTTTTGGGTTGATGAATGCTGGAGCCACCTTTCAGAGAGCTATGGATATAGCATTTGTGGGAGAAAAGGATAAATTTGTCCTTATCTACCTGGATGATATAACAATATACTCCAGTAGCCATCAAGACCATGTGCAACATTTGAAGAAAGCGTTTTTGAAGTGCAAAAGGTTTGGGATTTCAGTAAATCCTAAGAAGTCACAGTTTGCGTTAGAAGAAGGCAAGTTGTTGGGACATATTGTTTCTGCTGCAGGTGTCCGAGTTGACCCAGAAAGAGTAAAAGCGATACAGACCTTGTCTGTCCCGAGATCAAAGAAGGACATCCAGTAATTTTGTAAGGAGATTTATCCCAAATTTTGCAGAACTTGTGAAGCATATTACCTCTATTTTGAAGAAGGGGTCAGAGATCAAGTGGAATAGTGTAGCGAGAAAATCATTTGAGTCCATTAAAAGCACAATTATGGAGGCCCCCACTTTAATCAGTCCAGAGTATAGCAAGGAGTTCCGCATATTTTCTTTTGCCTCTGACGACACCCTTGCAGCAGTCTTATTGCAAGCAGATGAAGAAGGCTCAGAGAATCCGATGTCATTTTTCAGTAAAACCTTAAGGGATGCTGAGATGAGGTATGATATTATTGAGAAAAAAGCATACGCTCTTATCGAATCTTTGAAAGCTTTCAGAGTATACATCTTGCATTCCAAAATAGTTGCATATGTGCCTTCTGCTGCAATAGAGGATGTCTTAATGCAACCTGATGCTGATGGAAAAAAGCGAAATGGATTGCAAAAATGATAGAATTCAACATAGAGTTGAAGCCTACCAAGCTGGTAAGAGGTCAGGGGCTTGCCAAACTGTTGGCTAAAGAAAATTGCAAATCTTTGGACGTCGATTTCTTGTTCAATGTAGAAGGAAATGGTCTAATGAAAGAGCATGAAACAGCTGAATCGCAGAGAGGGCAGTCAGTGGCCGAGAACCTAGCTTCATGTAATTGGTATGCTGCAATAATTAAATTCGTTTTAGAGTTAGAAGTTCCTTCAGAATTTTCTCAAAGTCAAGCAAGAACGTTAAAGCTCAAGGAAATGAAATATTGCATCAATTATAGCTCACTTTATTGGAAGGATCCATCTGGAGTGCTTTTAAGATGTCTGGACAAAGAACAGTCAATAGAAGTTATGCAGCAGTTCCATAACAGCATGTGTGGAGGACATCATTATTGGAGAACTACAACCCAAAAGATTCTTAGAGCTGGGTACTATTGGCCATCTTTATTTTCTGATGCATTTGCTTTTGTTAAATCTTGTGACAGGTGCCAGAGATTTGAAGGAAAGCAGTAGTTAAAATCCCTGCCCCTAAAGCCAATAATTGCAAAAGGACCTTTTCAGCAGTGGGGCTTGGATTTCATTGGTGAAATCAACCTGCACTCCAGTGGCCAGCACAGGTGGATATTAGTTGCCACTAATTATTTTACAAAATGGATTGAAGCAATCCCAACAAGGAAGGCTGATCATAATGTGGTAATGACATTTTTATCAGAAAACATTTTCAGCAGATTTGGTTGCCCACATAAGCTTATAATAGATAATGCAACAGCCTTCAAGGCAAAAGAGTTGGTGGAAATGTGTGATTCAATAGGCATTAAGCTTGTTCATTCCACCTCCTATTACCCCCAAGGGAATGGTCTAGCAGAATCCTCTAACAAAAGTCTGATTAGGATTATTAAGAAGCTGTTAGAAGATAATAAGAAGAATTGGGATGCATAGCTCAAATATGCACTATGTGCAGACAGAGTAACCATCAAAAGATCTACAAGCTGCTCTCCTTTCAAGCTGGTATATGGTACTGATGCTATTTTTCCAATTCAGCTTACTCTTCCTGTGGAAAATTTTCTCCAAACATTGCAGAATGAAGAAGATGTTATGGCCAATAGAATCATTGATTTAACAGAATTATATCAGATCAGAGAGAAACTGATTGAAAAAGCTACAGCACATCAGCAGAGGATCAAGGAAGTCTTTGACAAGAAGGAAAAGGGAGACAACTTGCAGGTTGGGGATTTGGTTATGAAATGGGATGCATTTAAAGAAAAGAAAGGCAATCATGGGAAATTTGATGCTCTCTTGACGGGCCCTTTCATCATTTCACAGATTCAAGGGAACAATACCTTCATACTGAAAAGTATGGAGGGAGAACCAGTTTTTGATGGCCCAATTAATGGGCGTTTTTTGAAAATCTATGTGATTTAAGGTCTTTAGGCCTTAAAAATGTAAATATTTTATTTTTTTCAGTTTTAGTATAAGCAAAGTAGACTCCATGCCCAATGGAACACTAGGAAATTTTGTCTAATTTGTTTTCTATAGGAAAGGCATTGATCTACAGTTCCTGAGACCTCACAAGGAGGATCTCATCCCCAGAAGGAGCCAGTGTTAGCTTTTCTATGCAAATGGATTAAAAATTGATTCAAAAAGCTCTCAAAGGCTGCAAATATGCTTATAGTCATGCCCAAAATCCATGTTTGCTGTTCAAATCATCAAGACATGACAAAACCTACCCACCGATCAAAGAGGTTGCAAGAGGGAAGCCCTTTGGAGGGCAGAATTACACTATCGGAAGGTGAAAATACCCAAAAAATCACATAAAAACCAAAGTTGCAGGCTTAAGGGTCCGAAATCATATCAGCCGTTGGATATGGTTGGTCAACGGTCCAGATCGCATCGGCATTTCGCTATCGGCAATTATGAGGGGCAGGCTTTAACATAAGTTATGCGCTGATGCGATGGGCTGGACCTGATGGCCCTTCAACACTCCATTTTATAAAATATCGGGTCCGCGGAAATATCGGCGATCGGCGGGTCGGTGGTATCGGCAGTGGCATTGCAATTGCGGTCTAGCGATTTGATCAGGGCCGTTAATCGCGTGCACAGATCAACATCTCGCATCACGTCGGCATTTCGCTATCGGGGCTGCCAAAGAGTACAGGGCCTTCACATATGTTATGTGCCAATGCGATGGGCCGGATCCGATGGCCCTTCAACACTCCATTTTATAAAATATTGGGTCCGCGGCAATATCGGCGATCGTCAGGTCGACGGTATCGGCAGTGGCATTGCGATTGCAGTCTAGCGATTTGATGAGGGACGTTAATCGCATGCACAGATCAACGGCTCGCATCACGTCGGCATTTCGCTATCGGGGCTGCCAAAGAGTACAGGGCCTTTCACATATGTTATGCGCCGATGCGATGGGCCGGACCCGATGACCCTTCAACACTCCATTTTATAAAATATCGGGTCTGCGGTGATCGCCGATATCGCATCGGAACTTTCAAAGGGGCGGGGCTTTAACACAAATGATGGTGCAGGCCGATGGGCCGGACTTGTTATATGCACAAAACTCCATTTCATATTTTTTAAAGTCCGTGCCCATATCGTTTTCAATGTATTTGGTGTATTTTCTTTGTATAAAGAAACTATAAAGGGAAGCCCTGGGCAGATGCTGATTATGATGGGTTTTGGATCCGAAGGGATTCGAAAGTAAAATATATATATTCTTCAAATCCGCTAGAGCCATTTTTCATGATTTTGTAGTTGTTTTATGTATATTGTTCAAATATTAAAAAAACAAGGGACCGGTGCAGGGATTTCATAAGAACGGCAGCCACTCGATTGCAGGTTCAAGCGGCAAGCCATCCTTGAAGGAACCGTGCAGTTATGTTATATACCAGAAGAAGGATTTGGCGGAGGGACAGCGGCCAACAAACAGAACCCAGAAAGGGAAGGGGAAGGGCCACTACACGCCTCAACCCAAATCAAATAAAATCATGGAGCATTAACGGCCCTTCCAGTGCAGCAGTCATCTTAACGAACTTAATGGGGCATCTTTGGCACGAGGGAGCTCCTATGCATCACAACAGGGCACCCAAAATATCTGAGTATGGTTATTTCTCTGTCAGAAGAGGAAAACCGCTGAGCCATGCCTACCTATTGAGGGAATCAATCAGTTAAACAAGACAGAAGGATAGATTAAGACACCTGAAGCCTCAAAAGGCTGAGGACCATTGTAAACAAGCTATAAATAGCTGAAAACAAGATGTAACAAGGTTTCAACTTTTGGAGATTATTCCTCTGTTTTCTCAAGCTTCTCATCTGTAGTCTTTAGTAATACAAGCTTCTTTTTTTGTTACATGTTTAATGTCCATTTCTCTTTTGTTCTATGCTTGCACCTGAACAGTTTGTTCAGGTTTTCTATGTGTTCGAGGCCAGATAACTGTCATCTTATCTTTGCTTTGATATATTAGATTTGCAAGCTTCTTTGTTGCCTATGGCTATCCATTTATATGTGTAATTATATACGCATCTGCCGGTATAGTCAGTAAGTTCATTTGCTGCCTGTAGCTAGCCATTCATATAGGTCCATGTATGCAACCTGCTAGCATAGTCAGTGTTCTCCATCTATCCATTAAATCTACAAACTATTGAGCATTAGCAATCTAAAGCCTTGTGTTATTGGGGGTGTTCATGCATGCCTTGAGTGTGAATAGAGCTGAAATGGTTATCCGACTTGATCCAAACCATCTTTCATTCCAATATTTCAGAGAACAATATTAAAATTTATATTTACCAGGCATCTCTGATTTACAACCTTGGAGAGTTTCCTGGAGTGATAACATGTGGAAACGACTCTTGGCAATGGATATCTCAGCTCTTGTTATGATGAAGAACGTAGTGAAATGCAATACTTAATGTGAATTATAGAATCTCGTGAATCATCCAGTTTTTGAACACAATTTGCACCTGAGGCCTCATTTGAGGGCACATCTGTCTGGGCGTCACATCCCATTCAAACGCGCTCCCTGCAATATGTTAGGGAGCAGCGGAGCTGGTCATCCGTGCCCAATGCAGTGCGGTTGGCTGAAATACCTCAAGCGATGTTTTGTGGCGTGCATCGGTGAGTGGTGATCTTGTCCCCTTGGATGGGCAGTTGGCATTAGCTGATGTGGGCTTTGTGTGGCATCGCTCGAACTTGCTTTTCTCTCTCTTGTCCTCCCATCGGGTAGGGTGGATTTAGCTCCAACTTTGTGACCTCAGCTCAGGTGAGAACACCTGCTAAGTTTAAGCATATAATTAAGCAAAGGAAAAGAAACTTACAAGGATTCCCCTAGTAGCAGCGAGCGAACTGGGAAGAGCCCAGCATGAAAATCGGGCGGTAGCGTCACCTGAATTGTATTCTGTAGAAGCATCCTCAATGGCAAACTTGGGCCAAGTCCCTTAGAAGGGGGTGCCTGAGAGGGTGACAGCCTCGTCAGGCCACGACCTTGCCGCATCATGAGGCATTGTAGGTGAGTCGGGTTGTTTGGGAATGCAACCCTAATTGGGTGGTAAAATCTATCCAAGGCTAAATACAGGCGAGAGACTAATAGCGAATAAGTACCACGAGGGAAAGATGAAAAGGAATTTGAAAAGAGAGTTAAAGAGTGCTTGAAATTGCTGGGGGGGAAGTGGATGGAGGTTGTCGATGCGTCTCGGTTGGATGTGGAATGGCACAGGTTGGTCCACCACTCGACTTGAGGTGCAAACCAACATGGGCTGCTGAATCGTCATAAGTGCAGGTGGATTACTGCCTGTTAGTTTTCCATTTGGTGGTCTAGGAACGAAACATGCTCCCTTGTGGCGGGCCGTGTGTACCTGTGCGCTCGTGGTGTTGGTTGGTGGGCTTTCCATTCGACCCGTCTTGAAACACGGATCAAGGAGTCTAACATGTGTGTGAGTCAGTGGGTTTGAAAACTTATGAGGTGCAACGAAGCTGACGGGCAAGATCCCCTCTCTTGGGGGGTGCATTGTCGACTGACCTTGACCTTATGTGAAGGGTTTGAGTGCGAGCACACCTATTGGGACTTGAAAGATGGTGAACTATGCCTGAGCAAGGTGAAGCCAAAGGAAACTTTGGTGGAGGCTTGTAGGGATACTGACGTGCAAATCATTCAAATGACTTGGGTATAGGGGCGAAAGACTAATAAAAACATCTAGTAGCTGGTTTCCTCCGAAGTTTCCCTCAGGATAGCTTGAGCTCATGCGCAAGTTTTATCAGGTAAAGCAAATGATTAGAGGCATCAGGGGCGTAACGCCCTCAACCTATTCTTGCTGAAGTGCACAACCTATACTCGACCATCGGAGCAATTGCCTAGATCCGATGAGTAGGAGGATGTGGGTGTCATTGAGAAACCTCGGGCGTGAGCTTGGGTGGATCGACCCTCGGTGCAGATCTTGGTGGTAGGAGAAAATATTCAAATGAGAACTTTGAAGACTGAAGTGGGGAAAGGTTCCATGTGAACAACACTTGGACATGGGTTAGTTGATCCTAAGAGATGGGGAAGCCTTGTATCAAGGGTGCACTCTACATGAGCAATTAAACGGAATCAAGTTAATATTCCCGAACCGGGACATGGCGGTAGGTGGAAACATTAGGAAATATGGGGACGTCTTTGGGGCCCCGGGAAGAGTTATCTTTTCTTTTTAACAACTTTCCCACCCTGGAATCGGTTCACCTGAAGATAGGGTCCAGCAGCTGGAAGATCACCGCACGTCTTGCGGTGTCTTGTGTGCCCTTAGTGGCCCTTGAAAATCTGGAGGACCGAGTACCATTCATGCCCGGCCATACTCATAACCGCATCAGGTCTCCAAGGTGAATAGCCTCTGGTCAATAGAACAATGTAGGTAAGGGAAGTCAGCAAAACGGATCCGTAACTTCGGGAAAAGGATTGGCTCTAAGTGTTAGGCCTAGGGGTCTATGCTCTCAACTTGTGGGCTATCGATAGTCTACCCGAGCTGCTCCCGTGGCAAGGGCAGGCAGTCGCTTGCCGATTGGGCTATGGGCGTAGAATGCCCCCTGCCAGGGGCTTTTCCCTAGGCGTCGAATAGTCAACTTAGAACTGGTATGGACAAGGGGAATCTAACTGTTTAATTAAAAAAAAACATTGCAATGGTCCTTGCGGATGCTGACACAATGTGATTTCTACCCAGTGCTCTGAATATCAAAGTGAATAAATTCAACCAAGCACGGGTAAATGGCGGGAGTAACTATGACTCTCTTAAGGTAGCCAAATGCCTTGTCATCTAATTAGTGACACACATGAATGGGTTAATCAGATTCCCACTGTGATGTAGGAAAGTGTTCCATTTGCAGACGGAGGCAACCCCTCTAGCCCTAGAGTGGGTCTAGTCACAAACAAGGACAGATCAACAATGTCTTTCTTAAATAGTGATAGTTGGAGGCCTACCTCAACCGGTGGTCGATGGAGTTCTGTTGCACTGCTCCAGCTTCCGCTTCCTTCTCCTAATGTGTGATCAACCTGAAACAATGTAAAGGAAATACAACAAAGCACGTAACTGTAAAAACAACAATGATCTTGTTACACAAAAATATCGTCACTATGATTATTTACAGCCAGTATGGGTCTATCATCACTTGCATTGTCCTCCTAAGCAAGTCTAAGACCTCAGCTCTTCAAATCAAGCTTTGGAAATGGGAGAAAGACATTAAAACTCAATGTAACTCTGGTTCCGCACACCTGCGGTCCCGCACCTTCTGTGTACAAAAGCTGCGTACCTACCTGCTCTGTCCCTAACGGTGTAGGTGCGGACCCCTGTGAAAGTCAAAAGGCGCAAGTTTTATCTTAAAAAACTCACTTTGGGTTAATTCTAGAGTTTTCTAGAAGGAATTTTGACGTGGATTGTTCACTTTGAGGTGGTTCATGCATCCCAAAAGAGGAGCTAATCCCTTGACTAAAGGAGCTATCCCTTTGAAGGAGGGCTTTATCGCTTTGAAGGAGGACCTAGTAGCTTCCCTCCATTGCACTATAAATACAAGCATTTGGGTGAGGACTAGGGAGGTTAGAAGCTGAACATTTTGAGGGTAAATGCTTGTGAAATTAAGACTTCCTAGTTGAGCTTAAGAGGAGAGATCGCATACCTTTTTGTCTTCATTGGGCAGTGAGTGAAACTTGTCAAAGTAGAGGAGACTTCTTGTTGGACCCTGGGAGGAGCTTGTACAGTGTCAAGGCAAAGGTTGTAAAGTTCTTCTTCTTTTGAATTAATACAATCAAACTCATTTTTCTCAACAAGTATATTATGTTATTTGTTTCATGGACTCCTTGACTTTCATGTTAAATATGTTTTATGCAATTGGTTTTTCAAGTGCTATTTAATTTGTTTGCCTTGTTTGTGTTTGCATATTCGCGAAAAGGAGCTCATTTGGATCAAAGGAGCGAGGGCATCCACAAGCTTGCGTTGGACCAAAGGTAGGCCCTAAAAACACTTGTTTGCTATTGTTTATTGAAGCATATTTAGAGAAAGATAGTGTCTAGTTGGTTTGCTTGTCATTAGATCTTCTTTAGATTCTAGGAAGGTCTATCTTGTCCGCAATATCGACTCATTCCATGTGACAAAATGGCGACCATACTAGGGATTTGATTGTTTTCCTTGTTTATACTTTGACCTGAGAAACTGTATTTTCTGTTTCTGTTTTTGACTTGATGATTGTGGGATTGGGTGAATTTAGTTAATTTTGAGTCAGTTTTTATTTTTCATAGTTTTGGGAGAGGTACGCACCCTCTGAGTTAAGCACAGTGCGTAACTGTACACACTTTTCCGTTGTACACAGAGCGTGAACGCACCTGTGTAAACAGGTTGCCTGCGTACCCTGTCAAAAATTTGAAAAATTTTAAATTTTTCTCTTTTTTATCAGTTTAGAATTTGTTTATAGGTTTTAGCCATTGCCCAGACCTGCTTGTTCCCTATCAAAAACTTTCCTTGGTTTAATTTCATTAGTGTTAGGGTTTTAGGTGGAATTCCTAGGAATTTTTCTTGTTGGGTTTGTTTTTCGTTTTTGGTTGTGTAGTGGCTCTGAGCTTAGAAGCCGTAGGGACCTCAGATTACCTTGGTGTCTACCAGTCTTCTTATGAGTCTGACCATTTATGAAATCTCCCCTTGTTGAGGAATCCGCTTTGTGTTTTCTCATTTCAAAATTTCGAAAAACTTGTATTTGAAAGTTGGAATTTTCATTTTTAAAAAAGAAAAACGAAAGATTAGTTGTTTTTTGACTAATTGTGATTCTGCATAAATTAGTCCTTAGCTCACATTTAGCTAAGTAAAACATCCTCAAAAAGACTTTTAGTAGGCTTTGACTTCAAGTAGCTTTGTATAGTTTGTAGCTCTCAAAGTTAGTCATTTTCATTAGTTTTGAGTGTTTTATTTACAAAAAAAAAAAAATCTCTTTTGGAAAAAGTTTGTTTTTGTAGTGATTGAGTGCTTTGAAAAGAAAATGGAAATTTTTGTGAAATAACTAGTTGTCTCGTTTTGAGTGCTTTGGAAAGGAAAAAGCTCTTCTTTAAATTTGTTTAATGGAGAAAGATTTGTCTTTACAAAGTATTTGCATTCTCAAACTCTTTCTTAGTGTAGAAGTTCATCGAAGAGAAAAGATTGTTTAAATCATCTTAGGTGCATCTTTTTAGTGATTTCGAGTCGACTCTTTACACCACGAGTTTCATCTCCGCCACCTCTTGACTTAAACAACAACCACTAAAATTAACGCTTAAAGTAAAATTCACCTAGTAACATTTTATTTCTAGGGCTTTGATACACCAACTTAGCTTAGGCTAGTGTCTTGGAGTAGGAGAGTAATTAACTCTCCAAGACAGTAAAAACAAACAAGTAGCTGTATCTTGTGGTAGGAAGAAATCCAATTGTTGCATTTATGCTCTGGGAAAGCTCCTCTTAAAGGAGAAGCACGAGATCGTGTCTGAACCAGTGTGGGAATCGATCCTTCCTCATTGGGAACGATGCCAAATATTCACGTATTAAAAACGGTAAACCTCGAATTAACCATTATCGAGGAGCCTAGGGTCACTTGTTGGTAAACCTTGGATTATGTCAAGGAGCCTTCAAGGGGATTGAGCTTGCTACTCTACCCTTACGTGCATATCAGATCGTAGACTATTCCCCCAGGTGTATTTGTCTCAGTTGGTAACCTTAGTGGCCATATTCTTTAGGATTCTTCCTAAGGTGACAGTGTGTTGTTGGGAAAAGTATCCATTCGGAATGCCCCTATCCCACTCTAAGGTGTGATAGTGCCTTAGCAACAAACAAGGAAAACTATTTTTGTATTCTTCTTTATGAAATGTAAATGGAGAAGAAGGATGTAACTAACCGGTGTCTTCCGCTAGTTTGTCGATCCAATCGCTCTCTCCTTTGTTCGCTTCCCGCTGCCTGCTCCTTCACTGGTCCAGCTTCACCAAGTTCCTGCAAGATCACAAGAGAGGAAAACTACACAAAAGACATAGATTTACATTCATAACTAGTTTAGGATCAGATATAAACTAAATATGCAAATATAACAAAGCATCATTGATATACAAGCATATAGGAGAAACTCAAATAGTTTTATTGATATGATAAGAAAGTACAAGAGGAGATACAACCATGTGAGTCCCGATCCAGCATCTACCTCCCAGCAAAGGAATCCCTTCCTCTCCTCCAACAAAGCATAGATCACCCAATGTACTAATTTCAATCTCAAACCAACAACAATTCTCTGCAAAGTACAAAATTCCAGCCCCTGGATCTCTGGGATGAGGGGTCCATATATAAATGTAAGCAGAGAGGATGAGTCAGCTTATGTTTTGACTTGTGGCTTCTCTCTGTCAGTTCTTGCTTCCACTTGGAGGTTGAGAGCCTCTTACTCATCACTGGTCGAATTCATTGAGGCAAGTGTCATTGAGGAAGATTCGGGAAGCTTCCAGTGTCTGTACACCTCGCGGAATGACACTGCCATTTGGAATTTCTCGCTCAGCGCACCCTGGTAGTGCATTTAGGTGCATTGCAATGCACCTAACTAGTGTACTGGGGTGCATTGCAACACAGGCAGCTAGAAGAGCATCTGAATTGATCCTGAATTGACTGTTTCTGAGTGGTTTTTGGTGGAGAACTTCTGGGAGAAGCTGTCATTGGTTGACCTTGTTCCTTTAGGGGCAGGAACAACTCTTTTAGGGACTTTGGATCCCTTGGATTATGGACATTTCATGCTCAATGTTGTAAGGCACAAAAATTTCTATAACAGTTGCCCCCTAAAGTATGAGGCCGTTTATCGGGTGAAATGCTTTATTAGGAGGATCCGAAGTTGTTTCAATGCTGGGAGGAGACCTGTAATAAGATACAATACAATACATTATTTTTCATACTGTTTTCATGATCTAGCTGAGGTGGGCATTCCCATGCTCAACTTTATAAATTCATTTTTATGTACATAGGACAGATAATCGTCTGATGGTAGACTGATGATTCTGATGAAATCATCATCCTTTTGGTAGGATGATTATCTGTGCTGCAATGATGTACATGTCAATGTCTTTATTTTTCCTGAATAAATATCGCAGCCCGGATGGATGAAACTAGATCCGGGGCCTTCAATCTCGTTCGATCTTCACTGTAAGTACAAGTCGATCCATGTGAGAAATGTTCTGAAGTCGAACATGGAAAGACATCGCTTGATTACCAGTCAATGATGTAAACTGTTAACAAGCGTGAGAGGAATCACCGATAATGATAAAGACCCTCAAGGTACTGCAGTACAATTCACGTGGTGTGAATAAAGGACTTGGCGTCGAACACCACGCAAAATCTTTCGGTCAAAGGTCATTGATGTATACCTATCGCCGGAAGTGAGAAACTTGCCATTGAGGCATGCAAGCTTCAAAGTACTGAAGGGGGTGTTCCTAGATCAACTTCTTGGATAATGAGCTGATGATATATGGTTCAGGGTGGCAGTCATGAAATAATGAAAGATAATGTATGGTAGTGGATGGGACACGGTTGACTTCTCTGGATGACTTCTCTTGAACATATCGGCGACACTTATGTGATGGATTGGTAGCATTTACCCCAAAGGTGGATGGTATGGCGAGACCATGGTGATGTGACCGGTGAATGAAACAACCCAACCCGACTCAGGCACTGAGTGGAAGTGTCATTTTCAAGAGCGACTTGCTACCAATAAAAGTTCTTTGAGTTTCTTCCCAATTTTTCCCAAGTCATTGTTGACCAGTACCTCTTTATTCTTGTCAAGCTTGAGGAGGATAACATATGCTTGTTCTATAATTTTCCCTTCGGGCAAACCCATCGCTATGTTTTAACGAGCCTAGCGATAGTGAAACTCATTCTCGTCTAAAGACAAGTTTGTCGCTATTAATCTTTTTAACGAGTCTAACGACAAAGATAACTCGGTCCTTTTCATTTTTAGAGAGTCTGAAAAGGTACGCAAAGATAACTCCAAAGTTCCTTTTTCGTCATCTAATCCCTTAAGTCCGAAAAAGTATAAAACAATACAGAAGGGATGAATTTTCGATAGTTTTAACGAGCCGAACTAAACAAGCGCTCGATCTTTTTGTGCAATAATCCCTCAGGTCCAAAAAGATTAAAATCTAGAGGAGGGATAGCACTTCCGGTCGCTTTAACGAGCTGGAAGGCCAAAACTCGGCAATCTTTTCATATTTTATGAGTTAGATGAAAAGAGATTAAAGAAGACTCGTCTTTTGAGGAATGAGTGATAAAACGGGTAGCAGCTGATTCCAGGTAAGGGTTGGAATTTTCCAATCACGGCAGTGTCACAAGGATGGCTAGTGAAATCACTCTTCGCAGTTGTTCCTCAAAATGGGTAAACAATCAAATGGAGGTGATGGTGCAAACACGACCAAGGCTTTAATGGCTGATAATGTTACATTCACGGTGGTTATTTACCGGAGGATAGTTCATTTTTTAACGAGCTTAAACGCGGATTGAAACACTTGCTCGATCTTATGTTTCTTTTTTAACGAGCATGAACTATGTGCTAAAACTGCTCGATCTTATGTTTATTTTTTAACGAGCATGAACTATGTGTTAAAACTGCTCGATTAATCCAGTCATATGATAAGAATGTCTCATTTGAGATGCCATTTTTTATGGAGCTTGCGCCTTACAAAGATTTTCTCTGGAATCCTTTCTTTATGCAAGTTCGGAAACGACTAATCCTACGAGTTTAAAGGGTTAGAAGTCCTAAAAATTTAAAAAATAAATAGCCGCCCCTTGCTTGCACTCCAAAAGGTTTGCATGCCCCCAGATATAAAGTATGATTTCAAGGTTACCCCTCAATTTGTAGATAAAACATTTGTTCTACCAGGAAAGGCCTACCTCTTTCATGTTACCAAAGATTGTCTCATTTGCACAGCAAACAAAACACTTCCTCGGCGATGTCTACCGAGATAGACAAAGGTGAGTGACTGTTACACTAAAAAATGTCACCTTGACTACTTACAGTTAGTATGGCTCAAATCAACAGTCATGCTACCCTCTTAGGCAAGTCTTATGCCTCTGTTATCCATCTCAAACTCAAAGAAGAGAGAAAGTCTTGTAAAAAATATGTTTATCTCTGGGGTCGCAGGTTCTCTCTAGCCTTACCTGCGGGGACGCTGACCATGTTCACAAAAGGTGCGTCCTTGGACGCTCTGTATGTTAAGGGACAGGTGCATCCTTCTGTAAAGGCAAAATGCGCGAGTTTCATCTTAAAAAAGTTACTTGTGGTTACTTCTAGAACTTTCTAGAGGTCGGTTTGATGAATTGGATGCGCCTCCAGTTGGTTCATGTATCTCTATTAAGGGGGAACTTATCCCATCAATAAGGGAGCTATCCCACCCAAAGAGGGGGATTATCCCATTGATGGTGGACCTGAATAACCTCTTTACAGCACTATAAATAAAGACATTGAGCCAGAGGGAGGGGAGGTTGAAGCTATACATTTTCTTTGGGTAAATGCTGCAGGAATTAGGACTCCCATTTAGAACCTTGTGAGGAGAGATTGTCTTTTCTTGATTCTACTTGGAAGTGGGTGAGCTTTGTCAAAGTAGAGGAAAACCCTTGATGGACCCTGGGAGGAACTTGCACAACACCAAGGCCAGGTTGTAAGAGTTTCTTTGTTTCATTATTAATACAAACTGGTTCATTTTTCTCAATAGCTTGTGTTAATGAGTTATTTCATGTGTTCCTTGGTCTGCATGTTGAATATATGTTTTATTATATGAGATGCAAGTGCTTGGTAATTGTTTGATTGTTTGTGGTTGCAGGAATTGATGTGAAGGAGGAGCTCATCCGGATCGGCAAGGACGGACTACAACAACAGCGTTTTGGAATAAGGTAAGCCTAAACACTTGTAGTTTTCATGTTTTAAAAGGTGTATTTAGAGAAAGATCGCTCCATTTTGTCTTGTTTGTCGCTAGAGAGTTTAGACTCCTAGGGAGGTCAGTTGTGTCCGCACAAACGACTTTTTCCGCCACGACAAATTGGCGACTCCACTGGCGGAAAAAGTCGTTTGTGCGGACACAACTGACCTCCCTAGGAGTCTAAACTCTCTAGCGACAAACAAGACAAAATGGAGCGATCTTTCTCTAAATACACCTTTTAAAACATGAAAACTACAAGTGTTTAGGCTTACCTTATTCCAAAACGCTGTTGTTGTAGTCCGTCCTTGCCGATCCGGATGAGCTCCTCCTTCACATCAATTCCTGCAACCACAAACAATCAAACAATTACCAAGCACTTGCATCTCATATAATAAAACATATATTCAACATGCAGACCAAGGAACACATGAAATAACTCATTAACACAAGCTATTGAGAAAAATGAACCAGTTTGTATTAATAACGAAACAAAGAAACTCTTACAACCTGGCCTTGGTGTTGTGCAAGTTCCTCCCAGGGTCCATCAAGGGTTTTCCTCTACTTTGACAAAGCTCACCCACTTCCAAGTAGAATCAAGCAAAGACAATCTCTCCTCACAAGGTTCTAAATGGGAGTCCTAATTCCTACAGCATTTACCCAAAGAAAATGTATAGCTTCAACCTCCCCTCCCTCTGGCTCAATGTCTTTATTTATAGTGCTGTAAAGAGGTTATTCAGGTCCACCATCAATGGGATAATCCCCCTCTTTGGGTGGGATAGCTCCCTTATTGATGGGATAAGTTCCCCCTTAATAGAGATACATGAACCAACTGGAGGCGCATCCAATTCATCAAACCGACCTCTAGAAAGTTCTAGAAGTAACCACAAGTAACTTTTTTAAGATGAAACTCGCGCATTTTGCCTTTTACAGAAGGACGCACCTGTCCCTTAACATACAGAGCGTCCAAGGACGCACCTTTTGTGAACATGGTCAGCGTCCCCGCAGGTAAGGCTAGAGAGAACCTGCGACCCCAGAGATAAACATATTTTTTACAAGACTTTCTCTCTTCTTTGAGTTTGAGATGGATAACAGAGGCATAAGACTTGCCTAAGAGGGTAGCGTGACTGTTGATTTGAGCCATACTAACTGTAAGTAGTCAAGGTGACATTTTTTAGTGTAACAGATTGCCCCCTAAAGTGCGAAGCCTGGAATAGATTTAGGGTTTTGTAATTCTAGGAAGGGTGAAGCGCTTTATCATTTCAAGGATTGTCTTGTGGATGACCTAGTTGGAACCTGCAATTTTCAACACAAAATACATGTATAAGATTATATCATCACTGAGGTAGGCATTCCCATACTCAGATTCAAAACTTTAACTAATGGACTAACTATTCTGATACAGGAATGATCTTGCAGTACACCATTTTTATAGACTTTTGTAGACACAGTATGGACGCAGCCATCTGTTTATGATTAGTCTACATAGATAATGAATACAAAACTCCTCGCAGCCTGGATGGTAGAAACTAGATCCAGGGTCTTCACTTCTACTTCCCGAATTGGTACGATTCTAGCCATGTGATTAAATGATTCGATGTCGAACATGTTAGAAACCACTTGATTACCAGTCGATGATGCAAACTGTTAACAAGCGTGAGAGAAACCACCAGTAATGTCAATGGTTCTCAAAGTACCAAGCACAACCCGTGAAATGTGAATAGATGTTTTGATGTCGAACACTTCACGGAATCCTTTGATCGAAAGTCAATGATGTAAACTGACGTCAAAGGCGAGAAACCTGCCATTGATGCATGCAGACTTCAAGGTGTTGTCGATTCCTAAGTCATCTTTCTAGATAATGTGTCGATGTCGATAGAAAGCGACCTGTTGCAGGCAAGCCCGCAACACGAAATCATTGTTCAAGTTGAAGAAATGTTGCTGTAAGGACTGACTCAGGGATGGTCAAATGGATGACAAGTATTTTGCAGATGAAAGTTTTTGCTTGCAGACCTCTTGAACACATAACGACACGACAGATGGCTTGGTGACGAATAACTCAAAGTTAATCCCCGGAACCCGGTTAAAGACTTTCAAAGTGGTTTGGTCAACTGTGAGGTAAAAGATTTCCCAACCCAGGTGAATGAAAAGTGTCGTGTTCAAGAGTGGTAATAAAGTTTCTTTTGAGACAAAAGGTAACAAACAGGTTCATTCTTCTCTCTTTTCCCCCACCATTTCTGGCAAGTACCTCTTTATTTTTAACAAGCTTGAGGAGGATAACATATGCTTGATTATAAGCTCATCCTTCGGACGAGTCCAACCTAGTTTAAATTCGAACCCTAGGAAGGAGTGGTTCGTTCCTGTTTGTAATTGAACAGGTCCTTTACTGTAAAAGTTTAACGAGCCCAGTATAGGAGAAACTCGACGTTTTTCATTTTTAGAGAGTCTGAAAAAACAAAAGGAGACTCCACGTTGAACTTTTTCGTACATTTGTGTCCCTCAAGCCCGAAAAAGTATAAAATAATACCTGGGGGAACCGCTTGATCTTGCGACCAAGGAGTACTTTCATAATAGTGTCGTTGACCCGAAAAGTAAAAAGCGATCAAGGACACGTCGTTTTATTTCCTTATCGAGTTTGAAACGACAAAAACCCGGCAATCTTTTCCTGATTTTGCGGTCAGAAAAGAGCTAAAAGGGGACCGTCTTTTAATTCCATTTTAACGAGTGTAAAAGAAACGCTCGGCGATCTTTTCATGTTTTAGGAGTCAGAAAAGGGCTTAAAAGATGACTCTAAGGTTTCACTTTTTCGTAAGTTTTAACGAGTTCGAAAAAGGGATAAAAATGTACTCATGGTTTTCACTTTTTCGTAAGTTTTAACGAGTTCGAAAAAAATGATAAAAATGTACTCATATGGCCGACTTTCAATTTAATTTACGAGTAGGAAAAGACGGAAAGAACTCGGCATTTTCATTTGTTTTAAGAGAATGAAAGATAGCAAAATAATCTCGGTATTTTCATGAGTTTAACGAGTCTTGAAAATAACTGAAATTGACTCGAGATAGGTTTCATTTTTACAAAAGCTTGAAACAGAGAAAAACTATGCTTCAGAGTAGTTTCATTTTTACAAAAGCTTGAAACAGAGATAAAACTGTGCTTGATGCCCCCTAAGCATAACTGCTAGAGCGCATGCCCCCCCAGCTTCATTTCATTCAACCAGTAGGATGAAATGAAGGTTTAAGTACGAGATCATTTGAAGGACTTGACCTAAAACTGTAAGAAAATTATGCAAAAACTGAAATAACTAACCTAAATACTTACATCTATAAGATCTAGTCAATCTCTCGACTCAAGTAGAGGAGGATTTGTTTCATTTTTTAACGAGCTTGACACAGGAAAAGAACTATGCTCGGATTCGGTTTCATGTTTACACAAGCTTGAAACGAAAAACTATGCTTGTTACAAGTTCACATGCCCCCAGCATAATGATGCAAATCAAGGTACATGCCCCCCAAGCTTCATTGCATTCAATGAGGTGGATGGAATGAAGCTTTACTTTCAAGATCTTGGAAAGACTTGTGGGAGTTGTTTCATTTTTTAACGAGCTTGACACAAGACAAGGAACTTTGCTCATAACTACTCTCTACAATCTACCTAACAAAAACTTTACTCTAAAAACCTTGATTCATTTTTTAACGAGCTTGACACAAGACAAGGAACTATGCTCTAAAATCCTTGATTCATTTTTTAACGAGCTTGACACAAGACAAGGAACTGTGCTCTAAAAACCTTGATTCATTTTTTAATGAGCTTGACACAAGATAAGGAACTATGCTCTAAAATCCTTGTTTCATTTTTTAACGAGCTTGACACAAGACAAAGAACTATGCTCATGACTACTCTCTACAATCTACCTAACAAAAACTTTACTCTAAAAACCTTGATTCATTTTTTAACGAGCTTGACACAAGACAAGGAACTATGCTCTAAAATCCTTGATTCATTTTTTAACGAGCTTGACACAAGACAAGGAACTGTGCTCTAAAAACCTTGATTCATTTTTTAATGAGCTTGACACAAGACAAGGAACTATGCTCTAAAATCCTTGTTTCATTTTTTAACGAGCTTGACACAAGACAAAGAACTATGCTCATGACTACTCTCTACAATCTACCTACTTAACCTACCCTTGTTTCATTTTTTAACGAGCTTGACACAAGACAAGGAACTATGCTCAAAAAGTTCGCATGCCCCCAGCATAATGATGCGAAATGAGGTACATGCCCCCCAGGCTTCATTGCATTCAACCGGCTGGATGAAATGAAGGTTTACTTTCAATATTTAACTTGAAAGGGGAGTTGTTTCATTTTTAAAGAGGTTGACACAAGAAAAGAACTATCCTCATACCTGATTCATTTTTTAACGAGGTTGACTCAGTAAAAGAACTGTCCTCATGCTAGCCTATTTCATTTTTTAACGAGGTTGATACAAGAAAAAACTATCCTCGTACTCACTGATTCATTTTTTAATGAGGTTGACACAGTAAAAGGAACTTTCCTCGTACCATCCAGTTTCATTTTTTAACGAGGTTGAGAGAGGAACAAACTATCCTCGTAGACACTGATTCATTTTTTAACGAGGTTGACACAGTAAAAGGAACTTTCCTCACAATATTGATCATGGCTTCCAACTGGAAGAATGACATGTCAATGGACACACCTTGATCATGGCTTCCAAGAGGTCTTCATCCGAAGGAAGAATAGTTCTCTGGAAGGAACACATGTCAAGGGACTCAAAAGGGATAAGAACATCGTGTTTAAGTAATCCCATAGAGTTTTCCATGTCAATTACCGGATCTAAATCAAAGGAAGATGAGCACACAGTGAGAGGCTCACTTACATCGGTAACTGAAAACATGGGGTCAGTTGCCACATAATTAACCCGTGTCAGGGTAGATACCACTTTAGAATCAGGAACATTTAGGGGTGTCATACTATTGGTAGTTGAGACAAGACTAGGGAACGAAAGCTGGTCTACAGTCACAATACTGCCATTGTGAGGGAAAGACATCACGCGAAATAGTGTCGATACGACAGCTTTCATTGCATAAACATAGTCTCGCCCAAGGAGTAAATTGAAATCCAAGGGACCTCGAACTACCATAAGATCAATACAGACAGTTTTACCTTCCAAGGTAATAGAAAACTTAGGAAGGATCCCTAAAGGTTCACTAATGGTTCTGTTAAAAGCTTTCAGATTCTGCGTAATAGGCGCAAGCTGAGGGGAACCTAAAGCTTTCCAAACAGTTGAGGATAAAATACTAACAGAAGCACCCTCATCTACCTGAGTACGATGTATGTCCCTACCACCAGCCTTGACAATGATTTGGAAAGGGATGGAGGAAGGAAGACGAGGTTCTGTCAGTCTATTCCAATCAAAGGAAAAGACCTCAGTGCTTGGAGGGGGTTCTGTAGAAACAGGTGAAATGCCCCCCGGCATAGAAGAATCTGATGTAACAAGAAGAACCTGAGCGGTATGAAATTCACTCTCTAGATGGAAAGTGGGATCAACCGAACGTGAAATTGAATCAACCACTTGATCAACTAATTGATCATCAACCTGAGTGACATGAGTTTCACTCTCCAAAGGGAGAGTGTGATCGACTGTACTTGAATTTAGATCAATCACTCCGTCAGTTGACGGCAGGTTGGGAGAAAATTTACGGTAACCAGTTGGAAATTCTTGCTGTGGAACAGTAAGTTTTTCCAACAATGTTGAGGCTTGATCCATGTGAGGGCAAATGTGAGTTTGATGACTCCCTTTGCATAACTTACAAGGAAACCTAACTTTACCCTTTTTCCCAGGAACCTGACTATCACTGGTTGATGGATCAACGGAAAGTTGATGAGATTTTTCTGACCATACTTCCAAGACCTTTGGAATGCCAGGACAATTGACAAGGAAGTGGTCACCCTTACAAAGCCTGCAAGGGTATTTGGGTTTACGATGCATGTCGGAATTTTCCTCAACACAACTAACACTTACAGTCGTGGTTGGTTGGTTGACTTCTTTCTTATCTTGCTTCTTCTTCTTCTTCTTCTTCTTCTTCTTCCCTTTCTTCTTCTTCTTAACCTCCTGGTTACTAGCATCAAGACTTTTACCAGGCGAAGAGGAAGAAATGGAGGAAGAAAAATTAGGCGAAGAAGGTAAAGGGTCAACAGAAAGTTGGTTATGTTGAGATGGTGAACTCTGTGAAGGTGAAGCATCCGGTTGAGGTGGAACAATTGGAGTACTTTGGGCCAACGAAGTTGAAAATAACCATATCGGTAAACCTATTGTAAATCCAGGTAATGACAAAGTAGCCATATAAGGAGGACCAACATTTCCAAAGTAAGGAAAAGTACTAGGATTCTCATTAGGAGGGGTTCCTAGGTTGATAAATTTCGGAACATTTGCCATTATATTCAACTTCAGTGAATTTTATTAACAATTTATAACTAAAATTAACAATTCACAATTCACACCTAACAATTAAAATTCACAATTCACACCTATGGTCTCTAAAAGTAAAAACAAACAAATTAACACGCGCTACCAAATCTAGGAGTCAAACCATACACAAACAGTAGCCTTCCGGACCGAAAACACTAGTTGGTGATGAAGCCCAACATCGCTGAATTCAGTACAGAAGTGGCGGGTGGAACAGTTGCCCCGGCAACCTGCTTAATGAATAGACCGGACCAAGTTCCTCCACTTTAACCGTCTCGAGTGAAGTGAACCCCCCGGAAAATCCAAGTGAGTATAACCGACGTCTGCTCCAGGTACAG
The DNA here is from genome assembly GCA_031772625.1 of Pinus tabuliformis. Lineage (NCBI taxonomy): Eukaryota > Viridiplantae > Streptophyta > Pinopsida > Pinales > Pinaceae > Pinus > Pinus tabuliformis. The sequence goes on along the minus strand of CM062819.1, from coordinate 1,062,176,402 downwards.
TGGGACCTTCCCTCCACCGTCACCTCGGTAGAACCCTAAAGATTATGGTCACTAAAGTTACCAATCACAACAATTACACCTGGGGGAACAGTCTAAACTCCGACAGCACGCAAGGGCAGAGTAACAAGCTCAATCCCCTTACCGGCTCCTTGACAATAATCCAAGGTTTACCGATAAGTGACCCCTGGCTCCTCGACAATGGTTAATCCGAGGTTTACCGTTTGTAATACGTACTGTCTGGCGTCGTTCCCAACGAGGGGGGAATGATCCCCTCACTGGTTCGGACACGAGCTCGTGCTTCTCCTTTAAGAGGAGCTTTCCCAGAGTGCAATTGAAACAATTGGATTTATTCTACTCAAGATAAACTATCTGTTTGGTTTTGTAGTCTTGGAGAGTTAAGTACTCACCTACTCCAAGACCCTAACCTAAGCTATGTTGGTGTTTCAGAGCCCTAGAAATGTAAAAATTACTAGATGAATTTTAATTAAGCGCTGTGTTATTAAGGCTGTTATTACTCAAATGGGTAAATGGAGATGAAACCAATGGTGTTATGACCCGACTCAACTGAATGCAATCGAATATGATAATGCAATCCTTTCAATTCGATGAATCCTAACTAGAGTAAGGAGAGAGTTTCCATTCACTTCCAACAATGCAAAAAATTGATCATTAAGAGAAAATTTAACAAATTCTCTAATGCACTAATTTCATCAAGAAAAACTAATGCAAATCAATTCCAAACCAATTGTTATTTTTATTTTTGTGTAAATTCAAATCAAAGAAAGCTGATCTAAATCTACGATTGATTTTTCAGAATGTAAACTATGCAATTGTAATCTATGCACAATTCATATGAAAAGTATGCAAATGTAATCTATGCACATTTTTCATTCATATTCTGAAACTGAGAACTCTAATTATGCAAATGTGATCTATGCAAGAGAATTCTCAAACACAAGATGATTCTAATGTAATCTAAGAACCAATCAAGTGCAAGTCGAGAAAATTGGGTGAGAGTTCCAAAGATCAAAACATAAAAACACTCAAAGGCGATTAACACTCATACACAATTTAGCCCCCCCCCGGCGAATGAGGGGGAAATTTTTTTTGCAAAAACAAAAGCAAAAAGATGCAAAATTGTGAAAAGACTGAGAGAAACCTCCAAGTAATGACCAAAGGAAATCAAATTAAGAATTTCTCAAAAAAGAGACTCAAAACACCCAATTGATGAAAGCTAAAAGCAGGAATGCTAATGAAACAAGTTCAGGTGAAAATTTTTGACAGGGTACTAAAGGATCTGGGCAGAAAACACTAAGAAAAAACAAAATCTAAAAGCAATTAAAGCAAAAATGGAGTTTTCCTAAATTTTTACAGGAAGACGCAGGCAACCCGTTAGAACAAGCGCTGGCCCGCTCTGTGCAAACGGCAAAAGCGCGTCCAAAGACGCACTGTGCAGTACTCAGAGGGTGCGTCCTTCTGGAAAAGTTAAGAAAAACCAAATCTAACTAAATCTAAAGCTAAGCCACCCAAATACTAATTCTCACAGTCAAAAACCAGAAAATAAAAATGATTTTCTCAGAGCAAAGTTCACACAAAGGAAAAGACTTTCACATTAATGGATTCCCCAGCGGAGTCGCCAATTTGTCGTGGCGGAAAAAGTCGTTTGTGCGGACACAATTGACCTCCCTAGGAGTCTAAACTCTCTAGCGACAAACAAGACAAAATGGAGCGATCTTTCTCTAAATACACCTTTTAAAACATGAAAACTACAAGTGTTTAGGCTTACCTTATTCCAAAACGCTGTTGTTGTAGTCCGTCCTTGCCGATCCGGATGAGCTCCTCCTTCACATCAATTCCTGCAACCACAAACAATCAAACAATTACCAAGCACTTGCATCTCATATAATAAAACATATATTCAACATGCAGACCAAGGAACACATGAAATAACTCATTAACACAAGCTATTGAGAAAAATGAACCAGTTTGTATTAATAACGAAACAAAGAAACTCTTACAACCTGGCCTTGGTGTTGTGCAAGTTCCTCCCAGGGTCCATCAAGGGTTTTCCTCTACTTTGACAAAGCTCACCCACTTCCAAGTAGAATCAAGCAAAGACAATCTCTCCTCACAAGGTTCTAAATGGGAGTCCTAATTCCTGCAGCATTTACCCAAAGAAAATGTATAGCTTCAACCTCCCCTCCCTCTGGCTCAATGTCTTTATTTATAGAGGTTATTCAGGTCCACCATCAATGGGATAATCCCCCTCTTTGGGTGGGATAGCTCCCTTATTGATGGGATAAGTTCCCCCTTAATAGAGATACATGAACCAACTGGAGGCGCATCCAATTCATCAAACCGACCTCTAGAAAGTTCTAGAAGTAACCACAAGTAACTTTTTTAAGATGAAACTCGCGCATTTTGCCTTTTACAGAAGGACGCACCTGTCCCTTAACATACAGAGCGTCCAAGGACGCACCTTTTGTGAACATGGTCAGCGTCCCCGCAGGTAAGGCTAGAGAGAACCTGCGACCCCAGAGATAAACATATTTTTTACAAGACTTTCTCTCTTCTTTGAGTTTGAGATGGATAACAGAGGCATAAGACTTGCCTAAGAGGGTAGCATGACTGTTGATTTGAGCCATACTAACTGTAAGTAGTCAAGGTGACATTTGTTAGTGTAACAGTGACAACGAGCACCAAACACATAACTTTGACAAAAGAATCTTATTCTAGAACAACCCCTCTTCCAATCACGGACGGGGTACAGACTAGTCATATTCTCCCGCGGAAACCTACCCTATACCCGAAGTTTTCCTGCCGAAGCAGACCAGGACGCATGCCCCCTGGGTTCCAGTCATATCCTTCTGAATCACTCGCGCTCATCGGGAGGACGGACCGTGGGTTGAGACATTTCTTGCGTGAAGAGACCATTTAGGGATGGTATATGACTATTTGCGATGTGTGATCCGGGAAATGAAAGTTGGTCCACGAGCTTGACCACTCTTCCTTCGTGCGAAAAACACATTACTCTAAAGAGTGAGGAGACGATGGCTCCCATGCAATATATATAGTCTCGTCCAAGGAGTAGGTTATAATCCAAGGGTCCTTGAACGACCATCACGTTCATTTGAACGGTCTTCCCTTTCAATGTGATAGGCACATTGGGGAGGATCCCTAAAGGTCGACTGGTTCCTTTATCAAAGCCTGTTAGATTTCTCATTTCAGGCAAAAGCGATGGCGAACCAAGCGCTTTCCAAGCAATAGAGGAAAGGATACTCACAGATGCCCCCTCGTCAATGATGGTGCCAGCCATGACCATTTTGTATATTTGAACGATAATTTGGAATGGTATGCTTGCTGGCAAACGGGGTCTGCCTAGTTGGTTCCAGTCGAAGGATACAACTAGGTTGCTTGGTGGTGGGACCGAGTAGACAACCGGATATCGCTCTAACGAACTTCCTTCCTGCGATAAAGGAATGGGTGGATTGCCCCCGTGTTCGTCGGAGTCTGTGTTGATGAAAAGAATCTGGATGGTGTCATCCTTATCCTCTTCAGTGACTATATCATTCGAAGATAAAACCTCTGAAGGCAAGACCGGGTCAACTGCCGCCTCAACCTTTTGACTTTCGTCTAGTATGGATTCAGTTGGTTTATCTTCGATGATAGACGCTTCAGCTGACCACTTGAGTGGGCCAGCTGGATTCTCAACTAACGAAGGACTCGGCAAGAGTTTTTTATATCCAGGAGGAAGTCGTAACGGTGAAACCGAATGATCTTCCAAGACTCTTTTAGCCTCGTCTAAGAAGGGACAACGGTGGAGGGCATGGTTGCCTTCACACAATCTACAGGGAGGTCTAGTTCTCCCTTTTTGTCCTGGAACTTCACTTTCGCTAGTTGACGGTGTACTTTCAACATGGCTATCAGAGGTTGATGACACCGGATTGTGCAAATGAGGAGACCAGTCCCTTAGTATCCGAGGGATGCAAGGACAATCTCTGTGAAAGTGGTCTCCTCTACAAATGACACATGGCGATTTAGGCCTAGTCAGTGCTGTGTGTGGATTTTCATTAGACGACACTTTTTTTCCCTTATTTGCCTTTGGCTCCTTCTTCTTCTTTTACTTTTTCTCCTTAGGAACTTGGTTTTTAGCTTTACCAGTCCCGTCACGCGAAGAGGAAGGAAGAGAAGAAGAATTAGAGGAAGTAGAAGGTTGGTGGGAAATTTTGGACTCGTCTAATCGCTGATTCGACTGTTCAGGAATAGTGGTGTTCTGAACAACATTGGTTGAGAAGAGCCAGACCGGCATGCCAATTGTCAGTCCTGGAAGCAACAATGTGGCCATATGGGGCGCACCAACATCTCCCCAAGAGGAGAAGGGACTAGGATTTCCACCAAGGGGAATTCCTTGGTTGGTAGGCTTCATTTTATCAACCTAAAGATCAACGTAGGAAAAAGGGTATGTAAGTTCCTTTTAAAATAAATTTTAACGACGCTTGGACACAACTTGCTTTTTCAATTTTAATGAGTCGAGAAAAAGCAAAAGATGACTCTAGTCTCCTTCGATTTTAATGAGCCTGAAGTGACAAGTGCTCAGATGGACCTTTTCCGTTAAGGAGTCTGAAAAGGAACGAAAGGAACTGCTCTGGAGTTCTAGGTAGAGGGTGTGCCAAACCAATCGCAAAACCGCAGAATACTTTTTAGGGTACGGGCGGTCAATCTTCCCGAATGCTGTGTTCAGTGCATTGCGATCAGTAGGGCGGCCGACACGGCTTCCTATGGATAAAGGTTTTATGCCTATAGGGGTCTCCCAATATATACTCGACAGTACGTGGGAGCACAATCCGTACTGGCACTTATCATCTCTCAGGAGGAATCACCCAACCATCAGTGAGGCGACCAGTGACCAGGTTTTACGACGCCGGAACACATCTCTAGCCTAGACCTCTATGTTGTGCGTTAAGTTACAAAGCGTTGTTAAGTTCATTCAATTTATTTTAGGTTGATCTTTCTTAGAAGTTTGCCTTTTTGGATCACCACGAGATGTATATACAATTCCTAAATGCAGTCTAAAGATGATAAGCAAGCTTTCATATCTTTTCAACAATGAAAATCCTAGCTACAAGGGGAAAAGAAAGACACAATATTTTCTCAAAGAGCATAGAGCACACTGTAAATGCACTTTTCCTAAATCAATCCATACAAACTGTCAAGATGCAAATGCACATATGCATGTATTTGTTTTCACTTTCTTAATATTGATGCCTAAAAAGAAAGCTGTTGTACAAATTTGAATTCGATTTCAAGTGAAAACACAAACAAGCTTCTTTTCGAAATCAAAAAGACGATTACGACACTTTATGATTTTGAAGTAAACACTTGTTTCGACACTAGAAATGCATAAATTCAAACCAAAAGGCAAAAGTAAAATCGTAATCAACTGTGAACAGCAAACAAACTCACTCCTAAGATCAAAATGACACTTACGATAGGTCTAGATCTAAGGGCGACAGTATGACTAGTTTACTCTTGTAATGGGAAACTGCAAATGATGTAACAAATACACAAAAACAAATACAGTTTCTTTTATACAACTGAGGTAGAATTAAGGAAAAGAAAAGGGGTTTCAGATAGGTACACACACTGATAACAGGCTGCAAAAAATAGAGATAAAACTGAGCAAAAGGAAGCAGAGAACCACAGCTGCACAAGGCCAAGGCTGATCAGCGCACCCCTTACACAGAGAAACTGAATTGCAGCGCAGGTAGCCCTCTCGGGACCTGCGTTGAAATGCAGAACCTCTTCACAGAGCCTGCGCTGAAGCAGAAACGAGAATTGTCTCTGGGTTCTGGGTCACGGTTTGCAGTTTAATCTACAGTTTTTGGCCGGATAAAAGCTATCAATTAGGTACAATTAGAGGGATGATTTAAAGGAGGACTAAGAGCTATCACAAAGGGCTGTTAGAGCATTTGTGGATCAGTTGTTCAGATCATAAACAGGCCCAGCGAATGGACTAGAGTAGCAGATCTCTACTTTGCATTTGTAAATGACAAATGCAGTTCGATTCGGCACTCCTGAGTTTATGACAAGAACAACAATAGAAACACAAATAAACTAACTAGATATGATCCCCAGCGGAGTCGCCAATTTGTTGTTGGGAAAAGTATCCATTCGGAATGCCCCTATCCCACTCTAAGGTGTGATAGTGCCTTAGCAACAAACAAGGAAATCTATTTTCGTATTCTTCTTTATGAAATGTCAATGGAGAAGAAGGATGTAACTAACCGGTGTCTTCCGCTAGTTTGTCGATCCAATCGCTCTCTCCTTTGTTCGCTTCCCGCTGTCTGCTCCTTCACTGGTCCAGCTTCACCAAGTTCCTGCAAGATCACAAGAGAGGAAAACTACACAAAAGACATAGATTTACATTCATAACTAGTTTAGGATCAGATATAAACTAAATATGCAAATATAACAAAGCATCATTGATATACAAGCATATAGGAGAAACTCAAATAGTTTTATTGATATGATAAGAAAGTCCAAGAGGAGATACAACCAAGTGAGTCCCGATCCAGCATCTACCTCCCAGCAAAGGAATCCCTTCCTCTCCTCCAACAAAGCATAGATCACCCAATGTACTAATCTCAATCTGAAACCAACAACAATTCTCTGCAAAGTACAAAATTCCAGCCCCTGGATCTCTGGGATGAGGGATCCATATATAGATGTAAGCAGAGAGGATGAGTCAGCTTATGTTTTGACTTGTGGCTTCTCTCTGTCAGTTCTTGCTTCCACTTGGAGGTTGAGAGCCTCTTACTCATCACTGGTTGAATTCATTGAGGCAAGTGTCATTGAGGAAGATTCTGGAAGCTTCCAGTGTCTGTACACCTCGCAGAATGACACTGCCATTTGGAATTTCTCGCTCAGCGCACCCTAGTAGTGCATTTAGGTGCGTTGCAACGGACCTAGCTAGTGTACTAGGGTGCATTGCAACGCAGGCAGCTAGTAGAGCATCTGAATTGATCCTGAATTCACTGTTTGTGAGTGGTTTTTGGTGGAGAACTTCTGGGAGAAGCTGTCATTGGTTGACCTTGTTCCTTTAGGGGCAGGAACAACTCTTTTAGGGACTTTGGATCCCTTGGATTATGAACATTTCATGCTCAATGCTGTAAGGCACAAAAATGTCTATAACACAGTGGTGGGAAGATCCCACTGTACCTGGAGCAGACGTCGGCTAAACTCACTTGGATTTTCTGGGGGGTTCACTTCACTCGAGACAGTTAAGTGGAGGAACTTGGTCCACTCTATTCATTAAGCAGGTTGTCGGGGTAACTGTTCCAACCGCCATTTCTGTACTGAATTCTGCAACGTTGGATTTCATCACCAACTAGTGTTTTCGGTCTGGAAAGTTACTATTTGTGTGTGTTTGATCTCTAGATTCTTTAGGCGTGTGATTCAAATTTGTTTGGTTATTTAGAGGCTTTAGGTGTTTTTCATTGAGATTTTACTTTTTTTGCTTGTGAAGTAGTTAAAAGTTTTTAACTGTGGTTGAATTACCAAGATAGTCCCGTAGACTTCGGGGCCAGTCTCCTGAGTTTGTAACCGTGGTTGATTTATTGAGGAAGTCCTGTAGACTTCGGGGCCAACCTCCTGAAGAAGTTCCGAGCCAGCTTGAAGGCTTGAAAGTCCTCGTAACTCCTAGTGGTAGTAAGGTTGGGTCACCTGAAGAAGGAGAGTCTTCATTGGTTGTACATCCTGATTACGAAACTCTAGTAACAGGTTACGATCCGCAATTGATTTTAGTTTCCGAACTTGCTAGTAGCTTTTCATCTACTAGTGATATAGGTGAAGAACCTGAGATATCTGAACCTGTTACTCCAACATCAGGGTTTGTCTCTCCAACTTCTAGTGGTCCTGATTCACCTAGGGTAGAAAGAGTAATTACCCAATATCTTCCTTCTGGACTTATTGTTATTGAAGAACTTGCTCCGGAAGAAGAAGTAGGCATCCCTATCCCTAAAAATCAACCTGTTCTTGATCTAAGGGAGCGTGAATCAATTTTTTACAGTCCGCCTAGGAGTACTACTTGGTATCTTTCTTTGACTAATTATTTGGAAAACCCAGGGTTAAGTTTTTCACCACCTCGTGCTCCTTATCATCCTAGAGGTTTTTATACTCCCGTAAATATGTCAGGTCAGTCGTCCATGTTTACTCAATCGCCTGAATCTTTTTTGTACGGCGGTCCTTCTGTTCCCTCTGGGTATCAGTCACTTTCTGGTACTTTTTCGGGAGCATATCCTCAACCCATTGAGCAAGGGTTATTAACTGGAAACAATAGGACAAAGCTGTTGAGCGTAGAAGACATTCTTATGATGTCAGGTTCTATTCCCAATTCTCAACCTCAAGGTGGCCAGTTACCGCCTGCGGGGCAGCCTCAATTAACGTCTGGGGGGCAACCTCAAGGTACACAATTTGCATCTGGGGGGCAACCTCAAGGACAGTACGTACCTACGATACAGTACGTTCCTCAAGGTCAACCCCAGACTCAATATGTACCCCAAGGTCAACCCTAGTATAAATTTATACCTCAAGGTCAACCTCAGTATCAGTACGTGCCTCAAGGGTATCTACCCCAAGGTCAGTACTCGAACCAAGGTTTCCAACCACCCCAAGGTCAATCTTATGTTCAAGGAATGGGAAATGTACCTTTCAATTATCAATCCTACCCTCAACCCGGTTATGATCCTCAATATTCTCAACCTGTTATGGGTCAGTACCCCGGAATGAACATAGTGTGGGATCCATCGCAAACCCAACAGGTGTTGCAGCCAAGTGTACAGTTGTCATCTCAAACTGGACAACCCTTAGTTTCTGGTACACCCCAGCAACTAGTCCAGTCTAATATTCAAACTTTTGTACCTTCGACTGCCGCAACTACCGCAACATCTGTTCAATCTACCCCACCTACTTCTAGAGTATCGACAGCTCTGGTTTCTACTGTTCCTGTATCTACTCCTCAAACATCTTTACCACCATCTGGATCCACGATTCAAAATACGGTTCAGATGCCTGTAGGACAACCTGGTTTAAGTACGGTTGTCACAAGTCAACCACAATTCACCTATCAGTCGTACCAGGGACAGTACCAATTCGGTCCTGCTGTCCAGCAGCCAATTTATCAGTATCAACCGTATCCTGCGTACACTTATCAACAACCTCAACAACCCCAGTATGGTCCGGTTAATCCTGGTTTTCCAGGAGGATACAATATCCCGAACGCAATTCCTATTCCTAGTTATCCCAGATATCCTCCTTCTGGGGCTGGTCTCATGACCCAGAGTTTTAGGGATCCTAATCGGCAGTTACCGTTTATCGCAAATTTGGACTTACTAGAATTTTCACGCCTAACGAACGATCTGATTAATTATCTTCCGTTTTAGCCGCCAATGCCGAATAAGTTGCCCACTGACATTCCCAAGTTCGAGGGTAAATCAGGAGAGGATCCGTCGAACCATGTGATGAGTTACCACCTCTGGTGTGTGTCTAACTCCATCACAGATGATTTGATCCGTCTTAGACTTTTCCAGCGTGCTCTAATTGGTCTCGCGGCCAAGTGGTACATTGAGTTACCGCGAGGCACTTTTTATAATTTTAGTCAGTTAGCTACCTTTTTTTTAACTCATTTCCAGTTGCCAGTCTGATATGAAAATGGCACGGAATTGTTAACTTCGCTAAAACAGTCAACATCCACGTACATTTCAGATCATATTCATGAGTGGAGACGTCGACGTCGTTTAGTGAAGGTATTTATTCCGGATCAAATCTTGGCCGAGTGGTTTGTAAAATCTTTGTTGCCAAAGATCACTGAAGATGTTGCTAAAGCCGGAGTGGTTACTGAGGAGCAAGTCATTGCTCAAGCACAACACCTTGACTTGGTTTATACTCAGTCAGGTACGTTACACGAAAAGATCCCCGATCTTCCCAAGTCAAATCAAATCGCTGCAGCTCCTTCAGGATCTCATGCCACTGATGGTATGATTGGCACGGTTAACACTAAAGGTAAGAAGAAATCCTCCAAGAATTCTTCTCCTATTATAACCTTGCCTGATTCCCCAACAGGAGATTCTTCTGCAGAGATTTCCACCGATATTCACGTTGTAGAGTCATCTACAGCTAAATCAAAATCCAGTGGGAAGAAGAAAGGAAAGAAGAAGAATAAAACGGATAAAAGTTCAAAGGAGAAATCTGAAAAGGCGGAATCCAATGATGAAAAGCGCAAACCTCGTTATCCATGTCTCATTTGTGACGAAGAAAATTTTACAAGAAACTGCCCTCATCGTGCAGAGGTTGCAAAGATTGTCAAAGGTTCCCAAACTCCTGTTGTTTTGAAGGATCCATTTCCAAGTCAAGACAGCAAGATGATAGGTTCTTCCTCGAGTGCCAATGAAGAACCCATATTGATGATGTCCCATGTAAGGATTGCGACTCGATTGCAAGATTATGGCAGTAAAAGTCATGTTGATGGTAAAGAAGCAGAATATTCTCATTCTAATCCATCAACCTCAGCTCCCGGTTCCGATCCACTACAGATCGAGAAACCTAATCCAGACTTGGTAATCAAACCACCCGCTAAGGGTATACTTCAAAAGTCAGCTTTCAATCCACAAGCAAGAGCGGCTCAGAACTATAACATTGTTGAGGATTTGGCTGTTTCACCCTCAGAAATGTCAGCTTTGGAAGTGCTGCAATCATGTCCAGCACAACGTAAATTACTTTTGTCGGCTATAGGAGCTGTTGATGTTCAGGACCCGAACCTAATAATTTTCGATCTAGAAAATAGTACACCACGTCTCCCTCATCAAATGGCTTTCCAGATCCCAGTGATAGTAAAAAACAGGCCTATTCATCAGACTGTAATTGATGAGGGAGCCTCAACGTGCATTATGTCGATACAGTGTTAGAGATCGCTTGGTTCTCCTTCACTAAATCAATCCCCGACAATTCTTAAGGCCTTTGATGGCCGTGGGTTTCATCCTTTTGGCATTCTACAGGATTTGCCTATAGGGGTTGAAGGAAAAATCGGTAGTTTAGATGTGGAGGTGTGTCAGGCGAAAAGAGTCGATAGTGCGGACACAAATCAACCTCCCTAGGAGCCTAAGACTCTCTAGTGACAAACAAGACAAACAAGAGCAATCCTTCTCTAAACATGCATTTACTATACAAGAAATCAAGTGTTTAGATCCTACCTGTAGTCCAGCGCTGTTGTAGTAGTCCAGCCTCGCCGATCCGGATGAGCTCCTCCTTCACTTCGAAACCTTAATCCACTAACAATCAAACGATTAAATAGCACTTGATAATCTCATAATATAAAACATATTTAACATATAGACCAAGGAGTATATGAAACAACTCATAAACAACAAGTTATTGAGAAGAATGGACTCATTTGCATTAATAGGAAACAAAAGGAACAATTACAACATGAGCCTTGGTGTTGTGCAAGTTCCTCCCAGGGTCCATCAAGAGTTCTCCTTTACTTTGACAAAGCTCACCCACTTCCAAATAGAACAAGCAAAGATGACAATCTCTCCTCACAAGCTTCTAAATGGAGTCCTAATTCCTGCAGCATCTACCCTTAGAAATGTTTAGCTTTCAACCTCTCCTCCTTCTGGCCCAATGCCTGTATTTATAGTGCTCAAGAGGAAGTTAATCAGGTCCACCATCAATGGGATAATCCCCTCTTTGGATGGGATAGCTCCTCTCTTGATGGGATAAGTTCCTCTTTGGTAGGGATACATGAACCATCTGGAGGCGCTCAATACTCATCAAACAACCTTCTAGAATGCTCTAGAAATGACCACAAGTAACTTTTTAAAGATGAAACTTGCGCATTTTGACCTTTACAGGGAGACGCACCTGCCCCTTTACATACAGAGCGTCCAAGGACGCAGTTATTGTGAACATTAGGTGCGTACTGGCAGGCAAGGTTGAGAGAACCTGCGTACCCAGAGATAAATACATTTATAAAGACTTTCTCTCTCTTTTGAAGTTTGACATGGAGAGCAGAGGCTTAAGACTTGCCCAGGAGGATAGCATGACTGTTGATAGAGCCATACTAACTGTACATAGCCATGGTGACATTTTTTAGTGTAACAGATTGCCCCCTAAAGTGCGAAGCCTGTAGTAGATTAGGGTTTTGTAAATCTAGGAAGGGTGAAGCGCTTTATCATTTCAAGGATTATCTCGTGGAGAGCCTAGTCAGAACCTGCAATTTTCAACACAAAATACATGTATAAGATTATATCATCACTGAGGTAGGCATTCCCATACTCAGATCAAAACTTTAACTAACAGACTAACTACTCTGATATAGGAATGATCTTGCAATACATCATAATCATAGACTTTTGTAGACACAGTATGGGCGCAGCCATCTGTTTATGATTAGTCTACTTAGATAATGAATACAAAACTCCTCGCAGCCTGGATGGTGGAAACTAGATCCAGGGTCTTCATCTCTGCTTCCCGAATTGGTACGATTCTAGCCATGCGATTAAATGAGTTGATGTCGAACATGGTAGAAACCACTTGATTACCAGTCGATAATGTAAACTGTTAACAAGTGTGAGAGAGACCACCAGTAATGTCAATGGTTCTCAAAGTACCCAGTACAATCCATAAGATGTGAATGAATGAGTTGATGTCGAACATTTCACGGAATCCTTCGATCAAAAGTCAATGATGTAAACTGACGTCAAAGGCGAGAAACCTGCCATTGATGCATGCAGACTTCAAGGTACTGACGATTTCTAAGTCAACTCTCTAGATAATGTGCTGATGTCGATAGAAAGCGACCCGTTGCAGGCAAGCCCACAACACGAAATCATTTGTTCAAGTTGAAGAAATGTTGCTGTAAGCACTGACTCAGGGATGGTCAAATGGATGACAAGTATTTTGCAGATGAAAGTTTTGCTTGCAGACCTCTTGAACACATAACGACACAACAGATGGTTTGGTGACGAATGACTCAAAGTTAATCCCCGGAACCCGGCTGAAGTCTTTCAAAGTGGTTTGATCAACTGTGAAGCAAAGGATTTCCCAACCCAGGTGAATGAAAAGTGTCGTGTTCAAGAGTGGTAATAAGGTTTCTTCTGAGACAAAAGATAACAAATAGGCTCATTCTTCTCTCTTTTCCCCCACCATTTCTGGCAAGTACCTCTTTATTTTTAACAAGCTTGAGGAGGATAACATATGCTTGATTATAAGCTCATCCTTCGGATGAGTCCAACCTAGTTTTGATTCGAACCCTAGGAAGGAGTGGTTCGTTCTTGTTTGTAATTGAACAGGTCCTTCACTGTGAAATTTTTACGAGCCCAGTATAGGAGAAACTCGGCGTTTTTCAATTTTAGAGAGTCTGAAAAACTTAAGAAGACTCCAGGTTGAACTTTTTCGTAAATTTGTGTCCCTCAAGCCCGAAAAAGTATAAAATAATACCTGGGGGAACTGCTTGATCTTGCGACCAAGGAGTACTTTCATAATTAGTGCCACTGACCTGAAAAGTAAAAAGTGATCAAGGACACGTCGTTTTATTTCCAGTATCGAGTTTGAAACGACAAAAACCCGACAACCTTTTCCTGTTTTTACGGTCAGAAAAGGGCTATAAGGGGACCGTCTTTTAATTCCGTTTTAACGAGTGTAAAAGAAACGCTCGGAAATCTTTTCATATTTTAGGAGTCAGAAAAGGGCTTAAAAGATGACCCTGATATTTTGGTTTGTGAAAAATGACAATTTTCCCTCTAAATCCCTTTGTCCTGCACAAAAACGACACATTACTCATACCTGTTTAAGATAGGCAAAAATACATTGAAAAATATCCTTCCATGGTGAAAAATAAACAAACCTAGCATTCATTCATCCAAAAAACCTATAAAAAGACTTTTTACCATGTCATTGTTACCATTTTACTGTTGAGGTTGAGAAAAGGGCTTTTGGCAAGAAACTTCCCGTGGTCGTTGCGGAGAATCCGACCATCAGAATCGAACGACGTCTCTTCCAGGTATTTCACAACATCATCCTCTTCAATTTCATCCAATTAAAATTTTGTTTTAGGTTTTAGTTTTGGTTTTTGGGGGGTTTTAGGTTTTAAAAACCGCTCTGCGGGGTACGCAGGTGCCCCAAGGGTGACCTGCGTCCCCCGATCTTTTCCTACACAGGAAAAAGGTCGGGGTACGCAACCCACCTTCAGGCCAGCTGCGTCCCGACGCTCTGTGTCCTAAACGCGGGGTGCATCCCCCGCGAAGGGCGGAATTTGAAACCCCAAACCCCAAAAATAACCATTTGAATTTTCCCAAATTAATTCTAATCTTCATTTCTTGGTGTGTAGGGCACTCACCATGTTGGATTGGAGAGAAAGAGAGCACGAGGATGTTGATTTAGCCGCAATCAATCATCAACCTTCCATTGATGCCCTAAAAGCATGCGGATTATATAAATACTGGGCCATACCTGGCATGAGGGCTCAGGTGAGATTCTTGGAGTGGCTGGTTGAGAGATGGAACATTCATGAGCAATGCTTTTACATCGGAGAGCACCAGCTCGAGATAGAGCCCTCTGACATATACTTTCTCACTGGCTTACCAAATAGGGGCGAGCAACTCAATCTAGCCGGGACTAGGCCGGGTGGCCAATCCCTTGCTAGTCTCCGGGCAGATTGGTGCATACCCAATCAAAACCATGCGAAAGGCGTAGAAATCAAATACATCTCTCGGCGTGAACTCAAGGTTATAGCTTTCACGGTTACCAGAATTTGTGGTGCAGCCGCTCTACATATTGCCACCGGGTCCCAAATGCGGATGGAGATTGACTGTTTTCGAGGCACCATCTTCAACTGGTGCGATGCTGTGTCGGCCAATATAAAGGCCCAACTGACTAGGGCAAAGAACGGACAACTAAAGACCTTTGGATATGGGCCTCTAGTTGTGAGCTTTGCCTTAGAGAGAGTTCCGATGCTGATCCCTCAACATCTCACTGTTGATATCTTGGGTCCTCGGGAGCCAAAGCTGATACGATGGGTTACGGTGATGGCTCGACATCCTGACGAGGGCGCGGCAGTTGTTCGATTCCCTGATGGTTATTTTCACTGGTTAGAGGACCAGGTCTTTGCTATTCAGGACTTTCCTTATGCCGGAGTGGATTTTCGGAATGATCTGGACATGGTTCTTCCACCGGGAGAACAATGGGATGACAGAGGTACTTTATTTTTCACAAGTTTTAAGTTATCTACTTTTTTTTGTTTTTTATATATATCGTCTCAAAACTGACAGTGGCAAATTTTCAAAATGCAGATGTAGGTCCATGGCGTCCAGCCAATCTCCGGGCTTTTGAGAGAAGAGTACCAGCTGTACCAGCACCCGCCCCACAGGATGCGGCCGCAGAGGCCTTAGTCGAGCTGGAACGGGATCTAGAGCGTCTGATGGCGGATATACCAGAGACCACCATAGATACATTCCTATTCGACTTCAGCGCTATGTGGTTGCAGTCCCAGGACCTATCAGAGGGTTCCTGTGTAGGGCAGCGCAGGCAGTGGTCTCGTATAGAGAGCACCACCAGTGATTGGCTAGTCACTTGGTAGACACATATGTCATTTTTGGTTTTTTGTACTTATCATTTTGCCAATCATAAGGTGTTTTTCAACCTATGATCGAAGACGATGTATATTTTTTGACACACTCCTACTTATATATATATATATATATCATTGTTACCGGCTTATCTTATTTAACATATGTGATGAAATGTTTTCTAAATTTACTTGTATGATTATTGCAAATGTCTGTCCAACATTCGAGAAGCAATTGCATCTGCTAATGTATTTAAAGACCTTGGAATATGCTGATATTCAATGTAATCAAATTCACGTTCCAAGAGACGCACTCTCAAAAACAACCTTAATAACACAGGATTTCTAATGGCATATACTCTATTAAGCTGTAATACAATGAGTTCAGAATCTAACCTCACTATCAAACGTCGAATTCTGAACGAAATAGATTCAGATAATAATTCAACCACTGCACTGTATTTTGCAATGTTGTTCGTTGTTTGACCGAGGCTCACCCCATGCATAGAAACTAACTCGTCAGAGGGCGAATAGATAACCCAAGCTGCGGAAGAGATATTCCATGTACTACGACAAGCACCATCAGCAAATCCAATGTACGTTTGGAGAGACGTCGACATCTGCAATATCAAGAGTAAAACCAAGATAAGCTAGAATAACGACAAAAACACACTGTCTAAGCTAAGCACACCATCTAAACTAACAAACATACTAGCTAGAAAGAAAACCTAACCTAACTAAAAATTCTCCATACCCACCATTTAAGCATAATACCTCTTTAGGTAAAGTCCATTTCTGGGTTTACCCAAAGAGTCCCCATCGAAATCTACTAGCTCATAGGCCCCTTTTGCTAGCTTTCGCTTTACAATGTAGGGTCCATGCCACATAGGAACGAATTTTCCAGCACCTAGCTTATCGTTAGCTTGATCATATAATAACACTAGGTCTCCCTCCGAAAAACTTCGAGGGGTCACATTTCTATCATACTGAGCTTTCATTCGCTTCGCGTGAGTCTCGATTGCCAATGCAGCGTCACGTCGAGTCTCATCTAATTTAGCTAAGTATAAAAAACGCTTCTCCTCTTCGGAAGTAGCTAGAAGTAATTCGACAGCCATTTGAAGTGATGGGATTTCGCATTCAATGGGTAACACGGCTTCCAAACCATAAACTAGCTGGAAAGGAGTGAACCCTGTAGAAGTTTTCACTGAAGTTCGATATGCCCATAGCGCTGAAAATAACATGTTGTGCCAATTCGACCGATGAATGCCAATGATTCGTCGGATCATGATAACGAGAACTTTGTTGATAGACTCAACCAAACCGTTGGCTTGTGGATAATAAGGAGTAGAGCTATCGTGGCGCAAACCAAGCTGGCTTGTAAGCTCAGTCATCATGATGTTTCGAAAATGGCTCCCATGGTCAGTGATAATCGCTTGCGGGACACCGAACCTAGTTATAATGTGATTGAATACGAAAACTGCAGCTGTTTTGCCGCTTGCATCGAATGTAGGCATCGCCTCGGCCCATTTAGTAAAATAATCAACCGCGAGGATGATATACGCATGCCCCCCGGCCGAGTGAGGGTTACAAGTAATAAAATCGATACCCCATTTGGCGAATGGACCAACGGAAATTATAGGGTGGAGAGGAGCAGGTGGTGCGCGCATCTTGCGATCAAACACTTGATAGTTGTGGCATTTTCGGACCGCAATGATACAATCTTTAAACATGGACGGCCAGAAATAGCCAGCACGCAACACCTTCTGAGCTGTGGCATACCCAGACATATGACCGCCACACGCTCCAGAGTGACAATCATTCAAAACTCTCTCAGCCTCTTCGTGAGTTAAACAACGTCGAAAAACCAAGTCTGCCCCCCGGCGATAACGTGTATCTCCAATAATTTTGTATTGCTGGGACTGGAATCGAATTTTTCGACGCTCTGACTTTGAAGCTTCAGGCCGAAAGGTTTGGGTCTGGAGATAGGTGACGATATCCCCATACCATGGATCTAAATTACTGATAAGAAACAAAGATTCGTCCGCGATGGACTCCTCTGCCACAGTTTCCGTGTCAGCATGCGGGAAATCACACATCAATTCCGCAAAAACTAAGGATTTCTTAGACTTGGACTTTTCAAACTCCAAATCGAACTCTTGTAGGATAACGATCCATTTAGAGTACTTTCCCCCTAGCAGTTGTTTAGTCAAAATATAAATCATAGGGTTGCAATCCGAAATAACTATAGTTTTACGGAGAAGAATGTAGTGACGAGAACGCTGGACAACTTGAACAGCTGCCAGGGCCAATTTCTCCACATGCGAATATTTTAGCTCAGTGGGGTTTAATGTCCTACTAAGATAATATATCACATGTTCTGTTCCGAATTCATCTTCTTGAACTAACACCATTCCAATAGTGGAATGCGAAGCCGCGAGGTATAAGAAGTAGTCTTGGTTGTAGTTGGGAGGATGCAGCAACGATGCATGGGTCAACGCGTGCTTAAGTGCATCAAAATATTGTTGGGCAATCTCGTCCCAAAAGAATTGAGCATTTTGTTTCAACAATCGTGTAAAACCCTTAGTGACCTCGGCGTAGTTTGGAATGAATCGGCATAAAAAGTTTTCTTTCCCTTGCAAACTTTGGAGTTGGCGCAAGCTCGAAGGAGGAGGCAATTTGATGATAGCTTCGACCTTCGAGGGATCAACGCGAATGCCGACTTTTGAAACAACAAATCCCAGCAATCGACCCGCCTCTATACAAAATACACACTTGTGCGGATTCAACCGAATACGATAATGCCTACACCTCATGAAGATTGCTCGTAAGTGGAAAAGGTGATCAGCTCGATGTAAAGAATGAGCAGGCAAGTCATCGAGGTATGGTTGCACAATTTGTTTGATGTCATGAAATGCATAAGACATCGCCCGTTGAAAAGTGGCTCCGGCATTCTTAAGCCCAAAAGGTAATTTTCAATAAGCAAATGTCCCCCATGGACAAATGAATGCCGTTTTTGGTTGATCGGCAGGTAGAATATTGATTTGATTATAGCCCGAAAAACCATCCATAAAGGAAAACATTTCACTTCCGGCACAATCATCAATTATTTGATCGATATAGGGCGTAGGATAGTTGTCGTTTGGACAAGCTCGATTGATATCCCTATAGTCGATACAGATTCTTATTGTTCCTTGTTTCTTGTTAACCGCAACAATATTCGATACCCAATCCGTTAACGGAATCGGATAAATGAAACCTGCTTTCAACAGCTTTTCGACTTCTGCTTTAATGGCAGCTGCTTTTCGAGGGTGAATCTGATGCAACCGTTGCCGAACGGGTTTAGCGTCCGGGTAGGTCTTGATTTCATGGACAACAATAGCGGGATCGATTCCTGGCATTTCCTCGTAGGACCAGGCAAACACGTCGCGGAATTCTTGGAATAGGGCCTTGTAACTTTGAATTTCCTCATCTGTACACGAGGCACCTATATGAATGTTCTCAACAATTCCGAGCTTCACTGAAATATCAATGGGAATAGTGCGAGAAATATTCCCTAAATTCAACTCTGAATCAGGATGTTTCGTTGGATTTTGAGCTTCTTTGACATATTCAGCGGTAAAGATTAATGAAAAATCATTTTCAAAAACATCATCCTTAGGTAAAAACGAAGATCTATGATGAAGATCTTCCCATGGTAGATCGTCTACACTTAGGATTTCGCGAAGTTGCTCGTCAGATGACACGACTTCGGGAAATGCTATCCGTTCTAAGGTTGGTGTGAAAAGTGATTCCTCACTGACCACATTCATTTGGTCGATTTGGGTTGAAAGCGAGTCGGTAAAAGACATGACAGCTTCATAAGCAATTTCATATGGACTCAAAGGCATAGCATCACCGAATGAGTCTATCTCAGATTCAGATGGGACAATCCAAGGATCGTCATAAATAATGTTGTCTGATGTAATCATATGAATTGATGCAAATGAAGTGTCTGCGTTGATTGGAGGGAAAGGAAAAGTTCCCAGTAAACCGGAATCTTTAACTAAACCTACGCCAACGTCCCTATAAGGGATTGTCATTTTACCGACATGCTGGATACTCTCTGAAGAGGCTGGGTCAGATGAAAAGTATGTCAGCTGATCAATTGTCAGGATCTTGCCGTTATGTGGAAACTTGATTACTCTGAAGACCGATGACACGACCGCTGTCATAGCATATGACCAACTTCGACCCAAAAGAAGGTTGTAGTCTAGAGGGGCATCAACCACCTCCACATCTAGACTAACGGTTTTACCTTCTACCCCTATAGGCAATTCCTGTAGAATACCAAACGGACGGAACCCACGGCCATCAAAGGCCTTAAGGATGGTCGGGGATTGGTTCAGTGAAGGAGAACCAAGCGATCTCCAACACTGAATTGATATAATACACGTAGACGCTCCTTCATCAATCATAGTGCGATGAATAGGCCTGTTTTTGACTATCACTGGAATCTGGAAAGCCATCTGATGAGGGAGACGCGGTGTACTATTTTCTAGATCGAAGATTATCAGATTCGGGTCCTGAATATCAACAACTCCTATAGCCGACAAAAGTAATTTTCGTTGTGCGGGGCATGATTGCAGCACTTCTAAAGCCGACATTGCTGAGGGTGAAACAACTAAGTCCTCAACAATGTTGTAATTCTGGGCTGCTCTCGCATGTGGATTGAAAGCAGACCTCCGAAGTACACCCTTGGCGGGCGGTTTGATTACTAAGTCCGGGTTAGGTTTTTCGATCTGTAGTGGATCTGAACCAGGAGCTGAGGTTGATGGATTAGAATGAGAAGATTCTGCTTCTTTACCATCAACAGGATTCTTACTACCATAATCTTGCGACCGAGTCGCAATCCTCACATGAGACACCATCAAAATGGGTTCTTCACTGGCAGTCGAGGAAGAACCTATCAAGATACTGGGCTTGAGCAATGACTTGCTCCTCAGTAACTACTCCGGCCTTAGCTACATCTTCAGTAATCTTCGGTAATGATGATTTGACAAACCATTCAGCTAAGATTTGGTCCGGGATAAAAACTTTCACTAACCTTCTTCGACGCCTCCACACATGAATGTGATCAGAAATATACGTGGACGTCGATTGTTTTAGTGAAGTTAATAACTCCGTGCCGTTATTGTATCTGACCGGCAACTGAAAGTGGGTTAAGAACGAGGTAGCTAACTGGCTGAAATTGTAAAAAGAGGCCCGTGGTAACTCAATGTACCACTTGGCTGCGAGACCAATGAGCGTACGCTAGAAAAGATGTAAACGGATCGAATCATCCGAGATAGAATTTGAAGCACACCAGAGGTGGTAAGTCATCACGTGATTTGATGGATCCTCTCCAGACTTACCTTCGAACTTGGGTATATCGCTGGGCAACTTATTTGGCATTGGCGGCCAGAACGAAAGATAATTTATTGGATCATTCGTTAGGCGCGTCAAGTCGGGTAAATCCAAAGTTGCAATAAACGGCAATTGCCGGTTAGGATCTCTAAAACTCTGGGTCACAAGACCAGCTCCAGGAGGAGGATATCCAGGATAACTTGGAATAGGAATCGCATTCAGGATATTATACCCTCCTGGAAAACCATGATTTACCGGACCGTACTGGGGTTGCTGAGGTTGTTGATAAGTATACCCAGGACACGGTTGATACTGGTAAACCGGTTGTTGGACAGCAAGCCCGTATTGGTACTGTCCCTGGTGCTATTGATACGTATATTGTGGTTGACTTGTTACAACAGTACTTAAACCAGGTTGCCCTACAGGCATCTGGACTGTGGTTTTAATCGTGGATCTAGACAATGGTACAGATGTCTGAGGGGTGGTTGCAGAGACAGTAGAAACTGGAGCTGTCGATACTCCAGAAGTAAGTGTGGTAGATGTTGTGGTAGTTGCAGCAGCCGTTTGAGATGGAGTACTAGGTGCGATTGGCGGCTGAGTAACTACCGAAGTTACAGAAGTTTGAACACTTGACTGGACAAGTTGCGGTTGCTGGGGTGGACCAGAAACTACAGGTTGTCCAGTTTGAGGTAACGACTGTATACTTGGCTGCAACACCTGTTGACCTTGTGAGGGATTCCACACTATCATTCTAGGGTATTGACCCGTAACAGGTTGAGGATATTGAGATCCATAACCGGATTGAGGATAGGATTGATAATTGAAAGGTGCAGTTCCCATACCTTGAACATATGACTGACCTTGAGGCGGTTGATAACCTTGACTCGAGTATTGACCTTGAGGTTGATAACCTTGAGGTAAATACTGATACTGGGGTTGACCTTGACCTTGAGGTTGATACCCTTGAGGTTGATACCCTTGGGGTTGATACCCTTGAGGTAAATATTGATACTGAGGTTGACCCTGGGGTACATATTGAGGCTGGGGTTGGCCTTGAGGCATGTATTGCACCATAGGTACATACTGACCTTGAGGTTGCCCCCCAGACACAATTTGTGTACCTTGAGGTTGCCCCCCAGGCGTTAATTGAGGCTGCCCCCCAGGCGGAAATTGACCACCTTGAGGTTGAGAAACGGGAACTGAACCTGACATCATGTAAATGTCTCCTACACCCAATGGTATATTACCATTGTTTCCAGCTAATAACCCATGATCAATGGGTTGAGGAGATGCTCCCACAAAGGTACCAGAAAGTGATTGATACCCAGTAGGAACAGAAGGACCACCATACAAGAAAGTTTCAGGAGATGGAGTAGACACGGACGACGAACTAGACATATTTACAGGAGTATAAATACCTCCGGATGGATAAGGAGTATGAGGTGGAGAAAAACTTATCCCTGAGTTGTCCAGATAATTAGTTAACGAAAGATACCAAGTAGTACTCCTAGGTGGACTGTAAAAGATAGATTCACGCTCTCTTAAGTCAAGAGTAGGTTGATCTTCAAGAACAGGGCCTACTTCTTCTTCTGGAGTAAGTTCTTCAATAGCTATCAAACCAGAAGGAAGATTCTCGGTTATGACTCTTTCAATCCTAGGTGAATCAGGAACACTAGAAGTTGGAGTAACAGGCTCAGATATTTCAGGTTCTTCGCCTATATCACTGGTAGACGAAAAACTACCAACAAGCTCAGAAACTGCAACAGCTTCAGGATTGTAACCTGTCTCTAAACCTTGGTAATCTGGATGGACTACCAACGAAGACTCTCCTTCTTCAGGTGAACCTACTCTACTGCCACTAGGAGGAGTTACGAGGACCTTCAAACCTTCTAGATTACTGGGGTCGTCTCGAGGAGGTTCACCCCAAAGTCTACGGAATCTTCTCAACAATTCAGCCACAGAAACAACTTCAGGAGACTGGCCCCGAAGTATACAGGACTGTCTCGGTAATTCCGCCACAGCTAAAAACTTTTAACTACTACACACGAAAAAAAAGTAAAATCTCAAATCAAACCACCTAAAGTCTCTAAAGAACCAAACAAATTTGAATCACACGCCTAAAGAATCTAAGGCGTCAAACCAAGCACAAACAGTAGCCTTCCAGACCGAAAACGCTAGTTGGAGATGAAACCCAACATCGCCGGATTCAGTACAGAAGAGGCGGGTGGGACAGTTACCCCGGCAACCTGCTTAATGAATAGACCGGCACAAGTTCCTCCACTTTAACCGTCTCGAGTGAAGTGAACCCCCCGGAAAATCCAAGTGAGTATAGCCGACATCTGCTCCAGGTACAGTGGGATCTTCCCTCCACCGTCACCTCAGTAGAATCCTAAAGATAATGGTCACTAAGGTTACCAACCGCAACAAATGCACCTGGGGGAACAGTCTACACTCCGACAGCATGCAAGGGCAGAGTATCAAGCTCAATCCCCTTGCCGGTTCCTTGACAATAATCCAAGGTTTACCGACAAGTGACCCCTGGCTCCTCGACAATGGTTAATCCGAGGTTTACCATTTGTAATACGTGCGTGTCTGGCATCGTTCCCAACGAGGGAGGATTGATCCCCTCACTGGTTCGGACACGAGCTCGTGCTTCTCCTTTAAGAGGAGCTTTCCCAAAGTACACATGAGACAATTGGATTTATTCTATCACAAGATAAGCTACTTGTTTGGTTTTGTTGTCTTGGAGAGTTAATTACTCTCCTACTCCAAGACACTAGCCTGATCTAAATTGGTGTTTCAGAGCCCTAGTAAATAAAAGTTACTACGTTGATTTTACTTTAAGCGTTAATTTTATGGTTTCCTTAAGATGAAAGGTAGCAGAAATGAAACCAATGGTGTGTAGACTCGACTCAACCACTACAAAGATGCACTTAAGATGATTTATGCTATTTTTCTCTTTCGATGAAACTCCTAACTAAGAGAGTTGGAAAATGCAAATTTTATAGAAAACAACTTTCTTAGTAAAGACAATCAAAGAAACAATTCTCTCTATCTTTTCGAGCATACAAACATGACCACTCCTTACGTGCACGAAAAACTCTTTTTCTTTCAAAATCCCTCAAAGCTACTTGAAACAAAACTTTTCAAAGGAGATGTTTTTGTATTTTTTCTTATTTAAGAAAGCATATAAATCTATTTTAATGAAAATCAATCTCAAAAGCTATAAAATCTATGAAAAACCTGACTCACAAGCAAATCAAAAAGAAATTTACTCTAAAGCAAACCTAACGAGGCAAAAGCCTACAAGGATGATTCTAGGTTGTTTTACTTGACCACAATCAAGTCAAGGACCAGCTAATGCAGAATCAAAAGACCAATCAAAACAAAACTCAAATCTTTTTGCTCTTTTTGTAAAATGGAATTCAATAATCAATCAACAAGCACTTCGAAATTTGCCAAAGAGACCACTCAAAGGTAAGTTGCTCTCACAGGTAGACTTTATGACAGGTCGGACTTCTAAGAAGGCTGACAAAACCAGAGAGATCTAAGGCTTGACAGCTTCTACCGCCAAAGTCACTACAAGACCTACTCAAAAATCAAACCCTAGGGCTTAAAATTCTATGAAATCCACTAAAACACTCAATGCTATCGAAACAAGTTCAGGTGAAGATCTTTGACAAGAGACTAATGGATCTGGGTAGTAAAAACTAAGAAAAAGCAAAATCTAAGAGAAAAAATGCAAAAGATGGAAATTTCTTAATTTTTAGCAGGGGACGCAGGCAACCTGTTAAGCCAGGTGCGGGCCCGCTCTGTGCACACAGAAACAGTGCGTACAGGTACGCACTGTGCAAGACTCAGAGGGTGCGTCCTACTGAAAAAACCAAGAAAAACTAAATTCAATCTAACCCTAAGCTAACCCACCCAAAAAAAAAGTCACAGAGCCAAAAACAAGAAAATAAATGAATTTTCTCAGATCAAAGTTGCATACAAAGGAAAAGACTTTCACATCATTGGATTCCCCATTGGAGTCGCCATTTTGTCAGGCGAAAAGAGTCGATAGTGCGGACACAAATCAACCTCCCTAGGAGCCTAAGACTCTCTAGTGACAAACAAGACAAACAAGAGCAATCCTTCTCTAAACATGCATTTACTATACAAGAAATCAAGTGTTTAGATCCTACCTGTAGTCCAGCGCTGTTGTAGTAGTCCAGCCTCGCCGATCCGAATGAGCTCCTCCTTCACTTCGAAACCTGCATCCACTAACAATCAAACGATTAAATAGCACTTGATAATCTCATAAGATAAAACATATTTAACATATAGACCAAGGAGTATATGAAACAACTCATAAACAACAAGTTATTGAGAAGAATGGACTCATTTGCATTAATAGGAAACAAAAGGAACAATTACAACCTGAGTCTTGGTGTTGTGCAAGTTCCTCCCAGGGTCCATCAAGAGTTCTCCTTTACTTTGACAAAGCTCACCCACTTCCAAATAGAACAAGCAAAGATGACAATCTCTCCTTACAAGCTTTTAAATGGGAGTCTTAATTCCTGCAGCATCTACCCTTAGAAATGTTTAGCTTTCAACCTCTCCTCCTTCTGGCCCAATGCCTGTATTTATAGTGCTCAAGAGGAAGTTAATCAGGTCCACCATCAATGGGATAATCCCCTCTTTGGATGGGATAGCTCCTCTCTTGATGGGATAAGTTCCTCTTTGGTAGGGATACATGAACCATCTGGAGGCGCTCAATACTCATCAAACAACCTTCTAGAATGCTCTAGAAATGACCACAAGTAACTTTTTAAAGATGAAACTTGCGCATTTTGACCTTTACAGGGGGACGCACCTGCCCCTTTACATACAGAGCATCCAAGGACGCAGTTATTGTGAACATTAGGTGCGTACCTGCAGGCAAGGTTGAGAGAACCTGCGTACCCAGAGATAAATACATTTATAAAGACTTTCTCTCTCTTTTGAGGTTTGACATGGAGAGCAGAGGCTTAAGACTTGCCCAGGAGGATAGCATGACTGTTGATAGAGCCATACTAACTGTACATAGTTGGTGACATTTTTTAGTGTAACAAGGTGGTTGATGCCCCTCTAGACTACAACCTTCTCTTGGGTCGAAGTTGGTCTTACGCTATGACAGCGGTCGTTTCATCGGTCTTTCGAGTAATAAAGTTTCCACATAATGGAAAGATCGTAACAATAGACCAGCTGGCTTACTTTTCATCCGACCCAGCCTCTTCGGAGAGTATTCAGCATGTTGGTAAAACGACTATCCCATATAAGGATGTTGGAGTAGGATTAGTTAAAGATGCCGGTTTACTGGGAACTTTTCCTTTTCCTCCAATCAACACATCATCTTCATTTGCAACTATTAATATGATTACATTAGACACCATTATTTATGATGATCCTTGGATCATCCCTTCTGAATCTGAGATAGAATCATTTGGTAATTCCATGCCTTTGAGTCCATGTGAAATTGCCTATGAAGTCGTGCAATCTTTTGCCGACCTGTGTTCAACCGAAATTGACTTAATGAATGTGGTCCGTGAGGAATCACTTTTCACATCAACCTCGGATTTAACTATGTTTTCTGAACTTGTTCACTCTGATGAGCAAATTCGTGAAATTCTATGTGTAGATGATTTACCATGGGAAGATCTCCATCACAGATCTTCGTTTTTACCCGAGAATGATCGTTTTGAAAATGATTTCTCATCAATCTTTACAACTGAATATGTCAAGGAACCTCATAATCGAATGAAACATCCCGATTCAGAGTTAAATTTGGGAAACATCTCTCGAACTATTCCTATTGACATTTCGGTTAAGCCCGGAATTGTTGAAAACATTCATATAGGTGCCTCATGTACAGATGACGAAATTCAATTATATAAGGCCCTATTTCAAGAATTCTACGACGTGTTTGCCTGGTCCTATGAGGAAATGCCAGGAATTGATCCCGCAATTGTTGTTCATGAGATCAAGACTTACCTAGATGCTAAACCCGTCCGGCAACGTTTGCATCAGATTCACCCACGAAAAGCTGCTGCAATTAAAGCAGAAGTTGAAAAACTGTTGAAAGCAGGTTTCATTTATCCGATCCCGTTAACGGATTGGGTATCGAATATTGTTCCGGTTAACAAAAAATAGGGAACAATAAGAATATGCATTGATTATAGGGACAATAATCGAGTCTGTCCAAAGGACAATTACCCAACTCCCTATATCGATCAAATCATTGATGATTGTGCCGGCAACGAAATATTTTCCTTTATGGACGGTTTTTCCGGATACAATCAAATCAACATTCTACTTGCCAATCAACCAAAAACGACTTTCATTTTTCCATGGGGGACATTTTATTATTTCAAATTGCCTTTTGGGCTTAAGAATGCCGGAGCAACTTTTCAAAGGGCGATGTCTTATGCGTTTCATGACATCAAACACATTGTGCAACCGTATCTCGATGATTTGCCTGCTCATTCATTACATCGAGTTGATCACCTCGTCCATTTACGAGGAATCTTTATGAGGTGTAGGCATTATCCTATTCGGTTGAACACACACAAATGTGTCTTCTGTATAGAAATGGGTCGATTGCTGGGATTTGTAGTTTCGAAAGCCGGCATTCACGTTGATCCCTCAAAGGTCGAAGCTATCATCAACTTGCCGCCTCCTTCGAGTCTTCGCCAACTCCAAAGTTTGCAGGGGAAAGCAAACTTTTTACGACAATTCATTCCTAACTACGCCGAAGTTACAAAGGGTTTTACCTGGTTGTTGAAACAAAATACTCAATTCTCTTGGGATGAGATAGCTCAGAAATCTTTTGATGCACTCAAACACGCATTGACCCATGCACCGTTGTTGCATCCTCCCAACTACAACCAGGATTACTTCTTGTATCTCGCCGCCTCTCATTCCACCATTGGAATGGTCTTAGTTCAAGAAGATGAATTCGGAACGGAACATGTGATATATTACCTTAGTCGAACGTTAAATCCAACTAAGCTAAAATACTCACATGTGGAGAAATTAGCATTGGCAGCCGTTCAAGCTGTCCAACGTTTTCGTCACTACATTTTACTACGTAAAACTACGGTAATTTCGGATTGCAACCCTATGGTCTACATTTTGACCAAACAATTTCTAGGGGGCAAGTACTCTAAATGGATCTTTATCCTGCAGGAGTTCGACTTGGAGTTTGAGAAATCTAAGTCTAAGAAATCTTTAGTTTTTGCGGAGTTAATATGTGACTTCTCGCGTGCTGACAAGGAAACTGTGGCAGAGGAGCCCATTGCGGACGAATCTTTGTTTCTAATCAGCACTTTAGATCCGTGGTATGGGGATATCATCGTCTATCTCCAGACCTGATCCTTTTGGCCAGAAATTTCAAGGTCGGAAAATTCGTTTCCAGTCCCAACAATTCAAAATTATTGGAGATACTCTTTATCGCCGTGGGGCAGACTCTATTTTTCGACGTTGCTTAATTCACGAAGAGGCTGAAAGGGTTCTAAATGACTGTCACTCTGGAGCATGTGGCGGTCATATGTCTGGGTATGCCACAGCCCAAAAGATATTGCACGCTGGCTATTTCTGGCCATCCTTGTTTAAAGATTGTATTATCGCGGTCCGAAAATGCCACAACTGCCAGATTTTTTATCGTAAGATGCGTGCTCCACCTGCTCCTCTCCACCCTATAATTGTCATTGGTCCTTTTGCCAAATGGGGTATCAATTTTATTACATGTAACCCTCACTCGGCCGGGGGGCATGCGTATATCATCCTTGCGGTAGATTATTTTACTAAGTGGGCCGAGGCGATGCCTACATTCGAGGCAGACGACAAAAAAGATGCAATTTTTGTGTTCAATCATATAATTGCTAGGTTTGGTGTCCCACAAGCGATAATCACTAATCATGGGCGTCATTTTTGAAACGTTATGATGACCGCACTTACAGGCCAGCTTGGTTTACGTCACGATAGTTCAACCCCTTATTATCCACAAGCGAATGGTCTGGTTGAATCCATCAACAAAGTTTTAGTTATCATGATCCGACGAATCATTGGGATTCATCGGTCGAATTGGCACAACATGCTATTTTCAGTGCTTTGGGCGTACCGAACCTCAGTAAAAACATCAACAGGGTTCACTCCTTTCTAATTAGTCTATGGTTTGGAAGCCGTGTTACCCATTGAATGCGAAATCCCGTCACTGCAAATGGCCATCGAGTTACTTCCAGCCACTTCCGAAGAGGAGAAGCGTTTGTTATACTTGGCTCAATTAGATGAGAATCGACGTGATGCTGCATTGGCGATCGAGACTCACACAAAATGAATGAAAGCTCAGTATGATCGAAATTTAACCCATCGAAATTTTTCGGAAGGAGATCTAGTCTTAGTTTATGATCAAGCTAATGATAAATTAGGCACTGGAAAATTCGTTCCTATGTGGCATGGTCCCTATGTTGTCAAGCGAAAGCTAGCCAAAGGGGCTTATGAATTGGTAGACTTTGATTGGGACTCTTTGGGTAAACCCAGAAATGGTCTTTACTTGAAGAGGTATTATGCTTAAAGGAATGGGTATGGAGATTTTTAGGGTTTCTTTCTAGCTGGTGTGTTTTAGTTTTAAAAAGTGTGCTTAGCTTAGAGAGTGTTTTTCCGTCATTATTCCTGCTTATCTTGGTTTTACTCTTGATATTGCAGATGTCGATGCCTCTCCAAACATACATTGGATTTGCTGATGGTGCTTGTCGTAATACATGGAACATCTCTTCCGCAGCTTGGGTTATCTATTCACCCTCTGACGAGTTAGTTTCTATGCATGGGGTAAGCCTCGGTCAAACAACAAACAACATTGCAGAGTACAGTGCAGTGATTGAGTTATTGTCTGAATCTATTTCATTTGGGATTCGGAGTTTGATAGTGAGGTTAGATTCTGAACTCATTGTATTACAACTGAATAGAGTGTATGCCATTAGAAATCCAGTGTTATTAAGATTATTTTTGAGAGTGCGTCTCTTGGAACGTGAGTTTGATTACATTGAATATCAGCATATTCCAAGGTCTTTAAATACATTAGCAGATGCAATTTCTTCTCGAATGTTAAATAGACATTTGCAATAATCATACATGTAAATTTAAAACCATTCTATAACATGATTTACAAGATAAGCCGGTAATAGTGATATATATATATGAGTGTGTCAAAAAATACATCGTCTTCGATCATAGGTTGAAAAACACCTTATGATCGGCAAAAATGATAATTACAAAAAGCAAAATCTCACATGTGCCCACAATAGGCGATCATCCTATCACTGGTGATGATCTCTATAAGAAACCATTGCACGGGCCACCTTGCAAAGGAACCTCCTAAAAGGTCCCGGGACTCCAATCACATAGCGCTGAAGTCGACAAGGAATGTCGTCTATAGTGGTCTCAGGAATATCTCCTGTCAAACACTCGAGCTGACCTTCCAACTTGGCCAAAACCTCTGTTGATTCGTCCTGTGGGGCTGGTGCGGGTGCAACTGGTTGCCTCCTCTCAAAATTCCGGAGAGCGGCTGATCGCTGTGGACCCACATTTGCATTTGAAATTTTTACTATCAGTTTTGAGACGATGGAAAAATAAAAAAAAAATAAAATATGAAAAGTTGAAAAGGATTTTACCTGACTCGTCCCACTGCTCTCCTGGTGGAAGAGCCATGTCTGAGTCACCACAGAAATCTATCCCAGCGTAATGGAAGTCCTGAATGGAAAAGGCCTGGTTTTCCAACCATTGGAAATACTCAAGTTTGAACCGAGCAACTTCTGTCCTCTCGTCCGGGTGATGGGCCATGACTGCGACCCATCGCATCAGTTTGGGCTCTCGAGGAAGCCCAGCTCCAATAGTAAGGTGCTGTGGGATCAGCATAGGAACTCTCTCCAGGCCAAAACTCACGACCAAAGCCCCATAACCAAAGTTCTTTAGTCATCCACTCTTGGCCCTAGTCAGTTGGCCTTTCACATTGGCCAGCACAACATTGCACCAATTGAAGATGGTGCCTCGAAAGCAATCAACTGCTATACGCATCTGGGATCCGGTGGCAATATGTAATGCGGCAGCTCCGCAAATTCTGGTGACAGTAAATGCAATCACCATGAGCTCAGGATGGGATATGGTCTTTATGTCTATCCCTTTGTCTCTAGCCTGGCTGTTGCAGTACTCTAGCCGGAGGCTATCGACAAACTGGCCACCTGGCCTAGTCCCGTGCAGAGTCAAGTCTTCACCTCTCTTAGGCAAACCAGTTAAGAAATAAATGTCCGCCGGCTCGATTTCGAGCCAATGGCCGCCAATGAAAAAGCACTGGTCCTGTATGCTCCATCTGTCAACCAGCCATTGTAAGAAATCCACCTGAGCCCTCGTGCCAGGAATGGTCCAGAATTTGTACAGTCCGCACACCCTCAAAGAATCAAGTGAAGGCTAATGATTCCATGCGGCAGCATCCACATCCTCATGCTCTCGTTCATGCCAATCTAGCATGATGTACTCTCTGCGTCAAGTATAAAGATTAATTAAATTGCTAGAAAACATTTTGATTGGTCCATTTTTGAGAATTTTTGGGTTCAAAACCCTTGCAGCGGGGTACGCACCCTCTGAGTTAGACAAAGTGCGTGGGTCCGCACTTTGTCTACAGGGAAGGTGCGGACCCCGAGCTTTTTCCCAATGGAGAAAAAGTCGGGGTCCGCGGGTCCGCAATGGTAAACCTGCGGACCCCCGCGCGCGGGTTTTGTGCCTAAAAACCCTCCCAAAAAATGAAATGAAGGACTAAATAAAAAACTAAATGGTTGAAAATGAAGAGTAGGATGATGTGGATTACCTGGAGAAGACGGTGCTCAATTCCAACGGTTGGATTTTCCACAATCTTCACGGGAATTTTTCTAAGCAAAAGCACTATTTTCTCACCCAAACTCAAACGGTAAAAATGAATCGACAAAGACCCTTTTTATAAGTTTTTTGAGTAAATAAATCGCAAATTTTTTTATGTTTCACTTTGAAAAGGTATTTTGCAATGCTTTTATCCATTTCAAGTAGGTATGAGTAATGTTTGTGTTTTTGTGCAGAATAAAGGATTATTCAGGCGAAGTCTATCATTTTCGACAGAAAAACATGTAGAGTCATCTTTAAGCTCTTTTCTGACTCCTAAAACATGAAAAGATTGCCGAGTGTTTCTTTTAAACTCGTTAGAACGGAATTAAAAGACAGTCCACTTACAACGCTTTTCCGACCGTAAAAACATGAAAAGATTGCCGGATTTTTGTCGTTTCGAATTCGATATTGGTTATAAAACGACGTGCCATTGATTGCTTTTTTCCTTTTTCGGGTCAAGGGCACTAATAACGAAAAGTACTCATTGGTCGTAAAAGATCAAGCGGTTCTCTCAAGTATTATTTTATACTTTTTCGGGCTTGGGAGACACAAATTTAAGAAAAAGGTCAACCCTGGAGTCTTGTTAAGTTTTTTCAGACTCTCTAAAATTGAAAAACGCCGAGTTTCTCCTGTACTGGATTCATTAAAATTTCACAGTAAAGGACCTATTAAATTACAAACAGGAACGAACCACTCCTTCTTAGGGTTCGAATTTAAACTAAGTTGGACTCATCCGAAGGGTGAGCTTATAATCAAGCAAATGTTATCCTCCTCAAGCTTGTCAAAAATAAAGAGGTACTTGCCAGAAATGGTGGGGGAAAAGAGAGAAAAATGAGTCTGTTTGTCATACTTTGTAACCACTCCTGAACACGACACTTTTATTCACCTGGGTTGGGAAATCCTTTGCCTAACAATTGATCAAACCACATTGAAAGTCTTCAGCCGGTTTCTGGGTATTAACTTTGGGTCAATTGTCACCAAGCCATCTGTCGTGTCGTTATGTGTTCAAGAGGTCACTGCCAATAAGCCATTCATATGTAAAATATCTGTCATCCATCTTGACCATCCCTGAGTCAGTCCTTGCAACTAAATTTCTTCAACTTGATCTATGATTTTGTGTTGTGGGCTTGCCTACGACGGATCGCTTTCTATCAACATCAGCTCATTATCTAGAAAGATGATCTAGGAATCCTTAGTACCTTGAGATCTGCATGCCTCAATGGAAGGTTTCTCGCCTTTGATGACAGTTTACATCATTAACTTCCGATCAAAGGATTCCGTGATATGTTCGACATCAACACATTTATTCACATCTCATGGATTGTACTGGGTACTTTGAGAGCCATTGACATCACTGGTGGTTTCTCTCACACTTGTTAACAGTTTGCATCATTGACTGGTAATCAAGTGGTTTCTACCATGTTCGACATCAACACATTTATTCACATGGATAGAATCGTACTATTTCGGGAAGTAGAAATGAAGACCCTGGATCTAGTTTCCACCATCCAGGCTGCGAGAAATTTTGTATTCATTATATTGTGGACTATTCATAAACAGATGGCTGCGTCCATACTGTGTTCACATGAGTCTATATTTGTGATGTTTTACAAGATCATTCCTATATCAGAGCAGTAGATAGTTTTCTAGTTAGTTTTGATCTGAGTATGGGAATGCCTACCTCAGCGATGATATGATCTCATATATATATCTTGCATTGAATGTTTTTACAGGTTTTGACTAGGCTCTCCACAAGATGATCCTCGAAATGATAAAGTACTTCACTCTTCCTATATGATAAATGAAATCCTCATCTACTACAGACTTCGACCTTAGGGGGCAATCTGTTACACAAAAATATCGTCACTATGATTATTTACAGTCAGTATGGGTCTATCATCACTTGTACTGTCCTCCTAAGCAAGTCTAAGACCTCAACTCTTCAAATAAAGCTTTGGAAATGGGAGAAAGACATTAAAAATCAATGTAACTCTGGTTCCACACTTTCTCTCATGGTCACCTGCGGTCCCGCACCTTTTGTGTACAAAAGTTGTGTACCTACCTGCTCTGTCCCTAACGGTGTAGGTGCAGACCCCTGTGAAAGTCAAAAGGCGCAAGTTTTATCTTAAAAAACTCACTTTGGGTTAATTCTAGAGTTTTCTAGAAGGAATTTTGGCATGGATTGTTCGCTCTAAGGTGGTTCATGCATCCCAAAAGAGAAGGAGCTAATCCCTTGACTAAAGGAGTTATCCCTTTGAAGGAGGGCTTTATCCCTTTGAAGGAGGACCTAGTAACTTCCCTCCATTGCACTATAAATACAGGCATTGGGGTGAGGACTAGGGAGGTTAGAAGCTGAAGATTTTGAGGGTAAATGCTGGTGAAATTAAGACTTCCTAGTTGAGCTTAAGAGGAGAGATCACACACCTTTTTGGCTTCATTGAGGAGTGAGTGAAACTTGTCAAAGTAGAGGAGACTTCTTGTTCGACCCTAGGAGGAGCTTGTACAACGTCAAGGCAAAGGTTGTAAAGTTCTTCTTCTTTTGAATTAATACAATCAATCTCATTTTTCTCAACAAGTATATTATGTTATTTGTTTCATGGACTCCTTGACTTTCATGTTAAATATGTTTCATGCAATTGGTTTTTTAGGTGCTATTTAATTTGTTTGCCTTGTTTGTGTTTGCAGATTTGTGAAAAGGAGCTCATTTGGATCAAAGGAGTGAGGGCATCCACAAGCTTGCGTTGGACCAAAGGTAGGCCCTAAAAGCACTTGTTTGCTATTGTTTATTGAAGCATATTTAGAGAAAGATAGTGTCTGGTTGGTTTGCTTGTCATTAGGTCTTCTTTAGATTCTAGGAAGGTCTATCTTGTCCGCAAGATCGACTCATTCCATGCGACAGATCTATTTACTCACAAAGTCAAGAAGTCATGAGCTATCAAGTACATTACATACAAGACATAGGAAAACATCATTGATTGTATTAATAATGAAATAAGAGTAAGCTTACAACCAAAGTCTTGACGTCACAAACCTTCTCAGAGGGATCCAGCCAGCATGTTCCTCAAGCATTCACTCTTTGAAGATGGATGTCCCAATATATAAGTCTCTCTCACTCATAAGTTTCACACAAAATTAAGGGCACTTCACAACCTTCCACAAGCTATCAACAATCCCACACTTGTCACACTCACACCAGCTATCTAGAAAATTCACAAACTCTAACAACACTACTCAACTAGCCAACTATCAAAAACTAATAGTGCATAGCAATGGTGAGAGTTTAAATAGTAGAAGGAGTCTCCATGAAAGGTGGAAGAGTGAGCTTATCCCCAAGGAAGGTAGCACAAATGATAGAACTACCACACCAGAGGAGGAAAGGCAACACAAACTATGCCAACAACCAGGTCTAGAGTCATCTAGAAGGCCGACTGTGGGAACAAATACGCCTAATCTAGATCATCACGGGTGAACAACTGAGCTTTAGCACTGACATCGCTAGTGAGAAATGTAGCTAGTCAGATCATCGCTAAAGATAATAGGTAACCTCGTGCTGGGGCAGAAAATCATACCATCGCAGGAATTAGATGTACTTCCACGCTGGTAGCATACATGGACTGTTTATGAGCGCCCTTCAGTGCGTATATTAAATCCACAGTCACGACAAGGCAGATAAATTAGGAAAAGTGCGTCATTTGGAAGCACAAAAGAGCATTTTTTCAATATGCAGATGTTTGACTTGGACACATGACATAGTAGAAGGACTGGAGTGAAGGTAGTGACAAATTATTGTGTAGCAAATGCCCCCTAAAGTATGAAGCCCGAGAGAATGGGAGGGGTGAAATGCTTTATGAAACTGACTGAGCCAGAACACCATATGGAAGAACCTGCATGTAAGTACAACTGATATCTCTGTTAATGAAAAAAATATAGTCTAGGCATGGGCGTAACCATCCAAAAGACATATGAACTAGGTCTGTGGTATGGACGCAGCCATCCAACTAACAAGACCATGATAATGATAAAGGTATGGTCGCAGCCATCCATCAATGAGTCATGTAATCACGAACCAATCCACGCAGCCCGAACATGTGTAATCTGAGTTTGGTTTCTTGAACCCAACCAACCATAGTACAAAATCTAACATGCGAATAGATGTTCTAGTCGCTTGATTACCGGTCAATGATGAAAACCATTAACAAGCACGAGAGAAACCACCAGTAATGCCAATGGTTCTCAAGGTACTATTTAGTACAATCCACGAAGTGTGAAAAAGGAGTTGAAGTCGAACACTCGTGGAATCACCCAATCGAAGACCAATGATGAAAGTTGACCATCAGGTGTGAAGAACTTTCCATTGAGGCATGCAATCTCTAAGGTACCAAAGGGGATCTAGATCAATCTCCTGGATAATGAGCTGATGTCGACAGGAGACAACCCATTGCAGGAGGGCCATAATGTTTCCCCCATCAACAACCAGAGATAAGGAACAAGTGGTAGATGGCGGAATAGAGTATCAGAGGAGGAGGCAAGGATGTAAGATGCAGAAGGATTATACTCTTGAACATGTCGGCGACACGACTCCGGAGGATGGCAGAATTCAGGTACCAAGGGATCAGAGGCTTGATGGAGATGGCGTGAATCATATGGAAAGAGGCTAAATGGCAACCCAAACCTGTGGAAGTCCAAATGACGATGTATGGATGTCCCAACCCGACAAGAAGCGAAAGTGTCGATGTTCAAGGGTGACTAGCTGCCAATGATAATTTCCAAATTTTCCCCCACCATTGCTAGCGAGTACCCCTATTATTTTTTAAAACAAGCTTGAAGGGGATAGCATATGCTTGGGATATAAGTTCGACCGTCGGTCGAATCCAACCTAGTAATAGTTTAACGAGCCCTAGGGAGGAGAAGCTTGAGTCTTGTCATGGTGACGAATCCAATGTCGTCAGAGTTTAACGAGACCGACATAGGTAAAACTCAGAGTCTTTTTCATGTTTAGAGAGTTTGAAAAAGACACGAAAAAGAAAACTCCAGGGGGGGTCCTTTTTAGTATATTTGTGTCTCTTGAGCCCGAAAAAATATAAAATGATACTCGAAAGAATCGCCCGACCATTACGATCAAGGAGTACTTTTCGTGACTAGTGACTTCGACCTGAAAAAGTAGAAAAGCGATCGAAATCATGTCGTTTTGTAACCAATAACAAGCTTGAAATGACAAAGGCCTTGCAATCTTTTTGTGTTTACATGGTTAGAAAAGAGCTTAAATCAGACCGCCTCTTATTCCATTTAATGAGTTAAAAGGGAAAACTCGACAATCTTTTCATCTTTAAACGGTTGGAAAAGAGCTAAAATCAGACCTCCATTTTTATTCTCGTTAACGAGTCAAAAAGGGAAAAAATACTTGGCAATATTTTCATCTTTTACAAGTTAGAAAAGGGCTTAAAGGTGACTCGTCCTATAGGAACGAGTGGTATAAAGGGTAGCAACTAGTTCCGGCAATGATGGAACTGCTCAAAACATGTAATGGTCAAGAGGCTGGCTAATAAAACCACTCATCGTTGCGGTTCCTTAGGAAGGGAAACACAACCAAGTGAAAACATATGATTGGCCACAGAGATGGTGGCGATGGAATGAAACAACCAAGGCTCATCTAGCAGAATTTAGCGGATAAAAATGGCAATCACGAGATGTAAATCAGGTATGGGTTCATTTTTACACAAGCTTGAAACATGGAGAACTCTGCCTGGATTCGGTTTCATGTTTACACAAGCTTGAAATGAAAAACTATGCTTGTTATAAGTTGGCATGATGACGCAAATCAAGGTACATGCCCCCAAAGCTTCATTGCATTCAACAAGGTGGATGGAATGAAGGTTCAAATTCAAGATCTTGGAAAGACTCGACTTGGATTTTACGAGATCTTAATCAAAGACTCGATTTGGAAAGGGGAGTTATTTCATTTTTTAATGAGTTTGACACAGTGAAAAAGAACTATCCTCATAACCCTTGTTTCATCTTTGAACAAGCTTGACACAAGACAAGGAACTGTGCTCCAAGATCCTTGTTTCATTTTTTTAACGAGGTTGACACATGAACAAACTATCCTCGTAACACCCAATTTCATTTTTTAACGAGCTTGACACAAGACAAGGAACTATGCTTGTACACCTCGTTTCATTTTTTAATGAGCTTGACACAAGACAAGGAACTATGCTTGTACTCATGTTCATGGGCCATATGAGAACATGGCTCCTAAGAGGTCTTCACGGGATGGAAGAAACGTACTCTGGGAGAAATACATGTCATGAGGCACTAAAGACAGATCAGGTTCCAATGCCCCTAGTACATGATGGATGAGACCATCTGCATAATCATCAGCGGAGGCAGAGATGGAACGGGTAGCGACATAATTGACCTGTGGCAAAGAAGGTACTGCTTGTGGATAAGAACCAATGGGGGATGATGGCTATGCAGGAGGAACCGGGGGACTAAAGAATGATAATTGATCTATGGTCACCATTCTTCCATCGCGTGGAAAACAAACCACAAGGAAAAGTGAAGAGACGAGGGCCCCCATGGCATAAACATAGTCATTGCCAAGGAGAAGACTAAAATCTAAAGCACCTTGGACGACCATGATGTCTATATAGACAGTTTTCCCCCCCAAAGTAACAGGAAGCTTCAGGAGGATCCCTAAATGTTGATTGGTTCCTCCGTCAAATGACAACAGATTTTGTGTGATTGGCACAAGCTATGGGGAGCCCAAAGCTTGCTAAGTAGTGGAAGGCATAAGACTGATAGACATACCCTCATCCAAGACAGTGTCAGGTACTGCCTTATCATAGGCATGTACTGTAATCTGGAAAGGCACATAGGATGGAAGGCATAATGTAGTCAAATGACTCCAGTCGAAGGAAGAAACCGAACTACTTGGTGGGGGAACTGTAGGATTGCTCCCCTGCTCTACAGGAACCGAAGAAGTACCCCCTTGATAAGTGGGGATAGGAGGGTCATTTTTGGACTCAGGAGAATCTGATGAGATGAGAAGAACATGAGCATGACACTCTTCTGAAGCAGAGTGATCAACAGGTGGTGAACCCAAGTCGACACTCTTTCCAACCAATGGTTGGTATGGAACAGGCTGAGCATAGACAGGCTCGAAAGGAGGATGGAAAAGAGAAGAATCTAAGTCAATCTCTTTGCCAACGGGGAGAGGGTCTGAAGAGAGCCTCTAATAACCAACGGGAAGTTGGGGGAATAAACTGTAGTATTTTCCAAAACGGCAAAAGCTTTATCCATGAGCAGGCAAAGGTGAAGGGGATGGTGGTCTTCACATAGCATACAGGGGAATCAAATCTTCCCTTTCTTCTTACCACTATTAGTTGATAGGATAGCATTGTCATGAGCTTCAGAGGATGATGAGGGATGAGCTAGATTGTTAGACCATACTTCTAAGATGCTAGGAATGCCAGGACAATCACGAAGAAGATGGTCACCCTTGCATAATTTACAAGGAAATTTAACCTTCCACGGAGGAGAAGAAGGTGTTCTGACCTGAGATGTACTCGGAACAATAGCTGCACAGGTGGCCTCACATTTATCAGACTTCTTCTTCTTCTTCATCATCTTCTTCTTCTTCTTAGTCTGCTGGTTACTAGATGCGAAACTTTCACTAGGTGAAGGAGGAGAGGAAGGAGAAGAAATGGGGAAAGAAGGCGTAGGCTCAACCTTGGAATCAACATGTCATGGTTCGGATGAAGGAGATGGTGGAACAAGAGTCATGAACCTCGGGACCACCGAGGTTGAAAATAACTGAATGGGTAAACCAATGGTTAACCCAGGCAAGGATAGTGTTGCCATATACGAAGCACCAACATTTCCAAAAGGTGGAAATGGACTAGGATTCCCATCTGAGGACAGACCTTGGCCGGTAGACTCAGGGAATGTTGCCATCAGTAATGAGCCTGAAAAAAAATTGAACTGTAAAGAAGAATTCTAACTGTTACCAAGAATATTTCGTGGGCAGTAGATTTTACGACATAGGAACAAAACTTGACCTTTTCATGTTTCAGGAGTCGAGGAAGGGACAAAAAGATGACTCTAGTCACCTTCAAATATTTAATGAGCCTGAAGTGACAAGTTCTTAGATGGACCTTTTCTTTTAGGGAGTCTGAAAAGGAATGAAAGTGACTACTCAGGGGAACTAGGCAATCATAAGAAAACCAAGGACTTTTCATACGGCAACCAATCTTCCCGAATGTTGTGTACGGTGCGTTATGGTTTGCAAGGCAGTAGACATGGATTCCTAGGGATAAAGTATGATAACCTAGTGGGGTCTCCCAGCATATACTCGATGGTACATGGGAGCACAAATTCGTACTAGACCGCTATTGAGTCACAGAAGGAGGAATCACCCAACCTTGAGTGAAAACAATAGTGACTAGGCTTAACGACGTCGGAGCACGTCTCTAGCCTAGACCTATAAATAGTGTGCATTATGTTGCAATGTGTTGTTAGGTTTATTCAGTTCATTTTAGAGTTGA
This sequence comes from Pinus tabuliformis, assembly GCA_031772625.1. NCBI lineage: Eukaryota > Viridiplantae > Streptophyta > Pinopsida > Pinales > Pinaceae > Pinus > Pinus tabuliformis. The sequence continues at coordinate 1,062,135,929 of CM062819.1, read as the reverse complement.
TCTTGAATTATGTTTCAGTTTTCAGGCCTTACCGTATGTGTATCAAAAAACCTAGGATGCAGTTAGAATGAGTAAAGCATCTTTCATTTCGATGAACACCTACTTACAAAAAGGTAGAGAGTTCATTCCAAAACCAAGATGAGTGAATGAAAACACTAAGAAACATAATGCATCAATACACTAATCTCATGATGCATCGATACTACTAATGAAAGATTTAAAATTCACTTTCCAATTTCTCAAACATGAAAATTCGTAATGCAAATGTACTTTCACTTTTGTATGCTAAATGAATGCAAACTTTTGATTTTTTTTTTTGAATTTAAAGAGACAAACAAGCAAGTTTGAACTGATCGATCCAAACAATTGTGATCTATTCTTGGTAGTGAAGAAATCGAATCAACATAAAAAATTGGTTCAATAATCAACATTAAAAATCAACCAGCAAGAAAACAAGCAGTGAAAAAGCCTCAAGCAAATCAACAAGACAGTTGTGGATGAACCTTGAACAGACAAGTAACCTAAGAAAATGGTTTCTCGATGAAACTTCTAAATGGATAGGTCACATGGTCCAAGAAACACAAGACTCACTCAATGAAATCAAAGAGACAGTACCCTAACCAAAAGAAATTAAAACAAGCTAATGAGAGACAAGAAACAACAGGGGATAAGCAAGATTGATGAATTTAGGAGGTAAAGTCATAAAAACAACTTTACAGGAATCATTGCAAGTGTTACACTAACAACTAGAGCTGTCATCATTAAATGAGATACCATCGCTAGTGATAGAAAGACAATTAGAGCTGTCATCGCAAGTGTTACACTGACAACTAGAGCTGGTCGCGAAAGTACACCTATTTTCCGTGATGGTGTGATTTCAAGAGTCGTCGCAGGAATTAAAGTAGCAACCCGAGATCATCACGGGTGTAAAGCTATAAAGTGGCAATGACGTCACAACTGTTAGGCTTTTTTCCGCGATGATGTTAAAAAATAATGACAAATGAACAAAAAATCCCAAATAAAATACAGTCAATCCTTTAATCAAATAGGGGTATTTCCCAGATCAACCCAGGAAACTCAAAACGCTGATAACTAATCCCCAAACTTCAAAAGAGACCAAATCAAAATAAAAACAAGAGAAAACAAGAGAAGAACAAAAGGCCAAACTCCCTAGCGGAGTCACCAATTTATGATGCAGGAAAGTGTTCCCTCTGCGGACAGAGGCAACCCCTCTAGCCCTAGATTGGGTCTAGTCACAAACAAGGACATATCAACAATGGTTTTCCTTAAATAGTCATAGTTGGAGGCCTACCTCAACTGATGGTTGATGGAGTGCCATTGCGCTGCTCTAACTTCCACTTCCTTCTCCTAATGAGTGATCAACCTAAAACAATGTAAAAGAAATACAACAAAGCACGTAACCGGAAAGACAACAATGATCTATTTACTCAAAAAGTCAAGAAGTCATGAGCTATCAAGTACATTACATACAAGACATAGGAAAACATCATTGATTGTATTAATAATGAAATAAGTGTAAGCTTACAACCAAAGTCTTGACATCACAAGCCTTCTCAGAGGGATCCAACCAACATGTTCCTCAAGCATTCACTCTTTGAAGATGGATCTCCCAGTATATAAGTCTCTCTCACTCATAAGTTTTACACAAAATTAAGGGCACTTCAAAACCCTCCACAAGCTATCAACAATGCCACACTTTTCACACTCACACCAACTATCTAGCAAATTCACAAACTCTAATATCACTGCTCAACTAGCCAACTATCAAAAACTAACATTGCATAGCAATGGTGATAGTTTAAATAAGAGAAGGAGTCTCCATGAAAGGTGGAAGAGTGAGCTTATCCCCAAGGAAGGTAGCACAAATGATGGAACTGCCACACCAGAGGAGGAAAGGTGACACAAACTATGCTAACAACCAGGTCTGGATTCATCCAGAAGGCCGACTGTTGTAACAAATTTGCCTAATATGGATCATCACGGGTGAATAACTGAGCTTTAGCACTGACATCACTAGTGAGAAATGTAGCTAGTCAGATCAACGCTAAAGATAATAAGTAACCTCATGCTGGCACATAAAATCGGACCATCGTGGGAATTAGATGTACTTCTGTGCTGGCAGCGTGGCTGGACTGTTCATGAGTGCCCTTCAGTGTATATATTAAGTCCACAGTTGCGATGAGGCAGATAACTTAGGAAAAGTGGGTCATTTGGCAACATTAGAGAGCATTTGTTCAATATGCACATGTTTGACTTGGACACATGACACAGTAGAAGGACTAGGGTGAAGGCAATGACAAATTACTGTGTAACACCCACTATCCCTATCTACTATCTAGCGAAACCACAGCCAAGGGAACGGGCTTGGCAGAATCAATGGGGAAAGAAGACCCTTTTGAGATTGAGTCTACTCCGACTTTGTGAAATGACTTGAGAGGTGTAGAATAAGTGGGCGTCGTTTTTGGTGCAAGTGAAATACCACTACTTTTAACATTATTTTACTTATTCTGTGGGGTGGAGATGGGGCACTACCCCTGTTTTTGGCCTTAAGGCACGTTTCAGCGGGTTGATCCGGGTTGAAGACATTGTTAGGTGGGGAGTTTGGCTGGGGTGGCACATCTGTTAAAAGATAACACAGGTGTCCTAAGATGAGCTCAACAAGAACAGAAATCTCGTGTGGAACAAAAGGGTAAAAGCTCATTTGATTTTGATTTTCAGTACGAATACAAACCGTGAAAGCGTGGCCTATCGATCCTTTAGATTTTTGGAATTTGAAGCTAGAGGTGTCAGAAAAGTTACCACAGGGATAACTGGCTTGTGGCAGCTAAGCGTTCATAATGACGTTGTTTTTTGATCCTTCGACGTCGGCTCTTCCTATCATTGTGAAGAAGAATTCATGAAGATTTGGATTGTTCACCCACCAATAGGGAACATGACTGTCGTGAGATAGGTTAGTTTTACCCTACTGATGAACCACACCGCAATAGTAATTCAACTTAGTACGAGAGGAACCATTGATTGACACAATTGGTCATCGCGCTTGGTTGAAAATCCAGTGGCGCGAAGCTACCATGTGTCGGATTATGACTAAATGCCACTAAGTCAGAATCCACACTAGAAACAGTGCATGTCACTCTTTGACTGTATCTCGACCCGTAGTAGGGGCATCGCTTTGTCACCCCCAAGGGCCCGTGTCATTTTCAAGCCGCGACCATGAAGCATCTCGATCGGGGTAGCTTTGAAGTTCAATTCCAAATGGTCGTTGAGAAGAATCCTTTGCAGACGACTTAAATACGCGATGGGGTATTGTAAGTGGCAGAGTGACATTGCTACCATGATCACAAACAAATCTGGACAACCCTCCTGCTCTTGCGCCTTTTCCTCTTACTCCAAACGACAATTTTTTATTGCTTGGGAGTAGGAAATTTGGGGTTTCCACGCCTATTACACAATAATTTGTCACTATCCTCATCTCAGTCCCTCTATTGTGTCATGTGTCAAATAAACATGTTCATATCTTTCCACCAATGTAATAATATTAAGCAAATGCTCTTTAAAGATGAAAAATGACCCTCATTCCCTAAGTTTCTACCTCATCGTGAGTAAACCCTTAATATACGTGATGATCCCATGTCATAAATGGTCTCATTGCAACCTCGTCATAGGTGTACATCTATTGCCTGCGACAATCAGATTTCTAGGCCCGGTGTGAGGCTATGAGCTATATATCGTGACGATGGGCCTGCGTGCATTGCCTCCTAGCGATGTTGTCGCGGAGACTTAGTTTACGGCTAGTGATGATCTATATTGGGCAAATTTGTTCCAACAGTCGGCCTTCTAGATGTCTCTAGAACTAGTTGTTGGGTCATTTTGGGTTGCCCTTCCCCCTCTGGAATGGTAGTTCTATCTTTTTTGCTACCTCCTTTGAGGATGATCTCCCTCTCCATCTTTCATGGAGACTCCTTCTCCTATAAAAGCATTCACCATTGCTATGATCTACTAGTTTCTTTAGTTCTTTTTGTTGGATAGTGATGCTAGTGCTTTTGAGTTTGGTAGATAGCTTTGGTGTGAGTGTGACAAGTGTGGGGTTGCTTATAGTTTGTAAGAGCTTGTCGAGTGCCCTTAACTTTATATTAAAGCTTATGAGTGAGAGAGAGATATTGTTTGTTGGGAGACCCATCCTTGAAGAGTAAATGCTTGAAGAAACATACTGGCTGGACCCTCCGAGAAGGCTTGCGACATCAAGACTTGGTTGTAAGCTTTGCTCTTGATTTATTATTAATACAATAAATGATTATTTCCTATGTCTTGTATGTAATTTACTTGATAGCTCACGATTTCTTGACTTTATGAGTAAATATATCATTTTTGTTCTCAGTTACGTGCTTTGTTGTTGTCTTGTGGTGTTTCAGGTTGATTGCTCATTAAGGAGAATGAAATGGAAGCTAGAGCAGCGTAACAAAACTTCATCAACCACCAGTTTGAGGTAGGCCTTCAATGATGACTATTCAATGGAATCAATTGTTGTTTTGTCTTTGTTGTGACTAGACCCACTCTAGGGCTAGAGGGGTTGCCTCTATCTGCAGAGGGAACACTTTCCTACTTCACAAGTTGGCGACTCCGCTAGGGATTGCTTCATATGTTTTTCTCTTGTTTTCTTTTGTTTGAGTTTGATTTAGTATCTCTTGAATTTTGGGGTTAAACCGTCAGTCTTTTGGGTTACCTGGGGAAATATGGGAAGTCCCCTCACTATCTAGAGGAATAATCTGGTGTCATTTAGGTGATTTTACTTTGTATTTTTCTTAAGTAAGATCATCACTGAAGATAGCCTAATAGTCATGGTGACGTCGCCGATGTTCTAGCTTTGTACCCATGACTATTTGGCTTTCGTCTCAGGTTGCTAGTTTAATTCCTGCGACGGCTCCTGAAATCAGACTGTCTCTAAAAACAGGTGTACTTTAGCGACTAGTATCTAGTTTTCAGTGTAACACCTATGATGATGTATCTAGTTGTCAATGTAACACTTGTGACTAGTCTCTAGTTGTCAGTGTAACACCTGCAACGATTCCTATAAAGTTGTTTTTACAACTTTACCTCCTGAATCCATCAGTCTTGTTTATCCCCTGCTCTTTCTTGTCTCTCATTAGCTTGTTTTGATTGCTTTTAGTTAAGGTACTATCTCATTGATTTCATTTGAGTGAATCTTGTGTTTTTAGACCCTATGGCCTAGCTATCTTAAGTGTTTCAAACCGTTTGCTTGGGTTTCTTGTCTATCCAAGATTCATCCACAACCATCTTATTGATTTTCTTGAGGCTTTTCATTGCTTTTTTTACTTTCTGGTTGTTTTTTAGTATCGGTTATTGAACCAATTTTTGATATTGATTTGATTTCTTCACTACCAAGCATAGATCACAATTGTTTAGATCGATCAGTTCACACTTGCTTGTTTGTATCTTTAAATTCAAAACAAAAAAAAAATTAAGGGATTGCATTCATTTGATATAAGAAAGTGAAAGTATATGTGCATTTCAAATTTTCATGTTTGAGAAATTGAAAAGAGAACTCTAAATCTTTCATTAGTAGTGTCGATGCATCATGAGATTAGTGTATTGATGCATTTTGTTTCTTAGTGTTTTCATTCACTTGTGTTTGTTTGGGGATGAACTTTCTACCCTCCTGTAAGAAGGTGTTCATCGAAATGAAAGATGCTTTACTCATTCTAGTTGCATCCTAGGTTTTGTTATACATACGGTAGGGCCTGGAAATTGAAACCTAATTCAAGATCAACTCTAACATGAACTGAATGAAATTAACAATGCATTGCAACATAACGCACATTATTGAGAGTTCTAGGCTAGAGATGTGCTCTAGTGTCTTTAAACTTAGTCACTATTGCTTTCACTTAAGGTTGGGTGATTCCTCCTTCTATGACTCAATAGTTGCTAGTACGGAGTTGCGCTCCCAGTACTATCGAGTATATGTTGGGAGACCCCACTAGGTTATCATCCTATATCCTTAGGAAGTCGTGTCTACTACCTTGCAAACTGTAACATACCAAACATAGCATTCGGGAAGATTTACTATCTTACGATAGGTCCTTGGTTTTCATATGATCGCCAAGGTGTATATGCAGTTTTACGGGTTGTTTGGTAAACCTTTCACCTAGTTCTCTAGAGTAGTCACTTTCATTCCTTTTCGAACTCCTTAAAATAAAAGGTCCATCTGAGCACTTGTCCTTTCAGGCTCATTAAACCTCAAAAGAGATAGAGTCACCTTATCGTCCTTTTCTCAACTCTTGAAACATGAAAAGGTCAAGTTCTGTTCCTACATCATAAAATTTACTACCCACGAAATATTCTTGGTAATAGTTTGAGTTCTTGGTTGCATACAAGTGTTTTTCAGGCTCATTCCCAATGGCGACATTCCCTGAGTCTACCAGCCAAGGTCTTCCCCCAGATAGAAATCCTGGTTCGTTTCGCCTTTTGGAAATGTTGGTGCTCCGTATATGGCAACATTTTCTCTGTTTGGGTTAACCATCGATCTGCCTACTTGGTTGTTTTCAACCTCGGTGGTCCTGAGTGTCATGACTCCTTTTCCACCATCCCCTCCATCTAAACCATGACATGTTGATTCCAAGGTTGAGCCTATGCCTTCTTCCCCTGTTTCCTCACCTTCATCTCCTCCTTCGCCTGCTGAAAATTTCACATCTAGTAACTAGGAGACTAAGAAAAAGAGGAAGAATATGAAGAAGAAGAAGGTGTCTGATAAGATTTCGGCCACCTGTCCAGCTCATGTCCCAAGTACGTCACCAGTTGTGACACCTTCTGCTCCTCTGCGGAAGGTTAAGTTTCCTTGTAAATTGTGCAAGGGTGACCATCTTCTTCGTGATTGTCTTGGCATTCCTAGGATCTTAGAAGTATGGTCTCATGATCTGGCTCATCCCCCATCATCCTATGAAGCCCATGACAATGCTACCCTATCAACTGGAAGTAGTCAGAAGAAAGGGAAGATTTAATTCCCCTGTAGATTGTGTGAAGGAAACCATCCCCTTCAACTTTGTCCGCTCATGGATAAAGCTTCCGTCATTTTGGAAAGTCATAGAGCTTCTTCACCCAGATTCTTGTTGGTTATCAGAGGCTCTCTTCAAACCCTCTCGTGGTTGACAAAGAGATTAACTTAGATTATTCTCTTGTCCACCCTTCTCTTCCTAAACCTAGATGTGCTCAGCCTGTTCCTGACCAACCATTGGTTGGAAAGAGTGTCGACTTGGATTCACCACCTATTGATCACTCTGTTCCGAAAGAGCATCATGATTACACTACTCAGGTTCTTCTCATCTCATCAGATTATCCTGAGTCCAAGAATGACCCCCCTATCCCAGCTGATTCAAAGAGTCCTTCTTTAGTTCCTGTTGAGAATGGGGCCAATCATATGATACCCCCACCAAGTAGTTCAGTCATTTCCTTCGAATGGAGTCACTTGACTACTTTCCGCCTTCCATCCTACGTGCCATTCCAAATTACAGTACATGCCTATGATAAGGCAGTACCTGACACTGTCTTGGATGAAGGTGCATCGATTAGCCTCATGCCTTTCCCTACTTGGCAAGCTTTGGGCTCCCCACAACTTGTGCTGGTCATGCTGAATCTGTTAGCGTTTGATGAAGGAACTAGTCAAACTTTAGGGATCCTTCTGAAGTTTCCTGTTACTTTGGGAGGCAAAACCGTCTATATAGACATGATGGTTGTCCAAGGTGATTTAGATTTCAGTCTTCTCCTTGGCCGTGATTACATTTATGCCATGGGAGCTCTCGTTTCTTCACTTTTCCGTGTCGTTTTCTTTCCGCGCGATGGAATAATGGTGACTATAAATCAATTGTCATTCTTTAGTCCCCCAGTTCCTCCTGTACCACCACCATCCCTTATCGGCTCTTATCCACAAGCAGCCCCTTCCTTGCCACAGGTCAATTATGTGGCTACCCATTCCATCTCCACCTCTGATGATGATCATGCAGATGATCTCATACATCATGTACTGGGGGCATTGGAACCTAATCTGTCATTGGTGTTTAATGACATGTGTTCCTCCTAGAGTGTAGTTCTTCCATCTAGTGAAGACCTATTGGGAGTCTTGTTTTCGTATGACCCATAAATCAAATGGTGTGTCAAGGATAGTTTGTTCTTGTGTCAACCTCGTTAAAAAATGAAACTGGGTGTTTCGAGGATAGTTTGTTCCTATGTCAACCTCTTTAAAAAATGAAACCGGGTGTCCCAAGGAGAGTTCTTGTTCTTGTGTCAACCTCATTAAAAAATGAAACAAGGCGTCACGAGGATAGTTTGTTCCCATGTCAACCTCGTTAAAAAATGAAACAAGGGGTGTGGAGCATAGTTCCTTGTCTTGTGTTAAGCCCATTAAAAATGAAATAAGGAGTGTTGAGTAAAGTTCTTGATCTTGTGTCAACCTCATTAATTAATGAAACAAGGGTTATGAGGATAGTTCTTTTACTGTGTCGAACTCATTAAAAAATGAAACAACTCCATTTTCCAAATCAAGTCTTTGACTAAGATCTCGTAAAATCTGAGTCAGATCTTTCCAAGATCTCAAAAGTGAACCTTCATTCCATCCACCTCGTTGAATGCAATGAAGCTTGGGGGTCATGTACCTCATTTTGCGTTATTATGTTGGGGGAATGCAAACTTATAAAAAGCATATTTTTTCATTTCAAGCTTGTGTAAAAATGAAACCGAATCCAAGCAGAGTTCTTCATGGTTCAAGCTTGTGTAAAAATAAACCCATACCCGATTTACACCTCATGATTACCATTTTTATCCGCTAAATTCGGCTAGATGAGCCTTGGTTGTTTCATTCCATCATCACCATCTCTTTGGCCAATAATATGCTTTCAATTGGTTGTTTTTCCTTTCCTGAGGAACCGTAGTGATGAGCGATTTTATTAGCTAGCTTGTTGACCATTACATGTTTTGAGCAGTTCCACCATTGCCGAAACCAGTTGCTACCCTTTATACCACTCGTTCCTCTAGGACAAGTCACCTTTAAGTTCTTTTCTGACTCATGAAAGATGAAAAGATTGCCGATTTTTTCCCTTTTAACTCATTAAATGGAATAAAAGGTAGTCCACTTGAACTCTTTTCTGACCGTATAAATGTGAAAAGATTTCCGATTTTTTCCTTTTTAACTCATTAAATGGAATAAAAGGCAGTCCACTTTGAGCTCTTTTCTGACCATATAAAAACGAAAAGATTGCCGGACTTTTATCATTTTGGGTTCGATTTTGGTTAAAAAACAACGTGTCTTCGATCACTTTTCTACTTTTTCGGATCAAGGCCACTAATTACGAAAAATTACTCCTTCATCGTAATGGTCAAGTGGTTCTCTCGAGTATTATTTTATACTTTTTCGAGCTCGAGGGACACAAATTTACGAAAAAGTGATGAGCCCAAAAAATGCGCAATTATTTGGGCTCATTCAACCTCCTCATTTGGCTTAGTCCACCATTCTCATTTGTTTATTGCATGTTTTTTATTATTTTTATGTTAAAGAGTGAATTTGGTTAGTCATTATGCCAACAAGTCTAATGGGTGCTTTGTGTAGCCTTGTTGGTCAACTTGGAGACAAAATGGAAGGTCTTAATGTGCACTTGGCAGCCAAATTCGTGGGAGAACAAGCTAGAGGATTTGTAGGAAGGTGCCCCCCTCATTTATGGGTCCTTACCTCGAATTCTCCACCATCAGCTCGGAGTTCAAAGGCCACCAAATTAATGAGCACAAGGGCAGCCAAGCAAGTCAAGTTGGACTGTTGTTAACTCCAAGTCTTGGGCAGCCAAGTCCCTAACTTTTAGGAGGACTGTTGGGTCCTCAAATTGTATAAATAAGAAGGCTTGGGGCCTCATTTTGGTTAGCTAGTTGGTAGTCAATTCGTTTATCTAGTTAGTCATTTTGTTTTAGCCATTAGTTAGCCATTTTGTAATTCGATTTTTATGCAATAGACTAGTTTTGCTTTCAGCTCATGCTCAAGCTCTCCTTGTGGACAGTTTTGATGTACTTTTCATTTCTTGATTAATAAAGATGGATCCAGCTTTGCACCAGCTCTAAATATTTCATGGGAGGCTGTAGCTCTTGGGGTTGGGCCCATCTCAAGCGCCTAGTACCTCCCTTGTTTATCTTTATGTGTTTGCTGCGTTCTTGAAATAAAATCTGCTCTTTAGATCTTGCTTTGTTATGGTAGTTGGTTTTGATGGGTAACGTAGCTTTTTATGCTTAGAATCGATTGGTAGGAGTTTGTTATGCATTTAGATCTTTTGGAATGCTCTTTCTCATGTGAAGTACATGGTTCTCTTTCCAAACAAAGCTGCTGTTCATTTATTTCATTGACAATTAGATTAAGTTAGCTAGGACTTGGTTTGTTTGCAAGAATTCATTGATTCGTTTAAATGAGCATTGTGCAGGGCATCTCTCTCATCTTCATCACCTCCTCAAGTCACTCATTCGACCTCTGCTCCGCTCTGTTATCTCCCAAAGTCTTTCACTCCTCACGTAACTTCATTCCCTAGCCCTTTTGTTGACATAGCCCTTTATCTTCCAACCTACTCCCTACACTCACTTCCCATCCTATTCTTTCACTTCTAAAGCCATCACCAGCCTTATTCCTACCTCACACATCTCCCCCTACCATTCTATTACTCCTCCATCACTCCAAACACTCACGGTAGGTCATCCTGTAGCCATTTGTAGACATCCTGTAGAAAACAGAGTATCCTGTAGGATCCTCTGCAGGCATCCTGTAGGAGGCCACTCTCTCGGTTGCTGAGCATCTGAATGCGAGGAACCTCTGTGGATGGATGCTAAGGATCCCTAGGGACCTCTCCTAGCCTCCCCAACCTGTCCCACGCTTCCCTTCCTTCTCCATCCCATCTGCACAACCAAACCCTAGTTAGCACAAGATCACAATCATTCCACACACTTAAAGGAAAAATACAAAAACATAACTTTCATGATGCAAGTAGTTTAGATCCATGAATTTTCATTTATTAGAGGTAATGACAGCATTGGTAGAAGTTGCATTTACATTCCTTGCATTGTAGAGTTCAGACTAGTTAAATTAGGGTTTCCTAGGTTTACATGCTTTGATTTGCTTTCGGTTCATTTTTGTCAATTAAAGTAGCTTTCCTTTGAGATTAGCTTTCGTCCATCAATTAGCAAGCTTCTTCTGAGAGCCTATAGAAGTTGCCTTGAGCCCTAGCGGACTTGTGCTAGCTGACCAAGTGACAGCTGCGACAAGAGCTAGTACTTGTGCATATAGCACCGCCGCTTCCAAGTTTGTACGAACTACCGGGTTGATAAAATTAAGAGACAGGAAGCCCCAGGAGTTGTAGCATTATTGCTACAATACTGGAGCTCACCATCTTTTTGGCGCCGTTGCCGGGGAAGCGGCAGAGTATTGGTGATTGTTGCTATTCTTCTATTTTCCACTACAATCTTCTGCTAAGTAGTTTATTTCATTTCCATTATGCAATTTCATTTATGCAAAAGTATATTAGCATTTCTTGCTTTCCTAGATTAGCATTTCCTGCTTTCCTAGAATAGCCTTTCAATTCCGCATTTCAATTCTGCAAGCGTAGATTAGTGTTTCAATTTCGCAAGCGTAGCCTAGCATTTCATTCTTGCAATTTCATTTGAGCAAAATAGATTAGTCCTTTCCTTCTTTCATTTCAATTTCGCAAGATAGTTAGTTGCAGTTCAATCTATTTCATGCCTTGTAGGAGTAGAGATAAGTTAGAAAAATGATTGCACAACACCCCCACTGCTTCACACAGCCAACATTCTTCTTCGATGGCTGTGATGAAAGAACCCCTGGGTGGACATCAAGACATATCTGAAGAACCTATAGGGGAGAAGAAGAAGAAAACATTCCTCTGAAGCAAATGGCTACAAGTAGAGATGTTGGGAGCAACATCTTGTCCAAAGATGAATTTGCAAATCAGATCGAAGATTTCAAGAGTGACATGAGGCAGTTTCTTGCCATGCAACTGGATACCTTGCGGATCCAAAAGAAGCAAGAAGAAGCCAAGAGGGCTTTGGTCATTTTTTGTCCTAGGTGCCTTAAAAAGCATCCTAGGAACGAATGTCCAATGCACTCCCTAGAAGTGTGTTTCATCTGTGAAGAATACCATCCTACAGATCAGTGCCCTTCCTTGCCCAGAATCAAAGCTACATATCAAAGAGCCAAGGGAGCCACTGAATCACTCTGTTATATGAACCAAAGGAGGCCACATGGACCCATACCCTACCAGCAGGAACTACAAGGGATACCCGAGACCTATTATGACCCTTATCAAGCCACTTTCATGCCTTCTTGGGATCCCCCTGCTCATCCTTCCTGGTCTACACCTCCTCCTTGGTCATATCCTCCTTGTTCCTTCACAGATCCATATTATGCCCAACCAGTTGCTCATTCATTTCACTCTTATGCTCAGCCACAGCCTCAGTGGAATGCACCTTATCAGGAGTGGAGGCCCCAGTACAACTCTCATCCCGCTCATTTTCCTCCACCACCTGCTCATCCACAACCATCGCCTCCTCCTCCACCAAGGCAACCCCAAATGCCTACCCAACCACAATGCCATCCATCTCCATCTCAATTTCACACCCCCACTCAGCCACCCGTACCTCCATTTCCAAAACCATGCAATGGAGCAGCTCAACCCAATTGCAAATCTAAGGCACAACATGTGCAAATGACTCCTCTTGAGCTCAATGATCTTCACCATAGCTCAGGAAAAGCATTGCAAAAAAGAGATTATATTGACAACATGGAAGGACCAAAAGCAAAAGAAGATTCCAAAGAGGAGATCGAAGAACCATGGGCTACACTTGATGAAGAGAATAGATCAGAATCAAGGATCAAGAAAGTTTCCTCATGGTTACCATCAAATCTTCCATGTACTCAAGAGGAAGATCAACAAAAAGAGGAAGATCAGAAAGTCATGATAGAAAGTGACATGAAGAATGATCCAGATCAGCAAAGGGACCAAGGATATCAAAGCTATATTGAGACATGGTTCCAGACAGTCACTAAGTTGCAGCAGTACTCTCTTCCTCAACTATGTTTGATCCCTTCAAAGTCAGATCATTTGGTCTCTGAGATCTGGATACCTGTCAGAGCATGCATTTCGAGCCTCCACATCATCTTGTCTCTAATCTCGATGTGCACATGGCTCCATTGGAAGTATTCTTATACTTGAAAATGATTTTGTTTTTTCCAGTAGGGTAGGGTAGAAAAAAAAAGAAAAAAGAAAAAAAAAGAGAAAAAAGGAAAAGAAAAAAAATGAAAAAAGGAAAATAGAAATCTAAGGTGAAAACCTCCTCGGAGGCACCTTAGATTGGCTCATTGATTGAAAACCTCCATGAGGCGGTCAATGGGTTGAAAAAAAAAGGAAAAGAGAAAAAGATCTTTGGGTGAAAACCTCCCTTGGAGGCGCCCAAGGCAGGCAATTAGGGTGAAAACCTCCATGAGGCGCCCTAGTTGTTTTTCAAAAAAAAAAGAGAAAAAAAATAAAAAACTAATCTCCATTTCATGTTGCAGCAATGACATTGCAGGTTAAAGGAGGACGTTTCATGATAGGAGGAGCACTCAAATCAAAGACAAAGGAGTTTTTGTGCCTTCTACAGGAAGTTTCGTATCTTCTACAGGAAGCTTACAAAAAAGCCAAATTGATCTCCAAAGAGGACCTGAAGGCTTGGAATATGTCCATGAGGCCTACACTCATCTATGTTTCCACTTCTCACCCCTTTTCCATCATTCTTTTCACGTCATTATGCTTCTTTCCTCAAAACTGTGTTTTCTACAGGATGCTCTATATTTCTACAGGAAACATCCTGTAGAACCTTTGGACGAGCCAAATTCAATCTCAAAAATGAATCTAATGGTGGGAATCTGTTGATTAGGCCTACAAGCACTTGTGTGTCCATCCCTTGCCTTCATCCATCATTTTTTCCACCTCCTTGTGCCTCTCATTGTGCTTCTACAGGATCTTCCTGTAGAAATTGTGGGAAACTAGGCATGCATTTCAAAAAGTGGTTTTGCAAGCATGGTAGCTTCCTAAAAGGTTCAAGAGTCCTCCTGCCGTCTTCCAACTCATCCTCCATCATCTCCATACCTGCATCACAGCAAAAATTCATTTTGTCATACCATGCAAACACATGCAAAATGCCTTGAAGCCAAAACCACCTAGATCCAAATTTGTTTTTGCCATAACTTGAAAACCATGCATCCATTTGACAAACCGTTTTATGGGGGATTGTATAAGGTCGATGACAACATGCCTGAGCAGTTTCATACAATTCCGGTGCACGGTTTTCAAGAAATCAGCCTCCATCACCATCAGCCATTTTTGCATTTTCTCCATAACCGTGCATCCGTTTCAAAACCTGTTTCATGGGGAGATGCACATGGATGATAGTAGCCTACCCAAGCAGTTTCAGCCGATTCCGATACACAGTTTCTGAGAAATCGACCTCTGAAATCTTCAGCCATTTTCCAATTTTCTCGAAATCCGTGCATCCATTGATCACGAATTTTCTATGGGAGATGCATAATGATGATAGAAACATGCTCAGCAAGTTTCAACTTGATCCGCTTTGGCGTTTGGGAGAAATGTCGAAAACAAGTTCTGGTTTGGTGAAGATGCAGCAACAGCAGCTTGGACGTGCAGATCTGAACGTGGAAATGAACTTTTGTTGCATGCATCCGTCCAGAGGGCACCTGCACAAGAGAAAACAGCCATAAATCATCAATCAAGCTACCATACATGCAGAAAATGAAGATCAACACATGCATGCAGCAACACGCTTCACAATCAGTCGTTTAACTTGCAGGTACGTGACTGAACTTGTTCCTCTGTTTGCATGAATCTAATCTAAAGCAATGCATGAATGAATGAGATGAGTGGGTTCAGCCAAGAAGGGCGCCACGTTCAATTGCACTCAGCAAGGCAAAAATCACGCGTGCATGGATCAGCCATTCACGTGGAAGTTAAACAACACAGTTAGTGTTAGATCAGTTGAACTCCAGTGCACAGGACGTCAAATAATTACAGATAGATGAAGACAACAGTTCATGACATTACTGCAGTTCTAAAGAGCCACGCACGCTTGGCCACTGCACTCCCTCACCAAAAATCACGTTGAAATTAAATGATGCTTGGCGGACTCTCACCACCCTCTGTTTAACTCCAGTCAACTGAAGCGCATGACTACCACTTCCAGATCGATTAACCAATGATGCTCTACAAGATTTCTACCTGATTCCTTAGATTTCTGTCGTTTCAAAAATTCCCGCCTGTCGCACTCTACAGGTGTTTTTCTACAGGAAGTTGTTTTACAAGAAACCCAGCCTACGAAGAGCTTGGACTGTTTATGTCAGGGGTGGCGATTCTTAATGAGGTAGGCCTGAACATAATTCTCCCACGCAATTGATTAAAAAGCCGGTGGAGTTGACGTATTGAAGGGGTAGTAAATTGTGAATAAAAGTCTGTTCATGAAATTACAAGTCATTTTCTTATTGCTGCATGAGAATTGTTGTTGTATGCGGGATTTTCTCCAGGGGTTGATTCATAATTGAGCCACTGTTAAGGCTCACTTGCAGAAAATCGTGAATTTTATATACTGTGTGCATAACAGAGGCATAGCTCTGCGCTCTCTCTAAGGAAATCCCAAAAATCCACTTCTGTATACAAGCAGGCAAGCAGGCCAACAAAGCTAAAAATCCTTGGGTGTCTATTGCAATAAGGATGGCTAATGGTAGCAGTTCCTCACATATCTACAGAGAGTAAAACACTGAAGCTGACAAGTCTTGCAAATAGGGCCAAGGAGTTACAGTATGGGCTGATTGCAGCAAGATGAGGTTTTATCGTTCCCCACTTAGCAGATTCTTGAGTAGTTTTGATTGTGGCTATGTGCTCTATCCCGAACTGGTTTGTGCTCTACCCCGGGATGGGATATTACAGGCTTGAGTCTAGGATAGCCACAGCCAAGCTGAAAGGAAAATCACCCACAGCCGAGCAGGATATAATGGTGCTGTCTGTTTCTACAGGAAGACAGAAAGAGCCACTATAGGACTTTCCTGTAGAAGCCACGAACAGTTTCTACAGGAAAGTTTGAAAAAAAGGGCAGCAAAAGGAGAAATCGGCCGAGATTTTAGCTAAGGAGGTAGCACCTGTGTTGGCCACCCCAAGCACATCCATCCCCTCTATGAAAACTCATTTCTTTCAAAGTTCGGGCACAATTTAGTCACGGTTCAACCTTCTACAAGAAGTTCTGTATTTTTACCAAAAACATCCTGTAGAAGCCTTTTGGCAGGCCAGAACCAATTATGGAGAGGGATTTGAAGCTTGAAGTCTATTGAGGAGGCATGCAACCACTCTTTTCTTCCATCCTCCATTGGTTTCATCTCCTTTCACCACCATTTCTGCCATCAGATTGAATACACTTGCACAATCATACCCAAGCTGAGAATTCTTTGGGAAAAGGAGCAAGTAGTGGGAAGAAGCAAAGAAGTATGGTTTCATGACAGAGAAGAGGACATCACTTCAGAAGCTTGGCATGACAAGGAGGCCATCAGGGCCATCAAAGACAAGGAGAGAGATTGGTTGCTCAGAGGATGAGCAACACTTTCAGTAGGGGGGTGATGATGAGCCCCAAAAATGCACAATTATTTGGGCTCATTCAACCTCCTCATTTGGCTTAGTCCACCATTCTCATTTGTTTATTGCATGTTTTTGATTATTTTTATGTTAATAGAGTGAATTTGGTTAGTCATTATGCCAACAAGTCTAATGGGTGCTTTGTGTAGCCTTGTTGGTCAACTTGGAGACAAAATGGAAGGTCTTAATGTGCACTTGGCAGCCAAATTCGTGGGAGAACAAGCTAGAGGATTTGTAGGAAGGTGCCCCCCTCATTTATGGGCCCTTACCTCGAATTCTCCACCATCAGCTCGGAGTTCAAAGGCCACCAAATTAATGAGCACAAGGGCAGCCAAGCAAGTCAAGTTGGACTGTTGTTAACTCCAAGTCTTGGGCAGCCAAGTCCCTAACTTTTAGGAGGACTGTTGGGTCCTCAAATTGTATAAATAAGAAGGCTTGGGGCCTCATTTTGGTTAGCTAGTTGGTAGTCAATTCATTTAGCTAGTTAGTCATTTTGTTTTAGCCATTAGTTAGCCATTTTGTAATTCGATTTTTATGCAATAGACTAGTTTTGCTTTCAGCTCATGCTCAAGCTCTCCTTGTGGACAGTTTTGATGTACTTTTCATTTCTTGATTAATAAAGATGGATCTAGCTTTGCACCAGCTCTAAATCTTTCATGGGAGGCTGTAGCTCTTGGGGTTGGGCCCATCTCAAGCGCCCAGTACCTCCCTTGTTTATCTTTATGTGTTTGCTGCGTTCTTGAAATAAAATCTGCTCTTTAGATCTTGCTTTGTTATGGTAGTTGGTTTTGATGGGTAACGTAGCTTTTTATGCTTAGAATCGATTGGTAGGAGTTTGTTATGCATTTAGATCTTTTGGAATGATCTTTCTCACGTGAAGTACATGGTTCTCTTTCCAAACAAAGCTGTTGTTCATTTATTTCATTGACAATTAGATTAAGTTAGCTAGGACTTGGTTTGTTTGCAAGAATTCATTGATTCGTTTAAATGAGCATTGTGCAGGGCATCTCTCTCATCTTCATCACCTCCTCAAGTCACTCATTCGACCTCTGCTCCGCTCTGTTATCTCCCAAAGTCTTTCACTCCTCACGTAACTTCATTCCCTAGCCCTTTTGTTGACATAGCCCTTTATCTTCCAACCTAATCCCTACACTCACTTCCCATCCTATTCTTTCACTTCTAAAGCCATCACCAGCCTTATTCCTACCTCACACATCTCCCCCTACCATTCTATTACTCCTCCATCACTCCAAACACTCACGGTAGGTCATCCTGTAGCCATTTGTAGACATCCTGTAGAAAACAGAGTATCCTGTAGGATCCTCTGCAGGCATCCTGTAGGAGGCCACTCTCTCGGTTGCTGAGCATCTGAATGCGAGGAACCTTTGTGGATGGATGCTAAGGATCCCTAGGGACCTCTCCTAGCCTCCCCAACCTGTCCCACGCTTCCCTTCCTTCTCCATCCCATCTGCACAACCAAACCCTAGTTAGCACAAGATCACAATCATTCCACACACTTAAAGGAAAAATACAAAAACATAACTTTCATGATGCAAGTAGTTTAGATCCATGCATTTTCATTTATTAGAGGTAATGACATCATTGGTAGAAGTTGCATTTACATTCCTTGCATTGTAGAGGTCAGACTAGTTAAATTAGGGTTTCCTAGGTTTACATGCTTTGATTTGCTTTCGGTTCATTTTTGTCAATTAAAGTAGCTTTCCTTTGAGATCATCTTTCGTCCATCAATTAGCAAGCTTCTTCTGAGAGCCTATAGAAGTTGGCTTGAGCCCTAGCGGACTTGTTCCAGCTGACCAAGTGACAGCTGCGACAAGAGCTAGTACTTGTGCATATAGCACCGCCGCTTCCAAGTTTGTACGAACTACCGGGTTGATAAAATTAAGAGACAGGAAGCCCCAGGAGTTGTAGCATTATTGCTACAATACTGGAGCTCACCAAATAGGATCCCCTGGAGTTTTCTTTTCCGTGTCTTTTTCAAACTCTCTAAACATGAAAAAGACTCTGAGTTTTCCCTATGTTGGACTCGTTAAACCTTGACAATATTGGACTTGTCACCATGATGAGACTCGAGCTTCTCCTCCCTAGGGCTCGTTAAACTTTCACTGGATTGGATTCATCTGAAAGTCAAACTTATATTACAAGCATATGTTATCCCCTTCAAGCTTGTTTTCAAAAATAATTGGGGTACTCGATATCAATGGTAGGGGAAAATTTGGAAGTCATCATTGGTTACGTACGACAACTAGTCACTCTTGAACATCGACACTTTTTCTTCTTGTTGGGTTGGGATATCCACACATCGTCATTTGGCCTTCTGGGGTTCTGGGTTGCCATTTTACCTCATTCCTTCTGATCCATGTTGCTTCCATCAAGCCTCTAATCCCTTGGTACCAAAATGTTGCCACATTCTAAAGTCGTTTCGTCGATATGTTCAAGAGTATAATCCTTCTGCGATTCACACCCTTACCTCCTCCTCTGATACTCTATTTCACCATCTACCACTTGTTCCTTATCTCGTGTCATTGATGGGGGAAGCATTATGGCCCTCCTGTGGCGGGTCGTCTCTTGTCAACACCAGCACATTATCCAGGAGATTGATCTAGAGATCCCTATTGGTACCTTGGAGCTTGCATGCCTCAATGGAAAGTTCTTCACACATGATGATAGACTTTCATCATTGGTCTTCAATTAGGTGATTCCATGGGTGTTCGACTTCATCTCATTTTTCACACTTAGTGGATTGTACTAGATAGTACCTTGAGAGCCATTGGAATTATTGGTGGTTTCTCTTGTACTTGTTAACGGTTTTCATCATTGACCGGTAATCAAGTGACTTTCTATCATCTCAACCTCAGCACATCTGTTCGCATGCTAGAGTTTGTACTATGATCGGTTGTGTTTCAAGAACTCGGACTAAGATTACATATGTTCAGGCTACATGGATTGGTTTGTGATTACATATATGACTCTTTGATGGATGGCTGCGACCATGCCTGAGTCTTCATGGCTGGCTACGACCATACCTTTATTATTATCATGGTCTTGTCAACTAGATGGCTGCATCCATACCACAGATCTAGGTTCATATGTCTTTTGGATGGTTGTACCCATGCCTAAGACTACTTGTATTTCACTATCATAGATATGAGTTGTACTTGTGCCTATAGGATCTTCAAAGTGGTATTCCAGTTCAGACAGTTTTGTAAAGCATTTCACCCCTCCCACTCTCTCGGGCTTCATGCTTTAGGGGGCATTTGTTACATAGTAATTTGTCACTGTCCTCATCTCAGTCCCTTTACTGTGTCATGTGTCAAATAAACATGTTCATATCTTCCCACCTATGTAAGAAGATTAAGAAAATTCTCTCTGATGCTGAAAATTGACCCTCATTCCCTAAGTTTCTGCCTCATCGCGACTGGTGGGTAAATAGTGGTCGAGCCTGCTTGCGCATCCTCGATCCCATGTCATAAACGGTCTCATCGCGACCCCGTCGTAGGTGTACATTTGTTTCCTGTGACGGTCAGATTTCTAGGCCCGGCATGAGGCTATAAGCTATATATCACGACAATGGGTCTGCGTTCATTGCCTCCTAGTGATGCCATCATAGAGACTTAGTTTACGGCTAGCAACGATCCAGATTGGATGAATTTGTTCCAACAGTCGGCCTTCTAGATGTCTCTAGAACTGGTTGTTGGGTCAGTTTGGTTCGCCCTTCCCCCTCTGGGATGGTAGTTCTGTCTTTTGTGCTACCATCCTTAAGGATGAACTCCCTCTCCCTCATTTCATGGAGACTCCTTCTCCTATAAAAGCATTCACCATTGCTATGATCTGCTAGTTTTTTTAGTTCTTTTGGTTGGATAGTGCTGCTAGTGCTTTTGAGTTTGGTAGATAGCTTTGGTGTGAGTGTGACAAGTGTAGGGTTGCTTATAGTTTGTAAGAGGTTTTGGAGTGCCCTTAACTTTATATTAAAGCTTATGAGTGAGAGAGATATATTGTTTTTTGGTAGACCCATCCTTGAATAGTGAATGCTTGAAGAAACATACTGGTTGGACCCTCCGAGAAGGCTTGCGACGTCAAGACTTGGTTGTAAGATTTGCTCTTGATTTATTATTAATACAATCAATGATGATTTCCTATGTCTTGTATGTAATTTACTAGATATCTCATGATTTCTTTGCTTTATGAGTAAATAGATCATTGTTGTTCTCGGTTACGTGCTTTTTCATTGTCTTGTGGTGTTTCAGGTTGATTGCTCATTAAGGAGAAGGAAATAGAAGCTGGAGCAGTGCAACGGAACTTCATCAACCACCGGAATGAGGTAGGCCTCCAATGATGACTATTTAAGGGAATCAATTGTTGTTTTGTGTTTGCTATGACTAGACCCACTCTAGGGCTAGAGGGGTTACCTCTGTCCATAGAGGGAACACTTTCCTACTTTGCAACGCCACAACGGAAAAGGCACCGAAGCCTAGGAAAATTGGGGTTTCATGTTGCGCTCCGACGCCCAAAATTTTGGGGTTTCCATGTCACAGCGCCCAAAATTTTGGTCTTTCCATGTCGCTCCCCAGCGCCCAAAATTTGGGGTTTCCATGTTGCGATGGAAAAGGTGCCCAAGCATGGGAAAAATTGGGGTTCCATGCCATGATTTGGCGCCCAAAATTTTGGGTTTCCACTGGACGCCTAAAATTTGGGGCTTCCATGTCGTGCCAAAATTTTGGGGTTTCCACCGATGCCTATAAGTTTGGGGTTCTTCCCAGCACAAAAAAATTTGGGGTTTCCATGTCACGCCCAAAATTTGGGGTTTCCACCCAGCGCCTAAAATTTGGGGCTTCTGCCCGGCACAAAAAAATCTAGGATTTCCATGCCACGCCCAAAATTTGGGGTTTCCAAGTCATGCCCCAGCACCCAAGCTTAGGGAGACTTGGGGTTTCTATGTCATGCCACGACCGAAATCGGCGGCACCCAAGCTTGGGGAAACTTGGGGTTTCCATGTCGTGCCCTGGCACCCAAGCTTGGGAAACTTGGGGTTTCCATGTCATGCCACGACCGAAATCGTGGTGCCCAAGCATGGGGAAACTCAGGGTTTCCATGTCATGCCTTAGTGCCCAAGCCTGGGAAACTTGGGGTTTCCATGTCTCGCCCTTGATGGAACCACAGGTTTCCACATTTTACGGCACGATGGAAACACGAGGTTTTCAAAAATGCCCCAACGCAGGGAACTTGGGGTTTCCACGCAAGGAACTTGGTGTTTCAAAATTGCTGCCAAAGCCTAGGGAACTTGCAGTTTCCATGTCGCGTCATCGTTAGAACCACCGAAAAAAACCACCCAAGTCTAGAAACATGGGGTTTCCATGTCGCGGCACACCCTAAATGACCCGAGAGTTTGTGGAACTTTAGATTTCCATGTCGTGGGGTGATGAAAAGCCACCAAAGTCTGGGGAACTTGGGGTGTCCATTTCATGGCATGATGGAAACTACTACCCAAGTCAGTGGACACATGGGGTTTCCATTTCGTGTCATGACAAAAATTGCTACCCAAGTCTGGGAAACACGGGGTTCCCATGTCGCTCGCGCCATGGCTAAAACTGTTGCCCAAGTCTGGGGAGCTTCAGGTTTCCATGTCATCACCTAAACAGCCACCCAAGTTTGGGGAGCTTCAGGTTTCCATGTCATCGTGCGACAGGGAACGACTGCCCAAGTCTATCGAACACAGGGCTTTCCATTCCATGGCATGACAGAAACCACCCAATTATGGGAAACTCGGGGTCTTCCATGTCCTGCCACGATAGAAACCACGACCTTGGTGCAGGGAACTCGGGTTTCCATGCCGCGGAATGATAGAGAACCACCCAAGTCCATGGAACCCGGGGGCTTCTGTTTCGTGGCATGAGGGAAACCGCCTAATTTCGGGAACCTCTGGGGTCTCCATCTCCTGCCCGGGTGAAAATCGTGGCCCTGGTGTGGGGAACTTGGGTTTCCATGTCGCAACATGACTGAAATTACCAAAGTTTATGGAACTCATGGTTTCCATGTTGCATAATGATGAATAACTACCCAAGTCTTGCGAACTTAGGGTTTCCATTTCACGGCGGGGTGGAAATCTCTAGCCTAGTCTGTCTCTGGAACTTGGTATTTACATGCTTCATTGTGACAGGAGCCATCCAAGTGTAGGGAAAGCGGGGTTTCCCTGCCCCGCCATGATGACAGCTACCCAAGTGTGTGAAATCTAGGGTTTCCATGTCCCATAGCATCGGAAACCTCTACCACGTACGTCGGGGGGGGGGGGGGGGGGGCACCTGGGGTGTCAGGTATTCGAGTCGGGAAATCCCGAGAGAGTCAAAAGACTAAACCCATCATACGGGAACTCACATTTGGTTATATGCGACTCAGGTAAGCATTCGGTTATATATGAAGACTTGGCATGGTATTCGCTTATGCACGATAGTGATGGGCGCACTCATAGTGGGTGTGTCGTGTTGGGCATGGCGCACACCCCTTGATACCTGCACGATGGGTGAGTCAACGACGGAAGGCACGCGGGTGACCCTTGTTGGGTGCCTGATGAAAGAGGTGACCATGTGCAGACGAGTTAGGATGTGGGCAGGTGTGCGACATGCAGTGACGGGTGTAATCAGCTAAGTGTTGGAGCCGACCCATGGGTGTGACGATGCACACGAAGGGACGTGATGGTTCGTTGGAATGGGGTGTGTCGAGGTTATGTGGTAGGTCAGCCAGGCATGCATGTTGATGGAGCCGACCCTTGTTATCCCCGAGAGACATGGCCCTTGGGTGAAAGGATGCGTATAAGTAAGGAGGATGGCATTCGACGAAGGGACATCAAACTTAGACTTCCACATCACAGAACAAGTGTGAAGGAAGGAGTTGGGCGAAAGCAGAAAGAAGAGAAGGACAGGGGTAAGAGGGCTACACTGGCAGGCAGATTATAGTGGGTGGGTCGGACTTGGTAGTGTGGACAAGCAGGGCAGGGTGGGTTACCGTCTGGGTAGGCAGGCCGCACTACGTGCGAGCCATGCACCCTCACTATGGACCGCACTGATGGGCAGAGTTTGGGTGCCGCAGAACGGAAAGTTGGGCAGACAGGTTCACAGTTCAGGTGTGGAGTTATGTCGTGCAGGCCGTGGGCAGTGCAGCATGACCACACAACATGACGGGTTGAAAGAATAATTAAAGAAGATAAATTTATGGTAAGTTATTTTCGTTGCACTATTAAGAACACTTATTGGAAAATTGAATGAGTGTTGAAGTAGGTGCAGACCGTGTACTCAAGTATTGGTAAAAGGAAAAAGTACGGTGGTGCCGCACCTGATTATGTGTGGTTGAAATACTACCACTAGGATAGGAGTGTGACATGGGGTCTCCAAGTCCCTCCTCGACAAAAGTCGCCAAATTGTGGGGAACCTAGGGATTCCATGTCCCGCCTTGTCGAAAGCTTCCCAAGTGTGGGAAATTAGGGGTTTCCATGTCTCGTCGCGACGGAAATTGCCCCAGGTGTAATAAAATTGGTGTACATTGAGTCTGCAACCTCACATCAAGGAAAAGGCTCGGTTGGTCAAGAGAATGAATGTTTCTTCATTGCTAAAGGATCTCGCTAAGGATCAAAGGTTGGAGTCTCTTCTAGAGCTAGTCCACCATGGACTATCAAAAGTTGAAAGAATGACACAGTGTCAGGGAACGAAGTGCCGAAGAAACAAAGTGCAGAGAGGATGAAGGACTCAACTTCTTGGAGGATATTATTGTCAAGGGTCTAGGGCTTTACAATGACCAATAAAAATCTTCAATAAGAGAAATTTACGAAAGGGTTTTCCTCTATGAGAGAGAGAGGTTTTTCCCTGGCAGAGAGCCAACATCTTGTGTTCTTGTTCTTATGTTTTTGGCACCAATTTGATGAAGTAAACACACATGCATTAATAAGAAGAGAAGAAGATTAAGATAACAAGATAAATTGTAAAAGAGCTTCACAAATTGTTATCAAGTCTAGAAGAATCCTACTATACCCCATTGCCCCAGATTCTTCAATGCAGTATCGGAGCTAAGGTGACACATCAAGGAAAGGGAATCTCAAGAACATCTGCAAGGTTGAAGCATCAAGCCAAGAAGTCTCAATCACATCAAGGAAAAGAAGGTCTACCATCTATCATTCATCATGGAAGACTACAAAGCAAGAAGAAATGCCTTGTATAAAGGCACCTACAAGAAGAACAAATCAAAGAGGGACCTACATCAAGCTACACCATCTTGAAAAATGAAAGGCACTATGAGTCAAGTCATCAAGCAAGTCCATTTGAAGAAAGCAACTTGAAGAACATCAAGATCTAAGGAAGGAAAGCCATCAAGTCTTCAAGAAGAAAGCAAGTTCACTACATCTCAAACTCTATCAAGTAAGTATATGTCCCCTTCTGAGTATACCTCAGTGTGTTTTTGCAAGGAAAGTAGCAAATTGGTTGGGACCACTACATGTCCAATGTCCAATGATCTGGATGCCAAGAATATGGATGCTACAAAAGGGATTGTCCTAAACTTAAGAAGGACAACAACAACAAGAGAAAAAGGGAAGAAGCTCATGTAACTCAAGAAGTGAAAGAAGACAACAAGAAGCAAAAGAAGGAAGATCCTCAGATGACTAAGTCAACCTCTTTGCTTAAAGTCTTTTTTCAAAGGGGGTAGATGTCTCATTAGGGGTCCCATTTATGGGATTCAAGAAAGGATGATATACAGGCGAGAGCATATTAAATAAGAAAGGCTACACCAATCGAGGAGAACTATCAAATAAATCCGAGATGATAAAATCATAATCAAGATGAGGGATGTATGCATCAAAGTTTAAGTCATGTCATCATATATATTGATTGGGTCATGGGAAAAGTTCTAGAATCACAATCAAGAATAAAAGGATCTATTTCGCTAATGATATGCTCGGAGGCATGTACTACAATGGAGTAAAGGTCAACATGAAGAAGTGCTCTCATAAGGAGTATAAGGTGGTTGACTAATCAATCCAAGAAGAAGCAAATGAAGAAAGAGATCAAGCATGTGAAGAAACTTGTGGTAAAAAAGAATAACTATTTGACAAGATTCCTCAACATCTCTCGAAAGAAGGCATGGAAGCTCTGACAAAGGAAGAAAAAGATAAAGAACCCTTGACACCTATGAAGGCCTTGGAGATAGTAAGGTTTAGATAATTGATTCAACTCTACAAATATGTCATGATGAAGAGGCCATCCAACAAAAGAACCATTTGGTGTTGAAGCAATATCACGATGAAGTCATGAAGGGCCACTAAATCAAAGTATGGGAACAAACCAGTACAACTAAGTATCCATGTGATAAGTATTATGAAGGATAGACAAGATGAAAAAGGAGTAGCTAGATGACAAAAAGGACCTGATATATTTCAAGAAGGCCACTTTCCATGAAGGTAGCAATGACATGAAAAACTAGGAGGGAAAGTGATCGATGGCCAGTACCCTGCCAAGAAGAAGTTCAAACAAAGACTTCATGACATCAAAGGAAAGAAGGAGATCAAGCAACTAAAGGACCCACAAAGAAGACGTTGTTGATGAATGGACATTGTTGATGAATGGAATCTCCCTTGTGCCTTCGCTTTGATAGTGTGGGCACGCATGTAAAATCGTTCGGGCGGGTCGTTTGAGGGCATCCATGTAAACGAGTCTAGGTGGGTCATTTGAGGGTGTCCATCTAAACTCATTCAGGCAGGTCATTCGAGGGCGTCAATGTAAACTCGTTCGAGTGGGTCATTTGAGGGTGCTCATGTAAACTCATTCAGGCGGGTCATTTGAGGGCATTCGTGTAAACTTGTTTAGTCGGGTCGTTCAATGCGTGCCCGGGCACATGAGCCCGTATCAAAATGCTAAGTTGTGACCTGTGGTGGGCTTTGTGCATGTTTGTGCATCTCATTTTCCTGACCCTTCCTTATGCCTTTGTTTTGGTCATGTGGGCGCCCATGTAAACTCATTCGGGCAGGTCATTTGAGGGCGTCCGTATAAACTCATTTGGGTAGGTCATTTCAGGGCATCCATGTAAACGCATTCGGGCAGGTAGGGTGAGAACGTCTGTGTAAACTCGTTTGAGCGAGTCATTCAGGTGGGTTGGGCGAGGGCGTTCGTGTAAACTCATTCAGGCAGGTCATTCAGGCAAGTTAGGCAAGGGCATCCGTGTAAACTCGTTCAGGCAGGTCGGGTGAGTCAGGTGAGGGCATCCGTGTAAACTCGTTTGGCAGGGTCAGGCAGATCGACCGAGGGTGTTTGTGTAAACTCGTTTGGGCGGGTTGGGCAAGGGTGTCAATGTGAACTTGTTCTTGCAGGTCGAGTGAGGGCGTCCATGTAAATTTGTTTAGGCGGGTCATTCAAGGGCGTCCATGTAAACTTGTTTGGGCGGGTCATTCAGGTGGGTCGAGCGAGGGCATCCATGTAAACTCATTTGATCAAGTCGGTTGAGGGAATCCATGTAAACTCGTTCGAGTGGGTCAGAAGAGGGCGTCTGTGTAAAATCATTTGGGCAGATCAAGTGAATGCATCTGTCTAAACTCGTTTGGGTGGGTCGGGCGAGGGTCTCCATGTAAAATTGTTCAGGCGGGACGGGTGAAGGTGTCTGTGTAAACTCATTTGGGAAGCTCAGGCGAGGGTGTCCATGTAAACCCATTTGGGTGGGTCATGTGAGGGCATCCACGTAAACTCGTTCTGGCGTGTCAGACGAGGGTGTATCCAGGCACACGAGCCCGTATCAAAAATGCCAAGTTTTGACCTAGGGTGGTGTAGAGCCTCTACTTTACACCTTATCATCCACCATTACCTACTGTTTTCATCACTTTTCTCTCTCCTTTGCCTCATTTTCCACCCAGATCATTACATTAGTTGTCATTAAGCATGATCAAGTGAGCTTTGCTAATGGGTGACTTTTGTGTTTAGTTTTTGACATTTTTGCAGAGATTCCGCAGCTATCTATTGATTCCACAGCCATCTACTGATTCCGCAGCCATCTGATGATCCCACAGCCATTTTGTTGATTTCAAGGTTACACGTGCCAATTTGCAGAACGAGCCACATGGGCATGTTGGAATATATGTGCTCGAGGTTCCTGTGCCATCAGATCAACCAGCCACGTCACCTGTACCTCCGGTCAAAGGGGGTCAAGTTTCGGTCAAATAAAGGCAGCTCAACGTGGATACGTAAGCTGTTAGGTTACGTCGGTGGAAAAGGTGACTTGTCAGTGTTTTGTGAGCTGTGGGGGACATGATCCAATGTTAGATTCATTGCCCTTAACGACCAGGACCTCCAGCTCGACCATGAACCTTATGACGTGTTGACTGCACTTTAATTACGCATGACATTCTGTTAATTTTCTGTTGTTAGCTGTACGTATTAGGCTATCTTGCAGATGCCTATATATACTTGCATCTGCGTACGCTTATGTTAACTTTTTAGCTGTTGTAATTTGTGACTTTGTGAGAATTTTAGCACGCTTTGAAAACTCTGTTTTATAGTGCTGTTCCAGCACCTTTGATTATGTATTTCTGCATATAAAGTAATGGAAACAGTGTTGTTTTGAAGTTCCACATCATCTGAGTTTTCTGTGGGTTGTTTGGATGGAGGGCCCCTGTCCATGACTGCCCGTGTATAAGTATTTCATGTTCATACTTCTGCAATTTCTTTATTTTACTTACAGCATTTCCTTTTCTTGAGTTATGTACAACTTAATTTCTTTTCATTGCTGCAGCCTTTATTTTCACTGATCAGCTTTGTTTCTTTGCAGGTTTTTGACCCGGGATTAAGTGTTTTGTATTTGCTTTAATATCTGATGGTAGTTGCAGTTGTCTTATTTATAATGCTGCCCTTTTTACTCTGTTTTCTAGATTAGTTTTTAGCTTAGTTTTACAAGTTGGATGCTAACCAATTTATGTTCTCTTTATCATGAATGGTTTATCTTTCAGAGGACAGAACACTAATCAATTGCAGCTTGTGTTTAAGTAGATTTGGCTTGTAGCACTAATACTTTTTCCTCTCGTTACACATAATCACATATGTAGGAAACAGTATGATGGAAAAGGCTTAGTAGTGTTATAATTCGTCACTTAGAGTTTTTATCAATTCTTGGATTTGTCATTAGCTACTTCCTAATCGTGTTTTACGCAGTACTATGTGGTAGAAGCAAGGAGTTAGGAAGAGATAACCATTAACATCAGTCCTTGAAGTGATTTTCTTATTTCTTTTATTTGCAGCAATATGAATAGAGACTAATGCCATTAGAATGTGGTCATTTACTTTCAAGTCATTTTCAAGTTATTCATTTCTTTCAAGTTCCTTTCCTTTACAAATTCAGCAAGTAATTAGAAATTACTAATCACACACTCTCACTCACCTAGAACTCACTTTACACACACTTTCACTCATCTGTCTATAATCATTACTCCATCTTAGGAAAAATAAGTTAACCATAAACAACACCCCAAACGACAAAAAAAGCTTTAAGAGGTTGCTTAAGTACATATAGTACACCGTCACTTCATCAGCTTACGAGCCCCAGGTTGACAATTAATACTAGCAATTTAGGAATACTAAATTGACTAAACATTTTGGCGCCGTTGCCGGGGAAGTGAAATTAAGTAGCCATATTCTTAAAAAAAAACATAAAAACAAATTTCAAGGAAAGAAGTTGATAACCTATCTAAGTATGCTCTCCTCTTGCACTTCAAAGTGATCTGGAGGATCAGAAAAGAGAAAGTTATTGATTTAGTAGTTTCTCGAGTATGCTCTCTTCTTGCACCTAGAGTGACCTGGAAGATCAGAAAAGGAACTATTAACTTGACTTGAAGAAAAAATAAAAAAAAATGACATGCATAGAGCTAGAGATTCTAGAGGAAGGTTTTTAGCTAGAGCTCGAAGTTCAATTTTTACAAGTCCATCTGCTTCAAGGGATAGGCAAGAGACACCTCCCTTATCTCCAACCGAAACTCCTAGTCCTCAAATTCCTGGAATTCAAGAGCCTAGAGTTGACTCTCCTACACCTTCTATTGAGTTTGAACCAGGAAGAGACTCTTCCCTTTCTCCTACAGGAAGACCAATTGTAATTGAGGAAGTAGAATCACCTGAAGAGGAAGGAGAAATCTCTTCTCATTCACCCTTTGTAGAGGAACCAGAAGATTTTGAAATTCCTAGGAGAATCATCATGGCAGAGGAGGAAAGAAATGGTAGAGGTAGAGGAGGAGGAGGAAACAATAATAATGGAGGTGGTAGAGGTCCCTTTGGAAGAGGAAATGGAGATGGGGATAATTCATTTTGGTTTCCCATTGTTAATGAGGATTCTCGAGCCACTATGAAAAACATATCACCATCTGTCCTCCCGAATTTCCATGGGTTAAGAACTGAGGACCCTGAAACATTCTTGTTTGAATTTGAAGTTGTGTGTCGAACTTATGACTATCTGGATGATACTCAGAAACTCAAATTGTTCCCCTCAACATTAAAATATCAAGCCTTGAAATGGTTCATGGGGTTACTCACTCAATCCATTAGGACTTGGGATGAAATGAAACAGACATTTTTGGATAGGTACTTGGACTATTATATGCCTACTAATCACAAGGACGAGGTTTTTAAAATGATGCAAAGAGAAGATGAGAGCTTAGAAGATCTACTTGAGAGATTTCAGTATAACTTAAAAAGAGCAAAAATGAGTACTTTGGATGAAGAAACCTTAAAAGCCCTCTTATTAAAAGCCATTAGGGATGAATGGATAGATATCTTAAACATGATGGGGAAAGGGGATATTTCTCAACTTTCACTCAATGATATAGCAGAACTCTGTATCCATCTCTCAAGGGGCAAATCAAAAACTCAAAAAGGGCCTAGAGATCCTTCTCTCCTTAGGGCAAACAAATCTGCAACAGGATCAGTAAGTAGGGCTGAAATCGGAAATATGCTTGATGAATTTAAAACTGACATCTTAGGGAGTCTTAGCGAACAACTAGATACCCTTAAGATTCACAATAAACAAAAAGCAGAAGCTGAAGCTTTGGCTATCTTTTGCCCAAAATGTAGAAAGAAACATGCTTTAAGGGAATGTCCCTTAGATGCACACGTTGTAGAAACATGTGTAATTTGCTCAGAAACTCATGAGACCAAGGATTGTCCTTCAATTCCTGGCCTCAAAGCAGTCTTTCAAGAGGATCCAAGTACACTTGAATCTCTCTGTTTCATTGCAAGGAGACCTTGGCAAGGGCAGCAGAATCAAGGGTTTAACAACTCTATGAATTCTCAATCCCAACCAAATTGGAATCCTTGGCAACAACCTTGGCCTCAACCTCAAAATGCTTTCCAAGCATGGATGCAAAGCATGCAAAATCCTTATGGGAGATTTGCTCAATTCTATCAATATCCTCCATCATTTCAGAATCAGCAAGCCCCACAACTTCCAAATCAAGGTCAACAATTATCATTTCCATACCCTCAACAACAACAACCTCCTCCACAAAATCAAAATTCTCAACTCTCGCTCCAATCCCAGCAGAAGTCAAATCAACTTCCCTCTCAGCCATTACCAAATCCAAATAATAGGAACCCTCAAAATGCCTACATGATGGAAGGTCAACCATTCCCTACCTATATGGTTGTTCCTCTCAATGAAGTACAACTCAGATCAGGTAGAATCTTAGATCAACCTTCCACAAGTGTTCAGCAACCAAGCATTTTTGAGGAAGAATCTCTCAAAGTCAATAAAGGTTCTGAAGTATCACTTCAAAACCAAAATATTCAAAAAGAAAAAGAAAAAGAATCAACCTCTACAACTCCCATAGTTGAGCAACCTACATCTGTAGCTACACCTCCTTTCCCTGAAAGACTACAAATCGACAAAGGAGTGGAAAAGCAGATATGGGTGCCTGACTATAGCTTCCTAGATGAATTGAAAAATGTATGTATCAAGATCCCCTTGTTACAAGCCATTAAGGAAATTCCCATTCTAGCGAAGACAATAAAGGAGTTGAGTTTGAAGAAAACAGTAAAAAGAACCAGAGACACCAAAAGGATACATCTAGTTGGAAAAATTGCAGATATTATGATGGGTAAGATTACCATGCAAAATTATGTGGATCCTGGTAGTCCTATTGTCAAAACTCATATTAATGGGGTTGAAATCCCAAATACTTTGATTGACTTAGGAGCTGCTATCAACATCATGAGTAGACAGACCATGGATCAGTTAAAGCTTCCTAACCTTCTCTTTACACCTACTTTGCTGCAACTTGCAGATAGATCAATCATTAAGCCCGATGGTGTATTGGAAGACATTCCAGTCTCTCTAGATTCTTGGGAATATCCAGTTGATTTTATGATTCTAACTCCCAAGAACAATCTAGGAGGACATCCTCTTATCTTAGGAAGACCATGGCTAGCAACAGCTGATGCTTTCATCAGTTGTAGGTCTGGGGACATGTATATATCAGATGGTAATTCTACCAAGAAATTCAACTTGTATCCTCCAGCAAAGGCAATAACAGAAATAGGAGAAGATGAATGGGTAGAGGATGAAGATACTATTCAACCTGTTTTGACCATCTCTGAGATTAGTGAGGACAGTCAAATTCTAAATACTTTAGAAAATTTTGAAGTATCTTTAGAATATGACTCTGAACATTTTCAGATAGATGCAGACATTGAATATCTCTCCTCTAGACAAATGTCTCTCTTCTCAATGGAAGAGTTTGGTAGTTCTACAGTTGAAATCCTTCCAGGGAAACCATTGAACATTAACAAAAACTTGGAAAGACTACAACAAGAAGAATTAACTAAACTTTTGCAAAAACATTCCACTGCCTTTGCATGGGAATACACTGACATGAAAGGAATCGACCCTAAGACTTGTATTCATCACATCTATATTGAAGAAAACAGCAGACCTATTAGGCAACCACAAAGACGGATGAATCCAAACCTTAGGGAAATTGTGAAAGAAGAACTTCAGAAATTGCTCAAGGTAAACTTCATTTACCCCATTTCGGATAGCCAGTGGGTTTCTCCCTTGGTTATAGTGCCCAAAAAGAATGGTAAATGGAGAGTTTGCATTGATTATCGAGAATTGAACAAGGAAACCTTAAAGGATCATTTTCCTCTACCTTTTATTGATCAGGTACTAGATACTTTAGCAGGTAAAAAGTATTTCTCATTCTTGGATGGATTTAGTGGGTATAACCAAATTCAGGTAGCACCTGAAGATCAAGACAAAACCACATTCACTTGTCCTTGGGGAACTTTTTCCTACCGAGTACTCCCTTTTGGATTGTGCAATGCACCTGCTACATTTCAAAGGGCTGTATTAGGAATCTTTTCAGATCTGATTCATGATTGTGTAGAGGTATACATGGACGATTTCACAGTTTATGGTAATACATTTGAAGAAGCTTTGGAAAATTTGGAAAAAGTACTGGTAAGATGTAAGGAAACA
This sequence comes from Pinus tabuliformis, assembly GCA_031772625.1. Classification (NCBI taxonomy): domain Eukaryota; kingdom Viridiplantae; phylum Streptophyta; class Pinopsida; order Pinales; family Pinaceae; genus Pinus; species Pinus tabuliformis. Next base: position 1,062,102,690 of record CM062819.1, on the reverse strand, counting down.
AATCTTTCTTTAAGTCATGAAAAGTGTTTTATGATGTTTACTGAAGGGATTGTTTTAGGACATCATATTTCAGGAGATGGGATCAAAGTTGATAGATCCAAAGTTGAAGTCATCTCTAAGTTACCTATTCCAAGTTGCCAGAAGGATGTTAGAAGTTTTCTTGGGTTTACTGGGTATTACAGAAGATTTATTGAAAACTTCACTAGAATAGCATCTCCTCTTTTCAAATTGCTTACTAAGGACTGTGAGTTTAAGTGGGATCCTGAGTGTCAATCTGCTTTTGAAGCTCTAAAGACTAGAATATCTGAAGCACCCATCTTAAGGGGGCCAAATTGGAAACTCCCTTTCCACATTTCCACTGATGCTTCAGATACAGCTCTAGGAGCTGTTTTGGGACAAAAGGATTTGATCCCTTATGCCATTTATTACACAAGTAAGAATTTGACTCCCACTGAGTTAAATTATACTATTACAGAAAAAGAGTTCTTAGTTGTGGTACATGCGATTAATAAGTTTAGACACTACATAACCGGCTATGAAACCTTTGTCCATACTGATCACTCTGCCATAAGATATTTAATGAACAAACCTGTCACTAATGGTAGAGTTACAAGATGGCTTTTACTCTTACAAGAATTCAGCATTACTGTGTTAGATAGACCTGGAAAGCAAAACACAGTAGCTGATTTCTTGTCTAGAATCCAAAACACTAATGAAGATTCTCCAGTAGAAGATAAGTTTCCAGATGAATACTTGTTTGTAGTGACTACCAAGACTCCTTGGTATGCAGATATGGCTAATTATCTAGTTACAGGGAAGCTACCTCTACACTTATTTCCTAACGAGAAAAGGAAAATCATTCGGGAGAGTTCACATTATTCTTGGATTTCTAATGAATTGTTCAAAACAGGGCCAGATTGTATAATCAGAAGGTGTGTTCGGGAAGATGAAATGCCTGACATCCTTAAGGCATGTCATGATGAACCATGCGGCGGGCACTTTGCGGACAAGAGGACGGCCTATAAAATCCTTTCTCTAGGATATTATTGGCCTTCTCTCTTTAAAGATGCAAAGCAGTATGTTAAAAGGTGTGACAGCTGCCAAAGAGTTGGGAAACCAACTCCTTCAAATGAAATGCCTCTACAGCCTCAGGTATGCATCGAACCCTTTGAGAAATGGGCTCTAGATTTCGTTGGACCAATTAATCCTCCATTAAAGCAAAAGAAGTATATACTGGTTTGTACTGATTATGTTACTAAGTGGGTAGAAGCAAAAGCATTGCCTTCTGCCACTGAAAATTCAGTTGTTCAATTTCTTTTTGAGGATATTTTCACTCGTTTTGGTGTCCCAAGGGAAATTGTGACAGATCAGGGCAGCCAGTTTACATCTAGATTGATGGAGAAGCTGATGGAGGAATATAAGATCAAGCACAGAACATCTACTCCCTACCATCCGCAATCCAATGGCCAAGTGGAATCTACCAATAAAGTTCTTGAAGGCATTATCACCAAGACTGTTCATCTTCATAGAAGAGATTGGGCGGAAAGGCTCCCTGAAGCCTTATGGGCCTATAGAACCACATGGAAGAACACAACAGGACATTCTCCCTATGAACTTGTTTATGGGAAGGAAGTCCTGCTTCCTATTGAGTTCCAAATCAAGACCTTCAAGATGGCAGTCCAATTGGGAATGAGCCTCTCAGAAGCCCAAAGACACAGAATGGACCAGCTAAATGAGCTAGATGAAATAAGACAAGATGCAATTCTAAGGACTGATCTAGTTCAGCACCAAAGATCTAAATGGCATGATCGTCATATCAAAGAAAGAAAATTTCAGAAAGGAGATTGGGCTCTATTGTTTGATTCAAAGTTCAAAGACTTCAAAGGAAAGTTTCAAACTCATTGGCTTGGGCCATATGAGATTGATGAAGTCTTTAGCAATGGAGCAGTTCGGATAAAAACTATTGATGAATTCCATACTCCTCTTATTGTAAATGGCCATCGCTTGAAGATCTATCAAAAGCCATTTTCAAAAGAAGAGTTTGTCAGATTGTTCAAAGAAGATTCTGCAATTAGGTTGGTGGAGAAGGATTCTTCTCCTCCATCAGCCTAAAAGCTTTGGTTTTTGAAAAAAAAAAAAAAAAAAAAAGGAAAAATAAATGTATAGGCCTGAAAACCAGTCTCTGATTGGTAGTCCTATACAGAAAATTTGAGGTGAAAATCAGGGCCACCTGACACCTCATATTTTCTAAAAGAAAAAAAAAAAAAATCTCTTTCTCTCCTTATTTCATCTCATTTCATCATCACCACCATTCCATCCACCATTTCATTCATTTTTCACTCCACTTCATTTTTTTCATTCATTCACCCATCCACTACATTCCATTCCATCAATAAAGTCATTTTTAGATATTTAAAATTGTTTTTGTGCAGTCGGAGGTCATTACTGCAGATTCCGCAGCTGTTTGAAGATTCTGCAGCCATCTAACGATTCCGCAGCCCTCTGCACCTGCATAATAAAAAAAAACACAGTCTGTTTGAAATTTCTTTACAGCTCATTAGTCATCAATAATAAATGGAAATAGTCATGCAACAGCAATCAATCAGTGAAGGGTTAGTGGTAAATCATCAAGGGCAAGTCCAAGCGGGAATCTGAGGTATGTTCAAATCCTAAACTGACTGTTATTTCGTTATGCAAAGTTTTCTAGGTTATGTTTGTGGCCACTAATTGTAATGATTACCAGTCATATAACCATATACCCACGTATCTCCCACGTCCATTAGTCCTTGATTACCACGATTTTTGAATTCACTTGCGGCTGCTTCTCTCATTAAAGTTTCGTACCTTAGTGACGTAGCCTAATGTACTACGTCTCTATGTGACATGATCCCGCAGCCAGGTGTAACTCTGAAACCGAAACCTAAGGACATAGCCGTTCTTCATTCATTATTCCGTAACCCTTCTACCCTCTTACACTCATATCATTCCGCTCTCCCATTTCTACTCACTGTCTCATTCCATTTACGCTGTGCACTACGCTGCTACTATACTCTGTTTTTCCTCTACGCTAATTCTACCACCAGTGAAGGTCTGTTACGGCCGTATCCAGAGCTCAAGCCATAATCCACCGTGTTGAGGCCGTAAATTCACTGTGTCAAGGCTATTGTTGAAGCCGTATTCAGAATTAGAACCGTGAATTGACTGTGTAAGACCCTTGTTAAAGCCGTGTTCTAGAACAGAGCCATGAATTGACTGTGTAAGGCCGTTTTTGAAGCCGTGTTTTAAATAGAACAGAGCCGTAAGAGCCAATGGGGAAACTCCTGAGGGCAGAACCGGAGGGTTCAAAGTTTTTGGAGGGTTATCCTCAGGTCAAAGAAGCACTACAAAAGGCAAAATGGTTACAATGCATTCAGAAGTTCAAAGGCTATCATAAGGAGGTTACGAAGGCCTTTGCAAGGTCCTTCAGAGAAAAGGATAATCATGTGGAGATAGGGGACTTACAATTCACAGTCAATGAGAGCAGCGTAGCACAAGCTACCTCACTTCCACAGATAGGAGAAAGGTGGTTTAAGAACCGGTCAGTTCAGGATCAACAGTGGAAACAAATCTTGAAGAACCCAGGTATGGATACCAGTATTTTCACAAAAGGAATTCCTGTTTCTTATGTTAAGGAGGAATGGACAACCTTACTCTTATTAGTGCAGAAATTTTTCACTTGTGAGGGAAGATTTGGGGTCTTATATGTTTATCATGCAAAGGTTATGATGCATTTTCTAGGAGATGATATTAACCTCCCATACTTTCTGCTTTCAAGTCTTAAGAAAATGTGTCTAAGTGTCCAAAAGAACCCCAGAAATGTTGAAGCACATCTATGTCATCACGGTCTTGTTAAATTGATAGTTGAGGAACAATTGAAATTAAAGAGGGACACATGGGAGAGGTTTCTCATAAGAAACCATTTTCAAGAGTTGGGAGAAACTTCTGAAGGATCCCCTCAAGTGCCAAAAAGAAATAGGAGAAAAAGACGAGAGGGGGTTAGCCAAGAAACTACTGCTCAAACAGAAACTATTATTCCTGATACCACTATTCCTGAAACCACTGCCCAAGAGGAAACTGTTCAAGAACAGTTTGATGAGGAAACTAATATACAGCCCCTGAACAGGAAATTGATCCTGGATTTACTAAAGATGATGACCAAGAAGCCCAAGGAATTATTACTGAAACTCTTTCAGAACTTGCTCAAGAAATTGCTCAGAAAAGAAAAGAAGGGAGGAAGAAACAAAAGCAAGGTAAAGGTAAATCTATAGTTCAAGAATCTTACCTCACCCCTGATCATTCTAGTGAGGAAGACAATCAGCCTTTAGCTCAGAGAATAGCCAAACTTCATGAAACAGCCCTCTCTAAAAAGGTGGAAAAACAGAAGCAAAAAGTGCAAAAAGAAAAACAGAGTACAACCCCTGTGAGAAGGAGCAGCAGATTACAAGGAAAAATGAGGGCCACAAAAGACAAAAAGTCAGTCTTCATTGACTTGAGCACACCTCAAAAAGGTGCTACAAAACCTGACTTTGAAAAAGGTTCTCCACACGCTGAGCATATTGAGACTAGTCCTCCACGAGAGGAAAGTCCTTTTGAACATGAGCTTGAGCATGAACATGGATCTGAATTTGATTATGAACCAAGTCCCAAAAAGTCACCTGAGGTTGACCCGGAGCAGTAGAAAGTGTATAATTATCTGGAGACATTGGAGCAAGCAGCTGCTGGCCCAAGCAATGTTCAACCTTTAGAACAGCAAGTCCACTCCTTAAAACATGAACTTTTTGAGATTGAGGTTCTAAATCGACATATCATGCAAGAGAATGAAAAGTTGAAAGAGCAAGCCAAATTGGAAAAGACAATCCATGATAACACCATGCTACATCTGGGCCTGTGGCAAAGGAATAACACAAAGTTAAGGAAGAGGTGCAAGAAGCTAAACAGGGCTTTAATCAATCTGAAATTCAGGTGTTTGATGAAGAGACCAAGGGTCAATATAGCCACACAGAGGAAGAAGAGAAGGCTGGATGTCCTAGCAGAGGCATCCCAGCAGGTGGACTGAACCATGTTTTTGATTGCATGAGGACATGCAATACCCTCGCAGTGGGGGTATGTAGAGCCTCTACTTTACACCTTATCATCCACCATTACCTACTGTTTTCATCACTTTTCTCTCTCCTTTGCCTCATTTTCCACCCAGATCATTACATTAGTTGTCATTAAGCATGATCAAGTGAGCTTTGCTAATGGGTGACTGTTGTGTTTAGTTTTTGACATTTTTGCAGAGATTCCGCAGCTATCTGCTGATTCCGCAGCCATCTGCTGATTCCGCAGCCATCTGATGATCCCGCAACCATTTTGTTGATTTCAAGGTTACACGTGCCAATTTGCAGAACGAGCCACATGGGCATGTTGGAATATATGTGCTCGAGGTTCCTGTGCCATCAGATCAACCAGCCACGTCACCTGTACCTCTGGTCAAAGGGGGTCAAGTTTCGGTCAAATAAAGGCAGCTCAACGTGGATACGTAAGCTGTTAGGTTACGTCGGTGGAAAAGGTGACTTGTCAGTGTTTTGTGAGCCGTGGGGGACATGATCCAATGTTAGATTCATTTCCCTTAACGACCAGGACCTCCAGCTCGACCATGAACCTTATGACGTGTTGACTGCACTTTAATTACGCATGACATTCTGTTAATTTTCTGTTGTTAGCTGTACGTATTAGGCTATCTTGCAGATGCCTATATATACTTGCGTCTGCGTACGCTTATGTTAACTTTTTAGCTGTTGTAATTTGTGACTTTGTGAGAATTTTAGCACGCTTTGAAAACTCTGTTTTATAGTGCTGTTCCAGCACCTTTGATTATGTATTTCTGCATATAAAGTAATGGAAACAGTGTTGTTTTGAAGTTCCACATCATCTGAGTTTTCTGTGGGTTGTTTGGATGGAGGGCCCCTGTCCATGACTGCCCGTGTATAAGTATTTCATGTTCATACTTCTGCAATTTCTTTATTTTACTTACAACATTTCCTTTCCTTGAGTTATGTACAGCTTAATTTCCTTTCATTGCTGCAGCCTTTATTTTCACTGATCAGCTTTGTTTCTTTGCAGGTTTTTGACCCGGGATTAAGTGTTTTGTATTTGCTTTAATATCTGATGGTAGTTGCAGTTGTCTTATTTATAATGCTGCCCTTTTTACTCTGTTTTCTAGATTAGTTTTTAGCTTAGTTTTACAAGTTGGATGCTAACCAATTTATGTTCTCTTTATCATGAATGGTTTATCTTTTAGAGGACAGAACACTAATCAATTGCAGCTTGTTTTTAAGTAGATTTGGCTTGTAGCACTAATACTTTTTCATCTCGTTACACATAATCACATATGTAGGAAACAGTATGATGGAAAAGGCTTAGTAGTGTTATAATTCGTCACTTAGAGTTTTTATCAATTCTTGGATTTGTCATTAGCTACTTCCTAATCGTGTTTTACGCAGTACTATGTGGTAGAAGCAGGGAGTTAGGAAGAGATAACCATTAACATCAGTCCTTGAAGTGATTTTCTTATTTCTTTTATTTGCAGCAATATGAATAGAGACTAATGCCATTAGAATGTGGTCATTTACTTTCAAGTCATTTTCAAGTTATTCATTTCTTTCAAGTTCCTTTCCTTTACGAATTCAGCAAGTAATTAGAAATCACTAATCACACACTCTCACTCACCTAGAACTCACTTTACACACACTTTCACTCATCTGTCTATAATCATTACTCCATCTTAGGAAAAATAAGTTAACCATAAACAACACCCCAAACGACAAAAAAAGCTTTAAGAGGTTGCTTAAGTACATATAGTACACCTTCACTTCATCAGCTTACGAGCCCCGGGTTGACAATTAATACTAGCAATTTAGGAATACTAAATTGACTAAACAGGTGGCCCTTATGCACGTTCGCGCAACTTGTTTGCCTGGCTCTCCCTTGTCCCTTCATTTCGGTCGTGTGGGCACCCATGTAAACTTGTTCGAGCAGGTCATTTGAGGGTGTCCATGTCAACTCGTTCGGGTGGGTCGTTCGGGCGGGTCAAGCGAGGGCGTCCGTGTAAACTTGTTCAGGCGGGTTGGGCGAGGGTCTGCCTAGGCGAACGAGCTCGTAGCAAAAATGTGAAGTTGTGACCTAAGGTTGGCTTTATGCACATTCGTGCAGCTCATTTACCTGGCTCTCCCTTGTCCCTTCGTTACGGTCGTGTGGAAGCCCATGTAAGCTCATTCGGGCAAGTCGTTTGAAGGCGTCCTTGTCAACTCGTTTAGCCGGGTTGGGTGAGGGCGTCCATGTAAATGCATTTGGACAGGTCAGGCAAGGGCATCTGTGTAAACACATTCGAGTGGGTCGGGTGAGGGCGTGCCCGAGTGAACAAGCCCATATAAAAAATTCTAAGTTTTGACCCGAGGTTGGCTTTGTGCATGTTCGTGCAGCTCGTTTACCTGCTCTCCCTTGTCCCTTCATTTCGGTCATGTGGGCACCAATGTAAACTTATTTGGGTGGTTCATTTGAGGGCGTCCGTGTCAACTCATTTGGGCAGGTCAGGCAAGGGTGTCCATGTGAACTTGTTTGAGTGGGTTAGGCGAGGGCGCACCCAGGAAAATGAGCCTGTATCAAAAATGCTAAGTTGTGACCTAAGGTTGGCTTTGTGAACGTTCATGTAGCTCGTTTTCCCAACTCTCCCTTGTCCCTTCGTTTCGTTCATGTGGGTGCCCATGTAAATTCATTCGAGCGAGTCGTTTAAGGGCATCCATGTCAACTCGTTTGGGCGGGTCGTTCGAGCGGGTTGGGTTAGGGCATCCGTGTGAACTTGTTCGGGTAGGTCAGGCGAGGGTGTGCCCGAGTGAACGAGCCCATATCAAAAGTGCTAAGTTGTGACCCAAGGTTAGCTTTGTGCACATTCGTGTAGCTCGTTTTCCCGACTCTCCTTGTCCCTTCATTCCGGTCATGTGGACGCCCATGTAAACTCATTCAGGTGGGTTGTTTGAGGGCGTCCGTGTCAACTCATTCAGACGGGTCGTTCGGGCGGGTCGGGCGAGGGAATCTGTGTGAACGCATTCGGGCGGGTCACTTGGGGGCACACCCGGGCGAATGAGCCCGTATCAAAAATGCTAAGTTGTGACCCGAGGTTGGCTTTGTGCACATTCATGCAACTCGTTTGCCCAGCTCTCCCTTGTCCCTTCGTTTTGGTCGTGTGGGCACCCATGTAAACTCGTTCGAGCAGGTCATTTGACGGCATCCGTGTCAACTCGTTTGGGCGGGTTTTCCAGGCTGGTCGGGCGAGGGCACACCCAAGTGAATGAGCCCGCATGAAAAATTTTAAGTTGTGCCCGAGGTTGGCTTTGTCCACATTCGTGTAGCTTGTTTGCTCGAATCTCCCTTGTCCCTTCATTTTGGTCATGTGGGTGCCCATATAAATTCGTTCGGGTGGGTCATTTGAGGGCATCTATGTTAAGTCGTTCAGGCAGGCCATTCGGGCGGGTCGGACGAGGGCGTCTGTGTGAACTCATTCGGGTGGGTCGGGCAAGGCCACACCTGGTTGAAAGAGCCCGTATAAAAAATGCTAAGTTGTGACCCGAGGTTGGCTTAGTGCATGTTCATGCAGCTCGTTTTCCCGGCTCTCCCTTGTCCCTTCATTTCAGTCGTGTGGACACCCACATAAACTCATTCAAGTGGTTCATTTGAGGGAATTCGTTTCAACTCATTTGGGCGAGTCGTTCAAGCGGGTCAGGCGAGGGCATCCATGTGAACTCGTTTGGGCAGGTCGGGCAAGGGTCTGCCTAGGAAAATGAGCCCATATCAAAAATGCTAAGTTGTGACCCAAGGTTAGCTTTATGCACATTCGTGCAGATCATTTTCCTAGCTCTCCCTTGTCCCTTCGTTTCGATCATGTGGGCGCCCATGTAAATTCATTCGGGCGGGTCATTTGAGGGCATCCATGTCAAATCGTTTAGGTAGGTCGGGCGAGGGTGTCTGTGATGCAGGAAAGTGTTCCCTCTGCGGACAGAGGCAACCCCTCTATCCCTAGAGTGGGTCTAGTCACAAACGAGGACAGATCAACAATAGATTTCCTTACACAGTAATGGTTGGAGGCCTACCTCAACCAGTGGTCGATGGAGTTCTGTTGTGCTGCTCCAGCTTCCGCTTCCTTCTCCTAGTGAGTAATCAACCTGAAAAAATGCAAAGGAAATACAACAAAGCACGTAACCGGAACAACAATGATCTATTTACTCACAAACTCAAGAAGTCATGAGCTATCAAGTACATTACATACAAGACATAGGAAAACATCATTGATTGCATTAATTATGGAATAAGAGTAAGCTTACAACCAAAGTCTCGATGTCACAAGCCTTCTCTTCACTCTTGAAGATGGATCTCCCAGCATACAAGTCTCTCTCACTCACAAGTTTTACACAAGATTAAGGGCACTTCACAACCTGCCTCAAGCTATCAACAATCCCACACTTGTCACACTCACACCAGCTATCTAGCAAACTCACAAATACTAATAGCATTATCAGCAACCACTCCAAAGACTAAGGACTCCAAAAATAGCAACACATAGTGTTGGAGAGGTAAATCCCCTCTACGGATAGAGGCGATCCCTACTAGCCCAGATTGGGTCTAGCAACAATCAGTCAATGCTACTATGCAAGTTCCTAATTGCAATTAAAAGGTAGGCAAAGAACACCTACTTGGATTCCAACGCTATTTTTTGATGAAGAGATGCCGCTCTCGCTCCTTCGCTCTGGCCGGTCATGATCCTCCGCGATCTCCGCGAATAGACACCTGCACACACGAAGAGAAAGAAAAACACAAGCGTGAAATCTAGTAAAAGCAATCATACATCAGTCAGAAAAGATGTAATTCACATTAACCATTACAGAGACAAATGAGAATGGAACCATAATAGTAGTCATCTATTATTAATCAATAACAGAGAAGAGTACAACCAAATGTTCTGACATCGATATCCTTCTCAAGAGGGTCCAGCCAGCAAGTCTCTCAAGCATTCACCCTTAGAGATAGATCTCCCAAGACAAGAACTCTCTCTCTCACCCAAGCAACACTTCAAAACCTTCCCTAAGCTATCTAGCACTTCCACACTTATCACACCAACTACCTATAGTAGCAGCAATCTGAGCACTATAAACTCCACACAATCCAAAACTAGCTGCTCATGGTAATGGTAGAGGTTTAAATAGGAGAAGGAGTCTCCTTGAATGATGTAAGGATGAGCTTATCTTCAAGGGAGATGGTTGCAAATGGTCGAACAGACATGCCATATAAGGGAGGTGATACTCACAAGGCCAACAACCAAGTCTGTAGTTATCTGGAAGGCTGGCTGTTGGAACAAATTCATCCAAACTGGATCAGCGCGGGTGCATAACTGGACTGGTGCCCTGACATCGCAAAGCAATAACGGACAGGCCTATGTCAGCGCGGGTTAATACAAACAGAGGCTGCGCTGGTCATGAAATTCGACCAGCGCGGAAAAGTCGTGTGCTTCCACGCTGGCAGCGCATGAGGTCTGTTATGAAGCGCCAGTCAGCGCGGATATTTTAATAACAGTCACGCTGATGATGAAAACTTTGGAAAAATGGGTTTTTATCCAGTTCAGAGGGCATGAACTTGATTATTGTGAGCTCCTGACACAGTAGGGTAACTAACAGGGAGACAGTGAGAAATTACTGTGTAACAGATGCCCCCTAAAGCATGAAGACCGAGAGAGTGGGAGGGGTGAAATGCTTTACAAAACTCCCCGAACTGGAACACCATCAGGAAGGACCGAATGTCTCTGATAATCAAGTACATGCAGTCTAGGCATGGGCGCAGCCATCCAAAAGACACGCGAAAGGTTTGTGGAATGGATGCAGCCACCCAGCTAAAGAGACCATAGTGATGATAAGGCATGGTCGCAGCCATCCATGAAGACTCAGGTATGGGCGCAGCCATCCATCAATGAGTCATGTAATGATCATCCACAAAATCGCAACCTGGACCATAACAGACAGGGATCCATGGTCTTGCGCTTCGTCCCAACCCGAACAAAGTACAAGTCGAAGCATGTGAATACATGAGCTGAAGTCGAACATGCATGAACATCGTCTGATTACCAGTCAATGATGAAAACTGTTAACAGACGCGAGAGGTACCACCAATAATGACAATGGTCCTCAAGGTACTATAGGTACAATCTGCGGCGTGTGAATCAATGAGCTGGTGTCGAACACCCGCAAAATCATTTGATCGGAGGCCAATGATGAAAACCTTGCGTCGAACACGAAGAACCTGCCATTGAGGCATGCAGGCTCTAAGGCACCTGAAGGGAGTCTCTAAGTCACCTTCCTGGATAATGAGCCGAAGTCGACAGGAAGTGACCTTGATCGAAGGTGGGCCATAATGTTTCCCACATCATCGACACGAGACAGAGGTAAAATATTTTGTGTGAGACATCAGAGGAGGTTGCATTGTTGCAGAGGTCAACTTCTCTTGAACATATCGGCGGCACGACAGTGGATTTGGTAGTATTCGACATCAAATGAGCAGAGGGTACGATGACAGGGCAATGAGTAAATGAGAGGTCAAATAGGATAACCCGAACCCACGGAGGCCAGTGTGAAACAAGATGAGAAATCCCCACCCGACACGAATGCAGACCAGTGCCATGTTCAAGAGCGACATACTGCCGACACGACAATTATTACAGTTCTATTTTCCCCACCATTTCTGGCAGGTACCCCGGTTATTTTTGGATGACAAGCTTGACGGGGATAGCATATGCTTGAAGAGTTTCATTTCGACAACGCTCGATGTCATGTAGTTTTAATGAGCCTGACAAAGGAAAAACTCGGCGTCTTTTCTTGTTTAGAGAGTCTGAAAAGACAGCGGAAAAGAAAACTCCAGGGGGGTCCTTTTTTGTAAAGTTGTGTCTCTCGAGCCCGAAAAAGTATAAAACAATGCCCGAAAGAACCACCCGACCATTACGATCAAGGAGTACTTTTCGTAAATAGTGACTTTGACCCGAAAAAGTAAAAAAGCGGTCGAAAGCACGTCGTTTTGGGGCCAATAGCGAGTGCAAAACGACAAACACCCGGCAATCTTTTTAAGTTAAACGGTTGAAAAAAGATCTTTAAAAGCGACCGCCCCTCGTTCCTTTTAACTAGTCGAGAGGGAACCCGACAATATTTTCTTGATTTATGTCGGAAAAGAGCATGAAGACGACATTGCGAGATCAAGTGTGATCAGTGCTACTATAACTCCACGGAGACGGAAATCTGCACAAGAACATTACCCACATAAAACCTGTTCGACATGTTAAAAACATCGTAAAACATGTAGAAAATCATAGTACATCGACATAAACATGAAATATATGGCGAAAATTGAACAAAAACCCACATTTATGAGCTACCATAGTCAAATATAGATTTTTTACCATAAATAGGGGGGTAAATGAATTATTTTTACCATTGTTACCATTTGAGCTGTGGAGAACGTTGAGAAGCTGCAAAGTTGACGGAGCGAATTCCATCCCGTTCGAGCACCGTTCTTCCTGCAACTTGTTCCAGGTAGGTTCTCCTCTCCCTATGCTCCATTTTGAGTCCCTTTTTCAGTAATTTAACGGTGGAATTTGGCCATTTGGGCGATTTTTTGGAGCGTTGGTGCGCTCTCGGTCAGCGCGGAAATCCCTATCGGGTCCGCGCTGATCGATAAATTAATACACAGGCCACCTCCGGGTCAGCGCGGAAAACACGTGTGCTTCCGCGCTGACCCAGTGGAAAAAGCACAGGTCCGCCATGGTCAGCGCGACTGTTTTAAAAACAGCCGCGCTGACGCCGCAAAGAATTGTTTTTTCAAAATTGAACGTATAAATTCTTGCAGGCAAGCTTCTAATGTTTTTTAATGGCCATGCAGGACAAAATGGCATTTGTATGGCAAGAGAGAGCCCATGATAACGAGGATATTGCTGCTTATGCTGATGTTGGGAGCCGCAATGCCATGCGAGCATGCGGATTTCTCAAATTCTTCTTGACTCCGCGTCTACGGGCGCAACCTGATCTTTTGGAGTTCCTTATCAGAGCCTGGAACCCAATTGATGGCAAGTTCACAATCCGAGGCCGTGACATTGAGTTCGATGCCACGGATATGTATTTCTTGACTGGATTATCCCGCCGGGGTGAGATGCCCATTTTGGAGGGGCAGCGACCCAACGGTGAGACCTTGGATCAGCTGATGGCTCGGGTGTGCCCAGGGGCACGCAAGACGCGGAGTGGAAAGGTGTCCATTCCATTAGTGGAAGACATCATCCTATGGAGCATATTGTTGCAGGCTCTTTGGCCAACCATGAGGCCTCAAAGACGCACCTACTTCTAGCTCTCGAGTGTCTGCAACCCACCATATTCAACTGGGCGGTAGCTGTGACCACTAGCATGAAGAGACAGTTGAGCAACTGCCGACGCGGGGAGTCGAAGCAGTTTGGTTATGGGTCCATTCTAGTCCCACTCATGATGGAGCGGGTGCCAGCGCTACAGCTGCAGGACATGGCCCTTGATCCACCCAGAGGTCCCCGAGAGACGAGGGCCAGTCGGTGGGGCCACATCATGCCCCGAGGAGGTGGAGGCCGCCCAGTGGCATGGGGGCATTATTTTCGAGAGTGGCTGGATCGCCAGGTGATCTTTGTAGAGGACTAGCCGTATGTCGGGATTGATTTCAGAGGTGACCCGGACATGCCGCTGCCAGCGGGAGAGCAGTGGGACGATGGTGGTAAGCCACTTGATCTCTTTTGATTTTTTATGTTTTGTAATGTTTTTTTATTTTTCGTGTACATGCCTTGACGATTAGTGCTATGATATGCAGATGTAGGACCTGTGAGACCCCTTGGTTTGGCTCCAGAGGCGAGGAGAGAGGCACAGGGTGATGGAGTCTTGGCCCTGGCTCCTCCAGGAGTCAACACGCCCGAGATCGTATTGCAGAACCTTGAGGGCTTACTGGAGGGAGTCCCAGATTACCAGGGGATCGAGGAGGTCCCCATAGCATCCCAAATTCACACAGTGGGAGTAGAGCCCAGGATGCACCGCCTTTTGAGGCGGGTGGCACGGGCGGTAGTATGCTATAGAGAGCATAACCTACCACATTAGTCACCTAGGTTTTATTTCCACTGCTGTTTTTGAGAGTCCGGTGTCTCAGATGTACTGAGGACATCGGCCTTATTTTTTGACATATACACTTATTTTTGAGCGCCTTAGTGCGCCACACGATATATATATACATACTGATTTTTGATGGATCTTGTTACATGTGATGATGTTTTTTATATCTTATGCAAATGCTCAATACAAATGTGATCTAATGTATCAGTTGCACAACACACGACCCACATATTTTAATTTTTGAATGCAAGCTTAAAAGCACACACGACACGCATGCAAAATATGCTTGGAAAAATATTTTATTTACATATGCTTTACTCTATGGTCTTATTATGCTTTCTGTGTCTTCTTGTATGATGTTTATCTATTTCGCAAATGCCTGTCTAACACACGATTTGCCAATGCATTAGTCAACGTGTTTAATCGTCTCGAAATATGTTTATATGTGATATAATCAAAATTTCTTTCTAACAATCTGACACATAGATACAACCTTAGAATGCGTTGGTCTCTGACGGAATATCGCCCGTTGAGTTGATGGACAACGAGCTGAGAGTCCAAGCTTACCATCATTGCACGAATGCCGAGATCAATTGCTTCGGCTAGTAACTCAATTACGGCACTGTATTTGGCAACATTGTTAGTGGTACGACCCAGGCAGACTCCTTGAAGGTCTAGCAACTCTCCATGAGGATCATAGATTGCCCATGTCGCGGAAGACAAATTACAAGTACTACGGCAGGCGCCATCAGCGAAACCAACATAAGGTGCACTAGACATCTGCACAAGAAGTAGAGAACACAATAAGAGGCAAACACGCCTTCACACCAAAGCAAAACGTGAAATCATGCACTCATAACACACTAAAACACGCGTATGTACAAGCTAGGTGCACGAAATCATGCATAATATTTCTTCAAATAAAGCCCGTTGCGGGGCTTGTCAAGAGGATTTCCTTCATAATCAATCAACTCATATGCGCCCTTCTGCAAAACTCTCTTCACAATGTAGGGGCCTAGCCACATGGATTCGAGTTTTCCTACCCCCAGCTTATCTTTAGCTTGATCATAGAGCAGTACTAAATCTCCCTCAACGAAGGAACGAGGTTGAATATTATGGTCGAAGTGAGCCTTGACTCTCTTCTTTTGCGCTTCGATAGCCAAAGAAGCTAAACGACGGGTCTCGTCTAACCGTTCTAGGTAAAGAAGCCGTTCCTCTACCGGAGTGGTGTTGGGAAGCAACTCGACGGCTAATTTCAACGAAGGAATCTCACACTCAACGGGAAGGGTGGCCTCCAGTCCATAAACCAACTGAAAAGGAGTGAAACCGGTGGCGTCCTTCACAGAGGTCCAGTAGGCCCACAAGGCAGGGAATAGCATCAGATGCCAATTAGACCTGTGCGTATTGACGGTGCGTTGAAGCATAGTGATCAAAAATTTGTTCACAACCTCGACTTGACCGTTGGATTGGGGATAGTACAGTGTCGAACTATCTTGACGCAAGCCTAGTTGGGTCGTTAGTTCCGTCATCATGTGATTACGGAAATGTTTTCCATGATCTGTGACGATAGCCTGAGGGACTCCGAAACGAGTAATGACATGATTAAAAAAAAACTGCACCGCTGTGTAACCGTCTTCGTTCAATGTAGGCATCGCTTCGGCCCACTTGGTGAAATAATCCACGGCAACGATGATATACCCATGCCCCCCGGCCGAACGAGGGTTACAGGACGTATAATCGATGCCCCATTTGGCAAATGGACCTACGGTAACAACAGGGTGCAATGGTGCAGGAGGTGCACACATTTTCCGGTGGTACACCTGGCATTCATGGCATGCACGAACGACAAGAATGCAATCTTTGAAGATAGAAGGCCAGAAGTAACCAGCGCGGAGAATTTTCTGGGCGGTAGCATATCCGGACATGTGGCCGCCACAAGCACCGGAGTGGCAGTCATTCAACACCCGCTCAGCCTCCTCGAGAGTCAAACATCGGCGGAGAACAGAATCAACGCCGAGGCGGTACAGGGTATCGCCAAGAATGCGATAGGGTTGAGATTGGTGATGAATCCGCCGTCGAGCATCTTTCGACACATTGGGACGGAAGGAAGACGTCTGCAAATATACTATGATGTCCCCATACCACGGGTCGAGGGTGCTGATGAGAAACAATGTTTCATCCGGGATATGCTCCTCCGAACGAGATGGTGCAGAATGAGATGGCAAGGAACAGAGCAGTTCTGCAAAGACCAGAGACTTCTTAGACTTGGCCCCAGTAAATTCCAAGTCGAACTCTTGGAGGATTACAATCCACTTCGAGTATTTGCCCCCCAGCAGTTGACGCGACAAAAAGTAGGTCATTGGGTTGCAGTCAGAAATCATGGTCGTTGTGCGCAACAGGATATAGTGCCAGAAACATTGAATGGCGCAGACAGCGGCCAATGCCAACTTCTCGACATATGCATAGCGAGTTTCCGTATCCAAAAGGTTGCGACTAAGGTAATAGATAACGTGCTCGGTGCTGTCATCATCATCTTGCACTAGAACCATGCCGATGGTGGTATCAGTGGCAGCTAGATAGAGGGTGTAATCACGGTGGTAGTTCGGAGGTCTTAAGAGCGGAGCTGAGACAAGGAGGTCTTTGAGTTGCTCGAAATATTCCTGGGTGATAGCATCCCAACGAAAGGGTGTGTCTCGCTTTAATAACCGTGTAAAACCCTTAGCCACCTCGGCATAATTCGGAATGAATCGTCTAAGAAAATTAGCTTTGCCCTGCAGGCTCTGCAATTGCTACAAAGAGGCAGGGGGAGGAAGGTTCAAGATGGCCTCGACTTTAAGGGGATCCAGACGGATGCCTTCTCGGGAGATGATAAACCCGAGCAGTCAGCCAGATTCTACATAGAAGACACACTTATGCGGATTGAGTCGAATACGGTAGTGTCGACAGCGTAGAAAAATTTCGCGTAGATGAGATGGGTGGTCCTGACGCTTAGCTGAATGAGCTGGGAGGTCATCCAGGTAAGGCTGTACGATGTGTCGAATATCATGAAAAGCATATGACATCGCACGCTGGAAAGTGGCACCAACATTTTTGAGACCGAAAGGGAGCTTCTTATAGGCGAAGGTGCCCCAAGGACAAATGAAAGCTGTCTTATGTTGGTCTGCAGGAGCTATGTTGATCTGGTTATAGCCAGAGAAGCCGTCCATAAACGAATAAATCTCACTTTCGGCGCAGTCATCGATAAGCTGATCGATGAAGGGCGTAGGGAAGTTATCTTTGGGACAGGCGCGATTGATATCGCGGTAGTCAACACAGACCCGGATAGTGCCCTGCTTTTTATTCACAGGGACTATATTAGACACTCAATCCGTAAGGGGAATGGCATACATGAAACCAACTCTAAGAAGCTTTTCGACTTCGGCCTTGATGGCTGCAGCCTTTCGAGGGTGCACTGGGCGTAAGCGCTGACGAACCGGCTTAGCACCTGGATATGTAGGTATTTCGTGCACCACAATACTAGGGTCGATGCCGGGCATTTCCTCGTAGGACCATGTGAAGACATCACAGAATTCGCGAAATAGAGAAGTATAGAGTTGAACTTCCTCAGGAGTGCACATGACTCCAATGAAAATATTCTCGACAACCCCTGTTTTGACAGAGATGTCGATGGGCTGGGTTTGCGTGATGTTGTCCGTATTGCCCTTAGAAGACACTTGATACAGCTGAACATGTGTTTGGAGGGGCGGGGATGGGACACATGAAGCAAACCGCTCGAGACATGCGACCATTTCCGAATGTGGAGGGAGAAACGAAGAGCGATGGTGGTGATCTGACCAAGGAAGCTATTACACTAAAAAATGTCACCATGACTACTTACAGTTAGTATGGCTCTATCAACAGTCATGCTATCCTCTTAGGCAAGTCTTATGCCTCTGCTCTCCATGTCAAACTTCAAAAGAGAGAGAAAGTCTTTACAAATGTATTTATCTCTGGGGACGCAGGTTCTCTCAACCTTACCTGCGGGGACGCACCCAATGTTCACAAAAGCTGCGTCCTTGGACGCTCTGTATGTAAAGGGGCAGGTGCGTCCTCCTGTAAAGGTCAAAATGCGCAAGTTTCATATTTAAAAAGTTACTTGTGGTCATTTCTAGAGGCTTCTAGAAGTATGTTTGACGTGTATGAAGCGCCTCCAGATGGTTCATGTACCCCTACCAAAGAGGAACTTATCCCATCAATAAGGGAGCTATCCCAACCAAAGAGGGGATTATCCCATTGATGGTGGACCTGATTAACTTCCTCTTGAGCACTATAAATACAGGCATTGGGCCAGAAGGAGGGGGGGTTGAAAGCTAAACATTTCTAAGGGTAGATGCTGCAGGAATTAGGACTCCCATTTAGAAGCTTGTGAGGAGAGATTGTCATCTTTGCTTGTTCTATTTGGAAGTGGGTGAGCTTTGTCAAAGTAAAGGAGAACTCTTGAAGGACCCTGGGAGGAACTTGCACAACACCAAGGCTCAGGTTGTAATTGTTCCTTTTGTTACCTATTAATGCAAATGAGTCCATTCTTCTCAATAACTTGTTATTTATGAGTTGTTTCATATACTCCTTGGTCTATATGTTGAATATGCTTTGTTTTATGTTATAATCAGGTGCTATTTAATGGTTTGACTGTTGGTGAATGCAGGTTTTGGAGAAAAGGAGGAGCTCATCCGGATCAACGAAGCTGAGCTACTACAACAGCGTTTGGTTAGAGGTAAGAGCCGCACACTTGATTACTCATATTGCAATACATATTTAGAGAAGGATTGCTCTCGTTTGTTTTGTTTGTCATTAGAATGTCTTAGACTTCTAGGAAGGTCGGTTGTGTCCGCACTATTGACTGATTCCGTGTGACAAATTGGCGACTCCGCTGGGGAATCCATTGATGTGAAAGTTTTTTCCTTTGTATGAACTTTGCTCTGAGAAAATTGCTTTATTTTTCTGGTCTTTGGCTCTGTGACTTTGTCTTTGGGTGGGTTAGCTTAGGGTTAGATTTATTTTGGTTTTTCTTGAATTTTCCAGAAGGACGCACCCTCTGAGTATTGCACAGTGCGTCCCTGGACGCACTGTCGCTGTGTGCACAGAGCGGCGCCGCACCTGTCTTAACGGGTCACCTGCGTCCCCTGCTAAAATTTGAAAAAATTCCATTTTTTGCATTTGTTCTCTTAGATTTTGCTTTTTCTTAGTTTTTACTACCCAGATCCATTAGTCTCTTGTCAAAGATCTTCACCTGAACTTGTTTTGATAGCATTGAGTGTTTTAGTGGATTTCATAGAAGTTTAAGCCCTAGGTTTTGATTTTTGAGTAGGTCTTGTAGTGACTTTGGCGGTAGAGGTTGTCAAGCCTTAGATCTCTCTGGTTTTGTCAACCTTCTTAGAAGTCAGACCTGTCATAAAGTCTACCTGTGAGAGCAACGTACCATTGAGTTGTTTCTTTGGCAAATTTCGAAGTGCTTGTTGATTGAGTATTGAATTCCATTTTACAAAAAGAACAAAAAGATTTGAGTTTTGTTTTGACTAGTCTTTTGATTCTGCATTAGCTGGTCCTTGACTTGATTTTGGTCAAGTAAAACACCCTAGAATCGTCTTTGTGAGTTTTTTCCTTGTTAGGTTTGCTTAGAGTAATTTCCCTTTTGATTTGCTTGTGAGTCAAGTTTTCATAGATTTCATAGCTTTTTGAGATTGATTTTTGTTAAAATAGATTTATATGCTTTATTAAAAAGAGAAAATACAAAAACATCTCCTTTGAAAAGTTTTGTTTCAAGTAGCATTGAAGAGTTTTGAAAGAAAAAGAGTTTTTCGTGCTCGTAAAGAGTGGTCATGTTTGTATGCTTGGAAAGAAAAGAGAATTGTTTCTTTGATTGTCTTTACTAAGAAAGTTGTTTTCTATAAAATTTGCATCTCTCAACTCTCTTAGTTAGGAATTTCATTGAAAAAGCAAAGTAGTGTAAATCATCTTAAGTGCATTTTTGTAGTGGATTGAGTCGAGTCTACACACCATTGGTTTCACTTCTGCTACCTTTTGTCTTTAAGGAAAAACCATAAAATTAACGCTTAAAGTAAAATCAACGTAGTAACTTTTATTTACTAGGGCTCTGAAACACCAATTTAGATCAGGCTAGTGTCTTGGAGTAGGAGAGTAATTAACTCTCCAAGACAACAAAACCAAACAAGTAGCTTATCTTGTGATAGAATAAATCCAATTGTCTCATTTGTACTCTGGGAAAGCTCCTCTTAAAGGATAAGCACGAGCTCGTGTCCGAACCAGTGAGGGGATCAATCCTCCCTCGTTGGGAACGACGCCAGACACGCACGTATTACAAACGGTAAACCTCAGATTAACCATTGTCGAGGAGCCAGGGGTCACTTGTCGGTAAACCTTGGATTGTTGTCAAGGAACCGGCAAGGGGATTGAGCTTGATACTCTGCCCTTGCGTGCTGTCGGAGTTTAGACTGTTCCCCCAGGTGCATTTGTTGCGATTGGTAACCTTAGTGACCATTATCTTTAGGATTCTACCGAGGTGACGGTGGAGGGAAGATCCCACTGTACCTGGAGCAGACGTCGGCTAGACTCACTTGGATTTTCCGGGGGGTTCACTTCACTCGAGACGGTTAAAGTGGAGGAACTTGTGCCGGTCTATTCATTAAGCAGGTTGCCGGGGTAACTGTTCCACCCGCCACTTCTGTACTGAATCCGGCGATGTTGGGTTTCATCACCAACTAGCGCTTTCGGTCTGGAAGGCTACTGTTTGTGCTTGGTTTGACGCCCTAGATTCTTTAGGCGTGTGATTCAAATTTGTTTTGGTTCTTTAGAGACTTTAGGTGGTTTTATTTGAGTTTTACTTTGTTTTCGTGTGTAGTAGTTAAAAGTTTTTAGCTGTGGCGGAATTACCGAGACAGTCCCGTAGACTTCGGGGCCAGTCTCCTGAAGTTGTTTCTGTGGCTGAATTGTTGAGAAGATCCCGTAGGCTTCGGGGTGAACCTCCTCGAGACGAGCCCAGTAATCTAGAAGGTTTAAAAGTCCTTGTAACTCCTCCTAGTGGCAGTAGAGTAGGTTCACCTGAAGAAGGAGAGTCTTCATTGGTAGTCCATCCGGATTACCAAGGTTTAGAGACATGTTACAATCCTGAAGCTATTGCAGTTTCTGAACTGGTTGGTAGTTTTTCGTCTACCAGTGATTTAGGCGAACAACCTGAAATATCTGAGCCTGTTACTCCGACTTCTAGTGTTCCTGATTCACCTAGGATTGAAAGAGTCATAACCGAAAATCTTCCTTCTGGTTTGATAGCTATTGAAGAAATTATTCCAGAAGAAGAGGTAGGCCCTGATCTTGAAGATCAACCTACTCTTGACTTAAGAGAGCGTGAATCTATCTTTTACAGTCCACCTAGGAGTACTTCTTGGTATCTTTCGTTAACTAATTATCTAGACAACTCAGTGATAGGTTTTTCTCCACCTCGTACTCCTCATCCATCCGGAGGTATTTATACTCCTGTAAATATGTCTAGTTCGTCGTCTGTGTCTACTCCATCTCCTGAAATTTTCTTGTATGGTGGTCCTTCTGTTCCTACTGGGTATCAATCACTTTCCGGTACCTTTGCGGGAGCAACTCCTCAACCCATTGATCATGGGTTATTAGCTGAAAACAATGGTAATATACCATTGGGTGTAGGAGACATTTACATGATGTCAGGTTCAGTTCCTGTCTCCCAGCCTCAAGGTGGTCAATTTCCGCCTGGGGGGCAGCCTCAATTCACGCCTGGGGGGCAACCTCAAGGTACACAAATTGCGTCTGGGGGGCAACCTCAAGGTCAGTATGTACCTATGGTGCAATACATGCCTCAAGGCCAACCCCAGCCTCAATATGTGCCCCAAGGTCAACCTCAGTATCAGTATGTACCTCAAGGGTATCAACCCCAAGGGTACCAACCTCAAGGGTATCAACCTCAAGGTCAAGGTCAACCCCAGTATCAGTATTTACCTTCAGGTTATCAACCTCAAGGTCAATACTCAAGTCAAGGTTATCAACCGCCTCAAGGTCAGTCATATGTTCAAGGTATGGGAACTGCACCTTTCAATTATCAATCCTATCCTCAATCTGGTTATGGATCTCAGTATCCTCAACCTGTTATGGGTCAATACCCCGGAATGATAGTGTGGAATCCTTCGCAAAGTCAACCGATGTTGCAGCCAAGTGTACAGTCGTCACCTCAAACTGGACAACCTGTAGTTTCTGGTTCACCCCAGCAACCGCAACCTGTCCAGTCAAGCGTTCAAACTTCTATAACTTCGGTAGTTACTTAGCCACCAATCGCACCTAGTACTCCATCTCAAACGGCTACTGCAACTACCGCAACATCTACCGTGCTTATTTCTGGAGTATCGACAGCTCCGATTTCTACTGTCTCTGCAACCACCCCTCAGACATCTGTACCATTGTCTGGATCCACGGTTCAAACCACGGTCCAGATGCCTGTAGGGCAACCTGGTTTAAGTACTGTTGTAACAGCTCAACCACAATATCTGTATCAACAGAACCAGGGACAGTACCAATACGGGCCTGCTGTCCAACAGCCGGTTTACCAGTATCAACCATATCCTGGGTATACTTATCAACAACCTCAGCAACCCCAGTACGGTCCGGTTAATCCTGGTTTCCTAGGAGGATATAATATCCCGAATGCAATTCCTGTTCCAAGTTATCCTGGGTATCCTCCTCCTGGAGCTGGTCTTGTGACTCAGAATTTTAGAGATCCTAACCGGCAATTGTCGTTCATTGCAACTTTGGATTTACCTGACTTGACGCGCCTAACGAACGATCCAATAAATTATCTTCCGCTCTGGCCGCCAATGCCTAACAAGTTGCCCAGCGATATACCCAAGTTCGAAGGTAAGTCTGGAGAGGAACCATCAAATCACGTGATGACTTACCACCTCTGGTGTGCTTCAAATTCTATCTCGGATGATTCGATCCGTTTACGTCTTTTCCAGCGTACACTCATTGGTCTCGCGGCCAAGTGGTACATTGAGTTACCACGGGCCTCTTTTTACAATTTTAGCCAGTTAGCCACGTCGTTCTTAACTCACTTTCAGTTGCCGGTCAGATACGATAACGGCACGGAGTTACTAACTTCACTAAAACAATCGACGTCCGCGTATATTTCTGATCACATTCATGAGTGGAGACGTCGAAGAAGGTTAGTGAAAGTTTTTATCCCGGACCAAATCTTAGCTGAATGGTTTGTTAAATCATTATTACCGAAGATTACTGAAGATGTAGCTAAGGCCGGCGTAGTTACTGAGGAGCAAGTCATTGCTCAAGCCCAGTATCTTGACTTAGTTTATACTCAGTCGGGTACGTTACACGAGAAGATTCCAGATCTTCCAAAATCAAATCAAATCGCTGCTCCTCCTTCGGGATCTCATGCTGCTGATGGTATGATTGGCACGGTGAACACAAAGAGCAAGAAGAAATCTTCCAAGAATTCTACTACTCCTATAATCACCTTGCCCGATTCCCCGACAGGAGAGTCTTCTCCTGAACTTTCCGCCGATATTCATGCCGTGGAGTCATCTACGGCCAAATCCAAAAACGGTGGAAAGAAGAAAGGAAAGAAGAAGGCTAAAGCTGACAAGGCTCCAAAGGAGAAAACAGAAAAGTCGGAAACCAATGACGAAAAGCGCAAACCTCGATATCCTTGTCTTATTTGTGAAGAAGATCATTTTACAAGAGATTGCCCGCATCGGGCCGAAGTTGCGAAAATAGTCAAAGGTTCTTCCACTCCTGCTGTGTTGAAAGATCCTTTTCCAAAGCAGGAGAGTAAGATGATAGGTTCTTCCTTGACTGCCAGTGAAGAACCCATTTTGATGGTGTCTCATGTAAGGATTGCGACTCGATCGCAAGATTATGGTAGTAAGGCTCCTGTTGATGGAAAGGAAGCAGAATCTTCTCATTCTATTCCGTCAACCTCAGCTCCTGGTCCCGATCTGCTACAGATCGAAAAACCTAACCCGGACTTGGTAATCAAACCGCCCGCCAAGGGTGTACTTCGAAGGTCTGCTTTCAATCCACATGCGAGAGCGGCCCAGAATTACAACATTGTTGAGGACTTAGCTGTTTCACCCTCAGCAATGTCGGCTTTAGAAGTGTTGCAATCATGTCCAGCACAACGAAAATTACTTTTGTCGGCTATAGGAGCTGTTGATCTTCAGGACCCGAACCTAATAATCTTCGATCTAGAAAATAGTACACCGCGTCTCCCTCATCAGATGGCTTTCCAAATTCCAGTGATAGTAAAAAACAGACCTATTCATCGGACTGTGATTGATGAAGGAGCTTCTACGTGTATTATGTCAATTCAGTGTTGGAGATCACTTGGTTCTCCTTCACTGAACCAATCCCCGACCATCCTTAAGGCCTTTGATGGCCGTGGGTTCCGTCCATTTGGTATTCTACAGGAATTGCCTATAGGGGTAGAAGGTAAAACCGTTAGTCTGAATGTGGAAGTGGTTGATGCCCCTCTAGACTACAACCTTCTTTTGGGCCAAAGTTGGTCATATGCTATGACAGCGGTCGTGTCATCGGTTTTCAGAGTAATCAAGTTTCCACATAACGGTAAGATCGTGACGATTGATCAGCAGACATACTTTTCATCCGACCCAGCCTCTTCAGAGAGTATCCAGCATGTCGGTAAGACGACAATCCCTTATAGGGATGTTGGCGTAGGTTTAGTTAAAGATTCCGGTTTACTGGGAACTTTTCCTTTCCCTCCAATCAACGCGGACCCTTCGTTTGCATCAATTCATATGATTACATCAGAAAACACTATTTATGATGATCCTTGGATCATCCCATCTGAATCTGAGATAGACTCATTCGGTGATTCTATGCCTTTGAGTCCATATGAAATTTCTTATGAAGCTGTCATGTCTTTTACCGACACGCGTTCAACCAAGGTCGACCAAATGAATGTGTTAAGAAATTTAGACTTCTGTGATCCATAATATTGTTTAGAAAATCTTCGGCAAAATCACATAACCAAACTTTTGTCGACGCGTTTCGAACCAACCAGTGTGGTTCATCGTCAGGACAAGTTGAAGAACCAATCCGGCTTAGCTTGAATAAATAGAGCGTGCAGAGACTCAACAGCTATAATGCTAACGGCTAATTTGACTTAATGTTCCTGGTCAAATCACTAAATTAATAAATTAATGTTTCTAGAAATATCTAAAATAGGTAAATAAATGAATTCATTTACAAATAAATAGATATATTAGTATTATTAACGAGAATCCATGGTATAATATTCATATTTTAATTATAATGGTCATTATATCTTATAATATAAATTAAATAAATCAATCCAATATTATTTAAATAAAAGTGAAAGGTAATACATCACTCTTATTTTAACAATTTAGTTACACTAGGTAAAAGTGTAATAATTATTAATGGTCCATTGGTAAGTTAGGACTTTTACTATTAAGTTCTTTAAAATATATCATAATTACTATTTAAAATAATGGTCCATTAAAATACTAAGGTATATAAAATAATATATGTTTATTAACTAATCTATATCTACTTATTAATTTGTAATTCCAAACAAGTTGTTAAAATATTATTATTCCTAGAATTTAGTTATAATAGGTAATTACCATAAACTAATATTATCAAAATTTATCCTTTAAACCTACTGGTCCAATACTCAAAATTCGTTCAATATTTTATAAAAATATTAAGGTAAATAAGTCCTTAGGTAAATATATTATTACCTATAGGGTGGATAAAGTCCATGTATATTACTAATAGAATAACTAATATTAATGGTATTTCATAATTTATCGTTTAAATATATATTTATTCATTCCAAAAATATTAAAGATAACAATGTCATTAGAATTATAATTTATAAGGTTTAAAAAGGGGGGGTTTTTAGACAATAGTAAAGGGAAACTCAATTCTAAGGTTATAATAGAAATAATTATAGATGTATGAATAATGAAATAATGGAAAAAACAAATCTAATTTTAATAAGCCCAATAGTATCATAAATAGGTTAAGGTTAATACAATAATTAGCCCGAAACCAATTCCTAACTAATAAAGACTTAAACATTCCATAGTAACCGGACCAATCTGCCAAAAGAAAAATTAAAGGAGGGGGGAGACAGACACCCTAAGATAAACCAAAAAAGGGGAGAATGAGGAGGCTAGGAGGATAAGGCTGGGACCCAGCTAAGCCGGATTGGTTCTTCAACTTGTCCTGACGATGAACCACACTGGTTGGTTCGAAACGTGTCGACAAAAGTTTGGTTATGTGATTTTTCCGAAGATTTTCTAAACAAATGAATGTGGTCAGTGGAGAATCATTTTTCACATCAACCTTAGAACGGATAGCGTTTCCCGAAGTCGTGTCATCTGACAAACAACTTCGCGAAATCCTAAGTGTAGACGATCTACCATGGGAAGATCTCCATCACAGATCTTCGTTTTTACCTAAAGATGATGCCTTTGAAAATGATTTTTCATCTATCTTTACCACTGAATATGTCAAAGACGCTCAGGATCCAATGAAACATTCTGATTCAGAGTTGAATTTAGGGAATATTTCTCGTACTATTCCCATTGATATTTCAGTGAAGTTCGGAATTGAGGAGAACATTCATATAGGTGCCGCATGTACAGAAGATGAAATCCAAACTTACAAGGCCCTATTCCAAGAATTCCGCGATGTGTTTGCCTGGTCTTACGAGGAAATGCCAGGAATCGACCCTGCCATTGTTGTTCATGAAATAAAGACCTACCCGGATGCTAAACCCGTCCGGCAACGGTTGCGCCAGATTCACCCTCGGAAAGCGGCTGCGATTAAAGCAGAAGTCGAAAAGTTGTTGAAAGCAGGTTTCATTTATCCGATCCCGTTAACGGATTGGGTATCGAATATTGTTCCGGTCAACAAGAAACAAGGAACAAAAAGAATCTGTATCGACTATAGGGATATAAATCGAGCTTGTCCAAAAGACAACTATCCTACGCCTTATATCGATCAAATTATTGATGATTGTGCCGGAAGTGAAATGTTTTCCTTTATGGATGGTTTTTTGGGCTATAATCAAATCAATATTCTACCTGCCGACCAACCAAAAACGACGTTCATTTGTCCGTGGGGGACATTTGCTTATTGCAAATTACCTTTTGGGCTCAAGAATGCCGGAGCCACTTTTTAGCGGGCGATGTCTTACGCATTTCATGACATCAAGCACATTGTGCAACCGTATCTCGATGATTTGCCTGCTCATTCATTACATCGAGTTGATCACCTTGTCCACTTACGAGCAATCTTCATGAGGTGTAGGCATTATCGTATTCGGTTGAATCCCCACAAGTGTGTTTTCTGTATAGAGACAGGTCGATTGCTGGGATTTGTTGTCTCAAAAGCCGGCATTCGCGTCGATCCTTCGAAGGTTGAAGCTATCATCAAATTGCCTCCTCCTTCGAGTTTGCGCCAACTCCAAAGTTTGCAAGGGAAAGCGAACTTTTTACGCCGATTCATCCCAAACTACGCTGAGGTCACTAAAGGTTTTACATGGTTGTTAAAACAGAACGCTCAATTCTTTTGGGACGAGATTGCCCAACAATCTTTTGATGCACTTAAACACGCGTTGACCCATGCACCGTTGTTGCATCCTCCCAACTACAACCAGGACTACTTCTTATACCTCGCAGCTTCCCATTCCACCATTGGAATGGTGTTAGTTCAAGAAGATGAATTCGGAGCGGAACATGTGATATATTATCTTAGTAGGTCCTTAAATCCCACTGAGCTAAAATATTCGCATGTGGAGAAATTGGCCCTGGCAGCCGTTCAAGCTGTCCAGCGTTTTTGTCACTACATTCTTCTCTGTAAAACTATAGTCATTTCCGATTGCAACCCCATGATTTACATTTTGACAAAACAACTGCTGGGGGGCAAGTACTCTAAATGGATCGTTATCCTGCAAGAGTTCGATTTGGAGTTCGAGAAGTCCAAGTCTAAGAAATCCTTAGTTTTTGCGGAATTGATGTGTGACTTCCCGTGTGCTGACACAGAAACTGTGGCAGAGGAGCCCATTGCGGACGAATCTTTGTTTCTTATCAGTACTTTAGATCCGTGGTACGGGGATATAATCATCTATCTCCAAACCCAAACCTTTCAGCCTGAAGCTTCAAAGGCGGAACGTCGAAAAATTCGGTTTCAATCGCAGCAATACAAAATTATTGGAGATACGCTTTATCGCCGGGGGGCAGACTTAGTTTTTCGGCGCTGTTTAACTCACCAAGAGGCTGAGAGGGTTTTGAATGATTGTCACTCCGGAGCATGTGGCGGTCATATGTCTGGGTATGCCACAGCTCAGAAGGTGTTGCGCGCTGGTTACTTCTGGCCATCTATGTTTAAGGATTGTATCATTGCAGTCCGGAAGTGCCACAACTGCCAAGTGTTTGATCGAAAGATGCGCGCACCACCTGCTCCTCTCCACCCTATAATTGCCGTTGGTCCATTCGCCAAATGGGGTATCGATTTTATTACTTGTAATCCTCACTCGGCCGGGGGGCATGCGTATATCATCCTCGCGGTTGATTATTTTACTAAATGGGCCGAGGCGATGCCTACATTCGACGCAAGCGGCAAAACAGCTGCAGTTTTCATATTCAATCATATTATAACTAGGTTTGGTGTCCCACAAGCAATCATTACTGACCATGGGAGCCATTTTCGAAACATCATGATGACTGAGCTTACAAGCCAGCTCGGTTTGCGCTACGATAGCTCTACTCCTTATTATCCACAAGCCAATGGTTTGGTTGAGTCTATCAACAAAGTTCTCGTTATCATGATCCAACGAATCATTGGCATTCATCAGTCGAATTGGCACAACATGTTATTTTCAGCGCTATGGGCATATCGAACTTCAGTGAAAACTTCAACAGGGTTCACTCCTTTCCAGCTA
Organism: Pinus tabuliformis; assembly: GCA_031772625.1. Taxonomy (NCBI): domain Eukaryota; kingdom Viridiplantae; phylum Streptophyta; class Pinopsida; order Pinales; family Pinaceae; genus Pinus; species Pinus tabuliformis. The sequence goes on along the minus strand of CM062819.1, from coordinate 1,062,073,440 downwards.
GTTTATGGATTGGAAGCTGTGTTACCAATTGAATGCGAAATCCCATCACTTCAAATGGCTGTCGAATTACTTCCAGCTACTTCCGAAGAGGAGAAACATTTATTATACTTAGCTAAATTAGATGAGACTCGACGTGACGCTGCATTGGCAATCGAGACTCACGCGAACCGAATGAAAGCTCAGTATGATAGAAATGTGACTCCTCGAATTTTTTCAGAGGGAGACCTAGTGCTATTATATGATCAAGCTAATGATAAGCTAGGTGCTGGAAAATTCGTTCCTATGTGGCATGGACCCTATATTGTAAAGTGAAAGCTAGCAAAAGGGGATTATGAGCTGGTTGATTTTGATGGGGACTCTTTGGGTAAACCCAGAAATGGACTTTACCTAAAGAGGTATTATGCTTAAATGGTGGGTATGGAGAATTTTTAGTTAGGTTAGGTTTCTTTCTAGCTAGTATGTTTGTTTAGTCAGTGTGCTTAGCTTAGAGAGTGTGTTTTTTCGTCGTTATTCTGGCTTATCTTGGTTTTACTCTTGATATTGCAGATGTCGACGCCTCTCCGAACATACATCGGATTTGCTGATGGTGCTTGTCGTAGTACACAGAATATCTCTTCCGCAGCTTGGGTTATCTATTCGCCCTCTGACGAGTTAGTTTCTATGCATGGGGTAAGCCTCGGTCAAACAACGAACAACATTGCAGAATACAGTGCAGTGGTTGAGTTATTATCCGAATCTATTTCATTTGGAATTCGACGTTTGGTAGTGAGGTTAGATTCTGAACTTGTTGTATTACAGCTTAATAGAGTATACGCCATTAGAAATCCTGTGTTATTAAGGTTATTCTTGAGAGTGTGTCTTTTGGAACGTGAATTTGATTACATTGAATATCAGCATATTCCAAGGTCTTTAAATACATTAGCGGATGCAATTGCTTCTCGAATGTTGGACAGACATTTACAATAATCATGCAAGTAAATTTAAAAATATTTCATCACATATATTAAACAAGATAAGCCGGTAATAGTGATATATATATATAGATAGAAGTGTGTCAAACAATATACATCGTCTTCGATCATAGGTTGAAAAACACCTTATGATCGGCAAAAATGGTACAGTACAAAAAGTCAAAAATGTCACATGTGTCTACAAAGTGACTAGCCAATCACTGGTGGTGCTCCCTATACGACACCACTGCACGGGCTACCTTACACAAAAATCTCCTAAACGGCCCAGGGACTGCAACTACAAAACGCTGAAGTCTGATAGGAATATCATCTATAGTAGTCTCAGGCATATCCGCCGTCAGACGCTCTAGATCATGCTCCAACTCAGCTAGTGACTCTGCAGCCGCGTCCTGTGGAGCCGGTACCGGTGCAACTGGATGTCTTCTCTCAAAAGGCCGGATGTTGGCTGGGCGCCGTGGACCAACATCTGCATTTTAAACATTTTTACTGTCAGTTTCGAGACGATATATATAAAAAACAAAAAATACATATAATTTGAAAATTCGTGAAAAAATAAAGTACCTCTGTCATCCCATATTCTCCCTGTGGAAGAACCATGTCCGGATCACCTCGAAAATCTACTCCGGCATATGGAAAGTCCTGAATCGCAAAAACCTGGTCCTCTAACCAGTGAAAATAACTGTCAGAGAATTGAGCAACTTCCGCGCCCTCGTCAGGATGCCGGGCCATCACCGTAACCCATTGTATCAGCTTTGGCTCCCGAGGACCCAAGATATCAACAGTGAGTTGCTGAGGGATCAGCATCGGAACTCTCTCCAGGGCAAAGCTCACAACTAGAGGCCCATATCCAAAGGTCTTAAGTTGTCCGTTCTTTACCCTGGTCAGTTGGGCCTTCATATTGGCCGACACAGCATCACACTAGTTGAAAATGGTGCCTTGGTAACAGTCAATCGCCATCCGCATTTGGGAGGCGGAGGCAATATGTAAAGCAGCTGCGCCGCAAATCCTGGTAACCGTGAAAGCTATCACTTTGAGTTCACGCAGAGAGATGTGTTTGATTTCCACGCCTTTCGCATGGTGTGCATTGGGTGTGCACCAATCTGCCCGGAGACTAGCAAGGGATTGGCCACCCGGCCTAGTCCCGGATAGATTGAGTTGCCCGCCTCTATTTGGCAAGCCAGTGAGAAAGTATACATCAGAGGGCTCTATCTCGAGCTGGTGCCCTCCTATGTAAAAGCATTGCTCGTGAACGTTCCATCTCTCAACCAGCCATTCCAAGAATCTCACCTGAGCCCTCATGCCAGGTATGGCCCAGTATTTATATAACCTGCATGCTTTTAGCGCATCAATGGAAGGTTGATGTTCAATTGCGGCTAAATCAACGTCCTCGTGCTCTCTTTCTCTCCAATCCAACATGGTGAGTGCCCTACACACCAGCAAACAAAGTTTAGAATTCATCTGGGAAATTTTAAATGGTTGGTTGGGGAGTTGGGGTTTCAAAATTCCGCTTTGCACGGGGGACGCACCCCGCGTTCAGGACACAGAGCGTCGGGACGCAGCTGGCCTGAAGGTGGGCTGCGTCCCCAGACCTTTTTCCTGTACAGGAAAAAGTCGGGGGACGCAGGTCACCCGAAGGGCACCTGCGTCCCCCGCAGAGCGCATTTTGAAACCCCCAAACCCCCCAAAAATCAAAATTAAAACTTTAAACTAAATTTGAAATGGATGAAAATGAAGAGGGGGATGTTGTAAAGTACCTGGAGGAGACGGCGTTCGATTCTGACGGTCGGATTTTCCGCAGCGACCACGGGAAGTTTCTTGCCAAAAGCCCTTTGTTCAACCTCAACAGTGAAATGGTAAAAATGACATGGTAAAAGGTCTTTTTATAGGTTTTTTGGATGGATGAATGCTAGATTTGTTCATTTTTCACCATGGAAGGATATTTTTCAATGCATTTTTGCCTATCTTAAACAGGTATGAGTAATGTGTCGTTTTTGTGCAGGACAAAGGGATTTAGAAGGAAAATTGTCATTTTTTCACGAACCAAAATATCAGAGTCATCTTTTAAGCTCTTTTCTGACTCCTAAAATATGAAAAGATTGCCGAGCGTTTCTTTTACACTCGTTAAAACGGAATTAAAAGACGGTCCCCTTATAGCTCTTTTCTGACCGTAAAATCAGGAAAAGATTGCCGGGTTTTTGTCGTTTCAAACTCGATATGGAAATAAAACGACGTGTCCTTGATCGCTTTTTACTTTTCAGGTCAGTGGCACTAATCATGAAAGTACTCCTTGGTCGCAAGATCAAGCGGTTCCCCCAGGTATTATTTTATACTTTTTCAGGCTTGAGGGACACAAATCTACGAAAAAGTCCAACTTGGAGTCTCCTTAAGTTTTTCAGACTCTCTAAAATTGAAAAACGCCAAGTTATCCCTATACTGGACTCGTTAAAATTTCACAGTAAAGGACCTGTTCAATTACAAACAGGAACGAACCACTCCTTCTTAGGGTTCGCATCAAAACTAAGTTGGACTCATCCGAAGGATGAGCTTATAATCAAGCATATGTTATCCTCCTCAAGCTTGTTAAAAATAAAGAGGTACTTGCCAGAAATGGTGGGGGAAAAGAGAGAAGAATGAGCCTATTTGTTATCTTTCGTCTCAGAAGAAACTTTATTACCACTCTTGAACACGACACTTTTCATTCACCTGGGTTGGGAAATCCTTTACCTCACAGTTGATCAAACCACTTTGAAAGTCTTCAGCCGGGTTCCGGGGATTAACTTTGAGTCATTCATCACCAAGCCATCTGTCGTGTCGTTATGTGTTCAAGAGGTTTGCAAACAAAACTTTCATCTGCAAAATACTTGTCATCCTTTTGACCATCCCTGAGTCAGTCCTTACAGCAATATTTCTTCAACTTGAACAATGATTTCGTGTTGTGGGCTTGCCTGCAACGGGTCGCTTTCTATCGACATCAACACATTATCTAGAGAGATGACTTAGAAATCGTCAGTACCTTGAAGTCTGCATGCATCAATGGCAGGTTTCTCGCCTTTGACGTCAGTTTACATCATTGACTTTCGATCGAAGGATTCCGTGAAATGTTCGACATCAACTCATTCATTCACATCTCATGGATTGTACTGGGTACTTTGAGAACCATTGACATTACTGGTGGTCTCTCTCACACTTGTTAACAGTTTACATCATCGACTGGTAATCAAGTGGTTTCTACCATGTTCGACATCAACTCATTTATTCACATGGCTAGAATCGTACCAATTCAAGAAGCAGAAATGAAGACCCTGGATCTAGTTTCTACCATCCAGGCTGCGAGGAGTTTTGTATTCATTATCTAAGTAGACTAATCATAAACAGATGGCTGCGCCCATACTGTGTCTACAAAAGTCTATGATTATGATGTACTACAAGATCATTCCTGAATCAGAGTAGTTAGTCTGTTAGTTAAAGTTTTGATCTGAGTATGGGAATGCCTACCTCAGTAATGATATAATCTTATACATGTATTTTGTGTTGAAAATTGCAAGTTCTGACCAGGCTCTCCACGAGATAATCCTTGAAATGATAAAGCACTTCACCCTTCCTAGATTTACAAAACCCTAATCTACTACAGGCTTCGCACTTTAGGGGGCAATCTGTTACACTAAAAAATGTCACCATGACTACTTACAGTTAGTATGGCTCTATCAACAGTCATGCTATCCTCTTAGGCAAGTCTTATGCCTCTCCTCTCCATGTCAAACTTCAAAAGAGAGAGAAAGTCTTTACAAATGTATTTATCTCTGGGGACGCATGTTCTCTCAACCTTACCTGCGGGGACGCACCCAATGTTCACAAAAGCTGCGTCCTTGGACGCTCTGTATGTAAAGGGGCAGGTGCGTCCTCCTGTAAAGGTCAAAATGCGCAAGTTTCATCTTTAAAAAGTTACTTGTGGTCATTTCTAGAGGCTTCTAGAAGTATGTTTGACGTGTATGAAGCGCCTCCAGATGGTTCATGTACCCCTACCAAAGAGGAACTTATCCCATCAATAAGGGAGCTATCCCAACCAAAGAGGGGATTATCCCATTGATGGTGGACCTGATTAACTTCCTCTTGAGCACTATAAATACAGGCATTGGGCCAGAAGGAGGGGGGGTTGAAAGCTAAACATTTCTAAGGGTAGATGCTGCAGGAATTAGGACTCCCATTTAGAAGCTTGTGAGGAGAGATTGTCATCTTTGCTTGTTCTATTTGGAAGTGGGTGAGCTTTGTCAAAGTAAAGGAGAACTCTTGAAGGACCCTGGGAGGAACTTGCACAACACCAAGGCTCATGTTTTAATTGTTCCTTTTGTTACCTATTAATGCAAATGAGTCCATTCTTCTCAATAACTTGTTATTTATGAGTTGTTTCATATACTCCTTGGTCTATATGTTGAATATGCTTTGTTTTATGTTATAATCAGGTGCTATTTAATGGTTTGATTGTTGGTGAATGCAGGTTTTGGAGAAAAGGAGGAGCTCATCCAGATCAACGAAGCTGAGCTACTACAACAGCATTTGGTTAGAGGTAAGAGCCGCACACTTGATTACTCATATTGCAATACATATTTAGAGAAGGATTGCTCTCGTTTGTTTTGTTTGTCATTAGAATGTCTTAGACTTCTAGGAAGGTCAGTTGTGTCCGCACTATTGACTGATTCCGTGTGACAGAAGCTCTTCGAGAGACATGGTCTCTATGATGGCTTCATCGGAGGGAAATGTTTCCTTCAGTGGATCCGAAGTAGCCTCATCACCCAACCAAGGAAAATGATCATATGAATCGGGAACACTGCTTGGAAAAGCAGGTTCAGGAGGGGGAGCCGATGCAGCGACAATTTCGACGTAGTTGAGCTCGGCAGGACTCAACGGCATCATATCACCCCAAGAGTCTTCCTGATTCGGGGGAGGAAGAACCCATGGATCAAAATGTACTGAGATCATGTTGACAGGGGCGAGATTCGGAGGTGGGAGGGGAAAGACTCCCATCAAAGCGGGATCTTTGAAAAGTCCGGCACCCACACTCACTAATGACTTGGAGGTATGCTCCACGAACGACACATTACCTTCAGAAGAAGAAGCGAAAAAGGAGAGCTTGTCCACCGTGAAAATCTTCCCTTGGTGAGGGAAACGAACGACACGGAACAGGGAGGAAGCCACGGCTTGCATAGCGTATGTCCAGCTACGTCCAAGGTGGAGGTTGTAGGTGAGGTTGGCGTCAACAACTTCTATGGTCTTTCCTTCTAAAGAAACGGGCAAGCATTGGAGGATACCATATGGATGAGATTCTCTTCCATCGAAGGCTTCTAGGGTTGTAGGAGACTAGCTCAAAGTAGGAGAACCAATAGCCTTCCAGCAAGCAACAGACATGATGCAGGTTGAGGCACCTTCATCAATAACTGTACGATGGATCGTTTTTCCATTGATGATGACCTGTATAAGGAAGGCCACTTGGTGAGGCAATCTCTGTGTAAAACCCTCGAGATCAAAAGAGATCAAATCTGAATCTGTCGGGTCGATGCCACCAATCACTGATAGCAAGGACTTCCTCTGGGAGGGGCAGCTCTGGAGGACTTCTAACGCGGACATAGCAGACGGAGCCTGAGCTAAGTCCTCAATAATGCTATAGTGCTGGGCAGCACGAGCATTAGGGTTATAAGATGACTTCCTGAGTACACCTTTCGGAGGGGGTCGGGGGATCGTCTCAGTGCTGGGTCATTCGATGTGAAGGGGACCAGAACTGGACGGAGGAGCGCTAGAGGGAACCTCCGGCTCTTTCCTGGCATGAGATGGATAATCTTTCGCTCGAGTTGAAACATCGATGGGAATTGTTCCAGCCATGAACACTTGAGAACCAAACGAGGAAGAGGATTGAGACAGATCTGCCACCATTTGAGTCTGCTGGGAAGGGAAAGGCCCTTTAAGCACGGCAGGAGGCCTAGGAGCACCTTTCAAAATTCGACTAACTTCAGACCGCCTCGAGCAGTCCTTAGTGTAGTGATCCTCGTCGCAGATGAGACAAGGATATTTAGGTTTTCGCTTAGCTCCTTCCTCGGAGGGAGGCTTAGGGGGATCCTGCTTGGGCTGTCCAGATTTGTCTTTAGCTTTCCCTTTCTTTTTCCCTTTCTAGGATTTATCCGCCGCGGTGGACTGAACGGTGTTTACCTCGGAGGTACTCCCAGAATTTGATTGGCCCTGAGAAGCACTTTCATTAGAAGCGTTCTGTTTTTGCTTCCCAGGGTTCGCAGCCGATTTCTTTGATGACGAGTTTACAGAGCCAATGACTCCATCAACAGATGGTTTCGACGGAGCCTTGGACTGTCCAGGCCTTGGGGCATCTGGCAAATACTCATATAAAGTACCCGACTGAAAATACACTAAGTCGAGGTACTGAGCCCACGCGATCGCTTGCTCTTCAGTTACACAAGCTCCCATTGCGATGTCTTTTTCAATTTTAGGGACAAAGGAAATCGTGAACCAATCGGTCAGGAGTTGATCAGGAATCCAAAATTTGATCAAGCGACGACGCCTTCTCCATTCATGTATATGATCAGATATGTGCGTAGTCGTATCCTGTTTGAGAGACGTGAGGAGATGTGTCCCAGTCTCGTACCGAATGGGTAACTGAAAATGAGTCAATAAGGCCATAGCCAACGAGTTGAAATCTTGAAACATGCCGCGATTCAGCTCAATATAGCACTTAGTGATTGAACCAGTGAGAGTTCTCTGAAAGAGGCGGAGTCGGATAGAGTCATCAAGCCATGAGTTCGATGAACACCAAAGGTGATAGGTCATGACATGGGCCTGAGGATCTTCACCAGCTTTGCCATCAAATTTTGGACAATCACCTGGTATTTTAGTTGGAACTGGTGGCCAATATGGATTATGCAAAATAGGGTCATTTGTCAACTTGGACACATCAGGAAGTTCCAACATCACTAAGAAAGGCAATTGAGGGTTAAAGGACATTTATGGCTGCGGATTCGAGGCAGTATTAGGGTTCCAACCAGATGGTGGTTGCCCCCACGGACCTTTTCCAGGTGGACCGGGCCCAAAAGGACCAGGTGCATAGGGACCTTGCCCATAGGAGTTCTGTCCATACGGATTCTGACCATATGCGGACAGTTGTCCCTGTCTCTACCCCCCAGCACCCCAAGTATTAGCAACTTGCCCTGCAGGTGCAGCATACTGATAATTTTGGTAAGGTGTGACCTGCATCTGTTGGTAATTTTGATAAGGAGTAAACTGAGTTTGCCCCTGGGGTTGCTGGTAGCCATACGTTTGCTGAGCTCCATACTGAGCCTGATAAGGAGGCTGCGTTGGGTAAGAAGGTTGAGGCTGTAGCCCACCTTGCGTTTGATAACCCATTTGAGTTTGGGGCCCAGAATAATGTCCTTGAACCGGTTGGGTTTGAATCATCTGTCCGGAAGGTTGACCTGGGTGGGCTTGGGATGGACCTGCCCGCCCAGAAGGACGAATTTGCTGGGTGCCAGGTTGTCCGTGAGCCACCAAGGGTTGTCCTTGCGGAACAGATGACTGAGCCGGTTGGACAGCTGGTTGACCCTGAGGTTGGCCAGCCTGTCCAGATGGATGATTAGGGCGGGCAGCAGTTTGACCTTGCTGTATAGAAGGTTGGCCCGTCTGCCCTGAGGGGTGCATGGGCTGAGCAGTGGGTTGCCCTTACTGAATGGAAGGTTGCCCCCCTTGCCCAGGAGGATGCATGGATTGGGCAGTGGGTTGGCCCTGCTGTACGTAGGGTTGCCCCCCTTGCCCAGAAAGATGACCAGACTGGGCAGTAGGTTGGCCCTGCTGTATGTAGGGTTGCCCCCCCAGCCCAAGAGGATACCCCTGCTGGACTGCTAGTTGACCTTGAGGAGCATAAGCTTGCCCAGCTTGTCCAGATGGGTAACCCTGCTGGAGACCAGGTTGGCCTTGTTGGATGTAAGGCGGCCCTGGTTGTCCAGTTGGGTAACCCTGCTGGAAACCAGGTTGGCCTTGTTGGATATAAGGCTGCCCTGGTTGTCCAGCCGGGTAACCTTGCTGGGTACCAGGTTGCCCTGGGTAACCAGAAGGTTGACTCTGATAGGAAAATGACGGACCACCAACGACCGAGGGTTGTCCCTGCGGGCCCCCAGATTGTCCTGGGTAAGGCGGGCCATAAAGTGGTTGCCCTTGAGGGGTTTGCACATAAGGTGGCTGGCCTTGATTTGGCGGTCCTTGAGGCTGCCCTGGGATTACCTGGCGCCCACGAAAAGTATGAGTATTGGCGTCGTAAGAGATGGACAACGGTACCGAGACTTCAACGAAATGTTGAAGAGGCGCGGATTGAGCGAACTGAAGGTACTGACCAGTAGAGTCATAATAAAAGAGGGGACCTTGGTAATTCGGGTCCACAATGGGCTGCCCATGGCTATCATAGGGCCCTCCTCCTGGAACAGCACCAGAAGAGGGTTGAGCACTCTGTGCAAGATCAACGACTCCAGATGAAAGTTCCGGCTGTCCCTGACTATGAGAAGGACCAGTGCCATCGTTCGTAGATGAAGACGCTGTCAGGGCACTAACGACCGGAGTCGAGTGTGCTACACAAACAGTTGGATTGGTGGGAACCGAGGTAACAGGCGTATTAAGGGGTTGTGAAACAAAGGGTCCCGTGGTGGCAATAAGACTAGGATCCCATATAGTCGTAGACGGTCTTCTGGCAACTATTCTATCCCTCATTGATTGATATCGCGGAGGGAGTGGAGAAGTATCTGGGATGGGGGTTTCAATATTTGACACCACGGGTGTCCCACCTGTGCTGGGAGATGTCTCATCCATGTGGGAAGTGGACATTGGAGACGACATACCGGGAGGAGTACGAGGGGTATCGTCTTTGTCAGGCTCCCAGATAGGATTCCAATCTTCTTCGTAATCCTCGTCGCCCAAGGCACGTACGTTGATAGGCTGGATACTCGGGATAACAGGAAGAGTATCGCTTACAACAGGTACCTCAGGAGCAACAGAAGATGGAGAACCTTGATCACTTGGACTGGGAGTTGACAGGTCAGCTAGGATGACAAGACCCCTTAGAAAACCTAAAGGAAACTAACGATAAAGACCCTACTCAAGCTAACGCACACAAGATCTAACCAGGTAATGTTATCGTGGCCGAATAAATTTTTAAGACACAGGAACCAAACTTGACCTTTTCATGTTTCAAGAGTCGAGAAAAGGACGAAAAGATGACTCCAGTCTCCTTCGAATATTTAATGAGCACGAAGTGACAAGACGCTCACAGGCACCTTTTCTTTTAGGGAGTCTGAAAAGGATCAAAAGTGACTGCTCTGGAGACTCTAGGTAAAGGGTTTACCAAGCAATCCGTAAAACTGCTTATACACCTTGGCAATCGTATGAGAACCAAGGACTTTCCGTACTGCAGTCAATCTTCCCGAATGTTGTGTTCGGTGCGTTACAGTTCACAAGGCGGCAGACTCGGCTTCCTATGGATCAAGGATAAAAGCCTAGTGGGGTCTCCCTATATATGCGACGGTACGTGGGAGCACAGTCCGTGTTAGACCACTATCGAGTCACAGAAGGAGGAATCACCCAACCATAATGTGAAACAATAGTGACTATGTTTAAAGGCACCGGAACACGTCTCTAACCTAGACCTCTAGATGTTTGCGTTAAGTTCCAATGCGTTTTTAGGTTTATTCAGTTTATTTTATGGTTGATCTTGAATTTAGTTTCGATTTCAGGCCTTATCGTGTGATCTCTCACAATTACCTAGATGCAAGCTATATGCCAAAGAACACCATTTCGTTCGATGAATTCTAATTATGAGAAGGTTAAGAGTTTTCAATCAAACAAAACCAACTCAAACAACCAAGCAATCTAATGCAGCTGATGACAAAGAAATGAGACTTTCCTTTTGAGAATGCAAATCAACAAAATGCTCTTCCTTTGATTAACAATTGAATGCAAAAGATATTAGTTCGGTTTCTTCTTCAATGGCACAATGCACTTACAATGAATTTTGAGAGACAGCAACACTGAGTAAAGGAAACAAACTCACTCAATGAAAAACACAACAAGCGTGAAAAGAGCTGGTCGAACCCAAGCAATTGTAATCTATGTCTGGGTGGCGAGGAGTAATTGAAACGACCGAAGGACTGGTTCGAGGAAAATCACCTAAACAACCAAGCAAAGAAAGCAAAAAGGAAGGTTTTCGCAAAAGCAAAGACAAGTAGTAACGAATCTTCGTGAACAAGCGATAAAACAAAATCAATCCATCGAAAGCAGGATGACAAGACTAGGTCACCGGACACGAAACAAAATCCGCCCGACAGGACTTCGCAAGCAAGTGTCTCACAGTTCAAACAATGAAAAACAAGCCACAAACCAAGTGGAAAGAGTAAGGGACAGTCAAACCAACAGGCTCAGGAGGAAAATTTGAACCAAAATGAATTCTACAGGATCAGCGTGGGTAGAACTCAGCAACAATGCGCTGACCAGAGGTCACACGTAGCAACAATGCGCTGTCAGCGCGGAAGGACACGAGTTATCCGCGCTGGTTCGATTTCAGAACCATCGCGAATGTTCGATGAGAAAGCGCGATGACCGCGAGACTCAAGAAACAAGCAAGCGATGTCAGCGCGACTGTTTCGATTAAAAACGCGCTGAGGCTAAAAAACAAGCAAAATCAAACAAAAAGCTCCCAAACCAATGCAAGGGTTCTTCAGACAATTAAAGCACTTCCCAGACTAAACTAGGAAATCCAGAAGTAAAAGACTAACCCCTAATCTTCAAAGAGAGAGCACTCAAGCAAGCTCAAATCAAGAATGAATGAAAAGGGACAGAGGCCAGCTCCCCAGCGGAGTCGCCAAATTGTTGGAGAGGTAAATCCCCTCTACGGATAGAGGCGATCCCTACTAGCCCAGATTGGGTCTAGCAACAATCAGTCAATGCTACTATGCAAGTTCCTAATTGCAATTAAAAGGTAGGCAAAGAACACCTACTTGGATTCCAACGCTATTGTTTGATGAAGAGATGCCACTCTCGCTCCTTCGCTCTGGCCGGTCACGATCCTCCGCGATCTCCACAAATAGACACCTGCACACACGAAGAGAAAGACAAACACAAGCGTGAAATCTAGTAAAATCAATCATACATCAGTCAGAAAAGATGTAATTCACATTAACCATTACAGAGACAAATGAGAATGGAACCATAATAGTAGTCATCTATTATTAATCAATAACAGAGAAGAGTACAACCAAATGTTCTGACGTCGATATCCTTCTCAAGAGGGTCCAGCCAGCAAGTCTCTCAAGCATTCACCCTTAAAGATAGATCTCCCAAGACAAGAACTCTCTCTCTCACCCAAGCAACACTTCACAACCTTCCCTAAGCTATCTAACACTTCCACACTTATCACACCAACTATCTATAGTAGCAGCAATCTGAGCACTATAAACTCCACACAATCCAAAACTAGCTGCTCATGGTAATGGTAGAGGTTTAAATAGGAGAAGGAGTCTCCTTGAATGATGGAAGGATGAGCTTATCTTCAAGGGAGATGGTTGCAAATGGTCGAACAAACATGCCATATAAGGGAGGCGATACTCACAAGGCCAACAACCAAGTCTGTAGTTATCTGGAAGGCTGGCTGTTGGAACAAATTCGCCCAAACTGGATCAGCGCGGGTGCATAACTGGACTGGTGCACTGACATCGCAAAGCAATAAAGGACAGGCCTATGTCAGCGCGGGTTAATACAAACAGAGGTTGCGCTAGTCATGAAATTCGACCAGCGCGGAAAAGTCATGTGCTTCCACGCTGGCAGCGCATGAGGTCTGTTATGAAGCGCCAATCAGCGCGGATATTTTAATAACAGTTGCGCTGATGATGAAAACTTTGGAAAAATGGGTTTTTAGCCAGTTCAGAGGGCATGGACTTGATTATTGTGAGCTCCTAACACAATAGGGTGACTGACAGGGAGACAGTGAGAAATTACTGTGTAACACATAGCAATGGTGAGAGTTTAAATAGGAGAAGGAATCTCCATGAAAGATGGGAAGATGAGCTTATCTCCAAGGAAGGTAGCACAAATGACGGAACAACCATGCCAGAGAAAGGAGGGTGACATAAACTAGGCCAACAACCAGTTCTGGAGTCATCTGGAAGGCCGACTGTTGGAACAAATTCGCCCAATCTGGATCATCACGGGCACATAATTGGCCTTCTGTGCTGACATCGCTATTGAATAACGTAGGTAGTTAGATCACCACTCAGGATTACAAGCGACAGTCGCGCTGGCACATAAAATCTGACCATCGTGGGAATCAGGTGTACTTCTGCGATCGCAATGCTTCTGGACTGTTTTGGAGCATCCTTCAGCGTGTTTATTTAGCCAACAGACGTGATGAGGCAGATAACTTAGGAAAATTGGGTCATTTGGCAACATCAGAGAGAATTTGTCTAACATTAGCATGAATGACTTTGGACACATGACACAGTAGGGAGAGTGAAGTGAAGATAGTGACAAATTACTGTGTAACAGATGCCCCCTAAAGTATGAAGCCTGAGAGAGAGGGAGGGGTGAAATGCTTTATGAAACTCACTGAACTGGAACACCATCTGGAAGAACCTGCATGCAAGTACAACTGATATCTCTAATAATGAAGTACATGTAGTCTAGGCATGGGCGCAGCCATCCAAAAGACATACGAAATAGGTCTATGGTATGGACGCAGCCATCTAGCTAACGTGACCATGATGATGATAAAGGTATGTTCACAGCCATCCATGAAGACTCAGGTATGGTCGCAGCCATCCATCAATGAGTCATGTAATCATAAACCAATCCACGCAGCCCGAACCTGTGTAATCTGAGTTCGGGGTCTTGAACCCATCCGATCATAGTACAAATTCTAACATGCGAATAGATGTGCTGAGGTTGAGAATGATAGAACATCACTTGATTACCGGTCAATGATGAAAACCATTAACAAGCGCGAGAGAAACCACCAATAATTCCAATGGTCCTCAAGGTACTATCTAGCACAATCCACGAAGTGTGAAGAAGGAGCTGAAGTCGAACACTCGCGGAATCACCCAATCGATGACCAATGATGAAAGTCGACCGTCAGGTGCAAATAACTTGCCATTGAGGCATGCAGGCTCTAAGGTACCAAAAGGGATCTCTAGATCAATCTCCCAGATAATGAGCTGATATCGACAGGATACGACCCGTCACAGGAGGGCCATAATGTTTCCCCGATCAATGACACGAGAAAAGGAACAATAGGTGTATGGTGAAACAAAGTACTAGAGGAGAAGGCGAGGTTGTAAACTGCAGAAGGATTATACTCTTGAACATGTCGGTGACATGACTCCAGAGGGTGCTAGCATTCAGGCATCAAGGGATCAAAGGCTCGAAGGAGACGACATGAATCGAATGGAATGAGGCTAGAATGATAACCCAAACCTATGGAAGTCCAAATGACGATGTATGGATGTCCCAACCCGACAAGAAGGAAAAGTGTCGATGTTCAAGAGTGACTAGCTGACATAGATAATCAATGATAAACATGTTGTTGAATCCAACCTACTAATAGTTTAATGAGCCCTAGGCAGGAGAAGCTCGAGTCTCGTCATGGTGACAAGTCCAATGTTGTCAAGATTTAATGAGTCTGACATAGGTAAAACTCGAAGTATTTTTCATGTTTAGAGAGTTTGAAAAAGACAAGGAAAAGAAAACTCCAGGGCGGTCCTTTTTCGTAGAGTTGTGCCTCTCAATCCCGAAAAAAGTATAAAACGATACTCGAAAGAACTGCCTGATCATTACGATCGAGGAGTAATTTTCGTAACTAGTGACTTTGACCCAAAAAAGTAGAAAAGCTGTCAGAAGTATGTCATTTCGCAACTGATAACGAGCTTAAAACGAGAAAGGCCCGACAATCTTTTCTGTGTTTACACAGTCGAAAAAGATCTTAAAGGAAACCACCTCTTATTTCTTTTAATGAGTCAAGAGGAAAACTCGGCAATATTTTCATCTTTTACGAGTCAGAAAAGAGCTTTAAGGAGACTCGTCCTAGAGGAACGAGTGGTATAAAGGGTAGCAACTGGTTCCGGCAATGGTGGAACTACTCAAAACATGTAATGGTCAAGAGGCTAGCTAATAAACCACTCATCGCTGCGGTTCCTCAGGAAAGGAAAAACAATCAAGTGAAAGCATATGATCAGAAAAAGAGATGGTGGCAATGGAATAAAACAACCAAGGCTCATCTAGCATAATTTAGCAGATAAAAACAACAATCACAAGGTATAAATCTGGTATGGGTTCATTTTTACACAAGCTTGAACCATGGAGAACTCTACTTGGATTCAGTTTTATGTTTATACAAGCTTGAAATGAAAAACTATGCTTGTTATGAGTTCGCATGCCCCCAGCATAATGATGCAAATTGAGGTACATGCCCCCTAAGATTCATTGCATTCAATGAGGTGGATGGAATGAAGGTTCACATTCGAGAGCTTGGAAAGACTTGACTTGGAATTTACGAGATATTAATCAAAGATTCGATTTAGAAAAGGAGGAGTTGTTTCATTTCTTAATGAGGTTGACATAGTGATAGAACTATCCTCATAACCCTTGTTTCATTTTTTTTAACGAAGTTGACATAAGATTAAGAAACTATCCTCGGGCACCTTGTTTCATTTTTTAACGAGGTTGACACAAGAAAAGAACTATCCTCGTAACCCTTGTTTTTTTTTTTTTTTAAACGAGCTTGACACAAGATCAGGAACTATTCTCGACACTCCTTGTTTCATTTTTTAACGAGGTTAACATAGGAACAAACTATCCTCATACCCCTGTTCATGGGTCACACGAAAACATGGCTCCCAAGAGGTCTTCACGGGATGGAAGAAATGCACTCTGGGAGGAATACATGTCATGATGCACCAATGATAGATTGGGTTCCAATGCCCCCAGTACATGATGTACGAGACCATCTGCATGATCATCAGCAGAGGCAGAGATGGAATGGGTAGCCACATAATTGATGTGTGGCAAGGAAGGTATTCCTTGCGAGCAAGAACCGAGAGGGGATGACAGCTACGCAAGAGGCACCGGGGGACTAAAGAACGATAATTGATTAATAGTCACCATTTTTCCATTGTGTGGAAAACAAACCACATGGAAAAGGGAAGAAACAAGCGCCCCCATGGCATAAATATAGTCACGGGAAAGGAGGAGACTGAAATTCACACCTTGGACAACCATGACGTCAATATAGACTGTTTTTCACCCCAAAGTAACAGGAAACTTTGGGAGGATCCCAATAGGTTGACAGGGTTCTCTGTCGAATGCCAACACATTCTGTGTAACCAGAACAAGCTGTGGGGAGCCCAAAGCTTGCTAATTAGTGGAAGGCATAAGACTGACAGACGCACCCTCATCCAAGACAGTGCTAGGTACTGCCTTATCATAGGCGTATACTGTAAGCTCAAAAGGCACATAGGATGGAAGGCGGAAAGCAGTCAAGTGACTCCAATCCAAAGTAACAGCCAAACTACTTGGTGGGGGAATCATATGATTGCCCCCATGCACTACAAGAACCAAAGAAGGACTCCCTAGATCAGCTGGGAGAGGAGAGTCGTTTTCAGACTGTGGAGAATCTGATGAGACGAGAAGAACATGAGCATGATGCTCTTCCAAGACAGAGTGATCAATAGGTGGTGAACCTAAGTCAACACTCGTTATGACCAATGGTTGGTCTGGAACAGGCAGAGCACAGCCAGGCTCGCAAGAAGGAGGATGGAGAAGAGAAGAATCTAAGTCAATCTCTTTGTCAATGGAGGTAGCATCTAAAGAAAGCCGTTGATAACCAATGGGAAGTTGGGGTGAAGAAGTTGTATGGCTTTCCAAAATGGTGGAAGCTTTATCCATGAGTGGACAAAGGTGAAGGGGATGGTTGCCTTCACATAGCCTATAGGGGAATCAAACCTTCCCTTTCTTCTTACTGTTGCCAGTTGATAGGGTAGCATCACCATGAGCTTCAGAGGACGATGAGGGACGAGCCAGATTGTGAGACCATACTTCTAAGATCCTAGGAATGTCAGGACAATCACGAAGAAGATGGTCACCCTTGCATAATTTACAAAGAAAGTTAACCTTCCATGGAGTAGCAGAAGGTGGTTTGACCTGGGACGAACTCGGAACAGTAACTGCACAGGTGGCCTTGGATTTATCGGACTTCTTCTTCTTCTTTGTCTTCTTCTTCTTCTTCGTATTCTCCTCGTTACTAGATTTGAAACTTTCACCAGGCGAAGGAGGAGAGGGGGGGAAGAAATAGGGAAAGAAGGTGTAGGCTCAACCTTGGAATGAACATGTCTTGGTTCAGATGTAGGAGATGGTGGAATAGGAGTCATGACACTCAAGACCATCGAGGTTGAAAAAAACCATACGGGCAAACCGATGGTTAACCCAGGCAAGGACAATGTTGCCATGTATGGAGCACCGGCATTTCCAAATGAGGGAAATAGACCAGGATTTCCATCTGGGGGAAACCTTGCCCGATAGACTCGGGGAATGTTGCCATCGAGAATGAGAAAGAACCTTACTCAAGCTAATGCAAACAAGATCTAATAGGGTAAATGTGAATCATGGCCGAATAAATTTTGAGACATAGGAACAAAACTTGACCTTTTCATCTTTAAAGAGTCAAGAAAAGGACAAAATATGACTCTAGTAGCCTTCGAATATTTAATGAGCCTGAAGTGACAAGTGCTCAGATGGACCTTTTCTTTTAGGGAGTCCAAAAAGCAACGAAAGTGACTACTCTGGAGAACTAGGCAAAAGGTTTACCAGACAAATCCGTAAAACTGCATATACACCTTGGCAGTAATATGAAAACCAAGGACTTTTTGTACGGCAGTCAATCTTCCCGAATGCTTTGTTTAGTGCATTATGGCTTGTAAGGAGGCAGACACGGCTTCCTATGGATAAAGGATTGATAACCTAGTGGGGTCTCCCAGCATATACTCGAGGGTACATGGGAGCACAAATCCGTGCTAGACCACTATTGAGTCACAAAAGGAGGAATCACCCAACCTTGAGTGGAAACAAAAGTGACTAGGTTTAACGACACCGGAGCACGTCTCTAGCCTAGACCTATAAATGTGTGCGTTATGTTCTAATGAATTGTTAGATTTATTCAGTTCATTTTAAAGTTGATCTTGGATTATGCTTCAGTTTTCAGGCCTTACCATATATATATAACAAAACCTAGGATGCAGCTGGAATGAATGAAATATCCTTTTTTTTTTCGATGAACACATACCTATGGGAGGGTAGAGAGATCATTCCCAAACCAAGAAAACCAAGGCAAAAAAGTATTCACTCAATGCAAATAGACATCAAATGCTAAAGTGGACGAATACTACTAACAAGAGATTTAATCATTCCCTTTTCAATATGCAACTTGAAATGAAAATTCACTTTCACTTTTGCATGCTAAATGAAATGCAATTCTTTTGATTTTGATGTCTGTTAAATCTAAAAGAAACCAACAAGCAATAAACAAATGTGGAAAAGAGGTTGATCCAAATAACTGTAATCTATGTCCAGGTAGTGAAGAGAAATCAAATCAATGCCGAGATTGGTCCAATAACAATCACTAAACAATCAACCAAAAGTAAGCAAAAGGGAGGGCATAAAAGCAGCAAACAAATCCTTGTAAACAAGCAACCAAGTGAAATTGATCCAAAAGACTAGAAACAATGAAACCAGGTCACAAAGCAAGAAAAACAAGATTCGTTTAACAAAGCTCACAAGAGAGTGCCTCAATATCTAAACAGTGAAAAGAAAGTTATCGAACAAGTGAGAATAGCAAGGGACTAGCAAGACTGACGGATTCGGGAGGCAGAATTGAAAAAAATCAATTCTACAACAATCAGCGCGGATGATACACAAGAAAAAGTGCTGATAGGAAGCACCCGCAGCAACAAAGCGATGTCAACACGGAAGTACACGAGTTTTCCACGATGGTCCGATTTACAGAACCATTGTGACTGTTAAGCGTAATTGCGCAATGAACAGGATACTACAAAAGGGGTGATGCGATGATAGCGCGACTGTTAAATTAAAAGCCACGATGATGTTCAAAATAGTAACAGGCGAACCAAAAACTCCCAAATCAAAGACAGTCAATCTTTAATCAAATAAGGACATTTCCCAGATTAGGCCAGGAAACTCAAAATACTGGTAACTAATCCTCAAAACTTCAAAATAGACTAAAAAAAAATCAAGACAAGAGTAAACAAGAAAATAACAAAGGCCAAAACTCCCCAGTGGAGTTTCCAATTTGTGATGCAGGAAAGTGTTCCCTCTGCGGACAGAGGCAACCCCTCTAGCCCTAGAGTGGGTCTAGTAACAAACGAGGACAGATCAACAATAGATTTCCTTAAACAGTCATAGTTGGAGGCCTACCTCAACCGGTGGTCGATGGAGTTCCGTTGCGCTGCTCCAGTTTTCGCTTCCTTCTCCTAGTGAGTAATCAACCTGAAACAATGCAAAGGAAATACAGCAAAGCACGTAACCAGAACAACAATGATCTATTTACTCACAAAGTCAAGAATTCATGAGCTATCAAGTACATTACATAAAAGACATAGGAAAACATCATTGATTGCATTAATTATGGAATAAGAGTAAGCTTACAACCAAAGTCTTGACGTCACAAGTCTTCTCAGAAGGATCCAGCCAGCATGTTCCTCAAGCATTCACTCTTGAAGATGGATCTCCCAACATACAAGTCTCTCTCACTCACAAGTTTTACACAAGATTAAGGGCACTTCACAACCTTCCTCAAGCTATCAACAATCCCACACTTGTCACACTCACACCAACTATCTAGAAAACTCACAAATATTAACAACACTATCAACAACCACTCCAAAGACTAAGAACTCCAAAACTAGCACATAGCAATGGTGAGAGTTTAAATAGGAGAAGGAATCTCCATGAAAGGTGGGAAGATGAGCTTATCTCCAAGGATGGTAGCACAAATGACGGAACAACCACACCAGAGAAAGGAGGGTGACATAAACTAGGCCCACAACCAGGTCTGGAGTGATCTAGAAGGCCGAGTGTTGGAACAAATTCGCCCAATCTGGATCATTGCAAGCACATAACTAACCTTCCGTGCTGACATCGCTATTGAATAACGTAGCTAGTCAAATCATTGCTCAGGATCACAAGCGACAGTCGCGCTAGCACATAAAATCTGACCATCATGGGAATCAGGTGTACTTCGAAGATGGCAGCACTTCTGTACTGTTTTGGAGCGCTCTTCAGCGTGTTTATTTAGCCAACAGACGCAATGAGGCAGATAACTTAGGAAAAGTGGGTCATTTGGCAACATCAAAGAGAATTTGTCTAACATGAGCATGAATGAATTTGGACACATGACATAGTAGGGAGACTGAAGTGAAGATAGTGACAAATTATTGTGTAACAGTGTCCATGTGAACTCGTTTGGGAGGGTCGGGCGAGGGCGCACCCTAGCGAACAAGCCCGTATCAAAAATGCTAAGTTATGATCCACGGTTGGCTTTGTGTACGTTCGTGCAACTTGTTTGCCTAGCTCTCCCTTGTCCCTTCATTTCGGTCGTGTGGCTGCCCATGTAAATTTGTTCGGGTGGGTCTTTTGAGGGCATCTTTGTCAACTCGTTTAGGTGGGTCATTCGGGTGTGTCGGGTGAGGGCATCTGTGTGAACTCGTTTGGGCGGGTCGGGTGAGGGCTCCGCTGGGTGAAAACGCCTGTATAAAAAATGCTAAGTTGTGACCCAAGGTTGGCTTTATGCACATTCATTCAGCTCGTTTGCTTGGCTCTCCCTTGTCCCTTCGTTTCGGCCATGTGGGCACCCATGTAAATTCGTTTGAGCGGGTCTTTTGAGGCTTTCCATGTCAACTCTTTCAGGCGGGTCATATGGGTGGGTCGACCAAGGGAATCAGTGTGAACTCGTTTAAGCAGGTCGGGCGAGGGTGCACCCGAGCGAATGAGCCCGTATTAAAAATGCTAAGTTTTGACCCGAGGTTGGCTTTGTGTACGTTCGTACAACTCGTTGGCCCGGCTCTCCCTTGTCCCTTCGTTTCGGTCATGTGGGCGCCCATGTAAACTCGTTCGGGTGGGTCAGGCGAGGGTGTCCATGTGAACTCATTCAAGTGGGTCAGGTGAGGGTGCACCGGGCGAATGAGCCCGTATCAAAAATGCTAAGTTGTGACCCCAGGTTGGCTTTGTTCACATTCGTGTAGCTCATTTTCCTAGCTCTCCCTTGTCCCTTCATTTCGGTTATGTGGGCACCCATGTAAATTCATTCAGGTGGGTCATTTGAGTGAGTCTGTGTCCACTTGTTTTGGTGGGACGTTCAGGCGGGTCGGGCGAGGGCATGCCCGGGCGAATGAGCCAGTATAAAAAATGTTATGTTTTGACCCGAGGTTTTCTTTGTGCACGTTCGTGCAGCTCATTTACCCGACTCTCCCTTGTCACTTTGTTACGATCGTGTGGGTGCCCCCGTAAACTTGTTCAAGCGGGTCATTTGAGGGCATCTGTGTCAACTCTTTCAGGCGAGTCTGGCGAGGGTGCACCTGGGCAAATAAGCCCATGTCAAAAATGCTATGTTGTGACCCAAGGTTGGCTTTGTGCACATTCATGCAGCTCGTTTTCCCGGCTCTCCCTTGTCCCTTCGTATTGATCGTGTGGGCACCCATGTAAATTCATTTAGGTGGATAATTTAAGGGTATCCATGTAAACTCGTTCGGGCGGTTTGCGTGAGGGTGTCCATGTAAACTCATTCTGGTAGATTAGGCAAGGGTGACCCCATGCGAACAAGCCTATATAAAAAATGCTAAGTTTTGACCCGAGGTTGGCTTTGTGCACGTTCATGCAGCTTGTTTTCCTGACTCTCCTTGTCCCTTGATTATGGTCATGTGGGCGCCCATGTAAACTCGTTCGAGCGGTTCGTTTGAGGGTGTCTGTGTCAACTCGTTTGGGCAGGTCATTCGGGAGGGTCGGGTGAGGGCATCTGTGTAAACTTGTTCGGGTGGGTCAGGCAAGGGCGCGCCCAGGCAAATCAACCCATATCAAAAATGCTAAGTTGTCACCTGAGGTTGGCTTTGTACATGTTTGTGTAGCTCGTTTGCCTGGCTCTCCCTTGTCCCTTCATTTCGGTCGTGTGGGCACCCATGTAAATTCATTCGGGTGGGTCGTTTGAGGGCATTCGTGTCAATTTTTTCGGGTGGGTTGTTCAAGCTCGTTCGGGCGGGGCATTACCATGTGTAAACTCGTTAGGGCGTCAAGTCGGGCGAGGGCATCCGTGTAAACTCGTTAGGGCGAGTCGGGCGAGGGTGCACTCGGGCAAGCGAGCTACAATCGAAAATGCTATGTTGTGACTCGAGGTTGGCTTTGTGCACGTTTTTGTAGCTCATTTACCTGGCTCTCCCTTGTCCCTTTGTTTTGGTCGTCTAGGCACCCATGTAAACTCATTCGGGTGGGTCGTTTTAGGGCATCCATGTCAACTCGTTCGTGCGGGTCGAGTGAGGGTGTCCATGTAAACTTGTTTGGGCGGCTCAGGGGAGGGCGCATGTGAGCAAACAAGCTCGTATCAAAAATGCTATGTTGTGACTCGTGGTTGGCTTTGTGCACGTTCGTGTAGCTCATTTTCCTGGCTCTCCCTTGTCCCTTCATTACAGTCGAGTGGGCGCCCATGTAAACTCGTTTGGGTGGGTCGTTTGAGGGCATCCGTGTCAACTCATTCGGGCAGGTTGTTTGATGGCATCCATTTAAACTCGTTTGGGTAAGTTGTTCAGTGTGAGGGAGCACCCAGGAAAATGAGCTGATATCAAAATTGCTAAGTTGTGACCGGGGGTGGGATTTGTGCACGTTCATGTAGCTCATTTTCCTGACTCTCCCTTGTGCCTTCGTTTCGGTTGTGTGTGGGCACCCATGTAAACTCTGTCTGGTTGCTTCGGGTTGGGTTGGGTCAGGTTGGGTTGGGCCATGTCGTGTCGTGTCGTGTGAGGTCACCAATGAAAATTCGTTCAATTCGGTCGGGTCGGGTTGTTACGCCCATGTAAACTCGTTCGGTTCTTGCTTTTCGTGTGAAAAGTGGGTTGGTAATTGAGATGTTTGTTCAGTTCTGCCTGAAGGATGGCCTTGGGTCATTTGTAGGGTGGTTGATTCTCATCTACTCTCCATCCCCACTTGGTAGCACATGAGCGGTAATGTTGGCCATGCTTGCCTTGGTTCCTCTATCGGCTTTTCGTCTGAAAGGAGGGTTGGTAATTGAGTTGTTTTTTCGAGTTTGCCTAAATGGCCTTGGATCATTTGTAGGGTGGCTGATTTTCATCTTCTCTCCATCCCCAATTAGTAGCACATGAGTGGTAATGTTGGCCATGCTCGTCCCAGGAGGCATATGTGAACAATTCCCCTTCTTCTCTCCAAGTTCTTGGAGTTGTATGGGTTTTTGTGGTGTGGCTCCCTGGCTCATCCTGGTCCCCTCATGCCCATCCAAATGCTACAAGTGACAAGTTTTATTTTCGTGTGAAAGGTGGGTTGGTAATTGAGTTGTGTTTTTGGGTTTTCCTGAACAATGGCCTTGGGTCATTTGTAGGGTGGTTGATTTTCATCTTCTCTCCATCCCCACTCGGTAGCACATGAGTGGTAATGTTGGCCATGCTCGTCCTGGGAGGCATATGTGAACAATTCCCCTTTTGCTCTCTAAGTTCTTGGAGTTGTATGGGTTTTTGTGGTGTGGCTCCCTAGCTCGTCCTGGTCCCCTCGTGCCCATCCAAATGATACAAGTAACAATTTTTATTTTCGTGTGAAAGTTGGATTGGTAATTGAGTTGTTTTTTGGGGTTTTCCTTAAGGATGGCCTTGGGTCATTTGTAGGGTGGATGATTTTCATCTGATCTCCATCCACAATTAGTAGCACATGAGCGATAATGTTGGCCATGCTTGTCCCAGGAGGCATATGTGAACAATTCCCCTTCTGCTCTCCAAGTTCTTGAAGTTGTATGGGCTATTGTGGTGTGGCTCCTGGGCTCATCCTAGTCCCTTTTTCTTTTCACGTGAAAGGTGGGTTGGTAATTGATTTGTCTTTTCTGGTTTGCCTAAAGGATGGCCTTGGGTCATTTATAGGGTGGCCAATTTTCATCTTCTCTCCCTCCCCACTCGGTAGCACATGAGCAGTAATGTTGGCCATGCTCATCCTCAGAGGCATATGTGAATGATTCCCCTTCTACTCTCCAAGTTCTTGGAGTTGTATGGGTTGTTGTGGTGTGGCTCCCTGGCTCGTCCTGGTCCCTCATGCCCATCCAAATGATACAAGTGACATGTTTTATTTTCGGGTGAATGGTGGGTTGGTAATTGAGTTGTGTTTTTGGGTTTGCCTGAAGGATGGCCTTGAGTCATTTGTAGGGTGGTTGATTTTCATCTTCTCTCCATCCCCACTCAGTAGCACATTAGTGGTAATGTTTGCCATGCTCCTCCTGGGAGGAAAATGTGAACAATTCCCTTTCTGCTCTCTAAGTTCTTGGGGAGTTGTATGGGTTGTTGTGGTGTGGCTCCTGGGCTCATCCTGGTCCCCTCATTCCCATCCAAATGATATGAGTGGCAAGTTTTCTTTCCGTGTGAAAGGTGGGTTGGTAATTGAGTTATTTTTTCGATCTTGCCTAAACGATGGCTTGGGTCATTTGGGGGGTGGCCGATTTTCATCTTCTCTCCATCCCCACTCAGTAGCACATGAGCAGTAGTGTTGGCCATGCCTGTCCCGGAGGCATATGTGAACAATTCCCCTTCTGCTCTCTAATTTCTTGGAGTTGTATGGGTTGTTGTGGTGTGGCTCCCCAGCTCATCCTGTTCTTGTCATGCCCCTCCAAATGATAGCAGTGATAGGTTTTCTTTCCATGTGAAAGGTGGGTTGGTAATCAATTTGTGTTTTCAGGTTTGCCTGAATGATGGCCTTGGGTCGTTTGTAGCGTGGCCAATTTTCATCTTCTCTCCATCCCCAGTCGGTAGCGCATGAGCGGTAATGTTGGCCATGCTCATCCTGGGAGACATATGTGAACAATTCCCCTTCTTCTCTCTAAGTTCTTGGAGTTGTATGGATTGTTGTGTTGTGGTTCCCTGGCTCATCCTAGTCCCCTTGTGCCCATCCAAATGATACAAGTGATAGGTTTTCTTTTCGTGTGAAAGGTGTGTTGGTAATTGAGTTGTGTTTATGAGTTTTCCTGAATGATGACCTTGGTTCATTTGTAGGGTGGCCGATTTTCATCTTCTCTCCATCCCCACTCGGTAGCACATGAGTGATCTGAAAATGGAATGTACTTGTTTACGGGTGCAAGGTATCCATTTCCAATTATTTCAACTGTGAGCTAAACACTCCCAATGACCTCTAAAATTGTGTAAACTTCTTATTTCTTATACAGAGATAGACTGTAGGGGCATTCACCAGACATGTCACCTCTAAAAAGAGGATGAGTTCCAGAGGCTACCTGGCCCTCTACAGGCTCTGCCTAAAGAAATAAACAAGTAAACACTTAGAAGTCTTTGACATACACATGCTTGAAGTTTAAGGTCTTGCGGAATAAGACAAACAACTTTCTGCAGCTGAATAGGTGATTATGTGTGTATGCAAGTTATGTATATTTTGCTGTTTAAAACTTTATATCAGTTTTGTTTACCATATCATCTTCAGCAAATAAAAGACATCAAAATGATAAAGCAGTTCACCCCCTCCTGGGCTACATCTGCTGGACCAAGCCTCTCCAACTAGGCTTGTCCTCTTGTATTAAAAATGCTACAAAGGCTAATACAAGAATATGGGTGTCTCAAAGGACAGATCTGACTGTAAATACAGAATCAGAAGATAGGAATTAGCTAAACATGCTCTTTCCCAAACACTAAACAGTGAATTTTGTACCTTTTACAGTACTTTCCCCAATTGGCCCTGGTGGCCCTTTACACTTACATGGAGAATTTAGAGGTGAAGATGACCTAAATTGGTTCTGAAACCTCTGCCATTAGACTCAGAAGGTCGAAAATAGCAGACATAGGCTTTTGAATCACCAAAAACGAATGAAAATAGCCCCCAAACAGCTCAATCACTGAAATGGCCCCGGTGGCCCTGAAAGCTTCCCTGAAGCTAAACAGTGAGAAGAATGCCTCAGAAGGCAAAACGAGCTGTAGAAATGGATTTAGAAGGCTGGAAAACTTCAGGAATGACCTTCGTTCCACATTCACTGGCTGCACAATTCCCAATGCAGCTCCCAAACTGATTTGGCCCTGGTGGCTCCTGGAACTTCCACGAAGAAACAACACCTGCAAATGACCTCAGATGGCTGTGAAACCTATGCCAATGGCTTCAGAAGGTCGAAGAGACCCAAAATAAAAAAAAAATTCGTCCAAAACGGACTTTCCTAGCCAAAGTTATGGCCATTTACTCCCAACTGCCAGCTTGGCCTAAAAAAACTCAAGTTAACTTTAGTTACGGCCAGATAGGCCCGCCAAATGTGGAGCGGCCGCAAAATTTGGCGCCACCACCAACAGCTCCACCATGCTAACTGTAGTTACATTAAATGCTGGCCTCGGATTTCGTGCTGGCCGTTTGGACTGGCGGTTAGGAGCTCAGCCCACGGTTCTGGCGCTGGTCATATGGAGGGCGGGGCTGGCCCTTAGAAGCTGGCCCCCTTCACTTCCCGCCAGAACTAATTTTAAACTTTAACATAATTTTCCTCCGCACATAAATCAAATGAGCGCTCGGTGGCGCGTTGGTAAACCGTTGAAGTGATAACGTGGAGGAAGTGGCAAAAAATTTTAAATGCATATGCGCCCATGAAGTTTGTTGACGTCACACAGGCCACGTGGCGCCCTCCGAGCCTGCCACGTGGCACTTTCTGATTGGCTGTCAAAAAGGAATATTCCAATGAATATTCCGTGGAATATTCTTTTTTTAATTTTTTTTTTTTTTAAATTCAAATTTCTAAAGTTATTGAGCAATTCTTCTTTTTGCCATAACTTCCTCATACGGCGACCATTTTTCGAACCGTTTGCGGCGCCGGAATCGGGAGAACGAGCAATTTCCAGTCGTTCAGGTTCCAATCAGTTCTGAGCACTTACATTTTTGACCATTTTACGACACTTGGTCCTGAGCTCCTGATCAATGAGTGGTAATGTTGGCCATGCTCATCCTGGGAGGCATATGTGAACAATTCCCCTTCTGCTCTCTAAGTTCTTATATTTGTATGGGTTGTTGTGGTGTGGTTCACTGGCTTGCCCTGGTCCCTTTGCCTTTCCAAATGATACAACTGATAGGTTTTATTTCTTTGTGAAAAGTGGTTTGGTAATTGAGTGGTTTTGTCGGGTTTGCCCGAATGATGGCCTTGAGTCATCTGTAGTGTGGCCAATTTTCATCTTCTCTCCATCCCCACTTGGTAGCACATGATTGGTAATGTTGGTCATGCTCGTCCCTGTCCCTCTTTCCCATCCGAATGATAAAAATGTTAAAATCTTGCTCAACGCTCCTTTGAGCCTTTGTTTTTGTGGTCCCAGATGGAAGCCCCAAAACTCTGTCATGCCTATGTCACTATTGTGTCCCTCGGCTGTTGCGAATAGAAAATTTTGATTGGGCTAGGAAGCCATGTGTGGCTCCATTGAAATTGGCTCCTCTTTACATTTTTCACCTCCTCCCTATTTGGTGGGGAGGTTTTTGCTTTCTGAGTGAAATTTGGGTTGGTAATTGAGTTGGTTTTTTCGGGTTTGCCTCAAGAATGGCCTTGGATCATTTGTAGGGTGGCTGATGTTCATATTCTCTCCATACCCACTCGGTAACACATGAGCGGTAATGTTGGCCATGCTTTTCCTGGGAGGCATATGTGAACAATTCCCCTTCTACTCTAAGTTCTCGGAGTTGTATGGGTTGTTGTGGTGTGGCTCCCTATGATGGCTAGCCTCTTCATTGTTCGGCTGTTTATGGTGCCAATTTCTTGTGCTTGTACTCTTTCTGTGTTGGCATTGTCGGTTGAGATGCATACATTTAAGAGGGACATGGAAGGGTTTTGGTTGTAAACCACCTACCCTCCCTCTTGCTTGCTTTTTCTGTTGGGCAATGTGAGGCATTGTTCTCCTTATTGTAAAGTTAAGGGTTGGAATTCCTTTCAAAGTGCACATCGTTCATGGTTACATTGGCTTTGACGTTTTGATAGACTTTTTAGCCCATATGTTTGATCACGTGGTCAGATTTTTCCTTGCATCTTGCATGCGTGGCAGGCTTTTGTGGTTGGAAATGTTAAGTCAGAACATTTATGGGCATTTTTTGTTTCAATTATGTATGCACTCGTGGTCCAATGGGGAGGAGGCTTGCTACGTTGATGGTGGGGGTTATCTGGAAGAAGCATTTCGAGGTGGAATGCTTTGACCTCCTTTGTTTGTGTGGAGGTGGCCGTAGGTGAAAATTATTCATCGTCCAGTTGGTAAAGCTATGGGAAATCTCCTAGGTTGCTTGTATGTAGGGTGCATGGGGTGCGGAGCTGTCCGATCCCTCCTCCTGTTTGGATATGTTCTTGTATTATGTAGCGAGCCTCTTGATTTTCATTTATTTCCTTCCTTTGCTTCGCATCATGGTTGTCACAGGTGGTCAAGTGATCGAGGTCCACCATTGTTGCTGTCCAGGTGGACTCTTAGGTGGCCTCGGTGTGCGGTGGGGAGGGTCGGGGGCCATTTCTAAGAGAGGTTGTGGGCTCGGTTGGTCTTGTTTTATTTCCTTCTATTTCCTTTGCATTGAAAGTGATGCAAGTGGTCACGCAATTGAGGTCCATCGTTGCTGCCGTCCAGGTGGACTCCTAGGTGGCCTATGTGCAGGGAGGGGAGGGTTGGGTGGCATTTGTTGTTTCAATTATGTATGCGCTTATGGTCCAATGGGGAGGAGGCTTGCCACATTGATGGTGGGGGCTATCTGGAAGAAGGATTTCGAGGTGGAATGCTTCAACCTCCCTCCTTTGTGTGGAGGTGGCCGTAGGGGAAAATTATTCACTATCCAGTTGGTAAAGTTGTGGGAAATATCCTAGGTTGCTTGTACGTAGGGTGCATGGGCTGTAGAGATACCCAATCCCTCCTCCTGTTTGGATATGTTCTTGTATTGTGTAGCGAGCCTCTTGATTTGCATTTATTTCCTTCCTTTTCCTTTGCATCATGGTTGCCACAAGCGGTCAAGTGATCGAGGTCCACCGTTGCTGCTGTCCGGGTGGACTCCTAGGTGGCCTCGGTGCATGGTGGGGAGGGTCAAGGGGAATTTCTAAGAGAGGTTGTGGGTTTGGTTGGTCTTGTTTTATTTCCTTCCGTTTCCTTTTTATTGAGGTTGTTGTAGGCGATCATGCAATCAAGGTCCATCATTGTTGTTGTCTGGGTGGACTCCTAGGTGGCCTCTGTGTGGGGAGGGGAGGGTTGGGGGGCATTTCTAAGGGAGGTTGCGGGCTCAGTTTGTCTTGTATTATTTCCTTCCCTTGCCTTTGTGTCGAGGCTGCCGCAGGTGATCATCCGATCGAGGTCCACTGTTGCTGCTATCCGGGTGGACTCCTAGGTGGCATTGGTGCAGGGTGGGGAGGTTTGTATGGCCTCTCTATGATAGGATTTGTGGTTGGTCATCCTCTTTTTATTTCCTTCCTTTTCCTTCGCATCGAGGCTACCACAGGCAATCGGGAGATCAAGGTCCATCGTTGTTGTTGTCCGGGTGGATTCCTAGGTGCCCACGGTGTGGGGTGGGGAGGGTTGGGGCTAATTTATAATATAGAGGTTGCATGGTTGGTCGTTCTCCATTTATTTTCTTTGCATCAAGGCTGCTGCAGGTGATCGAGAAATCGAGTTCCATCGTTGCTGCTGTCTAGTTGGACTCCTAGGTGGCCTCGGTGCGGGGCATGGAGGCTTTTGGAGGCATTTCTAAGGGAGAGGGTGAGTGATCGCTCATTTTCTTGTTGTTTGGGGCATGGTTGAAAACTTTGGAGTGGGCTTAGTGCATTGTGGCTCAGCAGGTCTACCCATTTGTTCACCATGTCCTTGGCATGTTGGATGTGCTTCCTTCTTGGGATGTAAGAGGTGCAAGGCATAAACGTTTTACATGATATTTTGACATCTCTTTGACTTGATGGGTGTTCAAGTTGGCTGTTGGTAAGAGAGTGCTCGAAATGCCCTTTGAAGTGGGAGGGTGCTACCTGGTTGATCCTGCCAGTAGTCAAATGCTTGTCTCAAAGATTAAGCCATGCATGTCTAAGTATGAACTACTTTAGACTGTGAAATTGCGGATGGCTCATTAAATCAGTTATAGTTTTTTTATGGTACCATACTACTTGGATAACTATAGTAATTATAGATCTAATATGTGCACCATGTCCTGACTCTTTGGAAGGGATGCATGTTTTAGATAAAAGGCCGACACAGGCTTGCCCACTTCTCTAGTGAATCATGATAACTCGGCGGATCACACAACCCTTGTGCTGGCGATGCTTCATTAAAATTTCTACCCTATCAACTTTCGATGGTAGGATAGAGGCCTAGCATGGTGGTGACGGGTGACGAAGAATTAGGGTTCGATTCCTAAGAGGGAGCCTGAGAAATAGCTAGCAACATGCGTGCAAATTACCCAATACTGACATGGGGAGGTAGTGACAATAAATAACAATACTGGGCTCATCAAGTCTGGTAATTGGAATGAGTACAATCTAAATCCCTTAACGAGGATCCATTGGAGGGAAAGTCTGGTGCCAACAGTAGCGGTAATTCTAGCCCCAATAGCGTATATTTAAGTTGTTGAAGTTAAAAAGCTCATAGTTGGATCTTGGGTCGTAAAGGTCGGTCCACCTACTTGGTGTGCACCTGCCCTTCCTTCCCTTTTGTCGGTAGCGCGATCCTGCCCTTAATTGGCTGGGTCATGGCTCCAATGTTGTTACTTTGAAAAAATTAGAGTGCTCAAAGCAAGCTTATGCTCTGAATACATTAGCATGGAATAACGTGATAGGAGTCTATCCCTATTGTGTTGGCCTTCAGGACCAGAGTAATGATTAATAGGAACTGTCGGGGGCATTTGTATTTCATTGTCAAAGGTGAAATTCTTGGATTTATGAAATACAGACCACTGCGAAAGCATTTGCGAAGGATGTTTCATTAATCAAGAATGAAAGTTGGGGGCTCAAAGATGATCAGATACCATTCTAGTCTCAACCATAGATGATGTCGACCAGGGATTGGCAAATGCTTCTCTAAGGACTCTGCCAGCACCTTCTAAGAAATCAGAGTGTTTGGGTTCTGGGGGGAGTACGATCGGAAGGCTGAAATTTAAAGGAATTGATGGAAGGGAACCACTAGGAGTGGAGCCTGCGGCTTAATTTGACTCAACATGGGGAAGCTTACTAGGTCCAGACATGGTAAGGATTGACAGATTGGGAGCTCTTTCTTGATTCTATGGGTGGTGGTGCATGGTCGTTCTTAGTTGCTAGAGTGATTTGTCTGGTTAATTCCGATAACGAATGAGACTTCAGCCTACTAACTAGCTATGCGGAGGCTCCCCTTTGCAGCCAGCTTCTTAGAGGGACTATGGCCGTTTAGGCCATGGAAGTTTGAGGCAATAACAGGTCTGTGATGCCCTTAGATGTTCTGGGCCACATGTGCACTACATTGATGCAGTCAACGAGTTTTTCTTCCTGGTTCGAGAGGATCGGGAAATGTTCTCAAATTGCATCGTGATGGGGATAAACCATTGAATTATTGGTCTTCAATGAATAATCCCTAGTAAGCGCATGTCATCATGTTGACTACGTCCCTACCCTTTGCACACACTGCCCATCGGTCCTACCGATTGAATGATCTGGTGAAGTGTTCAAATTGTGTCGATGATGGTGGTTCGCCACCATAGAAATCGTGAGAAGTTCATTGAAAATTATCATTTAGAGGAAGGAGAAGTCGTAACAAGGTTACTGTAGGTGAACCTACGGTAGGATCATTGATAGCAGGGGTTTTATTTTTTGGTTCGGGTTGGTTGGGTTTCGATTGAAATGTGGCACTATGTGGTGTGTCTCTAGGGGAGCGGGTTTGGTGTTTGGCAAGAACATTGTCGGTTGCTTGTCTTGTGGTAATGCTTGTTTTTTCATGTGTGTGCTTGCAAGCCATTCTTGTGCTTGTCCCACCCATCCTTTGTTTTCCTTTCCCCCAATGTGTTTCTGTACAGGGTTTGGAAGCTTGCTTCTTGGGAGCCCTTCCGACGATCTGTTTGGTCAGGCATGGCTGCTGCAGTTGAGGTGCTTGGGAAATACGATGGATAAATTTAGACTCATTCATAGCAGCGGTGTTCGGTCTTTTGTTCATTGGAAGGAATAGGCCAAGGGTGCGGGTTTCCATTGTTGGCTCTCTCGAAAAGGCTACGGTGGTTGATGTGTTGCTTGGGTGAGCATTTTTGCTGGTGGTTGGGTCGAGGGAGTGGTTGCGTGCGTGCGTGGTAGCTTAGACCTTCCGTGAAGGGAAATTTTCAGGGTGGGATTAGTATGGGATGGATGAAGAGTGGTTCAACCCGTTAGGCTAGCCACCCTAGTTCTCTTGACCATTCCTCGACATGCCCTTGTGGAAGGGTTGGGTGTCAAGGTAATGGAAAACCCCTCCCTCAGTCTGAGCTCCATCAAGATTGTAATTTTCCCCATCGATGGGCATGAGGGTGGAAATCTTATCTCGTGCCTTTGCCATCAAGGGAATTCCTCGTCCTCTCGTGAGCCACTCCCCTTCTAAGGGAAAAAGAAGTAGCGGGTTGTGTCTTTGTTCCTCCCTTTGGATTCTGGGTTTTTTGTGGGACTTATTCATTTCTTTGTTTCATGGTGTGTGCTTTGCAGACGTCCCTCTCTTTAGTGGCCTTGCACCATCGATGTATTTGTGGCCCCGTGGATTTCTCCAACATTGAGTTTTGGCTCGTGAGAACTCCCCTTTGGAGTTGGATTCTTGACCCCCATTGACTTTCTCGCTGGAAAGGTTATTGGGTGTTTTATACACAGAGTGGTGCAATAGCAGGGTGGGTTTGTTATTAGTAGTCTATTTGTCATTTGAAGCCTTGTGCTGGGTTGGCGGGTTGTTTACCTCTCAGTAATGTTCTCTAGACATTGGTCTCATCACGGCCCTTGTCTTTTCTAGTGGTCAAGTTTAGGTTGTGATTTATTTGCTTGGTTATTTGATTGTTGTTTGTTATGTTGTGCCATAATGTATGTGGGAGGGTGTGAAGAGGTGGGATGCTTTTTGATTTGGTGCCTTGTTTGATTTCTTTTTGGTTAGCAGACATCTACTCGGCGTCTTGTTGAGCTTGTCTCCTTTCTTGGGATCTTTGTTTCTTCGGTTTTGTTTTCTTCCCTTCTTCCTTTTTCCCCTAGCTTTATGGAGAAGAGGTGGGATTGTTGTGGATTGGTGCTCGGGAAGGAAAAAAATTAGTACGAGTTCCTGGGGTGGCCACCCTAGTCCTTATCGTTCTCTGTCCCCTACAATTCCCCCTTTTTGTGAAGGCACGGGGTTTGGGAAGCTTGTTATCTATTTGAGCCTCCCCTTGTGAGCTGTTAGCCACATTTGATGTCTCTTGCTTTCTTCCCTTCTTGATTTTGGCCCCTAGCTTTACGGAGAAAAGGTGGGATTGTTGTGGATTGGTGTTCAAGAAGGATGAAAAGTAGTGCAAGTTCTGGGGGTGGACACCCTATTCCTTCTTGATCGGCATTCCCTATAGTTCCCCCATTTTTGCGAAGGCACAAGGTTGGGGAAGCTTTTTTTTTCTGTTTGAGCCTCCCCTTGTGAGCCAGTAGACATGTTTGATATCTCTCTTTCTTTCATGTTGTTTTCTTCCCTTCTTCCTTTTGGCCCCTAGCTTTACAGAGAAAAGGTGGGATTGTTGTGGATTGGTGTTTGGGAAGGACAAAAAGCAGTGTGGGTTCCCAGGGTGGCCACCCTAGTCCTTCTCGATCGCCATCCCCTGTAGTGCCCCCCTTTTTGTGAAGGCACAGGGTTGGGGAAGCTTGTTCTCTATTTTAAGCCTCCCCTTGTGAGTCGGTAGCCACAATTGATATCCCTTTGTTTCATTTTGTTTTCTTCCCTTCTTCCTTCTGGCCCCTAGCTTTATGGAGAAAAGGTGGGATTGTTGTGGATTGGTCTTTGGGAAGGATGAAACGCAGTGTGAGCTCCCGAGGTGGCCACCCTAGTCCTTCTCAATCATCGTCCCCTTCAATTCCCCCCTTTTTGTGAAGGTAAGGGGCTTTGGAGGCTTGTGCTTTGTTTGAGCCTCCCCTTGTGAGCCAGTAGCCACATTTGATCTATTTCTTTCACCTTGTTTTCTTCCGTTCTTCCATTCAGTCCCTAGGTTTACGGAGAAAAGGGGGAATTTTTGTGCACTGGTGTTTGGGAAGGATTAAAAGTTGTGCAAGCTCCCGGGGTGGCCACCCTAATCCCATGAATCATCAAGTTTTTGAATGAAATTTTCACCCGAGGCCTCAGTCGAGGGTATGTCTATTTGGGCATCACATCCCATTCGAACGTGCTCCTTGCAATATGTTAGGGAGTAGTGGCGCTGGTTGTCCATGCCCAATGTGATGAAGATGGATGAAATACCTCGAGCGATGTTTTGTGGCATGCGTCGACGAGCGGTGATCTTGTCCCCTTGGATGGGCAGTCAGTGTTAGCTGATGTGGGCTTTGAGTGGCATTGCTCGAACTTTCTTTTCTCTCTCTTGTCCTCCCATCGGGTAGGGTGGATTTAGCTCCAACTTTGCGACCTTAGCTCAGGCGAGAACACTTGCTGAGTTTAAGCATATAATTAAGTGGAGGAAAAGAAACTTACAAGGATTCCCCTAGTAGCGGCGAGTGAACCGGGAAGAGCCCAACATGAAAATCGGGCGGCAACGTCGCCTGAATTGTAGTCTGTAGAAGCATCCTCAGTGACAGAATTGGGCCAAGTCCCTTAGAAGGATACACCTCAGAGGGTGACATCCCTATCGGGCCGGGACCCTGTCGCATCACGAAGCATTGTCATCGAGTGAGGTTGTTTGGGAATGCAACCCTAATTGGGTGGTAAATTCTGTCCAAGGCTAAATACGGGCAAGAGACCGATAGCGAACAAGTACCGTGAGGGAAAGATGAAAAGGACTTTGAAAAGAGAGTTAAAGAGTGCTTGAAATTACCGAGAGGGAAGCGGATGGAGGCTATCGATGCGTCTCGGTTGGATGTGGAATAGTTCAGGCTGGTCCAATGCTCTACTTGAGGTGCAAACCAACACGGGCTACTGCATCGTCACAAGCACGGGTGGATTACTACCTATCGGTTTGTTGTTGTGGTTGTCGAGGAACGAAGCGTGCACCCTTCTGGCAGGCTGTGTGCACCTGCGCACTTGTGGTGTTGGTTGGCAGGCTTTCCATTCGACCCGTCTTGAAACATGGACCAAGGAGTCTAACATGTGTGCGAGTCGGCGGGTTTGAAAACCTGTGAGGCACAAGGAAGCTAACAGGTGAGATCCCCTCTCTGTGGGGGTGCATCATTGACTGACCTTGAGCTTATGCGATGGGTTTAAGTGTGAGCACACCTATTAGGAACTAAAAGATGGTGAACTATGCCTGAGTAGGGAAAAACTAGAGGAAAATCTGGTGGAGGCTCGTAGCGATACTGACGTGCAAATCATTCATCTGACTTGGGTATAGGGGTGAAAGACTAATCAAACCATCTAGTAGCTCATTTCCTCTGAAGTTTCCCTCAAGATAGCTAGAACTCATGCTCAAGTTTTCATGGGTAAAGCAAATGATTAGAAGCATCGGGGGCGTAATGCCCTCGCCCTATTCTCAAACTTTAAATAGGTAATAGGGTGCAACTGCTCCATTGAGCTGCGCCATGAAATTGAGAGCTCCAAGTGGGCCCTTTTTCGTAAGTAGAACTGGTGATGCAGAATGAATCGAAAGTTAAGTTATGGTGTCGAATTTCACACTGACCTAGATCCCACAAAGGGTGTTGGTTGATTAAGACAACAGGACGGTGGTCATGGAAGTCAAAATCTGCTAAGGAGTGTGTAACAACTCACCTGCCAAATCAACTAGCCCTGAAAATGGATGGCGATGAAGCGCACAACCTATACTTGACCATCGAAGCAATTGCCTAGATCCAATGAGTAGGAGGACGCAGGGGTCGTTGAGAAACCTCGGGCGTGAGCTTGGGTGGATCAGCTGCCGGTGCAGATCTTGGTGGTAGTAGCAAATATTCAAATGAGAACTTTGAAGATTGAAGTGGGGAAAGGTTCCATGTGAATAGCACTTGGACATGGGTTAGTTGATCCTAAGATATGGGGAAGCCTTGTATCAAGGGTTCACTTTACACGAGCATCGAAAGGGAATTAGGTTAATATTCCTAAACTAGGACATGATGGCGGGTTGTAACGTTAGGAAATCTGGAGACATCATCGGGGGCTTGGGGAAGAGTTATATTTTCTTTTTAATAGCTTGCCCACCCTAGAATCGGTTCACCCAGAGATAGGGTCTAGTAGTTGGAAGAGCACCACACATCTTGCGGTGTCCAGTGCACCCTCGATGGCCATTGAAAATGTAGAGGACTTAGTACCATTCATGCTCGGTCGTACTCATATTCGTATCAAGTCTCCAAGGCGAACAACCTCTGGTCAATAGAACAATGTAGGTAAGGGAAGTCGGCAAAATGGATCTGTAACTTCTGGAAAAGGATTGGCTCTGAGGGCTGAGCCTAGGGGTCTATGCCCTCAACTCGTGGGCTATCGGTAGTCTAGTAGAGCTACTCTCGCGGTGAGGGCAGGCAATCACATGCTGATTGGGCTACGGGTGTAAAATGCCCCCTGTCGGGGGCCTTTCCCTAGGTGTCGAACTGTCAACTCAGAACTGGTACAGACAAGGGGAATATGATTGTTTAATTAAAACAAATCATTGCGATGGTCCCTATGGATGATGATGCAATGTGATTTCTACCCAGTGCTTTGAATGTCAAAGTGAAGAAATTCAACCATGTTTGGGTAAATGGTGGGAGTAACTATGACTCTCTTAAGGTAGCCAAATGCCTCGTCATCTAATTAGTGACATGCATGAATGGATTAACGAGATTCCCACTGTCTGTATCTACTATCTAGCGAAACCACAACCAAGGGAATAAGTGGGAGACGACTTTGTGAAATGACTTTAGAGGTGTAGAATAAGTGGGAGCCGTTTTCGACACAAGTGAAATACCACTACTTTTAATGTTATTTACCTATTCCTTGGGGAAGAGATGGGGAACTGCCCCTATTTTTGGCCTTAAGGCACGTTTTGGCGAGTCAATCTGGGCAAAAGACATTTTCAGGTGGGGAGTTTAGCTGGGGTGGAACATCTGTTAAAAGATAACGCGGGTGTCCTAATATGACCTCAACGAGAACAAAAATCTCATGTGAAACAAAAGGGTGAAAGCTCATTTGATTTTGATTTTCAATACGAATACAAACCATGAAAGCATGGCCTATCAATCCTTTAGATTTTTGGAATTTGAAGCTAGAGGTGTCAGAAAAGTTACCGCAGGGATAACTGGCTTGTGGCAGCCAAGCTTTCATAGCGACGTTGCTTTTTGATCCTTCGATGACGGCGCTTCCTATCATTGTGAAGCAGAGTTCACAAGGTGTTGGATTGTTCACCCACCAATAGGGGACATGAGCTTGGTTTAGACCATCGTGAGATAGGTTATTTTTACCCTAGTGATGAACCACACCACAATAGTAATTCAACTTAGTATGAGAGGAACTGTTGATTCACACAATTGGTCATCATGCTTGGTTGAAAGGCCAGTGGTGCGAAGCTACCATGTGTCAAATTATGACTAGCTG
The DNA here is from genome assembly GCA_031772625.1 of Pinus tabuliformis. Taxonomy (NCBI): domain Eukaryota; kingdom Viridiplantae; phylum Streptophyta; class Pinopsida; order Pinales; family Pinaceae; genus Pinus; species Pinus tabuliformis. The sequence goes on along the minus strand of CM062819.1, from coordinate 1,062,035,531 downwards.
CCTCTAAGTTAAAATCCATGCTATAAGCGGTGCATGTCACTCTTCGACTGTATCTCAACTTGCAGTAGGGGTGTCGCTTTATCGCCCCTAGGGGCCTGTGTCATTTGCAAACCGCGACTGTGAAGCATCTCAGTCAGGGCAACTTTGAAGTTCAATTCCAAATGGTCGTTAAGAAGAATCCTTTGCAGATGACTTAAATATGCGACGGGGTATTGTAAGTGGTAGAGTGGCCTTGCTACCATGATCCACTGAGATTTAGCCCTTGGTCGCCTCGATTCAGAGCTTCGCTCTTGTCACAAACAAATCCGGACAACCCTCCCACTCTTGCGCCTTTGCCTCTTCCTCCAGATGACAATTTTTTATTGCTTGGGGGTAGGAAATTTGGGGTTTCCATGCCATGACGAAAAAGGCGTCGAAGCTTGGGAAAATTGGGGTTTCCATGTCATGCTCTGGCACCCAAAATTTTGGGGTTTCCATGTCGTGCCTCGATGCCCAAAATTTTGGGGTTTCCATGTCGCACCTGGCGCCCAAAATTTGGGGTTTCCACGTTGCAATGAAAAAGGCGCCCAAGCATGGGAAAAATTGGGGTTTCCATGCTGCACCCTAGCACCCAAAATTTGGGGTTTCCACCCGGTGCCTAAAATTTGGGGGTTCTACCTGGCGCAAAAAAATTTGGGGTTTCCATGTCGCACCCAAAATTTAGGGTTTCCACCCGGCGCCTAAAATTTGGGGCTTCTGCCTAGCACAAAAAAATTTTGGGTTTCCATGCCACGCCCAAAATTTGGGGTTTCCAAATTGTGCCTCGGTGCCCAAGCCTGGGGAAACTTGGGGTTTCCATGTCGCGCCACGACCGAAACTGGCGGCACCCAAGCCTAGGGAAACTTAGGGTTTCCATGTGGCACCCTGGCACCCAAGCTTGGGAAACTTGGGGTTTCCATGTTGCACCATGACTGAAATCAGTGGCACCCAAACCTGGGGACAAGGAAAATTTTAAGGATGGAAAATTTTCTTGAAGTTTAAAACATTGGCGAATCTCACTAATCCCTAATATGCAAATTATAAATGTTTATTGATATATTTGTAAAATTATTCAAATTTATAATAATTTTATATATAGTCTCTATATAATGTTGGCGATTTTTAAGGTAAAATAATTTTATATTCTAAAATTTGGGCGAATCGTCTTTTATAAAATTGGAAATTGGCGAATCTTTTTTGTGGAAAAATCATGGAAAATTAGCCCACTGGGCGAACATTAGCCCCTAAAATTTTCCATGCCTGGGGAAACTCGGGGTTTCCATGTCGGACCCTGGTGTCCAAGCCTAGGAAGCTTGGGGTTTCCATGTCCTGCCCTTGAAGGAACCACGGCCTTCCGCATTTTACAGCACGATGGAAATGTGGGGTTTTCAACAATGTCCCAACGCGGTGAACTTGGTGTTTCCATGACGATGCGAACCAGCTTGCAAGTCTCGGGAACTTGGGGTATTTTAAAACCACTACCCAAGTCTAGGGAACTCGTGGTTTCCATGTCGTGGTGCGGCCAAATCCACCGATGGAAACCACCCAAGTCTGGGAAACATGGGGTTTCCATGTCGCGGCACACCTCGAATCGCCCGAGATTCTATGGAACTTCGGATTTCAATGTCATGGAGCAACGAAAAGCTTCCAAAGTCCAAGGAAATTGAGGTGTAGAACGACGGCATGATGTAAACTGCTACCCAAGTCAATGGACACACGGGGTTTCCATTTCACGTCATGACAAAAATTGCTACCCAAGTCTAGGAAATGCGGGGTTCCCATGTCGCTTGCACTGTGGCTAAAACTACCACCCAAGTCTGGGGAGATTCAGGTTTCCATGTCATCGCATGATAGGGAATGACTACCCAAGTTTGGGGAGCTTCAGGTTTCCATGTCATCATGTGACAGGGAATGACCGCCCAAGTCTACCGAACATGGGGCTTTCCATTCCGTGGCATGACGGAAACCACCAATTATGGGAAACTCGGGGTCTTCCATGTCCCACCATGATAGAAACCATGACATCTATGTAGGGAACTCTGGTTTCCATGCCACGGAATGACAGAGAACCGCCCAAGTTTGCGGAACCCAGGGGATTCTATTTCATGGCATGAGGGAAACTGCCTAATTCCGGGAACCTCTGGGGTCTTGATCTCCCGCCCGGGCGAAAACCACGGATCCAGTGCAGGGAACTTGGTTTTCCATGTTGCAACATGACCGAAATCGCCAAGGTTTATGGAACTCATGGTTTCCATGTTGAAAAATGATGAAGAACCACCCAAGTCTTGCGAACTCGAGGTTTCCATTTCATGGTGGGGTGGAAACCACTTGCCTGGTCTATCTCTGGAACTTGGGGTTTCCATGCCTCGTTGCAATGGGATCCATCCAAGTGAGGGGAAAGTAGGATTTCCCTACCCTACCGTGATGACAGCTACCCAAGTGAACGAAATCTATGGTTTCCATGTCCCATCGTGTCAAAAACCTCTACCACATACGCAGGGGGGGGGGGCTGGGGTGTCAGGGATTTGAGTTGGGAGCGCCCAAGAGAGTCAAAAGAATGAACCCATAGTACGGGTGCCCGCGTTCGGTGATATGCGACTCGGGTGAGCATTCAGTTATATGCAAAGACTTGGCATAGCATTCTCTTATGCACGACGATGATGGGTGCACTCATGGAGGGTGCGTCGTGTTGGGCATGGCGCATGCCCCTTGATACCTGCACAATGGGTGGGTCACTGATGGAAGGCACGTGGGTGACCCTTGTTAAGTGCCCAAATGAAAGAGGTGACCATGTGTGGATGAGTTAGGATGCAGGCAGGTGTACGATGTGCGACGATGGGTGTAATCGGCTAAGTGTTGGAGCCGACCCATGGGTGCGATGATGCACACGAAGGGACGCGGTAGTTCATTGGAATGGGATGTGTTGAGGTTATATGGCAGGTCAACTAGGCATGCATGTTGATGGATCTAACCCTTGTTATCCACGAGAGACACGACCCTTGGGCGAAAGGATGCGTATAAGTAAGGAGGATGGTGTTTGATGAAGGGATATCGAACTCAGACTTCCACATCGCAGAACAAGTACGAAGGAAGGAGATGGGCGAAAACGGAAGGAAGAGAAGGATGTGAGTAAGAGGGCCACACCAGCAGGTGGACTACAGTGGCTAGGTCAGACTTGGTAGTGTGGAGAGGTATAGCGGGGCAGGTTACCATCTAGGCAGGTAGGCCGCACTGAGTGCAGGCCATGCACCCTCACTATGGACCACACAGATGGGTAGAGTTTAGGCACCACAAAATGAAAAGTCAGGCGAACAAGTTCACAGTTCAGGTTTGGAGTTGTGTTGTGCAGGCCACAGGCAGTGCAGCATGACCACACGACACGATGGGTTGAAAGAATAATTGAAGAAGATAAATTTATGGTAAGTTATTTTCGCTGCATTGTTAAGAACACTTATTGGAAAATTGACTGAGTGTTGAAGTAGGTGCAAACCGTGTACTCAAGTATTGGTAAAAGGAAAAAGTACGGCGGTGCCACACCCACTTATGTGTGGTTGAAATACTACCACTAGGATAGGAGCGTGACATGGGGTCTCCCAGTCCCTCCTCGACAAAAGTCGCCAAATTGTGGGGAACTCGGGGATTCCATGTCTTGCCTTATCGAAAGCCTCCCAAGTGCGGGAAATTTGGGGTTTCCATGTCTCATCACGATGGAAATCACCCCAGGTGCAATAAAGATGGTGTACATCAAGTCTGCAACCTCACATCAAGAAAAAGGCTCTACTGGTCAAGAGAATGAAGGTTTCAAAGTATCTTGCTAAGGATCAAAGGTTGGAGTCTCTTCTAGAGCTAGTCCACCATGGACTATCAAAAGTTGAAAAAAGGACACAGTGCCGGGGAACAAAGTGTTGAAGAAAAAAAGTGCAAAGAGGAGGAAGGACTCGACTTGTGCTTGGAGGATATTATTGTCAAGGGTCTAGGGCTTCGTAATGACCAATAAGAAGCTTCAATAAGAGAAAATTTACGGAAGGGTTTTCCTCTCCGAGAGAGAGAGGTTTTTCCTTGGCAGAGAGCCAACATCTTGTGTTCTTGTTCTTATGTTTTTGGCACTAGTTTGATGAAGTAAAAACACATGCATTAATAATAAGATAAGAAGATTAAGATAACAAGATAAATTGTAAAAGAGCTTCACAAATTGTTATCAAGTCTAGAAGAATCCTGCTATACCCCATTTCCCCAGATTATTCAACGCGATATCGGAGCTAAGGTAACACATCAAGGAAAGGGAATCTCAAGAACATCTGCAAGGTTGGAGCATCATGCCAAGAAGTCTCAATCACATCAAGGACAAGAAGGTCTACCATCTATCATTCATCATGGAATACTACAAAGAAAGAAGAAACGCCTTGTATAAGGGCACCTACAAGAAGAACAAATCAAAGAGGGACCTACATCAAGCTAGAACATCTTGAAAAATGAAAGGCACTATGAGTCAAGTCATCAAGCAAGTCCATTTGAAGAAAGAAACTTGAAGAACATCAAGATCTAAGGAAGGCAAGCCATCAAGTCTTCAAGAAGAAAGCAAGTTCACTACATCTCAAACTCTATCAAGTAAGTATATGTCCCCTTCTGAGTATACCTCAGTGTCTTTTTGCAAGTAAAGTAACAAATTGGTTGGGACCACTACATGTCCAAAGTCCAATGATTTGGATGCCAAGAATATGGATGCTACAAAATGGATTATCCTAAACTTAAAAAGGACAACAACAACAAGACAAAAAGGGAACAAGCTCATGTAACTCAAGAAGTGAAAGAAGACAACAAGAAGCAAAAGAAGGAAGATCCTCCTATGACTAAGTCAACCTCTTTGCTTAAATTCTTCTTTAAAAGGGGGTAGATGTTTCATTAGGGTTCCCATTTATGGGATCTAATAAAGGATGATATACAGGTGAGAGTAGATGAAGCAAGAAAGGCTACACCAATTGAGGAGAACTATCAAATAAATCCGAGATGATAAAAGCATAATCAAGACGAGGTATGTATGCATCAAATTTTAAGTCATGTCATCATATATATTGATTGGGTCATGAGAAAAGTTCTAGAATCATGATCAAGAATAAAAGGATCTCTTTCACCAATGACATGCTCGGAGGCATGTACTACAATGGAGTAAATGTCAAGATGAAGAAGTGCTCTCATAAGAAGTATAAGGTGGTTGAATATTCAATCCAAGAAGAAGAAAATGAAGAAAGAGATCAAGCATGTGAAGAACATCGTGGTCACAAAGAATAACTATTTGACAAGATTCCTCAACATCTCTTGAAAGAAGGCATGGCAACTCAAAGGAAGAAAAAGATAAAGAACCCTTGACACATACGAAGGCCTTGGCGATAGTAAGGTGCAGATAACCAATTCAACTCTAAAAATATGTCATGATGAAGAGGCCATCCAACAAAAGCACCATTTGGTGTTGAAGCAATATCACGATGAAGTCATGAAGGGCCACTAAATCAAAGTATGGGAACAAGCAAGTACAACTAAGCATCCATGTGATAAGTATTATGAAGGATAGACAAGATGACAAAGGAGTAGCTAGATGACAAAAAGGACCTGATATATATCAAGAAGGCCACTTTCCATGAAGGGAGCAATGACATGATAAACTAGGAGGGAAAGTGATCGATGGCCAGTACCTTGCCAAGAAGAAGTTCAAACAAATACTTCATAACATCGAAGGAAAGAAGGATATCAAGCAGCTGAAGGACCCATGAAGAAGATTTTGTTGATGAATGGACAATTCCCTAGCTAAGTGGGAGTTCTAACAAGTTCCCAACTACAAAGGAGCTTGGGCAAGTTCCTTGTCAGAGGAAACTTTGCCATGTCTTCCTCAATCAAGGGGAAGAGATAGGCACAAAATTCTTGTCTTCACTTGGCAAGAAAGAATGGGAGGATTGGGTAATCATCTGGCATCTGATGCTCTTTGAGGATGTGTAGGGCATCCAAGACAAGGGTAGGCAAGAGGAGTGATATTCTTTGAGGGTTGGGAACCCAAGACAAGAATTGTCTTAGCAGGTCATACTCAGGGAACACCTGCATGGGTATGTAGCTTTAGAGACAATGACTAAGGTGTTTATAAGTCACTGGCCTCTCCAACATTGTGCTCCGGTCTTATGAGAGATAAAGTTGTTAATCAATGCCTTGCTATGAACAATGTTGGCTAATATGATGCTATAACAGATGGGTTTCAAACCGGTTTCTCTTATGTGAATTATTCAAGATTGAAAAATAGCCAAACACCTTCTAATGATTTATGAATACCTCCCTAGTTAAGAGGGGGTGTTGAAGAAAGTGTAACTGGGTTCAGTCTTCATAAATGCCCTTTTGATATTTGTATTTATTCAAGAATATATATATATATATATATATATATATATATGAGATTTATCATTGAGTTTCTTGCTTATTGAAATAGGCCTAGCACATGTTAAAGTGTTATAAAGAGTCAAAATAAAATGTTGAAGACCTTAAGGGCATGTTACACTAGGTATATTTATGTATTAGAGTCAGGTATTCCTACCCTCATGCCTTCGTTCTGGTTGTGCACCCATTCAAACCCCAAATTTCCTTCAGGTAGGCTGGGTCATCTAGTGTCATGCCGTGCATGGTGACCGGGCACACGTGGCCATGCCGAAAATGCTAAGTCGTGACTGCCCATGTGCCTTCTGCATGTTCATGTGGCCCGTTTTCCCGACACTCCCTCGTTCCTTTGTTTGGGTCATGCACCCATGGAAACCCCAAATTTAATTTGGGCGGGTCAGGTTGGCTCTCCCAGGGAAGGTCAAGTCATGTCGTGTCATGTATGGGTGCTCGAGCACACGTGGTCATGCCAAAAATTTGAAGTTGTCACTACTCATGTTTCTTCTCCACGTTCGTGCAGCCTGTTTGCCTGACGCTTCCTCGGGCCTTCGTTCAGGTCGTGCACCCATGGAAACCCCAAATTTCGTTCGGGCCGTGCATACATGGAAACCCAAAATTTTGTTTGAGTGGGACAAGTCGTGTCGTGTGTGGGTGCTCGTGCAAATGAATTCGGGTGAGTCTAGTCGGGTCATGTCCTGGCATGTGTGGGTGCTCGAGAACATGTGGTTGTGCATAAAATGCTAGGAGGTGACCACCCGTGTGCCTTCTGCATGTTTGCATGACCCATTTTCCCAACGCTCCCTTGTGCCTTCGTACGGGTCATGCACCCATGGAAACCCCAAATTTCATTTGGGCGGGTTGGGTCATGCCATACGTGGGTGCTTGCACAGACATGGCAATGCCAAAAATGCTAATTCATGACCCCCCATGTGCCTTCTACATGTTCGTGCGACCCGTTTTCCTCGCGCTACCTTGTGCCTTCGTTCGGTTCGTGCACCCATGGAAACCCCAAATTTTTTTCGGGTTGTGCATACAAGGAAACCCAAAATTTTGTTCAAGTCAGGTCGTGTCGTATCATGTGTGGATGCCCATGCAAACACATTCGGGTAGGTCAGGGCAGCTCGCCCAAGGTCGATCGGGTCGTGTGATGCCATGTGTGGGTGCCCGGGCACATGTGGCCATGCCAAAAATGCTAAGTCGTGACCGCCCGTGTGTCTTCTGCACGTTCGTGTGGCCCGTTTGCCTGATGCTCCCTCGTGCCTTCGTTCGGGTCGTGCGCCCACGGAAACCCCAAAATTTCGTTCGGGTCGTGCACCCATGGAAACCCCAAATTTTGTTCAGGTGGGTTGGGTCATGTCGTGTTGTGTGAGGGCACCTAGGGCACACGTGGCAGTATCAAAAATGTTAAGTTGTGACCGGGGCCAAGCTTTGTGCATGATCGTGATGCCCGTTTGCCCGAATCTCCCTTGTGCCTTCATTCTGGCCGTGTGTCAGAGCCCATGTAAACTCGTTCACATGGGTCATTTGCCATGTAAACACTCGTTCAGGCAGGTTGTTTACCATGTAAACTCATTCAGGCAGGTCGTTTGAGGGTGCCTGTGTAAACTTGTTCGGGAAGTCGTTTGCCATGTAAACTCATTCGAGCAGGTCATTTGAGGGTGGTCGTGTAAACTCGTTCGACCGGGTTGCTTGAGGGAGCCCGTGTAAACTCGTTTGGGTGGGTCATTTGAGGGCGCCCATGTAAACTCGTTCCAGTGGGTCGGTTGAAGGCACCCACATAAACTTGTTCGGGCAGGTCATTTTCCAGGAAAACTCGTTTAGGCAGGTCATTTTCCATGTAAAATCATTCGGGAGGGTCGTTTGAGGGTGCCTACATAAACACATTTGATCATTTCGTTCAGTGTGAGGGCACGCCCAAGCATACGAGACTGTATCAAAAATGCTAAGTTGTGACCCGGGATGGGCTTTGTACATGTTCGTGCAGCTCGTTTGCCCAGCTCTCCCTTGTGCCTTCGTTTTGGTAGTGTGGGCATCAATGTAAAATCGTTCGAGTGGGTCATTTGAGGGCGTCCATGTAAACTCGTTCGGGTGGGTCATTTGAGGGCATTCATGTAAACTTGTTCGGGCGGTTCGTTCGAGGGCGCCAATGTAAACTCTTTCGGGCAGGTCGTTTGAGGGCGTCAATGTAAACTCGTTCGGGCGGGTCGTTTGAGGGCGTCTGTGTAAACTCATTCGGGCAGGTCGTTCGGGCGGGTCGTTCGAGGGCATTCATGTAAAATCGTTTGGGTGGGTCGTTCGGGCGGGTCATTCAAGGGCACTCATGTAAACTCGTTTAGGCAATTCATTTGAGGGCATTCGTGTAAACTCATTTGGTCGGGTCATTAAGTGTGCACCAGGGCACACGAGCCCGTATCAAAAATGCTAAGTTGTGACCTGTAATGGGCTTTGTGCACGTTCATGTAGCACATTTGCTTGGCTCTCCTTTTGCCTTCATTTCGGTCATGTGGGCGCCCATGTAAACTCATTCAGGCGGGTCGTTTGAGGGCGTCTGTGTAAATTTGTTCAGTCGAGTTGTTTGAGGGCATCCGTGTAAACTCGTTTGACTAGGTCAGGCGAGGGCATATGTGTAAACTCGTTCAGGTAGGTTGGGCGAGGGATTCCATGTAAACTCGTTCGGGTGGGTTTTGACCTGGGGTGGCCTTTGTGCACGTTTGTGTAGCTCGTTTTCCTGGCTCTCCCTTATCCCTTCATTTCGATCATGTGGCCGACCACGTAAACTCATTGAACGGGTCGTTTGAGGGCTTCCGTATCAACTCGTTTAGGTGGGTCAGGCAAGGGCATCCATGTAAACTCATTCAGGTGGGTCGGGTGAGGGTGCACCCCGTGAACGAGCCTGTATCAAAATGCTAAGTTGTGACCTAAGGATGGCTTTGTGCACATTCGTGCAGTTCGTTTGCCCAGCTCTCCATTGTCCCTTTGTTATGGCCGTGTGGGTGCTCATGTAAACTCGTTTGGGCGGGTCATTTGAGGGCATTCGTGTTAATTCATTCGGACGGGTTGGGTGAGGGAATCTGTATAAATTCATTTGGGTGGGTCGGGGGAGGGCATCCCTGTAAACTCATTCGGGCAGGTCAGGTGAGGGCACACCCAGGTGAACGAGCTCCTATCAAAAATCCTAAGTTGTGACCCGAGGTTGGCTTTGTGCACATTCGTGTAGCTCGTTTTTTTGACTCTCCCTTGTCCCTTCACTTCGGTCGTGTGGGCACCAATGTAAGCTCGTTCGGGCGGTTCATTTGAGGGCGTCTGTGTCAACTCGTTTGGGCGGGTCGAGTGAGGCTGTCCCTGTGAACTCGTTCGAGTGGGTCGGGCGAGGGCACGCCCGGGCAAACGAGCTCATATAAAAAATGTTAAGTTGTGACCTGAGGTTGGCTTTGTGCGCATTCGTGCAACTGATTTTCCTAGCTCTCCCTTGTCCCTTCATTTCGATCATGTGGGTACCCATGTAAATTCATTCGGGCGGGTCATTTGAGGGTGTCTGTGTCAACTTGTTTGGCCAGGTCGAGCGAGGGCGCGCCCCGGCGAACGAGCCCATATAAAAAATGTTAAGTTGTGACCCGAGGTTGGCTTTGTGCACGTTCATGCAGCTCATTTCCCCGGCTCTCTCTTGTCCCTTCATTTTGGTCGTGTGGGCTGCCATGTAAACTCGTTCAAGCGGGTCGTTTGAGGGCATCCGTGTCAACTCATTCGGGCGGGTCGTTCGGGCGGGTCGGGCGAGGGCGTCCATGTGAACTCGTTCGGGCGAGGGCATGCTAGGGCGAACGAGCCCATATCAAAAATGCTAAGTTGTGACCCAAGGTTTGCTTTTTGCACGTTCATGCAGCTCATTTTCTCGGCCCTCCATTGTCCCTTCGTTTCGGTCATGTGGGCACCCATGTAAATTCATTTGGGCGGGTCATCTGAGGGCGTCCATGTCAACTCGTTCAGGCGAGTCAGGCAAGGGCATCCGTGTGAACTCGTTTGGGCAGGTCAGGTGAGGGCACACTTAGGCGAATGAACCCGTATCAAAAATGCTAAGTTGTGACCCGAGGTTGGCTTTGTGCACATTCGTGCAGCTCGTTTTCCTCGCTCTCCCTTGTCCCTTCGTTTCGGTCAGGTGGGTGCCCATGTAAACTTGTTTGGGCAGGTCATTTGAGGGCATTCGTGTCAACTCATTCGGGTAGGTTGTTCAGGCGTGTAACACCCTGTGGCTAGCGAGTCACCCGGGCGTGCCCACTAATCAGCCGAAGTAGCAGGTGAGGTAGAAAGGCGACCAACAGGCAAGACATATTATGTGGGTGAAGTTCGGCCGCATGTTTATACATGGGCAAGCTAAATGAGTCACCCATGGGCTAACTGAGGAAGTTTGTGAAATGGGCGAGTTATAGTGGGGTAGTCCCATGTGATGGGTGGGACGGCCAACATATGAAATGAGTTTTTCAAACTAAAGGCGCGTCGGTTGGGTGAGATGAATGAGTCAGCCAGGTGGCACGACTCGCCCACCCGCCATATCAATACATGGTGTGGTTGGGGAGGTTGGAATCATTCGAACACATTCAATCAATGCTCTTCGAAGGGAGGTGCGAAGTAGGCCACAGTGAAGGCGCACATAACTGCAGGTTATGCATCCGCTCAACGGGTATGCAGACACGAAGTTTGGTGAATGGGTGGCACGGGTTGTGGGCTGCACGAAGGCGCCCGCCCATCGGTCGGTTGTATGCACGGGTGGAGGGTTGCACAAACGCGCACACCCATCAGTTGTAAGTATGGGTGGAGGGATGCACAAAGGTGCCTGCCCGCTGGTTGGTGAACTTGGGTGGAGGGTGCACAAAGGCGCCTGCTCGACGGTGAACTCGGATAGAGGGTGCAAGAAGGCACCCACCCGATGGTGTGACAAACTCGGGTGAAGGAGTTCGTGTGGAGGGCTGTACGAAGGTTCACTCGCCCGACTTGTGGAAGGATTTTGGGTGAAGTGTGGATTGTGTGGGGAGAAATGATCATGCAAGGTGTGCACGAGGTGGGTGCCCATTGGAAAACGACACGGGTAAAAACGTCAATGGAGCTTTTGCTCCCGGTCACTTGTATTTTCACAAAATCATAATAAAACATTATTATTTCATATGATGGTGTCCTCTCTAATGTGTTGATGTTTATGATTATATGTTTATATTGTTAATGGATTCCTCACATTAATATTGTTAATAAAAGATAATGAATGTTAGATGTAGTTCGCAAAGTAACTTAATAATGGAACATGTTAGATACTTAGACTGTGCTGCACATTTTCCAATTAACGAAAAATATTTAGGGGCATGACACATGATATCAGAGGTACTTGTAGAGAACAAACATATATGCAGGGAAAAGTTATGGAGAAATTGTGGATTAACAGTCCAGGTTTCCTAGACTTGATGGTTCATGGCAAGACCATTCAAGCTCTGGTGGACACGGGGGCCACTAATAACTTCATGATGACATGGTTGGAAAAAGAGGTTGGACTGATGATCTTCCCATGAAATATGGAATTCAAGGCAGTGAACTCTAGAGCTAAAGTGGAGGGTTTGGCACATGAAATTCCTGTGCAGATAAAAGACTGGAAGGGTCAGTTGGACTTCACAGTGATGGAGATGAATGACTTCGATATGATATTGGGACAAGATTTCTTGAAGGGAAAAAAGGAAATTGTTGTCCCCTTTTGTGATGAGGTGGTGCTAGTTGGATAGTCACAAACTTGGACATTGCCCACTCATAGGAAAAGAAGGGAATTCAAGGTGCATCATGTTTCTGCACTAAGTTTAGAGAAGGCTATGAAGGAGTCAGATATGGAGACATATGCGGTGATGTTCAAGGGAGTCGAAGGTGATGGAGTGGGGACACCTGTTCCAGCCGAGGTTTTTGAGGTATTGGCCAAATATGTAGGTTTTATGCCTGATGAGCTACCAAAGAAGCTTCCACCAAGGCGTGCAGTGGACCATAGCATTGAGCTTGAGCTAGGAAAGCAACCCCTGTCTAAAGAACCTTATCGGTTGTCAAGACCTGAGTTGGAGAAATTGAAATGACAGTTAAAAGAGTTAACTGATGAAGGTTTCATCAAATCTTCAAGGTCCCCCTATGAAGGTCTGGTATTGTTCCAGCAGAAGAAAGATTCGAATGAGCTACGGATGTTTTGTGATTACCGTGCACTGAACAAGAAGACGGTAAGGAACAAGTATCCTTTGCCATTGGCTACTGATTGCTTTGACAAGCTTGCGAAATCCTGAGTGTTTTCCAAGCTGGACTTGAGGCATGGGTATTATCAGGTGTGGATAGCTGAAAGAGATGAGAAGAAGACCGCGATAGTAACAATTTATGGTAGCTTTGAATTCCTTATTATGCCATTTAGGTTGTGTAATGCTCCTGCTACATTTTTCACTTTGATGAATGATGTCCTACGACCATATTTGGATTCGTTCGTAGTAGTATACTTGGACGATATAGTGGTGTATAGTGACAACATGGAGGATCATAAGAAGCACTTGGTGATGGTGTTTGAGGCACTGAAGGCAAATCAATTGTACTTCAAGAAGTCTAAGTGTGTGTTCACTCAGACCGAGATTTCGTTCCTTGGGCATATAGTTGGTCAAGGGTACATACGGATGGAGTCGAGCAGAGTGAAGGTGACCAAGGACTAGGTTGAATTGAAGAATGTCCATGATATGAGGGTGTTTTTGGGCATGACCAACTACCAACGAAAGTTTATAGAGGGGTACTCCAAGGTAACATCATCACTGATAGACTATTGAAGAAAGACAAGAGATGAAGTTGGACGGACAAATGTCAAGCGACATTTGATGCCTTGAAGAGGAGCATGGTTACAACACCGATACTGAAATTGCTGGACTTCGAGAGACCATTTGAGGTACACACAAATGCTACAGATTTTTACATAGGAGGGGTTCCTATGCAAGATGGGAATCCAATGGCGTACGAGAGTCGGAAGTTGCAAGATAGAGAACGGAGGTATCCAGTCCATGAGAAGGAAATGACTGCAATAATTCACTGTCTTCATGTGTGGAGTCATTACTTGATTGGGAAGCTGTTTGTTGTCAAGATGGACAATGTTGCAACAATTTATTTTTCATCACAGCTGAAGCTTTTTTCAAAGCAAGCTCGTTGGCAAGACTTCTTGGTAGAATTCGACATGACTATCGAGTATAGACCGGGAGACACAATGCGGTAGTAGATGCCCCTAGCAGGAAGGCACAACTTGCAGTATTCGAAGGAGAAGACCGGGGAACGAGGAGTAGGAGTCAAGTTCAGATGTACGAAGAGATGCAGAATAAACTCAAGGAAAGTGTTATGATCGATGCTCAGGTGCAGAATATAGTGAAGCAGATAAAGGAGGGGAAGACACAAAATTTCTTTCTCTGAGATGGATTCTTGTTCTTTGGAAACCAACTCTATGTGCCAAATTCATCTGGGCTCAGGAGGTACCTTTCGAAGGAGTGCCACGACTCACCATGGGTTGGCCACCCAGGGCAGCATCGTTCTTTAACATTGCTGGAGAGAGGATTCGTTTGGGAGAAGATGTGAGAGGATGTAGAGGAGTGTACATACATGCATCATTTGTCAGCAGAACAAATTGAATACTCAGAGGCAAGGAGGTCTATTACAGCCTTTACCGATTCCTGAGAGACCATGGATGAGTGTCTCATTGGACTTCATCACTCAATTGCCACAAGTTCAGGGGTATAATGGGATAATGGTCATGGTTGATCATTTTTCCAAGTATGTTGTCTTTGTACCAACAAAGATGCCTTGTGGAGCCAAGCGGACTACGGAGTTGTTCTTTAAGAACATAGTGAAGTATTTGGGGATGCCATTAAGCATCATGTCTGATCAAGATCCATGATTTACAGGCATATTTTGGACCACATTGTTCAAGTTAGTCAGGACAGAGTTGTTCATGAGTTCGAGTTACCATCCACAGATAGATGGATAGACCGAGAGGATCAATGCATTGCTGGAGGATTACTTGAGACATTATGTGATGGCTGATCAGAAGAATTGGCCTGAACTCTTGGATATTGCTCAGTTCAACTACAATATTCAAATGAGTTCTGCGACGGGGTACAGTCCATTTGAGTTGGTGAATGGACAGATGCCAGTCACACCACATACCATAGTGACAGGAGGTTTGTTGAGGAGTCCTCATGTGAAGAAGTTCAAGAAGGCTTGGGATGAGACCTTGGAGCTAGCATGATTGCACTTGCATGAAGCTACAAGGAGAATGAAGAAATGGGCAGATAGAGGAAGACGGGATGTACACTTCAGTGTGGGAGATATGGTGTTTCTCAGGATTATTGGAGATTAGTTTCAGTGACCTAAGGGGACTGTGAGAAAACTGACGAGGAAATATGAGGGACCATTACAGGTGAAGAAGAGAGTGGGGGAAGTTGCTTATGAGATGGAGCTTCCACACCATATGCACATGAAGCATCCATTTTTTCACATGAGTCAGTTGAATAGATGCAGACTTGATGTTGATTGTCCAAAGAGAGTGGAACCACCGAGGGGACTAGCCATGATTGTGGACAAGCCTCACCTAGAGATGGATAAGATTCTAAGTGTTCAATCTACAGGGCTTGGCTATCACATGAGACAGGAATTTCTTGTCAGATGGAAGAATGCACTGGAAGAAGACAGATGGGAAATGGAGGACTCACTTTGGAGATGGAAGCGGAAGATTGCGAAGTATGATAGGAAGCTACGGACGAGAGCTGGATTGTAGGGGACGAAAATGCTTTCAAGTGGGGGAGTATGTAACACCTTGTGGCTAGTGAGTTGCCCAGGTGCGCCCACCAATCAAATGATGTATCATGCGAGGAAAAAAGGCAACCAACAAATGAGACATATTATGTGGGCGAAGTTCAACCGCATGTTTATACGTGGGCAGGTTGAACGAGTCATTCATGGGCCGATCGAGAAAGTTTGTGAAACAGGAAAGTTATGGTGGGGTGGTCCCATGTGATGGGTGGGCTGACCAAAATATGAAATGAGCTTTCCAAACTGAAGGCGCATCAGTTTGGCGAGATGAACGAGTCGGGCGGGTGGCATGACTCACCCACTCGCCATATGAATACATGGTGCAGTTGGGGAGGTTGGAATCATTTGAACACATCTGATCAACACTCATCGAAGGGAGGTGCGAAGTAGGCCATAGTGAAGGCACACATAACCACAGATTATGTGCCTGATCGACGGGTAGGCGAACATAGAGCTTCGCATGGAGTTTGGTGAAAGGGTGGCACGGGTGATGGGCTGCACGAAGGCCCTCGCCCGTCAGTCTATTGTATGCACAGGTGGAGGGCTGTACAAAGGTGCCCACCCATCGATTATAAGTGTGGGTGGAGGGTAGCATGAAGGTGCCTGCCTGCTGGTTGTTGAACTTGGGTGGAGGGTGCACGAAGGCGCCCGCCCGACGGTGAACTCGAGTGGAGGGTGCATGAAGGTGCCCGTCCAATGGTGTGACAAACTCAGGTGAAGGAGTTCAGGTGGAGGGCCGTATGAAGGCGCACCCTCCTGAATCATGCAAGGAGTTTGGGTGAAGTGTGGATTGTGTGGGGAGCGAACACTGTGCAAGGCGTGCATGAGGTGGGCGCCCGTTGGCAAACGACATGGGTAAAAACGTCGGTGGAGCTTTTACTCCCGGTCACTTGTATTTTCACAAAATCATAATAAAACATTATTATTGCATATGATGGTGTCCTCTCTGCTGTGTTGATGTTTATGATTATATGTTTATATTGTTAATGGATTCCGTACATTAATATTGTTAATGAAAGATGATGAATATTAGGCGTAGTTCGAAAAGTAACTTAATAATGGAACATGTTAGCTACTTAAGCGGTGCCACACGGTGTCAATTAATGAAAAAGAATTGGGGGCATGATAGGGCAGGTTAGGCAAGGGTGTCTGTGTGAACTCGTTTGGGTGGGTGAGGCGATGGTACGCCCGAGCGAACGAGACCGTATCAAAAATGCTAATTTGTGACCCGAGGTTGGCTTTTTGCACGTTCGTGCAGATCATTTGCCCAACTCTCCCTTCTCCCTTCATTTTGTTCGTGTGGGCACCCATGTAAATTCATTCGAGTGGGTCATTTGAGGGCATCTGTGTCAACTCATTCGAGCGGGTCAGGCAAGGGCGTCCGTGTAAACTTGTTCAGGTGGGTCGGGCGAGGGTGTGCCCGGGCGAACGAGCCCGTATAAAAAATGCTAAGTTGTGACCCGAGGTTGGCTTTGTGCACATTCATGTAGCTCGTTTTCCCAGCTCTCCCTTGTCCCTTCATTTCATTCATGTGGGTGCCCATGTAAATTTGTCCCGGCGGGTCTTCTGAGGGTGTCCTTGTGAACTCGTTCGGGAGGGTTGTTCAGGTGGGTCGGGAGAGGGCATCCGTGTGAACTTGTTTGGGTGGGTCAGACGAGGGCACACCCGGGAAAATAAGCCCGTATCAAAAATGTTAAGTTGTCACTCGAGGTTGGCTTTGTGCACATTCATGCAGCTCATTTTCCCGGCTCTCCCTTGTCCCTTCATTTCGGTCATGTGGACACCCATGCAAATTCGTTCGGGCGGGTCTTTTGAGGGCATCTGTGTCAACTCGATCGGGTGGGTCATTCGGGTAGGTCAGGCGAGGGCGTCTGTGTGAACTTGTTTGGGCGGGTTGGGCGAGGGCATGCCTGAGCAAACAAGCTCGTATCAAAAATGCTAAGTTTTGGCTCGAGGTTGGCTTTGTGCACATTCGTGCATCTCATTTGCCCAACTCTCCCTTGTCCCTTCATTTCAGTTGCGTGGGTGCCCATGTAAACTCAGTCGAGATGGTCGTTTGAGGGCGTCCGTGTCAACTTGTTCGGGCGTGTCATTCAGGCGGGTCAGGCGAGGGCTTTCGTGTGAACGCGTTCGGGTGTGTAAGGACCTGCGGTCTATGTGACAGGAAGGACGCACATCAGCATGTGAAACTAGGCAAGCCAAAGCAAACACGATGAGCATGTGATGCGAAATGCACGTGAAAGGAGGTTTGATGGTGAGTTTATACGTGTGGGCAAGCTAGACAAGCTACTGACGAGCCGACCAAGGAAGAGTTGCAAAACGCAAAATATAGGTGGGGTGGTCCCGTGTGATGGGCAGGCTGACCCACATGTTGGATGAGCTTTGCAACTGAAGGCGAAGTCGGCTGGGCGAGTTGAACGAGTCAGCCGGGTGGCATGACTCGCCCACCCACCATATGAATACTTGGTGTGAGTTGGGAAGAGAAACAACACAACGAATGAATAATTCATTCGATCATCAAGCTCAAGCATCTTGAGAAGGTGCGAGGTGCAGGTTGTAATGTAGAGTAGTAGGTGTACAGGAGCAGAACTACACAGGTTCATGCACCCACCCGCTGAGCAGACTTACATGAGCTAAATGAGTTTTGGTGAACGGGTTCGGTAGGCAGGCCGCACGAAGGCACACCCACCTGGTGAACACAGTTGGCATCACGGGTGGAGAACCACACGAAGGCATGCCCACCCGTGGTTGGTGATATGGGTGTAGGGCTACATGAGGCACCTGCCCGTTAGTCAAAGGCATGGGTGGAGGCTTGCACGAAGCACCCGCCCATCAGTTGAAAGTGCGGGTGGAGGGCTGCTCGAAGGCACCCACCCGACGGAGGGTGAACTTGGGTCGAGGGTGCACGAAGGCACCCGCCCGATGGTGGACTTGGGTGGAGGGCTGCATGAAAGTGCCCCCGCTCAATGGTGAAGCAAACACAGGTGAGAGGTAAAACGAAGGTGCCTGCCCGTGGTTGAACGGTTCGTGTGAGGCTGCATGAAGGTGTTGCTCGAAGTGAAAATTTGGATAAGTGTGGATTGTAAGAGTGACCACCATGCAAGGCGTGCACAAGGTGGGAAGCTCGTTGGCAAGACACGAATTCTAAATTTGTCTAAGAATGAAACTTGGGGTTTCCAAGGTAATACTTGTAATTGTATGAAAATTGAAAATATAGTGAAATCGGGCAGACTCTTAATCAAGGAGTTTCCCCTCCATTTATACTATTGCAATTGTGTTTTTTATGTATAATTACTGCAGATAATGAATGTGTATGGGTGTTCATTAGTATAAAGGCTAATAATAACACTTGGTGAAGAAAAATAAACTAAGTATCAAATGTTAAGGCGTGGTCCATGAACATAAGTATTGGTGAAAAGAAAGTGTTCAGTGGTGCCGCACCTCACTGTAAATGGTTGAAATACTACCGCATGTGTAGGGGCATGATAAGTGGTATCATAGTAGATGATTTGGGCATTGAAGGTTGAAGCTGCTACACAACTACACTATAAGTGTAGTTGGTTTCAGAGCAGGTTCATAGTTGGTGAAGCTGGTGTATGAAGTGATAGTGGAAACAAGGGTACTTGCAGGTGAAGGAAGCTGGTCTCACTGACAAGTGAAATCAAGAGCTAGTTCGGTTTGCAGGGAACTTGGTGAAGCTGGTGAATAGTAAGAAGACTGAATGGCAAGGATGGTAGATGAACCTATGGAAGGAGAGTCTAGCCATAATGCAAGTGAAGTCTTTTGATACAAAGTGTTGGAACAGGTGAGTAGATGGAGTTCTAACTGGGTTTCGATGAAGGCTAAGAATATGAAGATTCGGGAAAGATTTTCGGAGCTAACGAAGGAACCTGAAGAACTCAAGGGCCAATGTGGAAATACGATGGATGGTGAACCTAGGAAACTTGATGAGGAGATCTGACATAATGGTCTTGCTCTTCATGAGCTCTTGGATGAGAGAGCTCGACTAAGGAAGAAAAGTGCCATGGTGGAGGCCGAGGTCAAGCAGATTGAGGAAGAGATAAGGAAGAAACTTCTTGGTAAGAAGGTTGTTGTAATTGAGCAGGATGAGCTCGACTACATTAATAGACTGGGGACTTACTACTGTAACAATCCAGAGGATGTTCGGAAGCTTAGTTATATGGAGGTAGTCAATGGGAACTTGGTTGGTACACTTGAGTAGAATATGATGGAGGACAAGCATGAAGGAAGTCAAGCTGATCCAAGATCGAAATGCTTAGAAGAGCCAAGCAAGGAAGTAAGGTACCTTAGGAGGAATGTCAAATTGGAGCATAAGGCAATGAACACTTCTGAGGTTGAGTTCTTGAAAAAGGTTACTGATGTAAGACATAAGATAAAGCCGACACAAGGAAGTGATGCCTTGAAGCTGAGTTTTGTGCAGGTGACCGTGAAAGGCAAGATATTTGCAGCTTTGGTGGATACAGGGGGCTACTCATAGCTTCTTAAGTAGGAAAGCAACAAATTCTTTTGGGAAGAAATCTAAGATGGAGAGAGAGTGTAGTGCTTTCAAAGCAGTCAACTCTACCATGAAGGTTGTTACTGGTGTGATGGAGAATACTCAGGTGAGAGTGGGATCATGGTTTGGAAAGTTGGACTTGAGGATCGTGGACATGGATGATCATTCTATGGTGCTAGGGAAAGATTTTATGAGGCTTGCACAAGCCATACCAATGGTGGACCGGGACATTCTCTTGATCACTGTGATGCAGGAAAGTGTTCCCTCTGTAGACAGAGGCAACCACTCTAGCCCTAGAGTGGGTCTAGTCACAAACAAGGACAAATCAACAACAATTTTCCTTAAATAGTTCAAGTTGGAGGCCTACCTCAACCGGTGGTCGATGGAGTTCGTTGTGCTTCTCTAGCTTCCGCTTCCTTCTCCTGATGAGTAATCAACCTGAAACAAAGCAAAGGAAGTACAACAAAGCACTTAACCAGATACAACAAATGATCTATTTACCCATAAAGTCAAGAAATCATGAGCTATCTAGTACATTGCATACAAGACATAAGAAAACATCATTGATTGCATTAATTATGAAATAGAGTAAGCTTACAACCAAGGTCTTGACGTCACAAGCCTCCTCATAAGGGTCCATCCAACATGTTCCTCAAGCATTCACTCTTAGAGATGGATCTCCCAATACACAAGCCTCTCTCACTCACAAGTTTTACACAAGATCAAAGGCACTTCACAACCTTCCTTAAGCTCTCAACAAACCCACACTTGTCACACTCACAGTAGCTATCTAGCAAACTCATAGTACTAACAGTAACACTCCAAAGACTAAGAATTCCAAAACTAGCAACTCATAGCAATGGTGGGAGTTTAAATAGGAGAAGGAGTCCCCATGAAAGGTGGGAGTATGAGCTTATCTCCAAGGAAGGTAGCACAAATGATGGAACAGCCATGCCAGAGAAAGGAGGGTGACATAAACAAGGCCAACAACCAGGTCTCAAGTCATCTAGAAGGTCGAATGTTGGAACAAATTCGCCCAATCTGGATCATCGCGGGCACATAACTGGTCTGTCGCGCTGACGTCGCTAATGAATAACATAGCTAGTCATGTCATCGCAAGAGACTACAAACAACAGTTGCACTGTCATATGAAATTCGATCATCACGGGAATCACGTGTACTTCCACGATGGTTGCGCTTTTGGACTGTTTTGGAGCACCCATTAGTGCGTTTATTTGGAAAACAGATGCGATGAGGCAGAAACCTTTGGAAAAGTGGGCCATTTGGCAACATCAGAGAGCATTCGTCTAGCTTGAGAATGTATGATTTGGACACATGGCACAGTAGGGAGACTGGAGTGATGACAGTCACAAATTACTGTGTAACCGATGCCACCTAGAGTATGAAGCCTGAGAGAGAGGGAGGGGCGAAATGCTTTATGAACTGACTGAACTGGAACACCATCTGGAAGAACCTGCACGCAAATACAACTAATATCTCTGAATTACATGTATTCTAGGCATGGGCGCAGCCATCCAAAAGACATACAAAATAGGTCTGTGGTATGGACACAGCCATCCAGCTAAAGAGACCATGATGATGATAAAGGTATGGTCACAACCATCCATGAAGACTCAGGTATGGTCGCAGCCACCCATCAATGAGTCATGTAATCATAAAACCAATCCACGCAGCCCAAACATGTGTAATCTGAGTTCAGGGTCTTGAACCCATCCGACCAAAGTACAAATCCTAACATGCAAATAGATGTGCTGAAGTCGAGCATGATAGAACATCGCTTGATTACTGGTCAATGATGAAAACCGTTAACAAGTGCGAGAGAAACCACCAATAATGCCAGTGGCTCTCAAGGTACTATCCAACACAATCCACAGAGTGTGAAGAAGGAGTTGAAGTCGAACACCCGTGGAATCACCCAATCGACGACCAATGATGAAAGTTGACCGTCAAGTGCGAAGAACTTGCCATTGTGGCATGCAAGATCTAAGGTACCAAAGGGTATCTCTAGATCAATCTCCTGGATAATGAGCTGATGTTGACAGGAGACGACCCATCGCAGGAGGGCCATAATGTTTCCCCCATCAACAACATGAGATAAGGAACAAGTGGTAGATGGAGAAACAGAGTATCAGAGGAGAAGGCAAGGGTGTAAACTGCAGAAGGATTATACTCTTGAACATGTCGGCGACACGACTCCGGAGGGGGTTGGAAATACTCAGGCATCAAGGGATCAAAGGCTCGAAGGAGACAACATGAATCGAATGGAATGAGGCTAGAATGATAACCCAAACCTGTGGAAGGCCAAATGACGATGTATGGATGTCCCAACCCGACAAGAAGCAAAAGTGTCGATGTTCAAGAGTGACTAGCTGCCATAGACAATCAATGATAAATGTGTTGTTGAGTCCAACCTAGTAATAGTTTAACGAGCCCTAGGAAGGAGAAGCTTGAGTCTCGTCACGGTGACGAGTCCAATGTCGTCAGGGTTTAATGAGTCTGACATAGGTAAAACTCAGAGTCTTTTTCATGTTTAGAGAGTTTGAAAAAGACACGGAAAAGAAAATTCCAGGGGGGTCCTTTTTCGTAAAGTTGTGTCTCTCGAGCCTGAAAAAGTATAAAATGATACTCGAAAGAACCACTCGACCATTACGATCGAGCAGTACTTTTCGTAACTAGTGACTTCGACCCAAAAACTAGAGAAGCAGTCGGAAGCACGTCGTTTCGCAACCAATAACGAGCCTAAAACGACAAAAACTCAACAATATTTTTGTGTTTAAACGGTTGGAAAAGAGCTTAAAGGTGACCGCCTCTCATTTCTTTTAACGATTTAAGAGGAAAACTCGGCCATATTTTCATGTTTCGAGTCAGAAAAGCGCTGAAAGCAGACCTCCATTTTTATTTTCTTTAACGAGTCAAAAAGGGAAAAGTACTCGGAAATCTTTTCATCTTTTACGAGTCAGAAAAGAGCTTAAAGGAGACTCATCCTAGAGGAACGAGTGGTATAAAAAGCAACTGGTTCCAACAATGGTGGAACTACTCAAAACATGTAATGGTCAAGAGGTTGGCTAATAAAACCACTCATCACTGAAGTTCCTCAGGAAATAAAAAACAACCAAGTGAAAGCATATGATCAGCCAAAGAGATGGTGGTAATGGACTGAAACAACCAAGGCTCATCTAGCAAAATTTAGCGGATACATGGCAATCACGAGATGTAAATCGGCTATGGGTTCATTTTTACACAAGCTTGAACCATGGAGAAGTCTGCATGGATTCGATTTCATGTTTACACAAGCTTGAAATGAAAAACTATGCTTGTTATAAGTTCACATGCCCCCAGCATAATGACGCAAATAGAGGTGCATGCCCCCCAAGCTTCCTTGCATTCAACGAAGTTGATGGAATGAAGGTTCATTTGAGAGATTTTGGAAAGACTCGACTTGGAATTTATGAGATCTTAGTCAAAGACTTGATTTGGAAAAGGAGGAGTTGTTTCATTTTTTAATGAGGTAGACACAATGAAAAAGAACTATCCTCATAACCCGTGTTTCATTTTTTAACGAGGTTGACACAAGATCAAACTATCCGCGTGACTCCTTGTTTCATTTTTTAATGAGCTTGACACAAGACAAGGAACTCTGCTCCAGGATCCTTGTTTCATTTTTTAACGAGGTTGACACAGGAACAAACTATCCTCGTAACCCTTTTTCATTTTTAAGTGAGGTTGACACAAGATCAGGAACTATGCTCCACATCCCCTTGTTTCATTTTTAAGCGAGCTTGACAAAAGATCGAGAACTATGCTCGTATACCTTTTTCATGGGCCATCCAAGAACGTGGCTCCCAAGAGGTCTTGACGGGATGGAAGAAACGCACTCTGGGAGGGACACATGTCAGGATGCACCAATGACAGGTCAGGTTCCAATACCCCCAGTACATGATGTACGAGACCATCTGCATGATCAGCAGCAGATGCAGAGACGGAATGGGTAGCCACATAATTGACTTGTGGCAAGGAAGGTATTGCTTGAGAGCAAGAACTGAGAGGGGATGACTGCTGCGCAGGAGGCACCGGGGGACTAGAGAATGGTAAATGATCATAGTCACTATTCTTCCTTCGTGTGGAAAACAAACCACACAGAAAATGGAAGAAATGAGGGCCCCCATGGCATAAATGTAGTCATGGCCAAGGAGAAGACTAAAATTCGCACCTTGGACAACCATGATGTCGATATAGATGGTTTTTCCCCCCAAAGTAATAGGAAACTTTGGGAGGATGCTGAGGGGTTGAAAAGGTTCTCCGTCAAATGCCAACAGATTCGGTGTGACCGACACAAGCTGTGGGGAACCCAAAGCTTGCCAAGTAGTGGAGGGCATAAGACTAACAGACACACCTTCATCCAGGACAATGCCAGGTACTGCCTTATCATAGGCGTGTACTGTAATCTCAAAAGGCACATAGGATGGAAGGTGGAAAGTGGTCAAATGGCTCTAGTAGAAAGTGACGTCCAAACTACTTGGTGGGGGAATTGTATGATTTCCCCCTGCCCCCCAGGAACCGAAGAAGGACTCTCGGGATCAGAAGATAGGAGAGTCATTTTTGGACGCCGGAGAATCTGATGAGACGAGAAGAACATGAGCATGATGCTCTTCCAAAACAGAGTAATCAACAGGTGGTGAACCCAAGTTGACACTCTTTCTGACCAATGGTTGGTCTGGAATAGGCTTAGCACAACCAGGCTCGGAAGGAGGAGGACAGACAATAGAAGAATCTAAGTCAATCTCTTTGTCAATGGAGGGAGGGTCTAAAGAGAGCCACTGATAACCAACGAGGAGTTGGGGTGGAGAAGCTGTAAGACTTTCCAAAATGGGTGAAGCTTTATCCATGAGCGAACAAAGGTGAAGGGGATGGAGGCTTTCACATTAGCCTACAGGGGAATCGAATCTTCTCGTCCTTCTTACCATTGGTAGTTGCTAGAATAGCATCGCCTTGAGCTTCAGAGGATGATGAGGGACAAACTTGATCGTGAGACCATACTTCTAGGATCCATGGAATGCCAGGATAGTCACGAAGAAGGTGGTCATCCTTGCACAAATTACAAGGAAACTTTACCTTCCGTGGAGTAGTAGAAGGTGGTTCACCTTGGGATGGACTCGGAGCGGTAACTGTACAGGTGGCCTTGGATTTATCAGACTTCTTCTTCTTCTTTGTATTCTTCTTCTTCTTAGGCTCCTAGTTACTTAATGTGAGACTTTCACCAAGCGAAGGAGGAGAGGAGGAGGAAGAAACAGGTGAAGAAGGCGTAGGCTCCACCTTGGAATCACCATGTCTTGGTTCAGATGAAGGAGATAGTGGGACTTGAGTGATGACACTCGGGACCACTAAGATTGAGAACAACCATACAGGAAAATCGATGGTTATCCCAGGAAAAGACAAGGTTGCCATATAGGGAGCAACGACATTCCCAAAAGGAGGAAAAGGACTAGGGTTTCCATCGGAGGGAAAACCTTGGCAGGTAGGCTTGAGGGATGTTTCCATCGAGAGTGAGAAAGAACCCTACTCAAGCTAACACAAAACAAGATCTAACCGGGTAAATGTGAATCGTGGCCAAATAAATTTTAAGACACAAGAACAAAACTTGACCTTTTCATCTTTAAAGAGTCGAGAAAAGAACAAAAGATGACTCTAGTCACCTTCGAATATTTAATGAGCCTGAAGTGACAAGTGCTCAGATGGACCTTTTCTTTTAGGGAGTCTGAAAAGGAATGAAAGTGACTAATCTAGAGAACTAGCCAAAAGGTTTACCAGACAAATCCGTAAAACTGCATATACACCTTGGAAGTCATATGAAAAGAAGGGATTTTCCGTACGATAATCAATCTTCCTAAATGTTGTGTTCGGTGCATTACGACTTGTAAGGTGGTAGACATGGCTTCCTATGGATAGAGGAAACACCTCTAGCCCTGGAGTGGGTCTAGTAACAAACAAGGACAAATCAACAACAATTTTCCTTAAATAGTTC
This sequence comes from Pinus tabuliformis, assembly GCA_031772625.1. NCBI lineage: Eukaryota > Viridiplantae > Streptophyta > Pinopsida > Pinales > Pinaceae > Pinus > Pinus tabuliformis. Next base: position 1,062,009,699 of record CM062819.1, on the reverse strand, counting down.
AAGTTGGAGGCCTACCTCAACCAATGGTCGATGGAGTTCCGTTGCGCTACTCCAGTTTCCGCTTCCTTCTCCTGATGAGTAATCAACCTGAAACAAAGCAAAGGAAGTACAACAAAGCACGTAACCAGATACAACAAATGATCTATTTACCCATAAAGTCAAGAAATCATGAGCTATCTAGTACATTGCATACAAGACACATGAAAACATCATTGATTACATTAATTATGAAATAGAGTATGCTGACAACCAAGGTCTTGACATCACAAGCTTCCTCAGAAGGGTCCAGCCAGCATGTTCCTCAAGCATTCACTCTTAGAGATGGATCTCCCAATACACAAGCCTCTCTCACTCACAATTTTTACACAAGATCAAAGGCACTTCACAACCTTCCTTAAGCTCTCAACAAACCCACACTTGTCACACTCACACCAGCTATCTAGCAAACTCATAGTACTTGTTAGCGCTTGGAATTCACCTAGGCTGAGATAGACAAATTCTCAAGGCTACATCAAACCATTTCACCTCGTAGCTAGCCCTACGAGGTATGAGAAGGCTCTCTCGGGTCAGATTCGGTAGATCTTTCAATATGATAAGCTGACCAATTAGGAATAAAGATTTTAGGCTAGTAAATTGATAAGGGGGGTTGATTTAATGATTTTTGGGGTTTTTGGTGGCAATTGGAGGGAGTGCAATTCAGGGTGCGGGGATTGAGCACAGTTTTTTTTGCAGGGGGATCTTTGGGGCAAGGTAGGAGTGAGCGCTGATGCCTTAATCTGAGATGGATGATCAGGGATGATAGAGGAGGAGCTAAAGAGGGCAAACAACCATTTTGAATCCTCTCTAGACAGTAGAAAACATAAATATTGAACAAACTAAAAAGCTGAGCATGTCAAAGCATGAATTCAAACTTTACCACTTCATCTGTCCAATTAGAAGCAAAAGAGAGATGTGGAATACATAAACAAACTTACAAGAACATGTAGAAAACACACCATCAACACATCAATCCACAAGAATCCACAATGATGTCTGCAAAACCCTGGCCTTCCTTTCCTTAAATTGCAGAAGTAGATGTACAATACACAATAATGCTTTCTCCCACAAGAGTCCAACCATGAAAATGAGAAGGAGAGAGCATAATATAGACCATCTAGACCATCTAACTCCTTTCCCCACCTCTAGGGGTCGAGCTCAGCTTCCTAGGAGCAGTTTGAACTAATTCTAAACTAAGAACTAGAGAATAGGCAGCCAAACAACTTGCCTCTATTACTTAGCTAACTCATCCATGCATTAATTTTTCACTTTTTACATCATGGAAGCTTCTAGAAGGGTAAAGAGAGATAAAATCTATCAAAGTGCCATGAAAATATTACATTTATCCATCATCTACAAGTAAAAATGGTCAACCATAGTCAAAACAGTGTTTTTTGACAAAAAAGGTCAATTCTGGCAAAGCTGGCTCGAATGGTCGCGCCCCCTGTTCAAATGGTCGCGCCCCTTTGCAGCTACTTTTGAGTGGGTTCCACTGATCCAAATCAGGTGCAAGATGGCTCATTGGAAAGCTTGGTCTGTCTACTTTCCATCCCAAGTGGAATTTATGAATTTGGAGTTGTTTTTCCCCCTCAAAAACCATTTCTCCCAAGGTCACTTTCTGCAACTCAAAAAGTGGGTAGAAAGTCATTTTTTTGATGTATTTTGAGCTTTTGGAGGCTCAAATATCAAAATCAGGCTTCTCCCAAGTATTGGTAATTTTTCTCTTTGCATGCCCTTTCCAAAAATGCTAAGTTTTCAAAATTCCGAGCAATCCTCCAGAATGGTCTCACCCGGGGTGAGACCATTCCACGGGCAAAACCCTGTAAAATTGCACAAAAAATTCACAAATGACAAAATTTTCTCCAAATTTCTTGAAATTTGGGCTGGGAGTCCCCAATCAAGTACCATGCTCAGTCAAAGAGGATTTGGCCAAAATTTGGAGTGGATCGGGCGTTTTCCTTCGTTTTTGTGCTTTGGCCAATCGTCCTTGGAGCACCTTCATTCTCGCCGGTATTTTTGACATTTCTCTCAAACCATGACACCTGTGTAAAAAGTGAAAGAGGTTTTTCTTCCTTGGCATGTTTTGGACAAAAACCTCTCTCAGTTTTGCAAAATTCATCTTTGATTTCTCAGATCCATGATTTTAGTGAAACTTGTCCCGATGTGTGGAATGAGGGATTTGGTCGAAATGAAGCGGAATGAAGGGGATAGAGGGCTTCTAAATTCTTGAGGAAATTTTTGGGAGTAGGGAGGGATGTTAGGAAGTAGGGGAAATTGGAATCTCAGAGATTGAGTGAGAGGAAGGGGTTCAAAAGAGTGAAACACAGGCCCAACCTAGAAAATTGCCAGGTTGTAGCTAGAAACTAGGGTTTGTGCAAAAATGAGGAATTTGGGGGATCTAAGTGTCGGGAAGTGTTTGATAAGGTACATTAAGGATAGGGGAAGGTGTATGAACATCAGGAAACAAGTTTTTCCGGTGATTTGGCCGCCCAAGAGAAATCCCCTTCAAAACCCTAGGAGAGGGAATTGAACCTTGCCTAGGCACAACTGAAGCATGAACAAGGTGTCAAATGACCCATTAGACACTGACATGATGATGACAACCCTATGAATGATGATAGACTCAGCTGAATAATGACATGGACCGACATTTGGGCAAACCCTAGACCTAATGCCTAGTGACCAAATTTTGCTTGAAGACTCACTGAAATGACAAAATTTGACCTTGACACTTCAAAATCACTTTGTAAGAGCACATTTGATCACTGGAGGAAGGCTGCAAAGATTGACACTAACATTGGCTCCAATGGGGATGGTAGCTCCTTGGAGGTGCCAAGAACCTCAGACCTCTGGGAGAGCAGACCAGTGCTTTCAACCATTGGGTGATGGAGTCAAAAACTCAAGCTGAAATGCATGACTGAAAACCGACTCAAACTAACTTAACAACAAGACTGAAAACTGATGACTCAAATGACACAAATTGACTCTTACTCAACTAAAGACTGACTCAATACTTAAACACAATCAACAAACTGAAAATGATGCTCAAAGTGGAGCTTATTCATCACAACCTACTCTAACAGTTTCATTCATCACCTGATCAAGTGAAATGAAACAACCAATGCAACCAAGTAAGTATCTCATCTGCTGTTTGAAATCTCCGCAAGTTCTCACTTATGACCAACAAAAGAGAACTATTGAAAGGCAAGTCCCATGACAACTTAGAAACAGATCCATTGAATGATATAAATTCTCTATCCACCTCCAAAAACACTGCAAAAGGATCTTGAAATTCAAGCACACTGGAACTTAGCTCATCCAATGGATTTCTCTTCTCCTCATAACATGAATGCAAACTTTGATCTGAGCCTTGTGACGAGACCTTTGCTGAAAATAACAAAGAAACCGGCTGCCGGATCAAATTCATATCAGCACATGTTTCAAGCTCACATGTGGTCAATGGAGAAAGACTTTGACTGCAAACCTCATCCAAAACATCAGCTATTGGATCATGAAAAACTTGATAAGACTGCTGTAATATATCCATTGAAAATGTATGACATCTTTCTAGCTGTTCATCTTTTTCTTGAGAGATTTTATGAAAATTCTGCCTTATAAACTGAAATGCTTCGAAACAAAAGGGTATAGAATCTTCCCGCATCATCACATCATGTATTTCATCTTCCACAACTTCATCTATAATCTGACCTTCATCCTCAACATTAAAACTGAGTGATTGTTGATTTGTTATAGGCTTTTCATTCGAAGATGTACTATGCAATCGACCCTTCAAAAACTGAAATGATTCAAAACAGAATGGCACGGAGTCACCTTGAATCATTAAATCAGCTGCAATTTGACAATCAATGGCTTTCGGGGGTTGCAAATCTGAATATGAGGAGTCTTGAACAAAGTTTTCATCGCGCTCAAGAGGATCCAAATCAAGACTAGTCAACAACGGATTTGTGATTGCATGGAAGTTGTCTCTGATGAACTGACATGAATCAAAACGAAAAGGCAAAGATCCTTCACTTACTTCAAAATTTGCTGCACTTTCCTCATCACTGTCATAGCTGATATATGATGGCTGATCGTTGTATTCGAGCTGCTGAAAATGAACTTCTTCTGCCCACAAACTAGCTGCTGGTTTGTCTGTAAGATTAGCTTCTGTTTGGAGAACATAATCGTCATCATACTCATCAAACCGAGGCAAATCATCATCAAACATACACATCATATCAACAGCTCTCTCTTCTTCACAATGATCTATAAAATCACGAGGACAACTAGGGTAAGAAACAAAATGTTTGGGATCAGCAACTTGTTCTTCTTCAATCAGCGCGCCATGAACATCATAATCATTCCTTGAGTTGATCGTGTCCATCATCTTTTCCACTGCACTTACCAAAATGTCAAGCTTTACCTCTAGAGATGTTGATTCGGCCAGATCTATGTTTTTCATCTCTTCTTCCTTCATCCTTGCCCTTCGGATCAGCAGATGTGCCTCTACATTCACTGCACTGTTTTGCATCTCGTGAAGTGTTGCAATGTCCTTTTCTCTCAGCTGAAACTCCAACTCCGGATCAAAGGCACCCGGATAGTGCAAGAGAGCAGATCTAGGAGAAGGTCTTATATCAACTGGCATCGAATAATAAACTTGATTAAATCTAGCCGAAAACTGTTGTACTGTCTCACCTGGCAGTCTTTTCAACTGGTTATACTCTTCTACAATCAAGAAAAGGTTTTGACCGATCATCCACCTGTCGAGAAAAACTTTGACAAACTGCTGGAAATCTGAAATGTTTGCATCAGGCAGGGCTTTGAACCAACTCTTCACTTCAGCTTGCAAAGAAAGAGCAAAAAGCCTAATACTGACATCTTCTTCATCAACTTCAAAAAGATCTAGAAAATTCTCAAAATTCTGGACATGTTGCTCAGCGTTGACATTCTTACATTCACCATCAAACATCGGCAAGTATAGATCATAGTTTTTGGGGAAAGCATGAAGAAAAGAAGGTAAGACAAGAGGTTTATACCGATCTGGAATTTTACAAGGTATAGGGGTATGTACAACAGGTATAGAATTAGTTTTGGTCACTTGAGGTTCATCAACTTGAAGATGGCCATCACAAAATTCGGAAGAAAGGTCTTGATCAAGCTCAAAGGTATGCAAATCTTTGGTATTCACAATCTTCGAAGGGAAAGAATCAACTGCAGGTCGAGGATCTCTTCTCAAATACAATATACTTTGCAAAGCCTTCTTGACATTCTTGGGAAAAGAGAAGAAATAATTTATGACAAAGAACAAAATGTCTTGGATGAAATTCCAACTTGAATACCTGATTTTTCCATATTCTCCTTTCATGTTTCTGCTGGTCGGGATCATCCTCCAGTGGAGTCTTTGGATCTGATCTCAAAACTGATTTAGAGTTGCCAAGTGAATGATTTCAGCCTTTCAAGTGTCTGATCGCTGTTCACCATCAACAATCAGATCTGAACTTGATACATGTACTGGGGTAAAATGCAAATGAAGTGTTGTATCCACAAGCTCACGGAGATTGACTGAAGCAGCGTTTATCTACTAACGCTGATGTAAAACAAGAGCGTTTTCGAAGGCTCCTGGCGTAACTTCAGGCTCCGTCTAAGACTTTAGAAATCACACTACAATGAGAAAATTACAAATTTGTTCTCCCCAGTATGGTCGCCAATATGTTAGTGCTTGGAATTCACCTAGGCTGAGATAGACAAATTCTCAAGGCTACATCAAACCATTTCACCTTGTAGCTAGCCCTACGAGGTATGAGAAGGCTCTCTCAGGTCAGATTCGGTAGATCTTTCAATATGATAAGCTGACCAATTAGGAATAAAGATTTTAGGCTAGTAAATTGATAAGGGGGGTTGATTTAATGATTTTTGGGGTTTTTGGTGGCAATTGGAGGGAGTGCAATTCAGGGTGCGGGGATTGAGCACAGTTTTTTTTGCAGGGGGATCTTTGGGGCAAGGTAGGAGTGAGCGCTGATGCCTTAATCTGAGATGGATGATCAGGGATGATAGAGGAGGAGCTAAAGAGGGCAAACAACCATTTTGAATCCTCTCTAGACAGTAGAAAACATAAATATTGAACAAACTAAAAAGCTGAGCATGTCAAAGCATGAATTCAAACTTTACCACTTCATCTGTCCAATTAGAAGCAAAAGAGAGATGTGGAATACATAAACAAACTTACAAGAACATGTAGAAAACACACCATCAACACATCAATCCACAAGAATCCACAATGATGTCTGCAAAACCCTGGCCTTCCTTTCCTTAAATTGCAGAAGTAGATGTACAATACACAATAATGCTTTCTCCCACAAGAGTCCAACCATGAAAATGAGAAGGAGAGAGCATAATATAGACCATCTAGACCATATAACTCCTTTCCCCACCTCTAGGGGTCGAGCTCAGCTTCCTAGGAGCAGTTTGAACTAATTCTAAACTAAGAACTAGAAAATAGGCAGCCAAACAACTTGCCTCTATTACTTAGCTAACTCATCCATGCATTAATTTTTCACTTTTTACATCATGGAAGCTTCTAGAAGGGTAAAGAGAGATAAAATATATCAAAGTGCCATGAAAATATTACATTTATCCATCATCTACAAGTAAAAATGGTCAACCATAGTCAAAACAGTGTTTTTTGACAAAAAAGGTCAATTCTGGCAAAGCTGGCTCGAATGGTCGCACCCCCTGTTCAAATGGTCGCGCCCCTTTGCAGCTACTTTTGAGTGGGTTCCACTGATCCAAATCAGGTGCAAGATGGCTCATTGGAAAGCTTGGTCTGTCTACTTTCCATCTCAAGTGGAATTTATGAATTTGGAGTTGTTTTGCCCCCTCAAAAACCATTTCTCCCAAGGTCACTTTCTGCAACTCAAAAAGTGGGCAGAAAGTCATTTTTTTGATGTATTTTGAGCTTTTGGAGGCTCAAATCTCAAAATCAGGCTTCTCCCAAGTATTGGTAATTTTTCTCTTTGCATGCCCTTTCCAAAAATGCTAAGTTTTCAAAATTCCGAGCAATCCTCCAGAATGGTCTCACCCGGGGTGAGACCATTCCACGGGCAAAAACCTGTAAAATTGCACAAAAAATTCACAAATGACAAAATTTTCTCCAAATTTCTTGAAATTTGGGCTGGGAGTCCCCAATCAAGTACCATGCTCAGTCAAAGAGGATTTGGCCAAAATTTGGAGTGGATCGGGCGTTTTCCTTCGTTTTTGTGCTTTGGCCAACCGTCCTTGGAGCACCTTCGTTCTCGCCGGTATTTTTGACATTTCTCTCAAACCATGACACCTGTGTAAAAAGTGAAAGAGGTTTTTCTTTCTTGGAATGTTTTGGACAAAAACCTCTCTCAGTTTTGCAAAATTCATCTTTGATTGCTCAGATCCATGATTTTAGTGAAACTTGTCCCGATGTGTGGAATGAGGGATTTGGTCGAAATGAAGCGGAATGAAGGGGATAGAGGGCTTCTAAATTCTTGAGGAAATTTTTGGGAGTAGGGAGGGATGTTAGGAAGTAGGGGAAAGTGGAATCTCAGAGATTGAGTGAGAGGAAGGGGTTCAAAAGAGTGAAACATAGGCCCAACCTAGAAAATTGCCAGGTTGTAGCTAGAAACTAGGGTTTGTGCAAAAATGAGGAATTTGGGGGATCTAAGTGTCGGGAAGTGTTTGATAAGGTACATTAAGGATAGGGGAAGGTGTATGAACATCAGGAAGCAAGTTTTTCCGGTGATTTGGCCGCCCAAGAGAAATCGCCTTCAAAACCCTAGGAGAGGGAATTGAACCTTGCCTAGGCACAACTGAAGCATGAACAAGGTGTCAAATGACCCATTAGACACTGACATGATGATGAAAACCCTATGAATGATGATAGACTCAGCTGAATAATGACATGGACTGACATTTGGGCAAACCCTAGACCTAATGCCTAGTGACCAAATTTTGCTTGAAGACTCACTGAAATGAAAAAATTTGACCTTGACAATTCAAAATCACTTTGTAAGAGCACATTTTATCACTGGAGGAAGGCTGCAAAGACTGACACTAACAGTACTAACAACAACAATCCAAAGACTAAGAATTCCAAAACTAGTAGCTCATAGCAATGGTGGGAGTTTAAATAGGAGAAGGAGTCCCCATGAAAGGTGGGAGGATGAGCTTATATCCAAGGAAGATAGCACAAATGACAGAACAACCACGCCAAAGAAAGGAGGGCGACATAAACAAGGCCAACAACCAGGTCTGGAGTCATTTGGAAGGCCGACTGTTGGAACAAATTCGCCCAATCTGGATCATCACAGGCACATAACTGGTCTGTCATGCTGACATCGCTAATGAATAATGTAGCTAGTCATGTCATTGCGGGAGACTACAAATGACAGTTGCGCTGTCATATGAAATTCGACCATTGCAGGAATCACGTGTACTTTCGCGATGGCAGCACTTCTAGACTGTTTTGGAGCGCCCATCAGCGCGTTTATTTGGAAAGCAGACACAATGAGGCAGAAAAATTTGGAAAAGTGGGTCATTTGGCAACATCAAAGAGCATTCGTCTAGCTTGAGCATGTATAATTTGGACACATGACACAGTAGGGAGACTGGAGTGAGGACAGTGAAAAATTACTATGTAACAATCATAGCTGAAGGAAGAACTATGTTGGCTCCGATGAATAGAAGGAGTTTCTTGGGATATAGACCGAGGATGAATTCTATGACTTTGTATCGCAAATATCTGAATGTAAAGCATGAGGATGTGGAGCAAAGAGGACTTGGGAGTATGACTCAAACAACGAAGGAAGGGAAGTTGATTGACTTCGTTGCAAGAGCGAGAAAGAAGGAAGTAAGTGAGAGGTCAGTCTCACGAATCTTGAAGCACTTGGTAGAGACATCTTCTACTGATGATCTTCATGAAAGAGTTGCAGATGATGGGAGTCCAAGTACTTCTTCAGAAGTAGTGGTTGGAGAGGATTATGCAGGTAGAGATCCAACTGGCATAGTGTAGTTTTGCAGGTATGCTATGGGCATATATGACTTTCAGTTAACGAAATGCAAGCTTGGAGAGCTTGGTTGTACATGCGAGGGGGTTGAGGCTGTACACAGATACTCGAGGACACAAAATCAATCTGATACATGGGTGGATGAGAGTCAGGGAGGAAACGTCCTGGCCCTCCTTTCTCGGTAGAAAACCTTGGAGATAGGTTGGTGCAGGGACCTTGGTTGGAAGGGGCTGCACCACCTTAGCAAGGGGCCTTGGAGAAAGGATTATTTATGATAGATTATAGACTTGGATGTGGATGACTAGATGTTGGGATGGAGTCTACTTGGGTTAGACATCATGGACAGCTAGAGTCATGGACATCAGGTTGGAGACATGGCGCATGACATTTTATGTGGGGACATTATGCAGGAGAATGTGTAGAGGTGTCATTCATGGGAATCCTATGAAGAATTCCAAAGCAAAGGTTGTTATGACATGGAGATGTATGAGTCAGTGGAGAGGTTGTACACTCTTGTGCAACAAGGCCATGGGTTGGACATGTTGTAGATGGGATTTAGATTCCATGGACCTGAGCATGGGATTTGAGCAGATTCTTGATGAGTCCGAGATGTAGCAAAAGTTAGGAAAGGACTGATGGTGACATGAGGATGTGCATTCTTGCAGTTTGGGCATATGGTTGGATTAGCTACCCAACTAGTTCGAGTCATGAGGGGTACCAGTGTGCAGAGGTATGTTGGCATTAGTCGAAACGAGCCAATGTTTGACAGATAGATGTTGGCATTGGGTGGAGCATCTTGACAGACAGTCTATGGAGGGACGACACATGATGGAGATGGTTGTTCTACATATGTTGCAGGGATGTTTACAATATGTGGACCGGATGATATCATGGATAAGACTGTTCGGATATTAAAATCTTGGTGATAGGATGATTACCAAGGGGGGATGAATTGTCGAGGATGAAAATGACTTCAGGTGGAGGAGGATGTAAGGACCTGTAGTCTGTGCGATAGGAAGGATGCACATCACTGTGTGAATACAGGCAAGCCTAAGAAAACACGATGAGTGTGCGATGTGAAATGCATGTGGAAGGAGGTCTGATGGTGAGTTTATATGTGTGGGTAAGTTGGACAAGATACCCATGAGCCGACCAAGGAAGAGTTGCAAAATGGGTGAGATAGTTGGGGCGGTCCCGTGTGATGGGCGGGCTAACCCACACATTGGTCGAGGCTTGCAACTGAAAGCAAAGTTAGTTGGGTGAGTTGAATGAGTCAGCAGGGTGGCACGACTCGCCCACCCACCATATGAATACTTGGTGCGAGTTGGGAAGAGAAACAGCACAACGAATGAACAAGTCATTCGATCATACAAGCTTGAGCATCTAGAGAAGGTGTAAGGTGCAAGTCGTAACATAGAGGAACAAGTGTAGAGGACTAGAACCACAAGGGTTCATGCACCCTTCCATTGGACAGACTTACATGAGCTGCACAAGTTTTGGTGAATGGGTTTGGTAGGCAGGCCACATGAAGGTGTACCCACTGGGTGAACACAGTTGGCATCACAGGTGGAGGGCCGCATGAAGGCGTGCCCACCCATGGTTGGTGATACGGGTGAAGGGCTGCATGAGGTACCCGCCCATCTGTTGAAGGCATGGGTGGAGGGTTGCACGAGGCACCCACCCGTCAGTTGGAAGTGTGGGTGGAGGGCTACACGAAGGCACCCGCCTGCCGAATGGTGAACTTGGGTGGAGGGTGCACGAATGCACCAATCCAATAGTGGACGTGGGTGGAGGGCTTCATGAAGGCACCCGCTCGATGGTGAAATGAACTCGGGTGAGAGGTGAAATGAAGGCACCCGCCCACGGTCGAATGGTTCGTGTGAGGCTACACGAAGGTATTGCCTGAAGTGAAAATTTGGCTAAGTGTGGATTCAGGTGAGAGTGGGATCATGGTTTGGAAAGTTGGACTTGAGGATCGTGGACATGGATGATCATTCTATGGTGCTAGGGAAAGATTTTATGAGGCTTGCACAAGCCATACCAATGGTGGACCAGGACATTCTCTTGATCACTGTGATGCAGGAAAGTGTTCCCTCTGTAGACAGAGGCAACCACTCTAGCCCTAGAGTGGGTCTAGTCACAAACAAGGACAAATCAACAACAATTTTCCTTAAATAGTTCAAGTTGGAGGCCTACCTCAACTGGTGGTCGATGGAGTTCGTTGTGCTGCTCTAGCTTCCGCTTCCTTCTCCTGATGAGTAATCAACCTGAAACAAAGCAAAGGAAGTACAACAAAGCACTTAACCAGATACAACAAATGATCTATTTACCCATAAAGTCAAGAAATCATGAGCTATCTAGTACATTGCATACAAGACATAAGAAAACATCATTGATTGCATTAATTATGAAATAGATTAAGCTTACAACCAAGGTCTTGATGTCACAAGCCTCCTCATAAGGGTCCATCCAACATGTTCCTCAAGCATTCACTCTTAGAGATGGATCTCCCAATACACAAGCCTCTCTCACTCACAAGTTTTACACAAGATCAAAGGCACTTCACAACCTTCCTTAAGCTCTCAACAAACCCACACTTGTCACACTCACAACAGCTATCTAGCAAACTCACAGTACTAACAGTAACACTCCAAAGACTAAGAATTCCAAAACTAGCAACTCATAGCAATGGTGGGAGTTTAAATAGGAGAAGGAGTCCCCATGAAAGGTGGGAGTATGAGCTTATCTCCAAGGAAGGTAGCACAAATGATGGAACAACCACGCCAGATAAAGGAGGGAGACATAAACAAGGCCAACAACCAGGTCTCAAGTCATCTAGAAGGCCGACTGTTGGAACAAATTCACCCAATCTGGATTATCGCGGGCACATAACTGGTCTGCCGTGCTGACGTCGCTAATGAATAACGTAGCTAGTCATGTCATCGCAAGAGACTACAAACAACAGTTGCACTGTCATATGAAATTCGATCATCACCGGAATCACGTGTACTTCCACGATGGTTGTGCTTTTGGACTGTTTTGGAGCACCCATTAGTGCGTTTATTTGGAAAACAGATGCGATGAGGCAGAAACCTTTGGAAAAGTGGGTCATTTGGCAACATCAGAGAGCATTCGTCTAGCTTGAGCATGTATGATTTGGACACATGGCACAGTAGGGAGACTGGAGTGAAGACAGTCACAAATTACTGTGTAACCGATGCCACCTAGATTATGAAGCCTGAGAGAGAGGGAGGGGCGAAATGCTTTATGAACTGACTGAACTGGAACACCATCTGGAAGAACCTGCACGCAAATACAACTGATATCTCTGAATTACATGTATTCTAGGCATGGGCGCAGCCATCCAAAAGACATACGAAATAGGTCTATGGTATGGACACAGCCATCAAGCTAAAGAGACCATGATGATGATAAAGGTATGGTCACAGCCATCCATGAAGACTCAGGTATGGTCGCAGCCACCCATCAATGAGTCATGTAATCATAAAACCAATCCACGTAGCCCAAACATGTGTAATCTGAGTTCGGGGTCTTGAACCCATCCGACCAAAGTACAAATCCTAACATGCCAATAGATGTGCTGAAGTCGAGCATGATAGAACATCGCTTGATTACTGGTCAATGATGAAAACTGTTAACAAGTGCGAGAGAAACCACCAATAATGCCAGTGGCTCTCAAGGTACTATCCAACACAATCCACAGAGTGTGAAGAAGGAGTTGAAGTCGAACACCCGTGGAATCACCCAATCGACGACCAATGATGAAAGTTGACCGTCAAGTGCGAAGAGCTTGCCATTGAGGCATGCAAGCTCTAAGGTACCAAAGGGTATCTCTAGATCAATCTCTTGGATAATGAGCTGATGTCGACAGGAGACGACCCATCACAGGAGGGCCATAATGTTTCCCCCATCAACAACATGAGATAAGGAACAAGTGGTAGATGGAGAAACAGAGAATCAGAGGAGAAGGCGAGGGTGTAAACTGCAGAAGGATTATACTCTTGAACATGTCGGCGACACGACTTCGGAGGGGGTTGGAAACACTCAGGCATCAAGGGATCAGAGGCTCGAAGGAGACAACATGAATCGAATGGAATGAGGCTAGAATGATAACCCAAACCTGTGGAAGGCCAAATGACGATGTATGGATGTCCCAACCCGACAAGAAGCAAAAGTGTCGATGTTCAAGAGTGACTAGCTGCCATAGACAATCAATGATAAATGTGTTGTTGAGTCTAACCTAGTAATAGTTTAACGAGCCCTAGGAAGGAGAAGCATGAGTCTCGTCATGGTGATGAGTCCAATGTCGTCAGGGTTTAACGAGTCCGACATAGGTAAAACTCAGAGCCTTTTCATGTTTAGAGAGTTTGAAAAAGACACGGAAAAGAAAATTCCAGGGGGGTCCTTTTTCGTAGAGTTGTGTCTCTCGAGCCCGAAAAAGTATAAAACGATACTCGAAAGAACCACTCGACCATTACGATCGAGCAGTACTTTTCGTAACTAGTGACTTCGACCCAAAAAGTAGAAAAGCAGTCGGAAGCACGTCGTTTCGAAACCAATAACGAGCCTAAAACGACAAAAACTCGACAATATTTTTGTGTTTAAACGGTTGGAAAAGAGCTTAAAGGTGACCGCCTCTCATTTCTTTTAACGATTTAAGAGGAAAACTCGGCCATATTTTCATGTTTCGAGTCAGAAAAGTGCTGAAAGCAGACCTCCATTTTTATTTTCTTTAACGAGTCAAAAAGGGAAAAGTACTCGGAAATCTTTTCATCTTTTACGAGTCAGAAAAGAGCTTAAAGGAGACTCATCCTAGAGGAACGAGTGGTATAAAAAGCAACTGGTTCCAACAATGGTGGAACTACTCAAAACATGTAATGGTCAAGAGGTTGGCTAATAAAACCACTCATCACTGAAGTTCCTCAGGAAATAAAAAACAACCAAGTGAAAGCATATGATCAGCCAAAGAGATGGTGGTAATGGACTGAAACAACCAAGGCTCATCTAGCAAAATTTAGCGGATACACGACAATCAGGAGATGTAAATCGGCCATGGGTTCATTTTTACACAATCTTGAACCATGGAGAACTCTGCATGGATTCGATTTCATGTTTACACAAGCTTGAAATGAAAAACTATGCTTGTTATAAGTTCACATGCCCCCAGCATAATGACGCAATTAGAGGTGCATGCCCCCCAAGCTTCATTTCATTCAACGAAGTTGATGGAATGAAGGTTCATTTGCGAGATTTTGGAAAGACTCGACTTGGAATTTATGAGATCTTAGTCAAAGACTCGATTTGGAAAAGGAGGAGTTGTTTCATTTTTTAATGAGGTAGACACAATGAAAAAGAACTATCCTCATAACCCGTGTTTCATTTTTTAACGAGGTTGACACAAGATCAAACTATCCGCGTGACTCCTTGTTTCATTTTTTAATGAGCTTGACACAAGACAAGGAACTGTGCTCCAGGATCCTTGTTTCATTTTTTAACGAGGTTGACACAGGAACAAACTATCCTCGTAACCCTTTTTTCATTTTTAAGTGAGGTTGACACAAGATCAGGAACTATGCTCCACATCCCCTTGTTTCATTTTTAAGCGAGCTTGACACAAGATCGGGAACTATGCTCGTATACCTTTTTCATGGGCCATCCAAGAACGTGGCTCCCAAGAGGTCTTCACGGGATGGAAGAAACGCACTCTAGGAGGGACACATGTCAGGGTGCACCAATGATAGGTCGGGTTCCAATACCCCCAGTACATGATGTACGAGACCATCTGCATGATCAGCAGCAGATGCAGAGACGGAATGGGTAGCCACATAATTGACTTGTGGCAAGGAAGGTACTGCTTGAGAGCAAGAACTGAGAGGGGATGACTGCTGCGCAGGAGGCACCGGGGGACTAGAGAATGGTAACTGATCATAGTCACTATTCTTCCTTCGTGTGGAAAACAAACCACACAGAAAAGGGAAGAAATGAGGGCCCCCATGGCATAAATGTAGTCACGGCCAAGGAGAAGACTAAAATTCGCACCTTGGACAACCATGACGTCGATATAGATGGTTTTTCCCCCCAAAGTAATAGGAAACTTTGGGAGGATGCTGAGGGGTTGAAAAGATTCTCCGTCAAATGCCAACAGATTCTGTGTGACCAGAACAAGCTGTGGGGAACCCAAAGCTTGCCAAGTAGTGGAGGGCATAAGACTAACAGACACACCTTCATCCAGGACAATGCCAGGTACTGCCTTATCATAGGCGTGTACTGTAATCTCAAAAGGCACATAGGATGGAAGGTGGAAAGTGGTCAAATGGCTCTAGTAGAAAGTGATGTCCAAACTACTTGGTGGGGGAATTGTATGATTTCCCCCCTGCCCCCCAGGAACCGAAGAAGGACTCTCGGGATCAGAAGATAGGAGAGTCATTTTTGGACGCCGGAGAATCTGATGAGACGAGAAGAACATGAGCATGATGCTCTTCCGAAACAGAGTAATCAACAGGTGGTGAACCCAAGTTGACACTCTTTCTGACCAATGGTTGGTCTGGAATAGGCTTAGCACAACCAGGCTCAGAAGGAGGAGAACAGACAATAGAAGAATCTAAGTCAATCTCTTTGTCAATGGAGGGAGGGTCTAAAGAGAGCCACTGATAACCAACGAGGAGTTGGGGTGGAGAAGCTGTAAGGCTTTCCAAAATGGGTGAAGCTTTATCCATGAGCGAACAAAGGTGAAGGGGATGGAGGCTTTCACATTAGCCTACAGGGGAATCAAATCTTCCCTTCCTTCTTACCATTGGTAGTTGCTAGAATAGCATCGCCTTGAGCTTCAGAGGATGATGAGGGACAAACTTGATCGTGAGACCATACTTCTAGGATCCATGGAATGCCAGGATAGTCACGAAGAAGGTGGTCATCCTTGCACAAATTACAAGGAAACTTAACCTTCCGCGGAGTAGTAGAAGGTGGTTCACCTTGGGATGGACTCGGAGCGGTAACTGTACAGGTGGCCTTGGATTTATCAGACTTCTTCTTCTTCTTTGTATTCTTCTTCTTCTTAGGCTCCTAGTTACTTAATTTGAGACTTTCACCAAGTGAAGGAGGAGAGGAGGAGGAAGAAACAGTTGAAGAAGGTGCAGGCTCCACCTTGGAATCACCATGTCTTGGTTTAGATGAAGGAGATAGTGGGACTTGAGTGATGACACTCGGGACCACTGAGATTGAGAACAACCATACAGGAAAACGGATGGTTATCCCAGGAAAAGACAAGGTTGCCATATAGGGAGCACCGGCATTCCCAAAAGGAGGAAAAGGACTAGGGTTTCCATCGGAGGGAAAACCTTGGCCGGTAGACTCGAGGGATGTTGCCATCGAGAATGAGAAAGAACCCTACTCAAGCTAACACAAAACAAGATCTAACCGGGTAAATGTGAATCGTGGCCGAATAAATTTTAAGACACAGGAACAAAACTTGACCTTTTCATCTTTAAAGAGTCGAGAAAAGAACAAAAGATGACTCTAGTCACCTTCCAATATTTAATGAGCCTGAAGTGACAAGTGCTCAGATGGAATTTTTCTTTTAGGGAGTCTGAAAAGGAATGAAAGTGACTAATCTAGAGAACTAGCCAAAAGGTTTACCAGACAAATCCGTAAAACTGCATATACACCTTGGCAGTCATATGAAAAGAAGGGATTTTCTGTACAATAATCAATCTTCCTAAATGATGTGTTCGGTGCATTACGACTTGTAAGGTGGTAGACATGGCTTCCTATGGATAGAGGAAACACCTCTAGCCCTGGAGTGGGTCTAGTAACAAACAAAGGACAAATCAACAACAATTTTCCTTAAATAGTTCAAGTTGGAGGCCTACCTCAACCAATGGTCGATGGAGTTCCGTTGCGCTACTCTAGCTTCCACTTCCTTCTCCTGATGAGTAATCAACCTGAAACAAAGCAAAGGAAGTACAACAAAGCACGTAACCGGATACAAAAAATGATCTATTTACCCATAAATTCAAGAAATCATGAGCTATCTAGTACATTGCATACAAGACACAGGAAAACATCATTGATTACATTAATTATGAAATAGAGTAAGCTTACAACCAAGGTCTTGACATCACAAGCTTCCTCAGAAGGGTCCAGCCAGCATGTTCCTCAAGCATTCACTCTTAGAGATGGATCTCCCAATACACAAGCCTCTCTCACTCACAATTTTTACACAAGATCAAAAGCACTTCACAACCTTCCTTAAGCTCTCAAAAAACCCACACTTGTCACACTCACACCAGCTATCTAGCAAACTCACAGTACTAACAACAACACTCCAAAGACTAAGAATTCCAAAACTAGTAGCTCATAGCAATGGTGGGAGTTTAAATAGGAGAAGGAGTCCCCATGAAAGGTGGGAGGATGAGCTTATCTCCAAGGAAGGTAGCACAAATGACAGAACAGCCACGCCAAAGAAAGGAGGGCGACATAAACAAGGCCAACAACCAGGTCTGGAGTCATTTGGAAGGCCGACTGTTGGAACAAATTCGCCCAATCTGGATCATCACAGGCACATAACTGGTCTGTCATGCTGACATCGCTAATGAATAATGTAGGTAGTCATGTCATTGCGGGAGACTACAAATGACAGTTGCGTTGTCATATGAAATTCTACCATTGCAGGAATCACGTGTACTTTCGCGATGGCAGCACTTTTGGACTGTTTTGGAGTGCCCATCAGTGCGTTTATTTGGAAAGCAGACACGATGAGGCAGAAACCTTTGGAAAAGTGGGTCATTTGGCAACATCAAAGAGCATTCGTCTAGCTTGAGCATGTATAATTTGGACACATGACACAGTAGGGAGACTGGAGTGAGGACAGTGAAAAATTACTATGTAACAATCACAGCTGAAGGAAGAACTATGTTGGCTCCGATGAATAGAAGGATTTTCTTGGGATATAGACCGAGGATGAATTCTATGACTTTGTATCGCAAAGATCTGAATGTAAAGCATGAGGATGTGGAGCAAAGAGGACTTGGGAGTATGACTCAAACAACGAAGGAAGGGAAGTTGATTGACTTCGTTGCAAGAGCGAGAAAGAAGGAAGTAAGTGAGAGGTCAGACTCACGAATCTTGAAGCACTTGGTAGAGACATCTTCTACTGATGATCTTCATGAAAGAGTTGCAGATGATGGGAGTCCAAGTACTTCTTCAGAAGTAGTGGTTGGAGAGGATTATGCAGGTAGAGATCCAACTGGCATAGTGTAGTTTTGCAGGTATGCTATGGGCATATATGACTTTCAGTTAACGAAATGCAAGCTTGGAGAGCTTGGTTGTACATGCGAGGGGGTTGAGGCTGTACACAGATACTCGAAGATGCAAAATCAATCTGATACATGGGTGGATGAGAGTCAGGGAGGAAACGTCCTGGCCCTCCTTTCTCAGTAGAAAACCTTGGAGATAGGTTGGTGCAGGGACCTTGGTTGGAAGGGGCTGCACCACCTTAGCAAGGGGCCCTAGAGAAAGGCTTATTTATGATAGATTATAGACTTGGATTTGGATGACCAGATGTTGGGATGGAGTCTACTTGGGTTAGACATCATGGACAGCTAGAGTCATGGACATCAGGTTGGAGACATGGCGCATGAAATTTTATGTAGGGACATTATGCAGGAGAATGTGTAGAGGTGTCATTCATGGGCATCCTATGAAGAATTCCAAAGCAAAGGTTGTTATGACATGGAGATGTATGAGTCAGTGGAGAGGTTGTACACTCTTGTGCAACAAAAATGCTAAGTTGTGACCCAACGTTGTCTTTGTGCACGTTCGTGCAGCTCGTTTGCTTGACTCTCCCTTGTCCCTTCGTTATGGTCATGTGGGCGCCCACATAAACTCATTCAGGCAAGTCCTTTGATGGCATCCATGTTAACTTGTTCAGGTGGGTCGGCGAGGGCATCCGTGTAAACTCATTCAGGTAGGTCGGGCGAGGGCACGCCCAGGCGAGCGAGCCCGTGTCAAAAATGCTAATTTGTGACCCGAGGTTGGCTTTGTGCACGTTCATGCAGCTCGTTTGCTGGCTCTCCCTTGTCCCTTCGTTATGGTCGTGTGGGCACCCATGTAAATTTGTTCAGGTAGGTCGTTTGAGGGCACCCGTGTCAACGCGTTCGAGTGGATCAGGCGAGGGCGTCTGTGTAAACTCATTCGGGCGGGTCGGGTGAGGGCGCCCTCATGCAAATGAGTCTATATAAAAAATGCTAAGTTGTGACCTGAGGTTGGCTTTGTGCACCTTGGTGCATCTCATTTTCCTGGCTCTCCATTGTCCCTTCATTATGGTCATGTGGGTTCCCATGTAAACTTGTTCGGGCGGTTTGTTTGAGGGCGTATGTGTCAACTCGTTCGGGTAGGTCGTTTGGGTGGGTCGGGAGAGGGCATCCCTGTAAACTTGTTTGGGCAGGTCAAGCGAGGGCGCGCCTGGGTGAATGAGACTGTATCAAAAATGCTAATTTGTGACCCAAGGTTGGCTTTGTGCACGTTCGTGCAGCTCGTTTGCCTAGCTCTCCCTTGTCCCTTCGTTTCATTCGTGTGGGCGCCCATTTAAATTCGTTTGGGCGGGTCATTTGAAGGCATATGTGTCAACTCGTTCAGAGGAGTTGGGTGAGGGCATGCCCAGGTGAACGAGCTCATATAAAAATGCTAAGATGTGACCTGAGGTTGGATTTATGCACATTTGTGTAGCTCGTTTGCTCGACTCTCCCTTGTCCCTTCATTACAGTCATGTGGGCACCCATGTAAACTCATTCAGGTGGATTGTTTGAGGGCGTCTGTGTCAACTCGTTCAGGCGGGTCATTCGGGCTAGCCGAGCGAGGGCATCCATGTAAACTCATTCAGGCGGGTCAGGCGAGGGTGCGCCCTGGCAAATGAGCCCGTATCAAAAATTCTAAGTTTGTGACCCGAGGTCGTCTTTGTCCATGTTTGTGCAACTGGTTTTCCTGTCTCTCCGTTGTCCCTTCGTTTCGGTCGTCTGGGCGCCCATGTAAACTTGTTCAAGAGCATCGGACGACGACATCCGTGTAAACTCGTTCGGGTGGGTTGGGTGAGGGCATCCATGTAAACTCGTTCAGGCGGGTTGGGTGAGGGCGCATGCGGGTGAATGAGCCCGTATCAAAAATGCTATGTTGTGACCCGAGGTTGGCTTTGTGCATGTTCGTGCAGCTCATTTTCCTGGCTCTCCCTTGTCCCTTTGTTACCATCGTGTGGGTGCCCATGTAAACTCATTCAGGTGGGTCATTTGAGGGTGACCGTGTCAACTCGTTCAGGTGAGTCGTTTAAGGGAATCCATGTAAACTCGTTCGGGCAGGTCGTTTAGTGTGAGGCGCGCCCGGGCACACGAGCTCGTATCAAAATTTCTAAGTTATGACGGGGGTGAGCTTTGTGCACATTCATGTAGTTCATTTTCCCGTCTCTCCCTTGTGCCTTCTTTTCAGTTGTGTGTGGGCACCCATGTAAACTCAGTCGAGTCGCGTCAGGTTGGGTCGTGTCACACCCCTACACTTGTGGTAGTCTTTCAACCACTTATAGCGAGGTGTGGCACCACCGAACACTTTCTTTTCACCAATACTTATGTTCATGGACTACGTCTTAACATTCGATACTTAGTTTATTTTTCTTCACCAAGTATTATTATTAGCCTTTATACTAATGAACACCCATACACATTCATTATCCACATCAATTATACATAAACAACACAATTGCAAAATTATAAAGGGAGGGGCAACTCCCTGAATATGAGTCTGCCCGATTTCACTATATTTTCAATTTTCATACAATTACAAGTATTACCTTGGAAACCCCAAGTTTCATACTTAGAAAAATTCAGACTTCGTGTCTTGCCAACGAGCTACCCACCTTGCGCACACCTTGCATGGTGATCTGTTGTAGGGAAAAGTATCCAATACGGAATGACCCTATCCCACTCTAAGGGTGATAGTACCTCAGCAACAGCTGAAAGCAAAGCTATCTAAGGTTTCTTCTTTATGAAAGTAGAATAAGGGAGAAAGAGGTCCACTAACCGATGTCTTTCGCTAATGGTTGATCCAATCTTCTCTCCTTGTTGCTTGCTCCCAGCTCCTTGCTCTTTCACTGGCCCAGCTACACAAAGATCCTGCAAAAAGGCAAGAGAGGGAAACTACAAGAAGCATACATTCATAATTGATTCAAGGATTAGAATAAATCAAATACACAAGTACAACAATACATCATTGAGACACATGCATATAGAAGAACCTCAAATGCTTTATTAATGGAAGAAGTAAAGTTCGAGAAGTGTTACAACCATAAGAGGCCCAATCCAGCAACACCTCCCAGCAGAAAGAAATCTCCTCTTCACCTCCTTCAAAGCAATCACCCAATAGTTCTAAACTCAAACCAACAGCACTTCCTTACAGTCACAAAATTCCAGCCTCCTTAGACCTCATGAGAGAGCTCTATATATAGGAGTTTTGGAGAAAGGATGAGTCAGCTTGAGAGCTGACTAGTGTCCTCTCCCACTTCAATTATACTTCAGTTCTTGAGTCCACTTGGAGATCCTTGCTTCCACTTGGAGTTTAAGAACCTCTTACTCATCACTAGGCGAATTCCCTGATCCAAGTGTCATTTTGGAAGCTTCCTGGGCATTGACACATTGAGGAATGAGACTTCCACATGTCAAATCTCGCTCACCGCAGGTAGCCTTTGTTGGAGTTGACATTCAATGCAGGTACAGAGAGGAGCAGTTGACATTCAGCGCAGATGCTCAGTGAAGCAGTTGACATGATCCATAAATTGCTTGTTTTTGAGTGTTTTCAGGTGGAGAACTGATTTTCAGTGCTGTGGTTTGCTGACCTTGTTCCTCTAGGGGTAGGAACAACATGTTTAGGGACTTTGGATCCCTTAGATTATGGACATTTCATGCTTCATGCTGTAAGGCACAAAAATGTCTATAACAGTTGCCCCCTAAAGTATGAGGTCGTTTATCGGGTGAAATGCTTTATCAGGAGGATCCGAAGTTCATTCAATCGCTGAGAGGTGACCTATAATAAGATACAATACAATACATTATTTTTCATTCTGATTTCATGATCTAGCTGAGGCGAGCATTCCCATGCTCAGCTTTATAAATTCGTTTTGGTACATAGAACAGACGATCGTCTGATGGTAGACTGATAATTCTCTGCTGAAATTATCATCCTTTGAGTAGGATGATCATCTGCTGCAATGATGTACGTGTCAAATGTCTTTATATTTCCTGAATATATATCGCAGCCCGGATGGATGAAACTAGATCCGGGGTCTTCAAACTCGTTCGATCTTCACTCTAAGTACAAGTCGATCCATGTGAGAATTGCGCTGAAGTCGAACATGGAAAGACATCGCTTGATTACCAGTCAATGATGTAAACTGTTAACAAGCACGAGAGGAATCACCGATAATGATAATGACCCTCGAGGTACTGCAGTACAATTCATGTGGTGTGAATAAAGGACTTGGCGTCGAACACCACGTAAAATCTTTCGGTCGAAGGTCATTGATGTATACCTGTCGCCGGAAGTGAGAAACTTGCCATTGAGGCATGCAAGCTTCAAAGTACTGAAGGGGTTGTTCCTAGATCAACTTCTTGGATAATGAGCTGAAGTCGACAAGAAGCGATCCGTCAAAGAAGGGCCTTAATGAATCCCACATCAGTGACACGGAACGGAGCTAATGATTTTAGTGGAGGTGAAAACAATCTGTGACATATGATTCAGGGTGGCGGTCATGAATGGATGAAGGATAATGTATGGCAGTGGATGGGACACGACTGACTCTTTCTGAACAACATCTCTTGAACATATAACGACACTGATGCGATGGATCAGTAGCATTACCCCAAATGTGGATGGTTTGGCGAAGACAATGGTGATGAGACCGGTGAATGAAACAACCCAACCCGATGTGGTACGGAGGAAAAGTGTCATGTTCAAGAGCGACTTGCTACCATTAAAGCTTTGAGGTTCTCCCAATTTTTCCCCAGTCATTTCTGACCAGTACCTCTTTATTTTTGTCAAGCTTGAGGAGGATAACATATGCTTGTTCTATAACCTGCCCTGCGGGCAAGCCCATCGCTATGTTTTAACGAGCCTAGCGATAGGGAAACTCGTTCTCGTCTAAAGACAAGTTTGTCGCTATTTAATCATTTTAACGAGTCTAACGACAAGGAAAACTCGGTCCTTTTCATTTTTAGAGAGTCTGAAAAGGTACAGAAAGTTAACTCCAAAATTTCTTTTTCGTCATCTAATCCCTTAAGTCCCAAAAAGTATAAAACAATACAGAAGGGATGAGTTTTCGGTACTTTTAACGAGCCGAACAAAACAAGCGCTCGATCTTTTTGTGCAATAATCCCTCAGGTCCAAAAAGATTAAAATCTAGAGGAGGGATAGCTCTTCCGGGCGTTTAACGAGCTGGAAGGCCAAAACTCGGCAAACTTTTCATATTTTACGAGTCAGATGAAAAGAGCTCAAAGAAGACTCGTCTTTTGAGGAATGAGTGATAAACAGGGATAGCAGCAGATTCCAGGTACAGGTTGGAATTTTCCAATCACGGCAGTGTCACAAGGATGGCTAGGTGAAATCACTCTTCGTAGCTATTCCTCAAAATGGGTAAACAATCATATGGAGGTGAACGATCGGCCAAATGGAAAGTGGAGGTGACGGTGCAAACACGACCAAGGCTTTTATGGCTGACGGATTTACGCTCTCAAATGGTTATTTACCGGTTCATTTTTTCTGGATGAGCTTGAACTCTGGGGGAAGCTTGCTCACAGCTTATGTTTATTTTTTAACGAGCATGAACTATGTGCTAAAACTGCTCGGATCTTGCGTTTATTTTTTAATGAGCATGAACTATGTGCTAAAACTGCTCGAATCTTGCGTTTATTTTTTAACGAGCATGAACTATGTGCTAAAACTGCTCGATTAATTTTTCATGCCCCCAGCATAATAATGCAAACGAAGTGCATGCCCCCTAGACTTCAGGGGGGTCGTTTCATTTTTTAATGAGGTTGACACGGCAAGGAACTATCCTCTAACTTAGATCCATTAGAAACAGAAGGTTTCATATTCCACTGTGGCCATTTCCGCCAGATTACTTGGAGGCGGTAGGGCAAAAGTACCCATTAAAGTAGGGTTTTTTAGGAAAATGACTCCGATATTTTGGAGAGAATGATTGTTTTCATGGATCATTGGAATGCTTCTCAGGATGAATGGTGGCACAACTTCTGCTGAAGTTGTCGTCGAACCGCTTGGTTGATCTCTTTCCTTGCCATTCAACAGCTGCGGATTCCCGTAATCTTTGTTCTTTGTCGAAATCAAAGCATCATTTTGTTGCTTTGAGACCGACAACATTAGAACTTGCGACGGGGAAGCATTTCTACTATCAACCAGATTTTGACCTGGATTCGGAAACGGATCAGTTAACACAGCTGGGGTTTGTGAATTCTTTACGAATCTTTTAAGCTCAGCTTTGTACGGACAGTCTGTTGTCCAATGATCCTTGTCACATATAAAACATGGAATTTTTGGTTTTCCTTTCCTAGGAGAGTTCGAAGAATTCTTTCCAGGAGATAACTCACCCTGTCTCTTCTTCTTCCCTTTGTTTTGCTTATTCTTGCTTCCTGGTTGATTGGAATTTTTGCCTTTATCCGCAGATATGGCATTTATTTCCGAAGCAAGAATTTCTTGATTTGCATTTTGTTTCGAAGTCTTACGGGCTTTCTTATTCGAATCCCTTGTCGACTTTGCGTTTGCAGTGCCAATCATACCGTTACCGGCGTGAGAGTCACTATTTGATCCAGGAGGAGGAGGAATTGAAAATTCCGGTCTGGGGGCGTCAGGTATCTTATCATAGAGCATGCCAGACTGAGTATACACTAAGTCTAAATATTGGGCACGAGCAATAACCTGCTCCTCTGTTACGACCCCTCCCTTGGCCACATCTTCTGTTATAGTAGGAAGAAGCGACTTTATAAACCACTCAGCTAATAGCTGATCTGGAACATAAGTCTTTACCATTCTGCGACGACGACGCCACTCATGTATATGATCGGATATATGCGTGGCCGTTGTCTGCTTGAAATTGGTTAAGATCTCTGTTCCAGTTTCGTACCTTATAGGTAACTGAAAGTGGGTTAAGAAAGTCGTGGCTAGGGAACTGAAATTGTCGAAAGAGGCTCTAGGTAATTCAATATACCATTTAGCCGCCGGACCAGTCAATGTCCTCTGGAAAAGGCGAAGCCTTATCGAATCATCGTTCAATGTGTTCGACGAACACCACAGATGAAAAGTCATCACATGATTCGACGGGTCTTCGCCAGGATTTCCATTGAATTTAGGAATGAGACTTCCACATGTCAAATCTCGCTCAGCGCAGGTAGCCTTTGTTGGAGTTGACATTCAATGCAGGTACAGAGAGGAGTAGTTGACATTCAGCGCAGATGCTCAGTGGAGCAGTTGACATGATCCAAAAATTGCTTGTTTTTGAGTGTTTTCAGGTGGAGAACTGATTTTCAGTGCTGTGGTTTGCTGACCTTGTTCCTCTAGGGGTAGGAACAACATGTTTAGGGACTTTGGATCCCTTAGATTATGGACATTTCATGCTTCATGCTGTAAGGCACAAAAATGTCTATAACATGATCACTCTTACAATCCACACTTAGCCAAATTTTCACTTCAGGCAACACCTTCATGCAACCTCACACGAACCGTTCAACCCGAATTCATTTCACCATCGGGCGGGTTCCTTTGTGCAGCCCTCTACCCAAGTTCACCCTCGAGTGGGCACCTTCGTGCACCCTCCACCCGAGTTCACCGTCATGTGGGCGCCTTGTTCATCCTCCACCCGAGTTCACCAATTGGTGGGTAGGTGCCTTCGCGTAGCCCTCCACCCACACTTACAACCGACGGGTGGGTGCCTCATGCAGCCCCTCACCCGTATCACCAGCTGTGGGTAGGCAGACCTTCGTGTGGACCTCCACCTGTGATACCAACCGCATTCACTCGGCGAGCACACCTTCATGCAGCCTGCCTACTGAACCCATTCACCCAGTGGACGCACCTTCGTGTGGTCTGCCTACCAAACTCACCCACACCTCCACCTGTGATACCAACCGCATTCACTCGGCGAGCACACCTTCATGCAGCCTGCCTACTGAACCCATTCACCCAGTGGACGCACCTTCGTGTGGTCTGCCTACCAAACTCACCCATTCACCAAACTTGTGCGACCTCCGTGTAGGTCTGCCCGACAGGCGGACGCATCCAAACCTGCGGTTTTGTCCCTCCTATGCCAGCTCCTCCACACTTCGACCTGCACCTCCTTCGCACCTCTTCATGGATGCTCGAGCTCGTATGATGATTGTGGATGATTTTTGAATTCCCTTCAGCCACCTCTCATCTACCTATGTATATGGATGTGAGGCGTGGTCGTGCCAACCGACCGACCTTCCTTCCATCATGCAGCCGACCTCCAACTTCACGTTTAGCTTGCCCATGAGGTGGGTTGGCCCGACCATCACATGGGACCGCCCCCTCATCTCACCCAACACTTCTCCAATGTTCAGTTAGCTTGTCGGTGACTCACCCATCTCGTCCTCACCGTATAAAAACACATATAAGACTCCTCCCATGCACTTTTTCACATCACACGCTCATTTCCTTAGCCGCAGCTCGCCAACTTCACACGGGATGTGTATCCTGCTGGTCGCACAGACTGCAGGTCCTTATAGGGCAGGTCAGGTTGGGTTGTGTTGTGTCATGTCATGTGAGGACAACCATGAAAGCTCGTTCAGTTCAGTCAGGTCGGGTCGTGTGAGGGTGCCCATGTAAACTAGTTCGGTTCTTGCTTTTCATGTGAAAAGTGGGCTAGTAATTGAGATGTTTGTTTGGTTCTGCTAAAGGATGGCCTTGGGTCATTTTTAGGCTGGCTAATTCTAATCTACTCTCCATCCCCACTCGGTAGCACATGAGTGGTAATGTTTTCCATGCTCGCCTTGGTTCCTCGGTTGGCTTTTCTTGTGAAAGGTGGGTTGGTAATTGAGTTGTTTTTTCAGGTTTGCCTGAAGAATGACCTTGGGTCATTTGTAGGGTGGTCGATTGTCATCTTCTCTCCATCCCCACTCAGTAGCACATGAGCGGTAATGTTGGCCATGCTCGTCCCGAGAGGCATATGTGAAAAATTCCCCTTCTGCTCTCTAAGTTCTTGGAGTGGTATGCGTTGTTCTGGTTGGCTCCCTAGCTCATCCTCGTCCCCTTGTGCCCATCCAAATGATACAAGTGACAGGTTTTCTTTTCGTGCAAAAGGTGGGTTGGTAATTGAGTTTTTTTTTGGGTTTTCCTAAAGGATGGCCTTGGGTCATTTGTAGGGTGGTCGATTTTCATCTTCTCTCCATCCCCACTTGGTAGCACATGAGTGGTAATGTTGGCCATGTTCGTCCTGGGAGGCATATGTGAACAATTTCCCTTCTACTCTCTAAGTTCTTGGAGTTGCATGGGTTGTTTTGATGTGGCTCCCTGGCTCGTCTTGGTCCCCTCGTGCCCATCCAAATGATACAAGTGATAGGTTTTCTTTTTGTGTGAAAGGTGGATTGCTAATTAAGTTGTTTTTTCAGGTTTGCCTAAAGGATGGCCTTGGGTCATTTGTTGGGTGGCTGATTTTTATCTTCTCTCCATCCCCACTTGGTAGCACATGAGCAATAATGTTGGCCATGCTTGTCCCCAGAGGAATATGTGAACAATTCCCCTTCTGCTATCCAAGTTCTTGGAGTTGTATGGGTTGTTGCAGTGTGGCTCCTGGAATCATCTTGGTCCCTCATGCCCCCATCCAAATGACACAAGTGATAGGTTTTATTTTCGTGTTAAAGGTGGGTCGGTAATTGAGTTGTTTTTTCATGTTTTCCTGAAGTATGGCATTGGGTCATTTGTAGGGTGGCCGATTTTCATCTTCTCTCCATCCCCACTCAGTAGCACATGAGCGGTAATGTTGGCCATGCTCACCCCAGGAGGCATATGTGAACAATTCCCCTTCTGCTCTCCAAGTTCTTGGATTTTTATGGGATGTTGTGGTGTGGCTCCTGGGCTCCTCCTAGTCCCTATGCCAATCCAAATGATACAAGTGATAGGTTTTCTTTCCATGTGAAAGGTGGGTTGGTAATTGAGTTGTTTTCTTTTAGGTTTCCGTGAAGGATGGCCTTGGGTCATTTTTAGGGTGGCCGATTTTCATCTTCTCTCCATCCTCACTCAGTAGCACTTGATATGTAAGGTTGGCCATGCTCGTCCTAGGAGGCATATTTGAACAATTCCCCTTTTTCTCTCCAAGTTCTTGGGGAGTTGTATGGATTGTTGTGGTGTGGCTCCTGAGCTCATCTTGGCCCACTCGTGCCCATCCAAATAATACAAGTGACAAGTTTTCTCTCTGTGTGAAAGGTGGGTTGGTAATTGAGTTGTTTTTTTGGGCTTACCTGAATGATGGCCTTGGGTCATTTGTAGGGTGGTCGATTTTCCTCTTCTCTCCATCCCCAGTCGATAGCACATGAGTGCTAATGTTGGTTGTGCTCCTCCCGGGAAGCATATGTGAACAATTCCCCTTCTGCTCTCTAATATATTGTAGTTGTATGGGTTGTTGTGGAGTGTCTCCTTGACTCCTCCTAGTCCCTTCATGCCCCTCCAAATGATACCAGTGACAGGTTTTCTTTTCGTGTAAAAGGTTGGCTGGTAATCGAGTTGTGTTTACGGGTTTGCCTAAATGATGGCCTTGGGTCATTTGTAGGGTGGCCAATTTTCATCTTCTCTCCATCCCCACTCAGTAGCACACGAGCGGTAATGTTCGTTGTGCTCGTCCCGGGAGGCATATGTGAACAATTCCCCTTATGCTCTCTAAGTTCTTAGAGTTTTATGGGTTGTTGTGGTGTGGCTCCCTGGCTCGTCCTGGTCCCCTCATGCCCATCCAAATGATACAAGTGACAGGTTTTCTTTTCGTGTGAAAGGTGGGTTGGTAATTGAGTTGTGTTTTTGGGTTTGCCTGAACGATGGCCTTGGGTCGTTTGTAGGGTGGCTGATTTTCATCTTCTCTCCATCCCCACTCGGTAGCACATGAGCAGTAATGTTGGTCATGCTCATCCTAGGAGGCATATGTGAACAATTCCCCTTCTACTCTCTAAGTTCTTGGAGTTGTATGGGTTGTTGTGGTGTGGCTCCTTGGCTTGTCCTAGTCCCTCATGCCCATCCAAATGATACAAGTGATAGGTTTTCTTTCCGTGTGAAAGGTGGGTTGGTAATTGAGTTGTTTTGTTGGGTTTTCCTGAATGATGACCTTGGGTCATTTGTAGGGTGGCCGATTTTCATCTTCTCTCCATCCCCACTCGGTAGCACATGAGCGGTAATGTTGGCCATGCTCATCCCCATCCCTCTTGCCCATCCAAACAATAAAAATGTTAAAAGTTTGCTCGAAGCTCCTTTGAGCCTTCATTGTTGTGGTCCCAGATGGAAGCCCCAAAACTCTGTCATGCCCATGTCACTATCATGCCCCTTAGTTGTTGTGAATAGAAAATTTTGATCCTCCCTATTTGGTGGGGAGGGTTGTGTCTTTCATGTGAAAAGTGGGTTGGTAATTGAGTTGGTTTTTAAGGTTTACCTCAAGAACCGCCTTGGGTCATTTGTAGGGTGGCCAATTTTCATCTTCTCTCCATACCCACTCAATAGCACATGAGCGATAATGTTGGCCATGCTTATCTTGGGAGGCACATGTGAACAATTCCCCTTCTGCTCTAAGTTCTTGGAGTTGTATGGGTTGTTGTGGTGTGGCTCCCTGTGATGGCTACTGTTGGAGAGGTAAATCCCCTCTACGGATAGAGGCGATCCCTACTAGCCCAGAATGGGTCTAGCAACAATCTGTCAATGCTACCATTCAAGTTCCTAATTGCAAATAAAAGGTAGGCAATGAAAACCTACTTGGATTCCAATGCTAATGTTTGATGAAGAGATGTCGCTCTCGCTCCTTCACTTTGGCCGGTCACAATCCTCCACGATCCTCGTGAATAGACACCTGCACACACAAAGAGAAACACAAACGAAAGCGTGAAATCTAATAAATGCAATTATACATCAGTCAGAAAGGAGATAACTCACATTAACCATTACAAAGACAAATGAGAGTGGAACCATAATAGTAGTCATCTATTATTAATCAATAACAGAGAAGAGTACAACCAAAGTTCTGACGTCGAATCCTTCTCAAGAGGGTCCAGCCAGCAAGTCTCTTAAGCATTCACCCTTAGAGGTAGATCTCCCAAGACAAAAACTCTCTCTCACACAAGTTCACAGAAGAAAGAAACACTTCACAACCTTCCTTAAGCTCTCTAGCAATCCCACACTTGTCACACCAACTACCTACTAGCAGCAGCACTCTAAGCACTATCAACTCCACACTATCAAAAACTAGCTGCTCATGGCAATGGTAGAGGCTTAAATAGGAGAAGGAGTCTCCATGAATGGTGGGAGGATAAGCTTATCTCCAAGGAAGGTGGCTCAAATGACGAAACAAACATGCCATAGAAGGGAGGGCAACATTTACAAGGCCAACAACCAGGTCTGGAGTCATCTGGAAGGCTGGCTGTTAGAACAAACTCGCCCAAACAAGATCAGCGTGGGTGTATAACTGCACTGGAGCACTGACATCGCATCTGAATAACAGAGAAGTTTGTGTCAGCGCGACTCAATATAAACATAGGATGCGCTGGATCATGAAATTCGACTAGCGCGGGAAACACGTGTGCTTCCGCGCTGGCAGCGCATTCAGTCTGTTATGGAGCGCCCATCAGTGCGGTTATTTGGACAAAAGTCGCGATGATAGTAAAACTTTGACAAAGTGGGTCATTTGGCAACATTAGAGAGAATGAGCATGATTAATTTGAACTCATGACACAGTAGGAAGACTGACAGGGAGACAGTGACAAATTACTGTGTAACAGCTACCCTCTTCGTTGTTCGGCTATTTATGGTGTCGGTTTCTTGTGCTTGTACTCTTTCTGTGTTTGCATTCTCAGTTGAGATGCATACATTTAAGAGGGACGTGGAAGGGTTTTGGTTGTAAACCACCTACCCTCCCTCTTGCTTGCTTTTTCCATCGGGTGATGTGAGGCGCTGTTCTCCTTATTGTAAAGTTAAGGGTTGGCATTCCTTTCAAAGTGCACATCATTCATGGTTGCATTGGCTTTGAGGTTTTGATAGATGTGTTGGCCCATATGTTTGATCGAGTGGTCAGCTTTTCCCTTGCATCTTGCGTGCGTGGCAGGCTTTTGCGGTTGGAAATGTTAAGTCACAATGTTTATGGGCATTTGTTGTTTCAATTGTGTATGCGCTTGTGGTCCAATGGGGAGGAGGCTTGCTACTATAGGCATCGATGGTGGGGGCTATCTGGAAGAAGGATTTCAAGGTGGAATGCTTTGACCTCCCTCCTTTGTGTGGAGGTGGCTGTAGGTGAAAATTATTCATTGTCTAGTTGGAAAAGATGTGGGAAATCTCCTAGGTTGCCTATAAGTAGGGTGCGTGGGGTGGGGAGCTGCCCAATCCCTCCTCCTATTTGGATATGTTCTTGTATTTTGTAGCGAGTCTCTTGATTTGCATTTATTTCCTTCCTTTTCCTTCACATGCGGTCAAGTGATCGAGGTCCACCATTTCTGCTCTCCGAGTGGACTCCTAGGTGGCCTCGTTGCATGTTAGGGAGGGTCGGGGGGAATTTCTGAGAGAGGTTGTGGGCTGGGATGGTATTGTTTTATTTCCTTCTATTTCCTTTGCATTAAGGCTACCACAAGAGATCTTGCAATCAAGGTCCATCGTTGCCGTTTTCTGGGTGGACTCCTAGGTAGCCACTGTGTGGGGAGGGGAGGTTTGGGAGGAATTTGTTGTTTCAATTGTGTATGCGCTCGTGGTCCAATGGGGAGGAGGCTTGCTACGTCAATGGTTAGGGCTATCTGGAAGAAGGATTTCAAGGTTGAATGCTTCAACCTCCCTCCTTTACGTGGAGGTGACCATAGGGGAAAATTATTCATTGTCTAGTTGGTAAAGCTGTGGGAAATCTCCTAGGTTGCTTGTACGTAGGGTGCATGGGGTACGGAGTTGCCCGATCCCTCCTCCTGTTTGGATATGTTCTTGTATTGTGTAGTGAGCCTCTTGATTTGCATTTATTTCCTTTTTCATCATGGTTGTCGCAGGCAGTCAAGTGATCGAGCTCCACCATTGCTTTTGTCTGGGTGGACTCCTAGGTGGCCTTGGTGCATGGCGGGGAGGGTCGAGGGGCATTTCTAAGAGAGGTTATGGGCTTGGTTGGTCTTGTTTTATTTCCTTCCGTTTCCTTTGCATTGAGGCTACTGCAGGTGATCATGTGATCGAGGTCCATCATTGCTGCTGTCTAGGTGGACTCCTAGGTGGCCTCTGTGTGAGGAGGGGAGGGTTGGGGGGCATTTCTAAGGGAAGTTGCGGGCTCAGTTTGTCTTGTGGTATTTCCTTCCCTTGCCTTTGTGTCGAGGCTGCTGTAGGTGATCATCCGATCAAGGTCCACTGTTGCTGCTATCTGGGTGGACTCCTAGGTGGCATCGGTGTGGGGTGGGGAGGTTTGTATGGCCTCTCTATGATAGGATTTGCAGTCGGTTGTCCTCATTTTATTTCCTTCCTTTTCCTTTGCATCGAGGCTGCCGCAGTGATCAGGAGATTGAGGTCCATCGTTGTTGCTATTCGGGTGGATTCCTAGGTGGCCTCAGGGTAAATCGGAGAGGTTTGGGGCTCATTTATAATATAGAGGTTGCGTGGTTGGTCATTCTCCATTTATTTCCTTTGGATTGAGGCTGCCATAGGTGATCAGGAGATCGAGGTCCACCATTGTTGCTGTCTGGGTGGACTCCTAGGTGGCCTCGGTGCGGGGCATGGAGGCCTTTGGAGGCATCATTTCTAAGGGAGTGGGTGAGTGATTGCTCGTTTTCTTGTTGGTTGGGCCGTGGCTGCAAACTCCGGAGTGGCCCTGGTGTGTTGTGGCTTGGCAGGTCTGCCCATTTGTTCGCCATGTCCTTGGCATGTTGCGTGTGCTTCCTTCTTGGGATGCAAGAGGTGCAAGGCATAAAAGTTTTACATGATATTTTGACATCTCTTTGACTTGATGGGTGTTCAGGTTGGCTCTTGGTAAGAGAGTGCCCAGAATGCCCTTTGAAGTGGGAGGGTGCTACCTGGTTGATCCTGCCAGTAGTCATATGCTTGTCTCAAAGATTAAGCCATGCATGTCTAAGTATGAACTAATTCAAACTGTGAAACTGCAGATGGCTCATTAAATCAGTTATAGTTTTTTTGATGGTACCATACTACTCGGATAACCATATTAATTCTAGAGCTAATACATGCACCAAGTCCTGACTCTTTGGAAGGGATGCATTTTTTAAATAAAAGGCCGGTGCAAGCTTGCTCACTTTTCTAGTGAATCGTGATAATCGATGGATCGCACAGCCCTTGTGCTGGTGATGCTTCATTCAAATTTCTACCCTATCAACTTTTGATGGTAGGAAAGAGGCCTACGATGGTGGTGACAGGTGATGGAGAATTAGGGTTCGATTTCGGAGAGGGAGTCTGAGAAATGGCTACCACATCCAAGGAAGGTAGTAGGCATGAAAATTACCCAATCCTGACATGTGGAGGTAGTGACAATAAATAACAATACTGGGCTCATCGAGTCTGGTAATTGGAATGAGTACAATCTAAATCCCTTAATGACGATCCATTGGAGGGCAAGTTTGGTGCCAGTAGCCGCGGTAATTCCAGCTCCAATAGCGTATACTTAAGTTTTTGCAGTTAAAAAGCTCGTAGTTGGATCTTGGGTCGTAAAGGTCGATCTGCCTACTCAGTGTGCACCTGCCCTTCCATCCCTTTTGTTAGCAGCGTGCTCCTGGCCTTAATTGGCTAGGTCGTGGCTCTGACACTGTTACTTTGAAAAAATTATAGTGCTCAAAGAAATCTTATGCTCTGAATACATTAGCATGAAATAACGTGATAGGAGTCTGGTCCTATTGTGTTGGCCTTCGGGAT
Source organism: Pinus tabuliformis (assembly GCA_031772625.1). Taxonomy (NCBI): domain Eukaryota; kingdom Viridiplantae; phylum Streptophyta; class Pinopsida; order Pinales; family Pinaceae; genus Pinus; species Pinus tabuliformis. The sequence goes on along the minus strand of CM062819.1, from coordinate 1,061,975,485 downwards.
CAAAGTAATGATTAATAGGGACTGTTGGGGGCATTCGTATTTCATTGTCAGAGGTGAAATTCTTGGATTTATGAAAGATGGACCACTGCAAAAGCATTTCCCAAGGATGTTTTCAGTAATCAATAAAGAAAGTTGGGGGCTCGAAGATGATCAGATACCATCCTAGTCTCAACCATAAACGATGCTGACTAGGGATCGGCGGATGTTGTTCTAAGGACTCTGCCAGCACATTATGAGAAATTAGAGTGTTTGGGTTCTAGGGGGAGTATGGTCGCAAGGCTAAAATTTAAAGGAATTGATGGAAGGGCACCACTAGGAGTGGAGCCTGCGGCTTAATTTGACTCAACACGGGGAAACTTACCAAGTCCAGACATAGTAAGGATTGATAGATTGAGAGCTCTTTCCTCATTCTATGGGTGGTGGTGCATGGCTGTTCTTAGTTGGTGGAGTGATTTGTCTGGTTAATTCTGATAACGAACGAGACCTCAACATGCTAACTATCTATGTGGAGGTTCCCCTTCGCAGCTAGCTTCTTAGAGGGAATATGGCTGTTTAGGCCATGGAAGTTTGAGGCAATAACAGGTCTATAATGCCCTTAGATGTTTTGGGCCACACACATGCTACACTGATGTAGCCAACGCGTTTTTCTTCCTGGTTCGAGAGGATCGAGAAATCTTCTCAAATTACATCATGATGGGGATAGACCATTGCAATTATTGGTCTTCAACAAGGAATTCCTAGTAAGTGTGTGTCATCAACTCGTGTTGACTATGTCCCTTCCCTTTGTACACACTGCCCATCGCTCCTACCAATTGAATGATCAGGTGAAGTGTTCAGATTGCCTCGACGATGGTGGTTCGCCGCCATCGATGTCATGAGAAGTTCATTGAACCTTATCATTTAGAGGAACAAGAAGTCATAACAAGGGTACCATAGGTGAACCTGCGATACGATCACTGATAGCAGGGGTTTTCTTTTTTTGGTTCGAGTTGGTTGGGTTTCGATTGCAATGTGGGACAGTGTGGTTTGTCTCTAGGGGAGCGGGTTTGGTGTTTGGCAGGAACATTGTTGGTTGATTGTCTTGTGGTAACACTTGTTTTTTCGTGTGTGTGCCTGCAAGCCATGCTTGTGCTTGTCCCACCCATCATTTGTTTTTATTCCCCCAATGTGTTTCTGTAGGGGGTCGGAAGCTTGTTTCTTGGGAGCCCTTCCGATGATCTGTTCGGTTGGGCATGGTTGCTACAGTTGAGGTGCTTGGGAAATACGATGGATAAATTTAGACTCATTCGTAGTGGCAGTGCTCGGTCTTTTGTTCATTGGAAGGCATGGGCCAAGGGTGCGGGCTTCCATAGTTGGTTCTCTCGAAAAGGCGATGGTGGTTGATGTGTTGCTTGGGTGAGATTTTTTGCTGGTGGTTGGGTCAAGGGAGTGGTTGTGCGTGCACGTGGTAGCTCAAACCTTCCGTGATGGTATATTTTTAGGGTGGGGTCAGTATGGGATGGATGAAGAGTGGTTCAACCAGTTGGGCTGGCCACCCTAGTCCTCCCGACCATTCCTCGACATGCCCTCGCGGAAGGGCTAGTTGTCCAGGTAATGGAAAACCCCTCCCTTGGTCTAAGGTCCATCGAGATCACAATTTTCCCCGCCGATGGGCATGAGGGTGGCTATCTTATCTCCTACCTTTACCATCGAGGGAATTCCTTGTCCTCTAGTGAGCCACTCCCCTTCTAAGGGAAAAAGAAGTAGCGGGTTGTGTCTTTGTTCCTCCCTTTGGATTGTGGGTTTTTTGTGGGACTTGGTCATTTCTTTGTTTCATGGTGTGCACTTTGTGGACGTCCCTCTCTTTAGTGGCCTTGCACCATCGATGTATTTGTTGCCCCATGACTTTCTCTAGCATTGAGTGTCGGCCCGTGACAACTCCTCTTTGGAGTTTGATTCTTGACCCCCGTTGACTTTCTCGCTAGAAAGGTTGTTGGGTGTTTTGTACATGGAGGGGTGCAATATCAGGGTGGGTTTGTTATTAATAATCTATTTGTCTCTTGAAGCCTTGTGCTGGGTTGGGGGGTTGTTTACCTCTCAGTAACATGCTCCACACACTAGTCTCATCGCAGCCCTTGTCTTTTCTAGTGATCAAGTTTAGGTTGTGATTTATTTGCTTGGTTGTTGATTGTTGTTTGTTATGTTGTAAAGATAGAAAGGGTGTTGTGCCGTAATGTATGTGGGAGGGTGTGAAGAGGTGGGATTCTTTTTGAATGGGTGCCTTGTTTGATTTCTTTTTGGTTGGAAAACATCTACTCGGTGTGCTGTTGAGCTTCTCTCTTTTCTTAGGATCTTTGTTTCTTCGGTGTTGTTTTCTTCCCTTCTTCCTTTTGCTAATAACTTTATGGAGAAGAGGTGGGATTGTTGTGGATTGGTGTTTGGAAAGGACGAAAAGTAGTATGAGTTCCCAGGGTGGCCACCTTATTCCATCTCAATTGTTGTCCCCTGCAGTACCCATTTTTTGCAAAGGTATGGGGTTTAGGAAGCTTGTTCTCTATTTGAGCCTCACCTTGTGAGCCAGTAGCCATGTTTGATGTCTCTTTCTTTCATTTTGTTTTCTTCCCTACTTGCTTTTGGCCCCTAGCTTTACGAAGAAAAGGTGGGATTGCTGTGGATTGGTTTTCAAGAAGGGCGAAAATCAGTGCAAGTTTTGGGGGTGGCCACCCTATTCCTTCTCGATCATAGTCCCCTGAAATTCCCCCCTTTTTATGAAGGCACGGGGTTGGGGAAGCTTTTTCTCTATTTGAGCCTCCCCTTGTGAGCTGGTAGACACATTTGATATCTCTCTTTCTTTCATGTTGTTTTCTTCCCTTCTTCCTTTTGGCCCCTAGCCTTACGAAGAAAAGGTGGGATTTTTGTGGATTGGTGTTCGGGAAGGATGAAAAGTAGTGCGAGTTCCTAGGGTGGCCAACCTAGTCCTTCTCGATCGACATCCCCCGTAGTTCCCCCCTTTCTGCGAAGGCACAGGATTGGGAAACCTTGTTCTCTGTTTGAAGCCTCCCCTTGTGAGCTAGTAGCCACTTGATATCCCTTTCTTTCATGTTGTTTTCTTCCCTTCTTCCTTTTGGCCCCTAGCTTTATGGAGAAAAGGTGAAATTGTTGTGGATTGGTGTTCAGGAAGGACGAAATGCAGTGTGAGCTACTGGGGTGGCCACCCTAGTCCTTCTCGATCGTCGTCCCCTTCAATTCCGCCCTTTTTGTGAAGGCATGGTGCTTGGGAGGCTTGTGCTTTGTTTGAGCCTCCCCTTGTGAGACGGTAGCCACGTTTGATCTCTATTTCTTTCACCTTGTTTTCTTCCCTTCTTCCTTTCGATCCCTATCTTTATAGAGAAAAGGGGGAATTGTTGTGGACTAGTGTTCGGGAAGGATTAAAAGCAGTGCGAGCTCCTGGGGTGGCCACCCTAGTCCTTCTCGATTGTTGTTCCATGCATTTCCCCCCTTTTTGCAAGGGTGTGCGGATCGAGGAGATTGTTCTCTATTTGAGCCTCCTCTTGTGAGGAGGGTAGACACCTTTGTTTCTCTTTCTTTCATGCGTTTTTCCTCCTTTCCTCCTTTTGGCCCTTAGCCTTACATTTATTGTGGGGGTGTGCCCCTATTTAGTGTTGTGCCGAAGTTTTCAGTAATACGTGGAAACAACTCTCAACAACGAATATCTTGGCTCTTGTTATGATGAAAAATGTAGCAAAATGCGATACTTAATGTGAATTGCAGAATCCTGTGAATCATCGAGTTTTTGAATGCAATTTGTGCTCGAGGCCTCGGTCGAGGGCACTTCTATCTAGGCATCACATCCAATTCAAATGCGCTCCTTGCAATATGTTAGGGAGCAGCGGAGCTAGTCGTCTGTGTCCAATGTAGTGCGGTTGGCTGAAATACCTTGAGCGATGTTTCATGGCATGCGTCGGTGAGCGATGATCTTGTCCCCTTGGATGGGCAATCAGCATTAGCTGATGCGGGCTTTGTGTGGCATCGCTCGAACATGATTTACTCTCTCTTGTCCTCCCATTAGGTAGGGTGGATTTAGCTCCAACTTTGTGACCTCAGCTTAGGTGAGAACACCCGCTGAGCTTAAGCATATAATTAAGCAGAGGAAAGGAAACTGACACGGATTCCCCTAGTAGTGGCAAGCGAACTAGGAAGAGAAAGCATGAAAATTGGGTGGCAGTGTCACCTGAATTATATTCTGTAGAAGCATCCTCAGCAGTGGACCTGGGCCAAGTCCCTTGGAAGGGGGTGCCTGACAAGGTGACAGCCCCATCGGGCCAGGACCCTACCGCATCACAAGGCGTTGTCGGCAACTCAGGTTGTTTTGGGAATGTAGCCTTAATTGGGTGGTAAATTTCATCCAAGGCTAAATACGGGCCAGAGACTGATAGCAAACAAGTACCGTGAGGGAAAGATGGAAAGGACTTTGAAAAGAGAGTTAAAAAGTGCTTGAAATTACCAGGAAGGAAGTGGATGGAGGCTGTCGATGCGTCTCAGTCGGATGTAGAATGGCTTAGGCTAGTATGCCACTTGACTTCAAGTGAAAACCAACATGGACTACTGCATCGTCACAAGCGTGGGTGGATTACTTCATGTTGATTTACCATTGCAGTGGTCAATGAACAAAGCGTGTGCCCTTTTGGCGGGCCATGTGCACCTATTCACTCATGGTGTTGGTTGGTGGGCTTTCCGTTCGACCCGTCTTGAAACACGAACCAAGGAGTCTAACATGTGTGTGAGTCGGCAGGATTGAAAACCAGAGAGGCACCAGGAAGCTGACGAGTGATATCCCCTCTCTAGGGGGGTGCATCGTTGACTGACCTTGAGCTTATGTGAAGGGTTCAAGTGCGAGCACACCTTTTAGGACCCGGAAGATGGTGAAATATGCCTGAGCAGGGTGAAGCCAAAGGAAACTCTCGTGCAGGCTCGTAGCAATATTGACGTGCAAATTGTTCATCTGACTTGGGTATAGTGGTGAAAGACTAATCAAACCATCTAGTAGCTGGTTTCCTCCGAAGTTTCCCTCATGATACCTGCAGCTCACGCGCGAGTTTTATCAGGTAAAGCAAATGATTATAGGCATCGGAGACGTAATTCCCTTGACCTATTCTCAAACTTTAAATAGGTAAGAGGGTGTGGCTGCTCCATTAAGTCATGCCATGGAATTGAGAGCTCCAAGTGGGCCATATATGGTAAGCAGAACTGGCGATGTGAGATGAACCAAAATTCAAGTTACGGTGCCAAATTGCATGCTAACCTAGATCTCACAAAGGGTGTTGGTTGATTAAGACAACATGACGGGAAGTTGAAATCCGCTAAGGAGTGTGTAACAACTCACCTGCCAAATCAACTAGCCCTGAAAATGGATGGCACTGAAGCACACAACCTATACTTGACCGTCAGAGCAATTGCCTGGCTTCGATGAGTAGGATGACATGGGGGTCATTGAGAAGCCTCAGGCGTGAGCTTGGGTGGATCAGACCTCGGTGCAGAACTTGGTGGTAGTAGTAAATATTCAAATGAGAACTTTGAAGACTAAAGTGGGGAAAGGTTCCATGTGAACAACACTTGGACATGGGTTAGTTGATCCTAAGAGATGGGGAAGCCTTGTATCAAGGGTACACTCTGCACGAGTATCGAAAGGGAATTGGGTTAATATTCCCCAATCAATACATGGCAGCGGGTGACAACGTTTAGGAAATCTAGAGATGTCATCAGGGGCCTTGGGAAGAGTTATCTTTTCTTTTCAATATCTTTCCCACCCTGGAATCGGTTCACCAAGAGATAGGATCCAGCAGCTGGAAAATTTAGAGGACTGAGTACTGTTCATTCTCGGTCGTACTCATAACCGCATCAGGTCTCCAAGGTGAACAACCTCTAGTTAATAGAACAATGTAGGTAAGGGAAGTCGGTAAAACGGATCCGTAACTTCAAGAAAAGGATTGGCTCTACGGGTTGGGCCTAGGGGTCTGCGCCCTCAACTCGTGGGCTATCATTAGTTTTCTTGCACTGCTCTCGTGGCAAGGGCGGGCAGTCGCGTGTCGATTGGGCTACGAGCGTAGAATTCCCCCTGTCGGGGGCTTTTCCCTAGGTGTCGAACAGTCGACTCAGAACTGGTACGGACAAGGGGAATTCAACTGTTTAATTAAAACAAAGCATTGTGATGGTCCCTACAGATGTTGATGCAATGTTATTTCTACCCAGTGCTCTGAATATCAAAGTGAAGAAATTCAACCAAGCACAGGTAAAAGGCAGGAGTAACTATGACTCTCTTAAGGTAGTCAAATGCCTTGTCATCTAATTAGTGACACACATGAATGGATTAATGAGATTCACACTATCCCTATCTACTATCTAGAAAAACCACAGCCAAGGGAACAAACTTTCTAGAATCAGCAGGGAAAGAAGACCTTGTTGAACTTGACTCTAGTCTGACTTTGTGAAATGACTTGAGAGGTGTAGAATAAGTGGGAGCCGTTTTTAGTGCAAGTGAAATACCACTACTTTAACGTTATTTTACTTATTCCATGGGGTAGAGACGGGGCACTACCCCTATTTTTGGCCTTAAGGCATGTTTTGGTGGGTCAATCTAGGCAGAAGACATTGTCAAGTGGGGAGTTTGGCTAGGGTGGCACATCTGTTAAAAGATAACATAGGTGTCCTAAGATGAGCTCAACGAGAACAGAAATCTCATGTGGAACAAAAGGGTAAAAGCTCATTTGATTTTTATTTTCAATATGAATACAAACCGTGAAAGTGTGTCCTATCGATCCTTTAGATTTTTGGAATTTGAAGCTAGAGGTGTCAGAAAAGTTACGACAGGGATAACTGGTTTGTGGCAGCCAAGCATTCATAGCGACATTGCTTTTTGATCCTTCGATGTCGGCTCTTCATATCATTGTGAAGTAGAATTCACCAAGTGTTGGATTGTTCACCCACCAATAGGGAACATGAGATGGATTTAGACCATCGTGAGACAGGTTAGTTTTACCCAACTGATGAACTGCACCGCAATAGTAATTCAACTTAGTATGAGAGGAACCGTTGATTCCCACAATTAGTCATCGTACTTGGTTGAAAAGCCAGTAGCGCGAAGCTACCGTGTTTTGGATTATGACTGAACGCCTCTAGGTTAGAATCCATGCTAGAAGTGGCGCATGTCACTCTTCGACTGTATTTAGACCCACAGTAGGGGCATCACTTTGTCACCCCCACGGACCCGTGTCATTTGTAAACCGCAACCGTGAAAAATCTCGGTCGGGGTAGCTTTGAAGTTCAATTCCAAATGGTCGTTGACAAGAATCCTTTGCAGATGACTTAAATAAGTGACGAGGTGTTGTAAGTGGCAGAGTGGCCTTACTACCAGAATCCACTAAGATTCAACCCTTGGTCACCTCGATTCAGAGCTTCGCTCTTGTCACAAACAAATTCGGACAACCCTCCTGCTCTATCGCCTCTGCCTCTTCCTCTAGACGACAATTTTTTATTACTTGGGGGTGGAAAATTTGGGGTTTCCATGCCGCAATGGAAAAGGTGCCAAAGCTCAGGAAAATTAGGGTTTCCATGTCATGCTCCATCACCCGAAATTTTGGGGTTTCCATGTCGCGCCTCAGTTTACAAAACTTTGGGGTTTCCATGTCACGCCCCCGTACCCAAAATTTGGGGTTTCCACGTTGCGACAAAAAAGGATCTCAAGCATGGGAAAAATTAGGGTTTCCATGCCGCACCCTAGTGCCCAAAATTTGGGGTTTCCACCCAGCGCCTAAAATTTGGGGCTTCCATGTCGCACCAAAAATTTGGGGTTTCCACCCAGTGCCTAAAATTTGGGGGTTCCGCCCAATGCAAAAAAAAATTGGGGTTTCCATGTTGCACCCAAAATTTGGGGTTTCCACCCGGCGCCTAAAACTTGGGGCTTCCGCCTAGTGCAAAAAAATTGGGGTTTCCATGCTGCACCAAAAATTTGGGTTTTCCAAGTCGTGCCCCAACACCCAAGCCTAGGGAAACTTGGGGTTTCCATGTCATGCCACGACCGAAACCGACAGTGCCCAAGCCTGGGGAAACTTGGGGTTTCCATGTCGTACCCTAGCACCCAAGCCTAGGAAACGTGGGGTTTCAATGTCGTGCCACGATCGAAACCAGCGGCGCCCAAGCCTAGGGCAACTCAAGGTTCCATGTCTCACCTTAGCGCCCAAGCCTGGGAATATTGGGGTTTCCATGTCCCGCCCTTGATGGAACCACGGGTTTCCGCATTTTACGGAACAATGGAAATGTGAGGTTTTCAATAATGCCCCAACGCGGGGAACTTGGGGTTTCCATGACGATGCAAACCGACTCACAAGTCTCGAGAACTTGGGGTTTTTCAAAACCGCTGCCCAAGTATGGGGAACTCACGGTTTCCATGTTGCAGTGTAGCTAGAACCACCGACGGAAACCACCCAAGTCTGGGAAACATGGGGTTTCCACCTGAATCACCCTAGAGTCTATGGAACTTCGGATTTCCATGTCGTGGGGTGACGAAAAGCCGCCAAAGTCCAGGGAACTCAGGGTGTCCATTTCGCAGTGCGATGGAAACTGCTACCCAAGTCAGTGGACACACAGGGTTTCCATTTCGTGTCACAACAAAAATTTCTACCCAAGTCTGGGAAACGCGGGGTTCCCATGTCACTCATGCTGTGGCTAAAATTGTCGCCCAAGTATGGGGAGCTTTCGGTTTCCATGTCATCATGCCATAGGGAATGACTTCCCAAGTTTGGGGAGCTTCAGGTTTCCATGTCACGTGACAGGAAACGACTGCCCAAGTCTACCGAACACGGGGATTTCCATTCCATGGCATGATGGAATCCACCAAATTATGGGAAACTTGAGGTCTTCCATGTCCCGCCATGACAGAAACCACAACCTCGATGCAGGGAACTCAGGTTTCCATGCCATGGAATGACAGAGGACTGCCCAATTCCGTAGAACCCGGGGGCTTCTGTTTCATGGCATGAGGGAAACCGCCTAATTCTAGGAACCTCTAGGGTCTCCATCTCCTGCCCGGGCGAAAACTGCAGCCCCGGTACAGGGAAATTGGGTTTCCATGTCGCAACATGACAAAAATCGCTAAATTTTATGGAACTCATGGTTTCCATGTTGTGGAACGATGAAGAACTGCCCAATTCTTGTGAACTTAGGGTTTCCATTTCGCGGTGGGGTGGAAACCACTTGCCTGGTCTGTCTCTGGAACTTGGGGTTTCCATGCCTCATTGCGACGAGAGCCATCCAAGTGCGGGGAAAGCGGGGTTTACCTGCCCTACCATGATGATAGTTTCCCAAGTGTGTGAAATCTAGGGTTTCCATGTCCCATTGTGCTAGAAGCCTCTACTACGTACGCCAGGGGGGGCTGGGGTGTCAGGTATTCGAGTCGGGAGCACCCGAGAGAGTCGAAAGACTGAACTCATAGTATGTTGGGTCCCTATAATACTAGTGATTACCCCATTACTATTGTAGTTATACCCCTTATTTATATTGTTGTGCCCCTATTACCCCCATATTGTTATTTTTGTGCCCCATAGAATCCCTCTATTGTTATTTTTGTGGCTTTATATTATTATTGTTAGGTCGGCTAGATTATATTGTGACTCCATATGCTCCTATATATAGAAAGGAGGTTTTGTCATTTGAATCATCCAAGAATTGTTCATTTATGTAATGTAAAGGAGGTTGCCCCCTTGAAGAGGCTGAATTCTAAGGCGTTGATCTATCTTCTCTATCATTTCTTGAGTTGGTTTCATAACATTTGGTATTAGAGCTTTGGATTCTAGGGTTTTGCTGCTCCAAACAGGTCATCGTGCCATTTTCGCTATAACTTTTTTCTATGAAGTTTCAGAAGTCGCAAAAAAAACCCATTTGAGAATAAATCACACTGAATCTTGGATCCAAATTTCAGAGCTTTTCACACGATATTTGTGGAGATATGATCTGAGGAAGTTGGTCTTTTTGCTGACTCTTGAATTACATTCAAAACAAGTGACCTGGGGAAAATCGTCATAACTTTCTCTCTGGGGATCGGATTGAAATTTCATAAGAAGCTACAGAAAGAGGACAGACTATAGTTTCTTGTATGCATGTTTCAGATCCAAAGGTTGAAACAGTGACTCGTGGCATGTCGTACAAGTTCGCTCTACTGAACTAGTCTAAAAGAAAGTCACCGTGGGAGATTTCACATAACTCTTCCTTGGAGAATCCAATTGGGGTCAGATTTGTGGAATTGGAAAGAGGACATAGAGGGCTACTACAGCTCACAAATTTAGAACTAGATGATTGGAAAGTAGAGAGATAAATCAGAGGCAATATCAAGCTCCTACAAAGTGAAAAACGGTGTGTAGATTTTCTTAAAGTTTTGCTTAAGCTTGGTTTGAAAATTTATTTTGAAGGAATTCAAAGGGCATAGTAGAGCATTATTATTGGTAACTGATGCCCCGAGGAAAGAAAATGCAAACACCTAGTAAGGAACCTAAAAGCTCTAGCATGACTCATGAAGAAGAGGAAGAAATGAAACATGATATATCAAAATTACAAGACCAAGTGCAACACCTGTCCCTTGCACAAAAAGGAACAGAATCTAAGATGGATGATTTGAAGAGAGATTTGAAGACAGACATGGATGAATTGAAGATAAATATGAATAAGTTGCTACAAGAAATGGTCCCTAAGGGTGAAAGGGTACTAAAGGAAACTGATGATGAGAACAAAACAAATGTTAATCATGATTCCATAGAAGCTAATGTTGGATTGAAGAATCACCATATTCCAAAAATTGATATGAGGAATTTTGATGGCAAGGATCCCGCCACATGGATATTACAGATGGAGCAATTCTTCGATCTCAATAATGTGAAAAATGCACAAAAGGTACGTATGGCAACTATATATTTGGAACCAAATCAGTTTGTATGGTATCAATGGCTTTGTTCTCGTAAACAATTTATCACTTGGGCAATTTTTACGGAAGAATTGATAGCACATTATGAGGATACAAAAAGCAACACTTTTTTTAGCCAATTGATAAGTCTCAAACAAAAGGGTTCAGTAATGGAGCACATTGAGGAGTTCCAAAAATTGAACATAAGGGTAAAAGATATTCCAGAGGAGCATAGGATTGATGTGTTCATAGGGTCTTTAAAGGATAATATCCAACATGATGTCCGCCTTTGGGAACCTGATTCATTAGAGAAGGCATTCAGGTTAGCAAGAAAAATGGAAAGCAAAATTATCACAACTAGCAAGCATACCACTCACAACTATAAAGACGGAAGTGTTGTTGCCCCTAGTCTTCCACAACCTACAAGGTTGACACCACAACAATTGGAAGAAAAAAGAGCAAAATGGCTTTGTTACAGTTGTGATAGCAAATACACAAAAGGTCATAAGTGTGCTGAGAAGAAATTATTCTACATAGATTGTGAAGAGGAAGAAGAAAAGGAGCAAGAAAGGTCAAAAGAAGAGGATATACTCCAGGAACAAAGCCTAGATGAAGAAAAAATAAATCCGACCATATCTTGTAATGCATTGGCGGGAATTACCACTCCTCAAACCATCAAGATAGAAGGACAAATCAAGAAGAAAAAGGTAATAGTGTTGATTGATTCAGGAAGCACCCACAATTTTATTCATTGTAGCGTAGCAAAAGAATTGAATTGCTTCCTATATCCAGCACCAGAGTGTCAAGTGATGATTGCAAATGGAGGAACAATAAATTTCTCAGGAAAGTGCCATAATATCAAGCTATCCATGGGAGAATATGTATTGACTAGCCCAATGCTTTCCATTCCAATGGGAGGTGCTGATGTTGTACTAGGAGTCCAATGGCTACAATCCTTGGGTACAATAGCTTTTAATTTTCAAGAAGTTTTCATCAATTTTTCTACGGAAGGAAAGGAAGTTGAATTAAGGGGTATTGCAGGGAAACCAGGAAAGATAATCAGCTCTAATGGCATGACTAAGCTTCTTAAAAAGGATCAAAGAGGTGTAATTGCACAATTATGTTTGCCAGATGTTTCCACATTGGAATCATCTATTTCTCCAGATCTCCAAAACGTCCTGGACAATCATTCCAAGGTATTTGAGACTCCCAAAGGTCTCCCACCTATGCGTGATCATGATCATGCTATTCATCTGATTCCAGGAAGTGTTCCTCCAAACATCAGGCTGTACAGATATCTCTATGCCCAAAAAAGTGAAATTGAACGTATGGTTGCAGAAATGCTAGAGGCTGGTATAATTCAACCGAGTCAAAGTTCTTTCTTAGCTCCAGTAGTATTGGTGCACAAGAAGGATGGATCATGGCACATGTGTCCGGATTATAGGGAGCTCAACAAGCTCACTATTAAAGATAAGTTCCCCATTCCTGTCATTGATGAATTACTGGATGAATTGCATGGATCAATTTACTTCACCAAGTTGGATCTTCATTCGGGATATCATCAAATCAGAATGAAGATTGAAGACATTCCGAAAATAGCATTTAGAACTCATGAGGGTCATTATGAATTTTTGGTCATGCCTTTTGGCCTTACCAATGCACCTTCAACATTTCAAGGTTTGATGAATTCAATTTTCAAACCATTCCTTAGAAAATTTGTGTTAGTATTTTTTGATGATATACTAATCTGCAGCAAGTCTTGGAAGGATCATGTTGAACATGTTGACAGGGTGCTACAACTATTGGAGGAGAAACAGTTATATGCAAAAAGATCCAAATGTTTCTTTGGAGTCCAGGAGGTGGAATATTTGGGTCATATTGTATCTCATGAAGGAGTTAAGGTAGACCCTAGCAAAATTAAAGCCATTAAGGAATGGAAAATCCCCACATCCATAAAGCATCTGCGAGGATTTCTTGGGTTGACAGGGTATTATCGCAAGTTTGTTAAGAATTATGGGAGAATAGCAGCACCTCTAACAACATTATTGAAGAAAGATTCATTTTCATGGACTCCGGAAGCAACAAAGTCATTTGAACATCTTAAAGAGGCAATGTGCCAAGCACCGATCTTAGCTACACCGGACTTCACAAAAACCTTTATTATGGAATGTGATGCTTCAGGAAATGGAATTGGTGCTGTTCTAATGCAAGATGAAAGACCCATTTCTTTTGAAAGTCATCCAATCAAGGGAAAGTTCTTAAGCAAAGCTATTTACGAAAAGGAAATGTTGGCAATACTCCATGCACTTAAGAAATGTCGACCCTACCTAATGGGAAGACACTTCAAGGTAAAAACGGATCATGATAGCCTTAAATACTTTTTAGAACAAATATTATCCTCTGAAGAGCAACAAAAGTGGGTCACAAAGATGTTGGGTTATGACTTTGAAATCATCTACAAAAAAGGGAAGCAAAATGTGGTGGCAGATGCACTCTCAAGAAAGGATGAGGATGTGGAAGCATTCTTGTGTGCCATTTCTATTATCCAACCAGATTGGATAAATGAAGCAAGCGAGGAATGGAAGAATGACGAAGAAGTGTGGGCACTTATTTGATTGCTACAACAAGATTCCAGTACTTCTGATACATTTAGCTGGAAAAATGATTCACTATGGTACAAAGATCGCTTATACCTCTGTTACACAACAATTTGTCACCGTTTGTCACCGTCCCTGTTATCCCTCATCTGCATACTGGAGGACTCATTCCGGGACCTGTGAGAAGTGACATGACCTTAAACCACTTGCATCGTATTCCTCTTAGTATGAGCTTCATTTTCCCTGAAGACATCTCCTGCAAAATCCTCATGAAAACAACTCTTTTTACATTAGCACGGTTCACAGTTCACTGCCCGCGCCAATGGGGGAAATACTCTATAAAGGGCGCGCCATTGGCGCTCTGTCCCAGAGTCGCACTCGCGCCAACCGAATTGAGTAAAGTTTTCAACGACCAAACTCCCGAAGGTTCTCTTCAACCCATTCACCAACTGAATCTATGTTGAGCTCGGATGGTTTGGCTTCGAATCTCCATAGAAGGGAAAGTGGTTTGCCACCTTTCATGGAAGTTTCCAAGTGATAAAGCCAATCCCATGAATAATGTGGTTGATCCTACCTCTTTCCCTCTCTATCTATAAAAGCTTACCTCTATGCCTTGAGTAAGCTAGTCACAGTCATAATACTCATAACTCCAGGAATTCAAGAGCTTGAAGCTGCAAGAGCCTTCTTTGCACCCATAAGGCCAAATCTAAGTAAGGAGATTCTTGTCACCCAAAGAGAGAGAGAGGCTTGTCCCTCATCCCAGCAAGCTTTGCAAGACTTGTGTAGCTGACTACCCAGCCAAAGGAGGATTTGACGTCAGAACAATGGTTGTATTCTTCTTTGTTATTCATTAATAATAGATGACTATCATTATGGTTCCACTCTCATTGCTTTATGTTTTATGTTGAGTTATATCTTTTCTGATCGATATATAATTGCATCTACTAGATTTTACGCTTGTTTTCGTGTTGTTCTTTTCATGTGCAGGTATCCTATCACGGAGATCGCGCGGATCGTGACCGGCCGAAGCAAAGGAACGAAGGCGACATTTCTTCGACGAACACTAGCGTTGGAATCCAAGTAGGTTCTCACCATCCACTTTGTATTCGCAATTAGGAACTTGCGTGATAGAATTGTGTGATTATTGCTAGACCCGATCTGGGCTAGTAGGGATCGTCTCTGTCCGTAGAGAGGATTTACCTCCACAACAATTTGATGCCCCCTAAAGCATGAGGCCCGAGAGAGAGAGGGGTGAAATGCTTTACAAGAACAGGCGTGACTGAAAACACGGCTGCCGGAGAACCTGCGTAAAGAAGTACAACTGATATCTCAAGTACATGATATATGTGTGGTATGGGCGCAGCCATCCGTAATAAAGTACATAATAATTTAGATCCAAGGTATGGACGCAGCCATCCGGTCAATGAGTCATGTAATAATCATAATAATCCACAAATCGCAGCCTGGATTCCAATAGACAAAAATCCAGGGTCTCGCGCTCCATCTCGACCCGTACAGAGTACAAGTTCAAGCATGCGAATACATGAGTTGAAGTCGAACATGCATGAACATCGTCTGATTACCAGTCAATAATGAAAACTGTTAACAGACGCGAGAGGTACCATCAATAATGACAATGGCCCTCAAGGTACTATAGGTACAATCTACGGTGTGTGAATGAATGAGCTGACGTTGAACACCCGTAGAATCATTCGATCGGAGGCTAATGATGAAAACCTCTCGTCGAACACGAAGAACCTGCCATTGAGGCATGCAGGCTCCAAGGCACCAAAGGGAGTCTCTAGATCAGCTTCCTGGATAGTGAGCTGAAGTCGATAGGAAGTGATCTTGATCAAAGGTGGGCCATAATGTTTCCCACACCATTGACATGAGACAGAGGAAAGGCGTTGTGGTGATGCAAAATTATGTGAGGTATCAGAGGAGGTGGTATTAATGCAGAGGTCAACCTCTCTTGAACATATCAGCGGCACGATAGTGGATTTGGCAGTATTTGACATCAAATGAGTAGAGGTCATGGTGACAAAACAATGAGCAGATGAGAGGCCGAATAGGATAACCCAAACCCATGGAGGCTAGTGTAAAACAAGATGAGATGTCCCCACCCCGACACGAATGCAGACGAGTGCCATGTTCAAGAGCGACATACTGCCGACACGATGACAAGTATGGATCCATTTTCCCCACCATTTCTGGCGAATACCCCAGTTACTTTTAACAAGCTTGATGGGGATAGCATATGCTTGTGAGCGTCATTACGATGGAATCCGATGTCATTAAGTTTTAACGAGCCTGACAAAGGAAAAAACCGGGGTCTTTTCCTATTTAGAGAGTCTGAAAAGACAGCAAAAAGAAAACTCCAGGGCGATCCTTTTTCGTAAAGTTGTGTCTCTCGAGCCCGAAAAAGTATAAAACAATGCTCGAAAGAACCGCCCGACCGTTATGATCGAGGAGTACTTTTCAATTATAGTGATATCAAATTGAAAAAGTAGAAAAGCGATCAATATCATGTCGTTTCGTAACCATTTACGAACCGGAGATGACAAGGGTCCGACGATCTTTTCGTTTTTACACGGTCGGGAAAAGGGTTTAAAGACGACCGCCTCTTATTTCCATTTAACGAATCAAGAGGGAACTCGGCAATCTTTTCACTTTTAAGGAGTTAGAAAAGAGCTGAAAGATAACTCCATCATTACTTTTTCGTGCATTTACCGAGTCTGAAAAAGCATAAAACACAACTCACTTCACCATCGAAGCTGCAAAAAGGACCTGTCATAGCACCAGAAACAAGCGTAAAACCTGTTTTTGACCGAAAGCACATTAAAATATTCAAAAACCAACTTTTTAAACCTTATTACAAGTCAAAAAGCCTATAAATGTGGTTAAAATGTAAAAACAAAATTACTTTTACCTTTTTACCTTGTGCATAGTGGTAGTGGTCCATTTGGAGTGCGAACTTCGAGCAGCTATTACCACCAATCCGGGCAACCATTTGAGATTCCGCTAGTTGCAGGTAAGAGGCGCTCTCATAAGCTTCATTTTCATTCCTGTTTTCATGCATTTTGTTCCTGATTTGTGCCTCTACAAGGGGGATTTCAAAATTTAGGGTTGCGCCCCATTGGCGCGGGTATCCGGCACGGGTCCGCGCCAATGGGGTGATTTACCCAAAGGTGTCGCGCCATTGGCGCGACTGTTTTAGAAACAGTCGCACCAACCGCGCTAGGTTTTTACTTAGATTTTCCCATTTATTTTGAAATTTTTCCGGTGTATATGCTTACCAAGGCTTCGTTAATGATTTATTCATCCTTGTGGGTGCAGGAAACACACAAAAATGCCGGTGGAATGGAAAGAACGAGAGCACGATGCCGTAGATGCCTTAGCCCTCGCAGATGAAGGATGTATGAATGCGCTGAGAGACCGTGGTCTCAAGAAATTCTTTCTCACCTCCTATCTGCGAGCTCAACTAGATCTATTGCAGTTATAGTGGATGCTTGGGACATCGATGACCAAGTATTTCGACTACGAGATCAGACCTTAGAGTTGGATGTATTTGACATGTACTTCATTACTGGGTTGTCACGGAGAGGGGCAATCCCCATTCTGACCGGAAGCAGGCCTTCCGTAGAGAAAATAGGTGAAGTAAAGGCTCGTGTGTGCCCAGAGGCACAATTTGGGAAGAACAGCGCCAAGGTGGATAGCGCCACCATCCATGATTTGGTTCTTAAGGTGATACTGTTCACGTGCAGCTGGGGTACAGGCGCCCCATGAGGCCAGTAAGAACCATCTGTTACTGGTGACAGAGTGTCTTAGCCCCACCATTTTTGACTGGGCTACACCAGTGACTACAAATATAAAGAGGCAACTTACAAAGTGTAAGTGCGGGGGGGTGAAACAGTTTGGATATGGTTCGATTGTGGTATCGTTCTTCCTAGAACGATTACCTTTATTCCAGTACCAGGGAGCTGTGGTAGCAGACCCATTACCACGAGAGCCTAGAATGGCTCGCTGGGCAGCATTGATGCCTAGAGGTGGAGGGGGCCAACAGATGTCTTCGCGGCCTGAGTTCTTCATATGGCTTCGCCGCCAGTTGATCATGGTGGAAGACTGGCCATATGCGGGAACCAACTTCATGGGGGACCCAAACCTCCCACTGCCCAAGGGGGAGGAATGGGAAGAGGAGCTAGGTATGATCTTCTCTTTTTGATGTTTTTTTATGTATTTTTTATGTTTTTGTCAATGCATGTTCTGATGACAGTGATATATATATGCAGATACGGGACTAGAGCGTCCAGTCGGTTTGTCTCCCATAGCGAGGAGGGGCCAACCTGCAACTGACCCTCAGGTAGGAGGTGCCATGGGGGAAGAGCTAGTGCAGAATCTCGAGGGACTTACCCAAGGGATTCCAGGCTATGCCAGATTGGCGGATGTGCCGTTCGCATATCAGAGGCACACGGTGGGGGTGTCGTCCCGCATCCATCGTCTGTTGAGATGCTTGGTGCGCACGGTGACGTGCTACCATGAGCACCACCATGAGTAGACTCCTAGGTTTCTTTCATGCATATTTTTTGAGGGACATGTTGTCCGAGGATGTATCAGAACACGTATTATTTTTTTGGTTTTGTAACGCACAGAGTGCAAACATTATGACACACACACACACACACACACACACACACACACACACACACATATATATATATACATATGCCTATGGTTTATTATTGTGCTTTTATGTGCTTGCTTGTATGATGTTTTGATTATAAATTACGCAAATGTCTATCTAGTACATGGTTGGCCAGTGCATCAGATAATGTGTTTAATCGTCGAGGAATATGTTGATATGTGATAAAATCAAAATTTCTTTCTAACAATTTAACACGTAAGTAAAACCTTAAAATATGACGGTCTCTGGTGGAATATCGTCCATTGAGCTGGTGGACGACAAGCTGAGAGTCTAGGTTAACAAGCAATGTATGAATACCAAGATTGATTGCTTCGGCTAATAATTCAATAACAGTGCTATATTCAGCGACATTGTTTGTAGTACAACCTAAATAGACACCTTGAAGGTCTATCAACTCACCGTGAGGATCGTAGATCACCCACGCCGCAGACGACAAATTACGAGTACTGCGGCAGGCACCATCAGCGAAACCAATGTAAGGTGCACCTAACATCTGCACAAGAAGCAAAAAGACACAATAAGGGGCAATCACGCTTTCACACCAAATCGAAAACATGAAAACTCACACACACACACATGCATATCCAAATCAAAGTGCATGAATTATGCATAGTACTTTTTCAAGTACAACCCATTACAGGGCTTATCAAGAGGATTACCTTCGTAGTCAATTAGTTCGTAGGCCCCTTTTTGCAACACTCTCTTTACAATGTAAGGGCCTAGCCACATGGGCTCGAGTTTGCCTACCCCCAGCTTATCATTGGCTTGGTCGTATAGCAGGACAAGGTCTCCCTCAACAAAGGAACGAGGATGAATGGTATGGTCAAAATGAGTTTTGACTCTCTTCTTTTGAGCTTCAATAGCTAGAGAGGCTAAACGACGAGTCTCGTCTAACCGTTCTAGATAAAGGAGCCGTTCCTCCACTAGAGTGGTGTTGGGAAGCAACTCAACGGCTATTTTCAACGAAGGAATTTCACATTCTATAGGAAGGGTAGCCTCCAATCCATAAACTAGCTGAAATGGAGTGAACCCGGTGGCATCCTTCACAGAGGTTCGGTAGGCCCACAAGGTAGGAAACAACATCAGATGCCAATTAGACTTATGCATGTCGACAGCGCGTTGAAGCATTGTTACCAAAATCTTGTTAACAGCTTCAACCTGACCGTTAGATTGAGGATAGTACGGGGTTGAACTATCGTACCTTAAGCCTAGTTGGGTTGTCAACTCGGTCATCATGTGATTACTGAAATGCTTCTCGTGATCCGTGACAATGGCTTGTGGAACTCCGAACCACGTAATAACATGATTGAACAAAAACTGCGTCGCTGTATGACCGTCTTCATTTAATGTGGGCATCGCCTTGGCCCATTTCGTGAAATAATCGACGGCAACGATAATAAACCCATGCCCCCCGGCCGAGCGAGGCTTACAGGTTGTATAATCAATGCCCCATTTTGCAAAAGGGCCTACGGTCACAACAGGTTGCAGCGGGGTCGGTGGCGCACGCATCTTCCGCTGGTATATCTGGCATGCATGACACGAGCGGACAACAAGAATGCAATCTTTAAAAATGGAAGGCCAGAAATAACCAGCGCGAAGGATTTTTTGAGCTGTAGCATATCCGAACATATGACCACCACAGGCGCCAGAGTGGCAGTCATTCAAGACTTTCTCAGCTTCCTCGAGGGTGAGACATCGGCGGAGAACGGAGTCAACGCCGAGGCGGTACAGGGTGTCTCCTATGATCCGATAGGGTTGAGATTGATGGCGGATCCGCCGCCGAGCATCTTTGGATAGAGCGGGACGGAATGAGGAGGTCTGTAAATACACAATAATATCCCCGTACCAGGGATCGAGGGTGCTGATCAGAAAAAGAGTTTCGTCTGGAATATGATCTTCGGAAAGAGAAGGTGCAGAAGGGGATGGCAAAGAACAGAGCAATTCAGCGAAGACCAGAGACTTCTTAGACTTGGCAGCAGTGAATTCCAAGTCAAACTCTTGGAGGATTACGATCCATTTAGAGTATTTTCCCCCTAACAACTGACGCGACAATATTTACGTCATCGGGTTGCAATCCGAAATCACGGTCGTAGAGCGCAATAGGATATAGTGCTGAAAACGTTGGACGGTGCACACAACGGCCAATGCCAACTTCTCAACGTAAGCGTAGCAAGTTTCCGTATCCAAGAGGTTGCGGCTGAGGTAATAAATAACGTGTTCATTGCCATCATCGTCATCTTGCACTAGAACCATGCCGATAGTGGTATCGGCAGCGGCCAGATATAGAGTGTAATCACGGTGGTAGTTCGGGGGTTGCAGTAATGGAGCAGAGACAAGGAGACCCTTGAGTCGCTCGAAAGACTCCTGAGCAATAGCATCCCAATGGAAGGGTGTGTCTCGCTTCAACAACCGTGTAAAACCCTTAGCCACCTCGGCATAATTCGGGATGAAACGTCTAAGGAAATTGGCTTTGCCCTGCAAGCTCTGCAATTGCTGCAAATAAGCAGGGGGAGGAAGATTCAGGATGGCCTCGACTTTGAGGGGATCTAGACGGATGCCTTCTCGGGAGACGATAAACCCGAGTAGTCGTCCTGATTCCACGCAGAAGACACATTTATGAGGATTGAGCCTAATACGATAGTGTCGATAGCAGAGAAAAATTTCGAGAAGATGTGAGGGATGGTCTTGACGCTTGGCTGAATGAGCCGAAAGGTCATCCAGATATGGTTGCACGATGTGTCGAATATCATGAAAGGCATAGGACATCGCACGTTGGAAGGTAGCACCGACATTTTTTAAACCGAAAGGGAGCTTCTTATAGGCAAAAGTGCCCCAAGGACAAATAAAAGTGGTGTTATGTTGATCAGGAGGCGCGATGTTGATCTGGTTATATCCAGAAAAACCGTCCATGAACGAGTAAATTTCGCTTCCTGCACACTCATCAATAAGCTGATCAATGAAGGGTGTAGGGAAGTTATCCTTAGGACAAGCGCGATTGATATCACGATAATCAACACAAACTTGAATAGTGCCCTGCTTTTTGTTCACAGGAACTATATTAGAGACCCAATCTGTCAGTGGAATTGGGTAAATGAAACCAGCCTTGAGAAGCTTTTCGACTTCTGCTTTGATGGTTGCGGCCTTTCGGGGGTGCATAGGGCGTAGGCGCTGACAGACAGGCTTAGCACCTGGATATGTAGGTATTTCGTGCAACACAATACTAGGGTCAATGCCGGGCATTTCTTCATAGGACCAAGCGAAGACATCACGAAATTCACGAAATAGAGCGATGTAAAGTTGAACTTCCTCTGGAGTGCAAGTGACTCCTATGTAAATGTACTTAACAATCCCTGGTTTCACAGAGATGTCGATGGGTTGGGTTTGCGTGATGTTTCCCATATTGCCCTCAGAAGACACTTGGTAAAGCTGAATAGGTGTTTGAAGGGGCGAGGATGGGATACACGAAGCAAACCGCTCGAGACATGTGATCATTTCCTGATGGGGAGGGAGAAACGAAGAGAGGTGGTGAGGATCTGACCAAGGGAGCTCTTCGAGAGACATGGTCTCTATGATGGCTTCATCGGAAGGAAAAATTTCCTTTAATGGATCCGAAGTAGCATCATCTCCTAGCCAAGGGAAATGAACATATGAATCGGGAACACTGCCCAGAAGAGCAGGTTCAGCAGGGGGAGCCGATGCAGCGATGATTTCAATGTAGTTGAGCTCGGTGGGACTCAACGGCATCATATCGCCCCAAGATTCTTCCTTATTAGTGGGAGGAAGGACCCACGGATCAGAACGCACAGAGATCATGTTAATAGGGGCGAGACTTGGAGGTGGAAGGGGAAAGACACCCATTAGAGCGGGATCCTTAAAAAGTCCGGCTCCCACACTCTCGAATGACTTAGAGGTATGCTCCACAAATGGCACATTACCTTCAGAAGAAGAGGTGAAGAAGGAGAGCTGGTCCACCGTGACAATCTTCCCCTGATGAGGGAAATGAATGACACGGAAAAGGGAGGAGGCCACGGCTTGCATGACATATGTCCAGCTACGTCCGAGGAGGAGATTATAGGTGAGATTAGCGTCAACGACTTCTACCTCCACTTCTATCGTCTTTCCTTCCAGGGAGATGGGCAAGCGTTGGAGGATACCATAAGGGTGAGACTCTCTTCCATCAAAGGCTTCTAACGTCGTAGGAGACTACTTAATGTAGGAGAACCAATAGCCTTCCAGCAAGCAACAGACATGATGCAAGTTGAGGCACCTTCATCAATGACTGTACGATTGCCAACTTCCCTCTTGACTTGTTAAATGGAAATAAGAGGCGTTCGTCTTTAAACCTTTTTTCGACCGTGTAAAAACGAAAAGATCATCGGACCCTTGTCGTTTCCGGTTCGTAAATGGTTACGAAGCGACATGATGTTGATCGCTTTTCTACTTTTTCGGATCAATGTCACTATAATTGAAAAGTACTCCTCGATCATAACGGTCGGGCGGTTCTTTCGAGCATTGTTTTATACTTTTTCGGGCTCGAGAGACACAACTTTACGAAAAAGGACCCCCCTGGAGTTTTCTTTTTGCTGTCTTTTCAGACTCTCTAAATAGGAAAAGACGTCGAGTTTTTCCTTTGTCAGGCTCGTTAAAACTTAATGACATTGGATTCCGTCGTAATGACACTCACAAGCATATGCTATCCCCATCAAGCTTGTTAAAAATAACTGGGGTACTCGCCAGAAATGGTGGGGAAAATGGATCCATACTTGTCATCGTGTCGGCAGTATGTCGCTCTTGAACATGGCACTCGTCTGCATTCGTGTCGGGGTGGGGACATCTCATCTTGTTTTACACTAGCCTCCATGGGTTTGGGTTATCCTATTCGGCCTCTCATCTGCTCATTGTTTTTTCACCATGACCTCTGCTCATTTGATGTCAAATACTGCCAAATCCACTGTTGTGCCGCCGATATGTTCAAGAGAAGTTGACCTCTGCATTAATACCACCTCCTCTGATACCTCACATAATTTTGCATCACCACAACGCCTTTCCTCTGTCTCGTGTCAATGATGTGGGAAACATTATGGCCCACCTTTGATCAAGATCACTTCCTATCGACTTCAGCTCACTATCCAGGAAGCTGATCTAGAGACTCCCTTTGGTGCCTTGGAGCCTGCATGCCTCAATGGCAGGTTCTTCGTGTTCGACGAGAGGTTTTCATCATTGGCCTCCGATCGAATGATTCTATGGGTGTTCGACGTCAGCTCATTCATTCACACGCCGTAGATTGCACCTATAGTACCTTGAGGGCCATTGTCATTATTGATGGTACCTCTCGCGTCTGTTAACAATTTTCATTATTGACTGGTAATCAGACGATGTTCATGCATGTTCGACTTCAACTCATGTATTTGCATGCTTGAACTTGTACTCTGTACGGGTCGAGATGGAGCGCGAGACCCTAGATTTTTGTCTATTGGAATCTAGGCTACGATTTGTGGATTATTATGATTATTACATGACTCATTGACCGGATGGCTGCGTCCATACCTTGGATCTAAATTATTATCTACTCTGTTACGAATGGCTGCGCCCATACCACACATATATCATGTACTTGAGATATCAGTTGTACTTATTTACGCAGGTTCTCCAGCGACCGTGTTTTCAATCACGCATGTTCTTGTAAAGAATTTCACCCCTCTCTCTCTCGGGCCTCATGCTTTAGGGGGCATCTGTTACACAGCAATTTGTCATCGTTTGTCACCGTCCCTGTTATCCCTCACCCACATACTGGAGGACTCATTCCGGGACCTGTGAGAAGTGACATGACCTGAAACCACTTGCATCATATTCCTCTTAGTATGAGCTTCATTTGCCCTGAAGACATCTCCTGCAAAATCCTCATGAAAATAGCTCTTTTTACATTAGCGCGGGTTCACAGTTCACTGCCCGTGCCAATGGGGGAAATATTCTATAAAGGGCGCGCCATTGGCACTCTGTCCCAGAGTCGCACTCGCGCCAACCAAATTGAGTAAATTTTTCAACAACCAAACTCCCGAAGGTTCTCTTCAACCCATTCACCAACTGAATCTATGTTGAGCTAGGATGGTTTGGCTTCGAATCTCCATAGAAGGGAAAGTGGTTTTCCACCTTTCATGGAAGTTTCCAAGTGATAAAGCCAATCCCATGTATAATGTGGTTTATCCTATCTCTTTCCCTCTCTATCTATAAAAGCTTGCCTCTATGCCTTGAGCAAGCTAATCATAGTCATAATACTCATAATTCCAGGAATTCAAGAGTTTGAAGCTGCAAGAGCCTTCTTTGCACCCATAAGGCCAAATCTAAGTAAGGAGATTCTTGTCACCCAAAGAGAGAGAGGCTTGTCCCTCATCCCAACAAGCTTTGCAAGACTTGTGTAGTTGACTACCCAGCCAAAGGAGGATTTGATGTCAAAACAATGGTTGTATTCTTCTTTGTTATTCATTAATAATAGATGACTATCATTATGGTTCCACTCTCATTGCTTTATGTTTGATGTTGAGTTATAACTTTTCTGACCGATATATAATTGCATCTACTAGATTTTACGCTTGTTTTCGTGTTGTTCTTTGCATGTGCAGGTATCCTATCACGGAGATCGTGTGGATCGTGACCGGCCGAAGCAAAGGAAAGAAGGCGACATTTCTTCGACGAACACTAGCGTTGGAATCCAAGTAGGGTCTCACCATCCACTTTGTATTTGCAATTAGGAACTTGTGTGATAGCATTGTGTGATTGTTGCTAGACCCGGTCTGGGCTAGTAGGGATCATCTCTGTCCGTAGAGAGGATTTACCTCCACAACACCTCTATAAGAATTCCCAGCTAAAACAAAAGATTCTTATGGAATTGCACACATCTCCCTTAGGAGGGCACTCAGGATTTTTAAAAACTTACCACAGGGTTAAGAAGGAATTTTTTTGGGATGGCCTTAAAAGTTTGTGGCGGAATGTTTGGTTTGCCAACAAAATAAAGTTGAAACAATTAAGACATCGGGTCTATTACAACCTTTATCCATCTCAAGCCAACGTTGGGAGGAGGTTTCAATGGATTTTATCACAGATTTACCCAAGTCTGAGGGAAAGAGTGTCATCATGGTGGTAGTTGACAGACTTACCAAGTACGCACACTTTTGTGCATTATCACATCCATTTAAAGCCAGTACAGTTTCTACTGCATTTATGGAAACAGTTCAAAAGCTACATGGAAACCCAAAGATTATTGTAAGTGATAGAGATCCCATTTTCACTGGAAATTTTTGGACATAATTATTTTCTTGTCTTGGTACTCAGTTAGCTCATAGCTCATCTTATCATCCTCAATCTGATGGGCAAACTGAGATAGTAAACAAATGTTTGGAAGGATATCTTCGTTGCTTTGTATCTGATAAATAGACACAATGGGTCAAATGGTTGCCTCTGGCTGAATGGTGGTATAACACTTCCTTCCATACAACAACAAAAATGACCCCATTTATGGCACTTTATGGGTATAAACCACCATCCATCACATCATATTTAAGAGAAAATTCTAAGGTTCAGGCAGTGGAACATCACATCGAACATCAACAACAAATCCTCCAACTCTTAAAGGATAACCTCGTGTTGGCACAAAATATAATGAAACAACAGGTAGATCAACATCGCAGTGAAAGAAGTTTTGATGTAGGTGATTGGGTATTCCTACGGCTACAACCATATAAGCAAATGTCCCTAAAGCAAGCTAAGAAGGAAAATAAATTATCACCAAAGTATTATGGTCCATACAAGGTGTTGCAAAAGATTGGTACTATGGCATACAAATTGGAGCTTCCTGCAGCTTCTCAATTGCACCCAGGTTTCCATGTTTCATGTTTAAAGAAGGTTATAGGCGACAAGCTCCCAATTCAAACAATATTGCCAGAACTTGACGAGGAAGGAAAAATTATATTGGAACCGGAAGCAGTCACAGAAACAAGAACTCGACAGCTATGAAATCAATCAATTTCAGAGTATCTTATCAAGTGGAAGAACTTATCCACTGAAGATTCCACATGGGAGGATGAGAATTTTATGCAGAAGTATCTAGAACTACTCAAGCGTTGAGGACAACACTTTTTTGAAGGAGAGGGGCATGTTGGGTCCCTATAATACTAGTGATTACCCCATTACTATTGTAGTTATACCCCTTATTTATATTGTTGTGCCCCTATTACCCCCATATTGTTATTTTTGTGCCCCATAGAATCCCTCTATTGTTATTTTTGTGGCTTTATATTATTGTTGTTAGGTCGGCTGGATTATATTGTGACTCCATAGACTCCTATATATAGAAAGGAGGTTTTGTCATTTGAATCATCCAAGAATTGTTCATTTATGTAATGTAAATGAGGTTGCCCCCTCGAAGAGGCTGAATTCTAAGGCGTTGATCTATCTTCTCTATCTTTTCTTGAGCTGGTTTCATAACATAGTACGGTAGCCCATGTTTGGTTATATGCAACTCAGGTGAGCGTTCTGTTATATGTGAAGACTTGGCATAGCATTCGCTTATGCATGACGGTGATGATTGCACTCATAGTGGGCACACCGTGTTGGGCATGGCGCACGCCCCTTGATACCTGCACGATGGGCGAGTCACTGACGGAAGGCACACGGGTGACCCTTTTTGGGTGCTAGGATGAAAGAGGTGACCATGTCCGGATGAGTTAGGATGCGGGTAGGTGTGCGACGTGCAGCGACGGGTGTAATCAGCTAAGAGTTGGAGCTGACCCATGGGTGCAACAATGCACATGAAGGGATGCAGCGATTCGTTGAAATGGGGTGTGTCGAGGTTATGTGGTAGGTCAGCTGAGCATGCATGTTGATGGAGCTGACCCTTGTTATCCCCAAGAGACACTGCCCTTGGGAAAAAGAATGCGTATAAGTAAGGAGGATGGCGTTCGATGAAGGGACATTGAACTCAGACTTCCACATCGCAGAACAAGTGCGAAGGAAGGAGTTGGGTGAAAATAGAAGGAAGAGAAGGATGCGAGTAAGAGGGCTGCACCAGCGGGCGAATTACAGCAGGCAGGTCAAACTTGGTAGTGTGGACAGGTAGAGTGGGGCAGGTTACTGTCTGGGAAGGAAGGCCACACTACGTGCGGGCCATGTGCCCTCACTATGGACCACACCAACAGGCAGAGTTTGGGTGCTGCGGAATGGAAAGTTGGGCAAACAGGTTCGCAGTTCAGGTGTGGATTTGTGTCATGCAAGCCACAGGCAGTGCAGCATGACCACATGACATGACAGGTTGAAAGAATAATTGTAGAAGATAAATTTATGGTAAGTTATTTTCGCTGCATTGTTAAGAACACTTATTGGAAATTTGACTAGGTGTTGAAGTAGGTGTAGATTGTGTACTCAAGTATTGGTAAAAGGAAAAAGTGCAGTGGTGCCACACCCACTTATGTGTGGTCGAAATACTACCACTAGGATAGGAGCGTGACATGGGGTCTCCCAGTCCCTCCTCGACAAAAGTCACCAAATTGAGGGGAACCTGGGGATTCCATGTCCGCCTTGTCAAAAGCCTCCCAAGTGTGGGAAATTTGGCGTTTCCATGTCTCGTCGCGATGGAAATCGCTCCATGTGCTAATAAACTTCGTGTACATCGAGTCTGTAACCTCACATCAAGAAAAAGGCTCGGTTGGTCAAGAGAATGAAGTTTTCTTCATTGGTAAAGGATCTCGCTAAGGATCAAAGGTTAGAGTCTCTTCTAGAGCTAGTCCACCATGGACTATCAAAATTTGAAAGAAGGACACAGTGTTGAGGAACGAAGTGTCGAAGAAACAAAGTGTAGAGAGGAGGAAGTACTCGACTTGTGCTTGGAGGATATTATTGTAAAGGGTCTAGGGCTTTGCAATGACCAACAAGAAGCTTCAATAAGAGAAATTTATGAAAGGGTTTTCCTCTCTGAGAGAGAGAGGTTTTTCCCTGGCAAAGAGCCAACATCCTGTGTTCTTGTTCTTATGTTTTTGGCACCAGTTTGATGAAGTAAACACACATGCATTAATAAGAAGAGAAGAATATTAAGGTAACAAGATAAATTGTAAAAGAGTTTCACAAATTGTTATCAAATCTAGAAGAATTCTACTATACCCCATTGCCCTAGATTCTTCAACGCGGTATCAGAGCTAAGGTGACACATCAAGGAAAGGGAATCTCAAAAACATCTGCAAGGTTGAAGCATCAAGCCAAGAAGTCTCAATCACATCAAGGACAAGAAGGTCTACCATCTATCATTCATCATGGAAGACTACAAAGCAAGAAGAAATGACTTGTAAAAATGCACCTACAAGAAGAACAAATCAAAGAGGGACCTACATCAAGCTACACCATCTTGAAAAATGAAATGCACTACGATTCAAGTCATCAAGAAAGTCCATTTGAAGAAAGCAACTTGAAGAACATCAAGATCTAAGGAAGGCAAGCCATCAAGTATTCAAGAAGAAATCAAGTTCACTACATCTCAAACTCTATCAAGTAAGTATATGTCCCCTTCTGAGTATACTTCAGTGTCTTTTTGTGAAGAAAGTAAAAAATTGGTTGGGACCACTACATGTCCAAAGTCCAATGATTTGGATGCCAAGAATATGGATGCTACAAAATGGATTTTCCTAAACTTAAGAAGGACAAAAACAACAAGAGAAAAAGGGAAGAAGCTCATGTAACTCAAGAAGTGAAAGAATATGACAAGAAGAAAAAGAAGGAAGATCCTCCTATGACTAAGTCAACCTCTTTGCTTAATGTCTTCTTTCAAATGGGGTAGATGTCTCATTGGGGGTCCCATTTATGGGATTCAAGAAAGGATGATATACAGGTGAGAGTAGATGAAGCAAGAAAGGCTACACCAATCGAGGAGAACTATCAAATAAAGCCAATATGATAAAAGCATAATCAAAATGAGGTATGTATGCAACAAAGTTTAAGTCATGTCATCATATATATTGATTGGGTCATGGGAAAAGTTATAGAATCACGATCAAGAATAAAAGGATCTCTTTTGCCAACGATATGCTCAGAGGCATGTACTACAATGGAGTAAAGGTCAACATGAATAAGTGCTCTCATAAGGAGTATAAAGTGGTTTATTAACCAATCCAAGAAGAAGAAAATGAAGAAAGAGATCAAGCATGTGAAGAATATCACAGTCACAAAGAATAACTATTTGACAAGATTCCTCAACATCTCTCGAAAGAAGGCATGGCAACTCTGACAAAGGAAGAAAAAGATAAAGGACCCTTGACACCTACGAAGGTCTTGGAGATAGTAAGGTGCAAATAACCAATTCAACTCTACAAATATGTCATGATGAAGAGGCCATCCAACAAAATCACCATTTGTTGTTGAAGCAATATCATGATGAAGTCATGAAGGGCCACTAAATCAAAGTATGGGAACAAGAAAGTACAACTAATAATCCATGTGATAAGTGTTATGAAGGATAGACAAGACGACGAAGGAGTAGCTAGATGACAAAAAGGACCTGATATATATAAACAAAGCCACTTTCCACGAAGGGATCAATTACATGACAAACCAGGAGGGAAAGTGATCGATGGCCAGTACCCTGCCAAGAAGAAGTTCAAACAAAGACTTCATGACATCGAAGGAAAGAAGGAGATCAAGCAGCTGAAGGACCCACGAAGAAGACGTTGTTGATGAATGGGCAAGTCCCTAGCTAAGAGGGAGTTCTAATAAGTTCCCAACTATGAAGGAGCTTGGGCAAGTTCCTTGTCAAAGGAAACTTGGGTGTGTCTTCCTCAATCAAGGGGAAGAGATAGACACAACATTCTTGTCTTCACTTGGTAAGAAATTATGGGAGGATTGGGTAATCATCTGGCATCTGATGGTATTTGAGGATGTGTAGGGCATCCAAGAGAAGAGTAGGTGAGAGGAGCGATATTCTTTGAGGGCTGGGAACCCAAGACAAGAATCGTCCTATAAGGTCATACTTAGGGAACACCTGGGTGGGTATGTACCTTTAGAGACAATGAATAAGGTGTTTATAAGCCATTGGCCTTGCTGTTAGTCAAGGCCTTTCTATGAACAATGTTGGATAATATGATGCTATAGCAAATGGGTTGCCAATCCGGTTTCTCTTATGTGAATTATTTAAGATTAAAAAATAGCCAAACACCTTGTAATGATTTATGAATACCTCCCTAGTTAAGAGGGGGTGTTGAAGAAAGTGTAATTGGGTTCAGTATTCATAAATGTACTTTTGATATTTGTATTTATTCAAGAAAATATAAATATATATATATATATATATATATATATATATCATTGAGATTCTTGCTCATTGAAATAGGCCTAACACATGTTAAAGTGTTATAAAGAGTCAAAAGAAAATGTTGAAGACCTTAAGGGCATGTTACACCAGGTATATTTATGTATTAGAGTCAAATATATTCCAACCCTCATGCCTTTTCTCGATTCGTGCACCCATTCAAACCCCAAATTTCCTTCGGGCTGGGTGGGTCATCCTGTGTCGTGCTGTGTGTGGGTGCTTGGCCACATGTGGCCATGCCAAAAATTCTAAGTCGTGACTACCCATGTGCCTTTTGCACATTCGTGTGGCCTGTTTTCCCAACACTCCCTCGTTCCTTTGTTCGGGTCGTGCACCCATTGAAACCCCAAATTTCATTCGGGCGGGTCAGGTCAGCTCGCCCGGGGCAGGTCGGGTCATGTTGTGTCGTGTGTGTGTGCCAGGGCACACGTGGCTGTGCCAAAAATTCTAAGTCATCACCGCCTGTGTGTCTTCTGTAAGTTCGTATGGCCCGTTTTCCCGACACTCCCTTGGGCCTTCGTTCGGGTCATGCACCCATGGAAACCCCAAATTTCGTTCGGGTCATGCACACATGGAAACCCCAAATTTCATTCGGGCAGGTCGGGTCATGTCATGTGTGGGTGCCCATGCAAACGCGTTCGGGCGAGTCGGGTCGGGTCGTGTCGTGCCATGTGTGGGTGCTTGGGAACATGTGGCCATGCAAAAAATTCTTAGATGTGATTGACCATGTGCCTTCTGCACGTTGACGTGACCCATTTTCCTACCCCTCCCTCGTGCCTTCGTTCAGGTCGTGCACCCATGGAAACCCCAAATTTCGTTCATGCGGGTAGGGTTGTGCCATGCGTGAGTGCTTGGTCACACATGGTAGTGCCAAAAATGCTAAGCCATGACCACCCATGTGCCTTCTACACATTCTTTCAACCTGTTTGTCTGATGCTCCCTTGTGCCTTCATTTGGGTCGCGCACCCATGGAAACCCAAAATTTCATTCAGGTTGTGCATACAAGGAAACCCCAAATTTTGTTTGGGTTGGGTCGTGTCATGTCATGTGTGGGTTCCCATGAAAACGTGTTCGGATGGGTTGGGTCAGCTCACCCAAGGCTGGTCGGGTCATGTCGTGCCATGTGTGGGTGCCTGGGAACACGTAGCCGTGCCAAAAATGCTAAGTCAGACCGCCCGTGTGTCTTTTGCATGTTCGAGCGGCCTGTTTGCCCGATGCTCCCTCATGTCTTCATTTGGGTCGTGAACCCATGGCAACCCCGAATTTCGTTCGGGTTGTGCAGTCATGGAAACACCAAATTTCGTTATGGTGGGTCAAAACATGTCGTGTGTGGGTTCTTGTGCAAAAGCGTTGGGGCAGGTAGGGTTGGGTCGGGTCATGTCGTGTCGTGTGAGGGCGCCTAGAGCACACGTGGCTGTATCAAAAATGCTAAGTTGTGACTGGGCGTGGGCTTTGTGGATGATCGTGCTACCCATTTTCCCGACTCTCCCTTGTGCCTTCGTTTTGGTCGTGTGTTAGAGCCCATGTAAATTCATTCGTGCAGGTTGTTTTTTGTGTAAACACTCATTTGGGTGGGTCGTTTTCCATGTAAACTCATTCGGGAGGTTCGTTTTAGGGCACCCGTGTAAACTCATTCTGGAAAGTCATTTTCCATCTAAACTCATTCGGGCGGGTCGTTTGAGGGTGACCATGTAAACTCGTTTAGGAGGGTCATTTGAGGGTACCCGTGTAAACTCGTTCAAGCGGGGCATTTGAGGGCACCCATTGTCGTGGCGGAAAAAGTCGTTTGTGCGGACACACCTGACCTCCCTAGGAGTCTAAACTCTCTAGCGACAAACAAGACAAAATGGAACTATCTTTCTCTAAATACACCTTTTAAAACATGAAAACTACAAGTGTTTAGGCTTACCTCATTCCAAAACGCTGTTGTTGTAGTCTGTCCTTGCCGATCCGGATGAGCTCCTCCTTCACATCAATTCCTGCAACCACAAACAATCAAACAATTACCAAGCACTTGCATTTCATATAATAAAACATATATTCAACATGCAGACCAAGGAACACATGAAATAACTCATTAACACAAGCTATTGAGAAAAATGAACCAGTTTGTATTAATAACGAAACAAAGGAACTCTTACAACCTGGCCTTGGTGTTGTGCAAGTTCCTCCCAGGGTCCATCAAGGGTTTTCCTCTACTTTGACAAAGCTCACCCACCTCCAAGTAGAATCAAGCAAAGACAATCTCTCCTCACAAGGTTCTAAATGGGAGTCCTAATTCCTGCAGCATTTACCCAAAGAAAATGTATAGCTTCAACCTCCCCTCCCTCTGGCTCAATGCCTTTATTTATAGTGCTGTAAAGAGGTTATTCAGGTCCACCATCAATGGGATAATCCCCCTCTTTGGGTGGGATAGCTCCCTTATTGATGGGATAAGTTCCTCCTTAATAGGGATACATGAACCAACTGGAGGCGCATCCATTTCATCAAACCGACCTCTAGAATGTTCTAGAAGTAACCACAAGTAACTTTTTTAAGATGAAACTTGCGCATTTTGCCTTTTACAGAAGGACGCACCTGTCCCTTAACATACAGAGCGTCCAAGGACGCATCTTTTGTGAACATTGGGAGTGTCCCCGCAGGTAAGGCTTGAGAGAACCTGCGTCCCCAGAGATAAACACATTTTTTACAAGACTTTCTCTCTTCTTTGAGTTTGAGATGGATAGCAGAGGCATAAGACTTGCCTAAGAGGGTAGCATGACTGTTGATTGAGCCATACTAACTGTAAATAGTCATGGTGACATTTTTTAGTGTAACACCCATGTAAACTCATTCTGGTGGGTCGTGTTAGTGTCAGTCTTCCCAGCCTTCCTCCAGTGATCAAACATGCTCTTACAAAGTGATTTTGAAGTGTCAAGGTCAAATTTTGTCATTTCAGTGAGTCTTCAAGCAAAATTTGGTCACTAGGCATTAGGTGTAGGGTTTGCTTTCACTCTTTTCAAAGTTGCCCAAATGTCAATCTATGTCACTATTCAGCTGATTCTATCATTATTCATATGTTTGTTATCATCATGTCAAGTTCCATTGGGTCATTTTACAACTTATTCATACTTCAGTTGTGCCTAGGCAAGGTCATTTCCCTCTCCTAGGGTTTTGAAGCCAATTTCTCTTGGACGGTCAAATCATCGGCAAAACTTGTATCTTGATGTTCATACACCTTCCCCTATCCTTAAAGTACCTTATCAAACACTTCCCATCCCTTAGATCCGCCAAATTCCTCATTTTTGCACAAACCCTAGTTTCTAGCTACAACTTGGCAATTTTCTAGGTTTGGCCTGTGTTTTCCCTTTTGGACCCCTTCCCCTCACTCAATCTCTTGTATTCCACTTTCCCCTGCTTCCTAACATCCCTCCTTACTTCCAAAAATTTCCCCAAGAATTTAGAAGCCCCCTATCCCCTTCATTTCGCTCCATTTCGACAAAATTCCTTGTTTCACACATCGGGATAAGTTTCACTCAAAAGCTGTTTTAGAGCAATCAAAGATGAATTTTGGAAAACTGAGAGAGGTTTTTGTTTAAAACATGCCAAGGAAGAAAAAAATCCTTCACTTTTTACACAGGTGTCATGGTTTGAGAGAAATGTCAAGAATACCGTTGCTTGAGGAGAATCAAAGACACCTCTGAAGTGACCTTGGGAAAATAAAGTTTTCTCCTAGCTTGGTTGGCCAAATGATTTTCTTGATGGATAAAATGATAACTAGACACAAAGATCTTTCCAATGAGCTATCATGAGCTCAATTTGGGGTTGAGGAAGACATTCAAAAGTTGACTGTAACAACACTCTTCCTTGAGGCAGCCTCATTTGGCACATTTTGACCAGTCTTGGGAGATTTGATTTTTGATAGGTCAAATCAACTCCAAATTGAAAAATTCTAGTTGGGTTGGAAATTAGACTCAAAGACCTTTCCAAAGAGCTATCTTTCACCTGATTCTGACACTGGGAAGGCCTCCAAAAGACTCCTTCAAAAGCGCATGACCCGTCAGAGGCAGGCGACCCGTCAGGACACCTTTGCCAGTGCAAAAATTACACTGGCGCGACCCGTCAGGGGCGCGCAACCCGTTGAGGATTTCTCCACAGAAATTTTCTAGTAAACTTGCCAAGGAGCCACAAATTGCAAAATTTTTTAAGGTAGGCCCTCAAATCATGAAAAATTGTTGCTTGTTACAGTTTAAGAAGATCATGATTATATTTGTAGAGGTCTCCATTTGCAAGTAGAAGTCTCCATTGTGCTTTGGCTTGAAGTTGTCAAATTGCTAGGGTTTTATATGCTGTTTTGAGGTATCCCTTGTCTTCCCTATTTTTCACCTCCCATTCCATATTCCCTATCATTTTTATTTAAATTTCCCTTCCACAATTGCTAAGAGCCCTAAACCCTACCCCTCTTCCTAAGAAATCAAAAAATTAAACCCTAACCCTACCTCCCATAACATCCTTGCAAATGAAATTGTATGATGATGTATATGTCATGCACAGCACCACCACCACATCCTGAGATTTTTCACGAGGAGGAAGGACCATCACAGCAGCATGACATCC
Organism: Pinus tabuliformis; assembly: GCA_031772625.1. Classification (NCBI taxonomy): domain Eukaryota; kingdom Viridiplantae; phylum Streptophyta; class Pinopsida; order Pinales; family Pinaceae; genus Pinus; species Pinus tabuliformis. The sequence continues at coordinate 1,061,940,320 of CM062819.1, read as the reverse complement.
CCGTCACTAGACATGTCAGCTCCTCACCTTTGGTTACTTATCAGAGAGGCCAGAGGGCCTTATTTGCAGCAGCTCGGTGAGTACTTTCTCCACAGCATGTGGAAGGGGTCTCACCTTCATCATCAGCTCAGTGAGTGTTATCTCCACATTGGGTGGAAGGGGCCTCGCTTTCTTCACCAGCACAGGTAGCACAGAGGGGCAAGCAGCCCATGATCGAGGAGGAGATAACCGGTGATCCCGACATTGACATTATTGATCTTGATACCCGCTCTCCTACTTCGGAGCTTCATGAGGCTATTCAGAAAAAGGAGGCAGAGAACCACTTGTTGCAGCAGAAGCTAGAGATAGCTCAGTGGACCATCACATATCTGGAGCTGCGCAACAAACAGTTGGAGGATGAGAAAGTCCTTGATGAGCTATGGAGGATTAGAGGAGACCGAAACTTGAACAGAAGGAGACTCGGTGATCCATTGCCCGCTGACCGAGAGTCCATGCTCATCCAGGAGAATGCACACTTGGAGAGGCTATTGGTTAAGGCCAACCAAGAGAAGAAATTGCTGAGGAACATGAAAAACCATTATTGGGCAAGAATGCATGTGTGCAAGGCCAAGATGAAAATGTTTCAAAGGCGGTTGTCCGAGGCCCTTAAACGGAAAAAGAGGACCAATCCACTCTGTATCTTGGCTGAGGCTTCCCTAAAAGATCAAGGCACTAATTAGCCCAGCCACAGCACAAAACCCAAAAAAATTTGAGAATTTTGGGTGAATTTTGACATTTTCAGGCAATTTGCAGGTTTTTCCCATTAACGGGTCTCACCCCGCGTGCGACCCTTCATCATGGCAACTCCTTTTGGCGAAAACTTAGCATTTCTAGATTTTTCATGCAAATTTACATATGCCCATGGATGGACTTGAGATTTTGTGCAGTTTTGGTCCCCCAAAAGGTAAAAAAACTACCAAAAAATGACTTTCTGGCCCTTTTTTGAGTTGCAGAAACCAGTCTTGGGAGAATTAAGTTTTGACAGGGAAAATGACCTCCAAATTCAAAAATTCTAGTTGGGTTGGAAAGTAGACTCACATACCTTTCCAACAAGTCCACTTTTGCTCAATTTGGACACCTTCACGTGCCCCAAACATGGCTCCAAAGGCGCGCGACCCGTCATGCAGTGGCGCGCGACCTGTCAGGCAGTTTTGTCCAAAAATGCACTGTACAGCCCAAAAAACGCAGATTTGACTCAGTTTGACTTTTTGAGATGAAATGTGATCCTCATTGATGTAATTATTGTACTTTTTAGACACTTTTACTCTTATGTAACACTTCTAGAACATTCATTCATGAAAAGGGTAAATATTAAATGAATGAATTGGTTTCCTAACTTATAGAGGCAAGTTGTTTTGACTGCCTAGTTTGTAGTGCTTAGTTTAGAAGTGGTTGAAACAACTCCTAGGATAGTGAGCTCGACCCATGGAGGCAGGGAAAGAGGTTAGATCATCTATATTATGTACTTTCTTGCTCATTTTCATGGTTGGACTCTTGAGGGAGAAGCTATCATTGTATTATTTCACTTGTATCTCTGCAATTTTTGGCTAAGGAAGACCAGGGTTTTGCAGTCCTTTTTGGGATTCTTGTGGTTTCATGTATTGATGGAGTGCTTCTTAATGTTCTTGTAAGTGTGTTATGTGATTCATCTCCTTTCTTTCCTTCTGCACATTAAACAAATGAAGTGTTAAAGTAAGAATTCATGCTTGCCATGCTCTGCTTTTAAATTTCTTTAATTTCTATGTTTTCTACTGTTTAAGGAGAATTCAAAGTATTATTTGCTCTCCTTAGCTCCTCACCGGTATTTTCCATCCACTCACCTCAATCAAAGGCATCAATACGGTCTCCTACCTCGCGCCAAAGAACCCCCTGCAGAAACTGTGTCAAATCCCCGCACCCAAAATTGCAATTCCTCAATTTGCCACTAAAAACCCAAAAAACCCAAAATCAACCTTTTTAATTAGTTTACTAGCCTAATATCAGTGTTACCTTGTTGGTCATCTCATCCCATTGAAGATCTGCTGAGATTGACCAGAGAGAGCCTTCTCCTGCCCCGTAGGGCTAGCTACGAGGCTAAATGGTCTGATGTAGCCTTGAGGTTTACCTTTCTCAGCCTGAGGTGAAATTTCAAGCACTAACATGTCAGTTGAGGACGCCCGTGTAAACTTGTTTGGGTGGGTCATTTGCCATGTGAACTCATTCAGGTGGGTCATTTACCATGTAAAATCGTTCAGGAAGGTCCTTTGAGGGTGCCTGCATAAACTCGTTCGATCATGTCGTTCAGTGAGAGGGCACACCCGGGCACACAAGACCATATCAAAAATGCTAAGTTGTGACCCAGGGTGGGCTTTGTCCACGTTTGTGCAACTTGTTTTCTTGGCTCTCACTTGTGCCTTTGTTTCGGTAGTGTGGGTGCCCATGTAAACTCGTTCTAGTGGGTTGTTTGAGGGCGTCCGTGTAAACTCGTCCAGGCAGGTTGTTTGAAGGCGTCCATGTAAACTTGTTCGGGCAGGTCATTTGAGGGTGTTAGTGTAAACTCATTCGGGCGGGTCATTTTAGGGAATCCATATAAACTCACTTGGGCGAGTCGTTTGAGGTCATCCATGTAAACTCGTTTGGGCGGGTCATTCCAGGGTGTTCGTGTAAACTCATTTGAGCGGGTCATTTAGGCTGGTCATTCAAGGGTGCTCATGTAAACTCGTTCGAGCGGGACGTTTGAGGGCATTCGTGTAAACTCATTCAGTCGGGTCATTCAATGCATGCCCAGGCACATGAGCCCGTATAAAAAATGCTAAGTTGTGACCCGTGGTGGGCTTTGTGCACGTTTGTGCAGCTCGTTTGCACGGCTCTCCCTTGTGCCTTCGTTTTGGTCATGTGGGCGACCATGTAAACTTGTTCGGGCGGGTCGTTTGAGGGCGTCCATGTAAACTCATTCGAGTGGGTCGTTTGAGGGCATCTGTGTAAACTCGTTCGGGTGGGTCGGGCAAGGGCATCCATGAAAACTTGTTCAAGTGGGTCGGGCAAAGGCATATGCGTAAACTCGTTAGGGTGGGTCGTTCGAGTAGGTCGGGCAAGGGTGTCCTTGTAAACTCGTTCGGACGGGTCGGGCGAGTCAGTTAAGGGTGTTTGTGTAAACTCATTCAGGCGAGTTAGGCGAGGGCATCCGTGTAAACTTGTTTGGGTGAGTCTTTCGAGGGCGTCCATGTAAACTCATTCAGGCATTTTGTTTGGGTGGGTCAGGCAAGGGCATCCATGTAAACTCATTTGGGCGGGTTAGGTGAGGGCGTCCATGTAAACTCATTCAGGTGGGTCAGGCAAGAGCGTCCATGTAAACTCGTTCATGTAGGTCGGGTGAGGGCGTTCGTGTAAACTCGTTCGGGTGGGTCAGGCGAGGGCGCCTGTTTAAACTCGTTCGGGCGAGTCGGGCGAGGGCATCCATGTAAAGTCATTCGGGGGGGTCGGGCGATGGTGCACCTGAGCACACAAGCTCGTATAAAAAATGCTAAGTTGTGACCTGGGGTGGCCTTTGTGCACATTTGTGCATCTCATTTTCCCGGCTCTCCCTTGTCCCTTCATTTTGGTTGTGTGGGTGCCGATGTAAACTCGTTCGGGCAGGTCATTTGAGGGTGTTCATGTCAACTCATTTGGGCAAGTCATTTGGGCAAGTTGGGCGAGGGCGTCTGCGTAAACTCGTTCGGGCGGGTTGGGTGCGGGCATCGGTGTAAACTCATTCAGGTAGGTCGAGCGACATCATGCCCGGGTGAACGAGCCCATATAAAAAATGCTAACTTGTGACCCGAGGTTGGCTTTGTGCATGTTCGTGCAGCTCATTTGCCCGACTTTCCCTTGTCCCTTTGTTACAGTCGTGTGGGTGCCCATGTAAACTAGTTCAGCAAATCGTTTGAGGGCATCTGGGGTAGGTTATTTGGGCTGGTCGGGCAAGGGAATCCATGTAAACTTGTTTGGGAAGGTCGGGCGAGGTCGCACCCTGGCGAATGATCCCGTATCAAAAATGATAAGTTGTGACCTAAGGTTGGCTCTGTGGACATTGGTGTAGCTCATTTGCCCAACTCTCCCTTGTCCCTTCATTTCAGTTGTGTGGGTACCCATGTAAACGCGTTTGGGCAGGTCGTTTGAGGGCATCCGTGTCAACTTGTTCGGGTGGGTCATTCGGTCGGGTTGGACGAGGGCGTCCGTGTAAATTTGTTCAGGAAATTCGGGAAAGGGTGCACCAAGGAAATGAGCCTGTATCAAAAATGCTAAGTTGTGACCTGAGGTTGGCTTTGTGCAAGGTTCGTGCAGCTCGTTTTCTCGACTCTCCCTTTTCCCTTCATTACGGTCGTGTGGGCACCCATGTAAACTCATTCGAGAGGATCATTTGAGGGTGTTCGTGTCAACTCGTTTGTATGGGTCGGGAGAAGGCATCCATGTAAACTCGTATGGGTGGGACGGGCGAAGGCATCTGTGTAAACTCGTTTAGGCAGGTCAGGCGAAGACATCCGTGTAAACCCATTCAAGCGGGTCAGGTGAGGGCATCTGTGTAAACTCGTTTGGGCAGGTTGGGCGAGGGTGTGCCCGAGTACATGAGCTCATACAAAAAATGCTAAGTTGTGACCTGAGGTGGCCTTTGTGCATGTTTGTGCAGCTCGTTTGCCCAGGTCTCCCTTGTCCCTTCATTTCAGTCATGTGGGTACCCATGTAAACTCGTTCGAGTGGGTCATTTGAGGGCATCCGTGTCAACTCGTCTGGGTAGGTCATTCGGGCGGGTCAGGAAAGGGCATCCTTGTAAACTCATTCGGGCAGGTCAGGCGAGGGCGCACCCAGGCAAACGATCCCATATCAAAAATGTTAAGTTGTGACCCAAGGTTGGCTTTGTGCACGTTTGTGAAGCTCGTTTTCCCGGCTCTCCCTTATCCCTTCATTACCGTAGTGTGGGCACCCATGTAAACATGTTCGGGCGAGTCATTTGAGGGCATCCGCATCAACTCGTTTGGGTGGGTCGTTCGGGCGAGGGCACCTGTGTAAACGTGTTCAGTCGAGCGAGGGCTTCCATGTAAACTCAATCGGGCGGGTTGGGCAAGGGCCTTCGTGTGAACTCGTTCAGGTGAGTCGGGAGAGGGCGTGCCCAGGAAAACAAGCCCGTATAAAAAATGCTAAGTTGTGACCCGAGGTTGGCTTTCTGCACATTCATGCAGCTCGTTTGCCCAGCTCTCCATTGTCCCTTTGTTTCAATCGTGCGGGCATCAATGTAAACACATTGGGCCAGTTCGTTTGAGGGCATCCGTGTCAACTCGTTCGTGCGGGTCGAGCGAGGGCATCCATGTGAACTCGTTCGAGTGGGTCAGGTGAGGGCACGTCTGTATGAACAAACCCGTATCAAAAATGTTAAATTGTGACCCGAGGTTGGCTTGGTGCATGTTCGTGTAGCTCATTTGCCTGGCTCTCCCTTGTTCCTTTGCTTCGGTCGTGTGGGTGCTCATGTAAATTCGTTTGGGCGGGTCATTTGAGGGCATCCATGTCAACTCGTTCAGGTGGCTTGTTCGAACAAGTCGGGCAAGGGCATCTGTGTGAACTTGTTCAGGAGGGTCGGGTGAGGGCACACCCGAGCGAACAAGCCCATATAAAAAATGCTAAGTTGTGACCCGAGGTTGGCTTTGTGCACATTCATGTAGCTCGTTTGCCTGGCTTTCCCTTGTCCCTTTGTTTCGGTCATGTGGGCGCCCATGTAAACTTATTCGGGTGGGTTGTTTGAGGGCGTCCATGTCAACTCGTTCGGGCGGGTCGTTCGGGCAGGTCAGGCAAGGGTGTCTGTGTGAACTCGTTTGAGTGGGTCAGGCGAGGGCGCGCCCAGGTGAACGAGCCCATATCAAAAATGCTAAGTCGTGACTCGAGGTTGGCTTTGTGCATGTTCATCCAGCTCATTTGCCTGGATCTCCCTTGTCCCTTCGTTTCGGTCGTGTGGGCACCCATGTAAATTCATTCGGGTGGGTCATTTGAGGGCATCCGTGTCAACTCGTTCAGGCGAGTCGGGTGAGGGCATCCATGTGAACTCATTCAGGCAGGTTGGACGAGGGTGCGCTCAGGCGAATGATCCCATATCAAAAATTCTAAGTTGCGACCCTAGGTTGGCTTTGTGCACATTCATGCAACTCATTTTCCTTGCTCTCCCTTGTCCCTTCGTTTTGCTCGTTTGGGTGCCCATTTAAAGTCATTTCAGTAGGTCGTTTGGGGGCGTTCATGTCAACTCATTCGGGTAGGTTGTTCGGGAGGGTCGGGCGAGGGTATCCATGTGAACTCATTTGGGTTGGTCGGGTGAGGGCGCGCCTGGATGAACGAGCCCATATAAAAAATGCCAAGTTGTGACCCAAGGTTGGCTTTGTGCACGTTTGTGCAGCTCGTTTTCTCGGCTCTACCATGTCCCTTCGTTTCAGTCGTGTGGGCAGCCATGTAAATTCATTTGGGCAGGTCATTTGAGGATGTCTGTGTCAACTCGTTCGAGTGGATCGGGTGATGGCATCCATGTTAACTCATTCGAGCGAGTCGGGCGAGGGCGCCCCCGTGCGAACGAGCCCATATCAAAAATGCTAAGTTGTGACCCGAGGTTGGCTTTGTGCACGTTCGTGCAGCTCATTTGCCTAGCTCTCCCTTCTCCCTTCGTTACACTCGTGTGGGCACCCATGTAAACTCGTTCGGGCGGTTCGTTTGAGGGCATCCGTGTCAACTCATTCGGGTGGGTCGTTCGGGTGGGTCGGGCAAGGTTGTCTGTGTAAACTTGTTTGGGCGGGTCAGGCAAGGGCATGCCTAGGCGAACGAGCCCATGTTAAAAATGCTAAGTTGTGACCTAAGGTTAGCTTTCAGCACGTTCGAGTAGCTCGTTTTCCCGGCTCTCCCTTGTCCCTTCGTTTCGATCGTGTGGGTACCCATGTAAATTTGTTCAGGCGGGTCGTTTGAGGGCATCCGTGTTAACTCGTTCGGGTGGGTCGGGTGAGGGTGCTCCCAGGCGAATGAGCCCGTATAAAAAACTGCTAAGTTGTGACCCTAGCTTGGCTTTGTGCATGTTCGTGCAGCTCTTTTTCCCAGCTCTCTCTTGTTCCTTCATTACGGTCGTGTGGCACCCGTGTAAACTCATTTGGGCAGGTCATTTGAGGGCGTCCATGTCAACTCGTTCAGGCGGGTCGTTTAGGCTGGTCGGGTGAGGGCGTCTATGTAAACTCGTTCGAGCGGGTTGGGCGAGGGTGTGCCGAGGAAAACGAGCCTGTATCAGAAATGCTAAGTTATGAACTGAGGTTGGCTTTGTGCATGTTCGTGTAGCTCGTTTGCACAGCTCTACCTTGTCCCTTCATTTCGGTCGTCTAGGCACCTATGTAAACTCGTTCAGGCGGGTCATTTGAGGGCGTCCGTGTCAACTCGTTTGGGTGGGTAGTTCGGGTGGGTCGGGCGAGGGCGTCTGTGTAAACTCATTTGGGCGGGTCGGGCGAGGGTGCGTGTGGGCGAACGAGCCCGTATAAAAAATGCTAAGTTGTGACCTGAGGTTGGCTTTGTTCACGTTCGTGCAGCTCATTTTCTCGGCTCTCCCTTGTCCCTTCATCACGGTCATGTGGGCGGCCATGTAAACTCGTTCAGGCGGGTTGTTTGAGGCCGTCCGTGTCAATTCGTTCAGACGGGTCATTTGAGGGCGTCTGTGTAAATTCATTCGGGCATGTCATCCAGTGTGAGGGCACGCTTAGGCACACGAGCTCGTATCAAAATTGCTAAGTTGTGACCAGGGGTGCGCTTTGTGCACATTCATGTAGCTCATTTTCCTGGCTCTCCCTTGTGCCTTCTTTTCGGTTGTGTGTTGGCGCCCATGTAAACTCTACTACGTCATGTTGGGTTGGCTTAGGTTGGGTTGTGTTGTGTCATTTTGTGTCATGTGAGGGCACCCATGAAAACTTGTTTGGTTCGGTTGGGTCGGGTCGTGTGAGGGCGCCCATTTAAACTCGTTCTGTTCTTGCTTTTCGTGTGAAAATATGGCTGGTAATTGAGATGTTTGTTTGGTTCTGCCTGAACAATGGCCTTGGGTCATTTGTAGGGTGGCTAATTCTCATATACTCTCCATCCGCACTTGGTAGCACATGAGTGGTAATTTTGGTCATGCTCACCTTGGTTCCTCGGTCGGCTTTTCATGTGAAAGGTGGATTGGTAATTGATTTGTTTTTTCGGGTTTGCCTGAAGAATGGCCTTGGGTCATTTGTAGGGTGGCCGATTTTCATCTTCTCTCCATCCCCACTCGGTATCACATGAGCGGTAATGTTGGCCATGCTCATCCCGGGAGGCATATGTGAACAATTCCCCTTCTTCTCTCCAAGTTTTTGGGGTTGTATGGGTTGTTGTGTTGTAGCTCCCTGGCTTGTCCTGGTCCCCTTGTGCCCATCCAATTGATACAAGTGACAGGTTTTCTTTTCGTGTGAAAGGTGATTGGTAATTGAACTGTGTTTTCAGTTTTTCCTGAAGGATGGCCTTGGGTCATTTGTAGGGTGGTCAATTTTCATCTTCTCTCCATCCCCACTTGGTAGCACATGAGCGATAATGTTGGCCATGCTCGTCTTGGGAGGCATATGTGAAAAATTCCCCTTCTGCTCTCTCAGTTCTTGGATTTTTATGGGTTGTTGTGATGTGGCTCCATGGCTCATCCTGGTCCTCTCGTGCCCATCCAAATGATACAAGTGATAGGTTTTCTTTCGTGTGAAAGGTGGATTGGTAATTGAGTTGTTTTTTCAGGTTTGCTTGAAGGATGGCCTTGGGTAATTTGTAGGGTGACAGATTTCATCTTCTCTCCATCCCCACTCGGTAGCACATGAGAGGTAATGTTAGCCATGCTCATCCCGGGAGGCATAAGTGAAAAATTCCCCTTCTACTCTCCAAGTTCTTGGAGTTGTATCGGCTGTTTTCATGTGGCTCCCTAGCTCGTCCTGGTCCCTCTTGCCCATCCAAATGATACAAGTGATAGTTTTTCTTTTCGTGTGAAAGGTGGGTTGGTAATTGAGTTGTTTTTTTGGGTTTTCCTGAAGGATGTCCTTGGGTCATTTGTAGGGTGGCCGATTTTCATCTTCTCTCCATCCCCACTCAGTAGCACATGATCGGTAATGTTCGTCATGCTCGTCTCGAGAGGAATATGTGAAAAATTCCCCTTCTGCTCTCCAAGTTCTTGGAGTTGTATGGGTTGTTGTGGTGTGGCTCCCAGGCTCGTCCTAGTCCCTCATGCCCATCCAAATGATACAAGTGATAGGTTTTCTTTCCATGTGAAAGGTGGGTTGGTAATTGAGTTGTCTTTTTGGGTTTGCATGAAGGATGGCCTTGGGTCATTTGTAGGGTGCCCGATTTTCATCTTCTCTCCATCCCCACTCGGTAGAACATGAGCTGTAAGGTTGGCCATGCTCATCCTGGGAGGCATATGTGAACAATTCCCCTTTTGTTGTCCAAGTTCTTGGGGAGTTGTATGGACTGTTGTGGTGTGGCTCCCAGGCTCATCCTAGTCCCCTCATTCCCATCCAAATGATACGAGTGACAAGTTTTATTTTTATGTGAAAGGTGGGTTGCTAATTTAGATGTTTTTTTTAGGCTTTCCTAAACGATGGCCTTGGGTCATTTGTAGGGTGGTCGATTTTCATCTTCTCTCCATCCCCACTCGGTAGCACATGAGCGGTAATGTTTGCCATGATCATCTCGGGAGGCATATGTGAACAATTCCCCTTCTGCTCTCTAATTTCTTGGAGTTGTATGGGTTATTGTGGTGTGGCTCTCTGACTCCTGCTAGTCCCCTCGTTCCCCTCCAGATGATACCAGTTGTGATGCAAGAAAGTGTTCCCTCTGTGGACATAGGCAACCCCTCTAGCCCTAGAGTGGGTCTAGTCACAAACAAGGAAAAATCAACAACAATTTTCCTTAAATAGTTCAAGTTGGAGGCCTACCTCAACTGGTGGTCGATGGAGTTCTGTTGCGCTGCTCCAGCTTCCACTTCCTTCTCCTAGTGAGTAATCAACCTGAAACAATGCAAAGGAAATACAACAAAGCACGTAATTGAAACAACAATGATCTATTTACTCATAAAGTCAAGAAATCATGAGCTATAGTACATTACATACAAGACATAGGAAAACATTATTGATTGCATTAATTATGAAATAGAGTAAGCTTACAACCAAGGTCTTGACGTCACAAGCCTTCTCAGAAGGATCTAGCCAGAATGTTCCTCTAGCATTCACTCTTGAAGATGGATCACCCAATACACAAGTCTCTCTCACTCAGAAGTTTTACACAACATCAAAGGCACTTCACAACCTTCCTCAAGCTATCTACAAACCACACTTGTCACACTCACACCAGCTATCTAGAAAACTCACAGTACTATCAGCAACAGTCCAAAGACTAAGGATTCAAAACTAGTAGCCCATAGCAATGGTGATAGTTTAAATAGGAGGAGTCTCCATGAATGGTGGGAGAATGAGCTTATCTCCAAGGAAGGTAGCACAAATGACAGAACAACCATGACAGAGAAAGGAGGGTGACATAAACAAGGCCAACAACCAAGTCTGGAGTCATCTGGAAGACTGACTGTTGGAACAAATTCCCCCAATCTGGATCATCGTGGACACATAACTAGTTTGCCACACTAACATCACTATTGAATAACGTAGCTAGTCATGTCATCGCGGGAAACTACAAGCGACAGTTGTGCTATCACATGAAATTCAGCCATCGCGGGAATCACGTGTGATTCCGCAATGGCAGTGCTTCTGGACTATTTTGGAGTGCCCATCAGCGCGCTTATTTGGCAAACAGATGTGATGATGCAGAAACCTTTGGAAAAGTGGGTCATTTGGCAACATTAGAGAGAATTTGTCTAACTTTAGCATGTATGATTTTGGACTCATGACACAGTAGGAAGACTAGGATGAAGGCAGTGACAAATTACTGTGTAACACCAGTGACATGTTTTCTTTCCATGTGAAAGGTGGGTTGGTAATCGAGTTGTGTTTTTGGGTTTTCCTGAACGATGGCCTTGGGTCATTTGTATGTTGGCTGATTTTCATCTTCTCTCCATCCCCACTCGGTAGAACATGAGTAGTAATGTTGGCCATGCTCATCTCAGGAGGCATATGTGAACAATTCCCATTCTACTCTCTAAGTTCTTGGAGTTGTATGGGTTGTTGTGGTATGGCTCCCTGGCTCGTCCTGGTCCCCTCGTGCCCATCCAAATGATACAAGTGATAGGTTTTATTTTCGTTTGAAAGGTGGGTTGGTAATTGAGTTTTGTTTTTGGGTTTCTTGAACGATGGCCTTGGGTCGTTTGTAGGGTGGGCGATTTTCATCTTCTCTCCATCCCCACTCATTAGCACATGAGTGGTAATGTTGGCCATGCTCATCTCAGGAGGCATATGTGAAAAATTCCCCTTCTGCTCTCTAAGTTCTTGGAGTTGTATGGGTTGTTGTGGTGTGTCTCCCTGGCTCATCCTAGTCCCTCATGCCCGTCCAAATGGTACAAGTGAAAGGTTTTCTTTCCGTGTGAAAGGTGGGTTGGTAATTGAGTTTTTCTATCAGGTTTGCCCAAACAATGGCCTTGGGTCATTTTTTGGGTGGCCGATTTTCATATTCTCTCCATCTCCACTCGATAGCACATGAGTGGTAATGTTGGCCATGCTCATCCCCATCCCTCTTTCCCATCTAAATGATAAAAATGTTAAAAGTTTGCTCGGTGCTCCTTTGAGCCTTCGTTGTTGTGGTCCTAGATGGAAGCCCTAAAACTCCATCATGCCTATGTCATTATCATGCCCCTCAGTTTTTACGAATAGAAAATTTTGATTAGGCTAGGTGGCCATGTGTGGCTCCATTGAAATTGGCTCCTCATTATATTTTTCACCTCCTCCCTATTTGGTGGGGAGGGTTTTTCTTTTTGTGTGAAAGGTGGGTTGGTAATTGAGTTGGTTTTTCAAGTTTGCCTCAAGAATGGCCTTGGGTCATTTGTAAGGTGGCCGATTTTCATCTTCTCTCCATACCCACTCGGTAGCACATGAGTGGTAATGTTGGCCATGCTTGTCCCGAGAGGCATATGTGAAAAATTCCCCTTCTGCTCTAAGTTCTCGGAGTTGTATGGGTTGTTGTGGTGTGGCTCCCTGTGATGGCTAGCCTCTTCATTGTTCGGCTGTTTATGGTGCTGGTTTCTTGTGCTTGTACTCTTTCTGTGTTGGCATTGTCGGTTGAGATGCATACATTTAAGAGGGACGTGGAAGGGTTTTGGTTGTAAACCACCTACCCTCCCTCTTTCTTGCTTTTTCCATCGGGCGATGTGAGGCGCTGTTCTCCTTATTGTAAAGTTAAGGGTTGGCATTCCTTTCAAAGTGCACATCGTTCGTGGTTGTGTTGGCTTTGAGGTTTCTATAGATGTGCTGGCCCATATTTTTGATCCAGTGGTCGGCTTTTTCCTTGCATCTTGCATGCATGGCAAGCTTTTGTGGTTGGAAATATTAAGTCACAACGTTTATGGGCATTTGTTGTTTCAATTGTGTATGCGCTCACAGTCGAATGGGGAGGAGGCTTGCCACGTCGATGATGGGGGCTATATGGAATAAGGATATCGAGGTGGAATGCTTCCACCTCTCTCCTTTGCGGGGAGGTGGCCGTAGGTGAAAATTATTCATTGTCTAGTGGTAAAGTTGTGGGAAAATTCTCCTATGTTTCCTGTACGTAGGGTGAGTGGGGTGTGGAGCTGCCCAATCCCTCCTCTTGTTTGGAAATGTTCTTGTATTATGTAGCAAGCCTCTTGATTTGCATTTATTTCCTTCCTTTGCCTTCGCATCATGGTTGTCGCAGGTGATCAAGTGATGGAGGTCCACCATTGCTGCTATCTGGGTGGGATCGGTTGGTCTTGTTTTATTTCCTTTTGTTTCCTTTACATTGAGGCTGCCGCAGGCGATCGAGGTCCATCATTGTTGTTATCTGAGTGGACTCCTAGGTGGCCTCTGTGTGGGGAGGGGAGGGTTGGGGGGCATTTGTTGTTTCAATTGTGTATGTGCTCGTGGTCCAATGGGGAGGAGGCTTGCTACGTCAATGGTGGGGGCTATCTGGAAGAAGGATTTCGAGGTGGAATGCCTCAACCTCCCTACTTTGCGTGGAGGTGATCGTAGGGGAAAATTATTCATTACCCAGTTGGTAAAGCTGTGGGAAATCTCCTAGGTTGCTTGTACGTAGGGTGCGTGGGGTGCGGACTTGCCCGATCCCTCCTCCTGTTTGGATATGTTCTTGTATTTTGTAGCGAGCCTCTTGATTTTCATTTATTTCCTTCCTTTACCTTTGCATCATGGTTGCTGCAGGTGGTCAAGTGATCGAGGTCCACCATTGTTGCTATCCAGGTGGACTCCTAGGTGGCCTCGGTGCATGGCGAGGAGGGTCGAGGGGAATTTCTAAGAGAGGTTGTGGGATTGGTTGGCCTTGGTTTATTTCCTTCCATTTCCTTTGCATTGACGTTGCTGCAGGCAATCATGTGATTGAGGTCCATCATTGCTGCTGCCCGGGTGGATTCCTAGGTGGCCTCTGTGTGGGGAGGGGAGGGTTGGGGGGAATTTCTAAGGGAGGTTGTAGGCTCGGTTTGTCTTATATTATTTCGTTCCCTTGCCTTTCTGTCAAGGTTTCTGCAGGTGATCATCTGATCGAGGTCCACTGTTGTTTCTGTCTGGGTGGACTCCTAGGTGGCATCGATGCGAGGTGGGGAGGTTTGTATGGCCTCTCTATGATAGGATTTGCAGTCGGTCATCCTCTTTTTATTTCCTTCCTTTTCCTTCACATTGAGGCTGCCGCAGGCGATCGGGAGATCGAGGTCCATCATTGCTGCTATCCGGGTGGATTCCTAGGTGGCCTCGGTGCGGGGCAGGGAGGGTTGGGGCTCATTTATAATATAGAGGTTGCGTGGTTGGTCGTTCTCCATTTATTTCCTTTGCATCGAGGCTATTGTAGGTGATCGAGAGATTGAGGTCCACCATTGTTTTTGTCCGGGTGGACTCCTAGGTGGCCTCGGTGTGGGGCGTGGAGGCTTTTGGAGGCATTTCTAAGGGAGTGGGTGAGTGATCACTCATTTTCTTGTTGGTTGGGGCATGGTTGCAAACTCTAGAGTGGCCTTGGTGCATTGTGGCTCGGTAGGTCTACCCATTTGTTCGCCATGTCCTTGGCATGTTGCGTGTGCTTCCTTCTTGGGATGCAAGAGGTGCAAGGCATAAAAGTTTTACATGATATTTTGACATCTCTTTGACTTGATGGGTGTTCAGGTTGGCTCTTGGTAAGAGAGCACCTGGAATGCCCTTTGAAGTGGGAGGGTGCTACCTGGTTGATCCTGCCAGTAGTCATATGCTTGTCTCAAAGATTAAGCCATGCATGTCTAAGTATGAACTAATTTAAACTATGAAACTGCGAATGGCTCATTAAATCAGTTATAGTTTTTTTGATGGTACCATACTACTTGGATAACCGTAGTAATTCTAGAGCTAATGCGTGCACCAAGTCCCGACTCTTTGGAAGGGATGCATTTTTTAGATAAAATGTCGGCGTGGGCTTGCCTGCTTCTCTGGTGAATCATGATAACTCGACGGATCACACAACCCTTGTGCTGGCGATGCTCATTCAAATTTCTGCCCTATAAAATTTTGATGGTAGGATAGAGGCCTACCATGGTGGTGATGGGTGATGGAGAATTAGGTTTCAATTTCGAAGAGGGATCCTGAGAAATGGCTACCACATCCAAGGAAGGCAACAGGCACGCAAATTACCCAATCCTGACATGGGGAGGTAGTGACAATAAATAACAATACTGGGCTCATCGAGTCTGGTAATTGGAATGAGTACAATCTAAATCCTTAACGAGGATCCATTCGAGGGCAAGTCTGGTGTCAGCAGCCGTGGTAATTCTAGCTCCAATAGTGTATATTTAAGTTTTTTCAGTTAAAAATATCGTAGTTGGATCTTGGGTCATAAAGGTCGGTCCACCTACTCGGTGTGCACCTGCCCTTCGGTGGCGTGCTCCTAGCCTTAATTGGCTGGGTCGTGGCTCTGGTGCTGTTACTTTGAAAAAATTAGAGTGTTCAAAGCAAGCTTATGCTCTGAATACATTAGCATGGAATAACATGATAGGAGTCTGTTCCTATTGTGTTGGCCTTCGGGACCAGAGTAACGATTAATAGGGACTGTCGAGGGCATTCGTATTTCATTGTTAGAGGTGAAATTCTTGGATTTATGAAAGACGAACCACTGCGAAAGCATTTTCCAAGGATGTTTTCATTAATCAAGAATGAAAGTTGGGGGCTCGAAGATGATCAGATATCGTCCTAGTCTCAACCATAAACAATGCTGACTAGGGATTGTCGGATGTTGCTCTAAGGACTCCGCTAGCACCTTCTTAGAAATTAGAGTGTTTGGGTTCCAGGGGGAGTATGGTTGCAAGGCTGAAACTTAAAGGAATTGACAGAAGGGCACCACCAAGAGTGGAGCCTGCAGCTTAATTTGACTCAACACGGGGAAACTTACCAGGTCCAGACATAGTAAGGATTGATAGATCAAGAGCTCTTTGTAAATTTTATGGGTGGTGGTGCATGGCCATTCTTAGTTGGTGGAGCAATTTTTCTGGTTAATTTTGATAACAAACAAGACCTGAACTTGCTAACTAGCTATGCAGAGGTTCCCCTTTGCGGCCAGCTTCTTATAGGGACTATGGCCATTTAGGCCATGGAAGTTTGAGGCAATAATAGGTCTGTGATGCCCTTAGATGTTCCAGGCTGCACGCGCGCTACACTAATGAAGCCAACGAGTTTTTCTTCCTGGTTTGAGAGGATCGGGAAATCTTCTCAAATCGCATCATGATGGGGATAGACCATTGCAATTATTGGTCTTCAACGAGGAATTCCTAGTAAGCGTGTGTCATCAACTCGTGTTGACTACCTCCTTGCCCTTTGTACACACCCCCATTGCTCCTACAGATTGAATGATCCAGTGAAATTTTCAGATTGCGTCGACGATGGTGGTTCACCATTGTCAACGTCGTGAGAGGTTCATTGAACCTTATCATTTAGAGGAAGGAGAAGTTGTAACAAGGTTACCGTATGTGAATATGTGGTACGATCATTGATAGCAGGGGTTTTCTTTTTTGTTTCGAGTTGGTTGGGTTTCGTTTGCAATGTGCAACTATGTGGTG
This sequence comes from Pinus tabuliformis, assembly GCA_031772625.1. Classification (NCBI taxonomy): domain Eukaryota; kingdom Viridiplantae; phylum Streptophyta; class Pinopsida; order Pinales; family Pinaceae; genus Pinus; species Pinus tabuliformis. Next base: position 1,061,924,068 of record CM062819.1, on the reverse strand, counting down.
TGTCTCTAGGGGAGCGGGTTTGGTGCTTGGCGGGAACATTGTTGGTTGCATGTCTTGTCGTAATGTTTGTTTTTTCGTGTGTGTGCCTACAAGCCATGCTTGTGCTTGTCCCACCCATCCTTTGTTTTTCTTTCCCCCAATGCGTTTTTGTAGGGGGTTTGAACACTTGTTTCTTGGGAGCCCTTCCGACGATCTGTTTGGCCGAGCATGGTTTCTACATTTGAGGTGCTTGGGAAATACAATGGATAAATTTAGACTCATTCGTAGCAGCGGTGCTTGGTCTTTTGTTCATTGGAAGGCATGGGCCAAGGGTGCAGGCTTCCATAGGTTCTCTTGAAAAGGCGACAGTGGTTGATGTGCTACTTAGGTGAGCTTTTTTGCTAGTGGTTGGGTCAAGGGAGTAGTTGCTCGCACGACTTGTAGTTCAAACCTTCCGTGAGGGGAAATTGTCAGGGTGGGGTCAGTATGGGATGGATGAAGAGTGGTTCAACCCATTGGGCTGGCTACCCTAGTCCTCTCGACCGTTCCTCGACATGCCCTCGCGGAAGGGTTGGGTGTCCAGGTAATGGAAAACCCCTCCCTCGGTCTGAGCTCCATTGAGATCACAATTTTCCTTGCCAATGGGCATGAGGGTGGCAATATTATCTCGTGCCTTTGCTGTCGAGGGAATTCATCATCCTCTTGTGAGCCACTCCCCTTCTAAGGGAAAAAGAAGTAGCGGGTTGTGTCTTTGTTCCTCCCTTTGGATTGTGGATTTTTTGTGGGACTTGGTCATTTATTTGTTTAGTGGTGTGCGCTTTGCAGACGTTGCTCTCTTTAGTGGCCTTGCACCATCGATGTATTTGTGGCCCGTGGCTTTCTCCAGCATTGAGTGTCAGCCCGTGACAACTCCTCTTTGGAGTTTGATTCTTGACCCCCATTGACTTTCTCGCTGGAAAGGTTGTTGGGTGTTTTGTACACGGAGGGGTGAAATAGCGGGGTGGGTTTGTTATTAGTAGTCTATTTTTCATTTAAAGCCTTGTACCGGGTTGGGGGGTTTTTTACTTCTCAGTAATGTGCTCCAGACACTAGTCTCATCGCGACCCTTGTATTTTATAGTGGTCAAGTTTAGGTTGTGATTTATTTGCTTAGTTGTTTGAATGTTGTTTATTATGTTGTAAAGCTATAAAGGGTGTTCTGCCATAATCTATGTGGGAGGGTGTGAAGAGGTGGGATGATTTTTGATTAGGTACCTTGTTTGATTTCCTTTGGTTAGCAGACATCTACTCGGTGTGTTGTTGAGCTTTTCTCTTTTCTTGGGATCTTTGTTTCTTCGGTGTTGTTTTCTTCCCTTCTTCCTTTTGCCCATAGCTTTATGGAGAAGAGGTGGGATTTTTGTGGATTAGTGTTCAGGAATGACAAAAAGTAGTGCGAGTTCCTGTGGTGGCCACCCTAGTCCTTCTCGATTACCGTCCACTGTATTTACCCCATTTTTGAGAAGGCGCGAGGTCTTGGAAGCTTTTTCTCTATTTGAGACTCCCCTTGTGATCCGGTAGACATGTTTGATGTCTCTTGGTTTCATGTTGTTTTCTTCCCTTCTTGCTTTTGGTCCCTAGCTTTACGGAGAAAAGGTGGGATTGTTGTGGATTGGTGTTCAAGAAGGATGAAAAGCAGTGTGAGTTCCGTGGGTGGCCACCCTATTCCTTCTCGATCGTCATCCCCTACAGTTCCCCCCTTTTTGTGAAGGCACGGGGTTGGGGAAGCTTGTTCTCTGTTTGAGCCTCCCCTTGTGAGCTGGTAGACACGTTTGATATCTCTATTTCTTTCATGTTGTTTTCTTCCCTTCTTCATTTTGGCCCTTAGCTTTATGGAGAAAAGTTGGGATTGTTGTCGATTGGTGTTTGGGAAGGACGAAAAGCAGTACGAGTTCCCGGGGTGGCCACCCTAGTCCTTTTCGATCCCCATCCCCTACAGTTCCCCCCTTTTTGCGAAGGCACGGGGTTGGGGAAGCTTGTTCTCTGTTTGAAGCCTCCCCTTGTGAGCTAGTAGCCATGGTTGATATCCCTTTCTTTCATGTTGTTTTCTTCCCTTCTTCCTTCTGGCCCCTAGCTTTATGGAGAAAAGGTGGGATTGTTGTGGATTGGTGTTCGGGAAGGATGAAACGCAGTGCGAGCTCCTGAGGTGGCCACCCTAGTCCTTCTCGATCATCATCCCCTTCAATTCCCCCTTTTTGTGAAGGCACGGGGCTTGGGAGGCTTGTGCTTTGTTTGAGCCTCCCCTTGTGAGCCAGTAGCCACATTTGATCTCTATTTCTTTCACCTTGTTTTCTTCCCTTCTTCCTTTCGGTCCCTAGCTTTATAGAGAAAAGGGGGAATTGTTGTGGACTGGTGTTCGGGAAGGATTAAAAGTAGTGTGAGCTCCCAGGGTGGCCACCCTAGTCCTTCTCGATTGTTGTTCCATGCATTTCCCCCCTTTTTGTGAGGGCGTGGGGCTCAGGGAGATTGTTCTCTATTTGAGCCTCCTCCTATGAGGGGGGTAGACACCTTTGTTTCTCTTTCTTTCATGCATTTTTCTTCCTTTCCTCCTTTTGGCCCTTAGCCTTACATTTGTTGTTGGGGGGGGGGGGGGGGGCTATTCAGTGTTGTGGTGGATTTTTCGGTAATACATGGAAACAACTCTCGGCAATGGATATCTCGGCTCTTGTTACGATGAAGAACATAGCGAAATGTGATACTTAGTGTGAATTGTAGAATCCCATGAATCATTGAGTTTTTGAACGTAATTTTCACCCGAGGCCTCGATCGAGGGCACGTCTGTCTGGGCGTTGCATCCCATTCAAACGCACTCCCTGCAATATGTTAGGTAGCAGTGGAGCTGGTGTTCCATGCCTAATGCGGTGTGGTTGGCTGAAATTCCTTGAGCGATGTTTTGTGGCATGCGTCGGCGAGCGGTGATCTTGTCCCCTTGGAAGGGTAGTTGGCATTAGCTGATGTGGGCTTTGTGTGGCATTGCTCAAACATGCTTTGCTCTCTCTTGTCCTCCCATCGAGTAGGGTGGATTTAGCTCTAACTTTGTGACCTCAGCTCAGGCGAGAACACGGCTGAGTTTAAGCATATAATTAAGCAGAGGAAAAGAAACTTGCAAGGATTCCCCTAGTAGCGACGAGCGAACTGGGAAGAGCCCAGCATGAAAATCGAGCGGTAGTGTCACTAGAATTGCAGTCTGTAGAAGTGTCCTCAGTGGCAGACCTAGGCCAAGTCCCTTGGAAGGGGGTGCCAGAGAGGGTGATAGCCCCGTCAGGTCGGGACCCTGCCGCATCACGAGGCATTTTCGACAAGTCGGGTTGTCTGGGAATGTAGCCCTAATTGGGTGGTAAATTTCGTCCAAGGCTAAATACAAGCGAGAGACTGATAGCGAACAAGTACCGCGAGGGGAAGATGAAAAGGACTTTGAAAAGAGAGTTAAATAGTGCTTGAAATTACCGGGAGGGAAGTGGATGGAGGCTGTCGATACGTCTCGGTCAGATGTGGAACAACTCAGGTTGGTCCGCCACTCGACTTGAGGTGAAAACCAACAGAGGCTGCTGCATCATTACAAGCATGGGAGGATTACTGCCTGTCGGTTTGCCATTGCAGTGGTCGAGGAACAAAGCATGCACCCTTGTGGCAGGCTGTGTGCACCTGCATGCTCGTGGTGTTGGTTTGCGGGCTTTCCATTCGACTTGTCTTGAAACACGGACCAAGGAGTCTAACATGTGTGCGAGTTGGTGGGTTTGAAAACCTACGAGGCGCAAGGAAGTTGACAGGCGAGATCCCCTCTCTAGGGGGGTGCATCGTCAACAGACCATGAGCTTATGCAAAGAGTTCGAGTGCGAGCACACCTATTGGGACCCGAAAGATGGTGAAATATGCCTAAGCAGGGTGAAGCTAAAGGAAACTCTGGTGGAGGTTCATAGCAATACTGATGTGCAAATCATTTGTATGACTTGGGTATAGGGTGAAAGACTAATCGAACCATCTAGTAGATGGTTTCCTCCATTTTTTCCATCAGGATAGCTGGAGCTCATGCACAAGTTTTATTCGATAAAGCAAATGATTAGAGGCATCTGGGGTGTAACACCCTCGACCTATTCTCAAACTTTAAATAGGTAAGAGGGTGCAACTGCTCCATTCAGCCATGTCATGGAATCGAGAGCTTCAAGTGGGCCATTTTTGGTAAGCAGAACTGGTGATACGGGAAGAACTAAAAGTTGAGTTACCGTGTTGAATTCTGTGCGAACCTAGATCCCACAAAGGGTGTTGGTTGATTAAGATAGCAGGACAGTGGTCATGGAAGTCAAAATCCACTAAGAAGTGTGTAAAAACTCACCTATTAAATCAACTAGCCCAAAAATGGATGGCGATGAAGCACGCAACCTATACTCGACCGTTAGAGAAACTGCATGGCTCTAATGAGTAGGAGGATGCAGGGGTCATTGAGAAACCTCAGGCGTGAGCTTGGGTGGATCATCCCCCGGTGCAGATCTTGGTGGTAGTAGAAAATATTCAAATGATAACTTTGAATACTAAAGTGGGGAAAGGTTCCATGTGAACAACACTTGGACATGGGTCAGTCGATCCTAAGAGATGGGGAAGCCTTGTATCAAGGGTGCACTCTGCACAAGCATCGAAAGGGAATCAGGTTAATATTCCCTAACTGGGACATGGTGGCGGGCGGCAACGTTAGGAAATCTGGAGATGTCATGAGGGGCCCCGAGAAGAGTTATCTTTTCATGCCCGGTCATACTCATAACCGCATCATGTCTCCAAGGTGAACAACCTCTGGTCAATAGAACAATTTAGGTAAGGGAAGTCGGCAAAACGGATCCATAACTTTGGGAAAAGGATTGGCACTAAGGGCTAGGCCTAGGGGTTTTCACCCTCAACTCGTGGGTAGTTGGCAGTTTGCCCGAGCTTCTCTCGTGGCGAGGGTGGGCAGTCATGTACCAATTGAGCTACGGGAGTAGAATGCCCCCTGCCAAGGGCTTTTCCCTAGGCGTCGAATAGTTGACTCAGAACTGGTATGAACAAGGGGAATCTGACTGTTTAATTAAAACAAAGCATTGTGATGGTCCCTGCGGATGTTGACGTAATGTGATTTCTGCCCAGTGCTCTAAATGTCAAAGTGAAGAAATTCAACCAAGCGCGGGTAAACGATGGGAGTAACTATGACTCTCTTCAGGTAGCCAAATGCCTCGTCATCTAATTAGTGATGTGCATGAATAGATTAACGAGATCCCCACTGTCCCTATCTACTATCTAGCAAAACCATAGCCAAGGGAATAAGTGGGAGCCATTTTCGGCACAAGTGAAATACCACTACTTTTAACGTTATTTTACTTATTCTGTCGGGTGGAGATGGGGCACTACCCCTATTTTTGGCCTTAAGGCATGTTTTGGTGGGCCAATCTGGGCGGAAGACATTGTCAGGTGGGGAGTTTGGCTGGGGTGGCACATCTGTTAAAAGATATCGCACGTGTCCAAAGATGAGCTCAACGAGAACAAAAATCTTGTGTGGAACAAAAGGGTAAAAGCTCATTTGATTTTGATTTTTAGTATGAATACAAACCGTGAAAGTGTGGCCTATCGATCCTTTATATTTTTGGAATTTGAAGCTAGAGGTGTCAAAAAGGTTACCACAGGGATAACTGGCTTGTGGCAGCCAAGCGTTCATAGTGACGTTGCTTTTTTATCCTTCGATGTTGTCTCTTCCTATCATTGTGAAGCAGAATTCACCAATTGTTGGATTTTTCACCCACCAATAGGGAACGTGAGCTGGGTTTAGACTGTTGTGAGATAGGTTAGTTTTACCCTACTGATGAACTGCACCACAATAGTAATTCAACTTAGTACGAGAGGAACTGTTGATTCACACAATTGGTCATCATGCTTGGTTGAAAAGCTAGTGGCGCAAAGCTACCGTGTGTCGAATTATGACTGAATGCCTCTAAGTAAGAATCCACACTAGAAGTGGTGCATGTCACTCTTCTACTATATCTCGACTCACAGTAGGGGCATCACTTTGTCACCCCCATTGGCCCAGGTCATTTACAAACCATGACCGTGAAGCATCTTAGTCGGGTTATTTTTGAAGTTCAATTCCAAACAATCATTGAGAAGAATCCTTTGCAGATGACTTAAATACGCGACGCGGTATTGTAAGTGGCAGAGTGGCCTTGCTACCATGGTCCACTAAGATTCAGCCCTTGGTTGCCTCAATTTAGAGCTTCGCTCTTGTCATAAACAAATCCGGAAAACCCTCCCGCTCTCGCACCTTTGCCTCTTCCTCAAGACGACAATTTTTTATTGCTTGGGGGCAGGAAATTTTGGGTTTCCATGCTGCAACGAAAAAGGTGTTGAAGCCCATGAAAATTGGGGTTTCCATGTCATGCTCCGGCACCCAAAATTTTGGGGTTTCCATGTTGCGCCTTGGTGCCCAAAATTTTGGGGTTTCCATGTCGTGCCCTGGCGCCCAAAATTTGGGGTTTCCACATTACGACAAAAAAGAGGCCCAAGCATGGGAAAAATTGGGGTTTCCATGCCACACCCTAGCGCCAAAAATTTGGGGTTTACACCCAGCACCTAAAATTTGGGGCTTGCATGTCACGCCATAAATTTAGGGTTTCCACCTAGCGCCTGAAATTTGGGGGTTCCGCCCAGCGCAAAAAAATTTGGGGATTCCATGTTGCACCCAAAATTTTGGGTTTACACCCTCCGCCTAAAATTTGGGGCTTCTGCCCGGTGCAAAAGAAATTGGGGTTTCCATGCTGCACCCAAAATTTGGGATTTCCAAGTTGCGCCTCGGTGCCCAAGCCTGGGGAAACTTGGGGTTTCCATGTCGCGCCATGACCAAAATCGACAGCGTCCAAGCCTGGGGAAACTTGGGGTTTCCATGTCGCGCCCTGGCGCCCAAGCTTGGGAAATTTGGGGTTTCCATGTTGCGCCATGACCAAAACAAATGGCGCCCAAGCTTGGGGAAACTCGGGGTTTCCATGTTGCGCCCTGACGCCCAAGCCTGGGAAACTTGGGGTTTCCATGTCCCACCCTTGATGGAACCATGGGTTTCCACATTTTACAGCACGATGGAAATGCGGGGTTTTCAACAATGCCCCAATGCAGGGAACTTGGGGTTTCCATGATGATGCAAACCAGCTCGCAAGTCTCGGGAACTTGGGGTTTCCATGATGATGCAAACCAGCTCGCAAGTCTCGGGAACTTGGGGTGTTTCAAAACCACTGCCCAAGTCTAGGGATCTCATGGTTTCCATGTCGCGTCACGGCCAGAACAACCGACGGAAGCCACCCAAGACTGGGAAACATGGGGTTTCCATGTCACGACACACTGTGAATTGCTCGAGAGTCTGTGGAACTTTAGATTTCCATGTTGTGGTGTGACGAAAATCCGCCAAATTCTAGGGAACTCAGGATGTCCATTTCGCGGCACGATGGAAAATACTATCCAAGTTAGTGGACACACGGGGTTTCCATTTCGCCTCACGACAAAAATTTCTACCCAAGTCTGGGAAACACGGGGTTCCCATGTTGCTCGCGCCACAGCTAAAACTACCACCAGGGTCTGGGGAGCTTCAGGTTTCCATGTCATCGCGAAACAAGGAACGACCTCCCAAGTTTGGGGAGCTTCGGGTTTCCATGTCATCACGCGACAGGAGACGATCACCTAAGCCTACCGAACATGGTGCTTTCCATTCTGTGGCATGACAGAAACTGCCCAATTATGGCAAACTCGGGGTCTTCCATGTCCTGCCACAATAGAAACCTTGACCTTGGTGCAGGGAACTCAAGTTTCCATGCTGTGGAATGACAGAGAACCACCCAAGTCCACAAAACCTGGGGGCCTCTATTTCGTGGCATGAGGGAAACCACCTAATTTCGGGAACCTCTGGGGTCTCCATCTCCCACCCGGGCAAAAATCGCGGCCTCGGTGCAGGTAACTTGGGTTTCCATGTCGCAATACAATCAAAATCGCCAAATTTTATGGAACTCATGGTTTCCATGTTGTAAAATGATGAAGAACCACCCAAGTCTTGAGAACTCGGGGTTTCCATTTCACGACGGGGTGGGGAAAGCGGGGTTTTCCTGCCCCGCCATGATGAAAACTACCCATGTCACACGGAATGAGTCGATCTTGTGGACAAGATAGACCTTCCTAGAATCTAACGATATCTAGTGACAAGCAAGCCAATAAAAAACTATCTTTCTCTAAATATGCATTTATAAACAAAGGCAAAAAAGTGTTTTAGGCCTACCTTGGGTCCAATGCAAGTTTGTGGAAGCCTCACTCCTTTGATCCAAATGAGCTCCCTTGTAGCGAATCTGCAAACGCAAACAAGAAAACAAATTAAATAACACCTAAAAAGCCAATATCATAAAGCATACTTAACATGATGATCAAGGGATTCATGAAACAAATGACATAAGACAATTTGTTGAGAAAAATGAATCTGATTGTATTAATTCAAATCAAAGAAGAACTTTACAGCCTGTGCCTTGATGCTGTAAAAGCTCCTCCCAGGGTCCAACAAGAAGCCTCCTCTACTTTGACAAGTTTCACTCTCTTCCCAATGAAGCCAAAAGGTATGTGATCTCTCCTCTCAAGCTTAACTAGGAAGTCTCAATTCCACCAGCATTTACCCTAAAAAATGTTCAGATTCTAACCTCCCTAGCAACCAACCCAATTCCTTAATTTATAGTGCAATGGAGGGAAGTTACTAGGTCCTTCTTCAAAGGGATTAAGTCCTCCTTCAAAGGGATAGCTCCTCTCATCAAGGGATTAGCTCCTTCTCTTTTGGGATGCATGAACCACCTAAAAGTGACCAATCCACGTCAAAATTCCTTCTAGAATCATCTAGAATTAACCCAAAGTGAGTTTTTTAGAATAAACTTGTGCCTTTTTAACTTTCACAGGGGTCCGCACCCACTCCTTTAGGGACAGAGCAGGCAAGTCCGCAGGTATTGTGAACAGGGGGTGCGGGACCGCAGGCAACAGTGAGAGAAAGTACGAAACCAGAGCTTTGTTGATTTTCAATGTCTTTCTCTCATTTTCAAAGCTTGACTTGAAGAGCTGAGGTCTGAGACTTGCTTAGGAGGACAATACAAGTTATGATAGACCCATAATGACTGCAAATAGTCATGGTAACGATATTTTTGTGTAACATATTGCCCCCTAAAGTGTGAAGTCTGTAGTAGATGAGGATTTCATTTATAATTTAGGAAGAGTGAAGTACTTTATCATTTTGAGGATCATCTTGCGGAGAGCTCGGTCGGAACCTGTAAAAACATTCAATGAAAAATATATATATGAGATCATATCATCGATGAGGTAGGCATTCCCATACTCAGATCAAAACTGACTAGAAAACTAACTACTACTCTGATATAGGAATGATCTTGTAATACATCACAAGTATAGACACATGTAGACACAGTATGGACGCAACCATCTATTTATGAATAGTCCACAATATAATGAATACAAAATACCTCGCAGCCTGGATTGCGGAAACTAGATCCAGGGTCTTCATTTCTACTTCCTGAAACAATACGATTCTATCCATGCGAATGAATGTGTTGAAGTCGCACATGGTATAAACCACTTGATTACCAGTCAATGATGTAAACTGTTAACAAGTGTGAGAGAAACCACCAGTAATGTCAATGTCTCTCAAAGTACCCAGTATAATCCATGAGATGTGAATAGATGTGTTGATGTCGAACATGTCATGGAATCCTTTGATCGAAGGTCAATGATGCAACTTGTCATCAAAGGCAAGAAACCTGCCATTGAGGCATGCAGATGCCAAGGTACTGACAATTTCTAGATCATCTTTCTAGATAATGAGCTGAAGTCGATAGAAAGCGATCCGTCGTAGGCAAGCCCACAACACGAAATCATAGATCAAGTTGAAGAAATTTAGTTGCAAGGACTGACTCAGGGATGGTCAAGATGGATGACAGATATTTTGAAGTTGAATGGCTTATTGGCACTAACCTCTTGAACACATAACGACACAGCAGATGGTTTGGTGACAATTGACCCAAAGTTAATACCCAGAAACTGGTTGAAGACTTTCAATGTGGTTTGATCAACTGTTAGGCAAAGGATTTCCCAACCCAGGTGAAAAAGTGTCGTGTTCAAGAGTGGTTACAAAGTATGACAAACAGGCTCATTTTTCTCTCTCTTTCCCCCACCATTTCTGGCAAGTACCTCTTTATTTTTGACAAGCTTGAGGAGGAGAACATTTGCTTGATTATAAGCTCATCCTTCAGATGAGTCCAACTTAGTTTAAATTCGAACCCTAAGAAGGAGTGGTCCATTCCTGTTTGTAATTGAACAAGTCCTTTACTGTTAAATTTTAACGAGTCCAGTATAGGAGAAACTCGACGTTTTTCAATTTTAGAGAGTCTGAAAAAACTTAAGAAGACTCCAGGGTTGACCTTTTTCGTAAATTTGTGTCCCAAGCCCGAAAAAGTATAAAATAATACTTGAGAGAACTGCTTGATCTTTACGACCAAGGAGTACTTTTCGTAATTAGTGCCCTTGATCCGAAAAAAGTAAAAAAGTGATCAATGACACGTCGTTTTATAACCAATATCGAATTTGAAACGACAAAAATCCGACAATATTTTCATGTTTTTACGGTCAGAAAAAGAGCTGTAAGTGGATTGTCTTTTTAGTTCCATTTTAAAAAGTTTAAAAAGAAAAACTCGGCGATCTTTTCATGTTTTAGGAGTCAGAAAAGAGCTTAAAGGTGACTCTAAATGTTTTTTCGTCGAAAATGACCGATTTCGCCTGAAAAATCCGTTATCCTGAACAAAAATGCAAACATTACTCATACCTGTTTGAGATGGATAAAAATGCTGCAAAAGTTACCTTTCTAAAGTGAAACATAAACAAATTTACAATTCATTTATTCAAAAAACTTATAAAAAGGGCCTTCGTCAATTCATTTTTACCATTTGAGATTTGGGTGAGAAAATAGTGCTTTTGGTCAAAAACTTCCCATGAAGATTGTGGAAAATCCATTCGTCGGAATCGAGCGCCGTCTCCTCCAGGTAATCCACATCATCCTACTCTTCAATTTCAACCGTTTCAATTTGTTTTTTAGGGTTTTATTTCATTTTTTAGAGGGTTTTTAGGCTAGAAACCTGCGTGCGGGGGCCCGTAGGCATAACACAGGCAGCTCGTGGACCCCGACTTTTTCTCAATGGGGAAAAAGTCAGGGGTCCGCACCTACCATGAAGGCAAGGTGCGGACCCACGCACTGTCTCTAACAGAGAGGGTGCGGTCCCCGTGGCAAGGGTTTTTAACCCTAAATTTCTCAAAATTGACCCAAACAATTTAATTTTTTGCATTCTAATTTGCCTTTTTGTTGGATGTAGAGTATACATCATGCTTGATTGGCGAGAACGGGAGCATGAGGACATAGATCTTGCCATGTTAAATCACCAACCTTTGATCGATGCATTGAAGGCATGTGGCTTGTACAAATTCTGGGCCATACCTGGCATGAGAGCCCAGGTGGACTTCTTGCAGTGGCTGGTAGACAGGTGGAGCATACAGGACTAGTGCTTCTTCATTGGTGGCCACCAGCTCAAAATTGAGTCGGCAGACATATACTTTTTGACTGGTTTGCCTAAGAGAGGCGAAGACTTGACTCTATTCAGGACTAGGCCAGGTGGCCATTCTGTCGATAGCCTCCGGCTAGAGTTCTGCAACAACCAGGCTAGAGCCAAAGGGATAGACATTAAAACCATATCCCGTCCTGAACTCATGGTGATTTCTTTTACTGTTACCAGGATCTGTGGGAGCGCTGCACTACATATTGCCACTAGATTCCAGATGCAGATGGTAGTTGACTGCTTTCGAGGCACCATCCTCAACTGGTGTGATGCTGTGTTGGCTAATGTAAAAGGCCAACTGACCAGAGCCAAGAACGACCAACTGAAGACCTTTGGATATGGTGCTTTGGTTGTGAGCTTTGGTCTGGAGAGGGTCCCAATGTTGGTCCTGCAGCACCTCACTGTTGGAGCTGGGCTTCCTCGAGAGCCCAAATTGATGCTATGGGTTGCAATCATGGCCCGTCATCCTAACGAGGGGACGGAGGTTGTTCGATTCAAACCTAAGTATTTCCATTGGTTGGAAAACCAGGTTTTTGCTATTCAGGACTTCCCTTATGCTGGGTTAGATTTTCGCGGTGACCCAAACATGGCTCTTCCACCAGGAGAGCAATGGGACGACTCAGGTAAAATCATTTTCAACATTTTCCTAATTTAATTTTTTTGTTTTTATCTCGTCCCAAAACTGATAGTAAAAGTTTCAAATGCAAATGTGGGTCCACAGCGACCAGTCGCTCTCCAGCCTTATGAGAGGAAACAACCAGCTACAGTGGCACCAGCCCCACAGGACGAATCAGCAGAGACCTTGGCCAAGTTGGAGAGTCATCTAGAGTGTTTGACAGGGGACATTCCAGAGACCGACATAGATGACATTCCTCGTCGACTACAGCGCTATGTGATCGGGGTCCCAGGACCTTTTAGGAGGTTCCTTTGTAAGGTGGCCCGTACAGTGGTTTCTTATCGATATCATCACCAGTGATAGGATGATCGCCTATTGTAGACACATATGACATTTTTTCTTTTTGTACTTATCATTTTTGCCGATCATAAGGCGTTTTTCAACCTATGATTGAGGACGATGTATATTTTGACACACTCCTATATTATACTATATCACTATTACCGGCTTATCTTGTAAAACATGTTATGGAATGCTTTTAAATTTACATGTATGATTATTGCAAATGTCTACTTAACATTCAAGAAGCAATTGCATCTGCTAATGTATTTAAAGATCTTGGAATATGCTGATATTCAATATAATCAAACTCACGTTCCAAGAGACGCACTCTCAAAAACAATCTCAAAACACTGGATTTCTAATGGCATATACTCTATTAAGTTGTAATACAACGAATTCAGAATCTAACCTCACTATCAAACTCCGAATCCCAAATGAAATAGATTTAGATAATAACTCAATCACTGCACTATACTCTGCAATGTTGTTCGTTGTTTGACCAAGGCTTACCCCATGCATAGATACCAACTCTTTAGAGGGCGAATAGATAACCCAAGCTGCGGAAGAAATGTTCTTTGTATTACGACAAGCACCATCAATGAAACCAATGTATTTTTGGAGAGGCATCGACATCTGCAATATCAAGAGTAAAACAAAGATAAGCAGGAATAATGACGAAAAACACTCTCTAAGCTAAGCATAGTTTTTAAACTAAAACACACCAGCTAGAAAGAAAACTATCCTAACTAAAAATCTCCACACCCATTCTTTAAGCATAATACCTCTTCAAGTAAAGACCATTTCTGGGTTTACCTAAAGAGAGTCTACCAATTCATAGGCCCCTTTTGCTAGCTTTCGCTTGACAACATAGGGACCATGGCACATAGGAACGAATTTTCCAGCGCTTAATTTATCATTAGCTTGATCGTACAATAAGACTAGGTCTCCTTCCGAAAAATTTCGAGGGGTCACATTTCGATCATACTGAGCTTTAATATGTTTTGCATGAGTTTCGATCGCCAATGCAACATCACATCGATTCTCATCTAGTTGAGCTAAGTATAACAAACGTTTTTCCTCTTTGGAAGTGGCTGGAAGTAACTCGACGGCCATTTGCAATGACGGGATTTCGCATTCAATGGGTAACATAGCTTCCAGACCATAAACTAGTTGGAAAGGAGTGAACCCTGTTGATGTTTTTACTGAGGTTCGATACGCCCAAAGCGCTGAAAATAACATGTTATTCCAATTCAACCGATGAATCCCAATGATTCGTCGGATCATGATGACTAAAAATTTGTTGATGGATTCAACCAGACCATTAGCTTGTGTATAATAAGGAGTTGAACTATCGTGACGCAAGCCAAGCTGGCCTGTAAGTTCAGTCATCATAACGCTTCGAAAATGACGCCCATGATCAGTGATAATCGCTTGTGGAACACCAAACCTAGCAATTATATGATTGAACACGAAAATCGCAGCTGTTTTACCGTCTGCCTCAAATGTAGGCATCGCCTCGGCCCACTTGGTAAAATAATCTACCGCAAGGATGATATACGCATACATGTAATGAAATCGATACCGCATTTGGAAAAAGGACCAACAACAATTATAGGGTGGAGAGGAGCAGGTGGAGCGTGCATATTTCGATCAAAAATTTGGCAGTTGTGGCATTTTCGGACCGCGTTAATACAATCTTTAAACAAAGATGGCCAGAAGTAGCCGGCGCGCAATATCTTTTGGGTTGTGGCATACCCAGACATATGACTGCCACACGCTCCAAAGTGACAATCATTTAGAACCCTTTTAGCTTCCTCGTGAGTTAAAAAACGTTGAAAAATAGAGTCTGCCCCACGGCGATAAAGAGTATCTCCAATAATTCTGAATTGTTGGGACTGGAATCGTATTTTTCGACGTTCTGGCCTTGAAATTTCTGGCCGAAAGGATTGGGTCTAGAGATAAACGATGATATCCCCATACCACGGATCTAAAGTGCTGATTAGAAACAAGGATTCGTCCACAATGGGCTCCTCCGCCATAGTTTCCGTGTCAGCACGCGGGAAGTCACACATTAACTCCGCAAAAACTAAAGATTTCTTAGACTTATACTTTTCAAATTCCAAGTCGAACTCCTGCAGGATCAAAATCCATTTAGAGTACTTGTCCCCTAGCAATTTCTTGGTCAAAATGTAGATCATAGGGTTTCAATCAGAAATTACTGTAGTTTTATGTAGTAAAATCTAGTGACGAAAACGTTGGACAGCTTGAACAGCTGCCAATGACAATTTCTCCACATGTGAGTATTTTAGCTCAGTTGGATTTAAAGTTTGACTAAGGTAATATATCACATGTTCAGTACCGAATTCATCTTCCTGAACTAACACCATTCCAATGGTGGAATGGGAGGCGGTGAGATACAAGAAGTAGTCCTGGTTGTAGTTGGGAGGATGCAATAACGGTGCATGGGTCAATGCGTGTTTTAGTGCATCAAAATATTTCTGAGCTATCTCATCCCAATAGAATGGATTATTCTATTTCGAAAACTGGGTAAAACCCTTTGTAACCTCGGTGTAGTTAGGAATGAATTGTCGTAAAAAGTTTGCTTTCCTTTGCAAACTTTGGAGTTGGTGAAGACTTGAAAGAGGAGGCAATTTGACAATAGCTTCAACCTTTGAGGGATCGATGCGAATGCCGGATTTCAAAACAACAAACCCCAGCAACCGACCCGTTTCTATACAGAAAACACACTTGTGTGGATTCAACCTAATCCGATAATGCCTACACCTCATAAAGATTGCTCGTAAATGGATGAGATGATCAGCTCGATGTAATGAATGAGCAGGCAAATCATCGAGATAGGGTTGCACAATGTACTTGATGTCATGAAATGCATAAGACATGGCCTTTTGAAAAGTTTCCCCGGCATTCTTGAGCCCAAAAGGTAATTTGCAATAAGAAAATGTCCCCCATGGACAAATGAAAGCCGTTTTTGGTTGATCGGCAGGTAGAATATTGATTTGATTGTATCCAGAAAAAACCGTCCATGAAGGAGAATATTTCGTTGCCGGCACAATCATCAATGATTTGATCGATATAGGGAGTTGGGTAATTTTCCTTTAGACAGGCTCGATTAATGTCCCTATAATCGATACATATTCTTATTGTCCCTTGTTTTTTGTTAACCGAAACAATATTCGATACCCAATCCGTTAACGGAATAGGATAAATGAAACCTAATTTGAGTAATTTTTCAACTTCTACTTTAATAGCAGCAGCTTTTCTCGGGTGAATCTAATGCAAACGTTGCCGGACGGGTTTAGCGTCCGGGTAAGTTTTGATATCATGAACAATAATTACGGGGTCAATTCCTAGCATTTCCTCATACGACCAGGCAAACACGTCGCAAAATTCTTGAAATAGGGCCTTATATATTTGAATTTCATCTTCAGTACACAAGGCACCTATATGAATGTTTTCAACAATTCCACACTTAACCGAAATATCAATAGGAATAGTTCAAGAAATATTTCCCAAATTTAACTCGGAATCAGGATTTTTCATTGGATTCTGAGGTTCCTTGACATATTCAGTCATAAAAATTGATGAGAAATGATTTTCAAAACAATCATTCTCGAGTAAAAATGAAGATCTGTGATGAAGATCTTCCCATGGTAAATCATCGACACATAGGATTTCACGAATTTGCTCATCAGAGTGAACAAGTTTGGAAAACATTGTTGAATCTTAGTTTGATGTGAAAAGTGATTCCTCATGGACCACATTCATTTAGTCAATTTTGGTTGAATATGGGTCGAAAAATGACTGCACGATGTGATACGCAATTTCATACGGACTCAAAGGCATAACATCACCAAATGACTCTATCTCAGATTCAAAAGGTACGATCCAAGGATCATCATAAAAAATGGTGTCTGACGAAATCATATGAATGGTTGCAAAAGAAGAAGATGCATTGATCGGAGGAAAAGGAAAAGTTCCCAGTAAACTGGCATCTTTAACTAGTCCTACTCCAACATCCTTATACGGGATAGTCGTTTTACCGACATGTTGAATGCTTTCAGAAGAGGCTGGGTCAGATGAAAAGTAAGCCAGCTAGTCTATTGGTACGTTCTTTCCATTATGAGGAAACTTTATAAGCCGAAAGACCGATGAAATGACAACTGTCATAGCGTAAGACCAACTATGACCCAAGAGAAGGTTGTAATCTAGAGGGGCATCAACCACATCCACATCATTAACAGTTTTGCCTTCAACCCCTATAGGTAAATCTTGTAGAATGTCAAAAGGATGAAACCCACGGCCATCAAAGGCCTTTAGAATCGTCGGGGATTGATTTAGTGAAGGAGAACCAAGCGATCTCCAACACTGTATCGACATAATACACGTTGAGGCTCCCTCATCAATCACAGTCCTATGAATAGATCTGTTTTTGACTATCACTGGGATCTGGAAAGCCACTTGATGAGGTAAGCATCGTGTAATATTTTCTAGATTGAAAAGTATTAGGTTCGAGTCCTGAACGTCAACAACTCCTATAGCCAACAAAAGTAATTTATGCTGTGCTGGACATGATTGCAACACTTCCAAAGCTGGCATCGCTGAAGGTGAAACAGCTAAATCTTCAACAATGTTATAGTTCTGAGCTGCTCTCGCATGTGGATTGAAAGCTGACTTTTGAAGTATACCCTTGGTGGGTGGTTTGATTACTAAGTCTGGATTAGGTTTCTCGATCTGTAGCGGATCGGAACCAGGAGCTGAGGTTGATGGGTTAGAATGAGAAGATTCTACTTCTTTACCATCAACAGGACTTTTACTTCCATAATCATGTGATCGAGCAATCCTAACATGGGACATCATCAGTATGGGTTCCTCATTGGCATTTGAGGAATAACCTATCATCTTACTGTCTTGACTTGGAAAAGGTTCCTTCAAAACAGCAGGCGTTTGGGAACCTTTGACAATTTTCGCAACCTCTGTACGATGAGGGAAGTCTCTTGTAAAATGCTCTTCGTCACAAATGGGACAAGGATAACGAGGTTTGCGTTTCTCATCAGTTGATTCCACTTTTTATGGTTTCTCTTTCGAATTTTTATCTGTTTTATTTTTCTTCTTCCCTTTCTTCTTACCACCGAATTTTGATTTGGCTGTAGATGACTCTACAACATGAATATCGGCGGAAATTTCCGCGAAAGAATCTCCTGTCGGGGAATCTGGTAGGGTTATAATAGGAGAAGAATTCTTGGAAGACTTCTTCTTACTTTTGGTATTAACCGTACCAATCATACCGTCAGCGGCATGAGACCCTGAAGGAGTTGCAATGATTTGATTTTGCTTAGGAAGATCAGGGATTTTATCATGTAACGTACATGACTGAGTATAAAATAAGTCAAGGTACTGCGCTTGAGCAATTACTTGCTCCTCAGTAACGACTCCAGCCTTAGCTACATCCTCAGTGATCTTTGGTAATAAAGATTTTACAAACCATTCAGCTAAGATCTGATCCGGAATAAAAACCTTCACTAAACGCCGTCGACGTCTCCATTCATGAATGTGATCTGAAATGTAAGTGGACATCGACTGCTTTAATGAAGTTAGTAATTCCGTGCCATTGTCATATCTGATTGGCAACTGAAAATGAGTTAAAAATAAAGTAGCTAACTGACTAAAGTTATAAAAAGTGGCTCGCGGTAACTCAATGTACCACTTGGCCGCAAGACCAATTAGAGTGTGCTGGAAAAGCCTTAAATGAATTGAATCATCTGAAATGGAGTTAGACGCACACCAGAGGTGATAATTCATCACATGGTTCGACGGGTCCTCTCCCGATTTGCCTTCAAACATAGGAATATGACTAGGAAACTTATTCAGCATTGGCGGCCAAAATGGAAGATAGTTAATCGGATCATTCGTTAGGCGCAACAAGTCAGGCAAGTCTAAAGTTGCGATAAACGGTAACTGACGATTAGGGTTCTTAAAACTCTGGGTCATGAGACCAGCCCCAGGAGGAGGATATCCAGGATAACTAGGAATTGGACTTGCATTTGGGATATTGTATCCTCCCGGAAAACCAGGATTAACCGAACCATACCGGGGTTGTTGAGGTTGTTGATATGTATACCTAGGGTACGGTTGATACTGATAGACTGGCTGCTACATAGCAGGACCAAATTGGTACTGTCCCTGGTACGGTTGATAAGTAAATTGTGGTTGAATTGTGACAACCGTACTTGAACCAGGTTGTCCTACAGGAATCTGAACCGAAGTTTGAATTGTGGATCCAGACTGAGGTAAAGATGTCTGAGGAGTTGATACAGGAACAGTAGAAACCAGAGCTATCGATACTACAGAAGTAGGTGGGGTAGATTGAACAAATGTTGTAGTAGTTGCAGCAATCATTGGAGGCAGAGTACGAGGCGTACTAGGCCCAGGCTGAGAAACTACCGAACGTACAGAAGTTTGAATAGTAGACTGGACAGGTTGCTGGGGTGAACCAGAAACTAAGGGTTGTCCAGTTTGATATGACAACTATACATTCGGTTGCAAGACCTGTTGAGTTTGCGATGGATCCCACACTAAGTCCATTCCGGGGTACGGACCCATAACAAGTTGAGAATATTGAGGACCATAACCGGGTTGAGGGTAGGGTTGATAATTCAAAGGTAAATTTCCCGTTCCTTGAACATATGATTGACTGGAGGGTGGTTGGAAACCTTGGTTCGAGTACTGACCTTGGGGTTGATACCCTTGAGGCACGTACTGATACTGGGGTTGACCTTGAGGTACATATTGATACTAGGGTTGACCTTGAGGTACATATTGAGTCTAGGGTTGACCTTGAGGAACGTACTGTCCCGTAGGTACGTACTATCCTTGAGGTTTCCCCCCAGGCGCAAATTGGGTACCTTGAGGTTGCCCCCCAGGCGATAATTGAGGATTTTGAGGCTGCCCCCCAGGTGGTAACTGGCCACCTTGAGGTTGAGGATTAGGAATAGTACCTGACATCATGAGAATATCTTCTACACTCAACGACTTAGTACCATTGTTTCCAGTTAATAACCCTTGTTCAATGGGTTGAGGAGACGCTCCCACAAAAGTACCAAAAAGTAACTGATACCCAGAGGGAACAGAAGGACCATCATACAAAAAAGATTTTGGCGATTGAGAAAACATGGAAAAATGTCTTAACATATTTAACGGAGGATAGTAACCTATAGGTGTTGGGTGGTAAGGAATATGAGGTGGTGAAAAACTTAGTCTCGGGTTTTCCAAAAAATTTGTCAATGAGAGATACCAAGCACTGCTCCTAGGTGGACTGTAAAAAATTGATTCACGCTCCCTAAGTTCGATAACAGGTTGATTTTCAGGGATAGGGATGCCTACTTCTTCTTCCGAAGTAGCAAGTTCTTCAATAGCTATAAGTCCAGAAAGAAGATTTTGGGTAATTATTCTTTCTACCCTAGGTGAACCAGGACCACTAGAAGCTGGAGAGGTAAATCCCGATGTTGGAGTAGCAGCAAATTCACTTTCAGGTTAGGATATTTCAGGTTCCTCACCTATATCACTAGTAGATGAAAAGTTACCAGTAATTTCGGAAACAGACACCGATTGTGGATTATAATCTGCTACTAAAGCTTGAAAATCAAGATGTACCACCAAACAAGACTCTCCTTCTTTAGGTGACCCAACTCTACTGTCTCTAGGAGTTACGAGGGCTCTTAGCCCTTCAGGCTAGCTCGGTGGAAACTGAGGTTGGCCCTGAAGTCTACGGGACTTCCTCGGTAATTGAGCCACGATTAAAAAAATTTATCTACTTCACACGAAAACAAAGTAAAATCTCAATCAAAACCATCTAAAGCCTCTAAGGAAGCAAACAAATTTGAATCACACGCCTAAAGAATCTAGGAGATCAAACCACACACAAATAGTAACTTTCCGTACTGAAAAAACTAGTTGGTGATGAAGCCCAACGTTGCAGAGTTCAATACAGAAATGGCGGTTGGAATAGTTACCTCGACAACCTACTTAATGAATAGACTGGCACAAGTTCCTCCACTAAACCGTCTCGAGTGAAGAGAACCCCCCAGAAAATCCAAGTGAGTCTAGCCGACGTCTGCTCCAGGTATAGTGGGATCTTCCCACCACTGTCACCTTAGGAAGAATCCTATAGAATATGGTCACTAAGGTTACCAACGGAAACAAATATACCTTGGGGAATAGTCTACGATCTGATACGCACGCAAGGGCAGAGTAACAAGCTCAATCCCCTTGAAGGCTCCTTGACATAATTCAAGGTTTACCAATAAGTGACCCTAGGCTCCTCGACAATGGTTAATCCGAGGTTTACCGTTTTTAATACGTGAATATCTGGCGTCATCCCCATTGAGGAAGGGTTGATTCCCACACTGGTTCGGACATGATCTCGTGCTTCTCTTTTAAGAGGAGCTTTCCCAGAGCATAAATGCAACAACTGGATTTTTCTCCTACCGCAAAATACAACTACTTGTTTATTTTACTATCTTGGAGAGTTAATTACTCCCTACTCCAAGACACTAGCCTAAGCTATGTTAGTGTATTAGAGCCCTAGAAATACAAATATTACTAGATAGATTTTACTTTAAGCATTATTTTTATTGGTTTTTGTTTAAGTCAAGAGGTGCGGAGATGAAACTTGTGGTGTGAAGACTCGACTCAAAATCACTAAAAAATGCACTTAAGATGATTAAGCAATCTTTTCCCTTCAATGAACTTCTAGCTAGGAAAGAGTTTGAGAATGCAAATACTTGTAAACACAAATCTTTCTTAACCAACAAATTAAAAGAAGAGTTTTTTGTCTTTTCCAATGCACTCAAAACGAGACAACTAGTTATTTTCACAAAAAATTCCCTTTTCTTTCAAAACACTCAAATACTACAAAAACAAACTTTTTCCAAAAGAGATTTTTTATTTTTTATAAAACACTCAAAACTATGGAACTAATTAATCTTGAGATCTATAAACCATAAAAAAACTATTTGAAGTCAAAGCTTACAAGATGTCTTTTTCAAGGATGTTTTACTTAGCTATAAGAAAACTAAGGACTAATTTGTCCAGAATCATAAATCAGTCAAAAAACAACCAAATTTTGTTTTCTTTTCTAAAAATGAAATCCAAACTTTTAACACAAGCCTTTTCGAAGTTTCGTAAAGAGAAAATACAAGGTGGATTCCTCAATAAAGATAGATTTTGCAAATGGTCAGACTCATAAGAAGGCTAGTAAAAACCAAGGTGATCTGAGGCCTCTATAGCTTCTAAGCTCAGAGCTACTACAAGACCAAAATGAAAACCAAGCCCGACAACCAAAACTTCTAGGAATTTCACCTAAAACCCTAACACCAATGAAATTAACCTAAGAAAAGCTTCTGACAGGTTATATGCAGGTCTGGGCAGGGGATAATAACACCTAAACAAAAGCTAAGCTGACTAACAGAGAAAATCTTAGGTTTTCCAAAATATTGACAGGGTTCGCAGGCCCACAGTTCACACAGGTGCAGTACCGCTCTGTGCTAAAAGCAAAAGTGCGGATAGGTCCGCACTGTGTCCCAAGCCGAGGGTGCGGTCCTCTCCCAAAGTTATGAAAAACAAAAAATAATCCTAGATCTACTAAATCTACCCAATTCCACACACAACAAGCCAAAAACAGAAACAAAAACATAGTTTCTTAGGTCAAATTAAAAACAAGGAAAAAATCAAGTCCCCAGTATGGTTGCCATTTTGTCACACGGAATGAGTCGTTCTTGCGGATAAGATAGACCTTCCTAGAATCTAACGATATCTAGTGATAAGAAAGCCAATAAAAAACTATCTTTCTCTAAATATGCATTTATAAACAAAGGAAAACAAGTGTTTTAGGCCTACCTTGGGTCCAATGAAAGTTTGTGGAAGCCTCGCTCCTTTGATCCAAATGAGCTCCCTTGTAGTGAATCTGCAAACACAAACAAGCAAACAAATTAAATAGCACCTGAAAAGCCAATATCATAAAGCATACTTAACACAATGATCAAGGAATTCATGAAACAAATGACATAAGACTATTTGTTGAGAAAAATGAATCTGATTGTATTAATTGAAATCAAAGAAGAACTTTACAACATGTGCCTTGATGTTGTACAAGCTCCTCCCAGGGTCCAACAAGAAGTCTCCTCTACTTTGACAAGTTTCACTCTCTTCCCAATGAAGCCAAAATGTATGTGATCCCTCCTCTCAAGCTTAACTAGGAAGTCTCAATTCCACCAGCATTTACCCTCACAAATGTTGAGCTTCTAACCTCCCTAGCAACCAGCCCAATGCCTTAATTTATAGTGCAATGGAGGGAAGTTACTAGGTCCTTCTTCAAAGGGATTAAGTCCTCCTTCAAAGGGATAGCTCCTCTCATCAAGGGATTTTCTCCTTCTCTTTTGGGATGCATGAACCACCTAAGAGCGACCAATCCACGTCAAAATTCCTTCTAGAATCATCTAGAATTAACCCAAAGTGAGTTTTTTAGAATAAACTTGCGCCTTTTTTACTTTCACAAGGGTCCGCACCCACTCCTTTAGGGACAGAGCGGACAGGTCCACAGGTATTGTGAACAGGGGGTGCGGGACCGCAGGCAACAACGAGAGAAAGTGCGGAACCAGAGCTTTGTTGATTTTCAATGTCTTTCTCTCATTTTCAAAGCTTGACATGAAGATTTAGGTTTGAGACTTGCTTAGGAGGATAGTACAAGTGATGATAGACCCATACTGACTGCAAATAGTCATGGTGACGATATTTTTGTGTAACAGCCCAAGTGGATGAAATCTAAGGTTTCCATGTCCCATCTCGTCAGAAACCACTACCACGTATGTAAGGGGGGCTGGGGTGTCAAGTATTTGAGTCAGGAGCGCCGGAGAGAGTCGAAAGATTGAACTCGTAGTATGGGCACCCATGTTCGATTATATGCAACTCGAGTGAGTGTTTGGTTATATGTGAAGACTTGGCATGACATTCGCTTATGCGCGATGGTAATGGGTGCACTCATAGTGGGTGTGCCATGTTGGGCATGGCGCATGCCCCTTGATACCTGCACGATGGACAAGTCACTGAGGGAAGGTGCACGGGCGACCCTTGTTGGGTGCCCGGATGAAAGAGGTGACCATGTGCAGATGAGTTAAGACATGGGCAGGCGTGCAACGTGTGGCGACAGGTGTAATCGGCTAAGTATTGGAGCCGACCAATGGGTGTGAAAATGCACACTAAGGGACGTGGTTGTTCTTTGGAATGGGGTGTGTTGAGGTTATGTGGTAGGTCAGTCAGGCATGCATGTTGATGGTGTCGACCCTTGTTATCCCCGAGAGACACGACCCTTGGGTGAAAGGATGCGTATATGTAAGGAGGATGGCGTTCGACGAAGGGACATCGAACTCAGACTTCCACATGACAGAACAAGTGTGAAGGAAGGAGTTGGGAGAAAATGGAAGGAAGAGAAGGACATGGGTAAGATGGCCACACTGGCGGGCGGATTACAGTGGGCAGGTCAGACTTGGTAGTGCAGACAAGCAGAGCAGGGCGAGTTACCGTCCGGGTAGGTAGGCCGCACTGCGTGCGGGCCATGCACCCTCACTATGGAACACACCAGTGGGCAGAGTTTGGGCACCATGGAATGGAAAATCGGGTGGACAAGTTCGTAGTTCAGGTGTGGAGTTGTGTTGTGCAGGCCGCAGGCAGTGCAGCACAACCACATGACACGACAGGTTTAAAGAATAATTGAAGAAGATAAATTTATGGTAAGTTATTTTAATTGCATTGTTAAGAACACTTATTGGAAAATTGACTGAGTGTTGAAGTAGGCACAGACCGTGTACTCAAGTATTGGTAAAAGGAAAAAGTATGGTAGTGCCACACCTGCTTATGTGTGGTTGAAATACTACCACTAAGATAGGAGCGTGACATGGGGTCTCCTATTCCCTCCTCGACAAGAGTCACCAAATTACGGGGAACCAGGGGATTCCATGTCCCGCCTTGTCGAAAGCCTCCCAAGTGCAGGAAATTTTGGGTTTTCATGTCTCATCACAATGGAAATCACCCTAGGTGCAGTAAACTTGGTGTACAACAAGTCTACAACCTCACATCAAGAAAAAGGCTCAGTTGGTCAAGAGAATGAAGATTTCTTCATTGGTAAAGGATCTCGCTAAGGATCAAAGATCAGAGTCTCTTCTAGAGCTAGTCCACCATGGACTATCAAAAGTTGAAAGAAGGACACAGTTTTGGGGAACGAAGTGCCGAAGAAACAAAGTGTAGAGAGGAGGAAGGACTCGACTTGTGCTTTGAGGATATTATTGTCAAGGGTCTAGAGCTTCACAATGAACAATAAGAAGCTTCAATAAGAGAAATTTATGAAATGGTTTTCCTCTCTAAGAGAGAGAGGTCTTTCCCTGGAAAAGAGCCAACATCTTGTGTTCTTGTTCTTATGTTTTTGGCACCAGTTTGATGAAGTAAACACACATGCATTAATAAGAAGAGAAGAATATTAAGATAACAAGATAAATTGTAAAAGAGCTTCACAAATTGTTATCAAGTCTAGAAGAATCATGATATACCCCATTTCCCTAGATTCTTCAACGTGGTATCAGAGCTAAGGTGACACATCAAGAAAAGGGAATCTCAAGAACATCCACAAGGTTGAAGCATCAAGCCAAGAAGTCTCAATCACATCAAGGACAAGAAGGTCTACCATCTATCATTCATCATGGAAGACTACAAAGCAAGAAGAAACGCCTTGTATAAAGGCACCTACAAGAAGAACAAATCAAAGAGGGACCTACATCAAGCTACACCATCTTGAAAAATGAAAGGCACTACGAGTCAAGTCATCAAGCAAGTCCATTTGAAGAAAGCAACTTGAAGAACATAAAGATCTAAGGAAGGCAAGCCATCAAGTCTTCAAGAAGAAAGCAATTTCACTACATCTCAAACTCTATCAAGTAAGTATATGTCCCCTTCTGAGTATACCTCAGTGTCTTTTTGCAAGGAAAGTAACAAATTGGTTGGGACCACTACATGTCCAAAGTCCAATGATTTGGATGCCAAGAATATGGATGCTACAAAAGGGATTGTCCTAAACTTAAGAAGGACAACAACAACAAGAGAAAAAGGGAAGAAGCTCATGTAAGTCAAGAAGTGAAAGAAGATGACAAGAAGCAAAAGAAGGAAGACCCTCCTATGACTAAGTAAAATTCTTTGCTTAAAGGCTTCTTTCAAAGGGGGTAGATGTCTCATCGAGGGTCCCATTTATGGGATTCAAGAAAGGATGATATACAGGTGACAACAGATGAAGCAAGAAAGGCTACACCAATCGAGGAGAACTATCAAATAAATCTGAGATGATAAAAGAATAATCAAGATGAGGTATGTATGCATCAAAGTTTAAGTCATGTCATCATATATATTGATTGGGTCATGGGAAAAGTTATAGAATCATGATCAAGAATAAAAGGATCTCTTTCACCAATGATATGCTTGGAGGCATGTACTACAATGGAGTAAAGGTCAACATGAAGAAGTGCTCTCATAAGGAGTATAAGGTGGTTGACTAATCAATCCAAGAAGAAGCAAATGAAGAAAGAGATCAAGCATGTGAAGAACATCGTGGTCACAAAGAATAACTATTTGACAAGATTCCTCAACATCTCTCGAAAGAAGGCATGGCAACTCTGACAAAGGAAGAAAAATATCAAAGGACCCTTGACACCTATGAAGGCCTTGGAGATAGTAAGGTGCAGATAACCGATTCAACTCTACAAATATGTCATGATGAAGAGGCCATCCAACAAAATCACCATTTGATGTTGAATCAATATCATGATGAAGTCATGAAGGGCCACTAAATCAAAGTATGGGAACAAGCAAGTACAACTAAGCATCCATGTGATAAGTATTATGAAGGATAGACAAGATGACAAAGGAGTAGCTAGATGAAAAAAAGGACCTAATATATATATATATATATATATATATATATATCAAGAAGGCCACTTTCCACGAAGGGAGAAATGACATAACAAACCAAGAGGGAAAGTGATTGATGGATGCTACCCTGCCAAGAAGAAGTTCAAACAAAGACTTCATGACACCAAACTAAAGAAGGAGATCAAGCAGCTGAAGGACCCATGAAGAAGACATTGTTGATGAATGGACAAGTCCCTAGCTAAGAGGGAGTTATAACAAGTTCCCAACTACAAAGGAGCTTGGGCAAGTTCCTTGTTAGAGGAAACTTGGGCATGTCTTCCTCAATCAAGGGAAAGAGATAGACGCAACATTCTTGTCTTCACTTGGCAAGAAAGAATGGGAGGATTGGGTAATCATTTGGCATCTGATGCTCTTTGAGGATGTATAGGGCATCCAAGACAAGATTAGGCAAGAGGAGCGATATTCTTTGAGGGCTAGGATCCCAAGACAAGAATTGTCCTAGAAGGTCATAGTCAGGGGACTCTTGGGTGGGTATGTACCTTTCGAGACAATGACTAAGGTGTTTATAAGCCATTGGCATCACCAACATTGTGCTCTAATCTTATGAGAGATAAAGCTATTAGTCAAGGCCTTGCTATGAACAATGTTGGCTAATATGATGCTATAAGATTGAAAAATAGCCAAACACCTTATAATGATTTATGCCTCCCTAGTTAAGAGGGGGTGTTGAAGAAAGTGTAACTGGGTTCGATCTTCATAAATGTACTTTTTATATTTGTATTTATTCAAGAAAAGATATATATATATATATATATATATATATATATATATATATATATATATATATATATATATATATATATATATATATATATATATATATATATATATATATATATATATATATCATTGAGTTTCTTGCTCATTGAAATAGACATAGCACATATTAAAGTGTTATAAAGAGTCAAAAGAAAATGTTGAAGACCTTAAGGGCATGTTACACCAGGTATATTTATGTATTATAGTCAAAGATATTCCTAACCTCGTGCCTTTGTTTGGGTCGTGCGCCCATTCAAACCCCAAATTTCCTTCAGGCGGGCTGGGTCATCCTGTCCCGTGCCGTGTGTGGGTGCCCAACCACCCATGGCCGTGTTGAAAATGCTAAGTCATGACTTCTCGTGTGCCTTCTGCACATTCGTGCAGCCTATTTGCTCGACACTCCCTCATTCCTTTGTTTGGGTCGTGCACCCATGGAAACCCCAAATTTCGTTCGGGCAGGTCAGGTCGGCTTGCCCAGGGTGGCTAAGTTCATGCCATGCCATGTGTGGGTGCCCAGGCACATGTGGCCATGCCAAAAATGCTAAGTCATCACCGCCCGTGTGTCTTCTACACGTTCATGCGGCCCGTTTTCCTGATGCTCCCTCGGGCCTTCGTTTGGGTCGTGCACCCATGGAAACCCCAAATTTCGTTCGAGCCGTGCACACATGGAAACCCCAAATTTTGTTTGGGCGGGTCGGATCGTGTCGTGTGTGGGTGCCCATGTAAACTCATTCGGGTGGGTCTTTTGAGGGCATTCATTAAACTCGTTCAAGTGGGTCATTTGCGGGTGTCTGTGTAAACTCATTTGATGAGGTTTTTCAGTGTGAGGGCATGCCCAGGCACACGAGCCCGTATCAAAATTACTAAGTTGTGACCTAGGGTGGACTTTGTGCACATTCGTGTAGCTCGTTTGCTCGACTCTCCCTTGTGCCTTCGTTTTGGTTATTTGTGGGCACCCATGTAAACTTGGTCGGGTCGGGTCAGGTCGGGTTGGGTCATGTCGTGTCATGTGAGGGCACCCATGAAAATTCGTTCAGTTGGCTCAGGTAGGGTCGTGTGAGGGCACCCATGTAAACTCGTTCGGGCACGGTCTTGCTTTTCGTGTGAAAAGTGGGCTGGTAATTGAGATGTTTGTTTGGTTTTGCCTGAAGGATGGCCTTGGGTCATTTGTAGGGTGGCTGATTCTCATCTACTCTCCATCCCCACTCAGTAGCACATGAGTGCTAATGTTGGCCATACTCATCTTGGTCCCTGGGTCGACTTTTCATGGGAAAGGCGAGTTGGTAATTGAGTTGTTTTTTTGGGTTTGCCTGAAGAATGGCCTTGGGTCATTTGTAGGGTGGCCAATTTTCATCTTCTCTCCATCCCCACTTGGTAGGACTTGAGTGTAATGTTGGCCATGTTCGTCCTGGGAGGCATATGTGAACAATTCCCCTTCTTCTCTCCAAGTTCTTGGAGTTGTATGGGTTGTTGTGGTGTGGCTCCCGACCTCGTCCTGGTCCCTCGCGCCCATCATTATTCAAGAAAACCAAAAAAAAAAACTCAATTACCAACCCATTGACAAAATCTGTGAGCTCTGAGAAGTTCTCTTGGTGTAGAGAAGCAATGGGAATCTCAGGGCTGAAAAAATAACTAAGCTCTCCTGTGGCCCCCTGTGGAAAGAAAACAACAAGTGGGAGATTGTTGGGTTGTGTTATATTCTTTCCACGTAGTTAATAGGGGGTTTGAAGGGCACCCGTAACCCAACTTTATGGGGTCTGGGGCAGCGCCCCGGAAAATTTTGGTTTTGGACGATATGTTAGGTTGGGCGGGCCCACCTATGGTTTTGTGCATGATTTTCACACATGTTTTTTGGACGCGATGGTTTTCGGTCCATGGTATTGGAAACGATGGTTTTCAGTCCATGGTATTGGATGCTTTGGCATGTATAAATATGTATTGTAACATTGAAAGGAACATAATGAAAAATCAAGCTGGTAGTCCCGGTTTTGGGATCCAGGAAAAAAATCTTTGTGCATATGTGTTTTATGGGTTATGCTCTCGCATTGTTTATTTTCTTTGTTTAAGAATTCATATGCAAGTAATTTCTGTACAGGGTTAAAGCCTATAGTATGGGCTATTGTTTTGTGGCTCCCAGGCTTGTCCTGGTCCCTCGTGCCCATCCAAATGATACAAGTGATAGGTTTTCTTTTCATGTGAAAGGTGGGTTTGTAATTGAGTTGTTTTTTCGGGTTTGCCTGAAGAATGGCCTTGGGTCATTTGTAGGGTGGCCTATTTTCATCTTCTCTCCATCCCCACTCAGTAGCACATGAGCGATAATGTTGGCCATGCTCATCCCGGGAGGCATATGTGAACAATTCCCATTCTTCTCCCCAAGTTCTTGGAGTTGTATGAGCTGTTGTGGTGTGGCTCCCAGGCTCGTCATGGTCCCTCGTGACCATCCAAATGATACAAGTGACAGGTTTTATTTTCGTGTGAAAGGTGGGTTGGTAATTGAGTTGTTCTTTTGGGTTTGCCTGAAGGATGGCCTTGGGTCATTTTTAGGGTGGCTGATTTTCATCTACTCTCCATCCCCACTCAGTAGCACATGAGTGGTAACATTGGCCATGCTCCTCCCAGGAGGCATATGTGAACAATTCCTCTTCTGCTCTCCAAGTTCTTGGGGATTGTATGGGCTGTTGTGGTGTGGCTCCTGGGCTCGTCCTAGTCCCTCGTGGCCATCCAAATGATACAAGTGATAGTTTTTATTTTCGTGTGAAAAGTGGGTTGGTAATTGATTTGTTTTTTTGGGTTTTCCTGAAGAGATGGCCTTGGTTCATTTGTAAGGTCGCTGATTTTCATCTTCTCTCCATCCCCACTCAGTAGCAAATGAGCAGTAATTCTGGCCATGCTTGTCCCGGGAGGCATATGTGAATAATTCCCCTTCTACTCTCCAAGTTCTTGGATTTGTATGGGCTATTATGGTGTGGCTCTTGGGCTAATCTTGGTCCCTCGTGCCCATCCAAATGATACAAGTGACAAGTTTTCTTTCCGTGTGAAAGGTGGGTTGGTAATTGAGTTGTTTTTTCAAGCTTTCCTGATCGATGGCTTTGGGTCATTTGTAGGGTGGCTGATTTTCATCTTCTCTCCATCCCCACTCGGTAGCACATGAGTGGTAATGTTGGCCATGCTCATCCTGGGAGGCATATGTGAACAATTCCCCTTCTGCTCTCTAAGTTCTTGGAGTTGTATGGGTTGTTGTGGTGTGGCTCCCTGGCTCATCCTAGTTCCCTTGTGCCCATCCAAATGATACAAGTGACAGGTTTTATTTTCATGTGAAAGGTGGGTTGGTAATTGAGTTGTTTTTTTGGGTTTTCCTGAATGATAGCCTTCGGTCATTTGTAGGGTGGCCGATTTTCATCGTCTCTCCATCCCCACTCAGTAGCACATGAGTGGTAATGTTGGCCATGCTTGTTCTGAGAGGCATATGTGAACAATTCCCCCTTATGCTCTCTAAGTTCTTGGAGTTGTATGAGTTGTTGTGGTGTGGCTCCCTAGCTCATCCTGGTCCCCTCATGCCCATCCAAATGATACAAGTGACAGGTTTTATTTTCATGTGAAAGGTGGGTTGGTAATTGAGTTGTTTTTTTGGGTTTGCCTGAATGATGACCTTGGGTCATTTGTAGGGTGGCCAATTTTCATCTTCTATCCATCCCCACTTGGTAGCACATCAGCGGTAATGTTGGCCATGCTCGTCCTGGGAGGCATATGTGAACAATTCCCCTTCTTCTCTCTATGTTCTTGGAGTTGTATGGGTTGTTATGGTGTGCCTCCCTGGCTTGTCCTAGTCCCTCGTGCCCATCCAAATGATATAAGTGATAGGTTTTCTTTCCATGTGAAAGGTGGGTTGGTAATTGAGTTTTTTTGTCAGGTTTTCCTGAATGATTGCCTTGGGTTATTTTTAGGGTGGTTTATTTTCATCTTCTCTCCATCCCCACCCAGTAGCACATTAGCAGTAATATTGGCCATGCTCATACCCATCCCTCTTGCCCATCCGAACGATAAAAATGTTAAATTTTTCTTGGTTCTCCTTTGAGCCTTTGTTGTTGTGGTCCCAAATGGAAACCCCAAAACTCCGTCATGCCTATGTCACTATCGTGCCCCTTGGTTCTTGCGAATAGAAAA
The DNA here is from genome assembly GCA_031772625.1 of Pinus tabuliformis. Classification (NCBI taxonomy): domain Eukaryota; kingdom Viridiplantae; phylum Streptophyta; class Pinopsida; order Pinales; family Pinaceae; genus Pinus; species Pinus tabuliformis. The sequence continues at coordinate 1,061,892,485 of CM062819.1, read as the reverse complement.
TTTTGATTGGGTTGGGTAGCCATGTGTGGCTCCATTTAAATTGGCTCCTCATTATATTGTTCACCTCCTCCCTATTTGGTGGGGAGGGTTTTGCTTTTCGTGTGAAAGGTGGGTTGGTAATTGAGTTGGTTTTTTGGGTTTGCCTCAAGAATGGCCTTGGGTCATTTGTAGGGTGGCCGATTTTCATCTTCTCTCCATACCCACTCAGTAGCGCATGAGCGATAATGTTGGCCATGCTTGTCTTAGGAGGCATATGTGAATAATTCCCATTTTGCTCTAAGTTCTCAGAGTTGTATGGGTTGTTGTGGTGTGGCTCCCTATGATAGCTAGCCTCTTCATTGTTTGGTTGTTTATGGTGTCGGTTTCTTGTGCTTGTACTCTTTCTGTGTTGGCATTGTCAGTTGAGATGCATACATTTAAGAGGAACGTGGAAGGGTTTTGGTTGTAAACCACCTACCCTCCCTCTTGCTTGCTTTTTCCATCAGGCGATGTGAGGAGCTCTTCTCCTTATTGTAAAGTTAAGGATTGACATTCCTTTCAAAGTGCACATCGTCCATGGTAGTGTTGGTTGTGAGTTTTTGATAGATGTGTTGGCCCATATGTTTGGTCAAGTGGTCAGATTTTTCCTTGCATCTCACGTGTGTGGCACGATTTTGCGGTTGGAAATGTTAAGTCACAACGTTTATGGGCATTTGTTGTTTCAATTGTATATGCACTTCTGGTCCAATGGGGAGGATGCTTGCTATGTTGATGGTGGGGGCTATCTGGAAGAGGGATTTTGAGGTGGAAAAATTCAACCTCCCTCCTCTACGTGGAGGTGGTCATAGGTGAAAATTATTCATTGTCGAGTTGGGAAAGCTGTAGGCAATCTCCTAGTTTGCCTGTATGTAGGGTGCATGGGGTGCGGAGCTACCCGATCCCTCCTCTTGTTTGGATATGTTCTTGTATTGTGTACCGAGCCTCTTGATTTTCATTTATTTCCTTCCTTTTCCTTCACATAATGGTTGTTGTAGGGTGTCAAGTGATCGTGGTCCACCGTTGTTGTTATCCGGGTGGACTCCTAGGTGGCCTTGGTGCAGGGTGGGGAGGGTTCGGGGGAATTTCTAAGAGAGGTTGTGGGCTCGGTTAGTCTTGTTTTATTTCCTTCTGTTTCCTTTACATTGAGGCTGTCGCAGACGATCATGTAATCAAGGTCCATTGTTGTTGTTGTTTGGGTGGACTCCTAGGTGGCCTTTGTGTGGGGAGGGGAGGGTTGGGGGGCATTTCTAGGGGAGGTTACAAGCTCGGTTTGTCTTGGATTATTTCCTTCCCTTGCCTTTGTGTCGAGGCTGCTACAGGCGATCATCTGATCAAGGTCCACTATTATTGCTATCTGGGTGGAATCTTAGGTGGCATCGGTGCGATCCATGGTCGTTTGTATGGCCTCTCTATGATAGGATTTGTGGTTGGTCATCCTCTTTTTATTTCCTTCATTTTCCTTCGCATTGAGGCTGCCGCAGGCAATTGGGAGATCGAGGTCCATCGGTGCTACTATTCGGGTGGATTTCTAGGTGACCTCGATGTGGGGCGGGGAGGGTTGGAGCTCATTTATAATATAGAGGTTGTTTGGTTGGTCGTTCTCTATTCATTTTGTTTGCATCGAGGCTGCCATAGGCAATCGGGAGATCGAGGTCCACCGTTGCTGCTATCTGGGTGGACTCCTAGGTGGCCTCGATGTGGGACGTGGAGGCTTTTGGAGGCATTTCTAAGGGAGTGGGTGAGTGATCACTCATTTTCTTGTTGGTTGGGGTATGGTTGCAAAATCTGAAGTGACCTTGGTACATTGTGGCTTGGTAGGTCTACCCATTTGTTCGCCATGTACTTTACATGTTACGTTTGCTTCCTTCTTAGGATGCAAGAGGTGCAAGGCATAAAAGTTTTACATGATATTTTGATATCTCTTTGACTTGATGGGTATTTAGGTTGGCTTCTGGTAAGAGAGTGCCTGGAATGCCCTTTGAAGTCGAAGGGTGCTACTTGGTTGATCCTGCCAGTAGTCATATGCTTGTCTCAAAGATTAAGCCGTGCATGTCTAAGTATGAACTAATTCAGACTGTGAAACTGCAGATTGCTCATTAAATCAGTTATAGTTTTTTTTTCTATGGTACCATACTACTCGGATAACTGTAATATTCTAGAGCTAATACTTTCACCAATTCCCAACTCTTTGGAAGGGATGCATTTTTTAGATAAAAGGTCAGCGCGAGCTTGCCCACTTCTCCAGTGAATCATGATAACTCGACGGATTGCACAACCCTTGTGCTGGCGATGCTTCATTCAAATTTTTGTCCTATCAACTTTTGATGGTAGGATAGAGGTCTACCATGGTGTTGATGGGTGATGGAGAATTAGGGTTCGATTATGGAGAGTGAGCCTGAAAAATGGCTACCACATCCAAGGAAGGCAGCAGGCATGCAAATTACCCAATCCTGACATGGGGAGGTAATGACAATAAACAACAATACTGGGCTCATCGAGTCTGGTAATTGGAATGAGTACAATCTAAATCCCTTAATGAGGATCCATTGGAGGGAAAGTCTGCTGCCAACAGCCGCGGTAATTACAACTCCAATAGCATATATTTAAGTTGTTGCAGTTAAAAATCTTGTAGTTGGATATTGGGTCATAAATATTGGTCTGCCTACTTGGTGTGCACCTGCCCTTTCGTCCCTTTTGTTAGCACGTGCTCCTAGCCTTAATTGGCTAGGTCGCAGCTCTGACACTATTACTTTGAAAAAATTAGAGTGCTCAAAGAAAGCTTATGCTCTGAATACATTAGCATGGAATAATGTGATAGGCGTTTGGTCCTATTGTGTTGGCCTTCGGGACCAGAGTAATGATTAATAGGGACTGTCAGGGGCATTCATATTTCATTATCAGAGGTGAAATTATTGGATTTATGAAAGATGGACCACTGTGAATGCATTTTCCAAGGATGTTTTCATTAATCAAGAATGAAATTTGGGGGCCCGAAGATGATCAGATACCATCCTAGTCTCAACCATAAACGATGCCGACTAGGGATCGACGGATGTTGCTCAAAGGACTCTGCCAGCACCTTTTTAGAAATCAGAGTGTTTGGGTTCCAAGGGGAGAATGGTTGCAAGCCTGAAACTTAAAGGAATTGACGGAAGGGCACCACTAGGAGTGGAGCCTGCGGTTTAATTTGACTCAACACAGGGAAACTTACCAAGTCCAGACATAGTAAGGATTGACAGGTTGAGAGCTCTTTCTTGATTGTATGGGTGGTGATGCATGGTTGTTCTTAGTTGGTGGAGTTATTTGTCTGGTTAATTCCAATAACGAACAAGACCTCAGCTTGCTAACTAGCTACGTGGAGGTTCCCCTTTGCGTCCATCTTCTTAGAGGGACTATGGCCATTTAGGCCATGGAAGTTTGAGGCAATAATAGGTCTGTGATGCCCTTAGATGTTTTGGGCCGGACATGTGCTACACTGATGCAGCCAACAAGTTTTTCTTCCTGATTCAATAGGATCGGGAAATCTTCTCAAATTGCATCGTGATGGGGATAGACCATTGCAATTATTGGTCTTCAACAAGGAATTCCTACTAAGTGTGTGTCATCAACTCGTGTTGACTACGTCCGTACCCTTTGTACACACCGCCCGTCGCTCCTACCGATTGAATGATCTGGTGAAGTGTTCGGATTGTGTCAACAATGGTGGTTCACTGCCATCGACATCATGAGAAGTTCATTTAACCTTATCATTTAGAGGAAGGAGAAGTTGTAACAAGGTTACCGTAGGTGAACTTGCAGTAGGATCATTGATAATAGGGGTTTTCTTTTTTGGTTCAGGTTGGTTGGGTTTCGATTGCAATGTGGGACTATTTGGTGTGTCTCTAGGGGAGCGGGTTTGGTGTTTGGTGGGAACATTGTTGGTTTCTTATCTTGAGGTAATGCTTGGTTTTTCATGTGTGTGCTTGCAATCCATGCTTTTGCTTGTCCCACCCATCCTTTGTTTTTCTTTCCCCCAATGTGTTTCTATAGGGGGTTGAGAAGGTTGTTTCTTGAGAGCCCTTCTGACGATCTATTCGATCGGGCATGGTTGCTGTAGTTGAGGTGCTTGGGAAATATGATGGATAAATTTAGACTCATTCGTAGTGGCAATGCTCAGTCTTTTGTTCATTGGAAGGCATGGGCCAAGGGTGTGGGCTTCCATAGTTGGTTCTCTCGAAAAGGTGGCGGTGGTTGATGTGTTGCTTGGGTGAGCTTTTTTGCTAGTGGTTGGGTCGAGGGAGTGGTTGCACATGCGCTTGGTAGCTCAAACCTTCCATGATGGGAAATTTTCAGGGTGGGGCCAATATGGGATGGATGAAGAGCGGTTCAACCCATTGGGCTAGCCACCCTAGTCCTCTCGACCGTTCCACGATATGCCCCTGCAGAAGGGTTGGGTGTCTAGGTAATGAAAAATCCCTCCCTTGATCTGAGCTCCATCGAGATTGCAATTTTCCCCGCCAATGGGCATGAGGGTGGAAATCTTATCTCGTGCCTTTTCCATCGAGGGAATTCCTCGTCCTCTCATGAGCCACTCCCCTTCTAAGGAAAAAAGAAGTAGCGGGTTGTGTCTTTGTTCCTCCCTTTGGATTGTGGGTTTTTTGTGGGACTTGGTCATTTATTTGTTTTGTGGTGTGTACTTTGCAGATGTCTCTCTCTTTAGTGGCCTTGCACCATCGATGTATTTGTGGCCCATGGCTTTCTCCAACATTGAGTGTCAGCCCATGACAACTCCTCTTTGGAGTTTGATTCTTGACCCCCATTGACTTTCTCGCTGGAAAGGTTGTTGGGTGTTTTGTACATGGAGGGGTGCAATAGCAGGGTGGGTTTGTTATTAGTAGTCTATTTGTCATTTGAAGCCTTGTGTCAGGTTGGGGGGTTGTTTACCTCTCAGTAACATGCTCCAGACACTGGTCTCATTGCAGCCCTTGTCTTTTCTAGTGGTCAAGTTTAGGTTGTGATTTATTTGCTTGGTTGTTTGATTGTTGTTTGTTATGTTGTAAGCTAGAAAGGGTGTTGTGCCATAATGTATGTGGGAGGGTGTGAAGAGGTGGGATGCTTTTTGATTGGGTGCCTTGTTTGATTTCTTTTTGGTTAGCAAACATCTACTCGGTGTGCTGTTGAGCTTCTCTCTTTTCTTGGGATCTTTGTTTCTTTGGTGTTGTTTTCTTCCCTTCTTCCTTTTGCCCCTAGCTTTATGGAGAAGAGGTGGAATTGTTGTGGATTGGTGTTTGGGAAGGGCAAAAAGTAGTGCAAGTTCTTGGGATGGCCACCGTAGTCCTTCTCAATTGTCATCCCCTGCAGTTCCCCCATTTTTCCAAAGGCACAAGGTTTAGGAAGCTTGTTCTCTATTTGAGCCTCCTCTTGTGAGCCGATAGCCATGTTCGATATCTCTTGCTTTCATGTTTTTTTCTTCCCTTCTTACTTTTGGCCCCTAGATTTACGGAGAAAAGGTGGGATTGTTGAGGATTGGTGTTCAGGAAGGATGAAAAGCAGTGTGAGTTCTGGGGGTGGCCACCCTAGTCCTTCTCGATCATCGTCCCCTGCAGTTCCCCCATTTTTACGAAGGCACGTGGTTAGGGAAGCTTGTTCTCTATTTGATCCTCCCCTTTTGAGCCACTAGACACATTTTATATCTCTCTTTCTTTCATTTTTTTTTCTTCTCTTATTCCTTTTGGCCCCTAGCTTTATGGATAAAAAATGGGATTGTTGTGAATTGGTGTTCGGGAAGGAAGAAACACAGTGCGAGCTCCCAGGGTGGCCACCCTAGTCCTTCTCGATCGTTGTCCCCTGTAGTTCCCCCCTTTTTTCCAAGGCACGAGGTTGGGGAAGCTTGTTCTTTGTCCCCTTGTGAGCCAGTAGCCATGGTTGATATCCATTTCTTTCATGTTGTTTTCTTCCCTTCTTCCTTCTGGCCCCTAGCTTTCCGAAGAAAAGGTGAGATTGTTGTGGATTAGTGTTCGGGAAGGAAGAAATGTAGTGCAAGCTCCCAGGGTGGCCACCCTAGTCCTTCTTGATCATCGTCCCCTTCAATTCCTCCCTTTTTGTGAAGGCACGGGGCTTGGTAGGCTTGTGCTTTGTTTGAGCCTCCCCTTGTGAGCCGGTAGCCATGTTTGATCTCTATTTCTTCCACCTTGTTTTCTTCCCTTCTTCCTTTCGGTCCCTAGATTTATGGAGAACAGGGATAATTATTGTGGGCTGGTGTTTGGGAAGGGTTAAAATTAGTGCGAGCTCCCAGGGTGGCCACCCTAGTCCCTCTTGATTGTTGTTCCATGCATTTCCACCCTTTTTGTGAGGGTGTGGGGCTTGGGGAGATTGTTCTCTATTTGAGGCTCCTCTTGTGAGGGGGGTAGACACATTTGTTTCTCTTTCTTTCATGCGTTTTTCTTCCTTTCCTCCTTTTGGCCCTTAGCCTTACATTTGTTGTGGGGGGTGCCCCTATTTAGTGTTGTGGCAGATTTTTTGGTAATACATGGAAACAACTCTCGACAACAGATATGTCAGCTCTTATTACGATGAAGAACGTAGTGAAATGCTATACTTAGTGTGAATTACAGAATCCCATGAATCATCGAGTTTTTGAATGCAATTTGCACCTGAGGCTTCAGTCAAGGGCACATCTGTCTGAGCGTCACATCCCATTCAAACGCGCTCCCTGCAATATGTTAGGGAGCAACAGAGCTAGTCATCCATGCCCAATGCAGTGTAGTTGGCTGAAATACCTCAAGCGATGTTTTGTGGTGTGCGTCGGCGAGCAGTGATCTTGTCCCCTTGGATGGCCAGTCGGTCTTAGCTGATGCAGGCTTTGTCTGGCATCGCTCAAACTTGCTTTGCTCTCTCTTGTCCTCCCATCCAGTAGGGCAGATTTAGCTCCAACTTTACGACCTCAGCTCAGGCGAGAAAACCTAATGAGTTCAAGCATATAATTAAGCAGAGGAAAAGAAACTTACAAGGATTACCATAGTAGCGGCGAGCGAACCAAGAAGAGCCCATCATGAAAATTAGGTGGCAGCATCACCTGAATTGTAGTCTGTAGAAGCGTTCTCAGCGGCATACTTGAGCCAAGTCCCTTGGAAGGGGGTGCCTAAGAGGGTGACAGCCTCGTCGGGTCAGGACCGTACTGCATCACGAGGCGTTGTCAGTGAGTCAAGTTGTTTGGGAATGCAGCCCTAATTGGGTGGTAAATTCTGTCCAAGGCTAAATACGGGCGAGTGACCGATAGCGAAAAAGTACCACAAGGGAAAGATGAAAAGGACTTTGAAAAGAGAGTTAAAGACTGCTTGAAATT